>CM060375.1:44883613-46137113 GCA_030545235.1 Helianthus tuberosus | reverse complement strand
TCACAGTTGTCAAATTCGTTGCGTGCATTCATATTGTTTAGACAACAACAGTTAATGAACAGATTATTGGACTTCTTGTTCCAAATGCAGCTGTAGGATCCTACTTAAAGGTCTCTCTAAAACATACCAACTGATTCGGATTTAAACAATGCACGCCTCAATTCATCTTTTTTACTATTTTCTTCGATTTCAACAAATCTTTTCAATAATCAGTACGCAACAAATCTTTGTGTAGTTATTCGGAATGTTTCAGAACATCATAGAAGACGAAACTTCAGCAACCATTTTTCCTTTTCCTTCAATTTCGAAAACATTCTCCGTAACATGAAGACGTGTCGGGTTCTTCTGCTAGTGGTTTCTGTATTGAACCAAGAAAATGAAGTTCACGGTGCAAAGAGACCGTCTTGTTAATTTTAATGAAGCAATGAAGATTGAATCTGCAAACCGCAATCGTTTTTTACTACGGAAACGGTGGCTATGTGAAATACAAACCGAAATTGTTTGTGACAATGGGAAAAACTAGCAAAATAAACAAATATTTTTAGAGAAGCATTGGGATTCAAGGGTTTAGTTAGAAACATCTTAACACGGTATAATTAGACTGTTTGTCGGGCTTCCAATGCTCACACAGGGTGATAAACAACGCTGATATGAACACATACCAACTTATTAAGATTTAAACAATTCACGTCTCAATTCATCTTTTTTACTCTTTTCTTCAATTTCAACAAATCTGTTCAATAATCAGTACGCAACAAATCTTTGTGTAGTTATTCGAAATGTTTCAGATCATAATAGAAGACGAAACTTCAGCAACCATTTTTCCTTTTCCTTCAATTTCGAGAACTTTCTCCGTAACATGAAGACGTGTCGGTTCTTCTGCTAGTGGTTTCTGTAATTGAACCGAGAATATGAAGTTCACGGTGCAAAGAGACCGCCTTGTTAATTTTAATGAAGCAATGAAGATTGAATCTGCAAACCGCAACCATTTTTTACTACGGAAACGGTGGCTATGCGAAATACAAACCGCAATCGTTTGTGACTACGGTAAACGCTAGCAAAAGAAACAAATATTTTTAGAGAAGCGTTGGGATTCACGGGTTTAGTTAGAAACATCTTAACACGATATAATTGCAAGACTGTTTGTCGGGCTTCCAATGCTCACATAGGGTGGTAAACAACGCTGTTATGAACACATACCAACTGATTAAGATTTAAACAATGCACGCCTCAATTAATCTTTTTTACTCTTTTCTTCGATTTCAACAAATCTTTTCAATAATCAGTACGCAACAAATATTTGTGTAGTTATTCGGAATGTTTCAGATCATAATAGAAGACGAAACTTCAGCAACCATTTTTCCTTTTCCTTCAATTTCGAGAACATTCTCTGTAACATGAAGACGTGTCGGGTTCTTCTGCTACTGGTTTCTGTATTGAACCGAGAATATGAAGTTCACGGTGCAAAGAGACTGCCTTGTTAATTTTAATGAAGCAATGAAGATTGAATCTGCAAAGCGCAACCGTTTTTTACTACGGAAATGGTGGCTATGCGAAACACAAACCACAAACGTTTGTGACTATGGGAAACACACGTTTTCTTTTTGAGCTTGATGAATCTCCATTATCTCAGCGCTTCTCCTTACATTACTAATCTGGAATTGGAGAACCGTTGTGTATTTGCTTGCTGATCTGGAATTGGAGAACCGTTGTGTATCTGAATCAGGTTCTCAAACAAACACTACTAAAGATGAGTTGGTATTGAACCAAGAATATGAAGATCACGGTGCAGACACGTGGGAAGAAAGTCATTGGACTGCCGCAGATGGAGTCAAATTTGATCAAACTTGGACATCAAACGTAAATCTTGAAGCAAATATGTGGTTCCCAATTTGCGGAACATAATCCCAGATTGTCTAGAGAAGTGCTTTTATCATGTGTCATATGGGAACAAGAGTATGCTGTTCCAAGATCAATTCCAATTGGAGTTTTTTCAACTCTCCTGTTCCAAATGCAGTTGATTAAACCGGAGCTGTTTTCTCGGTTGTTCAGTACTTTCGTGATAAATACAATGTTCATCTTCGTTATCCTTTGCTTTCTGCAATTCAAGCAGGCACGGATGCTAAACGTACTGTTATTACATCTGAGACGATTCAAGTGAGTCCTATGAAGCGAGTGTCGGTCTATTGAATTGAGAGGAATCATTGCATTACATCCTTGTTGAAAAACAGAATTGATAAATTTAGGGAAGATGAGGTTGAAAGATGATAACCTAACAGTGGAGGATCTCATTCTACAGCTTCGATAAATTCAGGGGTATTCTCAAATAATGTTTCCTTGATGTTTGAAGACTGACAAATGTCCAAAGTGATGCTTCTTCGTTCGTGTGACGGAAAGCTACCGCGTGACAGGAAGCTACCTTGCAGAATTAAAAAATTAAATCGACACCTTCAATACGAATCATATAGGCCTATACGATGCGTATTACTTTTTGGTAAGGGGACATTGTCAGCCTTTGACAGACATAGAAGTTTGAACCCACCTCAGTACGCATCGTATAGGCCTATACGATGCGTATTGAGGGTGTCGATTTAATCCCCCAAGGTGTGCCAATAATACGACCCTAAAGTTTTACCAAAATATAGAATTTGAGATACACAAATGATATCAACAAAGTTTTACCCAAAATCACCAAATGAAAAAACATGTGTATAAATTAATTTTATGAGGATAAAAAAAGCAGTTCTAATCTAATAAGATATTTTATGACTTTTGACAGGACAACAAAGATTATATAGTAAAAAATGAGCGAGGGAGATGGGGTTTCCCTCACCGAAAAAAGTTTCCAGCGACACAAGGAGAACAACATCAAGGTAACATTATCTCTTTCTACGTATCCAATCTTACAAATCAATGTTCTCTAGGCATGTTGTGGAGGGAGTGTGGAATTTGTGGAAGGATGATGGATGCATACCTAGCTAGGAGAAAAGATAAAGTCGGTTGTTTCTTTGCTTTCATCAGATTTGAAGAGGTGAAAGACAAAGATAAAATGGTGAAAGCTCTGAACACAGTTCGCATAGGTGATAGTAGGGTGTTTGTCAACGTTGCAAAGTTTTAAAAGGAAACAGAGCATGCTAATAAGCATAATAATGTCAACAAGGTAAGTAGGCAATAACAGATGTTCTAGATTCCCGCCTTAACTAAGGTAGCTTGGAAAACAAAGGAGACTACGAAACCAGCTGATACAGAGGGAGATAAGGAGCAAGATGGTTTCAAGAAAAAGGAAATACATCTACCAAACAATGATTTCCAGTCGTGGCGGTCATGGAACCGGTGTGCTCTTGTGGGAACCGTGGAAGATCTAACGAGACTTTGCTGTATGGAAGATTTCCTATGACACATCGACACACCAGATGTAACCTTGAGATATGTGTGGGGTATGAGGATTATACTAACATTCCCGGGCTACAAGAAGGCAAACGACTTTCTGCTGAACAAGGTGAATTGGTGGAATACATGGTTCTACTCTTTGGCATTATGGGAAGGGCAAGATTTCCCGTACTAACGTGTGGCATGGCTAAGAATCGACGAAATTCCAATCCAACACTAGGACAAAGAGATTTTTGATACAATTGTAGGGAATTATGGCAAAGTAGTGCACGGATCGGTGGCAGCTACTAGGGACATGAATCTTTCCCATGAAAATGTGGGAGTGATTGTATCCAATGGTAAAAGAATCTACGATTAGATAAATGTCCGATGGAAAGGAAAAACATTTACGATTAGGGTTAATGAAGCTGATGCCAATTGGTGCCCCAATTTCTTTTTAGCCGATTGGTTGACCACAAAAAGTCACACTCCAAAGGTGATTAATCTCGATGATAAGAAGTCTTGTGACAACGAAGACCTTGCTGATGTTGGGAGTCATCCGGAGATGGAAGTGGATAACGAACTTAAGAAGGGTGGAATCCCAGTGAACGGAGAAACCTCGCCGGTGTTAAGAAAAAATATTGAAAAGGCAGCACCGGAAAACTTACCACCGGAAGTGAATCCGGAAAGTCAACCGGGTACCGGTGCAACTTTAACGAACAAATCTGACAACTTGAACACTGGTACGACATATGAGAGGTTGGTGGGGAGGACCGAGGAGACAAATTCGATTTACAAAGTGAACTCCAATTCCAAAGATAATACATGATTTAATGATATGGTGAGAGAAAGGGTAGAAATACAGGTATTAATAATGAGGAGAGAGAAAAAAGCAGGGATGGACAAGATATTGGATCTGACAAAAGCAACACTAGTCAAAATGAGAATGGGTGTGTGCCTGATTTGATTATGCATGCAAATAAAAGCCCGGATATAAACAATGGTGTTCAGGTGGGCCTGGTTTCTAGAAAAAAGAGCCATAGTAGAAAGAGATCCTTTTATGGAGGGCCTACTAGCTCTCACCGCATTACCAGACAAACCGATCACAAATATAGATTTTCAGGTGATATTTTAAATAATAGGTCCCATACACAGGCTCACACAACCCCCCTCAGTAGGATGTGGTGCTCGGAACTCTAAACGAGTTACTTTGACAAATAAGACTTGTCTTCAAATCCGTTTATTTTTCCTAACCTTACCACTACAGCTGAAGTCAACCCGGACAATTCGTTGTCCCCGTTGGAAACAACACAACCAGTTATGGAACACGAAATACAGGAGACGGTCCATGTGGGGGAGTTAGTCGGCATTGGGCTTGATGGATGGCTTTGAATCCGCTATCGTTGACTCAACCAACGAAGAAGGTGTACAACATGTTCATCAATGAATATATTATCATAAAACGTCAGGGTGATCAGAGATGACTAAAAAATTGTCTCTGTTGGCGATGTGATACGAGAGCAAAAACCAAAATTTTGTGGCTTTACAGGAGACTAAAGCAATAGACGGATCAAAAATAAAATACAAACAATTATGGGGCAGGGGACAACTGGATTTCGACTGGGTAAATGCAGAAGGACGATCAGGATGAATGACGTGTCTATGGGATCCATGATATTTTCTGAAGACGGATCTTATTCGAAATCAGAATTTTATTATGGTTTCTGGTAAGTTATACCAATTTAGTGTTATGTTAACTATTGTAAATGTATATGCTCCACAGGGTTTAGGTCCGAAAAAAGAGTTATGGGAAGCAATCTCAAATACAATGGCTTCATTGGAAGAAATGTGGGTAATACTTGGAGACTTCAATGCAGTTAGAATACCTGAAGAAAGACTGAATACATAATTCATACCTAGCTGCGCGGAAGCTTTCAACAGTTTCATTGAAGATAACGAACTTTGGGAATACGCGATGGGCAGAAGAAAGTTTACTAGAATATTAGATAGCGGTGACAAGCTGAGCAAAATAGATCGATTTTTAGTGTGTCAAAATTTTTGGAACAGGTGGCCTGACGCTTCGGTCACGGCTTTAGCATGATGCGAATCAGATCACAGTCCAATCGCACAGTCAACTGGGGTATGTAATTTTGGTACTTCCCCATTTCATTTTTATAATTCATGCATTGGGAAGGATGGTTTGATCAATTAGTTCTTAATGCATTAAACTCACATGTACCAAGTGGTCGCCCGGACGAGAACCTTGCAATTAAACTAAAAATCGGTCAAAATTGCGATTAAAGCATGGTAGGAGGTAGAAAGGGATGAGGGGAAGGTAAGAAAAATTGATATCATAAAAAATAGATGAAATAGATAAAGTGTAACACCTCGAAAATTTGTGTTCAATAAAATAACGACACGTGTCATGTAAGACAAAAGCGTTATAAACCCGGATCTAGTTAAAGATGTATGGCAGGATTTTTAAACGTGTCGACATGTTAATTTATACCTCTGAACAACCTCATTATAAATCCCAAGACCCTAATATATATTATAAACATCTGATATACTCAAATCCGGTAAATGCTAACAATAATTGATTGGAATTACACAAGAATGGGGTCCTACGAGGAGATGCACGACAACCTTCATTTACGGCACTTTCAAAAGGATCCAAGAAAACTTTATATCATATCAAGGTGGGTAAACTGTTCATGACCCAAACAAGAGGCCCCATACTGAAAATAATGGCCCAAAATCGTATTACACTAGTTGCCCTTTCAAAGCTTGAAAGATCAAAATTTTTTGCCCCTGATAAAGGTCTTACGGACCGTAAAGGACCCCCTTACGGTCTGTAAGCCTTTGCCAGCGACAGTAATTCGGACAGCAGCCTGTATAAACACAATAACCGACTTAAAAAGATATTTTCACTTCCATGGGCGACCCCTAACAGTTCCTAGGCACTAGGGACACTTGTGGATGATCCATGATCAGTTGTAGCATTGTTTGTCATGATCTAATGAGATCAAAAGCACTATAAAAGGCCCTTATGTTGCAACATTTTGATCACACCTTCCATCTGCATTTGTGGAGCTTCCTGGAGCATAAGATCAGTCCCCAAACATCTCTAATAGTGCATTAGACCTTGGTAAGTAACCTTGATCTTTCTTAGTTGAGTTTTGCTTAGTTATTAGCTTAAAAGTCAAACCGTCGTAATTAACATTTGACTTAGAGATTAATCATTAATGGTCCAGTGATTAGTCGAGTTGAAGGTAGTTATAAGTTGGTAATTATGTGGGCATTAAACCCTTAAAAGGGCACCCTCTGATTCCCGCTCTAACTAGATCAAATGTCGGGTCAAAGTTGTTTATAAAAAGTCAACAGAAACTTAATTTGCGAATTAACATGTAATTAGCAATGTAGAAGGAATGTAACCTATTTTATCACTCACATAACTTAGTAATAAATGTAAGAACATGTCTAAGCATGTTCGACCTGACAATTTTCTGTTTAGACCCGGTTCGGAACCGAAAGTCGCAAAACTTTGACTTTTGCTTTGACTTCAGTTCTGACCCGATTTAGTATGATTTGGAAATGCCTTAGAGCTTCCTTAGGACCAGGTTACATGATAGTATAACCCTCTGTGGTTGGTTCGTTGATTGTCCGATTCGTTTACATATTTCCGTTAATTGCCTAATGTTGACCAATATGCCCTTTTGACCATAAAATGAGAATTTTGAATATGTGAGAGGACAATAATCTTTATTACTGATTTATAAACATGTCCCTAAATTTTCAAATCAGTTTGAGGTCTAGATTAGGAGTTATGCTCAATGACGTAATTAGAACGCTTTTTAGTAATTTAACGGCGTCATTAGCATAAAGCCTATCTAAACCCAATTTTTGACACCAAACCTTTTACCCACTGATGTAATGTAATCTTTTGGGATTTTTGAAGATTTTTAATTATTTTTAACCAGCTCATAACCTAAGGTTATGGCGTTGATTCGGTAAATACCGATTATACCCTTTTTGTGTATAAAATGAGTTTTACATAGTATTTTAACACAAATCCAATTACTACTGATTTTACATAATAAATGTAGTATTTTGAACTTTATAACCTGATCAGAAAACTCAGATTTCCTGTATAACCCGGAAATCGCTTAAAATAGCTTTTTACGCGTATTAAACACCTAGTATGGGTTTAAAACCATTTTGTCATATAAGACTTATCACCAACTGATATAACCTGATAAATTAAGTTATTTTACTGATTTATTCAGACCCGAATATCAGAATTCCATTTAATCTCGCTTATAATCTTTAAAATGACCAAAATACCCCTACGGGGCTTAAATTAAGGTTAAACTCGTTTTGGGCGTAATGGAAGGTATCCTACTGATATCACAACCTATTTAAGGCATATTAACTTAGGAAACCTATAAATGACTCTCATGATTACCCGTTACGCCTTTTGCGCGTTCGGTTCGGTTTATGTAACTAGTTTGCATAAACTAGCCGAAACGGGTCAAACCTTATCGTTTTTATCTCAAAATCCAGAATGTGGTTAGATTACCCATATTATACAATTCTTCAAACTTGTCGGGTCTAAATCACATTCTATTCCGGTCTTCGCTTAATCGTGCGTTTGAACCGTATCTTTCCTTAAAACTAACCGGTCTAAGTTTAGGCTTAATTAAAGACCCGTTAGGATTCTAATAGGTTATTATAAACCTTCATTCCAGAATAGGAGACCCGGTAAAAGCTACACGCGCTTGCTAATTGTGATTGATACTTGCAAAGGTAAATACTTTTAACTTATTTTCCCTTATACGGGCTTGGGGTACGGTATATAAAATACCGCTTGGTCCGGCATTGAATCTTTAATCGAATAGAGGTTAAATCATTGATATGCTTCGTTTTGAAATGTTTTGTTTGCTTAAAGCCTTTGGGAGATTAATGACCATGTCCCGGATATCCTTGGCATCATCCTACGAGATGGCCACGACCTGGGCACGGGGTGTAGGCGTACACCCGTCAGTGCATAAATAAATAATGTGGTGTGTCTATTGATCTTTAACCCGGTCTACGGATCGGGCTACTGAACGCATAAGTAACATGTAATTGTTTACAAGTATTAAATTCAAATAATTATCCCAAGTTATAAAAAGTTTGTGCCACGTGCATTCAAATCAATTTTATTAAACTTTTCAAAATGAGTCGGTTGAATGTATTTACCAGTGTAAACTGACGTATTTTCCCAAAAAGGTTAAGTGCAGGTACTACGCGAACTAGGCTGGCTTTCTCCTAGCGTCCACAATAAGTCTCGCAAGCTTGGATGTCAAAACTGTTGAACAATGTTTCCTATTTATTTTTGATCCACCTGTGGATTATTTTCAACTATTTGTGATACTTGATATTACAATTATATTCGGTTGAAATATATCTATCTTTTGCTTCCGCTGTCCATATTAAATATTGTGTTATTTGACTGTAATGTTACCAACTACGTCACGATACTCCCCACCGGGCCCACCGGTAATACGTGGAAATATCGGGGTGTGACAGGTTGGTATCAGAGCCAACATTGAGTGAATTAAACACTAGCCTTTTGTGTTTAATCTCAATGACACAATTGCACATTCCTAAATTTTCGAGTCTAGACAAGGAACTTAGGACAAATCCAAATTTGATTTTTAAATTTTAACCTTGTCCTTTATATTTCTTGTTGTATCTTTTATTATTTTGACAGGAAATATGCCACCAAGATTCAGAAGAGGAGGAAGAGGCAAGGGGCCAATCACTGGCCCCAACGATCACGAAGCCGGGCCTTCGCACCGGCGAACTCCTTCCACTACAATGAGTGCCGATCCGCAAGGAGCCTAGAGGACCTATACAGAGCCCGCTAGACGATCTGTCTTGCACAGCTCAACACCTCCCTACCGCCACTCTTTTGGGCCGCATTCGGAAAACGAGCCCGATAACCCACAACCTTCATATATACCTCTCCAGCTATCCGCCTCGCACCGTTCCTTTGGCGACCCTACTCCTGTATTTCAGGGCCGGTTCAACCCGGAAACTATATTCAAGAACCAGTGGGTTTTAACCCATTGGGACCAGAGGACCACTTCTCAGGAGACAATGCAATGGACATGGACAAGGACACGGATCCCGTCGAACCTGCAAGCGGTACCCCCAACCATCCCATCGAGATCTCTGACGGATCATCCTTCCATGGATCACCCTACGGTGGTCCGGACAGTTACCAAGCAAGGTTTAACCAGCATGAATGGTACTTTACACCTTCTCACCATTCATCGCCCCACTAGCCGCAACAGCAGCAGCAGCAGCAGGATCCCTCCGTGGATTCGCGATTCGTGGCAGTCACGCCACCGCCACCACCACCGCCAGTTCATCAAGCACCTCCAGAACCACCGAGGCGCAGGAGGACAGGCGCACGAATATCCGCGCGAGGAGGGGATTTCCACTTTAGCACCCCTCGACACTCCAGTGGCAGTCACTATCCGCCACTGCATGAGGACCCACAAATGGGTGGGCCTTCAAAACCAATTCCTGAGGTGAATTCTGCACCAGTTGCACCACAGCCACCACCGATGGGCTTTGATAACCCGATTCCTGCATACGCCGGTTCAATGGCGTACAATCCATTTGAGCAGCCGGCTCACACTCATTATAACTATGCTGAAGCCGACCCGTACCTGGTCACGGCAAACTACAACGCCCTACATCCGGAAGGACCGTATGGAGCTCCTTGGGGAGTGGGATATCCAACTCATGGATATCAAGTACCTGCTCGACCACCGATTCGGCAACAGTCGCAGCCACCACGATTTTTCCCACCGGAACAGGAGGAGATCCTCCAAAGACTAAGTCGGGTGGAGCATGAGTTTCAGGAAGAACGTAGGAACAACAGGGGATTCCTCAAAGGCCTGGCAAGCTTGCTAAAGGGGAAGAAGAAGAGGGATCATTAAATCCCCACATGTACTGTTGTATTTTCTATTTCAATCAAGTCCCTGCGTGGACATTTATCTGTGTATTTAGTCCCTGCGTGGACTTGTCTTTTAGTCCCTGCGTGGACATCTGTTTAAGTAATTGGTCCCTGCGTGGACTTGTATTTTAGTTTGGCCCCTGCGTGGGTGAATTGTTCTGTAAAAAGTCCCGTTTAGGGCGATGTGTACTCTTTTAATGTTAATGGAATGTTAAGATTATAAATTTCATTTTTGTCACTATATGCATAAATATATTATACATGAAATAAATAAATCAAAATCATTCCTTTTAAAATAATCTGCATATTAATTATTAAATGAGAATCTTAAAGGTATAACCTAGCCTGCATGTCATTATAAGACTTGGCCAAGATGGTAAGACCTGCTTAAAAGATTCGGATCCCTGTTAACATCTGAAAATATGTTAACGCTCCTGGCAGACGTGATTCGTTAAAATCACACACGTCATTCTTATATAAGGATTCTTCAAAAGATTCCTAACCTAACTTAATGATCTATAAATCATGGGTTTAAATCATCAATTTAGATGATCATATTTTGACCATACATTGGTAATACAGTGCCTACGGGCCATACTCATTGTCATATAAGACAAAAGACAGTAGTAGTCTACGACTCCCTGTCAGAGAAAGGTAATAAACTATGTTCAAACCTTAATGCCTTGATTCTCCGAAATCATGGCTTATGATTTAAAAATGTCCCAGTGAATAAGCCTTTTGTGCTCATAATACTGTTATTGTTTTATAATTAGGATAGGTTATAATGAAATCCTAAATAAATGTGAGTAACAAATTAACTAAATGTGGTCTATGTTTACCATGGTTAATGAATTGCCCTAAAAGGCAATTCCATAATAAACTCCCAAATAAATTATTGTCGATATCTTATGTAACAGTTCAAGATACATGGCGGACTCCGATGAAATCAACAGTCGGCCAAAGGAGAATAATGACGTCACCAGGTTCAATGTGTCTGGTGCTGAGCTCCAAGCATTAATTGACAATGCGGTTACAAAAGCCTTGGATAGGCAGTATAGTGAGTCAAGCGGTACTCGAAGCAGAGCCCAATCAGTACCCCATTCCAAGCCTAAGACCCATTCTGAGGCTCACAGCAAGCCACCTTCCAAGAAGGAAGAACCAAAGAAAGACGATGACGATCGTCACTCTTCTAATCAGCAAAGTGTCCCATCTCAAAGGATAAAACTGAATCAAGGACCCCGTGATAAGGGTTGCTCCTACAAATACTTTGTTTCATGCAAACCCAGGGATTTCACTGGGGAAAAAGGGGCTATAGACTGCATGACATGGTTGGATGAGATGGACACCGTAGTTGATATCAGCGGGTGCGCTGATAGGGATGTGGTAAAATTTGTATCTCAATTGTTCAAAGGTGAGGCCTTAGCCTAGTGGAGATCTTTGATTCAAGCTACTGGGAAGATTCCACTGTACAATATGACATGGGAACAATTTGTTACCCTCATCAGGGAAAACTACTGTCCTCAGCATGAGGTTGAAAAGATTGAAGCGGATTTTCTGTCATTGGTAATGAAAAATCTGGATTGCCAAGCTTACCTTATGAGCTTTAATACAATGTCAAGGTTGGTTCCTTATCTGGTGACCCCGGAACCCAAAAGAATAGCTCGTTTCATTGGGGGTTTAGCCCCAGAGATAAAGGCAAGTGTAAAAGCCTCTCGGCCAGCTACTTTCAGATCTGTAGCTGATATATCTTTGTCTCTCACACTGGACGCGGTCAGACAGAGATCGCTGAGGAACACGGATGCCGAGAAAAGGAAGCGTGAAGATGACAATTCACGAAGGTCAGACAAGAAGCACCGGGGAAACAATAACCACAAGAAGGGGTCTGGTTCTAAGAAGGATGGGCATCAATCTGCAGATAAACCCAAGTGTAAGATTTGTCAGAAGCACCACTTTGGGAGGTGCAGACTTGAGTCGAAATCCCAGTCTCAGCCGAGGCCATGTGGGATTTGCAAATCTTTGGAACATAAGACCCTAGATTGCAAGAAGCTGAAGAACGCAACGTGCTACAGTTGCAAAGAAAAAGGGCACATTAAGACAAATTGCCCAAAATATGCAAAGAAAGCTGAGGAAGGGAAGAAGACCAATACTAGGGTCTTCAGGATGGATGCAAAGGAAGCTGTGCAGGATGAAAATGTGATAACAGGTACCTTTCTCATAAATGATGTTTATGCAAGAGTGCTATTTGATTCAGGAGCTGATAAATCATTTGTAGATAATAAGTTTTGCAAATTGCTGAATTTACCTGTTAAAACCTTAAGTGTGAGATATGAGGTGGAGTTAGCAGATGGCACCTTAGAAACCGCCTCAACCATATTAGATGGATGTTTCATATCCATTAAGATCCACTCTTTTCCTTTGTCCCTACTTCATTTGAAGTTGGTCGGTTTCGACATAGTTTTAGGCATGGACTGGTTATCTCATAACCAGGCCCAGATTGTTTGCAATAAGAAGCAAGTGGTGATCAAGACTCCGTCTGGTGAGTCACTTACCATTCAGGGAGATACCCAGTATGGACTGCCTGAGCAAGTGTCTATGCTCAAGGCCTCTAAGTATTTGAAGAAGGGTTGTCATCTACATAGCACAAGTGACTATTGATGAGCCGAAGCCTAAGATTGAGGATATCCCTGTCATTTCTGAATACCCTGAAGTTTTTCCTAAAGAACTACCTGGTTTACCACCGGATAGACAAGTAGAATTCAGAATTGACATCATCCCTGGAGCAGCACCTGTTGCTAGAGCGCCTTATAGGTTGGCACCAAAAGAGATGAAGGAATTGAGAAACAACTAGATGAATTGCTAGCCAAAGGTTTCATTAGACCTAGTTCGTCTCCTTGGGGAGCACCAATCTTATTTGTCAAGAAGAAGGATGGATCTATGCGTCTGTGCATCGATTACCGTGAGCTTAATAAGGTCACTATCAAGAATAGGTATCCATTGCCCAGGATCGACGATCTGTTTGATCAATTGCAAGGGGCAAGTTACTTCTCTAAGATCGATCTGAGGTCAGGCTATCATCAATTGAAGGTTAAAGATGAAGATGTACACAAGACTGTATTTAGGACTCGTTATGGCCATTACGAGTTCCTAGTGATGCCTTTTAGGCTCACTAATGCACCTGCCGCATTCATGGATCTCATGAATCGCGTCTGCAAGCCCTACTTGGACAAATTTGTCATCGTCTTCATTGACGACATCCTCATCTACTCGAAGAACCAAGCTGATCATGAGAAGCATCTTCGATGTATTCTTTCACTACTACAACAGGAGAAGCTTTACGCCAAATTTTCAAAGTGTGAATTCTGGCTTTGAGAAGTCCAATTCCTTGGACATGTGGTTAGTGAGCATGGTATCCAAGTGGATCCCGCTAAGGTTGAAGCTGTCATGAATTGGCAAGAGCCGAAGACGCCCACATAAATTCGCAGTTTCTTGGGATTGGCAGGATATTATAGGCGATTCATTGAAAATTTTTCAAGGGTTGCTGCACCCCTAACTTCTTTGACTAGGAAGAAAATAAAGTTCGATTGGGGCCCTAAGCAGCAAGAATCCTTTGATATCCTTAAACAGAAGCTAAGCAATGCACCTGTGTTGACATTGCCTAATGGGATAGAAGAGTTTGTGGCATATTGTGATGCATCACACACCGGGATGGGATGTGTGCTTATGCAGAAAGGCAAAGTTATTGCCTATGCTTCACGTCAGTTAAAGGTGCATGAAAAGAATTACACCACCCATGACTTGGAGTTGGGTGCCGTTGTATTTGCACTGAAGCTATGGAGGCACTATTTATATGGTATCAAGTGTGTGATCTATTCTGATCACAAGAGCCTCCAGCACCTGTTTAACCAAAAGGATTTGAATATGAGGCAACGACGTTGGATGGAAACTTTGAATGATTATGATTATGAGATAAGATACCATCCTGGCAAGGCGAATGTAGTCGCCGATGCCTTGAGTCGAAAGGAAAGGGTGAAACCCATCCGAATCAATGCCAAGAGCATTGAGATAAAGAATGGTTTGAACGAAAGGTTGTTAGCTGCACAGAAGGAAGCTGTGTTAGAAGCTAACTATTCTAATGAAAAGCTAGGAGTAACTGAAGAACAATTATCCTATGGCAAGGATGGAATTTTGAGGTTAAACGGACGAATATGGGTTCCAATTTATGGGGGACTTCGAAATGTTATCCTCCAGGAAGCCCACAGTTCTAAATACTCCGTTCATCCTGGAGCTGATAAGATGTACCAGGATCTAAAGGCAAACTATTGGTGGATAGGCTTGAAGAAGTCTGTAGCTGCCTATGTAGCTAAATGTTTGACGTGTGCGCAAGTCAAAGCAGAACATCAAAAGCCGTCAGGTTTGCTACAACAGCCTGAACTTCCCACGTGAAAGTGGGAAATGGTGACGATGGATTTCATCACCAAGTTGCCAAAGACAAGGAAAGGAAATGATACGATATGGGTGATAGTAGATAGACTGACTAAGTCAGCACATTTCCTACCCATCAAGGAGACCTATAGCTCCGACATGTTAGCCCAATTGTACGTAGATAAGATTGTATCTCTACATGGCGTACCAGTGTCTATTATCTCTGACAGAGATACTAGATACACGTCACATTTTTAGAAAAGTTTCCAACAATCCTTAGGCACACGCTTAAATTTCAGTACGGCTTACCATCCTCAGACGGATGGACAGAGTGAGCGTACAATCCAAACGTTGGAAGACATGCTTCGTGCATGTGTGATCGACTTAGGTGGTAGTTGGGATAACCACCTGCCATTAATTGAGTTCTCATATAACAATAGCTACCATACCAGCATCAAGGCTGCGCCTTTCGAGGCCTTGTACGGTAGAAAGTGCAGAACTCCCGTTTGTTGGGCGGAAGTTGGAGATGTCCAACTAACAGGATCGGAAATAGTCTTTGAAACAACGGACAAGATTGTCCAGATTCGTGACTGCCTGAAAGCTGCCAGGGATAGGCAGAAAAGCTACGCAGATCTAAAGCGTAAACCTCTGAAATTCGAGGTAGGTGATAAAGTGTTGCTTAAAGTATCACCTTGGAAGGGAGTGATGCAATTTGGTAAGAAAGGTAAGTTAAGCCCGAGATACATAGGACCATTCGAGGTCATCGAATGTGTCGGATCAGTTGCTTATAAGTTAAAATTACCTGAAGAGCTCAGTGGTATTCACAATGTATTCCATATCTGCAATCTGAAGAAGTGTTTCGCTGATGAATCACTAGTCATACCACATACAAATGTGCACATAGAAGAGAGCTTGAAGTTTGTTGAAAAACCTGTGTCGATCGAGGATCGACAGGTTAAGAAGCTTCGAAGGAAGCATGTGCCAATAGTAAAGGTTAAATGGGATGCCCGTAGAGGTCCCGAATACACATGGGAGGTTGAGTCCACCATGAAAGAAAAGTACCCTCATTTATTTCAGTAAATCTCGAGGTCGAGATTTCTTTTAAGGGGGTGAGGATGTAACACCTAAAAAATTTGTGTTCAATAAAATAACGACACGTGTCATGTAAGACAAAAGCGTTATAAACCCGGATCTAGTTAAAGATGTATGGCAGGATTTTTAAACGTGTCGACATATTAATTTATACCTCTGAACGACCTCATTATAAATCCCAAGACCCTAATATATATTATAAACATCTGGTATACTCAAATCCGGTAAATGCTAACAATAATTGATTGGAATTACACAAGAATGCGGTCCTACGAGGAGATGCACGACAACCTTCATTTACGGCACTTTCAAAAGGATCCAAGAAAACTTTATATCATATCAAGGTGGGTAAACCGTTCATGACCCAAACAAGAGGCCCCATACTGAAAATAATGGCCCAAAATCGTATTACACTAGTTGCCCTTTCAAAGCTCGAAAGATCAAAGATTTTTGCCCCTGATAAAGGTCTTACGGACCGTAAAGGACCCCCTTACGGTCCGTAAGCCTTTGTGTCACGGCCCCCGACCCGGTTTAACCCGTTTCAGGAGCCGCGGGACAGAAATCCCGTGGTATTTATTTAACAGCGGAAGTTTACTTCAGGATCTTTTAAAAACTGCAATTTCCCGATTATTTTATTTCACAACTCGGGATAAAACCCCGGTAATTTACAATCATAAGATTTCACGGAGAAATCTTTATTTTACAAAACATGTTTCTTTATTTTATACTGAGCCACTTCCTTAAGCTTGTAGTGCTTCTCGGCACTTTTCCTGGATCACAACAGGTCACCTGAAACATGTTTGAAAAAGGTTTTGTCAGCGGGAAATACTGAGTGAATTATTCTTTTTACTAAAACGACTCTTTTGTTATAATTTACAGTATTAAGAGCGATTACAATGTTTCTGATATCAAACCAACTACCCACGGTATTTGTCACTCGACCGGATCTGTGACTATGGTCATATCCCCCATTGGCTGCCCCAATGGTGACGATTATCAAGTAATGTATACAAAACCCCACATACCGGCTGTAACTTGGTGATTACAAAGACTTAATCCCCGTAATTATAACTTGGAAAATAAACATGCTTTTGTAAACAATTTTGATAAAAAGAGAATGACTCACATTGCAGATTTAATTTGAGCAGAGCCTAGCCTACTGATTAGCCTTTTAACCTAAATTTAATTACAGGCACACAATTCGGTTAGTAACTTAATACAACATTTACGATAACTCACGAGATTAAACCCTCACATCGAATGACAAAGTGCGATACTTAAACATCCATTGAGTTAACAACGAATGACAAAGCATAAACCTTAATGTGGGCAGCACTTAAACATCCATTGGATAGTTTAATCGATCGGACATTGAATCGTATCAGCGATCGAGTTATTACCCTGATTGCGGCAGCAATTAGTGATCCGTGTGTGTTTTAGAAGTGTTTCTGCGATATCTCAGTCTACGTAACGAGAATTTACGTCGTTTTAGTGCCAAAATTCGATTGCCAATGTCCACTATTTATACACAAATTTTGACCAGGCTTGCGCACCGTAAGCCTTATCCCTTACGGTGCGCAAGGGACACCTTTTCACTATAGGTTAGCCACGTCCTTGACTAGCCTTGCTGACTTGACAGATTTCGTAAATTCGTTTTTTGACAGCTTTTTATGTAGATAATCGTTAACTGGGGTTTACCCCCCCTGAGTTTTAGGGGCCCTGATCCTGATTCCGATTGTTCTGAAAATTTTAGGGTTTGTACAGAATCACTTGGGTGTCCTAATTAGGGTTTCCTATTGGACAAATTAATTTAATAAATATGACTTTTGATGAGAGTTGTTACATTCTCCCCACCTTAATAAAAATCCCGTCCTCGAGATTTACTGGAATAAGTAGGGATACTTTTTCTTCATCTCTGATTCCAATTCCCAAGTATATTCAGCTCATCTCTTTGAATCCCATTTTACTTTAACTAGCACTAGTCGTTTGTGCTTGAGAAACTTCACTTTTCTGTCTTCTATCTGAAGAGGTTTCTCTACAAATTTTAATTTTTCGTTTACCTCTATATCTTGGAGAGGTACTACCAAAGATTCGTCTGATAGACATTTCTTGAGGTTGGATACATGAAATACATCATGTACTCCAGCTAACTCCTCTGGTAGTTGTAAACGATAAACAACTGGTCCTATACGTTGGATCACTGGAAATGGTCCTACGTATCTTGGACTTAGCTTTCCTTTCTTACCAAATCTAACCACTCCTTTCCAAGGAGAAACTTTCAACAGTACTTTGTCTCCAACTTGAAATTCTAACGGCTTACATCTATTGTCTGCATAACTCTTCTGGCGATCTCTAGCCGTCTTCAGTCTTTCCTTGATTTGTGAAATTTTGTCGGTCGTCTCTTGTACTATTTCAGGACCTGACAATTGACTTTCTCCTATTTCTGCCCAACATACTGGAGTTCTGCACTTTCTTCCATACAGTGCTTCAAATGGGGCAGTTTAAATACTTGAATGATAACTATTGTTATAGGAGAATTCAATTAAAGGTAAATGGTCGTCCCAATTACCACCAAAATCTATTATACATGCTCTGAGCATGTCTTCTAGAGTTTGGATCGTCCTTTCACTTTGTCCATCTGTTTGAGGATGATATGCAGTGCTTAAATTTAGTCGAGTTCCCATAGCTTCTTGGAAACTTTTCCAGAAATGAGAAGTGAAACGACTATCCCTATCTGATACAATGGAGAGTGGAACTCCATGTAGAGATACGACTTCATCTACATACAACTTTGCCAATCTTTCCATGCTAAAGGTTTCTTTCATAGGCAGAAAGTGAGCAGATTTGGTTAATCGATTGTTATGAGTTCCCATTTCCATTGTTATGAGTTCCCATTTCCATACAGGCATTTCCAGTTGTTGTAGGAGACCTGAAGGTTTCTGGTGTTCTGCCTTAACTTGTGAACAAGTAAGACACTTAGAAACATATCTAGCTATATCCTTCTTCATGCCTATCCACCAGAAATTCTTTCTTAAATCTTGGTACATTTTATTGTTTCCAGGGTGTATGGTATACCTAGATTTATGGGCTTCCTCAAAAATCTTATTTCTTAATTCTCCCTGCTTCGGTACCCAAATCCTTTTCTTATGGAATCTCCAAATTCCATCAGTTCCTTGTTCTAATTCTTTTATTCTTCCTTTCATTCCTTCAGCATCATCCTTGATTGCTGTAGCTTGAACATTTTTCAATTGTTCCATTAAATCTAATTGTAGATTTAACCTAAGAGCACGAACTCTTCGTTGTTTTTCATGGTACTTACGACTTAAGGCATCTACAACTACATTTGCCTTTCCTTCATGATATTGAATATCACAGTCGTAGTCACTTAGGATTTCCATCCATCTCCTTTGCCTCATATTTAACTCTTTTTGCCCAAATATATATCTTAAACTTTTATGATCTGTATAGATAGTAAATTTACTTCCATACAGATAATGTCTCCAAATCTTAAGGGCAGAAATTACGGCTCCTAATTCTAAATCATGAGTCGTATAGTTTTCTTCATGCTTTTTCAATTGTCTTGAAGCATACGCAATTACCTTTTTGCGTTGCATTAGTACACATCCAAATCCTAGTTTTGAAGCATCACAATATACTTCAAAATCTTCAGTCCCTTCTGGCAAAGCTAAGATTGGAGCATTTGTTAATTTCTGCTTCAAGATTCTAAAGGCTTCTTCTTGTTTAGGTCCCCATTCAAACTTAATTGCTTTACAGGTTAGCTTAGTTAATGGTACAGCTATTTTGGAAAGATCCTTAATAAACCGTCTATAATATCCGGCTAATCCTATAAAACTTCTAATTTCCATTGCGGTTTGTGGAACCTTCCATTTAGTAATTGCCACTATCTTAGCAGGATCTACATGAATCCCTTCGTGATTCACCATGTGTCCTAAGAATTGCACTTCTTGCAACCAAAATTCACACTTCGAGAATTTGGCGTACAGTTTTTCTTTTCTTAACAAAGTTAAGAGTGCATGCAGGTGTTGACAATGTTCATCCTGACTTTTTGAATAAACAAGTATATCGTCTATGAATACAATTACAAATTTATCCAAATACGGTTTACAGATCCTATTCATCATGTCCATGAATGCTGCAGGTGCATTCGTTAATCCGAAGGGCATGACTGTAAACTCGTAATGACCATACCTAGTTCTGAAAGCAGTTTTAGGTATGTCTTCTTCTTGTACCTTCAATTGATGATATCCGGAGCATAAATCTATCTTAGAAAAATATCTAGCCCCCTGAAGTTGATAAAAAAGATCATCAATCCTAGGTAATGGGTATCGATTCTTAATCGTAACCTTATTCAATTCTCTATAATCAATACACATTCTCATCGAACCGTCTTTCTTCTTTACAAACAACACTGGTGCTCCCCATGGGGATGAACTAGGTTGTATGAATCCTTTTCTTAGTAATTCATCTAATTGCTTTTTCAGTTCTAACATTTCGGTAGGAGCTAACCGATAAGGTGCTTTGGCTATCGGTATAGTTCCTGGAATTAAATGAATTCTAAATTCTACCTCCCTATCTGGTGGTAATCCTGGTAATTCTTCTGGAAATACATCTGGATATTCTGAGACTACAGGAATTTCCTTAAGTTCTTTACCCTTAGTACTAATGATTACCGAAATCATATATACTATTCCTTGCTTTCGTTCATAACTAGCAACTTTCATTACTGAGATGAACTTCATGGGCTTACGTGGTTTATCTCCTGTAATCATAATTACTTCTCCGGTAGGTGTCTGAATTTCTATGGAATTCTTATCACAAAGAATTCGAGCATGGTTGGCTACTAACCAATCCATTCCTAACACAACGTCAAATTCGGCTAATTTCATTGGTAATAGGTTTGCAAAGAATTTATGACCTGAAAGTCCTATTTCTACATTTTGCAAAACCTTATATATTTTAACTGAACTTCCATCAGCCGTTTCGACTGTAAAAATCTGCCTAATGTTGATTAAGGGTATATTAAGAGCTTGGCAGAATGAAGTATTTATGAAACTTTGGTTTGCACCAGAGTCAAATAATACTTTGACGTAAATGTTGTGAACTAAGAACGTACCAGCTATCACATCTGGAATTAACTCGGCCTCCTGAGTTGTTAACTTAAAGGCTCGAACATTCTTCTTGGTAGCTCCGTCAAGTGTCTTGGCTTTGTGGTCTGCTGGTTTTGCCAACTTAGGACATTCTGTTTTGAAATGCCCTGCTTCTCCACAATTGTAACAAATTGTGGATTTCTTCCTGCAGTTTTCTTCACGATGTCCTATAGTTTTGCAAAAATTGCAGGTTATATCGCATCTTCCATAATGTTTCTTTTTGCATTTCCTGTAGAATGACGGAGTTGGAGATTGCCCTATTCCTCTTCTCTTGAAGTTGTTATTATTACCCGTACGAAATCCTTGGGTAATTTTCTGAGCCAATTCCTTTTTCCTGTTTTCATCTTGTGTGCGTACCAATTCGTCAGTTAGGGTGTTAGCTAATTCCACAGCATCGTCAATCGTACAAGGTCTCGCAGCTTTAAGGATGTTACGGATTTCACTAATCAATCCCCAAATATAACGAGAAATGAGTACCGGTTCTGGCGAAGCCAGTGTTGGTACCACTCTAGCATATTCAAAGAATGTCGAAGTATAACCGCGACAATCTACACCCATCATTCTATGGTTTAAAAACTTATTTGCCATTTGATCTCTTTCATATCCGGGACAGAATTTTCTTTCTACAAGACTCTTAAATTCTTCCCAGTTCATAGCATATGCCCTCATTCTTCCTTTTGCTTGTAACACAGTGTTCCACCATTCTAGCGCCCCTTCTTTAAACAGATTCGACGCGTACATGACCTGATCGTCTTTGTCACATTTACTGATTGTAATCACTGCCTCGGTTTTCTCTAACCAACGCAGTGATGCAGTTGCTCCTTCATTGCCTGCAAATTCAGTGGGTTTACAAGCAAGAAATTCTTTGAAAGTGTAACCAGGCATTGCAGCTTTCATTTTCTTAGGAAGCGGAACCTGCCGTGGATTATTATCAAGAATAATATGATCATTGCCTCCATTTACGCTATTACTGAAATTATCTTCAGAAATACGTTTGCTAGGAATGATTTGCTGAGGTTCGATTGGATTTTTAACAGCAACAACTATTGCTGGAATAGCATTAACTATTCCCTGAGCAACGATATTTTCTATGTCTTGTCTATTTAGAAATTGATCCTCCTGATGTTGTTCAGATTGATTAACCTCATTAACTGGTTCATTACCCACGTTTGCCATCTGGTAATTAATTTATATAATTTATTAGTATCGAATAAATAACAATTAAACATAAAATAATCATACAAATTTCACATACACACATATGGCCAAAACTATCGATTTCTCGATTCCCATTTTTATATATTTTATAGTATGCATCAATACACACTATTTACAAAGTTTTATTTTAGGTTATTTCACATGATTATATCATTATTGCTAATTTACAATCACAGTCTCAAAACCCCCTTATCCCTCGTCAGCTAATATTTTTAATAACGGCGCTCCCTCTCATCATACTTCCAGGAGATCTGTTCTCCTACTTCCCTGATCCTATTTCCGGCATCCACCAGTTCTTTGCCAAAGTGGCGAAGTTTAGCCAAATTCTCATTGCTCATAGGTGGATTAGGTATAGGTTCTGGGTCAAATTGAGGAAGAAAGGAATAAGGACTGTTGAGCAAATTTTGGAATTGCCAATCATTCGTCCACCATTCATCCATTCCCAGAGGTTGAGTGTGGATTATAGGTTCTGGGATTGCTGGTTCTAAGTTTATAGGGAGTTGAGTTTCAATAGGACGAGTAAAAACATTTGTATTGACAGGCTGAATAGTATCACAGCTTGCCAATATAAAATCTAGCTCTTCCTGTAATGTCATTTCCTGAGTTTGTTTAGAACTTTCCCCAACTTCTACCTGAGAACCTCCTCCAATTTCCATTTCTATCTGCTTAGAGTATTCATCAAACTGTAATCCCATCTGCCTAGACTCTTCCCCGACTTCAATTCCCTTTCCTTTTTCTAACGGATTTTCTATCTTGGGAATCTTTCTAGTGGCAGGTTTCCTTCTTCGCACACGCCTCCATCCTATGAACCTTCTCCTTTTCTTGGGCTTAGGTTTCTCCGGAGGTGGTGAAGCATTGAATTCAATAGGTTCTTCTATGTCGGGTATATACCTATTGAAATCTCTGGAAACCTCTATTTTTACCAGATAGATATTTAAATTTTGAAGGGCGTCAGACAAGTCACTCATGTTGTTTAGCAAAATACACGAAATTAGAAATTTTATAACAAAATTTCATAGATAACCTTTAAATATTATTTCATACTGGTTAACTACAAAATAACTGAAATTAAAACACACTAGGGTTTATTGTAAACTTATTTATTTACTGGGTAAAGTTTCTAGACTGTAAAGGATAAAGTTGCTAAAACTTGAGTCAAAATATTTAAAGATTTGCATTAACTGCCACAGTAGCTAGCATGTATAGATCTGCCCATTTCTCATCTAACTTGTCCTCCCAAGGTGTTTTATTGGTTAATTCCTGGGTTTCCTGTTTAACCTTCTTTTCTCGGAGTTTCTTTATTTTCTCCTGACTTTTCTTAATAATCAAATTTCTTTTATTAGGAGAAAGTGGTTCCTCATATTGTGCCTTTCGCACAAATATTCCTTCTTCAGGAATTACAGACTGATTTGAGGATTTTGTGTGGGATGAACTTCCCTTCTCGTCGGATGACCTATCTAATTTAAGATAGATGTTTGACAACTTTTGCTTACCCATACTGTACACAAATATTCAATTAATAAAACACATAATCACATAATTGGCTTAAATCAGTGGCTCTGATACCACCTTTTTCTGTCACGGCCCCCGACCCGGTTTGACCCGTTTCAGGAGCCGCGGGACAGAAATCCCGTGGTATTTATTTAACAGCGGAAGTTTGCTTCAGGATCTTTTAAAAACTACAATTTCCCGATTATTTTATTTCACAACTCGGGATAAAACCCCGGTAATTTACAATCATAAGATTTCACGGAGAAATCTTTATTTTACAAAACATGTTTCTTTATTTTATACTGAGCCACTTCCTTAAGCTTGTAGTGCTTCTCGGCACTTTTCCTGGATCACAACAGGTCACCTGAAACATGTTTGAAAAAGGTTTTGTCAGCGGGAAATACTGAGTGAATTATTCTTTTTACTAAAACGACTCTTTTGTTATAATTTACAGTATTAAGAGCGATTACAATGTTTCTGATATCAAACCAACTACCCACGGTATTTGTCACTCGACCGGATCTGTGACTATGGTCATATCCCCCATTGGCTGCCCCAATGGTGACGATTATCAAGTAATGTATACAAAACCCCACATACCGGCTGTAACTTGGTGATTACAAAGACTTAATCCCCGTAATTATAACTTGGAAAATAAACATGCTTTTGTAAACAATTTTGATAAAAAGTGAATGACTCACATTGCAGATTTAATTTGAGCAGAGCCTAGCCTACTGATTAGCCTTTTAACCTAAATTTAATAATAGGCACACAATTCGGTTAGTAACTTAATACAGCATTTACGATAACTCACGAGATTAAACCTTCACATCGAATGACAAAGTGCGATACTTAAACATCCATTGAGTTAATAACGAATGACAAAGCATAAACCCTAATGTGGGCAGCACTTAAACATCCATTGGATAGTTTAATCGATCGGACATTGAATCGTATCAGCGATCGAGTTATTACCCTGATTGCGGCAGGAATTAGTGATCCGTGTGTGTTTTAGAAGTGTTTCTGCGATATCTCAGTCTACGTAATGAGAATTTACGTCGTTTTACTGCCAGAATTCGATTGCCAATGTCCACTATTTATACACAAATTTTGACCAGGCTTGCGCACCGTAAGCCTTATCCCTTACGGTGCGCAAGGGACACCTTTTCACTATAGGTTAGCCACGTCCTTGACTAGCCTTGCTGACTTGACAGATTTCGTAAATTCGTTTTTTGACAGCGTTTTATGTAGATAATCGTTAACTAGGGTTTACCCCCCCTGAGTTTTAGGGGCCCTGATCCTGATTCCGATTGTTCTGAAAATTTTATGGTTTGTACAGAATCACTTGGGTGTCCTAATTAGGGTTTCCTATTGGACAAATTAATTTAATAAATATGACTTTTGATGAGAGTTGTTACACTTTGCCAGCGACAGTAATTGGGACAGCAGCCTGTATAAACGCAATAACCGACTTAAAAAGATATTTTCCCTTCCATGGGCGACCCCTAACAGTTCCTAGGCACTAGGGACACTTGTGGATGATCCATGATCAGTTGTAGCATTGTTTTTTCATGATCTAATGAGATCAAAAGCACTATAAAAGGCCCTTATGTTGCAACATTTTGATCACACCTTCCATCTGCCTTTGTGGAGCTTCCTGGATCATAAGATCAGTCCCCAAGAATCTCTAATAGTGCATTAGACCTTGGTAAGTAACCTTGATCTTCCTTAGTTGAGTTTTGCTTAGTTATTAGCTTAAAAGTCAAACCGTCGTAATTAACGTTTGACTTAGCGATTAATCATTTATGGTCCAGTGATTAGTCGAATTGAAGGTAGTTATAAGTTGGTAATTATGTGGGCATTAAACCCTTAAAAGGGCACCCTCTGATTCCCGCTCTAACTAGATCAAATGTCGGGTCAAAGTTGTTTATAAAAAGTCAACAGAAACTTAATTTGCGAATTAACATGTAATTAGCAATGTAGAAGGCATGTAACCTATTTTATCACTCACATAACTTAGTAATAAATGTAAGAACATGTTTAAGCATGTTCGACCCGACAATTTTCTGTTTAGACTCGGTTCGGAACCGAAAGTCGCAAAACTTTGACTTTTGCTTTGACTTCAGTTCTGACCCGATTTAGTATGATTTGGAAATGCCTTAGAGCTTCCTTAGGACCAGGTTACATGATAGTATAACCCTCTGTGGTTGGTTCGTTGATTGTCCGATTCGTTTACATATTTCCGTTAATTGCCTAATGTTGACCAATATGCCCTTTTGACCATAAAACGAGAATTTTGAATATGTGATAGGACAATAATCTTTATTACTGATTTATAAACATGTCCCTAAATTTTCACATCAGTTTGAGGTCTAGATTAGGAGTTATGCTCAATGACGTAATTAGAACGCTTTTTAGTAATTTAATGGTGTCATTAGCATAAAGCCTATGTAAACCCAATTTTGACACCAAAACTTTTACCCACTGATGTAATATAATCTTTTGGTATTTTTGAAGATTTTTAATTATTTTTAACCTGCTCATAACCTAAGGTTATGGCGTTGATTCGGTAAATACCGATTATACCCTTTTTTGTGTATAAAATGAGTTTTACATAGTATTTTGACACAAATCCAATTGCTACTGATTTTATATAATAAATGTAGTATTTTGAACTTTATAACCTGATCAGAAAACTCAGATTTCCTGTATAACCCGGAAATCGCTTAAAATAGCTTTTTACGCGTATTAAACACCTAGTATGGGTTTAAAACCATTTTGTCATATAAGACTTATCACCAACTGATATGACCTGATAAATTAAGTTATTTTACTGATTTATTCAGACCCGAATCTCAGAATTCCATTTAATCTCGTTTATAATCTTTAAAATGACCAAAATACCCCTACAGGGCTTAAATTAAGGTTAAACTCGTTTTGGGCATAATGGAAGGTATCCTACTGATATCACAACCTATTTAAGGCATATTAACTTAGGAAACCTATAAATGACTCTCATGATTACCCGTTACGCCTCTTTCGCGTTCGGTTCGGTTTATGTAACTAGTTTGCATAAACTAGCCGAAACGGGTCAAACATTATCGTTTTTATCTCAAAATCCAGAATGTGGTTAGATTACCTATATTATACAAGTCTTCAAACTTGTCGAGTCTAAATCACATTCTATTTCGGTCTTCGCTTAATCGTGCGTTTGAACCGTATCTTTCCTTAAAACTAGCCGGTCTAAGTTTAGGCTTAATTAAAGACCCGTTAGGATTCTAATAGGTTATTATAAACCTTCGTTCCAGAATAGGAGACCCGGTAAAAGCTACACGCGCTTGCTAATTGTGATTGATACTTGCAAAGGTAAATACTTTTAACTTATTTTCCCTTATACGGGCTTGGGGTACGGTATATAAAATACCGCTTGGTCCGGCATTGAATCTTTAATCGAATAGAGGTGAAATCATTGATATGCTCTGTTTTGAAATGTTTTGTTTGCTTAAAGCCTTTGGGAGATTAATGACCATGTCCCGGATATCCTTGGCATCATCCTACGAGATGGCCACGACCTGGGCACGGGGTGTAGGCGTACACCCGTCAGTGCATAAATAAATAATGTGGTGTGTCTATTGATCTTTAACCCGGTCTACGGATCGGGCTACTGAACGCATAAGTAACATGTAATTCTTTACAAGTATTATATTCAAATAATTATCCCAAGTTATAAAAAGTTTGTGCCACGTGCATTCAAATCAATTTTATTAAACTTTTCAAATGAGTCGGTTGAATGTATTTACCAGTGTAAACTGACGTATTTTCCCAAAAAGGTTAAGTGCAGGTACTACGCGAACTAGGCTGGCTTTCTCCTAGCGTCCACAATAAGTCTCACAAGCTTGGATGTCAAAACTGTTGAACAATGTTTCCTATTTATTTTTGATCCACCTGTGGATTATTTTCAACTGTTTGTGATACTTGATATTACAATTATATTCAGTTGAAATATATCTATCTTTTGCTTCCGCTGTGCATATTAAATATTGTGTTGTTTGACTGTAATGTTACCAACTACGTCACAATACTCCCCACCGGTAATACGTGGAAATATCGGGGTGTGACATAAAGCCGTTAAAGTCAGCATCTTAGATGATTTAGTAAGGGCATCTTGGGCCGATAACAATCGTCTTTTGGGGGAATTAAATGCAGTTCTTGCTAGAGATTTAAAATAGAAATCAAGAATTAAATGGATGGTAGAAGGTTATGAGAACACGACTTTTTTCCACAGGATGGTTAATCAAAACCTTATTAGCAATAGGACTAGTGGCACTATGGTAAACGAGACATGGGTAACGGATCCTACTAAAATTAAACACGTGATGAGAATTTTTTTTGCGCACAAGTTTAGGGAGCCAAGGTCTCGGAGGCCAATTTTTGTCTGTCCAAACATGAAACAGTTGTCGAGTGATGAAGCAAACAATCTAGTGGCGCAATTTTCGATGGAAGAGATAAAAAAGGCAGTATGGGATTGCGGAAGCGACAAGGCTCCAGGCCCTGACGGTTTCAACTTCACCTTTATAAAGCATTTTTGGGACACTTTAAAAGAAGATATTTTCAAGATCATGTCCAAATTTTGTTCGGATTGGGAAATTAGTCGCAGGTGCAGCTCTTCCTTTCTTACTCTAATTCTGAAAGGTACGGATCCTATCACCTTCAACGAATTTAGACCAATCAGTCTAATTGGCTGTATTCCAAAAATAATTTCGAAAACATTGGAAAACAGGATAAAAAAAGTGGTGGGGTCGGTTGTGTCTGACTATTAATCAAGATTCATATTAAGCATAAACATTCTTGATGGGCCTTTAATTTTAAATGAAATAATCTCCTGGCTTAGGAATGTCACACCCTGATTTCCCGGTGGGCCCATACTTGGGGTTTATGCATGACGATTGATATAGATATTCACATTTAGCACAACAGAAGTCTTGGGAGTATAAAATAATTATTACAAAATATAATTGTTCGAAAGTTCAAAAATAATATACAAACGAGAGTGTACTAAAAGATCCACATGCGGATCGAAATAATAAATGATTACATAAGACTATTAGGCTTTTTGCTTGGAGTCACAAATTCCAATGAACAATTACCGGGTAGCTTCCAGCCTATTTCGTATTTTGCAAACTTGCGCTTAGTCTTTTGAAGATACATCAGTTTCACTAGTAAATACAATTAACCGAAAAATTTTGAAAATATTTCAAAATTATTTTATACACCATTTGGTATATAATTTTTCATAGATAACACCACTTTAACCCATATTGGGTAAGAAAAATATTTTATCATAGCATTAGCATCTGTCAGGTGGAGGCCTACACCACGTGCTTAGGTCGTGGCAACTTGCAATTAAATGAGTCGAGGATATCCAGGATACGGTAGCATTAACCCAAATGTTTAAGTTATCAAGCATAATGGATTAAAACAGGTTATTTGGATTTTGGACACATTGGTCATTGATCCCATACCCGACCAAGCGGTAATAATTTATGGTATCCCAAGCCCGTATAGGGAAAATAGGTTAAGAGTATTTACCTGAGCTTTATCTTTACAATCCAAAGATATATGTAAGCATAGCCGTTTAAACAAAATAACTAACAAGGTTACAATTTACTGGACACCAATTAGTCTGGAATATATGGAATTATTATCCATTAGAATGTTAACGGGTCTTATTCAAGTCATATGACTTGGACCGCTTAATTAACAATAAAATCAGTACGGTTCGCTAGATTAGGCAGAGACCGGATAAAATGTGGTTTGTTCCCTCACGAGTACTATGACTCATATAATATGGGTCAAACAATAACACATTCTGATTAGAACTGATTTAAAAGTAATTTGTCCCAATTCGGCTAACTTATATAACCTAGGCTATATAAGTCAATTGTACGCGCATAGGCAGCATCGGGTGATCGGATGAGTCAATGTCAAGTCCATTATGACAAAATATGTTTAATATGATACCACATCAGTTTATAACTCAATTTACATGTTCATTATGATTTAAAACCATTTTATGCACAAAAGGGAATTTTTGGTATTTTTAAGGCATAATTCATGGACTTGCATAAAACCTGACAAACGATATGATCAAATGGTATAACCTCAAAGGGTTATACTATAAATTAATATGATCATAATAAAATTTGAAATCTGTAGCAAACTTAGCTTAAACGGACCAGAATCGAGAGGCAAAGAAGAAGTCAAACTGTTTGACTTTCGGTTGCAAACCGAGCTATAAGTAGGAAATGACGGGTTGGACATGATCTAACATGTCCTAATATGTTATACCAACTAATATAATGTCAAAAATTGATGTTTATATACTTAGAAGTTCATTTAACATAACTTCTGAAAATCTGCGTTTTAAGTTTTATTTTAATTAATAGAACATTGACCCGTCATTTGACCAACTTAACGTGATCTTTAGGAGGTTCCCTCATAAGGGATTATCAACTACCTTATTACAATCACGTAGCCATGTTCGATTCAAACATTGTCTTGACCGTAATGACCATAACCGAAAGTCAAAGCAAAAGCCAATTTGCTTGACTTTTGGCTAATAACTTAGCCTATAATGAAAAAGAACTAGGAAGAACACTTACAAGTGTTCTAGGAAGCTTATAACTTTAGTAGGAGGCCTCTATAGACATAAGCAACTCCAATGAGTGATTAGAGAGAAAGAATTTGAGAGGTGCGAGTTAAAATGGTGTAAATGAACCTTTATTTATACTTGCACAATGTTAACAAGATCATGCCAAGTGTTAGCTATGATCTCCAGATGTTAAATAGTGTCCATTGAGGTGTTTGAAGCAGGGAGATGGTGGCAATTCACGGGTTATGTGTCACAAGGTGCAGGCTGCCATGACAGTCTGCACATACTTCCATCGCACCCCTTACGGACCGTAAGGGGTAATGGCTTACGGTCCGTAAGGGACTATCAAGAATATTATTAATAATTGCTTTATGATCCGTAAGGCATATGCCTTGCGGTCCGCAAGGATCCTTCAGTAGCCAAACTTTGGCAATTTGTCATAAATGATCCCTTCACATTCAATCTTCCATAATTTTACATATCTAGTCCCTCTCGTCCAAATAATTTGACATATTTGAGAGTTGATTGGACACGTGTTGCCATATTATTTGTTATAAATTTTCGAGGTGTTACAAGAAAGGAAAAAAGAGCTTTCATTTTTAAGATCGACATTGAAAAACCCTACAACACAATAAATTGGAATTTTATCGATTCTGTATTAGAAAAAATGGGGTTTCTGGGGATATGGAGGAAGTGGGTTAAGGGATATTAAAATTAGCAAGAGCATCAGTTTTAATAAACAGATCTTCCACTTTAGAATTTCAATGTTATCGGGGGGTCCGACAAGGGGATCCTTTATCGCCTTTTCTCTTCATAATGGCCATGGAAGCACTATCATGTTTCGTTAATAAAGCATCAGAGATTGGGTTAATTAAGGGGTTTCAACTACCTAATAACGGTCCATCAATCGCACACTTAATGTATGCAGATGATGTGGTATTTATAGGTGAATGGGGGGACAACTATACACAGAACATAATACGTTTAATGAGATGTTTTTCCTCATAACAGGACTTAAACCAAGTCACCAAAAATCAAGTCTGTTTGGCGTTGTGGTGGGGGATATCATCGTTGAAAGTACGGCTAATGCAATAAATTGCAAGGTTGGGGAGTTTCCTTGCAAATACTTGGGGTTGCTGGTGGGGGTAAACATGAATCAAATAAAACATTGGAAAGGGGTGATCGATTGTTTTAAAGCTAGACTCTCGAAATGGAAGGTGAGGACATTATCAATTGGGGGCAGGGTAACAAAGCTAAAATCCGTTTTACATTGCCTTCCACCATACTTTTTTTCTCTTTTTAAAGCACCTAAAGGAATTTTAAATAAACTCGAGACTTTAAGAAGACCTTCCTGTTTTTTTAGGGGGGGGGGGATGGTAATGAAGAAAAAGCAAAAACCAGTTGGTGTTCTGGTCAAAAATTACCCAAGCAATTTAGTGGTCAAATTAGTTTGGTGAGGTAGTGTGCTAGCAATGTTGGTGAAAAAATGTGATGATTTGATTGTTTGCAAAAACAGACTTCAGGATATAGCTCAGGATACCAAGCTATATTAATAATCAAACAATGAGCAAAAAGTAAAGGTCGAAACGAGATGTACGAGGAAAGCCCTTGATCAATCTAGATCTCCAGCATAAAACCTCGGGAGCTGACAATCGCAGCTGCCTTGTCCTTCTTATTACTTCAAAACTCATGATACAATGCAGGATAATGTACGGATCAGCTAAGTGTTACAATGAATTTCAAGTGTGAGCGTTGGTGAAATGTGATTGCAGCTGTTAAGAGAGCAAAAGAGTGAGTGAAAATTGTGTCTCTATCGATCCGTACAACTCTTATTTATAGTAAACAAAAATAACTAACTGTCCTATAATCTTGGGATGCTTCGAATATTCCTTATAGAACATTGGAGACCCCTTCTTCCGGCTTCAACGTTCTTCTCTCAACGGAATTTACCGAGTCTTTAGGAGAACAAGTCCATCTTGAACGTTACGAGCTTGCTACCATAACCTTCATGTGATTAATTAGTAACTGTCAAGATATTACATCAGGATGTTACCAATATCCTGATCCGATATCCTGGTCATAATTAAAGATAACAAAGTCAGGATATAATTCGGGATATGGGTTAAAAAAAACCACCCATAACAATTGTCCCCAAAATATATCTGTTAGAATTCTAAATTCAAACGGATATATTTTAACCTTATCGCATAGATCGAGGTAATTAAGATGATAGGATGCTTGAAGCGACCCGCTACAACTTCCCACGCGAATATTACTCATCACCCCCCTATTTCGGCCTATATCTTCTCAGGTTTCTCTCTCATTCATCACTACAATTCCGACAATCTCAGGTATTCCTCTTTCACCTTCTTCCTTGTTTTCTTTGTAAGATTTCTTCATTCTTCATGGCTACTCGAACCAGATCCCATACGGTTGATTCCGTCCCCACTTTCACCGAACAGAACCTTCTTAAAGAACCCAAAAAAGAAGTCTGCTCTTTTGATAACGCCGACATTGCTGCCCTGAAAGCCTCCGGCGCCTTTCCTGCCAGAGCAATTATATGACTGTTTGACTGGGAAATCAGATCGGACGTGTATTTCGATGAATGAGTGTGCTTCTTGACCTATCATTTCTCCATAAGGCTCCGATATCCTTTCCCGGCCTTTATCTCTCGTTTCTTTGAACTCACCGGTCTTAGTTATGCCCAAACTATGCCTATGGTTTGGCGAGTCTTAGTCACACTGGACCAGATAAAGTCTCATCATATGCCTGATTTGTGCATTGAGGATCTTCCGATTGCATATCGTTTAAGGTCTCATGGTTCAAGCTGGTTCCTTATCTTTTCAACCTCTAGGGATCCCCTCATCCTCAAAGCGACTAAAAATGAGCATGAATGGAGACGAAAATTCTTTTTTTTTTTGTGAAAAGAGACTCCATTGACAAGGGTCTTGACCTCCCCATGAAATGGTTGACCTCGGGTAGGATTTAGGGTTTTAGGAATATCCCCAAACATATCCTAGAACCATATCCTAAACTGACATCTTTATTTTTTATGCAGCAAATTTCATCGAATTAGCCCCTCCAAGCGCTGAATCAGAGCAAAGAATCAAAGAGATCTACCGGCTCTCGGAGGGTGAAAGAACTTTCTCCCTGTCATTCACAAGCTCAAGCCAAAAATGAAGTTCTGAGATGTCTGGTAAGCATATTTTTGCAAGTTATTCTTATATATTAAACTTACTAGATTCAAATAATATATCATGGCTTAATATTTCTTTCCTTTGTGCAGCACCAGCTAAAAACCTTGAAGTCTTTGACCTTGAAGAACTGGACAACTATTCCGCTCCCGTGCAAGTCAAACAATAACTAAACCCCAAGCCAGCTGTCACCACATCAAAACCTGCCAGCTCCAAGGTTGCCGCCGTTCCCAAGCCTTCCACCGCCACAAAGCCACGTGGCTCCAGTTCCCATAAGAGAAAAGAATCAGATTCCCCTGTGTTATGGGTGAAATCCGGAGCCCATATCCTGGATAGTATCTTGAGTTATATCTTGATTACATAATAGCTGTTCACAACTAGGATGCTGGATCAGGATATTGGTAACATCCTGATGCTGTTTCCTGATGATTACTAACAAACTATTTGTAGGTTTCGAGTGCATGTTCATAACGTTCACCAAGACTTGTTCCCCTGAAGACTCGGTCCAGATTGTTAGAAGAGGAACGTTGAAGCCGCAATACCTGGTCTACAACGTTAACAAGGGAATATTCCAAGGCATCCCCCCATTTTAGGAAAATTAGTTTTTTCTTTGTAACTATAAATATGTTGATAACCAGATCTCATAGGACACATCATATTCACTGCTCTCGTGCCCACCATGGGGCAAGTGGTGCTATTCATATTAAAAACCTTGCTAAAATCTTTACTTGGCTTTCTTTTTTCGAAACTTTTTGCTACACTATTTTCAATGGCCTCAAAATCAAACATGAGCTCTTCTACCATGTCTGCTACAACCTCTGCAACAATTGGTTCGGTGCTTCCACCACCTCCAAGGACGCAAGCTTCTTCACAGCCTCAAGCTCCTCCGAGGAGGGTCGAAACTCACACATCTCGGGATATTGTTCCTACTCAGAATATCCATGGATCTGTTGCCTCAAGGAGAACTCCTATTATGGCCTCTAATGATGAAATTCTAACTTTATTTGATAGTATAAAGGATCAGATGAAGCAAAATTAGGAGACCAACCAAATGCTGATAAGAGAGATACAACTCTTAAAATCTAACTCAAACAAGCCTGCTGAGGATACTGTCACTCCCTTGCAACCCAGAGCATTAAACTTAAGCTCGGCAGTATACACTGAGGATAACCGGGGCAATATTGTACCAAGCCATTCCCAGAGTCATACTCCTGAGATACCTTCATCGGTTAGGGTATCAACTGTGAGAGGCTCAGGATATGCTCCAGGATATGGCCAGAATCCTCAGGCTGGTAACGTCTCTAATAACGTTAATACTCCTGCTACTAATAGTGTTGGATCTTTGCAGGATACAGGTGTGACGTCGGTACTCTCTAGGCAGCTTCAGAAGTTGAAGGATATGATATCCAGTGTACCTGGGGTAGTTCAGCAGATTCCAGAAGTATCTCAGGATAGCCACAGGATATCCCGGTTTGTACATCCTATTTATGATGCTGAAATTCCAAAAAGATTTCAAACTCCCAACATGAAGCTCTATGACGGGACCACGGATCCTGAAGAGCATATTGCTCAGTATAGGGAAAGGATAGAGATTAACCCTATTCCTTCGGACCTCAAAGAAGCATGCCTCTGCAAGGGTTTTGGCTCTACTTTGACAGGATCAGCCTTAAAATGGCTCTTAAACGTTCCACCTCATTCAATTACATCGTTTGCTCATTTAGTTAATTTATTTAATAGTCAATTTTCTTGCAGTAGAAGTTTTGAGAAACTAACCAGTGATCTCTACAGGATAACTCAGGGTCCTCAAGAATCCTTGAGGGGTTATGTGAACAAGTTTAGCAGGGAGTCCTTGGATATCCCACACCTGGATGTTGCTACAGCTGTACAGGCATTCAAAATGGGGTTGTAAAAGGATTCCCAAGTTTATTAGGATCTTGTAATGAATCCTTGCAGGAACCTGGATGAAGCTCGAAACAGGGCTTTGAGATATATCAGACTGGAAGACGATAAGAAAATGCAAGAGAGGATGAATTCATCCTCAACATATGAATCAACCAACAGGAAGTCAGAATCCTCATACAAACCACATCGCTCTAAGCCATATGGTAGGAATGACAACAAGAAAGTGAACGCTGTTGAAGATGGGGATCCTGAGGAGTATCCTGAATTATCAGAATGTTGTTTTTCTGTTAATATACCAGAACTAATGTATGCTATGCAGGGTTTGGGAGATAAAGCAAGGTGGCCGAGTAAGAACCAGCAAAAGGCCGATTGGAAGGATAAATCCAAATGGTGTGCCTTCCATGAGGATTTTGGATATGTCACGGAAGAATGCATAGCCCTGAGGAAGGAAATAAGCTACCTGCTGAGCAATGGATACCTGAAGGATTTTCTAGGCAGGAAAAAGAATAAGGGTCAGGATATTTAGAAGGATCCTGAACGAGCAGCATCACCTCCTGCGGATGCCAAGATAATTAACTTTATCTCAGGAGGGTCCGACATTTGTGGAACCTCTTACTCTGCAGCAAAATGACATGCAAAGGAGGCTAAGGCAGAACGAGGAGACAAGCCGACCATGATGACAACCCTCACAATTGACAAAGTGATAACGTTTGATAGTGATGACCGGGATAGTGCCCAGGATCCTCACCATGATGGTTTGGTAATTACTTTATATATTGCTAACCATTTTGTGCGCAGGATACTGGTCGATAACGGCATCTCTGTCAATATTATTCAATTGGAAACGTTAAAGAGAATGAACATTCCCCAGATGGAAATCACTTCAAAATCTACTGTACTTGTAGGGTTCAGTGGAGAGGCCAAGAATACCGTGGGAGAAATAAAGCTGCCAGTATATGTTGAGGGAGTGAATTCAATGCAACGTTTCTGTGTCATGGACTCATTATCCTACTACAATAGTATATTGGGCAGAGCATGGATCCATGATATGAAGGCTGTCCCATCAACCTACCATCAATGTATCAAGATCCCTACCCCTTGGGCGGTTGTCAAAGTGGAAAGCGATCAACATGAGGCAAAAGAGTGTTATTCCTCCTCAATGAAGGCTTCAACAAATTCCAAGCCAGGATAGCAATTAAAGATACAAGCCCAGGATGTCGTTGAAGCCTCAGTGCAAGACATTAAGAAAATTTATCCTGGATCAGGATAATCCAGATATCTCGGTGCTCGTAGGAGCCAATATCCCTCAGGATATTGAAAACAGGATTTCCACATTTGCATGGAAACATGAGAATATGACAGGTATCTCTAAGGATATTATAACCCATAAGCTTGGGATTGACAGGTCTTTCAAGCCCATTCAAAAAAGAAGAAGGAAGTTTGCTCCTGAAAGGAATGCAATCATACAGGAAGAGGTTGAAAGATTATTGAAATCCAAGATGATTAGAGAAGTCAAATTCCCCAAGTGGCTAGCAAACGTGGTTGTGGTTCAAAAGAAGATTGGGAAATGGAGAGTTTGTGTAGACTACACAGACTTGAACAAAGAATGTCCTAAAGACACATTCCCATTGCCTCATATAGACTCGATGGTGGATGCAACGGCTGGTCATGAAATGCTAACCTTTATTGTAACACCCGTATCAGATTTACTTGAAATTAATATTAATTCACACCAATTTAGATAAAGATGTCTAGTTATAACATAGTTTTCATAATTAAGTTCAAAAGATTCAAAATATTAGTCAACTAAGACTAGTTAAAAAAAACATTCAAAAGTTGTTTAACATCTTGTTTACATCCCATAAACATAGTCTATTAAAGGTTAAAATATTGCGGAAGCTTCAAAAGTCGTGTTCGGTTCTTTGACATTTGCTTGACCGCCATCCGTAAGATCCACCTTGTCACCTAGGGTCAAACCATTAAAACATTAGTTTGACATTGTTATATAGTACATAAACACAAGATCCAACATCAAATTGTGAAAAATAAAATACTAGTTTTTCTGGTTCCACCGTAACTTACGGTGTCATCGTAAGTTACGGTAGGTCCTGGAAGCTTCTGGTCTACCGTAAAACAGGGGTAAACCATCGTAAGCTCCTGACCTCTACCGTAAGTTACGGTACTACCGTAACTTACGGTAGTCCCTGGAAATCCATATTTTGTTTGATTTGTTCATTATACTCAAACCCAAATCTCGGATTTCGCTTTTCTAACATTCCAATACATTAAATTCTCGTATTTCTAATACGTTATATATTAACCAATATCAAAGATCAATCCATCATATTCCGGAGCATTAACCATGCCTTACTTGATTATTCGACCCGTTTGGCTCGTCTAAGGAATCCTCCCATATGACGACTACCAACGAGTTCCTACCAATTTTGACCAATCATTCAATATAGCGACATCACCGCTTTAATTCAAAACAACCCTTATTCTAAAATTCAACTACGCATATTATAATCATCAACATTTACTTAATGTAACGGGTCAAGTTACATACCTTCAAAGTAAGCCTTTCAAACGTGGTTCGCCACCCGCTTGTCCGCTTGACGCTCCTGCGCCCGTTCCTATAGAGTTCATTTATGATATCTTTAGAACTTTCTTTAATTCATAATTCGCATAATATACCGAAACATCATAATTATGCGTTTAAACTTGGAATTTCAGTTTTAAGCCTTCTTAGAGGCATTTCAACAAACACTTTAAGGGCATATTTTTACATGATTAAACATCAAATCTTTAGTTTATCACTTAGCCCTAATTTCACATCATTCAACCATTTTACATGATTGTTAACTTCACAATTTCTGAAATCACTTCAAAATTGTCAGATTACACTAGATCAACAATCTATTTCCTAGTGTTCATCAAATTACACATAACTCACTAATCACCTACAATGGTGTTCATAGGTTTCACTAAAATTTCATATGATTTCAACTTGTATTTGTCTAGGGTTTATCCCTAGACACTATAGTTGTTCCTAAATCATCATAATACACACATGCAACCTTAATTTCAGATTTTTCCCAAATCATGAGAATTTCAAGTTGAGAGATTTCTCAAAATTTTACATACCTTGTAATCCCCTTGTGATGAGGATCACGATTCTAAGCTCGGATTTCGTTTTGGACCAGATTTGCACCTCCAATTTGAGAGTTTAAGTGAGTTTCTAGGGTTTGGAGCATGGGGGTCGCCCTGCTCTTTCTTCTGATCGACCAGACCCTCTTTTGGGGGTGTTTGGTTTATTTTTATTTGTTTTATAAATTTTAGTTTCAATTTTAACAACTTAGGTCCCTACACTTTGTTCAACATATAGTTTGGTAGCTTTTAACCCTATTATAAGTCATCTCTAGACTTGTAACTAACTAGGTTAAAATTCCTAGTTAGTAAACTCCCATTTATTTATACTTTATAATTCTAATATAAAGTTTTATATTTTTGGGGTGTTACATTTATGGATGCATCCTTAGGATTCCAACAGATCCTAATGGAACCCTCAGATCAGGAGGATACTACCTTCATGACACCAACATGTATTTATTGTTATACTGCCATGCCTTTTGGTTTGAAAAATGCAGGTGCATCGTACCAAAGATTGATGAATATGATGTTTAAAGACAAACTGGGGGACACCATGGAGGTCTACATTGATGATATGGTGGTAAAATCCAAGAAGGCTGAGGATCATCTCTAGGATATTGAAGATGCATTTGATATCCTAGACCAATATAATATGAAGCTGAATCCGGCTAAGTGACATTTTGGAGTGGGGGCAGGAAAGTTTTTAGGATATATGGTGACTAAAAGGAGGATAGAAGCAAGTATGGAACAGATCAAAGCTATCCTAGATATCAAGTCACCATCTAATATGAAAGATGTGCAAAGGTTAACAGGACGAGTAGCAGCATTGAACAGGTTTATTTCAAGATCCTCAAAGAAATGCAAGGAATCTACGATATCCTGAAGAAGAATAAAAAATTCGAATGGGGAGAAAAGCATGAAGTGGCCCTACAAGAATAAAGCAATATCTTTCAACTGCACATTTGTTGATGAAGCCAGAGCATGGTGAACCATTATCCCTGTATCTTGCAGTGTTAGGGAATGCTGTAAGTGCTGTTCTGGTAGAGGATCATGAAGGTCAGCAGTATCCTATCTATTATGTTAGTAAGAGTTTATTAGATGCTGAAACTAGATATTCACACTTAGAGAAATTGATACTAGCTCTGGTCATGGCATCAACTAAGCTTAGAAATTATTTTGAGATACATAGGATTCATGTTAAAACTAATTATCCTGTTAAAAATGTACTTAGGAAACCTAAAATGTCAGGAAGGATGGCTAAGTGGCCCGTAAAATTGAGTGCATATGATCTAGTATATGAACCTAGAAATGCTCTAAAGTCTCAGGCTTTAGCAGACTTTGTGGCTGATTTCAGTAGTGACATTCAAAATGAAGTAGTCTTAGAAGTACAACAACTAGGTGAGACCTTAGAATCCTGGACATTATATACTGATGGTGCATTTAATGTAAGATGTGTAGGATTAGGTATACTACTAAAATCGCCACCGGGGGACATATTACCCCAGGCTATTAGGTGTGAATTTCCTGCCACTAATAATGAAGCAGAATATGAAGCTCTGATTGCAGGATTAGAATTAGCCAGGAATATGAATATTAAAAATTTGCGAGTATATGTTGATTCCTTGTTAATTACTAACCATTTCAATGGATCCTATGTAGTCAAAGGTGAAAGATTAATCGAATATCTTGAAATTGTCAAAAAATTAGCAGGATATTTCGAAGTTTTTACACTTGAACAGGTACCAAGAGAGGATAATGCTGAGGCAGATGCTTTGGCAAACTTGGGATCTACAGTCAGGATACCGGAAGGAACTCAAATACCAATACTACATATTCTATATCCTGCCATGGAACTCTCCATGTCTCGGGATAAAGAAGTAGCAAGTATCCAAGGTCCTGGTAATGAGTATCCTGAGAAGGATCCTAAATCCTGGACAGCCCCAATCATGAAATATCTCAAGGAAAGATACATCCCAAAGGATGAAAATCCTAAGGCTTTCAGGATGAAGGTATCTCGTTTTACTGTTTTGGTCAAAAATCAAGCAAGGATAATGCAACCAAATCTTTTGTTGTGAGGTGTGATGCTTGAATCTATGAACAATTGTATGAACAACTTGCAAATCAAATAAAGAGGCGACACAAGGATTTATACGAGGAAAAAGCCCTTGATTAAGAGTTGATCTCCAGCATAAAAAACCTCGGGTGATGGAAACTACCGATCACCAACTAAGATTACACAGAAAAAAGGTTACAAGTCGGGATGATAACAAGCTTGTTACAAGGATCACTAGTGTGCAAAAGTGTTAAAATGTATGAAATCGCCAAGTAAACTGTCGCGAGCTGTTCGAGAGTGTGTGTTTTGCTAAAATTAGCCAAGTGTTCTAAATCAAGCTTGTTATCCCCTATTTAAAATTAGAAATAACCACCCTAACTAACTGTCAGCTAATTGTGCAAGTCTTCCACGATCTCCATAACGTTCACAAGAACCAAGCACGTGCGGAATATTGAGGGAATATGCTCCAGGAATTTCAGTAAGACTTGGTCCAAGCCTTTGCTCCTGCAAAACAAGCTTACGCATAATGAAGACAATTGTTAGTATAAGGATAACAATAAGGATCCTGAATCCTGATCCTGCAACACCTACTGAGGATCCTTAATTCAAACAGAATTGAGGATCCATGATCCTGGCAGCACATGAGGATCCGTGATCCTTAGGATTGGAAAATCCTCCCCTAACAATTGCCCCCAAAATATAAGGAGTAAAGTGTAAATTAGCGAGTTATATTTTCTGATCTTATCTGCAACTAACTAACGGATATATAGCCGTTAGGATCGAACTAGCCGTTATCGATCATACGTCATTGAAGCGACATCCCTGCAGAATCATCATTATAAATTCAAGTTAGAGATAAGGGTTAGGAAGCATTTAAATTCATGCGTTACACCCTTTAAATCCTCATTCAAAGATCAAGCAGGTACTTCTCTCCCTTTTCTCTCTTCCCCTTCTTACTCTGTTCTTCTTTAAAACCTTTGAATCACGATGAAGTTAAGATCATCCCCTGCCAAGGATCACCAGAAAGATAGTCCTTTGAAAAGCCAAGGGATCATCAAAGATTCTCCGAAGGAACGTTGCTGCTTAACTGATCCTGAGATCGACAGGATTCGTCAATGCTTTCCGGCGAACGCTGTCTTTAAACCTTTCGAGCCTACCTCCTTGAGTGACTTCGTTTCTGCAACATGGGTTGCTTTTCCGGCTACCCCATTTCTGATAGGATACTCCTATCCTTTCCCTACTTTTACCCAGTCTTTCTTCTCCCTTACCGGCATATCCTATATCCAGGCTATGCCAATGACGTGGAGGGTCTTATATACCCTTGAGAGAATCATTGAGCAGGAGGATATAGAGCTGGGAATGTCGGAATTGTCTGAACTATACAACCTCGTGAGCCATGGTTCACACCGCTTTCTATTCAAACACAAACCCGGTGAGGCACACCCAATCCTGAAGACCACCAAGAATGACACCAATTGGAAGAAGCGATTCTTCTTCGTTAGGAGGGATTCTATCCCAGATGGGAAGGATCTCCCCTTAAAATGGACCACCCATGGTAGGATAGAGGATCCTTATAGAAGGATCATAGGATAACCCTGTTTCCGTTGAGGATCACTAACATCTTTTTGGTATCTTTTGTGCAGCTATCTCTTTTTCTCATATTATTTCAACACCTGCAACCAAAGAGAGGATCACCGCTTTCCGGAATCTTGATCCTGCAGTAAGGTCATTTCAAGCAAACACCAAGGATTCTCAAGAAGTATCCTCAGGCTCAGTCACAATGTCAAGTAAGTATCCGAGTTTATATATGATTAAATGTTGAAATGCAAATAAAACAAGAATACTTATCTGTTGTTTTGGATTGATAGGTGCTGGAAAATCCTCAAGGTCAGCCTCCCGCTTTAGTGTCAGTGATCTCAGCACTGTGGCTCCCAGGTCTGGGAAGAAGAAGACAGCTGCTAGCCCTAGTGCTCTAGTCCCTAAGCCTGTCACCTCCAAGGGGGGAAAGAAGAGGAAGGCCACTGAAGCTGATAATCTTGAAGGCTTGCCTCTTATCTGCCACCAGTTCCAAGAATACTTTGCTGATGTAAGGATCACTGACTTAGCTTGATTATCCTGCCCACTTGAGGATCACGGATCCTGAACTTTACCTTGTCTTTTTTGCAGAAATTCGCTGAGATCGAAATGTTGTTTGATGCATATGTTGAGGAGGCGGAGCAGAAGCATCTGGAGTTCCAAAAATTCTTCCTGGCTAAGGATGAGACTATCTCTCGCCTTGAGAAGGATCTTGCTCTGGCAAAGCAGCAGGTGGTCATGGCCCAGATAAATGCTGATCATGAGAAGCACGACCTGCTGGAAGATGCTAAAGTCTCTGCTGCCATCACCATGTATAAGATCAAGCTGCAAATGGCCCAGGAGGCTGAGGATACTGACTTCGACAGGACCACTTGGGGCAAAGAGGGCTGGAAGGCAAAGCTAGCTGAGCTAGACGATGAGGAGGAGGCTACTGAGGTCTTGGCGATTAAGGCAAGCGGCAGCGGGAAGGATTAACCTGGTGGTGATGATGCTGGTGGTGATGCAGCCAAGGTGTGAGCTGCAGAAATGGGCGATGATGGACATTTCTAGACGCGGCCGGAGCCCATTTTTTTAGGATTTGAAAGTTTTTTGGTTGTGATGTTTTGAAACAATGTTGGGTTGTACTTTGAACAATAGTTTCTAGGGTTGTGGATCATGGATCCTTAGACAATAGGTAGGATAATAGGTGGTGGAGGGATCCTCTGTTTGGGGGATGAAACCACTTGTTATCCTGCCATCTTTTATTTCCTACACTTTCAAGACCTGTTAACAATGGAAACCCTTTGCCAACCCAAGTGGACGGGCCACGTTTTGCTGTTAGAAGCTTGGGTTGGCTATTTTGACAACCTTTAAGGGTTTAACATTTTGTGAATAAATAAAACTTCAATCTTTTGGCTTATCATGTGTTGTTTCATTTGTATACATTTTATCTTTCAGTTACTACACACTTTGTTTGAATTTACTAAGTAAAGAAGAAAAGTTTAATAAATCTTCTCAAAAATTTAGGATATGATCAACGATCAAATATCCTATAATCGACAAATTCTAAAAAGTAGTATAGTTTAAGGATCATAAGTCCTGTTGTCAAAGGATAAGGGTCACTTATATGGATAATGAATAAAATTAAAGTAGTTAAGGATCATACCTGAGAATCCAAGTTAGGATCCTAAACCTTTAACATTTATAACCATAACCAAAAGACAGACCTTAGTAAAAGGTAAGGATCAAGGATCCTTAGCTGTTTAGCTTCAAAACCCTGAAATGGAACATAACTTGGGACTAAGCCAATATAAGAGAAGAGTTAGCAACTGGGGACAAGCCCAACAATTCTAGGGACAAGCCCAATGTACTGGGGACAAGCCCAAAGGATCTTGTGTAAACTGGAGTATGGCTCTCACTGGTGACTATCCAAACTTGAGCGACATGAAAATGCCGAAACCTTAGCTAACGTGAAAACGTTAGAAACCTTAAGAACGGATGTATGGTACGTCTACCATTATACGTAGGATCCCGGATACAGCCAGTACAATGAAATTGTCAGCCCCTAAAGCGAGTACTGGTCCCATTGCCATGAACTGTACCAGGATCATCGTGCGCTACTGGCGATACTGGGGACAGGCCCAAAAGACTGGGGTCAAGCCCAAATTGTCACACCCCGACCACGTAAAACAACAAAACGTGGCGGAAACGTCGGGGAGTGTTGTAACAGAATTAATGGTTTCATAACCATGGCAATTTAAGTTATATTTTATTTATCAAACAAGAGAGTTATATTGTCTTAAAACAGGAAATAAAGAGTACATAACATAATTAAACTAGTTCTTGCTTCGTTTTAAGTCACTAAGGTACAGGTCCGCCCTAATGTCACGATCATCATCCTAAGCAACAGCTCCTGAAAACACATGTGAAAATAGGTACGTCAGCATAAAAATGCCTGTGAGATACATAGGTTTTGTGAAAATAGGATTCATGACTTAAGTTTAAGAAAATGTTTAATAAGATTTAGTCATGAACCTTGTAGATTGTTTTGTTTTGTGTATCATTTAAAATGTGATAAGATCAGATGATATGTATAAATAAAAGAATAATATATGGTTGAATGAATAACCAAGTAAAATGAGTTGTATAAAATAAACTGTTTTGTAAACTAAAGTCTTATGAAAAACATGTTACTTGTGTAAAATGTATAAGTCCAAATTGAATTATTTAAATAACGCTATGATATGTAATATAATACAAACACTTATATATAGGAAGTACCAGCGGCGTATCCACCATGCTTGTATCATACTACTAACATCTCGTTACTTAAGTCACTTAAAAAAACCACCAATGTACAAAGTCTACGTTTAAACCAATTGTCAAAAAGTCCTTGTATAAACCATATCAGATGTTAAAAGTTCAAATGTAGTCAAGTAATGTGTAACAAATGTTATGTATGGTGAGTAATGTGTTGTTACATAAACCAAATGTAAAAATGTACAAAACAAAGTATTTTGAATATATCAAAAAGTTATGTTTTGCAAAGTAAATACATGTTATATTGATACAAACACTTATGTGGTAAGTTAACGCATACTATCAAGCCTTGAGACAGACGGATAACCCTAAGTCAAGGTTATCAAAAGAAATGTTTTCGGATTCAGTCATTCCTTACACCCAAACAAACCTAGGATGTCAGGAACGGGATTTGTCAAGTCCTATGGTACCACTACTTACTACCGAGAGGCGTAGCTAATGTTAATGAACGTATATAAGTCCCGTTTGTACAAACCAAATGTTATACCAAATGTAAACGTGTTATATGAAAATAATGTACTAAGTATGCTAAGTTAACATACAAAGCAGAAAAGTCATATAAATCAATGTGCTAGCATGCTCAGTCAACATACATAGCAGAAAAGTCATGTAAATCAATGTACTAGCATGCTCAGTCAACATACATAGCAGAAATGTAAAGTAAAACAATGTACTATAAGTGTACTAATGAACATAGTAAGTATATGATGTGAAAACAGGAAAGCATGAAAGTAACAAGTAGGCACATGTGTTTCACCACAAAACAGTTTGAAAACAGTAAAAGAGGGGTCTATCTACTCACTTGAGATTGCCTAGAAGTCCTTGCGTAACAACCAAACAATGCTAGAGATCACGGAAATCAAACGGCACCTAATATAGGTAACTATGTTAATAAACGGACATATTCGGAGGATCGGGTAGCATGAGGGTTCGTAAACCAAACGAGTATGGGAACTCATGTAATATGGTTTCACAAAGCCTACATACTAAAATGAAACCTAACCTAAGTGCTTACGACCCATTACGACCCGTTTAGGTAGCTTATGCTACTTTAACGCGTCGTTCGTGTAAAATGCATTTGGACCGCCTAACTAGTCCTATGACAAGTAATATATGCCTTAACATGTCTAATATTGTGAGCCAAAACAGTTTAGATATCAAAAATTATGTTACATATGCTTAAAATGAATTTTGGGCGTAAGAGGGCATTTTGGTAATTTACCTAAGGCATATAAACTACCTATCATACAACTAACTAAACGTCGTGACCATAAGGTATAACCTCGGAAGGTTATTCCCTATACGACTATGGTCACCTAATGTATTTGGTCGGATCCTAAAGATCGACAAAACGGGTCGGGTTCGAAAGTATAGGCGATTGTTTAGATCGCTTACCTTACGACCCTATATAAGCACTAAACCTAAAGTGACGAGCTAAGCATGTTAAAACATGCTTAACTAAGTTAGAAAACAAGTTTGGTATCAAAACAAACGGTTTTGTTACCTAAAAGTAGTTTGGTTACAAAATACGCAAGAATACGCATTTTGGCCGAAACTACGACTCGTCACTGAGCCTAGATAACGTGGTAATCAGTAGGTATAGTCACAAGGGACTATAACCATCGTGATTACGCTCACGTTGCGAAGTTCAACCGAAATTCGTGTTGACCATAAACTGGTCAACGCAGAAAACGCTAAAAACGCGTAAAGAACGAAAGAGGACATACAAAAGGTCCAAGAATGGATGTTTTGATCCAAATAACTCAGGTATGGAGCATAAAATCCCCAACTTAGAGCTGAATGAATCAGAGGTGTGAGTTCAAGTGAAGTGGGGGTGGGCTATTTATAGATTTCCTTGCACCGTTAAGATCGTTTCTCGAAGAATAAGCTTCGATCTATGCCGTACAAGTGGGCACATGGTATTTGGATACCATGGGCACTTGAAAACCATCAAATATATCCCATAGATTGATCAAAAACCATGTGCAAGGGGGTATAACAGCTGGAAATAGCTAGAATCAAGTTTCTGCTGTCTGGAACCTGCTTACGGACCGTAAGACCAATCCCTTACGGTCCGTAAGGACCTTTCAGGTCTGATACTTTCATATTTTGGCAGAACAGGCCCTTGTGCATCCAAACTTGTTATATGATGCATTTTTGACACGTTTAAGCCCCGTTAACCCCATTTCAAAGCTCTAAAATGAAGTTAAAGTATAGGGAACTTAAAATATGCTCAAAAATATCTCAGATGTCGGCTCGTTTGGCCGTACGGTTGCGTTGTTCGGTTAATTACGACGGAAGTCGTAACGGACGCAAAAACGATCCAAATCAAGCAACGAATGGATTTTTCTTATGCCAAACACTAAAATAAAATATTTTAATGCTTACATAAATTTTTGGATGTCCGGATGTATTCAGAATGTAAGTTATGCACGAAAATGCAAACTTATGCACTTTTTGACGCTTTAAGTCCCTGAATGACCCAAAAGTTTATTTTAGCACACCGAACCACTCAAAGCCTATTTCTAAGCTATGTAAAGGATATTTATGGTATGTTTAACTTATGGTCATGTTCTGGAATGTCTGTTCCAGTACGAATCGTCGTACTTTCATAGTTTGTCAAATTTAGTCCCTATAGGTGATTAAACTTGATTTTTGCCATACCAAAGCCTTCAAAACTTATTTCTAAGTTATGTAAAGGTTATTTAAAGTATGTTAACCATATGTTGATGTTCTGGAGTATTTTTTGCATTAAAATGATTACGTTTACGCACCAGTTTGCGTATAACTCTCCAGAAAGCGATGTAGAGTTTAAAATTGAACGAAAATCAAAACATGAAAGATGTTAAACATAAATAAACAAACATTGGGATCACATAACATTATTTTATTGATAACTGAACTATTTACAATGATTACAAACACAGGTGTCACAGTCTCCCCTACTTGTGGAAATTTCATCCCGAAATTTATTTAGAGGAAACTTGTGAGAAAATATGTGGATACTTCGCCTTCATTTGATCTTCACGTTCCCAAGTAAACTCAGGTCCACGCTTAGATTCCCAGCGAACTTTGACCAATGGAATGCGCTTGCGTTTGAGCCACTTGACCTCACGTTCCATGATTTCCACAGGTTTCTCAACAAAGTGTATCGTGTTGTCCACACGAATTTCATCAAGCGGTATGTGGAGGTTCTCATCAGCAAGAAACTTCTTGAGATTGGACACGTGAAAGGTTGGATGAACATTTCCAAGTTCAGGAGGTAACTCAAGTCTGTAGGCTACCTTACCGATTCTTTCGACGATCCTGAATGGTCCAACGTATCTAGGTGCAAGTTTTCCTTTCTTTCCAAATCTGATCACACCTTTCCAAGGTGAGACCTTAAGTAATACATGATCACCGACTTGAAATTCCAAGGGCTTGCGTCGTTGGTCCGCGTAACTCTTTTGACGGCTTCTAGCTGTCTGAAGGTTATCACGAACTTTCTTAACCTTATTAGTTGTCTCTAAAATGAGGGCAGGTCCAGTAAGCTGAGCCTCACCGATCTCATTCCAGCAGACTGGTGAACGACATTTTAGACCATAGAGAGTTTCGAAAGGAGCCATGTTGATGCTGGAGTGATAACTGTTGTTGTAGGAGAATTCAATTAACGGAAGATGTGAATCCCAACTACCACCAAAATCGATTACACAAGCTCTAAGCATATCCTCCAGAGTCTGGATTGTCCTTTCAGATTGACCATCTGTTTGCGGATGACAAGCTGTGCTCAGATTAAGTTGGGTCCCCATAGCAGATTGCATGGTTCTCCAAAAATGAGAAGTGAAGCGAGCATCTCTGTCAGAAATGATGTTAAAAGGAACACCATGTCGGGATACAATTTCATCCACATAGATTTTAGCAAGTTTGTCAGCGGAAAAATCCTAACAGATTGGCAAGAAATGTGCTGACTTAGTAAGACAATCAACAACTACCCAGATGGCATCATGACCTTTCTTTGTGCGTGGAAGTTTGGTAACCAGATCCATAGCAATGTTTTCCCATTTCCAAACTGGGATCTCTGGTTGCTCCAATAAACCAGAAGGACGTTGATGTTCAGCCTTAACTTTAAGACAAGTAAGGCATTTTGATACATATAAGGCAATGTCTTTCTTCATACCAGGCCACCAATACTGAATACGAAGATCCTTATACATCTTATCTGAGCCAGGATGAATAGAATAACGAGACTTATGGGCTTCATCCATAAGTAAGGTGCGAAGATCATCTTGGCTTGGGACCCACAAACGGTCCATGAAGTAATACGATCCATTGTCCTTCAGTTCCAGATCAGGTGTTATATGATAGGGTAACTCCTCACCCATCAAACCTTGTGAAACACAAGTGTGTTGAGCCTGAGAAATGCGTGCTTGGATATCGGATCGAGCTTGAATATCAGATTGAACATGAACACAATGAAGCTTAGTACGTTCCTTATGACTCAAAGCATCAGCTACGACATTCGCCTTACCAGGATGGTAGCGAATTTCGCAGTCATAGTCATTTAGAAGCTCAACCCAACGTCGTTCCCTCATGTTGAGTTCTTTCTGATTGAAGATATGCTGAAGACTTTTGTGGTCTGTGAAAACCACACATTTTGTACCATACAAATAGTGTCTCCAGATCTTAAGAGCGAAGACAACTGCACCTAACTCAAGATCATGAGTGGTGTAGTTTTTCTCATGTATCTTCAACTGCCTCGACGCATATGCTATGACTTTGTTCCTTTGCATGAGAACACAGCCAAGACCCAAGTTTGATGCATCACAATACACGACAAAATCATCATTACCCTCAGGCAATGATAGAATAGGCGCATTACAAAGCTTCTGCTTCAAGTTTTGAAAAGCTTCCTCTTGTTTGAATCCCCAATCAAATGGTTTGTTCTTCTGAGTTAAAGCAGTTAGAGGAACTGCAATCTTCGAGAAATTTTCAATGAAGCGGCGATAATAACCCGCCAGACCAAGAAAAGAACGAACTTCAGTAGGAGTAGTAGGCGTATCCCAATCCTTAATCGCACTGATCTTGGAGGGATCTACATGAATACCTTGTTCGTTGACAATATGTCCTAAAAATTGAACTTCCTTAAGCCAAAATTCACACTTGGAGAATTTGGCGAAAAGTTGCTCTTTCTTTAGGAGTTCCAGAGTAAGACGAAGATGTTGCTCATGATCAGCTCGCGTCTTAGAATAAATCAAGATGTCATCAATAAAAACGATGATGAACTTATCTAAATAAGGCTTGCAGACCCTATTCATTAAGTCCATGAAAACAGCAGGAGCATTAGTCAACCCGAAAGGCATAACTGTGAACTCATAATGCCCATAACGAGTGCAGAACGCTGTCTTGGGAATATCTTCTTCATGCACACGAAGTTAATGATACCCAGAACGCAGATCAATCTTCGAAAAATAAGAAGCGCCCTGTAACTGATCAAAGAGGTCATCAATGCGAGGTAGGGGATATCGATTCTTGATGGTAAGCTTGTTAAGCTCACGATAATCGATACACATCCTAAAAGATCCATCCTTCTTCTTGATAAAAAGTACGGGAGCACCCCAAGGTGAAAAGCTAGGATGAATAAAACCTTTGTCAGAAAGCTCCTGAAGTTGCTTAGACAACTCTTGCATCTCAGACGGTGCAAGACGATATGGAGATCTGGCAATGGGATTTGCACCAGGTATGAGATCAGTACGGAACTCGACTTGGCGTGCTGGGGGTAGACCAGGTAACTCTTCAGGGAATACTTCAGGATAATCCCGAACAACATGAATATCTTGAATAGACTTACCTTTGCCCTTATCTGCTACAACATGTGCCAAAAAGGCCACATAGTTCTTTCGCAGATACTTTCGAGCTTTAAAACAAGACATGAGTTTGAGACTACCAGCAGGTTTCTCACCACGAACCTGTAGGATCTCCCCTGTCGAAAGCGGTATACGAACGATCTTCTCGAAACAAACTACCTCTGCGTGATGCTTGGCTAACCAATCCATACCCACTATAACGTCGAAGCTTCCAAGATGCATTGGCGTGAGGTCGATAGGAAAAAGATGGTTGTTAAGGTTCAACTGGCAGTTGCGAAGAACAGAATCAAGAACAATGGGTTCACCATTAGCAACTTCTACTGTCAAGGGTTTTCCTAGTTTCGTTCTAGACATGCGAAGCAATGGCTCAAAAGATAATGACACAAAACTCTTATCGGCACCCGAATCAAAAAGAACAGATGCAGGCTGATTATTAATAAAGAACGTACCGTTGACCACATTATTGTCTGCATGCGCCTCTTGTGCATTCATGTTGAAGACTCGACCTCGAGCCTGAGCCTGATTCTGATTTGGATTTGCGTTAGCTAGTCTTGGACACCGGTTTCTATAGTGGGTCAGATCCCCACAATTGTAGCACGAACCAGGAGGAAAATGAGGTCGTGCAGCTTGACCTTGTTGCTGAGCAAGAGGCTGAGCAACTTGTTGGGCTTGCTTCTGAACTGCCTGATTCTGGTTGACAGGAATGTGGCATGTAGTGGCAAGATGACCCTTTCTTCCACAGTTAGGGCAATGACGACATTGGAGATGTGGTAGGTGATGGCCGTTACACCTGTTGCACAAAGGTGCATTGCCAAGATAAGGCCTCTTGGCGGGTGGTTGCGCAGGCTGATTTGGTGCAGCTTGAGCCTGTGCAGTAACGGCATAGTTTTGGGAAGCCTTTCGCTTCCTAGACCCCTTTGAGGAACCAGAATCCTTTCCCTTCTTGTTTTTACCTATCTTGCCATTCTCTTTGTCAGACGCCTGCTTCTTACCTTTGTCACCCTTTTTATGCAGCTTTCCCTTTCGAACCTGCGACTCAGTCAATTTCGCTGCTAACTCGATCGCCTGACGGACTGTGGTAGGTTACTACCAGTAATGATGTCTTGCACTGAGTCAGGTAGACCATCGATGTACCTTTCGATAGCCTTGTCGAGTGGGGTAACCATGGTCGGGCAAAGCAGACTCAATTCTTCATACCTATCAGTGTAAGCCCGATGCTCACCACTATCTTGCTTCAAATCATTAAATTCCCTTTCCAAAGCTCGCAGTTCATGACGAGGACAGAACTCCTTCATCATAAGGGCCCTAAGTTCGGCCCAAGTCTGTGCTAAAGAAATCTCAGCACCACGGTCTCTCATAACCCCGTTCCACCATGTAAGAGCCCTCTTCTGAAACACACTGGAAGCAAACTCGACCTTGCGATTGTCAGGACACTGAACGTGGCGAAACGTACTCTCAGTGCTCTCGAGCCATTGTAGGAGCCCAGTTGCTCCTTCAGTACCACTAAACTTAAGTGGCTTAGCCGAATTGAAACTCTTGAAATTGCATGGAGCATTATTGTTGTTGTTGGCTTGGTTCAGTTGAGCAATAAGATTTGGGAAAGCAGCAGCCATTTGCTGCGCGATGATTTCTGCCAGTTCGGCATTCGCTATCTGATTGTCGCGTCGAGGAGACATTCTAAAAGACGAACATGAAAGGAAACGAGTGAGATGATTGGATGAAAAGAATGAGATGATACAAAAATTGACAACAACAAAGATGGTGGTCATTTGTTCGTTACCACAAGGCAAACAAACGACACATTGTGACTAATCAAAGTAAATGGGTCAAAAATAATGTATCGCGAAGACATGCTCGCCTATAAGTGAACACTCACCCCAAGAGTTCCCAGGTAAGAGTGACTGGTCCGATTATGTGGATTTGTAAGAACACTCTAGCCTTAGACAGAAAACCCAGGGTACAGGCATTCACTCTTCCAGTTTGCACGTGTTCACACTATTTAGAACCCAAAACTTTGACGAGATTTTGAAAATTCATAGGGGTTCAAAACCTTACAACAGAGGGTTCAAAACCTAGTAATCAATCATCCAAGAACAGATGATTAATTTTCAAAGAGGATTTGGAATTGATGTTCTCGTTGTGGTTATCACCTAAGGATAGGTGAAGTGCATGTTTTAAGATCTAAACACAAGATAACTTGTGTAGGGTCCTAGAAAGGTTATAGTCTAGGTCAAAGTATTACTAATAACCTAATTCCCTATAACCATGAGCTTTGATACAAACTTTTCTGTCACAACCTGACCAGGTAAAACAATAAAACGTGGCGGAAATGTCGGGGAGTGTTGTAACAGAATTAATGGTTTCATAACCATGGCAATTTAAGTTATATTTTATTTATCAAACAAGAGAGTTACATTGTCTTAAAACAGGAAATAAAGAGTACATAACATAATTAAACTAGTTCTTGCTTCGTTTTAAGTCACTAAGGCACAGGTCCGCCCTAATGTCACGATCATCATCCTAAGCAACAGCTCCTGAAAACACATGTGAAAATAGGTACGTCAGCATAAAAATGCCTGTAAGATACATAGGTTTTGTGAAAATAGGATTCATGACTTAAGTTTAAGAAAATGTTTAATAAGATTTAGTCATGAACCTTGTAGATTGTTTTGTTTTGTGAATCATTTAAAAAGCGATAAGATCAGATGATATGTATAAATAAAAGAATAATATATGGTTGAATGAATAACCAAGTAAAATGAGTTGTATAAAATAAACTGTTTTGCAAACCAAAGTCTAGTGAAAAACATGTTACTTGTGTAAAATGTATAAGTCCAAATTGAATGATATAAATAACGCTAAGATATGTAATATAATACAAACACTTATATATAGGAAGTACCAGCGGCGTATCCACCATGCTTGTATCATACTACTCACATCTCGTCACTTAAGTCACTTAAACAAACCACCAATGTACAAAGTCTACGTTTAAATCAATTGTCAAAAAGTCCTTGTATAAACCATATCAGATGTTAAAGGTCCAAATGTAGTCAAGTAATGTGTAACAAATGTTATGTATGGTGAGTAATGTGTTGTTACATAAACCAAATGTAAAAATGTACAAAACAAAGTATTTTGAATATATCAAAAAGTTATGTTTTGCAAAGTAAATACATGTTATATTGATACAAACACTTATGTGGTAAGTTAACGCATACATTCAAGCCTTGAGACAGACGGATAACCCTAAGTCAAGGTTATCAAAAGAAATGTTTTCGGATTCAGTCATTCCTTACACCCAAACAAACCTAGGATGTCAGGAACGGGATTTGTCAAGTCCTATGGTACCACTACTTACTACCGAGCGGCGTAGCTAACGTTAATGAACGTATATAAGTCCCGTTTATACAAACCAAATGTTATACCAAATGTAAACGTGTTATATGAAAATAATGTACTAAGTATGCTTAGTTAACATACAAAGCAGAAAAGTCATGTAAATCAATGTGCTAGCATGCTCAATCAACATACATAGCAGAAAAGTCATGTAAATCAATGTGCTAGCATGCTCAGTCAACATACATAGCAGAAATGTAAAGTAAAACAATGTACTATAAGTGTACTAATGAACATAGCAAGTATATGATGTGAAAACAGGAAAGCATGAAAGTAACAAGTAGGCACATGTGTTTCACCCCAAAATAGTTTGAAAACAGTAAAAGAGGGGTCTATGTACTCACTTGAGATTGCCTAGAATTCCTTGCGTAACAACCAAACAATGCTAGAGATCACGGAAATCAAACGGCACCTAATATAGGTAACTATGTTAATAAACAGACCTATTCGGAGGATCGGGTAGCATGAGGGTTCGTAAACCAAACGAGTATGGGAACTCATGTAATATGGTTTAACAAAGCCTACATACTAAAATGAAACCTAACCTAAGTGCTTACGACCCATTACGACCCGTTTAGGTAGCTTATGCTACTTTAACGCGTCGTTCGCGTAAAACGCGTTTGGACCGCCTAACTAGTCCTATGACAAGTAATATATTCCTTAACATGTCTAATATTGTTGCCAAAATAGTTTAGATATAAAAAATTATGTTACATATGCTTAAAATGAATTTTGGGCGTAAAAGGGCATTTTAGTAATTTACCTAAGGCATATAAACTACCTATCATACAACTAACTAAACGTCGTGACCATAAGGTATAACCTCGGAAGGTTATTCCCTATACGACTATGGTCACCTAATGTATTTGGTTGGATCCTAAAGATCGACCAAACGGGTCGGGTTCGAAAGTATAAGCAATTGTTTAGATCGCTTACCTTACGACCCTATATAAGCACTAAACCTAAAATGACGAGCTAAGCATGTTAAAACATGCTTAACTAAGTTAGAAAACAAGTTTGGTATCAAAACAAACGGTTTTGTTACCTAAAAGTAGTTTGGTTACAAAATACGCAAGAATACGCATTTTGGCCGAAACTACGACTCGTCACTGAGCCTAGATAACGTGGTAATCAGTAGGTATAGTCACAAGGGACTATAACCATCGTGATTACGCTCACGTTGCGAAGTTCAACCGAAATTCGTGTTAACCATAAACTGGTCAACACAGAAAACGCTAAAAACGCGTAAAGAACGAAAGAGGACTTACAAAAGGTCCAAGAATGGATGTTTTGATCAAAATAACTCAGGTATGGAGCATAAAATCCCCAACTTAGAGCTGAATGAATCAGAGGTGTGAGTTCAAGTGAAGTGGGGGTGGGCTATTTATAGATTTCCTTGCACCGTTAAGATCGTTTCTCGAAGAATGAGCTTCGATCTATGCCGTACAAATGGGCACATGGTATTTGGATACCATGGGCACTTGAAAACCATCAAATATAGCCCATAGATTGATCAAAAACCATGTGCAAGGGGGTATAACAGCTGGAAATAGCTGGAATCAAGTTTCTGCTGTCTGGCACCTGCTTACAGACCGTAAGACGAATACCATACGGTCCGTAAGGACCTTGCAGGTCTGATACTTTCATATTTTGGCAGGACAGGCCCCTGTGCATCCAAACTTGCTATATGATGCATTTTTGATACGTTTAAGCCCCGTTAACCCCATTTCAAAGTTCTAAAATGAAGTTAAAGTATAGGGAACTTAAAATATGCTCAAAAATATCTCGGATGTCGGCTCGTTTGGTCGTACGGTTGCGTTGTTCGGTTAATTACGACGGAAGTCGTAACGGACGCAAAAACGATCCAAATCAAGCGACGAATGGATTTTTCTTATGCCAAACACTAAAATAAAATATTTTAATGCTTACATAAATTTTTGGATGTCCGGATGTATTCAGAATGTAAGTTATGCGCGAAAATGCAAACTTATGCACTTTTTGACGCTTTAAGTCCCTGAATGACCCAAAAGTTTATTTTAGCACACCGAACCCCTCAAAGCCTATTTCTAAGCTATGTAAAGGATATTTATGGTATGTTTAACTTATGGTCATGTTCAGGAATGTCTGTTCCAGTACGAATCGTCGTACGTTCGCAGTTTGTCGAATTTAGTCCCTGTAGGTGATTAAACTTGTTTTTTTTCATACCAAAGACTTCAAAACTTATTTCTAAGTTATGTAAAGGTTATTTAAAGTATGTTAAGCATATGTTGATGTTCCGGAGTATTTTTCGCGTTAAACTGATTACGTTTACGCACCAGTTTGCTTATAACTCTCCAGAAAGCGATGTAGAGTTTAAAATTTAACGAAAATCAAAACATGAAAGATGTTAAACATAAATAAACAAACATTGGGATCACATAACATTATTTTATTGATAACTAAACTATTTAGAATGATTACAAACACAGGTGTCACACAAATAACTAGGGTCAAGCCCAAAGAACTGGAGACTTCTGTGGATACTTGATCCTTAGTTAAGGATATATGAACCTTCTGCAAAAGTCAGAATCAAGTGAAAAGAGGATAAAGGATCCAGGATCCTTATCCTTGTGTATAGGATAACTAAAGAATGAAATAGTTTGTAGCAACTCTCACTAAAAAGTCCTATTTAGTATTATAATTAGTCCAATTGGAAACCCTAATTAAGAAACCCAAGTGATTCTGCACAAACCCTAAGATTTTCAGAATTTTCAGAATCAGGATTAGGGCCCCTAAAACTCAGGGGGGGTATTCCCTACTTGATGATTATCTATATAACTTGCTGTCGAAGTTTAATTTTAAGAAATTGTTGACTCAGCTAAGCTACTCCCACGCGTGGCAACCTTATAGTGCATTGGTGTACCATACGGACCGCAACACTACTAAGCTTACGGTCCGTAAGGTGTCATACGGACCGCAACATCAGGAAGCTTACGGTCCGTAAGCATGTCAAATTTCGTGTATAAATAGCAGGCTTTGGCACTTGCTTTCTGGTGTTCAAACGACGAAAGAATTCCTCAAATTCTTCGAGTTGTTGTCTGTTTACTTCAATTAACACACACGAATCTTCAATTAAGTATAGCGGGGTGCTGCAGAACAGGGTATTAACTCAATCGCTCTTACGATTCATTATCCGATCGATTAAACTATCCAAGGGATGTTTAAGTGCCGCCCACATTAGGGTTATACTTTATCGTTCGTCATTAATTTGACGGATTGTCGTTAATTCGATAGGTAAAGTATTATACTTTATCGTTCGTTGTTAATTCAACGGATTATCGTTAATTCGATGGGTAAAGTATTATACCTTGTCGTTCATTGTTAATTCAATGGATCATCGATAGTTCGATGGACAAAGTATTGCATTTTGACATTCATTGTGAGAATTTGATCTCGTGAGTTATCGTAAAAGCTGTATTAAGTTATTTACCTAGTTTCGTGTGCAAATTAGGTTATTAAGCTTAGGCTAAACTCCACCTCATACCAAAGTAGATGCTAATTCTCAGAAGAGTTAGAATCAGGAAGCTTGTTAAATCAAGGTGAGTTCACAACCTAAAGCATGTATTCCCGGTGGTTTGGGAAACGGAACTAAAAACAACACTATCCCCTTACGAGGGATACAACTTACTTTTCTTCCCTTGTTATTGGGAACCTTTTAGTTAATTACTGTTTATACGGATTGCAACAAACGACACTAAACGAAACTCTATCACTTAAAGTCCCTACTACATAATACCGATTAGTCGCCGGGGCCAGGCGAACGGGTTATTAGTTGATAGCGCTATTTAGGTCTTACCAACCTCACACCGTGCCAAGGTATGGGATCGGTTGTGAACTAATGTACTCTGGCAACCGTCAATGATGATAGAACATTGACAAACGGGGCACTCTACGGAAACGTACGGATGAATAGTGTTCGGTATTGGAAAAACAGTTTAGTTGCTAACTTTTGGGGTAGCTCCCCATGGCCTGTATAAACGGATAAATTAACTAGTGAAACAAGTTTTTGGTAATTAAAACTGGACAACTAGTGAACTCACTCAGCATTATTGTTGACCCCTTACTGCATGCTTTGCAGGTCGTTAGATCCCTAGCTTAAGGAGCTTGCACGAGGAGGCGTGGTCGTTGTGGGAAAATATGAAACTTATGTTTTGCTTCCGCTGTAAACTCAAACTATGTTTTGACACCAATTGTATTGTGTTGGATTTTATAAAAATTACTTACATGCTTTGTTCAATATGATTGGTGGCTATGATCCTGGGCATGTCACGCCTCCAAGGCGTGGTGGGGTTTTTGGAGGGTGTGACATAGTTTGAGATTTGATCATTACCAAAATGAGGATTATCCATCCTCTAAGGATCCTTCAAAGATGTGGATCATGAATATTGCTAAGGATCATGAATCCTTATCACATGAAGTATTTCTTCAAGTGGACAGCATTCCAAGCTCTTGGTAGCAAATCACCTTCCATTGTTAACAATCGATATGCCCCCTTTCCAGCCTCAGCTTCAATCAGGTAGGGGCCTTCCCACTTTGGTGCCAATTTTCCATCAGCAGGATTTGTGGTATTCTGAAATGCTTTCCTTAATACCATATCACCAACTTGGAACTTCCTGATCCTGACATTCTTATTATAGGCACCAGCCATCCTTAGTTGATAACTAGCCATCCTTATCCTTGCCAAGTCCCTGGTTCTTCTATAGTATCCAAGTCTTGAACCAAGTTTTCAGCATTCTCTTCAGGATCACGGGTGCTTGTTCTTGCAGTAGGAACCACCATTTCTGTAGGGATCACTGACTCTGCTCCAAATACCAAAGAAAATGGAGTTTAACCAATTGCATTCTTAGGAGTTGTCCTATCAGCCTATAATACATAAGGTAGTTCTTCTGCCCACTTTCCTTTCTTGGATCCAAGCTTCTTCTTCAAGTTGTTGATGATGATCTTCTTGGATGATTCCGCTTGACCATTAGCTTGTGGGTGGACTGGTGTTGATGTTATCATCTTAATCCCCCAGCTGTCAAAAAAGTTAGTAGTTCTACTCCCAATAAATTGGGATCCATTATCACAAACAATTTCAAAAGGAATACCAAATCTAGTAATAATATTTCTTTTAATAAAGGATATCACTTCCTTTTCTCTGACTTGAGCAAAGGCTTCAGCCTCTATCCACTTGGAGAAGTAATCAGTCATAGCAAGCATGAATACTTTTCCACCAGGTGCCTTAGGAAGCTTACCAACTATATCTATTCCCCATCTCATGAATGGCCAAGAAGAGGGTATAGGATGCAAGAGCTCTGCTGGTTGGTGAAGGATGTTACTATGTCTCTGACAAGGATCACACTTCTTAGCATAACTCACAGCATCCTTCTTCATAGTAGGCCAAGAGTATCCTGTCCTCAGGATCCTTGAGAATAATGCCCTGCCCCCAGTGTGGTTTCCACAATCTCCTTCATGAAAATCCTTTAGGACTTCTTGGATTTCAGGATCCTCAATGCATCTTAGATATGGTCCTGCAAGAGATCGTTTATATAACATATTATTCAATATTGTAAACTGAGATACCTTAATTTTGAAAGCCCTGGGGTTTTCTCCTGTAGGAATCTCTCCATGTTGGATATATCTCATGATTGGAAGGATCCATGATCTTGAATAGGATTGTGTATTATCACTAGGGATGATTGCAGAATCCTCTCCTATCTCCATAGCTACATGATCCTCGATAGAAGGGGTTAGGATATGGATAATAGGGATCCTGATATCCTCTGGAATCTTCAAGGATGATCCTAGATTGGCCAATGCATCAGCTTCTGCATTCTCTTCCCTTGGTACCTGTGTCAAACTAAAGGAAGCAAAAGAGAGTGCCAGTTCTTTGACTATCTCTAAATATTTTATTAGCTTTTCACCTTTAACAGCATAGGATCCATTGAAGTGATTAGTAATTAACAATGAATCTACATGTACCTCAAGATACCTGATCCTCATATGCTTGGCAATTTGCAAACCAGCTATCAAGGCTTCATATTCAACCTCGTTATTAGTAGTTTGAAATTCACAAGCTATGGAGTGGGATATTATGTCCCCCTGTGGGGATTTTAGTAGTATTCCAAGTCCTGTTCCTTTGACATTAGAGGCTCCATCAGTGAAAAGTATCCAAGGATCCTTAGTTTCTTCCAACTGTTGGACTTCTAACTCAGCTTCCTTTTGCAAGTCACTACTAAAATCTGCCACAAAGTCAGCTATGGCTTGGGATTTAATGGCAGTTCTAGGTTCATATCTTATATCATAAGCACTGAGCTTCACTGCCCACTTAGCCATCCTTCCTGACATTTCAGGTTTCCTGAGAACGTTCTTAATTGGAAAGTTAGTCTTAACAATAATGGCATGAGTTTCAAAATAATGTCTTAATTTAGTAGATGCCATAATTAATGCAAGGATAAGTTTTTCTAAATGTGAATACCTGGATTCAGCATCAAGCAAACTTTTACTTACATAATAGACAGGATGTTGTGTACCTTGGTGATCCTTAACAAGGACTGCACTTACTGCTTTAGAGGATACCGCCAGATATAAGGATAATATATCCCCTTTTTCTGGTTTCATTAAGGCAGGAGCTGAGGATAGGTAATCCTTAAGGGATTTGAGAGCATTTTCATGCTTTTCAGTCCACTCAAATTTCTCGTTCTTCCTCAAAATGTCATAGAATTCCTTGCATTTTTCTGAGGATTTGGATATGAACCTGTTCAAGGCTGCGATCCTGCCTGTCAATCTTTGCACATCCTTGGCATTGGCAGGAGATTTGATATTTACAATAGCCTTAATTTGCTCTGGACTTGCTTCAATGCCTCTTTTTGTCACCATATAGCCTAGGAATTTACCTGCTTTAACACCAAAGTGACACTTGGAAGGATTTAGTTTCATATTAAATTTATCAAGGATATTGAATGCTTCCTCCAAGTCTCTAAGGTGTTGCTCAGCTTTCTAGGACTTAACCACCATGTCATCTATATAGACTTCCATAGTGTGTCCAATTTGTTCCTTGAACATCATATTGACTAGCCTTTGATAAGTAGCACCTGCATTCCTTAGTCCAAATGGCATAGCAATATAATAATATATACCAGTTGGGGTCATAAAGGCTGTATCCTCTTGATCAGATGATTCCATCTGAATCTGTTGAAATCCAGATGAAGCATCCATAAAAGTCAACAACTCATGACCCGCGGTAGCATCCACCATGGAGTCAATATGGGGTAATGGGAAAGGATCCTTGGGACATGCTTTGTTTAAATCAGTGAAATCGACACATACCCTCCACTTTCCATTTTTCTTTTGAATAACAACCACATGGGCTAACCACCTTGGATACTTAACCTCTCTTATCATACCTGCTCGGAGTAGTTTATCTACTTCTTCCTGGATAATAGCATTCCTTTCAGGTGCAAACTTCATCCTTTTTTGATGAATTGGCTTGAATGACCTGTCAATGCCAAGTTTATGAGTAATTATATCTTTAGATATACCTGTCATGTCCTCATGCTTCCAGGCAAAAGGTAGTTTTTCTCCTTTTAAGGAAGGATACTAGATCCTGTTCAATGTTGCTGAGGATCCCTGATCCTATGAAGACTATGGATTCAGGATCATGAGGATCCATAAGGATTTCTTTCACATCCTGCTCTCTTGCCTCCAATGTAACAACTCATATCAAAAGTCCTAATTATTATATTAGTTTATCCAAAAGGAAACCATAACTGAGACACTCAAGTGATTCTGTATAAACCCTAAAAATTTCAGAACAATCGGAATCAGGATCAGGGCCCCTAAAACTCAGGGGGGGTTTTCCCTAGTTACGATTATCCAAATAAAAAGCTGTCAAAAACGAATTTACATGCAACATCGACAGGGACCAAGGCTAGGGGGTATGCCCTACGACACGCGACAGGGACCAAGGAATCCTCCGCGACACGCGGGAGGATCCAATTTCCAGTATAAATAGTGGGACTTGGGACTTGAACTATTTGCATGTTACAACATTAAAATTCGCTTCGTACACTGAGATATACACTGAATACTACAAAAACACACACAAATCACGAAGTGCTGCCACAATACAGGGTAATAACTCGATCGCTGCTATGATTCAATCTCCGATCGATTAAACTATCCAATGGATGTTTAAGTGCTGCCCACATTAGGGTTTATGCTTTGTCATTCATCATTAATTCGATGGATGTTTAAGTATCGCACTTTGTCATTCGTTGTGAAGGTTTAATCTCGTGAGTTATCGTAAATGCTGTATTAGTTACTAACCTAGTTTGTGTGCTTTGTTATTTAAACTAGGTTATCATGGCTAATTAGTAGGCTACACTCTATTCATATTAAATATGCAATGTGAGTCATTCTCTTTTTATCAAATTTAATTTCAAAAGCATGTTTATTTTCAAAGTTATAATTACAGGGATTAAGTCTTTGTAGTCACCAAATTACAGCCGGTATGTGGGGTTTTGTATACATTACTTGATAAACTTCACCATTGGACAACGAGTTAGCCAAGGGGTGATATGACCATAGTCACAGACACCATCGGGCTAAGAGGCTACCGATGGATGTTCGAGTGACAAATACTGTGGGTAGTTGGTTGATATATGGAAACATTGTAATCGCTCTTAATACTGTAAATTATAACAAATGTGTCGTTTTAGTAAAAAGAATGATTCACCAGTATTTCCGCTGACAAAACCTTTTTCAAACATGTTTCAGGTGATCTGTTGTGATCTAGGAAAAGTGCCGCGTAGCACTACAAGCATAAGGAAGTGGCTCAATATAAAATAAAGAAACATGTTTTGTAAAATAAAGATTTCTCCGTGAAATCATATGATTGTAAAATTACCAGGGTTTTATCCCTAATTGTGTAATAAAATAATCGGGAAATTGCAGCTTTAAAAAGATCCTGATGAAATCTTCCGCTGTTAAACTCAATTAAATAAATACCACGGGATTTTCTGTCCCGCGGCTCCTGAAACAGGTCAAACCAGGTCGGGGTCCGTTCTTAGAAAAAGGTGGTATCAGAGCCACTGAGTTAAGCTAATTAAGTATTTAGAAATACTTAAATTTTTCTGATTACCATTATGTGATTATGTGTTTATTAACTGACTATTTGTTAGTTACAGTATGGGTAAGCAAAAGCTTTCAAACATCTATCTTAAATTATATAGGTCATCAAACGAAAAGGGAAGTTCATCCCAAACAAATTCCTCAAAACCCTATGCAAATCCTGAAGAAGGAATCTTTGTCCGAAAGACACAATATGAGGAACCACTTTCTCCTAATAAAAGAAGTTTGATTATTAGGAAAAGTCAGGAGAAATTAAAGAAATCACAACCAAAAGAAAAGAGAGTTAATCAGAAAACCCAAGAACTAGGCGGTAACCTACCATGGGAAGACAAGTTAGATGAAAAATGGGCAGATCTCTATATGCTAGCCACTGTAGCAGTAAATGCAAATCTTTAAATACTTTGACTCAAGTTTTAGCACCCTTATCACCTACAAGCCAGAAGCTTTACCCAGTAAATAAATAAGTTTACAATAAAACTTAATATGTTTTAATTGTCGGTTGTTCTTGATATTAAATTAGTTACACGGTATGAAATAATATTTAAAGGTTATTTATGAAATTTTGTTATAAAATTTTAACTTAGTCATTTTTGTGTATTTTGCATATATGCTAAACAGCATGAGTGACTTGTCTGAAGCACTTCAGAATTTAAATCTCTATCCGGTGAAAATAGAGGTTTCCAGAGATTTTAATAGATATATACCTGATATAGAAGAACCTATGGAATTCAATGCTCCACCTCCAGAAACCCCAAACCCAAGAAAAGGAGAAGATTCGTGGGATGGAGGCGTGTGCGCAGAAGGAAACCCGTCACTAGGAAGATTCCCAAAATAGAAAATCCCTTAGACAAAGGAAAGGGGATTGAAGTCGGGGAAGATTCTAGGCAGATGGAAATACAGTTTGGGGAATATTCTAGGCAGATGGAAATGGAGTTTGGGGAAGGTTCTAGGCAAACCAAGATAGAAATTGGGGAAAGCTCTAGAGAAATTGAGGAGTTACCATTTCAGGAGGAATTGAATTGTGCATTAGCAAGCTGTGATGTCGTCAGACCTATTAATAATAATTTCTACTCTTATCCTGTCTAAAATCAACTCCCTATAAACTTAGAACCAGCAATCCCAGAACCAATAATCCACACCCATCCTCTAGGAATGGATGAATGGTGGACTAATGATTGGCAGTTCCAAAACCTTCTCAACAGTCCTTATTCCTTTCTCCCTCAGTTCGACCCGGAACCTATATCAAACCCACCGATGAGCAATGAGAATTTAGCTGAACTCCGCCACTTTGGCGAGGAGTTGGTGGATGTAGGAAATAGGATCAGGGAAGTAGGAGAACAGATCTCCTGGAAGTATGATGAGAGGGAATGTCGTTACTGAAATAACAACTGACAAGTGATAGTGTGAAATAAGAATGTGAAACTGTGATTGTAAAATAAATAAGCAGAATATAGTCTGTAAAATAACTATAAAATAAAACTTTGTAAGATAAAGGAGTGTAATGACGCATATTATAAAATATAACAATGGGAATCGAGAAATCGATAGTTTTGGCTATATATGTATTATGAAATTTATATGATTATTTGTGTATGATTGTTATTTATTTAATACTAATAATTTATATAAATTAATTAACAGATGGAAAATGCTAATAATGAACCAGTAAATGAGGTTAACCAATCTGAGCAACTACCTGGGGATCAATTTATGACTAGACAAGATAAAGAAAATATCGTTGCTCAAGGGATAGCCAATGCTATTCCAGCAATACTTGCAGCTGCACAGAAACCTGTTGAACCTCAACAAATCATTCCAAGCAAACGTATTTCTGAAGATAACTTCAGTAATAGCATAAACGGAGGCGGTAATCATACTAATCACAATAATGAACCACTGCAAGCTCCACTCCCTAAGAAAATGAAAGCTGCAACACCTGGTTGCACTTACAAAGAATTTCTTGCTTGTAAACCCGCTGAATTTGCAAGCAATGAAGGAGCGATTGCAGCACTGCGTTGGTTCGAGAAAACCGAGGCAGTGATTGTAATCAGTAAATGCGCCGAAAACGACAAAGTTATGTACGCGTCGAATCTTTTTAAAGAAGGGGCGCTAGAATGGTGGAACACGGTACTTCAAGCCAAAGGAAGAAATATGGCCTACGCCATGAATTGGGAAGAATTTAAGCATTTAATAGAAAGAAAATTCTGTCCCGAATACGAAAAAGATCAAATGGCAAATAAGTTCCTAAATCATCGTATGACGGGTGTAGATTGTCGCGGTTATACTTCGACATTCTTTGAATATGCTAGAGTAGTACCAACACTGGCTTCGCCAGAACCGGTACTTATTTCTCGCTATATTTGGGGATTAATTAGCGAAATCCATAATATCGTTAAAGCTGCAAGACCTCGCACTATCGACGATGCGGTGGAACTAGCTAACACCTTAACTGACGAACTGGTACGCACAAGAGATGAAAATAGGAAAAAGGAACTGGCTCAGAAAATTACCCAAGGATTTCGTACGGGTAATAATAGCAGCTTCAAGAGAAGAGGAACAGGGCAATCTTCAACTTCGCCGTTCTGCAGGAATTGCAAAAAGAAACATTATGGAAGATGCAATGTAATTTGCTACTTTTGCAAAACTGTAGGACATCGCGAAGAAGATTGCAGAAAGAAAACAAGGATCTGCTATAACTGTGGAGAAAATGGGCATTTCAAAACAGAATGTCCTAAATTGGTAAAACCAGCAGACAACAAAGCCAAGCCAGCCGATGGAGCTACCAAGAAGAATGTTCGAGCCTTCCAATTAACTACTCAGGAGGCAGAACTAATTCCAGATGTGATAGCTGGTACGTTTTTAGTCCACAACATATACGCAAAAGTATTATTTGACTCTGGTGCAAACCAAAGTTTTATAAATACTTCATTATGCCAAGCTCTTAACTTACCTTTAACCAACCTTAGGCAGATTTTTATCACTTTTCCTTGGCCTTGTAGCAGCTGGTTTATCACTTTTCCTTGGCCATCTTGCTTTCTCACCTAGATTCTGCATTGCAAGAATTAGTTCATTGTTATCAACAGAAAAACAGTATTCAGAAATTGGAGGATAATCCTCATCATCCTCTTCTTGTTCTACTGCATGCACATTCTGGTTATCAGACTTGTTGTAGGACTTGAACTTGTTATTCTTGAAGTAGGATCCTTGCTTTTCCTGTTTCGAGGATCCTACCAATCTCTCCAGGATCCTTTTACCATCCTCTAATCGAATGAATCTAAGCGCCCTGGTTCTTACTTCATCAAGATTCCTGCATGGGGTCATAACAAGATCATCATAGAATAACGAATCCCTAAGCAAACCCATTTTAAAGGCTTCCACAGCCGTAGCTATATCCAGATTAAGGATATCTAAGGATTCTTTACTAAACTTAGTGATGTAATCCCTGAGTGATTCATTTTGACCTTGTGTTACCCTATATAGATCACTAGTTAAACGTTCAAATTTTCTACTACATGAGAACTGACTATTAAACAGATTAACTAGATTAGCAAATGAAGTAATAGAGTAAGGGGGAAGACTTAGCAGCCATTTAAGAGCTGATCCTGTGAGGGTGGATCCGAAACCCTTGCATAGACATGCTTCTTTTAACCTCTCTGGGATGGGTTGATCTCCATCCTCTCTCTATATTGAGCTACATGTTCTTCTGGATCCGTTGAACCATCATACAGCTTCATAGTTGGTATTTGGAACCGTTTGGGTATCTCAGCATCACAAATGGGTGGTGCAAAACGAGATACCCTATGGCTCCCATCTGCAATTTCAGGAATGGGCTTAACCACTCCTGGAACGCTGGATATCATATCCTTCAGCTTCTGTAATTCCCTAGCCATAGCTTGATTGATACATGTATCCTTCATAGGGCCATGGTTAGTGTTATAAGAATTATTGAAATGGTTACCTCCCAGGGGATTCAAGTTTGGAATTGTAGATGTGAATCCATATTGACGGGATTCTGGTATGATTGAAGGACCAGAAGAGGCAATGGTCTGCATTGGAATGAAGTCTCCTTGATGAACATCTGTGCTTGGGGGTTGTACACTTCTCAAGAATCCTTGATCCTGAAAGACGTTGGATCCTTGAACCTGGAAGGGGGATCCTTGAACCTGAAAGGATCATTGCACCTGTGAGGATCCTTGGACCTGAGAGGATCCTTGGACCTGACAGGATCCTTGGACCTGAGAGGATCCTTGAACCTGAGAGGATCCTTGAACTTCTGAGGATCCTTGAACCTGTGAGGATCCTTGAACCGTATGCGTTCCCATATATCCTCCTGAGCTGACGAAGGATCCCGGATGCTGGAAAGAGGATCCTGAAGGCTGAAAACAGGATCCTTGAGGCTGAAAGTGAGACCCAAAAGCCTGACTCATAGTTGTTGCTCCATAACGCCTTCCCAATGGTTCAGTTTGGTACTGGATATCTAAGGCTGCAGATTGCTGGGCAGTTATAGCTGGAGTGTCGCAATCCAGTGACCTTGGTATCAGAGGAGAGTGATCCACCCCTGATCTCTTCTATTTTTTTACGTCACCGATCTCCCGGAGGATCCTTTCGTTGGTTTTATCCTGCTCTTGTATGTGATCCCTCGTCTACAAAATCAAAGTAAAAAGATCACTAGTAGTAGGATTAGAAGAAACAGAGGAAGTTGGTGGTTTTGGAAAAATGGGGCTTTGTCTCTTTGCAGCATTTTCAGCATTCTTCTGGGATCCAGAAGGTGGTGGAGGCAATGGAGGAACGCCCTGTGATGAACTCATTGCCGGCATTGAACTTGAAGTGCTCTTTGCTGAAGAAGCCATCTGCTTGGTTGTAATGAACCGAAATGATCACAAAAACAAGAATTTCTTAGGAATGAAGCACCAATTGCCCCACGGTGGGCGCCAAACTGTTTTGGTCAAAAATCAAGCAAGGATAATGCAACCAAATCTTTTTTTGTGAGGTGTGATGCTTGAATCTATGAACAATTGTATGAACAACTTGCAAATTAAATAAAGAGGCGACACAAGGATTTATACGAGGAAAAAGCCCTTGATCAAGAGTTGATCTCCGGCATAAAAAACCTCGGGTGATGGAAACTACCGATCACCAACTAAGATTAAACAGAAAAAAGGTTACAAGTCGGGATGATAACAAGCTTGTTACAAGGATCACTAGTGTGCAAAAGTGTTAAAATGTATGAAATCGCCAAGTAAACTGTCGCGAGCTATTCGAGAGTGTGTGTTTTGCTAAAATTAGCCAAGTGTTCTAAATCAAGCTTGTTGTCCCCTATTTAAAATTAGAAATAACCACCCTAACTAACTGTCCGCTAATTGTGCAAGTCTTCCACGATCTCCATAACGTTCACAAGAACCAAGCACGTGCAGAATATTGAGGGAATATGCTCCAGGAATTTCGGTAAGACTTGGTCCATGCCTTTGCTCCTGCAAAACAAGCTTACGCAAAATGAAGACAATTGTTAGTATAAGGATAACAATAAGGATCCTGAATCCTGATCCTGCAACACCTACTGAGGATCCTTAATTCAAACAGAATTGAGGATCCATGATCCTGGCAGCACATGAGGATCCGTGATCCTTAGGATTGGAAAATCCTCCCCTAACATTTACTATTATAAATAATGTTTTGTATAAGAAGTCTCTTGCAGGTCCATACCTAAGATGCTTGGAGGATCCTGAAACCAAGGAAGTACTTCAGGATATTCACGAAGGAGACAGTGGCAACCATACTGGGGACAGGTCGTTGTTCTCGAAAGTATTAAGAACGGGATACTATTGGCTGACTATGAGGCACATCAATATACTACATCAGCCTGCTGAGCCATTATATCCTATTGCATCCCCTTGGCCATTTATGAAATGGGGGATGGATATAGTGGGGAAACTCCCAAAAGCTCCAGGAGGAAAGGTTTTTATGCTGGCAATGACAGATTATTTTTCCAAGTGGGTTGAAGCTGAGGCCTTTGTTCAAGTCAGGGATCAGGAAGTGGTATCCTTCATAAAGAGGAATATCCTGACCAGATTTGGGATACCAGCTGAGATAATTTGTGATAATGGCTCTCAGTTCATCAGCAAGAGAACCACTGATTTTTGCAAAAGTTGGGGGATCAAGATGATCACATCAACTCCAGTACATCCTCAAGCAAATGTAAAAGCAGAATCTTTAAATAAGATAATTGTCAACAACTTAAAGAAGAGATTAGGTGATAAAAAAGGAAGATGGGCAGAGGAACTACCATTTGTCCTATGGGCTGATAGGACGACAGTAAAGAGCGCAACTGGCCAGACCCCATTTTCTTTGGTATTTGGGGCAGAAGCTATGATCCCGACAGAGATGGTGATACCTACAGCAAGATCAAGCCTCCGGGATCCTGAGGCAAATCCTGAAGCCTTGTGTCGAGAATTGGATACTGTTGATGAGACAAGAGATGCAGCAAAGCTAAGGATGGCATCATATCAACAGAGGATATCCAGAGCATATAATAAGAATCTAAGGACTATAAGATTTCAAGTTGGAGACTGGGTGTTAAGGAAGGCTTTTCATAATAATACTAATCCTGCTGATGGGAAGCTTGCCCCAAAGTGGGAAGGACCTTATGAAGTTGAATCAGAATCTAGGAAAGGAGCATACCGACTTAAGAATATGGAAGTGGATATGTTACCAAGATCCTGGAATGTGTTTTGGTTAAAAAATTAGACTAGGATAATGCAACCAAATCTTCTTTTGTGATGTATGATGCTTAAATCAAGGTACAAATGTATGAACAACTTGTAAATGAAATGAACAAGTGACACAAGGATTTATACGAGGAAAAAGCCCTTGATCAATGTATGATCTCCGGCATAAAAAACCTCGGGTGATGGAAACTACCGATCACCGACTATAATTGAATAAATGATCGTTACAACTCGGGATGATAACAAGCTTGTTACAAGGATCACTAGTGTGCAAAATGTATGAAATCGCCAATAAGTTGCAGAGAGCTTGCGAGAGTGTGTGTTTCTAATTGTTCTAACTCAAGCTTGTTATCCCTTTTTTTAAAAATAGAAATAAACTAAATAACTAACGTCCCGCAAATGGTGCTAGCTACCCATGACTTCCATAACGGGCACCAAGCTATGCACGTGCAGAAAATATTGAGAGCATATTCCCCATGAATATCGGCTAGACCAAGTCCTACTCGTTCCTTCCTGCAAAACAAGCTTAAACATAATGAAACAACTGTTAGTGTTTGGATAACAATGAGGATCCTGGATCCTTAATCCTGCAACATCTTATGAGGATCCTTAATTCAAACAGAATTGAGGATCCGTGATCTTGGCTGCACTTGAGGATCCGTGATCCTTAGTGTTAGGGCATGAATTTTATGCTAAGGATTATCTATCCTGAGACTGGGCATGGATCACGGATCCTTAATGGATGATGCAGGGAGTCTGAGGATCCAGAGTCTGAGGATCACATGATCCTTAACAGAACTTATGATTTCTAACAATTGTCACGTTTTTAATGTTTAAATGCAGATAATGGACGTAGTGGACTACTTCTTTGATGGAATCTCGTGGAATATGCTTCTTAGGCACGTGCTTAATGAAGAAATAACCGTTAGTGGTGATCATGGGTGACTTCCACCTTTTTCGGGAAGTTAGTTAGTTGATTTTTTCTTATCTTTTAAGGGGAAAACGAGCTCATTTGAGGCATAAGTCGAACACACCACACAAAGAACACATAACACTCGAATTCTCTGCAAACACTTAGCAAAAACACACACTTACACTAGCAATTCATTGTATTGAGCTTGTTTTCTTCCGAAGTTGTACAAGGATCATTATTGTTTTTTGCAATATAGTTGGTGATCGGTAGTTTCCATCACCCGAGGTTTTTTATGCCGGAGATCATCTCTTGATCAAGGGCTTTTTCCTCGTATAAATCTCGGTGTTCATTGCTGATTTCATATACTTTTCGTTCATTTAATTAACCAAGCATCATACCTCACAAAATCAGATTTGGTTCCATTATCCTTGTGTGATTTTTGACCAAAACAGTTTGGCGCCCACCGTGGGGCAATTGGTGCTTCAATTCTGAGAAATTTTGTTCATTTCATTCATTTCGGTTCATTACCTTCAACCACATGGCTTCTCAGTGAAAAACTACTTCAAGTTCCATGTCGGCGGTTTCCTCATCACATGGCATTCCACCATTGCATCATCTTCCCCCTGCATTCCAGAAGAATGCTCCGAAGAAGACAACCCCCGTTTTCACAAAACCAACTGTTGTTTCTTCCTCTACACTTACTAACAGTGATCTTTATGCTTTGATTTTGCAGATGAGAGGATACATGCAACAACAGGACGAAACTAATGGCAGGATCCTTCACGAAATTGATAAAATCAGCAGAGGATCATCCCTCTTTGCTGCCGAGGTCGCTGAATTTCGACACTCCGGTCATAACTTCCCAGCACTTTGCAGCTCCAGATGTCCAATACCAGGGTGGATCAACAGGAATGCGTTCTGGATCATCGGCAATGTCTCAGGCTCAAGGATCCTCTTTCCAGCCTTCAGGATCCTCATTTCAGCATCAGGGATTCTTCACCAGTTTAGGAGGATGCATGGGGACGCAGCTGATTCAAGGATCCTCTCAGGTTCAAGGATCCTCTCAGGTTCAAGGATCCTCCTCCCAGGTTCAAGGATCCTCTCAGTTTCAGGGATCCTCTCAGGTTCAAGGATCCTCCTCTCAGGTTCAAGGATCCTCTCAGGTTCAAGGATCCTCCTCTCAGGTTCACGGATCCTCTCAGGTTCAAGGATCCTCTCAGGTTCAGGGATCCTCTCAGGTTCAAGGATCCTCCTCTCAGGTTCAAGGATCCTCCTTTCAGGTTCAAGGATCGTCATCTCAGGTTTTCGGATCCATGGATTATACTCCAAGACCTTCATTCACAGCACATCAAGGATCCAACATCTTCCAGGATCAAGGATACTTAAGGAGTGTGCAACCCGGAAGTTCAGATGTTCATTTAGGAGACTTCATACCAATGCAGACCATTGCTTCCCCTGGTCCCTCGGTTATGCCAGAATCCCGTCAACATGGATTCACATCTGGAATTCTAAACTTGAATCCTTCAGGAGGTAACACTTCGAATAATTTTTGCAATGCTAACCATGGCTTTGTGCAGGATATAGAAATCAACCAAGCTATGGCTAGAGAATTACAAAAGCTTAAGGATATGATATCCAGCGTTCCATGAGTGGTTAAGCCCATTCCTGAAATTCCGGATGAAAGCCACAAGATATCTCGTTTTGCACCACCTATTTGTGATGCAGAGATACCGAAGAGAATTCAAATACCAACCATGAAGCTATATGGTGGTTCAATGGATCCAGAAGAGCATGTAGCTCAATACAGAGAAAGGATGGAGATTAATCCCATCCCGGAGAGGTTAAAAGAAGCATGTCTATGCAAGGGTTTCGGATCCACACTGACAGGATCAGCACTTAAATGGCTGCTAAGTCTTCCTCCTTACTCTATTACTTCATTTGCTAATCTAGTTAACTTGTTTAATAGCCAATTCTCATGTAGTAGGAGATTTAAACGATTAACTAGTGATCTATATAGGGTAACCCAAGGTCATAATGAATCACTAAGATATTACATAACTAAATTCAGTAGAGAATCCTTAGAAATCCCTAACTTAGATATTGCTACTGCTGTTGAAACTTTTAAAATGGGTTTACTTAAGGATTCTCAGTTCTATGATGATCTTGTTATGACACCTTGCAGGAACTTAGATGAGGTAAGGAACAGGGCCCTTAGGTTCATCCGTTTAGAGGATGACAAAAGGATCCAGGAGAGATTGTCAGGATCCTCAGAGCAAGACAAACAAGGATCCTATTTCAAGAATAACTGATCCAAGCAATACTCCAAGCATGACAACCAGAATGTGCATGCTGTGGAACAAGAGGAAGATGATGAGGATTAGCCTCCTAGTTCTAAATATTGTTTTTCTACTGATAATAATGAACTAATCCTTGTTATGCAGAATTTAGGCGACAAGGCAAGGTGGCCAAGGAAGGACGACAAACCGCCTACTACCAAAGACAAATCGAAATGGTGTGCTTACCATGAGGATTCTGGTCATCTCACAGATGAGTGCATAGCGTTAAGGACGGAGATAGGTTATCTTTTGAGCAAAGGATAATTGAAGGAATTTCTTGGAAGGAAAAAGTCAAGGATCAAGGATTCTGAGAAAGTTCCTGGAAAAGCTCCTCCTCCACCAGCTGATGCTCAAATCATCCATTTCATCTTCGGAGGTTCTCAGCAGCTAAAAGACATGTAAAGGAAACAAAGATGGAGAATGGGGACACACCTGTTCGAACTTCCATTCTTATCCAGGAAAAAGTGATATCCTTTGATGAGGATAACCGTGTGGACGTTCAGGATCCTCATCACGATGGTTTAGTTATTACACTATTTATATCTAACCATTTTGTTCGCAGGATTGTCATTGATAGGAGAAGCTCAGTGAGCATAATCCAGTTGGATATCTTCAAAAGAATGAACATCCTTGAATCTGATATTGTCCCAAGATCATCTGTCCTTGTGGGATTCAGTGGAGAGACAAAGATTACATTGGGGGACATCAAACTTCCTATTTATATAGAGGGAGTGAATTCAGTTCAAAAATTTTATGTTATTGATTGCTTATCTTGTTGTGATGTTGTCTTTGGCAGGCCATGGATACACGATTTGAAGGCAGTCCCCCTCAACATATCATCAATGTGTCAAGCTCCCAACTATATGGGGTGTGGTGAAGATAGAGATGATCAGCAGGAGGCAAAGAACTGTTAAACTTCTTTAATGAAACTAGCCTCCAAGGAGCAAGATGTCATGGAGGCAAGAGAGCAAGACGTCAAGGATATTCTGTTGAACCCAGAGGATCCTGAATCCAAAATTTTTATAGGATCCGGGATCCTAGACAGTATTGAGCAGGATTTAGTATCCTTCTTGAAAAGAAGAAAATCTACCTTTGCTTGGAAACATGAAGACATGACATTTGTTTCAGCTAAAGCAGTAAGTGCGATCCTAGTTAAGGATCATGAAGGCTCTCAACATCCGGTATACTATTAGTGATCTACAAAGGGAAGCTGAATTAGAAGTTCAACAACTTTAGAAGACCAAGGATCCTTGGACACTCTTCACGGATGGAGCTTCAAATGTTAATGGAACTTGACAAAGCACAATACTAAAATCGCCACAGGGGGGCATTATACCCCAATGCATTGCATGTGAATTCCAAACCACTAATAATGAGGCTGAATATGAGGCCTTGATAGCAGGTTTGCAATTAGATAAGAATATAAGGATCAGGTATCTTCAAGTATTCATAGATTCCCTATTAATTACTAATCGTTATAATGGTTCTTACACTGTCAAAGGTGAAAAGCTAATCAAGTACTTAGAAATAGTCAGGAAACTGGCAGATTCTTTTGCTTTTTTCAGTCTATCACAGGTACCCAGGGAAGAAAATGTAGAAGCTGATGCTCTAGCTAATCTTGGATCATCACTGAAGATTCCAGAGGATGTGAAAATACTCATCATCCATGTTTTAACTCCTTCAATTGAGGATCACGTAGCCATGAAGATAGTGGAAGATTCTGCAATCATCCCTAGTGATGATACATAATCTCATTCAGGATCATGGACCCTTCCAGTCATGAGATATATACAACATGGAGAGATTCCTACTGGAGAAAATCCTAGAGCTTTCAAAGTCAAGGTATCTCAATTTACAATACTAAATAACATGTTATATAACGATCTCTTGCAGGTCCATATCTAAGGTGCATTGAGGATCCAGAAATTCAAGAAGTCTTAAAGGATTTTCACGAAGGAGATTGTGGAAACCACACTAGGGGCAGCGTACTATTCTCAAGGATCCTTAGAACAGGATACTATTGGCCTGCTATGAAGAACGATGCTGTGGATTATGCCAAGAAATGTGATCCTTGTCAAAGACACAACAATATCCTTCATCGACAAAGAATGGCTGGAGCATACAACAAGAATGTCAGGTCCATACTTAATTGAAGCTGAAGCAGGAAAGGGGGCATATCGTTTGTTGACAATGGATGGTGACCTCTTACCAAGAGCTTGGAATGTTGTTCATCTCAAAAAGTACTTTATGTAAGAAGGATCAGGGATCCTCAGTGATGCCAGTATTCTGATTAAGGATCCGGGATCCTCAAAGGATATATGATTCTACATTTGGTAACACATTACTTTCATCTTCATTCATCTTATACTTATTACTTATCATAAGGCAAAGATGTTAAACATTTAACATCTATTTTCATAAAGTTTAAGCTTTTGCAGAGTTGTTATCATTTTACAGAAGATCAAAGTGGTTGGCCAACTCTCCAAAGTTTATTTGGGCTTGTCCACAGTTATTTGGGCTTGTCCCAAGTTTATTTGGGCTTGACCCCAGTTTACATCCGTTTATTTGGGCTTGTCCCCAGTTTATTTGGGCTTGTCCCCAGTTTGTTGGGCTTGTCCCTAGTTTATTTGGGCTTATCCCCAGTTTATTTGGGCTTGTCCCCAGTTTGTTGGGCTTATCCCCAGTTTATTTGGGCTTGTCCCCAGTTATTATGGGTTCATTCCCAATTATTTGGCTTGGTCCCAAGTTTGTTTTTCTTGCAGGATCTTGGAGCTCTAAAGTTATACAAGTTCTGACAATAAGGATCCTGGATCCTGGAAACTTTACTTTTCACACATTTTATTCAGTATTAGTTTACAAGGATATAGAATCCTAACTTGGATTCTCTGGTATGTTATATTCTAACTTTTTCTAAGCTGCAAGTTGTCTCTTATCCTTTTTGGTTAAGGATCATTGATCCACATTGTTATGGGTCATTTTCTGAGCATATATATATCCTGACTAATATTCTGCTTTTGATTGTTTACTTGTGATCAGGATACCGGATCAGGATATTGGTAACATCCTGGTGCGATATCCTGGTATTAATTAAATTTTTTGAAATGCAGGATGTCAACATTCGCATGGAAGCACGAGGATATGACAGGTATTTCCAAGGATATTATAACACATAAGCTCGGTATTGACAGGTCATTCAAGCCGGTCCAACAAAAGAGAAGGAAATTTGCTCCGGAGCGAAATGTGATCATCCAAGAGGAATTTGAAAGACTACTAAGGAGCAAGATGATTAGAGAAGTGAAGTTTCCTAAATGGCTTGCGAATGTAGTCGTGGTACAAAAGAAAAATGGGAAATGGAGGGTTTGTGTAGATTACACAGACTTAAACAAAGCCTGTCCCAAAGACCCGTTTCCTCTACCTCATATCGATTCAATGGTAGATGCTACCGCCGGCCACGAGATGTTAACCTTCATGGATGCCTCTTCAGGATTTCAGCAAATCCAAATGGAACCCTCTGATCAGGAGGATACTGCTTTCATGACACCCACAAGTATTTATTGTTATACTGCTATGCCCTTTGGTTTGAAAAATGCAGGGGCAACATACCAGAGGTTGGTAAACATGATGTTTAAAGACAAGCTGGGGGACACCATGGAGGTATATATTGATGATATGGTGGTGAAATCTAAAAAGGTTGAGGATCACCTCCAGGATATTAAGGGAGCGTTTGATATCCTGGATCAATATAACATGAAACTGAATCCTGCTAAGTGCCATTTCGGAGTGGGGGCAGGAAAGTTTCTAGGATATATGGTGACCAAAAGGGGGATAGAGGCAAGCCCGGAGCAGATAAAGCTATCCTGGATATAAAATCACCTTCCAATATGAAGGATGTTCAACGGTTAACAGGCCAAGTAGCAGCATTGAACAGATTTATTTCAAGATCCTCGGAGAAGTGCAAGGAATTTTATGATATCCTCAAGAAGAATAAGAAGTTCGAATGGGGAGCAAAGCATGAAGCAGCCTTGCAGGATTTGAAGCAGTATCTTTCAACCGCACCCTTATTGATGAAGCCTGAGGATGGCGAACCATTATCCTTGAATCTTGCAGTATCAGGGAATGCAGTAAGTGCTGTCCTTGTAAAGGATCATGAAGGTCAGCAGTATCCTGTCTATTATGTTAGTAAAAGTTTATTAGATGCTGAAACTAGATATTCTCATCTAGAAAAATTGATATTAGCCCTAGTTATGGCATCAACAAAACTTAGACATTATTTTGAGACACAAAGGATTCATGTTAAAACCAACTATCCTGTTAAAAACGTGCTTAGGAAACCCGAGATGTCTGGTATGATGGCTAAATGGTCAGTGAAATTAAGTGCTTTTGATCTAGTATATGAGCCTAGAAATGCCATAAAGTCTCAGGCTTTAGCTGACTTTGTGGCTGATTTCAGTAGTGACATTCAAAATGAAGTAGACTTAGAAGTACAGCAGCTAGGAGAAAACTTAGAATCCTGGACATTATATACTGATGGTGCATCTAATGTAAGAGGTGTAGGTCTAGGTATACTACTAAAATCGCCACAGGGGGACATATTACCCCAGGCTATTAGGTGTGAATTTCCTGCTACTAATAATGAGGCAGAATATGAAGCTTTAATTGCAGGATTAGAGTTGGCTAAAAATATGAGTCTCAAGAATTTGCAAGTATATGTTGATTCTTTGTTAATCACTAATCATTTTAATGGAACCTATGCAGTTAAAGGTGAGAAGTTAATCGAGTATCTCGAAATTCTCATAAAATTAGCAGGATATTTCGATATTTTTACACTTGAGCAGGTATCAAGAGAGGATAATGCTGAAGCTGATGCCTTGGCAAATCTGGGATCATCGGTCAGAATACCGGAAGGAACCCAAATACCAATATTATATATCCTATATCCTGCGACGAATCCTCGGGATAAGGAAGTAATAAATATTCAGGATCCTGATGATGAGTATCCCGAGGAGGATCCTAAGTCCTGGACGGCTCCAATCATGAGATATCTCAAGGAAGGACACATCCCAAAGGATGAGAACCCTAAGGCCTTTAGAATGAAGGTATCACGATTCACTATTATAAATAATGTTTTGTATAAGAAATATCTTGCAGGACCATATCTGAGGTGCTTAGAGGATCCCGAAACCAAAGAAGTGCTTCAGGATATACACGAAGGGGATTGTGGTAACCATACTGGGGGCAAGTCATTGTTCTCAAAAGTATTGAGAACAGGATACTATTGGCCGACGATGAGAAAAGATGCTACAGAATATGCTCGAAGATGTGACGCATGTCAAAGACATAGTAACATATTACATCAGCCGGCCGAACCACTTTATCCTATAGCTTCCCATTGGCCATTCATGAAATGGGGAATGGACATAGTAGGAAAATTGCCAAAGGCTCCAGGAGGAAAGGTCTTCATGCTGGCAATGACTGATTATTTCTCTAAGTGGGTCGAAGCTGAAGCATTTGTTCAGGTTAGAGATCAAGAAGTGGTATCCTTCATAAAAAGGAATATCCTGACTAGGTTTGGAGTACCCGCTGAGATAATTTGTGACAATGGATCTCAATTTATAAGTAAAAGGACTACTGACTTTTGCAAGAGTTGGGGAATCAAAATGATCACGTCTACTCCGGTACATCCTCAAGCAAATGGACAAGCAGAATCCTCAAACAAGATAATTGTCAACAACTTGAAAAAGAGACTAGGGGCTAAGAAAGGAAGATGGGCAGAAGAATTACCCTTTGTTTTGTGGGCTGATATGACGACAGTGAAGAGTGCAACTGGCCAAACCCCGTTTTCCTTGGTGTTTGGAGCAGAAGCGGTGATCCCGACAGAAATGGTGGTACCTACAGCAAGATCCAACCTCAGGGATCCTGAGTAGAATCCTGAAGTCCTATGCTAGGAACTGGATACTATTGATGAGATAAGAAACGCTGCAAGGCTAAGGATGGCAGCATATCAACAGAGGATATCTAAAGCATATAACAAGAATATAAGGACTAGATGATTTCAAGTTGGAGATTGGGTATTGAGGAAGGCTTTTCAGAATACTACTAATCCTGCTGATGGAAAGTTGGCTCCAAAATGGGAAGGACCCTATGAGGTTGAATCAAAATCAGGAAAAGGGGCATACCGACTCAAGAATATGGAGGGGGATATGCTACCGAGATCCTGGAATGCTATACATCTAAAACTCTATTTCAAGTGAGTATGGAATTTAAATTCTAACTCAGGATGGTATGGATTTTGTCTCTTTTATTAAAATTTTGATATTATTTACTGTTTTGAACCCATTACTGACTTAAGCATCGAAGGGATTGTTAGCCAGGCTAACACCCACCTTAGCTTACGATTGTTTTGCAGCATATGCTTCGGGATGTAGCACCAGGATACACATTCAGGATACTTCAGAAGATTAGAGGATTGGCCCCCTCTCTCACGTCTAAGGGATCCTGATCCCTTCACAGGTTTAAAGGTATTCACCTTTCTTCCGAATTGGGTTTAAACACCCCGCCTGGAGCGCAAGTTATTCGGGAATAGTTCAAGGTGGCGGGACCAGTTCATGTAAAAGTGGCTGACAATTTCGTTACTGTTGGCTATATCCTGAATCCTAAAGGTATATGAGGATTGATCACCCTCTCTCACGAAAGGGTATTTTCATACTCTCTAAGGTTTAAAGGTTATCATCTTTCTAAGTCTTGGAGTTTATACACTCCCGCCTGTAGCGCATGAAAATTTGGGATTTTCCCCAGGATACTAAGGATTTATTTCCAGTATATTTTGGGTTTTACCCCTATAACACAAGAATTGTCTAAACAGTTGGAACTAATGTTCAAAAATTTTCTAAGTGTTTAAAGACTTCATGCACAGGGGACATTCCTTCTAAAGCAATTGTGTGAAGCTCAAAAGATCAAAATTGGGCTAAGTGTCTTGGACTGGGGACATCTTAGTGGATGAAGTCGCAAAAAGGGGATGGAGTTTAATACTAGGGTTACACTCAATTCCTGGTATGATCTTTCCTTTGTAAACCTTACATGAATTGTTTAACTCTATTTAAGGCTCAAGATATCCTGATAGGGATATATCTTTAAGATATGTCTTCAAAATGTGTTTTTGGGGATACGTTTCGGGATATTTGATTGGAGTATTTAGGAAATGATACTTGGATTGAAAATTCAAAATCCGATCAAACAAGTGTTGTCAAAACAGGTTTTAGAAAATAGACTATCTTTTATTCTTTAAAATTTTTGTCTAAAATTGTTTGGAAATTTTATAAAGGTCTTCATAATATATCACTGAGTATATTGATCAGGATATTTCAAAAGATAGTTGCACAAATTTTGCAAAGCTAAAATCTACACTAAGAAATGCATGACAGAAATTAGAGGGCAATAGCAAACCAACTGAAAGATGAATTTATCTGAAATAAGCAATACCAGTTGGTAACCGAAGGCTTCATCCTAAAACCTAGGACCCATCCACCTTCGGCTATCAAGTTGTTTTAATGCAGAAATAGAAACTGTTCATAGGACAAGAAGTAAAATTGTTCAAACATAAGCATAACTCTCAAATTTAAGGGAAATAAGTTTTAGGAGGCAGCGCCTTCTTCGTTCATTACATTTTTAGCAGCATCTGTCTCGGGATCAACCTGAGCTTCCCTCTCAGCATCAGTTGGTTTTTCGACTGCCTTTGAAGATCCTTCAGCTGCAGGTTTAGCAGAAGTGCCGCCGAGACTCTTCCGCTTTGTTTCCCAGGCATTGATGTCCCAAGAAGGACATTCGAAGCCCAGTGCTTTGGCTTCGTGGGCCATCTTTAGCCTGGCCTGGAGAAGGGAAGTGATGACGGAACTTTTAAGGCTTTCCCGGTAGCTGATCATATCCTGTTCGTGTTGAGCATGGGCAGCATCAAGATCGGTTTGAGCCTGGAGAGCGGCTTTGCTGAGGGCGGCCTGGTGTTCTTGGGTCATAGCCTTGAACTTGTCCTCGTAATGCCGAGATTTGGCGGCTGCAATCATACCCTGATCAGAGATGGTAACCTCGGCTTTCTTCAACTTGGATTCAAGCGTCTTATTGAGCCCACAGGATTCTTGATATAAATGAACCAGACGTTCGAGACCCTGCAAAGTAAGAGGACAGGTATGGGTTTTAATAAATACTTATAAGAGGTATAAGGTGCAGGATATAGCTCGAGGATATTAACCTGGTTAAGAAAAGAAGTCATGAATCTGCTTGCCTCAATGAACCCGTGATTTTCATAGGGGAATGTATCAGAGATAACAGGAGAGTCAGGCTCTTTCCTTTTACGGGAACTTGAACTCCGGGGCTTAGTAGCTGGCGAAGGTTTGGGAATGATGATAGCCTTGGAGATGCTGGGCTTGGATGAGGTCGTGGCCTTGGGACTAGGTTCCTTCTTAATCTGGACCTGATCAGAATAACTGTCCAGCTCTTCAAGGTTGAAAACCTCAGGGATCTTGGCTGGTGCTGTATAAAGGGAAAAGTCCTCCACCCTTATTACTCTTTATATTAAAATAATTAGTCATTTCAAAAGTAACTCTTACCGGACATTTCGGATGATGAATATTGGCTTGAACTTGGGATATGTGTGGTAAAACTCCTGTCACTTGCAGGTAATTGGTAAACTGCTTTGATTCTTTTTTCTAATTCCGCAGTAGGGGGAGCTACTTCCTTAAAATTCACTGCGAAAAGATCAAATAAGAAGATGTTAGCACAAGATAAAAGTTTAGAAGTACATGGGGATATTCATGATCCTACCGGTAGTTAACCACTCCACCGGAAGACTAGCACCCTCACGAATGGAGTCTCGTTTGACGAATAAGAACTTGCGTTGCCATCCATCTTCGTTTTTGGTGGCTTTAAGAATAAGGGGTTTGCTGGTAGTTGAAAAAAGCAGAAACCGACTGGAACCGTGGGATCGGAGGCGGTAAGCGATTGGCATATCTTCGATGCAAAGGTCAGGACAGTGAAGGTTTTTAATTTGGTTGAGTACGATTAATACCCTCCAGACCATGGGCATGGTTTGGGCAAAGGAAATACCGGTAGTCCGGAAGAATTGCATCATAAATTCGGGAAAAGGGTACCGAAGACCTAGCGAGAAAGGGTATGCCGGGAAGCAGACCCAATCAGTAGAAGAAACGTCCGATCGAATTGATCGATCAAACGGTCTGAAGACCGTGCCATCAGGGAAAGCACCGGAAGCTCACAATGCTGCAATGTCCGCGTTATCCAAAGCACAGATCTCCTTCTCGGGATTTTTAAGAAGATTTTGCTGGATGAAGGTCTCAGATGATTCGCCGGTTTGAGAAAAAGTTCTAGTAGCCATTGCAAGTAAAGGAAAAGAGATTAACAGGAAATGAATAAGAAGTAAGGAATTACCTGGAGACTCCGTTGATAATATCTGCTTTTCAAACAAGAAGAGAGAAGATATAGGAGTGTTGTAGATGTCCATCGAGTTAAAAGCGCGTTGGAAGTTGTATGGTGTAATCTTGACCGTCATCTCGATTTAATTGCCTTGATTCGCGAGACAGGGTTTTTGAAATATATCCGTTTGATTGGGTATACCAACAGATATATTTTGGGACAATTGTTATGGGTCATTTTCTGAGCATATATATATATCCTGACTAATATTCTGCTTTTGATTGTTTACTTGTGATCAGGATATTGGTAACATCCTGGTGCAATATCCTGGTATTAATTAAATTAACCACGTGCAGGTTAGAAGCTGTGGGTCACTAACGGTCGAATGGACCTCTTCTCCTTAAGACTCGGGAAAACTAGTTACATGAGAGACGTTGAACCCGAAGGACCAGGTCTACAACATTCAAGTAGGGAATATCCGCCGAATCCCGGTTTAATAGGATAGTTTGTTGAATTTCTTTTACTATAAATAGATGGGGCGGATCAGATTAAGGCACGCAATTTTTCACACACTCTCTTTTGCACACTTTGCTCTCTAGCTTCTAGCAAACACTACACACAAACACTTCTACTCGAATTACCTTGTAACACCTAGTTGATCCGCATCACATCCTGCACTGTATCCTGATATTCGAAGTAATAGAAGAACAAGGCAGCTGCGATTGTCAGCTCCCGAGGTTTTGTGCCGGCGATCTAGATTGATCAAGGGCTTTCCTCGTACATCTCGTGTCACCCTTTACATTTTTGCTCATCGTTTGATCATAGATACAGCTCTATATCTTGAGCCGTATCCCGAAACTGTTTTTGCAAATAATTTGATTAACATATTTTCGACACTCGTTTCTAGCACACTACCTCACTTAACTAATTTGATCACTTAATTGCTTCGGTAATTTTTGACCAAAACACACATTTATATGAACACTTCAAGTTTTCTATTAAAAGTTTAACATTATCATCAGATTTCCAATAACTTTCCAATTGTTTGCCGATGATATCTTTGAAAATAGAAAGCATACATGAAAAATAAAGAGGAAAGAAACAACAACAGTTGTAGCTAAAAACGTTTAATGTTATCACCCATTCATTATGTATCAAATCATCTGGCCTAGATTTCACCAGCAAAATCGTGGACCATCCACCCAGGCCGGACATGGCAATCTAACAGTTAAAGTGTCTATGCAGATATTAAAGTGCAGAAAGGTTAATAGCGAACGGTGTAGAAGGATCCATTCTCCACAAACAGAAGGATCTTCTGATCTTTAAAGGCACTCGAGGAGTTATCTTTAACTCTATATTTTGCAATGATGATTATAGCAGGTTTTATCAGTGACGACAGGCAGTGTAACGACTAGTTACCAGCAGCAATGGCTAGTCCGCTTCTAACGGAAATATGACAGTTGTGAATCCTTATCACAACTGCCATATTGGGGGCAATTGTTAGGGCATGAATTTTATGCTAAGGATTATCTATCCTGAGACTGGGCATGGATCACGGATCCTTAATGGATGATGCAGGGAGTTTGAGGATCCAGAGTCTGAGGATCACAGGATCCTTAACAGAACTTATGATTTCTAACAATTGTCACGTTTTTAATGTTTAAATGCAGATAATAGACGTAGTGGACTACTTCTTTGCTGGAATCTCGTGGAATGTGCTTCTTAGGCACGTGCTTAATGAAGAAATAACCGTTAGTGGTGATCATGGGTGACTTCCACCTTTTTCGGGAAGTTAGTTAGTTGATTTTTTCTTATCTTTTAAGGGGAAAACGAGCTCATTTGAGGCATAAGTCGAACACACCACACAAAGAACACACAACACTCGAATTCTCTGCAAACACTTAGCAAAAACACACACTTACACTAGCAATTCATTGTATTGAGCTTGTTTTCTTCCGAAGTTGTACAAGGATCATTATTGTTTTTTGCAATATAGTTGGTGATCAGTAGTTTCCATCACCCGAGGTTTTTTATGTCGGAGATCATCTCTTGATCATGGGATTTTTCCTCGTATAAATCTCGGTGTTCATCGTTGATTTCATATACTTGTCGTTCATATAATTAACCAAGCATCATACCTCACAAAATCAGATTTGGTTGCATTATCCTTGTGTGATTTTTGACCAAAACACTTAGTTATGAAAAATCTATCCCCAACAGAATGCTATACACCTTAAGCTTTATTTCAAGTGAGTTTAGAATGTAACTTCTAACTCAGGATGGTATGAATTCTAAATATGTTTGAATTTATTTATTTTTAAACCCAACACTAACTTAAGCATCGGAGGGGTGTTAGCCAAGCTAACACCCACCTTAGTTTGAAGGTGTTTTGTAGGATATGTTTCAGGATGTTAATCCAGGATATATGCTAAAGATGAATCGAAAGATTAGAGGATTGGCCCCCTCTCTCACGTTTAAGGGATCCTTATCCTTTCAAAGGTTTAAAGGTATTCACCTTTCTCTCGAATGGGGTTTAAACACTCCGCCTAGAACGTAAGTTATTCAGGGATAGTTCAAGATAGCGGGAACAGTTCATGTAAAAGTGGCTGACAATTTCGTTATTATTGGCTATATCCTGGATCCGTAAGGTATATGAGGATTGATCACCCTCTCTCACGAAAGGGTATTTTCATACTCTCTAAGGTTTAAAGGTTTTCGCCTTTCTAACTCTTGGAGTTTACCCACTCCCGCCTGTAGCGCAGGAAAACAAGGGTTTATCCCCAGGATATTAAGAGTTTATCCCCAGAAAAACTAAAGTCTATGGACAGGTTCCAAACAAAATATGATTGTGTTTACATATATTCTTGTATAGATCAATAAGTTCCTAAGTATTCAAATATGATGTACATAGGGGACATCCATCTTGATACATTGTAAACAATTCGAAGGATGAACTCAATTTCCTAAATGTGCACAGGGACATCCTTAAGGGGAATGTTGCAAAAGGTTCAAAGGTGGGAAATTGGAATCAATTCTATAAGAATCTTTGGTATGATCTCTCCTTTTCATCTTTTGAAACCTTATCTAAATAACCTAAGTTTTTCGAAATATGTATGACAAAGCTTTAAAAGAACATTTCTGATTAGATACAAAGTTTAAAAACAGTATCCTGATCAGGATATTCTTTCAGAATATTTTCTCAGGATATTTTCTCAAGATATTTGAAATAAAGGAGAAAACTACTTTCAAATCAAACACATGCCATGTTATAAATAACAGTGGATAAGGCTAGAAAGGATAGTTTATTATTCACATGCAAAAGGTTGCACTATTGGCTTCATCTCAAAATGAGACCCATCCACCAACAGTGCAACTAGTTCTAAACCATATTTACTTAAATAGTTGAAGGCTTCGTCCTGAAACCCAGGATCCCTCCACCTTCAACTGTTAATTGTTCAAAAAAGCATACTAAAGATTGATGACCAAGGGCTATGTCCTGAAACTCAGGATCCCTCCACCTTTGGTCATCATATTGTATCTAAGTGTCGAAAAAGTAAATGCAGGAAAAGTAAATTGTTTGGAGTTACAGACTATTCGAATTTAAAAAAAAAGTGGGCTCCGGCCTAAGCAATAATATCCATCATTGCCCACTTGAATGCCCTCACACAGTGGCATCACCACCATCCTTCTTCGCTTCCTCAGCATCAGCATCCTGAGCAGCATCCTCACCAACATCCTTCTTTTCTCCAGCCTTGTCCACCACCTCAGCTGCCTTAGAAGTCTCTCCAGCCCCAGCTTTAGCAGGATATGGCACAGGATTGCCTCCAAGCTACTTGAGTTTCGCCACCCAAGAGTCAACCGGCCAGGATGGACACTCAAGACCTGTCTCCTTGGCTTCGTAAGCCATCTTGATTCGAGCTTGTAGCAAGGAGACAACAACGGAGTTTTTGATCCCTTCCCAAAAGGAGATCATGGCCTGTTCATGCTCAACGTGGGCAGCTGCCAGCTTCACTTCGGCATCCTAGGTGACCTTCTTCAGCTTATCCTCATAGTGCCGGGTTTTGGCTTCAGCAATTGTACCCTGCTCAGCTATGGTGGTCTCAAGTTGCTTGATCTTGGCCTCTTGGAGCTTCGCTGTCCTGCAAGCATCAGTATAGAGGTGTAGCAGATGCTAGAGACCCTACGAATCAAAATACAGGTATGGGTTAAAATTCACTAACCAGGATATTCAGTCAGGATATATGCGCAACATCTAGCACTAGGATATTACCTTATTAAGGAAAGAAGTCATGGGCTCCAAGGCCTCGGTGAAGCTGAGCCCTTCATAGGAGAACCCTTCAGAAGCTGGAGTGGTGGTCTCTGAACCCTTTCTCTTCTTGGATGTGGAAGCAAGAGTTCTTGGGTTAGGCTTAGGGACTGCGGCTGGTTTGGAGCTGGTAGCAGCAGGGGTCTCCTTCTTGACATTGGTAGGAGTAGGATAGCTATCAAGTTCATCAAGGTCCAGGAGGATTGGAACTTTGCTGGCATCTGCATACAGGGAGATATTAAACAGGATCCTTACCAGACATGTTTGAACTGGAATGTTGACTCAAGGATGCTGGGTACGGAATGAAGCTTCTTTCAATCTCAGGAAGAAGTTTGCTGGCTTGGATTCTTTTTTCTGAGTCAGTAAGAGGAGGTGCTAGTTTCCTGAAGTCAGCTGCATAAAACAAAAAGAAAGATCAGTTCAGGATAGGATATAACACAGGATCATCCAAAAATCCTAAATCCTACCCTTTCTCAACCACTTCACCGGATAATCCGCTCCACCAGGGATCGAACTTCTTTTCACAAAGAAGAATTTGGATTTCCATTCCTTCTCGTTCCTGGTGGCTCGGAGTATCAGAGGGTCACTGGAGGTAGAATAAAACAAGAATCTGCAAGACCCATGGCATCTAAGCCGGTATACTAACGGAAGGTCATGAACAGAAAGCTCAGGAATGTGGGCATTCTTGATTCAATCAAGAACGAGCAACACTCACCAGAGCATTGGCATGGTCTTACTGAAACTAATTTTTGTAACGTGAAAAAACTCGGTGACGAAATCGGGGAAAGGGAATCGGAGGCCCAAGGTAAACAGAAAAGCATTAAAGCAGAGCCACTCGTTAGACGCCACGTCTGATCGGATCTCCCAATCGAATGGCCGGAACACCGTCCCCTCCGGGAAGATGCCGGAGGTTTTGAGGGTTGACAGGTGAGCACTTTTGAATGAGCATATTTCCTTCTCCGGGTCTTGAAGGATATTCTGAGGAAAAAACGTGGGAGCAGAATCGCCGGAGCTCGATCTTGTCTGCCTTGCCATATCTTCGCCGAAATAATGTGAAGAAAAGAAGTGAGAAGGGAGAGAAGTATTTTACCTTGTGATTTCTTGGTAGAGATAAATGGCAGTGGAAATGAGAAGTTATAGGGAGGTGATGAGTGTTTATAGCCTGGGCAGTTACAACTTGTCACATCAAGTCCTATCACTTAATTACCTTGGTGTTCGTAAAAAATTTAAACGTTAGACCCAGGATCCTCAACGGTAACATTTTTTGGGGACAATTGTTATGGGTGAAATCCCGAGCCCATATCCTGGATAGTATCTTGAGTTATATCTTGATTACATAATAGCTGTTCACAACCAGGATGCTAGATCAGGATATTGGTAACATCCTGATGATTACTAACAAACTGTTTGCAGGTTTCGAGTGCATGTTCATAACGTTCACCAAGACTTGTTCCTTGAAGACTCGGTCCAGATTGTTAGAACATGAATGTTGAAGCCGCAATACCTGGTCCACAACGTTAACAAGGGAATATTCCAAGGCATCCCCCCATTTTAGGAAAGTTAGTTTTTTCTTTGTAACTATAAATATGTGGATAACCAGATCTCATAGGACACATCACATTCACTGCTCTAGAACACTTACACTCTCTCTCTCTCTCGCAATGCACACACTTCTAGCAAGCATTGTAACACTTAGCAACGATCTGGGCATTATCCTGCACTGTATCCTGACTTTTGAAGTAATAAGAAGAACAAGGCAGCTGCGATTGTCAGCTCCTGAGATTTTATGCCGGCGATCTAGATTGATCAAGGGCTTTCCTCGTACATCTCGTGTCAACCTTTACATTTTTGCTCATTGTTTGATTGTTGATATAGCTTGGTATCCTGAGCTATATCCTGAAACATGTTTTTGTAAACAACTAAATCAACATATTTTTTACAAACACTTCTAGCACACTACCTCACTTAACTAATTTAATCACTTAATTGCTTCAGTAATTTTTGACCAAAACACCCTACTACCTCCGATGTGTTCCCATATGAGAACCATGGGTTTTTGGAATCTAGAAAGTTTATGACCAGCTTCCTCAATCAGGTAAGTATCCTCATTGCATATCTGCACATTCATACTAACTTTATATATTAAGTATACATATTGATACCTGTTTTTCCGATTGTAGGGTCTTGAATGGTTAATGCACTTATACGAGGATTGCTGTGGGCCAAACAAAATGTTGGAAGCCAAACTGAAGAAGGCTGAGACCACCATCGCAGACCAAGCAGTGATTGCCACCGCCAAGTCACAGCATTACGAAGATAAATACAAGGCTGTGGCTCAGGAAGCTCAAACTGCGATCAACAAGGCCAACCAGGACGCTCAACTCAAGCTGGATGCTGCTCAACTTCAGCATGAACAAGATATGAACTCCTATAGGGAGGGCCTCAAAGGATCTGTCGTGATATCTCTCCTCCAAGCCAGGCTAAAAATGGCCTATTAAGCCAGAGCCCTGGGCTTTGAATGGCCTTCATGGAATGTCAGTGCTTGGGAGGCAAGATTGAAGGATCTTGGGGGTAATCCTGTAGAGCTTCCTGCAAAGCCCGTGGATGAAGATCCTTCCAAAAAGGCTGAGATGGTGGCGGATACTGGTGGTGATGCCGAGAAGGATGTTGGAGCTGATCCCGGAGCAGGAGCTGGCAATGAAGCGATGGTTGAAGAGGGTGCTGCCGCTTGAAGGCAGCGAAGTGGGCGATGATGGATGTTGATGCCTAGGCCAGAGCCAACTTTTTAAAATTTGATGGTTGTGGTTGATAAACAATTTACTTTCCTGTCTTTTAAACAATTTTTAATTTCCTGCAGTTAGAACAATATGATGACTAAAGGTGGAGGGATCCTGAGTTTCAGGACGAAGCCCTTGGTCATCAATCTTTAGTATGCTTTTTTTTTAACAATTAACAGTTGAATGTGGAGGGATCCTGGGTTTCAGGACGAAGCCTTCAACTGTTTAAGTAAATATGGTTAAAACCAGTTGCACTGTTGGTGGATGGGTCTCATTTTGAGATGCAGTCAATAGTGCAACCTTTTGCTATGTTAATAAACTAAACTTTCTAGACATATCCTTTGTTACTTATATTTCCCTTTATGTTCTATGTGTTTGACTTGAATCTTTCCTTTCGTTTTCAATACTGTATTTCAAATATTCTGACCAAACATCCTAGTCAGGATACTGTTACTAAACTTAGCATTTTAATCAGAAATATTCCATTAAAACTTTGTCAAACACAACTCCAAAAACTTAGGTTATTAAGATAAGGTTTTTAAAAGGTAAAAAGGAGAGACCATACAAGAAATATTTAGAGAATATATTCCAATCTCAAACTTTGAACCTCTTGCAACCTCCCCATTGAGGATGTCCCCTGTCCGGAACACTTAGCAAACCAAGTTCAAATTTCATCCTTCGGACTGTTTACGATGTATTAAGATGGATGTCCCTGTGTATTAATGCATAGCATACTTAAGCACTTAGCAACTTCTCCACAAGAATGTGCATCAACACAATTGTTAGGGGAGGATTTTCTAACAATTAGTGATCCTTATTCGTTATCCTAATTAATGATCCTTACTTCTGTGACAGATAGTGATCCCCAGAAAAGCTTCAGGACCAGGATCATGGATCACTTTAAGGATCCTCGTACTGACGATTGTTTATTTGTGTTTTGTATTACTTCGCAGGAGTAACAAGCTTGACTTGGTCTTGGCAACGGTACTAAGGAATATTCCACGGGCATTTCGCAGACGATTGACCAAAAATGGACGTTGTGGAGAACGTGGGAGCTTGGCACAAAAGTCGGATAGTTAGTTATTGTAGTTAACTTCTATTTTAAAAAGGGGTAACGAGCTAGAATTAGAACACTTAGTCATTTTTCAGCTACACACACTCTCGTATACTCGCACTCTTGAAGCTCTCGACGAACACTCATTAGTTTCCACTCACTTTTACACATTTCACGATAGCGATCCTTGTACCTAGCTCGTTACTATCCGAAGTTGTAAACTTTTATTGATTTATTTGAGCTTGGTGATCAGTAGTTTCCATCACCCGGGGTTTTTTGTGCCGGAGATCAACTCTTGATCAAGGGCTTTTTCCCCGTATAAATCCTTGTGTCATTTGTGCAATTTACATTGAAGTGATCCTTGTCATTGTTCTACATTATAAGCATCATACCCCGTAACAGAGAGTTTGGTTGCATTATCCTCATCAGATTTTTGACCAAAACAGTTTGGCGCCCACCGTGGGGCAATTGGTGCTTCATCCTTAGAAAAATTCGTATTTCTGTGCTCATTTCAGTTCACTACAACCAAGCAAATGGCTTCCTCAGCGAAGAATGCTTCAAATTTGATGCCCTCATTCACTTCTTCACAAGGCGTTCCCCCTTTGCCTCCTCCACCTTCTGGATCCCAGAAGAATGCTGAGAATGCTGCGAAGAAACCAACTCCCATTTTCTCAAAACCTCCAACTTCTTCTGCTTCTTATACCCCCACTACTAGTGACTTGTTTACTCTGATTTTGCAGATGAAGGAGCATATACAGCAGCAGGACAAGACCAATGAAAAGATCCTTAGAGAAATTGGAGACATCAAGAAACAAAAGAGATCGGCAGAGGATCATTCCCCACTAATGCCCAGATCTTTGAATTTTGATACTCCGGTTATAACTTCTCAGCCTTCAACGGTTCCAGACGTTCAATATGTGGGAGGACCAAAAGGAGTGCATTACGGATCATCAGCAATGACTCAGGCTTCAGGGTTACACTTCCAACCAGCAGGATCCTATCCTCAGTATATGGGATCCCTCACGAATTCAGGAGGATATTCAGGAGCGCAGCAGATTCAAGGATCTTCCTTTATTCCAGGATCATCCCAGGTTCAAGGATCTTCCTTTGTTCCAGGATCATCCCAGGTTCAAGGATCCTCCTTTGTTCCAGGATCATCCCAGGTTCAAGGATCCTCCTTTGTTCCAGGATCATCCCAGGTTCAAGGATCCTCCTTTGTTGCTGTAAGGATCGGGTTCGCGACCTAAACGAGTCGGTTCAGAGGAATTCCATCAAATACAGGTGCGGAAAACAAGTATTTGACGTGTAAACAGCTTAATCTTCACTTTAACACTGATTATATTGATAATTGATCACGAATACAATCAGTTCTCACACCGGCAGCATCTCGGTATGGAAATTCAGAAATACTTATGATTTCGCTTGACCTAGACCTTCTATATATAGACATCAGGATTTCGCTTCAGCATATCTCAAGCGAAATCTTATCATGTTGATTTCGCTTGAGAAGCTTCAAGCGAAATCCCTTCAACATTCAAATGTTCAAGCGAAATCTTACTAACTCTATCACATTTTCTCATTCTACGAGCCCTGATCTATTCTAACTAGTCTAAGACTCGATACAAGACGAAGTCGACAGATGTAGTGCACCAACAGACTCCCCCTCAGATGTTGACGAGTCGACTATCGAGTCACACCAATGCTGTGTCTTCACATCTTCATTCTTGATCAGTCTCTGGGCTTTTCTCTCTCTATCTTCTTTTCCAGAATCACCTAGCTCTATCAGACTCCCCCTCACGATTTGCTGGTATTCATTTGTTCTTCAGCAACATCTGCTTTAGGATCGATGTCTGACTCAAATGTTGTTTACAAGATCATTGCCTGGCTTTTATCTAATTCTCTTGATCAGATCTCTTGATTCCTTAAGTTCATCAGCATCAGCAGCTAGCAAACTTTAGATTCATGATCAGAGTCTGACTTTTGTAAGCTTTGAATGAATTAACCTGGCTCACCTGTAACAATCTTAACCTAGAAATAAATTTTCTAAATTTAACAATTTAAATGCACCAACAATCTGATATAATCAGATAATTCTTTCTCATATCACAAATCAATGAAGAACCAAATGTAGGTTTTTTTTTTAAAAAAATTCCACTTGTAGGATTTTAACAAACCTTTTTGACATTTTAAGATTCACTCCCCCTCACAACCAAGTCATCATGTTTAGCACTTGAAATTTTGACAATCAGCTTTCCAATACCAGTTGTCGAAAATCTTTTTGAATTTTTAAAATTTATGCTAAAACACACTAAAATCTTTTTGTAATTTTTGATTGTAAAGGAATGCAAATAAAGAAATATTTACAAACAATATTTTTATGAGTTTGTGCAAGAGGATCATATCAGTTTCTGAGACTAGTCACCAACACCGTTAAGCTTTATTTCATTTTAAGCTCTAAACAATTTACCTAGATTGTCAGTATGTTTGTCCACTTAAATTTTCACACAAAGTTCAATTGATCCGAGATACGATGTTAATGTTTTAAGCAACTTAAACTTATCCGTGTTTCCCACTACTTGAATATACTCCCGTATCCAGATCCCAATATTCAGTCTTACAGGTGAGTATACCACAGATGATATCTGTCAGGGGAATAAATTATAGTACGAGGGCCGTGAGAGCTCAGGTCGATACTCCCGTATACGCAGAGAGATGACGGCTTCGACTTTTGGTGTGTCCCCTTTAGAGGATCTTTTGCATTACAACAGCAGCGACTATCAACTTTATTGTTTCATCAGCTTGCTGAGGGCGATGCTATGTTTCAAGCATTTGCAGAAAGCATTATCCGGGGACTAGGTCAGAAATTTCTTTCAGCAGAAGTCCCGAGATAATACCCCAGATATCACTGAGCATAAAGACCTAGTATCTCAGAATAAGGGACCTTTCAAACAAGATTTCAGGGGTTACCTATATATCCAAGTTTGTGTTAACCCACAGAACAAGCAAGTTTGATTTTAGGTTTATATCTCGTCACAATCTACTAAATGTATAAAAACCTACTGACATATCCACAGTAAGATTGTTTATCACATTTTTTCCTTACATTTCTTTAGCATGTTGTGATAGTCCACTGATGTACTATCATTTCCTCTATATGCAACAAAAACTCATTTTTGAATTTTATCATGTTTTTGACTTTTTCAAATTTTCAAATGTTTTTGAATTTTCTTAAAAAAAATTTACTCCCCCTAAAATGCAAACACATTTTAGGAAATTTGAAAATAAACTGTACAATAAAGTGACAACTGATATCGAATCGCATCAAATCGCCATTCACTCGTCATAAACAATCAGAACTCCCCCTATCACAAAACTATTTTCTCATTATGATTTCAAAACACTTAAGTTTGTTTTAACCAAAATGATTTTTCCGGAAAATAAGTTTTGATGATATAATCATTTGTAGGTTTGGGGTGTGGTTCATCACATTGTCTTTCAAAATACCAATTTTAAGTATGGTCCAATCAAGTTCAACTTAATGACCTTGATTAACCTTTTCACGTAAACATTTTCTATACCAATTGTAAGAATTACCACATGTAGGAATATTACGTCTACATCACCATTTTACCAATCATAATGCCGATTCCTGCTTCGCACTTACCAACCTGGAAGCTCCGGCGTAGTCCTTCAACCTGTAAACATTCAAACACTATCAAAATCTTTCAACCAAAATCTTCAAAGATTAGAAAGATGCCGATTCCTGATCCACTATATAAACTTGGGATCTCCGGCAAGTCCTAAGACTTTAAGGAAAACAAACTTCCACCCAAGTCTTCTTAGACTTGGTGGCTTCCAATTCTTGTGCAGTAGGGTTGTAAGTTGCCTTTTTAGTTGCATAAAAATCTTTAACCCCCTTTACTTTCCCATCAATCATTTTCTTGAAAATTTTCTTAACATTTTCATTGAATGTTTTTTCAATATCAAAATCTGAGCTTTCTATTTTATCAACCATTTGTTTAATCTCTTCCACACTCAGTGATTTAATGTCAACATCATTCATCAAATCTTTGATCTCATCTCGTGACTCCTCTGATTTTGTGGAATCAGAATCATCGTCAGATTTTTCACCTGATTTTTTAACAATCCATTTTTGATTGTCTTTTGCACTCTTTTTGTACAATCTTTTAGAATTTTCACCAACTTCATTCTTTGAATTTTCAAAATTTTTGAAGTTTGTAGTTGATGAATCATTCTTTTCAACCACTTTTTCTTTAAGTTTTTCGGAGACTCCCTGTTTTTTGTTGACTTTGTTTGGACAATTGTGAGCAATGTGTCCAACAACTTGACATTGAAAACAAGTTCTTGTGTCTCTGGTTTGAAAAACTCCAGTTGGATGAAAAACTCCAGTTCCTGTTCTTTTCCTTTCAGCAAGGAACTCTTGATTTGATTTTTTCAAAGATAAGCTATTTGACTCCTCTTCATAGCTTTTTCCTGCAACATATGTCATTTTTGATTTAAAATCTCTAACATATTTTTCATTTTTACGATTTTCAGGTGGAGTAAAACCAAGACCTTTCTTTTTGTAACTACAACTTTGATTTGTTTTCTTTTGAAAACTAGAATCAGAATTGTAATTCTTTTTTCCTTTTTTCTTGTTTAACCTTTGTTGAATTCTAGAAGTGTATTTTTTAGGTTTTTCAATAGATTTTAGATCCTTAATTTCAGAAAAATTAATTTCTGTCATTTTGAAAACCTTTTTAATCATGTCAAAACGAACACTTCTAATCGGAAACTCTTTGTCAGAGTATAATTTGTCCGAATCATTTAAAGTATATGCAACTTCAAATGTTTCATCATCCAAATTTGATTTTGATAACAAAAATTCTTTACTGTAAGACCGTTTTTCCGACAACTTTGAACTGTTGACTGACGAACTTGAACCCCCAGACTCAAACTTTGACTCAGACACCTCCTCAGTATCCAACACCTGATCGACCACCTTTTTGATTAACTCAGACTCATGATCAGTATCAGACGAGGTAAACGTGATATCAATGTTATCTGGTAAAACGTCAGTTGTCTCGGATTTTAACTTTATATTGACTGCTTTTTCGACTTGCTCCTCATTTGGTTTTCTAGGAGAATACCCTTCCCAGATAGGAGGCGGACACTTGTTGTATTTAACAGTCGATTTCTTACCAGTCTCATTCTTTTGCTTCTCATCCTGAAATGCTTCAAAACCTGCAACAGTAGGATAAACTCGATCAATAACATAATCAGAACAAGAATAACTCAATAATAACCTTCTGATCCTTTCATTCTCAATCTTTTCTTTCTCCAACTCTTGCTTTAGATTAGCATTTTCTTCGATGTAATGATTAATTGCCTTTTGCTTTGCCATCAACGTAGAATTCGTCATCGTTAAAGCTTTTTCTCTTTCAGAATTCGTTGTTTGAAGACCTGTCACAGTTCTGTTCAACACGCTATACGATTCTTTCACATAGCTGATGTTAGATAGTAACTTTTCTATCAGTTTTTCTCTATCAAACAGAATCACATCTTTTTCTTCACAACTCTTACAAATTTCCAAACATTTCTTGCAAGGCTTTTCAACTTCAACAATCTTTTCAATCTCGATTGTTTTTACCACTTCAATCACTTTTTCTTCATCAGTTACCTTCTCAGCTTCAGTCACCTTTTCTTCAACAACTACTTTAACTTCCTCATTCTGTTGTTGTTCTTTAGCAGCTTGTTTCTTCTTCAGTTTTTCCATGCGATCTGCAAAATAGAAATGAAAACTTTCAGGAGAAAGATGATGTTTAGCCACATTAATATGTTTCTCTTCCTCATCATCACTGCTAATCTCAATCGGTGTTTTATCAAACTCTACAGATTTGTCAGAATCATCTTCTGATACACCAGAATCAGATGGTGTTTGATCAAATGCAACTTCCTTTTCTGAAGTATCATCATTTTGTACACTCTCATCTGTAGTTAATGACTCAGAATCAGCACTTTCTAAACTTTCTTCAGATGTAATCGATTGATCTTTCACTGTTTCACCAATTGATCTCATCCAGTTTGCAAACAAGTCTGGTTCTCTAACAATCTTTGCAATGAAAGCTTTGAAATCCCCTTTTTCATCAACAAACATATCCCAGCTGAATCCTTCAGGTAGTTGTTCATCATTTTGGTCCACTATACATGCTGTGCTATTAGAAGAAATGTAGTTGCTCCAGTTGAAATCTACCAAACATCCTTTCTTTGAATCTTCAATCTTTCTACCATGAGCCGTCTGTAATTCTTGTGTCTGACCAACTTGTTGATAAATGGCTTTCCGGTAGTAGTCATCTTTTCCAAATGGATTTTGAGCACCACTAACTTCTCTGTTCTTGCACTCCCGCTTAAAATGACCTTTTTCCCTGCACCTGAAACAAGTAACTTTAGATTTATCAAAACCTAAAGTAGAAACACAAGCATTAAGAAAATCATTTCTCCCGGTAATTGTCTTGAACTTTTCAGCACGTCTAAGAACACTTGCAAGACACCATTTGATATCCATTAGTTCCATCTCTTCTGCATCTATTTGGTCGTAATCCTCTTTGGTAAGCATAGGATTTCCAATTCGACCAGCCACTAAACCTTCATATGAGATAAGCACGGAACCAAGTAATGCCATATGATCTTTCGCAATGTCTTCAGAAAAACTTTGACCTTCTGGAAGATTTAGAGCTATGTTGCATTGAATCACACAACCATTTCCCATCTTTGTGCTTTGAGACTGAAAACTTTCTGATGAAGTCTTTGGATTGACACTTGGATAGGATAAGAATCCACTGCTTTTGTTTGAGCTTTGATCAATTTTTTCTGTAGTATCCCCAACACCAACACTGTATGCAGTCTGAATTTTCGGACTTCTTTCAGCTTCTGAATTCGGAACACTACCCTTGTAATACATCTTTACATCTTGTTGACCACTTGGATTATTCATCCTAGCAATCTTCTGCTGTTCCAAATCCTGACTTTCAATCTTTTCAATAAATTGAGAAATTGACAACCTATCATAAACTCCGGTATTCTTCAGTATCATCAAATAGGTTCCCCACTCTTTCTGAGGTAATGCATCAGCAAGTTTATCCACCCATTCTTCATTTTCCTTTTTAATGCTCATCATTGACATTGTTCTCACTAAGTGACAATATCGTTCAATGAGTTTCTTTGTATCTTCTCCGGGCAAACTTGTGAACAAATCAAATTCCTTTTTAAGCAATGCCTTCTTGCTTTTAATCATACTCGTACTGCCTTCAACCTTGATTTTTAGAGCATCCCATATTGATTGTGATATTTTGTCATGTTGAAGTAGTATGAAGATGTCTTCTTTGATGGCCTGTTGAAGTAAACTGATCATCATCTTTTCAGCTCGGTATATTTCCCGTTCTTCTTTACTAAAATCTGAAAGCTGTTTTTCAGTCTGCATTTCGGTTAGTGGTAGAGTATACTTTGTTAAAATACATTCCCATGATCTCAAATGATTTGCCTGCACCCAGTTTTCGAATCTATCTTTCCATCCATAGTATTCTTCAATTCCCATTAGCTTCGGTGGTTTCTGAGTAGTCCCCATTTCATTTTCAGAATTCATGTTCTGAGCAATGGAAGATGAACTAGGCGATGTTGCAAAAGCGTTGTGGAAATCGTTGTCCATGTTTCAGACACTTTCAAGCGAAATACTATCTTTCAAGCGGTACCCTTCAAGCGAAACAATTAAACTGATCAACTCTCAAGCGAAGTTCTTGAAGCGAAATACTTTGAAGCGATCCTGAAGAAAGAACCCTGAAGCGAACACCTTGAAGCGAAAACGAACTCTGTTTGAAGCGAAATGTTAAGTGTCGCTTGAAGTTTCAAGCGAAATCGTCCAATAATACTGAACTATTCAAGCGAACTCCATTCAAATGTCGATTTTGATCACTTTTAGGTCGAATTTTGCTATGAAACTTTCAAGGGTTTGTTATCTAGTACTTTTAAACAATCCGTGAAAAATTGAATCAATTTTGACCGTGAAATATTCCTGAACTAAGAAAAGAAGGTGTAGAAGAAAGAAATTTTGATCGATTTTGGCTGAATTTTGCAGAACTCCTCCTCCTGAGCTCTGATACCAATTGTAAGGATCAGGTTCGCGACCTAAACGAGTCGGTTCAGAGGAATTCCATCAAATACAGGTGCGGAAAACAAGTATTTGACGTGTAAACAGCTTAATCTTCACTTTAACACTGATTATATTGATAATTGATCACGAATACAATCAGTTCTCACACCGGCAGCATCTCGGTATGGAAATTCAGAAATACTTATGATTTCGCTTGACCTAGACCTTCTATATATAGACATCAGGATTTCGCTTCAGCATATCTCAAGCGAAATCTTATCATGTTGATTTCGCTTGAGAAGCTTCAAGCGAAATCCCTTCAACATTCAAATGTTCAAGCGAAATCTTACTAACTCTATCACATTTTCTCATTCTACGAGCCCTGATCTATTCTAACTAGTCTAAGACTCGATACAAGACGAAGTCGACAGATGTAGTGCACCAACAGTTGCGGGATCATCCCAGGTTCAAGGATCCTCCATTGTTCCAGGATCGTCCCAGATTCAAGGATCCTCTTTCGTTCCAGGATCCTCTCAGTTTCAGGGATCCTTCCAGATGCCAGGATCCTTGAGGAGTTTGCAAACAGGAAGTTCAGATGTCCATCAGGGAGATTTTATTCCAATGCAGACCAATGCTTCTACTGGTCCCTCGATCATTCCAGAGCCCCAACAATATGGATTAACATCCAATCTTCCTAATCTGAATCCAATGGGAGGTAACACTTTTAATAATTCTTATACTACTAACCATGGTCTTATGCAGGATCCAGGTATCAATCATGCCATGGCCAGAGAATTGCAAAAGCTAAAGGATATGATATCAAGTGTTCCAGGAGTGGTCAAACCTATCCCTGAGATTGCAGTTGGGAGCCACAAGATATCTCGTTTTGCACCACCAATTTGTGATGCTGAGATACCCAAGAGGTTCCATGTACCAACAATGAAGCTGTATGATGGTTCGACGGATCCTGAAGAACACATAGCACAATACAGGGAGAGGATGGAGATTAATCCAATCCCAGAAAGGTTAAAGGAAGCATGCATGTGCAAAGGATTCGGATCCACTCTTACTGGATCAGCTCTCAAATGGCTGCTAAGTCTTCCCCCCTACTCTATTACCTCATTTGCTAATCTAGTTAACCTGTTTAATAATCAGTTTTCTTGTAGTAGAAAATTTGAACGATTAACTAGTGATCTATATAGGATAACCCAGGGTCATAATGAATCATTAAGGGATTACATTACCAAATTTAGTAAAGAATCCTTAGACATTCCCAACTTGGATATAGCCACGGCTGTTGAGGCCTTCAAAATGGGATTACTTAGGGATTCATTATTCTATGATGATCTTGTTATGACACCATGCAGGAACCTAGATGAGGTAAGAACCCGGGCACTTAGATTCATCCGGCTAGAGGATGATAAAAGGATCCAGGAGAGGTTAGCAGGATCCTCAAAGCAAGATAAGCAAGGATCCTCGTTCAAGAACAAGTTCAGATCCTACAACAGATCTGATAACCAGAATGTTCATGCTGTTGAACAAGAGGAGGATGATGAGGATTATCCTCCAATTTCTGAATATTGTTTTTCTGTTGATAACAATGAACTAATCCTTGCGATGCAGAATCTAGGTGATAAAGCTAGATGGCCCAGAAAAAATGATAGGCCAGCTACAACTAAGGATAAATCAAAGTGGTGTGCATACCATGAAGATTTTGGGCATCTCACAGAAGAATGCATTGCACTAAGAAAGGAAATTGGATACTTGTTGAGCAAGGGGCATCTAAAAGAATTATTGGGAAGAAAAAAGTCAAGGACTCAGGATCCTGAAAGGATCCCTGAGAAGGCTCCAGCCCCTCCAGCAGATGCACAAGTAATAAACTTTATTTCTGGAGGATCAGACATTTGTGGCACATCCTTCTCAGCGGCTAAAAGGCATGCAAAGGAAACTAAAATGGATAATGGGGAAAGACCCGTTCGAGCATCAAGTGTCTCCGAAGGAAAAGTCATAACCTTTGATGAGGATGATCGTGTTGATATCCAGGATCCTCATCACGATGGTTTAGTTATTACTCTTTTCATTTCTAACCATTTTGTCCGCAGGATCCTTATAGACGGAGGAAGTTCAGTGAACATTATCCAGCTTGATGTTCTAAAGAATATGGGAATCCCTGAATCAGATATCATACCAAGATCCTCCGTGCTTGTGGGATTTAGTGGCGAAACTAAGAATACCCTGGGGACATTAAACTCCCAATATATATCGAAGGCCTACACTCTTATAAAAAATTTTGTGTTATTGACTGTTTATCTTGTTGTAATGTTATCCTTGGCAGGCCCTGGATACACGATATGAAGGCAGTCCCATCTACCTACCATCAATGTGTGAAGCTCCCTAGTCCTTGGGGAATAGTGAAGATTGATAGTGATCAGCAGGAGGCTAAGAATTGCTATACTTTATCGATGAAATCAGCCTCGAAGTCAAGGGAGCAATAGCAATCAAAGTATCCTCCAAGGGATGTCTTAGAGGAAAGAGAGCAGGATGTGGTAGAAGTCCTCATGGATCCTGATGATCCTGAATCCAAAATCTATATCGGATCAGGGATCCTTGGCGGTATGAAGGAATACCTCATATCCTTCCTCCAAAGGAGAAAGACTACCTTTGCATGGAAACACGAAGACATGACTGGTATATCTAAAGATGTAATCACTCACAAACTTGGCATTGATAGGTCCTTCAAACCAATCCATCAAAGGAGAAGAAAGTTTGCACCGGAAAGGAATGCCATTATCCAGGAAGAGGTAGAGAAATTGCTCCGGGCAGGTATGAATAGAGAGGTCAAGTATCCAAAATGGTTGGCCAATGTGGTTGTTGTTCAAAAGAAAAACGAAAAGTGGAGGGTATGTGTCGATTTTACCGATTTAAATAAGGCATGTCCCAAGGATCCTTTCCCATTACCCCACATTGACTCCATGGTGGATGCAACTGCGGGTCATGAACTGTTAACTTTTATGGATGCTTCATCTGGATTTCAACAAATCCAAATGGAACCATCCGACCAAGAGGATACAGCCTTCATGACTCCAACTGGTATATACTGCTATATTGCTATGCCCTTCGGATTAAGAAATGCAGGTGCAACATATCAAAGGCTGGTGAATATGATGTTCAAGGATCAGATTGGACAAACTATGGAGGTTTACATAGATGATATGGTGGTAAAATCTATAAAAGCTGAGGATCACCTAAGGGACTTGGAGGAAGCATTCGATATCCTTGACAAATATAACATGAAACTTAATCCTTCAAAATGTCACTTTGGTGTCAAAGAAGGTAAATTCTTAGGATATATGGTGACAAAGAGAGGCATTGAAGCTAGCCCGGAACAAATTAAAGCAATAGTGAACATCAAATCTCCGGCCAATGCTAAGGATGTTCAAAGGCTAACAGGCAGGATAGCAGCTTTGAACAGATTTATATCCAAATCCTCAGAGAAGTGCAAAGAATTCTATAATATCCTAAGGAAGAACAAGAAATTTGAGTGGACTGAGAAGCATGAAAATGCTTTAAGAGCCCTCAAAGATTACCTATCCTTAGCCCCGGCCTTGATGAAACCAGAAAAAGGCGATGTGCTATCCGTGTATCTTGCAGTATCCTCAAAAGCAGTAAGTGCGGTCCTTGTTAAGGATCATGAAGGTACACAACATCCTGTCTATTACGTAAGTAAAAGTTTACTTGATGCCGAATCCAGGTATTCACACCTTGAAAAGCTTATTCTTGCATTAATTATGGCATCTACTAAGTTGAGACATTATTTTGAAACTCATGTTATTGTTGTTAAAACTAATTTTCCAATTACGAATGTCCTCAGGAAACCAGAGATGTCAGGAAGGATGGCTAAGTGGGCAGTGAAGCTAAGTGCATATGATATAAGATATGAGCCTAGGACAGCCATCAAATCCCAAGCATTAGCTGACTTTGTGGCTGATTTCAGTAGTGATTTACAAAAAGAAGCTGAGTTAGAAGTCCAGCAGCTAGAGGAAACCAAGGATCCTTGGATACTCTATACTGATGGATCCTCAAATGTCAAAGGCACAGGGCTTGGAATACTACTAAAATCGCCACAGGGGGACATAATACCCCACTCTATAGCTTGTGAGTTCCAAACCACTAACAATGAGGCTGAATATGAAGCCTTAATTGCTGGTTTGCAAATTGCAAAGCATATGGGGATCAGGTATCTTGAGGTACATGTAGATTCATTGTTAATTACAAACCACTTTAATGGATCCTATGCTGTTAAAGGTGAAAAGCTAACCAAATATTTAGAGATAGTCAAAAATTTGGCACTCTCTTTTGTTTCCTTTAGTTTAACGCAGGTACCAAGGGAAGAAAATACAGAAGTTGATGCATTGGCTAACTTAGGATCATCCTTGAAGATTCCTGAGGATATCAAGATCCCTATTATCCATATCCTGACCCAGGCTATCGAGGATCATGCGGCTATGGAAATAGGAAATGATTCTGCAATTATCCCTAGTGAGGATACTCAATCCCATTCAGGATCAGGATCATGGATTTCACCAATTATGAGATACTTACAACATGGAGAGATTCCTATAGGAGAAAACCCCAGGGCTTTCAAATCTAAGGTATCTCAATTCACAATTTTAAATAATATGTTGTATAGACGATCTCTTGCAGGACCATACTTGAGATGCATTGAGGATCCTGAAATCTAAGAAGTTTTAAAAGACTTCCATGAAGGAGATTGTGGAAACCACACTGGGGGCAGGGCATTATTCTCAAGGATCCTGAGGACAGGATACTACTGGCCAACCATGAAGAGAGATGTTGTGGAGTATGCTAAGAGATGTGATCCTTGTCAGAGACAACAATATCCTTCATCAACCAGCTGAATTATTGCATCCTATATCCTCCTCTTGGCCATTTATGAGATGGGGTATTGATATAGTTGGTAAGCTCCCTAAGGCACCTGGTGGAAAAGTATTCATGCTTGCTATGACTGATTACTTCTCCAAGTGGATAGAGGCTGAAGCTTTTGCCCAAGTCAGAGAAAAGGAAGTTATATCCTTCATTAAAAGAAATATTATAACCAGATTTGGAATTCCTTCTGAGATTATATGTGATAATGGTTCCCAATTTATTGGGGGCAGAACCACTAACTTTTGTGACAGCTGGGGGATTAAGATGATAACATCAACACCAGTCCACCCACAAGCTAATGGTCAAGCAGAATCATCCAACAAGATCATCATCATCAATTTGAAGAAGAAGCTTGGATCCAAGAAAGGGAAATGGGCAGAAGAACTACCCTATGTGCTTTGGGCTGATAGGACATCCCCTAAGAATGCTACTGGTCAAACACCATTCTCTTTGGTATTTGGGGCAGAATCAGTGATCCCAACAGAAATGGTGGTTCCAACTGCTAGAACAAGTACCCGTGATCCTGAAGAAAATGATGAGAACTTGACTCAAGACCTGGATACTATTGAAGAAATCAGGGATATGGCTAGGATAAGGATGGCCAGTTATCAACAAAGAATGGCTGGTGCCTACAACAAAAATGTCAGGATCAGGAAGTTTCAAGTTGGAGATATGGTATTGAGGAAAGCATTTCAGAATACCACCAATCCTGCTGATGGAAAATTGGCTCCAAAATGGGAAGGCCCTTATTTGATTAAAGCTGAAGCAGGAAAGGGGGCATATAGATTGCTAACCATGGAAGGTGATTTGCTACCAAGAGCTTGGAATGTTGTCCACTTGAAGAAATATTTCATGTGAGCAGGATCCTCATGATACAGATGATCCTTACGTTAGGGATATCCTTAAAGGATCCTTAAAAATATCGGTGATCCTTACTTTGGTAATATCCTAATCTTAAACTATTTCATTTCTTTATTTTTTCATATAAGGATAAGGATCATGTGTCCCTTATCCATCCCTCACATGATTTTAAGTTTTGAAAGTTCAGGTATCCTTAGCATAACATTGGTTATCTGCAGAAGCAATCCGTTCTTTGGGTTTAACTCCAGTTATTAGGGCTTGACCCCAGTTCCGCCTGTACCGCATGATGATCCTGGTATAGTTCAAGGAAGTGGGACCAGTACTCGTTTTAGGGGCTGATAATTCCATTGTACTGGCTATGCCTAGGATCCTACGTATAATGGTAGACATACCATACATCCGTTCCTAAGGTTTCTAACATTTTCACGTTAGCTAAGGTTTTGGCATTTTCATGTCACTAAGTTTGGATAGTCGCCAGTTAGGGCCATACTCCAGTTTACATACGATCCTTGGGCTTGTCCCCAGTTATCCTTGGGCTTGTCCCCAGTTATCCTTGGGCTTGTCCCCAGTTATCCTTGGGCTTGTCCCCAGTTGCTAATTCTTATTGGCTTAGTCCCAAGTTATGATCTATTTCAGGTCCTTGAAGACAAGCAACTAGGGATCCTTGATCCTTACTTCTCTCTAAGGTTTATTTTATAGTTATCCTTGTTATGGTTAGGATCCTAACGTGGACCCTCAGGTATGATCCTTAACTATTTTTAATCCTATTCATTATTTATTTGAATAACCCTTAAAAAATTTGACAACTAGACTTGTGATCCTTAAAACATATCGCTATTTGATCATGGATCATGTCCTAAATATTTTCAATCTGACTTATTCAAAATTGTTTATTCAATAAATATGCATCAAAACAAAGGAAAATTAAAGGATAACATCACAAGATAAGCGACAAAAGGTTAAGATTTTATTTATTAACAAAGGATTAGCCCTTAAAAGGTTGTCAAAATTACCTACCCGAGCATCTACCAGCAAAACGTGGCCCGTCCGCTGGGGTAGGTAAAGGGTGTCCATGATAATAAGTTCAAAAGTAGTGCAGGAATATAAAGGCGGCAGGATCACAACGGCTTCATCCCCAAAACAGAGGATCCCTCCACCAATTGCAATCCTGCCTATTGTCCAAAGGATCATACATGATCCTTAACCCTAAAAACTATTGTTCAAGTACAAACCATTAAATTGTTCAACATCACAACCACAGAAGACCTACTACCAAATTTAAAAATTGGGCTCCGGCTGCGTCTAGGAATGTCCATCATCGCCCAATTGTGCAGCTTACACCTTTGCTGCATCCTCTTCCCCTCCAGCTGCGGTATCCTTCATCAGATCCTTTCCACTGCCACTTGCCTCAATCGCCAAGACCTCAGTAGCCTCCTCCTCATCATCCTCAAGATCAACCAACCTTGCTTTCCAGCCCTCAACATCCCAGCTGCTTTTGTCAAAGTTAGGATCTTGAGCTTCCTGGGCCATCTTCAATTTTGTCTGATACATTGTGATGGCAGCAGAGACCTTAGCATTTTCTATGAGATCATGCTTCTCATAGTCAAGGTCAATCAGAAGTTTAGCCGTCTTAGTCTTGGCATCTTGGAGTTCCTTCTGAAGATCAGCAATTGCAAGGTCCTTGAGCACTGCAACCTGTTGGAGGTCAGCAATCTTCTTGTCCTGCTCCTCGACATTTCCCACATAATCTTCAATCTCAGCAAATTTCTGCAAAGAAAAGGATAAAACAGTTCAAGATCAGGTGATCCTCATACGAGTAGGATACCTAAGCAGACTTGGTGATCCTTACATCATTGAAGTATTCAAGGAACTGGTGGCGGATCAGCGGTAGGCCTTGAAGGTCCTCAGTGTCAGAAGTTTTCCTCTTCTTACCACCCTTTCCTTTAGTGGGTGCTTTGGGAATGGAGATGCTAGGACTGGTAGTGGACCTCTTCTTCCTGGATCGAACAACATCAAGGTCAGCCGTGTTGAACTGGGATACAGGCTTGACAGATTTTCCGGCACCTACACAATCAAAGCAAGATAAGTGTCCTAATCTTATTTCAATTTAATTATTTATTTTAATATTCAAATTATAAATCAAGCAGGATACTTACTTGACATGGTAATGGAACCTGGGGATACTTCTTGTGAATCTTGGGTGTCTATCTTGAATGTCCTTGTTTCAGGATCAAGCTTCCAAAAAGCAGCAAGCCTATCCTTGGTTGCAGGTGATGTGATGATGTGTGAGACAGAAATAGCTGCATAACACAAGACAAAAAGGGGTTAGTGATCCTTATACAAAAACAAGACTACCTGGTGATCCTTCTCAGGATCCTCTGGCCTACCATGGGTGGACCAGGTCTTTGGTAGATCCTTTCCGTTTGGAATGGTATCCCTCCTGACAAAGAAGAAGCGACGTTTCCAATTTGTGTCGTTCTTGGTGACTTTGAGAAGGGGGTGTTCTCCGCCGGGTTTTCGTTTGAACAAATAACGATGGGAACCAAAGGTAGTAAGATCATACAATTGTGTCAGCTCTGACATTCCTAAATCAATGCCCTCCTGCTCGATGATCCTCTCCAGGGTATACAAAACCCTCCAAATCATCAGCATGGCTTGGATGTAAGAGATGCCGGTAAGGGAAAAGAAGGATTGTGTAAATTCTGGGAAAGGATAGGTGTATCCTATGGCGAATGGAGTAACTGGAAAGGCAACCCATGTTTCTGAAACATAGTCGCTCAGAATAGTAGGATCAAAGGGTTTGAAAAAGGCACTCGCAGGAAAGTAGTGACGAATCTTGTCTATCTGAGCATCGTTAAAGTAACACCTCTCATTTGCGGAGTCTTTGATGATCTTTTGACTCTTCAAGGGACTATCCTTCTGGTGATCCTTGGCGGGGGAGGACCGAAGCATCATTCTTGAAGAGATGACAGAAAGAAAGAAAAACAGAGCAAGAGAAGGAAGAAGATGAAGAGAGAATACCTGTTTACCTTCGGAATGAAGTTATAAAGGGAGTCTCTCTGAAATTTTAAATGCATTTGATCCTATCTCTATCTCCTATTTATAATCATGATCGTGCAGGGTTGTCACTTCTGTGACGTCACGATTGCAACGGCTAGTTCAACAATAACAACTATATTTACGATAGTTAGTTGCGGATAAGATCAAGAAAACATAACTCGCTCATCTTACATATCACTCCTTATATTTTGGGGGCAATTGTTAGGGGAGGATTTTCTAACAATTAGTGATCCTTATTCGTTATCCTAATTAATGATCCTTACTTCTGTGACAGATAGTGATCCTCAGAAGAGCTTCAGGACCAGGATCATGGATCACTTTAAGGATCCTCGTATTGACGATTGTTTATTTGTGTTTTGTATTACTTCGCAGGAGTAACAAGCTTGACTTGGTCTTGGCAACGGTACTAAGGAATATTCCACGGGCATTTTGCACACGATTGACCAAAAATGGACGTTGTGGAGAACGTGGGAGCTTGGCACAAAAGTCGGATAGTTAGTTATTGTAGTTAACTTCTATTTTAAAAAGGGGTAACGAGCTAGAATTAGAACACTTAGTCATTTTTCAGCTACACACACTCTTGTATACTCGCACTCTTGAAGCTCTCGACGAACACTCATTAGTTTCCACTGATGTGCGGTAAGTGTCGTATATATTAGGTGTATATTTTAAGCCCTTTTTAACACTTATTTTAGCCAAGTTTTAAATTTATAAAACACGATATTTCACTAACACTAAACACACATATGGGCAAGTGCACCCATCGTTGAGTGTAGTATAGTGTTGGTAAGATACCGAGGTCGTCCAAGGACACAAGAGCTTTTAGTACCGGTTTATCCTCAACGTCTAACCAAAATAAAAGTTTAGAAAAATGTTTTAAACTAAGAAAAATAAAACTAACTAAAAGGCTGAAAATAAAAATAAAAGAAAAACAGATAGACAAGATGAATCACTTGGTTCCGACTCGTATCTAGTATAACCTTTGATTATTTCCGCACTTTTGCACATAATTAAGAGATTATCTTAGTTATTGTAGTAGGCCCCTCTTTTGAAGGCGACGTTACCCTCACCCCAGTAGTTTGAGTCAGCAGGGATACAATCCTAAAAGGGTGGATTATTCGAAGATAATGAATTAAGTTATTAATGCAATACTGTGGTAGGCCCCGCTTTTGGCGGTGACGTTACCCTCGGCTAAGTAGTCTGAGTCAGCAGGGATACAGTCCTAAATAGCCGGGTTATAGTATTAATAGTAGTTAACTTATGAGGGGATCAAAGAGTTTGGACCCCTGCCATCCAATACCGTGAAGTATTGAAGGAGGTCCTACTAAATTTGACCCAGGTCCATTGCAGGACCTCTAAACGCTGAACAATGCCAAGACCTTTACCAAACCGTTCCCTTAACCCCCTACCAGGTAGCCAACATATCTCCATATAGACCGTGGAGATATGAATGGTGAAAATCCTTTATTTTATATAGACAGTAAAATAATGCCAAGACACCACGGACAAACGATAAGGAAAGATCACCTTCAACATAAGTAACTAGTTATTAAAGTCATTAATACAAAACCAAATAAAAAGTGCAAAAGATTAAAAATAAAAAGTATTATACTAGACACTTTGTCTTCACCAAGTGATGTAAGAGACTTAGGCAAACATGGCCTTGATTGTCAAGAACTCTTACGATCAATCTTGGATCCCGAGACGACTCACACACTCTACGATGGACAATGGATGATGGTGGTGGATGATGGTGTTGTGATGGTGGTGGGTGGTGGATGAAGTGTGAGAGAGGTGGTGTGCCAAGGGATGAGATGAAATGAATCCAAGCACTCCTATTTATAGGCTGAACAGAGAGCTGGACACGGCCCCGTGTCCGCTGGGCACGGCCCCGTGTCCGTCTGACACTCTCTCTCCTCATTAATTGTAATTCGCAATTACAATAAATGCGCCTGCTGTACTTTCGACACGCCTCCGTGTCCGCTGAGCACGGCCCCGTGATGGGCAATAGAAGCTTCTATGGATTTGTCTTTTCTGCTGCTTCTTGGGCACGGCCCCGTGCTGGCTGAGCACGGGGCGTGTTCAGTCTTCTGTTTTCTCTATTTTGCTTTGGAAGGTGCCGTTGAGGGTTCGGGCAGTCCACTAATATTCCTTTTCTTGTATTTATGTTGGATTTAGCTGTCTTTTTGCTTCTTTTGCCTTTTTGAGCTCATTTAATCCTGAAAATACAAAAGGAAGACAAAAACACTCTTTTTCCAATATTAGTACTTAAAAAGGGTTAGTTTTATGCCTCATTTGATGTAATTTATATGTTGCATTTTACACACATCAAATACCCCCACACTTGAACTTTTGCTTGTCCTCAAGCAAAACTCTTTAATATGTGGCTTACACTCCCAAATGGAATAGGTAGAAGAGAAGGTTTTGGGCTTGTCGTAGAGTGTCGGGATTTCCAAGATCTTTTTGGGTTTTTATTTTTATTTATTTACACTCCTATTCGTAATGATTTATTTAGAACTTTTCATAAAAGAAATTACTTATTTGGGCATAACATGCCTTTTTAAAATTCTATTTATATACAAGTTCACATACCTCGCGGGGAAATCACTCACACTCGGCCGAAGGTGTATTTTTAGTGAATCACTCGAGAGCGGCATGGAACTTATTCCTACCATAGGCTTGCCAAGAAATCAATCCTCCTCCTTTTTAACTTTTATACCTTTGTAGATATCAAGAGGACTTTGTGGGTTAAGGGTTTGGCTAGGGTTAAAGGTAGGTGGTTGGGTTAGTGGTTAGTAGAAAAAAGGCTAAAAGCGTAACAAGTGTCGGTTTTCGTATTTTTGCAACTTTTTATTTTGATGAAGCTTTTATTCAAACTAAGTTATTTTTTATTAACTTGTTTGTTTATTTTCTTTTTGCTTCATCATTATCACACATTTTTTTTTCTTTCACGAAGAACCGAACTTGTTACTAAAATAAAGGGTTAAAAATGAAAAAGGTTTTGGTGGGTAAAAGGGTTTTTGTTTGGGTGATGAAACGAAAAGGTTTAGGCTCAAAGGGGCTAACTAGGGGGATTTTTGGGTAGGTGGTAAAAGAAAAAGAAAAATAATGGTGTAGAAATAAAAATGGTTAGTCCTAATGCCTCCATCATTTACTTACTCGGGTTTAAGTTGATAAGGACCGGGAATGCATTGTCATGGCAAGTTCTAGAGTCGTAAGAACCAAGCGTCTATTCACACAAGAAACGAAAAATGAGCATTTAGTCAAATGATATGTAATTGTGTGCTCAATAAAGGCTCAAAACTCACTTTTGTGGGAATGGGTTTTTATGTGATCAAGTATATATAATCAAATTTTAAATAAGTTTGCTATGCCTTTTCATAATTTTCTTATGTTGGTTCTTTTTATCACTACGCTATTGGTTGTAAATTCGTAAAAATATAACCTTTTTGAGAACTTGAATTTCCCGAGTTAAACCTAGACAAGTAAAAAAAAATGAAATTTTTTCAAAAAAATTTGGGGTGATTAGCGGTTCCAATAGAGTTTTGTGTAAGGCTTGTATTTAGGACTTGTAAAATTCAAGGTTTTAGCATCCCCCCACACTTAAATTACACATTGTCCTCAATGTGTCCCAAAAATAAATTTTTAGGTTGATTAGATGTGTAAAATAGTGTTTAAAAAGCAAAAATTTGTGTTATTGGGCACTTAACACGGCCCCGTGTTATCCGGGCACGGCCCCGTGTTCAAGTGCCAGTAACAAAATTAAAATAAGAGAAACAGAAGTCTGGGCACGGGGGCGTGTTGGTTGAACACGGCCCGTGTCCAGGTACCTGAACTGGGCGTTTTTTCTGCAGGTGGTTCGGCACGGGGCCGTGTTGGTTGAGCACGGCCCGTGTTGAATTTTCTGGAATAGAGAGAATTGTCGGGTTGCCTTGTTCTTGTGCATGGGATCATTTTTCTCGTTCCCCTTTTCATCCTTTACCACCATGAGTGTGTTTCATTCATTACAAACCATCCAAACCTTAAAACCATCATTTCATTTCATCATAGAGAGAACTTACATAATCCTAAATTAAAATAAAACTAAAACTTATCTAGATAGGTCAGCAGGTACACGAGGTTATCATAAGGAGTTCTACTATTTTAAGAAAATTTCGAGAATGGTTTCCCAATATAGTAGGACTTTTAGTCGAACAAATTCTTCCCTAAACGTTGTTTAAAGCCATTCTTCGATCTCCCTAGGAAGGAAGAATGCGGCTTCATTTTCCACTGCTGGTGGTTGAGGGGGAACATTCACCGGGACTCCTTGCACCACTCTTCGTGGAAGCTCTTGGTGCATGGCGTACCATTCGGCTGGAATGACAACTTCGGGCACCATGTTCCACGCCCTTTGGGTAATTATAGGTACCAAAGGCGGGGAGGCGAGAAGGTTCAACCTCTGGTGCAAGAGGTTTACTTCATGGAGACAGCCCTCCAGCCCTACTGTAAGATGGTTAATACGGTCGACCAATGCTTCTTCCACTCCCGTCATTTCATCAATAGCCTCCCTTAGAGCGTAAACATAGTTTACAAGAGAGTCTTCTGCTGTTGAAGATCTCCTCCCTTGTCGGTTATTCCTTGAAGATGATCCGCTTGTTCTGCTTGCCATTTTCTGCGAAGGGAACCGAAGAAAGCTAAATTTTTACAAAACAGAGCCCCTGGACACGGCCCCGTGCTCGTTGAGCACGGCCCCGTGTCCATTTATCTGCAGGATTTTTGGCAAAAGAATCTTGGAGTTTTAAATTATTTTTATGATTTCTATCTGGGTTTTGAGCTCAGACAATTTAAAACAAAGTTATACAACTAACTTTAAGCAAGAATCTTTAGCAAATAATCTTACAAACTTCACATAGAGGGTTGGAATCAAGGGATTTCCAAGCTTCCATGGAGGAAATTTTGAAAAAATTTGAAAGATGAGGAAATGAATAAAAGTGGAAGGGACAAGAGGGTCCCTTGGAACCTTCTTTTAACACTTACCTAGGATGGTATGAGTGAAAATCCCAGGGATCACTATCAATTGAGGTGGTCAAAATGAGCAGGAATCAGGCTGCATTTAAAGAAAACGACAGCATACTGGGCACGGCCCCGTGTTGACTGGACACGGCCCCGCGTTCAGAGGAAATCCTGACACCTTTTGTCCGTATTCTGACCAAATCAGCAGAGAATCTTTTTTTAGTGAGCACGGGGGCGTGTTGACCTAGACACGGCCCCGTGTCTGGAGGCTGCTTTATGGAGTTTTGCTACTTCAAGGATCTCATCGATATCGAGTGGTTCCTTACTGGTTGGAACAACCCCAAAGTGCCTAATATACCTTAATTGTCCTAGACTAAGGCGAGAACGCAAGAGGTTGTCGGTGAGGGTAATTCCTATTTTCATTCTAGGTGGACAAGTCCAACCCTTTCCCGGGCTCTTGTTAAAGAAGGTGTATGTCGAATCGCTCAGGTCTATGTATGCACCGAACGAAGTCGATGGAGAGTCCTTCACGGCACAATCGATACAGGGACGACTATCGTCCAAGTCTTTGCTAGGTACGAAGGTATTTTCGGGAGCAACGAGGTTGTCGGAATGCGGTTCCAACATTTCTTCATGGGTATCGTCTTGGGGTGGATCAATAAAATCCTTCCCAAGCTCTTCTAACCATTTCAGAATTAGATCTTCTAGTTGAAATAACTCGCCAAGGAGCATTTCCCCTAGAATATCTGGCTGGGCGCATTCGAGGGAGAAATAGTGCTTATTTTTACTTTCGCCCCTCTTAAGGTTGTGAGAAGTTGGTGGGTCCATGTAGTGGGGCCTATAATTTAGGAAGTAGCATTTTACTTCTTCATGTTCGCCACCACATAATTGACACCACGTACCATAAGAGTGCCGAAAGTAAAAATAATTACTATCACTCATGTTTATGTCAGAAATTACCAACCGCCGGGATCTAACGGTTCTGTTTTCAGTAACTGAAACTTGGGCACGGGAGCGTGTTGAGTGGGCACGGCCCCGTGTTCAGCTTACTGTCTGATGTAAAACAAGATTGCCAGTTCCAATGATTGAGCACGGGGGCGTGTTCAGCGGGCACGGCCAGTGCTGAGCTCTGCAGAAGCTGAAAAACTAAGAAAAAACCTAAAAAAAAATAAAAAGAAAAATAAAAGATGATAAGGCCGTTGATTCTTAACTTTCTTAAAATCCTTGTGTCCCCGGCAGCGGCGCCAAAAACTTGATGTGCGGTAAGTGTCGTATATATTAGGTGTATATTTTAAGCCCTTTTTAACACTTATTTTAGCCAAGTTTTAAATTTATAAAACACGATATTTCACTAACACTAAACACACATATGGGCAAGTGCACCCATCGTTGAGTGTAGTATAGTGTTGGTAAGATACCGAGGTCGTCCAAGGACACAAGAGCTTTTAGTACCGGTTTATCCTCAACGTCTAACCAAAATAAAAGTTTAGAAAAATGTTTTAAACTAAGAAAAATAAAACTAACTAAAAGGCTGAAAATAAAAATAAAAGAAAAACAGATAGACAAGATGAATCACTTGGTTCCGACTCGTATCTAGTATAACCTTTGATTATTTCCGCACTTTTGCACATAATTAAGAGATTATCTTAGTTATTGTAGTAGGCCCCTCTTTTGAAGGCGACGTTACCCTCACCCCAGTAGTTTGAGTCAGCAGGGATACAATCCTAAAAGGGTGGATTATTGGAAGATAATGAATTAAGTTATTAATGCAATATTGTGGTAGGCCCCGCTTTTGGCGGTGACGTTACCCTCGGCTAAGTAGTCTGAGTCAGCAGGGATACAGTCCTAAATAGCCGGGTTATAGTATTAATAGTAGTTAACTTATGAGGGGATCAAAGAGTTTGGACCCCTGCCATCCAATACCGTGAAGTATTGAAGGAGGTCCTACTAAATTTGACCCAGATCCATTGCAGGACCTCTAAACGCTGAACAATGGCAAGACCTTTACCAAACCGTTCCCTTAACCCCCTACCAGGTAGCCAACATATCTCCATATAGACCGTGGAGATATGAATGGTGAAAATCCTTTATTTTATATAGACAGTAAAATAATGCCAAGACACCACGGACAAACGATAAGGAAAGATCACCTTCAACATAAGTAACTAGTTATTAAAGTCATTAATACAAAACCAAATAAAAAGTGCAAAAGATTAAAAATAAAAAGTATTATACTAGACACTTTGTCTTCACCAAGTGATGTAAGAGACTTAGGCAAACATGGCCTTGATTGTCAAGAACTCTTACGATCAATCTTGGATCCCGAGACGACTCACACACTCTACGATGGACAATGGATGATGGTGGTGGATGATGGTGTTGTGATGGTGGTGGGTGGTGGATGAAGTGTGAGAGAGGTGGTGTGCCAAGGGATGAGATGAAATGAATCCAAGCACTCCTATTTATAGGCTGAACAGAGAGCTGGACACGGCCCCGTGTCCGCTGGGCACGGCCCCGTGTCCGTCTGACACTCTCTCTTCTCATTAATTGTAATTCGCAATTACAATAAATGCGCCTGCTGTACTTTCGACACGCCCCCGTGTCCGCTGAGCACGGCCCCGTGATGGGCAATAGAAGCTTCTATGGATTTGTCTTTTCTGCTGCTTCTTGGGCACGGGGCGTGTTCAGTCTTCTGTTTTCTCTATTTTTCTTTGGAAGGTGCCGTTGAGGGTTCGGGCAGTCCACTAATATTCCTTTTCTTGTATTTATGTTGGATTTAGCTGTCTTTTTGCTTCTTTTGCGTTTTTGAGCTCATTTAATCCTGAAAATACAAAAGGAAGACAAAAACACTCTTTTTCCAATATTAGTACTTAAAAAGGGTTAGTTTTATGCCTCATTTGATGTAATTTATATGTTGCATTTTACACACATCATCCACTCACTTTTACACATTTTACGATAGCGATCCTTGTACCTAGCTCGTTACTATCCGAAGTTGTAAACTTTTATTGATTTATTTGAGCTTGGTGATCGGTAGTTTCCATCACCCGGGGTTTTTTGTGCCGGAGATCAACTCTTGATCAAGGGCTTTTTCCCCGTATAAATCCTTGTGTCATTTGTGCAATTTACATTGAAGTGATCCTTGTCATTGTTCTACATTATAAGCATCATACCCCATAACAGAGAGTTTGGTTGCATTATCCTCATCAGATTTTTGACCAAAACAACAATCATAACTGATGTTATATTTGTAGACAGCTTTAGTATTACAGGGGATAAACCGTAAATATCCAGGACATAAACCCTTAACATTATGGGGATAAAACCTAAGTATACTGGGGATAAACCCACATTTTCATGCGCTACAGGCGGGAGTGTATAAACTCCAAGTCTTAGAAAGGTGAAAACCTTTAAACCTTAGAGAGTATGAAAATACCATTTCGTGAGAGAGGGTGATCAATCCTCGTATACCTTAAGGATCCAGGATATAGCCAATAATAACGAAATTGTCAGCCACTTTTACATGAACTGGTCCTGCTACCTTGAACTATTCCTAGATAACTTGCGCCCCAGGCGGGGTGTTTAAACCCAATTCGAGAGAAAGGTGAACACCTTTAAACCTTTGAAGGGATTAGGATCCCTTAAACGTGAGAGAGGGGGCCAATCCTCTAATCTTTTGATTTATCTTGAGCATATATCCTGGAGTAACATCCCGAAGCATATTCTGCAAAACACTATTAAACTAAGGTGGGTGTTAGCTTGGCTAACACCCCTCTGATGCTTAAGTCAGTATTGGGTTTCAAGAAATAATAAATTAAATAATTATATAAAAAGGAATTAGAATTCATAACATCTTGAGTTAGAGATTAAATTCTAAACTCACTTGAAATAGGCTTTAAGGTGTATAGCATATTTCTTGAGTCGGTATGCTCCTTTCCCAGATTCTGATTCAACTTCATAAGGTCCTTCCCATTTTGGGGCAAGCTTTCCATCAGCAGGATTAGTAGTATTCTGAAAAGCCTTCCTTAACACCTAATCTCTAACTTGGAACCTTCTAGTCCTTAAATTTTTGTTATATGCTCTGGATATCCTCTGTTGATATGCTGCCATCCTTAGCTTTAATGCATCCCTTATTTCATCAATAGTGTCCAATTCTTGACATAAAGCTTCAGGATCCTTCTCAGGATCCCGGAGGCTCGATCTTGCTGTAGGTATTACCATCTCTGTCGGGATCACTGCTGTTTTGGTCAAAAATTACCTAAGTAATTAAGTGATCAAATTAGTTAAGTGAGGTAGTGTGCTAGAAGTATTTGTGAAAAATCAACTAATTGTTACAATGCGATTCGAGTACAAGTGTAAGTGTTTTGTGAGTGGTTGCAGCTAGTAGAGAGCAAGAGTGTACGAGAAATTGTGTGTGTTCTATCAGATCCAATCAATCCTATATTGTCACGGCCCCCGGCCCAGTGTGACCCGGTCCAGAAGCCGCGGGACAGAAAACCTGTGGTATTTGTTTGATTTGGCAGCGGAATTATTGACAGGATCTTTAAACTGTAAATGCCCAATTATTTTATTTCATAATTTGGGAATAACCCCATAATTTACAATAAAGGAAATTTCACGAGGAAATTCCCTGTTTTACAAAACATATTCATTTATTTTATTGAGCCACTTTCCTAAGCTTGTAGTGCTACAAGGCACTTTTCCTGGATCACAGCAGATCACCTGAAACATGTTTAAAAAGGTTTTATCAGCGGGGAAATACTGGCAAGTCATTCAATTTGCACAAAAGACACATTGTTATAAATTTACAGCATTAAGGGTTTTTATATTTTCCCCTATCATATAATTATCTGGTTCAGCTGTCACTCAACCGAATCTATGACTGTGGACAAATCACTAATTAGGCTCGCCCACCTAAAGTGATAAATCATTAGTAGTAATGTGCACAAAACCCCCACATACTGCCAGTAATTAAAGATTAGCAAAGACTTAATCACTGCAAAGTATAACTGGAAAACATTTAGGGTTTTGTAAAGCAATTTGATAAAAAGAGAATGACTCACATTGCAAGTTAAGACAGGCAGAGTTTAGCCTACTGATTTAGCCTTGTAACCTAATTTAAATAGCAATGCATACGAAACTAGGTCAGTAACTTAATACAACATTTACGATAACTCACGAAATCAAAACCCACACGACGAATGACAAAGTATAGCCCAAATACGGGCAGCACTTAAACATCCATCGGATCAGTTTCAATCGATCGGACATTGAATCGTAGCAGTGATCGAGTTAATACCCTGTACTCTTAGCAGTGTTTCCCTACGTAAAACTTCGAATTTGAGCAGTAAGAAACGTTTTTTATCTAAATTTTCGAACACAGATTCAAGTCCCAGAGCCAGGCTATTTATAGCAACTTTTCGAGTTTTACGCGGCCCGTGTAAACCTTAACAAGGTCTTACGCGGCCCGCGAGCGCCACCTAGTCTACAACTAGGGCTAGCGTGTCACACCTAGGTGCGCCACGTATGCGACACGTGGCCCGGAACGCTTATCCGGTCAATTTTAAGTTGACGCGGCCTGCGTAAGCCTATGCTTATCTTTTACGCGACCCGCGTGAAATCCAATTTTCTTGTTTTCTTGGTTTTTTATGAGGATTAGGGTTTCAGGGGTCCGGGTTTTCACTTACGGGTCGTTTATGGTCATTTTTGACGGTCCTTACATCCTCCCCACCTTATTTAAAATCCCGTCCTCGAGATTTATTGAAATAAGTGAGGATATTTTCGCTTCATTCTGATTCCAGCTCCCAGGTATATTCAGGTCCTCTTTTTGAATCCCACTTGACTTTGACAAGTACCAATCTTTTGTGTTTGAGAAACTTAATCTTTCTGTCTTCTATTTGGAGCGGTTTCTCCACGAACTTCAACTTTTCATTCAATTGTATGTCTTGAAGAAGGACTACTAGTGATTCATCCGATAGACATTTCTTGAGGTTAGATACATGAAATACATCATGTACTCCTGCTAGTTCTTCTAGTAGTTGCAAGCGATAAGCGACTGGTCCTATTCGCTGTATTACTGGGAATGGTCCTACGTACCTTGGACTTAGCTTTCCCTTCTTACCGAAGCGAACCACTCCTTTCCAAGGAGAAACTTTCAAGAGTACTTTGTTTCCAACTTGGAATTCTAGCGGCTTGCATCTATTGTCTGCATAACTCTTCTGACGATCTCGAGCCGTTTTCAGTATTTCCTTAATTTGGGTTATCTTGTCGGTGGTTTCTTGTACGATTTCAGGACCTGATAATTGACTTTCTCCTATTTCTGCCCAACAAACTGGAGTTCTACATTTTCGTCCATACAGTGCTTCGAACGGGGCAGCTTCGATGCTTGAATGATAACTATTGTTATAGGAGAATTCAATTAAGGGAAGGTGATTGTCCCAGTTTCCACCAAAATCTATTACACATGCCCTGAGCATGTCTTCTAGGGTTTGAATCATCCTTTCACTTTGTCCGGCTGTTTGGGGATGGTATGCAGTGCTCAAGTTCAGTTTGGTCCTCATTGCTTCTTGAAAACTTGTCCAGAAATGTGAAGTGAAACGACTATCTCTATCTGATACAATAGAGAGTGGGACTCCATGTAATGATACTACCTCGTTTACGTATAATTTGGCTAATCTTTCCATACTAAAAGTTTCCTTCATGGGTAGAAAATGAGCTGATTTGGTTAATCGATCCACAATTACCCAAATTGCGTCGTTACCTTTTCTGGTTTTGGGCAACTTAGTAACAAAATCCATGGTTATTAGTTCCCATTTCCAAACAGGCATTTCTAATTGTTGGAGTAACCCTGAAGGTTTCTTGTGTTCAGCCTTAACTTGTGAACAAGTTAGACACTTAGAAACATATCTAGCTATGTCCTTTTTCATTCCTATCCACCAGAAATTATTTCTTAAATCTTGGTACATCTTATTATTACCAGGATGCATGGTATACCTAGATTTATGGGCTTCCTCTAAAATCTTGTTTCTTAAATTTCCTTGCTTAGGTACCCAAATCCTTCTTTTGTGGAATCTCCAAATTTCATTAGCCCCTTGCTCCAAGTCTTTTATTCTTCCTTTCATTCCTTCAGCATCATCCTTGATTGCTATTGCTTGAACATTCTTCAGTTGTTCCATTAAATCTAATTGTAAACTTAATCTAAGAGCACGAACTCGCTTTTGCTTTTCATGATACTTACGACTTAGGGCATCTACAACTACATTTGCCTTTCCTTCATGATATTGAATATCACAATCGTAGTCACTTAGAATTTCCATCCATCTTCTTTGCCTCATGTTTAGTTCTTTTTGCCCAAATATGTACCATAAGCTTTTATGATCTGTATAAACGGTAAACTTACTTCCATACAGATAGTGTCTCCAAATCATAAGAGCAAAAATTATCGACCCTAATTCTAAGTCATGTGTCGTATAGTTTTCTTCGTGCTTTTTCAATTGCCTTGAGGCATACGCAATTACCTTTTTGCGCTGCATTAGCACACATCCTAATCCTAGCTTAGAAGCATCACAATAAACTTCAAAATCTTCTGTTCCTTCGGGTAAGGCAAGAATTGGGGTGTTTGTTAACCTTTGTTTTAAAATCCTAAAAGCCTCTTCCAGCCTAGGTCCCCATTCAAACTTAACTGATTTACAGCTTAGCTTAGTTAATGGTACCGCTATCTTAGAAAAATCCTTAATGAATCGTCTATAGTATCCCGCTAACCCTAGAAAGCTTCTAATTTCCATAACTGATTGCGGGACCTTCCATTTGGTAATCGCTTCAATTTTGGAGGGATCTACGTCAATACCTTCGTGATTCACCATATGTCCTAAAAATTGCACTTCTTGTAGCCAAAATTCACACTTCGAGAATTTGGCGTAAAGCTTCTCTTTTCTTAATAAAGTTAAGAGTGCATGTAGGTGCTCACAATGCTTGTCCTGAGTTTTGGAATAAATAAGTATATCGTCGATGAAAACATTTACAAATTTATCCAGGTATGGTTTACAGATCCTATTCATCATGTCCATAAATGCGGCAGGAGCATTTGTTAATACAAAGGGCATGACTGTAAACTCGTAGTGACCATACCTAGTTCTGAAAGTTGTTTTAGGTATGTCTTCTTCTTGTACCTTCAACTGATGGTACCTGGAGCGTAAATCTATCTTAGAAAAATATCTAGCCCCTTGAAGTTGATCGAAAAGATCATCAATCCTAGGTAATGGGTATCGATTCTTAATTGTAACCTTATTCAATTCCCTATAATCGATACACATTCGCATTGAACCGTCTTTCTTCTTTACAAACAACACTGGTGCTCCCCAAGGGAATGAACTAGGTTGGATGAATCCTTTACTGAGTAATTCATCTAATTGCTTTTTCAGTTCTAACATTTCAGTGGGTGCTAACCGATAGGGTGCTTTAGCTATGGGTGTAGTTCTAGGTATCAGATGAATTCTAAATTCTACCTCCCTATCTGGTGGTAATCCTGGTAGTTCTTCTGGGAATACATCCGAGTATTCTGATACTACAGGGATTTCCTTAAGTTCCTTACCCTTAGTGCTAATGATTACCGAATACACTATTCCTAGCTTTCGTTCATAACTAGCAACTTTCATTACAGAAATGAACTTCATTGATTTACGTGGCTTATCTCCTGTAACCATGATTATTTCTCCGGATGGTGTATGAATTTCTATGGAATTCTTATCACAGAGGATTCGAGCATGGTTGGCTATTAACCAATCCATTCCTAATACGACATCGAATCCAGCTAAATTCATAGGTAATAGGTTTGCAGAAAATTTATGACCTGAAAGTTCTATATTTTCTTTTTGCAAAACCGTATTTATGTTAACAGAGTTCCCGTCTTCCGTTTCTACTGTATAAATCTGCCTAAGTTTGGTTAAGGGTAGCTTAAGAGCTTGGCAGAAAGAAGTATTTATAAAACTTTGGTTTGCACCAGAGTCGAATAATACTTTCGCATTAACTTTGTGTACCAGAAACGTACCAGCTATTACGTCGGGAATCAGTTCGGCTTCCTGCGTGGTCAATTGGAAGGCTCTTGCCTTCTTCTTATTAGTTCCTTCGGCAGGTTTAGCCTTGTTATCTGCTAGCTTGACCAATTTAGGGCATTCGGGTCTGAAATGCCCAGCTTCCCCACAGTTGTAGCAGATCTTTGATTTCTTTTTACATTCCTCTTCCCGATAGCCAGGAATTTTGAAGAAATTACAATTTTCTCTACATTTTCCAAAATGCATCTTTTTGCAATTCCCGAAAAATGGCGGGGTGGAAGAGGACCCAGTTCCCTTTCTCTTGAAGTTAATATTATTACCCACACGAAATCCTTGGGTAATCTTTTGGGCTAACTCCTTTTTCCTGTTTTCTTCCCGCGTACGTACCAGCCCGTCGGTCAAAGTATTAGCTAACTCCACCGCGTCGTCGATTGTGCGGGGTCTTGCAGCCTTGACGATATCACGAATCTCACTAATTAAACCCCAAATATAGCGAGAGATAAGTATCGGTTCTGGCGAGGCCATAGCGGGCACGATTCTGGCATATTCGAAGAATTTCGAAGTATACCCTCGACAATCAACATCCACCATTCGATGGCTTAGGAATTTATTCGCCATTTGCTCTTTTTCATATTCAGGGAAGAATTTCCTTTCCACCAAATGCTTAAACTCTTCCCAATTCATGGAATAGGCCATGTCACTTCCCTTGGCTTGTAATACCGTATTCCACCATTCTAATGCTTCTTCCTTGAAAAGGTGAGAAGCATACATAACCTTATCCTCCCCGGCACATTTACTTATTTTGATTACTGCCTTGGTTTTCTCCAACCAACGTAGCGCGGCAGTTGCCCCTTCATTGCCTGCAAATTCGATAGGTTTACAGGCAAGAAATTCCTTGTAAGTGCAACTAGGCGTTGCAGCTTTCATTTTCTTAAGAAATGGGGCTTACACCCCATCATTATCATTATTATTATTATTACTGTTGCCGCCTCTATTTACACTATTACTGAAATTATCGCCGTGCGTACGTTTGCTGGGAATAATTGGTTGAGGTTCAACTGGATTTCAGGCAGCAGCAAGGATTGCTGGGATAGCATATTGGCTATTCCCTGAGCAACGATGTTTTCTATATCTTGCCTATTAAGAAATTGGTCTCCATTATTTTGCTCAGATTGGTTAACTTCGTTAACTGGTTCATTAACAACGGGTTCCATCTGATAATGAATAATATATATAAGTTATTGGCATAAACAAATATCAATTAAACATAATAAAGCAATCGCACACAATCACGTCAACACATATAGCCAAAATTGTCAACTTTGCGACTTCCATATTTTATATATTTTAGTATGCATCCGTACACACCAGATATGTTACAAAAGTTTTATTTTAAGTCATTTTATATGATTATATTTTTATTAATATTTATTATTATCTCATTATTATTAAACATGTAATCACACAACCACATACGATCCCCATCAGCTGGCACTTCAGAAACGACGTTCCCTTTCGTCGTATTTCCATTATATCCTCTCCCCCACTTCCCGAATTCTATTTCCTGCGTCCACGAGCTCTTTGCCATAGTGGTGGAGTTCAGCCAAATTTTCTGTGCTCATAGGTGGGTTTGGTGCAGGCTCAGGGTCAAACTGGGGAAAAAAGGTATTAGGGTTATTCAAGAGATTCTGAAATTGCTAGTCAGTTATCTACCATTCTTCTAGCTCTCATGGTAGAGGTCGAGGGTGGATAATAGGATCTGGGATAGCATGTTCCAGATTAACTGGAAGTTGTGCTTCTACTGGGTAATTGAAGAGGGTTTCATCGGCAGGTCCGATGAGGTCACTAAGTGCCAGTTTACGATCCAGCTCCTCCCATGATGGCATTTCCTGGGCTTGCCCGGAACTTTCCCCGATTTCTTTTCCTTTTCCTTTATCCTTCGGATCCTCAGTCTTTATAACTTTCTGTACCGCTGGTTTCTTCCTACGCATACGCCTCCAGCCTACAAGTCTTCTTCTCTTTTTCGGTTTTGGTTTCTCCTGAGGTTGGGCTTGGAATACCATTGGCTCTTCAATATCAGCCTGGTAGCCGGTGGTATCCATATCTGTGGTATGGATAGTAAAGTTTTGAAGTGCTTCTAATAGTTCATTAATGCTGTTAGCATACATGAAAAAATACACAAAATTCTAAGTTAAAATTTTGTAAATTAAATTTTAAATAGAATCACAGAATGGCAATCAGAAAATTAAGTATTTCTAAATACTTAATTGACTTAAATCAGTGGCTCTGATACCACATTTTTCTGTCACGGCCCCCTGCCCGGTGTGACCCGGTCAAGAAGCTGCGGGACAGAAAACCCGTGGTATTTATTTGATTTGGCAGTGGAATTATTGACAAGATCTTTAAAACTGTAAATGCCCAATTATTTTATTTCATAATTTGGGAATAACCCCATAATTTACAATAAAGGAAATTTCACGAGGAAATTCCCTGTTTTACAAAACATATTCATTTATTTTATTGAGCCACTTTCCTAAGCTTGTAGTGCTACAAGGCACTTTTCCTGGATCAAAGCAGATCACCTGAAACATGTTTAAAAAGGTTTTATCAGCGGTGAAATACTGGCGAGTCATTCAATTTGCACAAAAGACACATTGTTATAAATTTACAGCATTAAGGGTTTTTATATTTGCCCCTATCATATAATTATCTGGTTCAGCTGTCACTCAACCGAATCTATGACTGTGGACATATCACTAATTAGGCTCACCCACCTAAAGTGATAAATCGTTAGTAGTAATGTGCACAAAACCCCCCACATACTGCCAGTAATTAAAGATTAGCAAAGACTTAATCACTGCAAAGTATAACTGGAAAACATTTAGGGTTTTGTAAAGTAATTTGATAAAAAGAGAATGACTCACATTGCAAGTTTAGACGGGCAGAGTTTAGCCTACTGATTTAGCCTTGTAACCTAATTTAAATAGCAATGCATACGAAACTAGGTCAGTAACTTAATACAACATTTACGACAACTCACGAAATCAAAACCCTCACGACGAATGACAAAGTATAGCCCAAATACGGGCAGCACTTAAACATCCATCGGATCGGTTTCAATCGATCGGACATTGAATCGTAGCAGTGATCGAGTTAATACCCTGTACTCGTAGCAGTGTTTCCCTACGTAAAACTTCGAATTTGAGCAGTAAGAAACGGTTTTGATCTAAATTTTCGAACACAGATTCAAGTCCTAGAGCCAGGCTATTTATAGCAACTTTTCGAGTTTTACGCGGCCCGCGTAAACCTTAAGAAGGTCTTACGCGGCCCGCGAGCGCCACCTAGTCTACAACTAGGGCTAGCGTGTCACACCTAGGTGCGCCACGTGTGCGACACGTGGCCCGGAACGCTTATCCGGTCAATTTTAAGTTGACGTGGCCCGCGTAAGCCTATGCTTAACTTTTACGCGGCCCGCGTGAAATCCAATTTTCTTGTTTTCTTGGTTTTTCATGAGGATTAGGGTTTCAGGGGTCCGGGTTTACACTTACGGGTCGTTTAGGGTCATTTTTGCCGGTCCTTACATATATATAGCAAGAGAAAATGACTAACTATGCTAAAAATCCGGGATACTGAGAATATTCCCCTATTATTCCGGGATACTGAGAATACTCCCTTCTGAACATGGGGGGCTATTTCAACTCGTTCTCCACGTGCATATTAACTATAAATCTGGGATTCAACCTCCTATAACCGTTACAACATTAATAGCATTGACCAGCATCCGTAACTCCCATAAAATACGCCTTTCTTCAATGCTGACAGTTACAAGAGCTATTCTTCCACCATCAACGTCCTTATCCTAACCAATTTGAGCGGGTCTTCAGGATGACTTGGTCCTCATGAACGTTAGTCCCTTGTAACCAACGTTTACAAGCAAATTGTTAGTAATAGTCAGGATACTGCCTCAGGATGTTACCAATATCCTGGTCTGGTATCCTAGTCGTAATCAGCTATCATAAAATCAAGATATAGTGTCAGGATATGGGCTCAGAATTTCACCCATAACAGTTGTCCCCAAAAATATAACTGTTGGATATCCTGATTCCAACGGATATATTTTTTAGTCATTCCAACATGTCTGGTAAGGATATCTGTTTCAAACATTCCTTGAGGAGCTTGATAGCTACCCCAAGCCTGTCCTAATGAAAAAAGGAGCCATCTGTTGCTACCAGCTCTAAGCCCTCTGCTGCTGCTGCCGAAGGTTTCTCTTATGATGACCTTGGCTTCATGGAATCCATCGAGCCCATGACCTCCTTCCCTAATAAGGTAAATATCCAGATCCTGTATCCTATACACATATAGTGAACCTGTATCCTGGTTATTTTGTCTTTAATGATACCTGTATTTTGTAGGGTCTAAATCATCTGGTCGTCCTGCACTTAGAACAATTATGATGGCCAAAGGTGGAGGGATCCTGAGTTTCAGGATGAAGCCCTTGGTCATCAATTAGTATGCTTTATTTTGAAAATAATAGTTGGAGGTGGATGGATTCTTGGGTTTCAAGATGAAACCTTCAACTGTTTAAGTAAATATGGTAAAAAACTAATTGTGCTTTTGGTGGATGGGTCTCGGTTTGAGATGAAACCAAAAGCACAACCTTTTGCAATGTTAATAAACTAGCCTTTTTTGATCTTATCCATTGTTGTCCATTTTTGCAAATCTTGTTATGTGTTGTTTAAATTGGATGGAATTTCAATTTTTCAATCTAAGTATTATATTTCAAATATTCTGACCAAATATCCTCAGAATATATCATGGTCAGGATATTCACAAATATCCTACCAAGACTTTTATCAAACAGAGTTTTAAAACTTAGACAATTTAGAAAAGGCTTTTAAAGAACAAAAAAGTAGAGATCATACCAGAGAAAGAATATATCTCAATTTTTAAACTTCAATCCTCTTGCAATCTTTCCATCGAAAATGTCCCCAGTCTGGGAAACTTAGTGAATCAAGTCTAAACTTGATCCTTTAAGCTTTTCACAGTGCCTTGAGAGGAATGTCCCCGGTATATGTCACTGTTAAACACTTAGGAACTTTTGTGTATCAATCGCAACTGATTTTACACTTATGTATAACTTTAATATTACAGGGGATAAACCCTAAAATATCCTGGAGATAGATCCATAATATTCTGGGGATAAACCCTTAAGTATTCTGGGGATAAACCCTTAAGCATTCTGGGGAAAATCCCAAATTTTCGTGCGCTACAGGCGGGAGTGTATAAACCCCAAGACTTAGAAAGGTGAAAACCTTTAAACCTTAGAGAGTAAGAAAATACCCTTTCGTGAGAGAGGGTGATCAATCCTCATATGCCTTTAGGATCCAGGATATAGCCAATAATAACGAAATTGTCAGCCACTTTTACATGGACCGGTCCCGCTACCTTGAACTATTCCCAGATAACTTGCATTCCAGGCGGGGTGTTTAAACCCTGTTGGACCGTTCTACGACCTTAAACCGTCAGTAAAAGTAGTTCATCTTTGCGTACGAAGGCGGAATCAACGTAAACAAAGTCATAACAGCTTTAATCCTTTTAATCTTTCTTTTCTGATTAATTTGAGTGCTTGTACAAGGTTTTCTGATACAAATCCGTCAGCACTTCGTCACACATACAATGACTCATTGATCTAGTCTCTTTCAAGCGGACCCCATAACACATATATATAGACTTGATGATTTCGCTTGAGCATACTTGAAGCGAAATCATATGATGTTGATTTCGCTTGAAGATGTTTCAAGCGAAATCTTCAATCTTACACCATACAAACCCTAATTAGATCCTAATGTGTGATCTTTCAATCAATCTAGACACAAGACCTAATGCAGACGAAGTCAACAGACATTCCATGCACTAACAGACTCCCCCTTGGATGTTGACGAAGTCTTCTGCTCCTGAGTCTTCAGTCTTGGTCTTTTCTCCAACTCTGTCTTTTCTACAAAAACACTCTATCTTTACATCATAAGCATTCTTCACAGGTTTATGATCACATCCTGACTCCATTCTTCAATCTTCCCTTTGACTGTTGATCCAGACTCCCCCTTTCATTGACTCCCCCTCTCGATATGCTAGAATCTGAGATATCTGGTTCAAGCTTTGTCATTTAGCTGCCGTTGGGAATAATGAAGTCCAAACCTGTTTAACCTGCATATCCTCTACCACAATATAAGTTTCACAAATTTATAACCATTGAATTTAAAAACTTACTGGTAGACAATATTCATCCATCAAACATACTAGTTACATCAAGTTCAAATAAATGACCTTGATTAACTAACCACTCAAACTTTCAAAAACATTTGTATATAACATTCAAAGTTTTCAACAAACTCTCCCAACCCAATTCATCAAGTTTAGCACTTGGAATTTTGAAAATCAGTTCTTCAACATCAGTTGTCGAAAATCTTTTTGAATTTTGATTTTAAAGAAATACAGTAAACAAATATATACAAACAATATTTTTGTGAGTTCGTGTAAGAGGATCATATCAGTTCATGAAACAAATCACTAGCACCATTTAGCCTTTGACATTTTAAGTTCTAAACGATTCACTTAGATTGACGATATGTTTGTCCTCTTAAGCTCAATCTAAAAACTTTCGAAATGCTTACCGATACGTTAAGGTATATTAATTTTGCACTAAATTCTTATGGACCCCACGATCTCAGCATATCCCCTCATCATGCAATACACTGACTCAAGTAATGCCTTTAAACTTTCATCAACTGTGATTTGTGCAAAAATAACACAGAATGTTTAAACATTAACAATCAGGTCGATACTTCCGTATACGCAGAGAAAGTCCAATGTTTAAACAAAATAAGAAAAATAAAACAAGTTGAAGTTGTTTAGGCTTTAACCACCAGGTCGATACTCCCGTATACGCAGAGGTGATCCAAAGCTTAAACGAAACACCAAAGAAAATAAAGCAGAACGTTTAGGCAACAACATCCAGGTCGATACTCACGTATACGCAGAGGATGTCCGATGCTTAAACAAAATAAAGAAATAAAACAAGTTTAAATCTTTGCAAAATAAAATGCACAATCACAGTGACTTTTCAGCAAAGTTGTGAAAGTTCACAAACTTAACCAGTTTTATGTCTTTCGACAATCAGCGATTACTGAGTAGGCACACAGTCAAGAAGGACAAAACTAAGTACTATGCTTTCAACCATGTTTTCCACTAGAACTAGTCTTTTTCATTTAGATTTGTATCGTTATTGCAAATCTACTAGTCTAGCTGAGCCTATCGTCACATCATTAGTAAGACCGTTTATCACATTTGACATTTCATATCCTTAGCATGCTGTGATAGTTCACTGATTTACTATCATTTCCTCTTTTTTAACACAAAACTCATTTTTGATTTTTCAATATTTTTGAAATTTTTCAAATTTTCTAATTTTTTTTTTAAATTTTTCTCCCCCTAAAATCAAAATATGTTGCAATTTTGATTTTCTTGGAAAATTTGAAAACAAACTATACAATAAACTTGACAAACTGATATCAAATCGCTTCAATTCGCCATCCACTTGGCATAAACAATCAGAACTCCCCCTGACAACAAACTATTTTCCCATTTAGATTTCAAAACACTTAAGTTTGTTTTAATCAAATGGTTTTTCCGGAAAATTAGTTTTGTGTGTCATTTCACAAACTTGGGGTTTCATCACATTGTTCTTTTTCAACCATTTTAAAGAATTAACAATTAAGATCCTTATCAACAACAAACACTAGTAGAAAATCAAGTACAACTTAATGTCCCTGATTTACCACTTGTAAATCGAAATATCACAGTTACCAACCTGTGAATTTCTCAAGAAATGTGCCGATTCATGTTCCACGCTTACCAACCTGGGAACTCCGGCAAGTCAGGTTTTTCATTTGAAAAGATCTACCCAAGCCTGACCAGCCTTGGGTTTTACAACTTTTACCTCAACAGATGGCTCTTCTGGTTTTGACGAACCAGAATCATTGCCTGATTGTGGCTTGTCTGACTTTGAGATGTCAGATTCATCGCCTGATGTTGGCTCCTTTGTTTTTGAAGAAACAAATTCATCGCCAACCTTCATTGGTACCCAATGCTTACTAGATCTAGGTTTTCCTTTTTTATTAGGCTGTGAAATGAATAAACTTTCACAGTCTCTTTTATATTCAAAAACCTTGATCAATATTTTGTCAGAAAAATTAACTTTCTTTGATTTGTTATCATTTTGATTAGTTAATTTTCCTTTCTTTAACTCCCTTTTTGCTTTCCTATTTGTCCTCAGATGTGTATCTGATGAATTTGTTTTGCTTGCCTTTGCCGTTGGGAAAAGCAATTCATCAGAACTTTTTCTCGGATTACCAGTTTTATCCGAGGACAAAATTTTCTCGAAATATTCTCTAGCCTTCTTCCTTTTCTTTCGCAGTCTGTCTTTCTGCCCCTGAGAAAGTTTTACTTTTGCTTCCTGAACTTTAGGTTCTTGAACCTTCTGTTCTTTGGGCTTGACGTTGACTGTCTTCTTTGCCATTCTTTGAGAATCAGCCCTCGATCGTGCCTTTGATCTCATTGGGCAATATCTGGCAATGTGCCCTATGATGTGGCATTCATAGCATCTTCTCGTTTCGAATCTCTGACTTTGGCAGTTAACAGCAATGTGTCCTTGATAACCACATCTGTAACACATTCTGTTATCGTACCACGTACCACCTTCAGTCCAAACATTCAAGTCATAGCACTGTTTGGCTCTGTGGTAATCGTCACTCCTCCTGAAAGCTGGATTTGGCCTTTGAGCTCTGTGGTCCAACCTGCACCACTCATTACCAACTATTTTTGAGTTTTTGTTTTTAGATTTTTGTAATTTTGCAAAACGATTGGATGACTTATCTGATTGTTTCTGTTCTGCATTCTTCTTTACAGGTTTTTGCGTTAAGCATTCACCTTTCTCAGTAGAATGTAAAACAGTATTTTTAAACATTTCATTTAATTTCAAATATGTTTTTCTATTCTCTTCTTTTTCATCATCAGATATTTCATCACAATCTTCAATTTTGACTTTGACTTTGTCAAAATTTGTGACATTTTCACTTATAGGAACGGAATTGATAGGTTTTGGACAAACATGTGATGTAGAATTCACAAAACCTTTCAATTTAACTTCAAGCTCTTTGATTTTCATCTGAGCTTTTTCAGCTTCTTTTTCAAGCTGAATGATTTTAGCAAGATGAGAATTGATTTCAATTTGTTTTTGAAGATTATCTTTACCAAAAATATCTCTCTCATCTTCTAAAATCTTGATTTGATTTTGAAAATCTTTTTCTTTTTCTTTTAAATCGTTAATTTCCAATGTCAAACTGTCCAAACTACTCAACAGTTTGTCATTTTCTGACGTCAATTTCTCACACTTTTCTCTCATTTCAAGAATCTGTTTATTATCAGATTCTTTCTCATCCTTCAAGCTTTTGATTTCCACTGTCAAATTCTCCACATCTTTCAAGAGATTTAAACTTTCAGCTTCTGATTTTTCGCATTGTGAGCACACAACTTCACTTTTCGACGTTTCAACCATCTTTGATTCTTCATTCATTGTCATTCCTTCTTTAATCTTATTGATTAATTCACTAAACTCAACCAAACTCATATTTTCTGAATTTCTTTCAATTTCATCTAGTAACTCTTTCTTTTTCTTTTTCTCTTCTTCATCTCCCCACCATTTCTTCTGCCAATACTCATCTTCTTCTTTGTACTGCTGAATTATGGCTTCTATATCAAGCGTTTTGTCATCGACTGCAATATTTCCATATGGGTCAAGATAACACTCTCTTTTTGGATCCCATCTATTTGCTCTCCTTGCTTCCAGATAGATACCAGAAAGTCTGATAATCTTGGTTTCAGCGGTCATCTTCCGGTAGTGATACTTTTCTTCCTCAGTACGATCATCTTTCCATGGCTTAGGTTCGGAATTTTCCATATTGTATGTTCCTGCAAACAAACAAATAAGCAAATACTTAGTAAAATTTTAAGTTTTGAAAAATTATCAAGTTCAAGCGAAATACTTGAAATATATTCAGCTTCAAGCGAAATCAGTTAGCAAAACTGATTCAAGCGAAATCCTCTATTTCGCTTCAGCTGATTTCAAGCGAGACCAACTATTTCGCTTCAACCTATCAGAATCTTCAAGCGAAATCTTACAGAACAGTTTCGCTTCAACTGTTCAAGCGAAAACCACTATTTCGCTTCAGGTAGTCTCAAATAACACTATTTCGCTTCAGAGATTCAAGCGAAATCATCCAAACATTCAGATCTAAAGCGAAATCAAACCAATCCTTCGAACACTTTTCAAGCGAAATTCTGTTTAAGGTCAATTTTAATGAGTTTTAATCTGAATTTAAGTCCGAAACTTTGTAGGCTTTGTTAAAACTCAGTTTTACACGTTATACTCTGAAATCAGACCATTTCGACCGTTGGAAATAGTTCAGATCTGAAAAATGTAAAAAGAAATGAGTAGAAAGAAGATAATCCGCTGCTATGGTATGAACTCCTCGTCCTGAGCTCTGATACCACTTGTTGGACTGTTCTACGACCTTAAACCGTCAGTAAAAGTAGTTCATCTTTGCGTACGAAGGCGGAATCAACGTAAACAAAGTCATAACAGCTTTAATCCTTTTAATCTTTCTTTTCTGATTAATTTGAGTGCTTGTACAAGGTTTTCTGATACAAATCCGTCAGCACTTCGTCACACATACAATGACTCATTGATCTAGTCTCTTTCAAGCGGACCCCATAACACATATATATAGACTTGATGATTTCGCTTGAGCATACTTGAAGCGAAATCATATGATGTTGATTTCGCTTGAAGATGTTTCAAGCGAAATCTTCAATCTTACACCATACAAACCCTAATTAGATCCTAATGTGTGATCTTTCAATCAATCTAGACACAAGACCTAATGCAGACGAAGTCAACAGACATTCCATGCACTAACAAACCCAATTCAAGAGAAAGGTGAATACCTTTAAACCTTTTAAGGGATCAGGATCCCTTAAACGTGAGAGAGGGGGCCAATCCTCTAATCTTTCGATCCTGAGTATATATCCTGGAGCTATATCCCGAAGCATATTCTGCAAAACACCTTCAAACAAGCTAACACCCCTCCGATGCTTAAGTCAGTATTGGGTTCAAAAAGAGTAAATAAAATTAGATGAATTTAAAAGAGACAGAATTCATACCATCCTGAGTTAGAAATTAACTTCTAAACTCACTTGAAGTAAGCTTTAAGGTGTATAGCATTCCAGGATCTTGGCAACATATCCCCCTCCGTGGTCTTGAGTCGGTATGCTCCCTTTCCGGATTCTAATTCAATTTCACAAGGTCTTTCCCATTTTGGGGCTAACTTCCCATCAGCAGGATTGGTTGTATTTTGAAAAGCTTTCCTTAACACCCAATCTCCAACTTGAAATCTCCTTGTCCTTAAATTCTTGTTATATGACTTGGCTATCCTCTGCTGATATGCTACCATCCTTAGCTTTGCTGCATCCCTCGTCTCATCAACAGTGTTTAGCTCTTGACATAAGACTTCAGGATTTGATTCAGGATCCCGTAGGCTCGATCTAGCTGTAGGTATCACCATTTCTGTTGGGATCAATGCTTCTGCCCCAAATACTAATGATGTCACACCCCGATATTTCCACGTATTACCGGTGGGCCCGGTGGGGAGTATCGTGACGTAGTTGATATCATCATAAGTCAAACAACACAATTTAAAAATGCACAGCGGAAGCAAAGATAGATTCATTTCAACTTTAATAAATTGTAATATTAAATATCACGAAATAGTTGAAACGGATCCACAGGCGGATCAAAAATAAAAGAGATATTGTTCAACAGTTTTATTGACATCCAAGCTTGCGAGACTTATTGTGGACGCTAGAAGACAGCCAGCCTAGTACGAGTAGTACCTGCACTTAACCTTTTGGAAAATACGTCAGTTTACACTGGTAAATACAATTTAACTGACTCATTTTAAAAAGATTTGAAAATTTATTTGAATGCACGTGGCACAAAACATTTTATAACTTGGGATAATTATGTGAATATAATCTTGTAAGTGAATTACTTGTTACCTATGCGTTCAGTAGCCCGATCCGTAGACCGGGTTAAAGATTAATAGACACCCCACATTATTTGGTTAGGCACTGACGGGTGTACGCCTACACCCCGTGCTTAGGTCGTGGCCATCTCGTAAGATGATGCCAAGGATATCCGGGACATTGTCATTAACCCCCCAAAGGCTTTAAGCAAACAAAACATTTCAAAACGTAGCATATCAATGATTTAACCTCTATTCGATTAAAGATTCAATGCCGGACCAAGCGGTATTTTATATACCGTACCTCAAGCCCGTATAGGGAAAATAAGTTAAAAGTATTTACCTTTGTAAGTATAAATCACAATTAGTGAGTGCGGGTAGCTTTTATTGGTTCTTCTATTCTGGAACAAAGGTTTATAATAACCTATTAGATTTCTAACGGGTCTTTATTTAAGCCTAAGCTTAGACCGGTTAGTTTTTAAGGAAGATACGGTTCAAACGCACGATTGAGCGAAGACCGGACAGAATGTGATTTAGACCCGACAAGTTTGAAGACTTGTATAATATGGGTAAACTAAATACATTCTGGATTTTGAGGCAAGGATGATGAGGTTTGACCCGTTTCGGTCAATTTATGCAAACTAGTTACATAAACCGAACCGAACGCGAAAAGGGCGTCACGGGTAACCATAAGAGTCATATGCAAGTTCCCTAAGTTAATATGCCTTAAACATGTTGTGATATCAGGAAGGTATCTTCTATTATGCCCCAACCGAATTTAAACTCAACTTATGCCTCATAAGGGCATTTTGGTCATTTAAAAGATTATAAAAGAGTTTAATTTGTAATCTGAGTTACAGGTCTGATTTATACAGTAAATACACTTAATTTAATATGTTATAACAGTAAGGTATGACCTATGTGTGAAATTTATCATTTAAAACCAAACTATGCATTCTAGGGGTATTTTGGTAATTTCACAAAGGCTAAAAGGTCAAAACTGGAAACCTGAGTTTAAAAACTTTTACTTACTGTTATTATATAAAAATATACTAAAAATATCAGTAGGTATCAACCTTATATGTTTAATATAGTTTTAGTACATACTATGCGTTAAAAACGCTTAAAAAGACGATTTGGAGCCATTTCCGGGTTTTCAAAGGAAAACTGATATTTTTATAATTCCAGAAAGCTCAAAATATTTTATTTATCAAATAAAATCAGTAGAAAAAGGTTTGGGGTCAAAAGGATTTGTAAAACTCATTTTATGGCTAAAAAGGGCAAAACCGGCATTAACCGAATCAAACTTAGAGACCTATGTTATGCTCAGCTAAAAATTAAATAAAAATCTTCAAAAATCCCAAAATATTATATTACATCAGTGGGTAAAAAGTTTGATATCAAAAAGTGGGTTTAAATAGGCTATACGCTAATTACGCCGTTTAAAACCAAACTATGCATCCTAGGGGTATTTTGGTAATTTCACATAGGCTAAAAAGGTCAAAACGGGAATCTGAGTTAAACAAATTTTGCTTACTGTTAAAATATTGTAATTTACCTAAAATATCAGTAGGTATCAAACCTTATATGTTTAAAATAGTTTTAGTACATACTATGCGTTAAAAACGCTTAAAAGGCGATTAGGAGCCATTTCTGGGTTTTATATAGAAAGCTGATATTTTTATATTTCCAGAAGGTTTAAAATAATTTATTTATCATATAAAATCAGTAGCCAAAGGTTTGGGGTAAAAAAAAGATATGTAAAACTCATTTTATGGCCCAAAAGGGCAAAACCGACAATAACCGATTTAGAACTACAACCCTATGTTATGCTCAGCCTAAAATTTATTAAAAATCTTCAAAAATCCCAAAATATTATATTACATTAGTGGGTAAAAAGTTTGATATCAAAAAGTGGGTTTAAATAGGCTATACGCTAATTGCGCCGTTTAATTAACATAAAGCTTTCAATTTACGCTAATGAGCATAACTCTTAATCTCGACCTCAAACTGATGTCAAATTTTAGGTGCAAGTTTATAAATCAGTAACTAAGGTTTCTAATCTTTTACTTTTTCAAAAATCACGTTTTATAGTCAAAAGGGCATAATAGTCAACATTTAAGCATTAATCGGAAACATGCATATGAATCGGATAAATAATGAACCAAGTTGTATAATCTCAGAGAGTTATACTTATGTGAAACCTGGTCCAAAATAAGCTCTAAGGAAAATCTAAAACATGCATAAACGGGCCAGAACTGAAAGTCAAAGCAAAATTCAAATTATGCGACTTTCGGTTCCGATCCGGGTTTAAACTAAAAATTGTCGAGTTGATCATGTTGGAACATGTTCTTACATTAGTTACCAAGTTATATTAATGATCAAACAGGTTGCATGTATCCTACACTGCTAATTATGCTTAAATTTGAAAATAAACATTCTGTTGACTTTTTAAAGTAAGCTTTGACTCGACAATTAACATAGTTAGAGTGGGAATCTGAAAGTACCATTTTAAGGGTTTATTACCCACATAAATACCTACTTATAGGTACTTTCAATTCGAGAAAAGACTGAGTAAATTTCATTTAATCTTGAAGTCAAACTTAAATTACGACGGTTTGACTTCTAGCTAATTAACCAAGCTAAAACGAATTAGAAAGGGTTAAGAATACTTACAAGAGTCCTAATCACGACTAGGGAGCCTAATGAATCCTTGTTGCTGACCAGAGAGCTCCAGAATTGAGAATGCAAGTGAATGTGAACAATGGTTGCAACATGAGCTCCATATATACCCAAATTGATCTCACAAGATGATGCCACAATGGTCTACAAATGTTACCAGATGTGTCCAGGTGCCCCTATGCATGAAAAACCATTGGAGGGAGCCTCTGGTATAAGAAAACAACTGATCAAAGTCGGTTTCAGGGCTGTTAACTGGCATCTGCACGTTTTTGTCACTGGCAGGTCGTAGGCGGGCCGCGAAGACCCCCTCGCGGGGCGCGTACAAGCGTGCAACCAGCCAAACAAGTTTCTATTTATTACAATTCAGTCCTTGGTCCTTTGTAACGTGGTTTTACTTGTTTTTCTTGCACTTTAGATCCTCTAACCTGATTTTTAAGGACCTTGGGACATTTACAAACTTGGTTAGGTCCTTGGTTAACTTTGTGCTTACCCGAAAAGTTACAAATTTCAACGTTGACGCTTTTAACCCTTCGTACACGGTTTTGATCATAACTTTCTCATATGATAACGAAACTTTATGAAATTTTTATCACATATTATAGTGAGTATTTTTTATCGTTACAAAGCTTCGGGTTTGTCAAAAGGTTAATCAGAGGTATACTTTCAACATGTTGACACATTTAGCCCCTGTAGTTTGTAATTCCTCACTTTCTTTCATTTTCAGCTTCGTATGATCCATGATTTATTCGTTTAAGATTATAAACACCATGTAGGGTTATTGTAGGGCATATTTATCCATTGTTGACACTTTGGACCCTTATATTCACATAGTTTCTCTGTTTGTCAACTTTAGTCCTTCTAAAGTACTTTTTCACATATTCAAAGCTTATGACACGTGTCAATACATTATTGGACGTAAATTTTCGAGGTGTTACAAATGAGAATTGGGTTTGTCCAGTAGCATTCTTCACAGTCGTTCTATCAGCCCATAGGACAAATGGTAGTTCCTCGGCCCATTTTCCTTTTTTGGCACCCAACCTCTTTTTTAAGTTGTTGACGATTATCTTGTTCGAGGATTCTGCTTGTCCATTAGCTTGAGGATGCACTGGTGTCGATATAATCACTTTGATTCCCCAAATTTTACAAAAATCTGTAGATCCTAAGTTTGCTAGAGCGTCAGCTTCAGCATTCTTTTCTCTTGGTACATGTTCAAGTGTAAAAATTTCGAAATATCCTGCTAATTTTTTAACAATTTCAAGATATTCCAGCTAACTTTTCACCTTTTACTGCATAAGATCCATTGAAATGGTTAGTAATCAACAGGGAATCAACATATACTTGTAATTATCTAATATTCATATTTTTAGCCAATTCTAATCCTGCTATCAGACCTTCATACTCAGTTTCATTATTGGTAGCAGAAAATTCACATTTAATAGCCTGGGGTAATATGTCCCCCTGTGGCGATTTTAGTAGTATCCCTAATCCTACACCTCTTATGTTGGATGCACCATCAGTATGTAACATCCAAAATTCTGAACTTTCACCTAGTTGTTGTACTTCTAGGTCGGCTTTATCTTGAATATCTCTGTTATGGGTGATTTTCTGCTCATATATCCCGACTGATACGCTGACTTGGTTTGTTTTATTGTGGCCAGGATGCTGGATCAGGATATTGGTAACATCCTGATAGGATATCCTGGTAGTAACTAATTAACCCACGTGTAGACTAAAAGGTGCAAGTCTCTAACGTTCAAGTGGACTTCTTCTCCTCAAGACTCGGGAAAATCAGTTAGATTATGGACGTTCAAGCCGGAAGACGTGGACTACAACGTTCACATATGGAATATTCGCTGAACCCCGGAATAATAGGATAGTTAGTTGGTTTCTTTTACTATAAAAGGGATTGATCGGATCAGATTAGGGCACACAATCTTTCGTACACTCTTTCTCTCCAGTCGCAAACACTCATAATACACTTACACTTGTATCGAATTCACATTGTAACGCTTAGTCGATCCGCATCATATCCTGCACTGTATCCTGGCATTTGAAGCAATAAGAAGAACAAGGCAGCTGCGATTGTCAGCTCCTGAGGTTTTGTGCCGGCGATCTAGATTGATCAAGGGCTTTCCTCGTACATCCCGTGTCACCCTTTACATTTTCGCTCGTTGTTTGATCGTAGATACAGCTCAATATCCTGAGCCGTATCCTGAAAACTGTTTTTGCAAACAACTTAATTAGCATATTTTCAACACACTTCCTTAGCACACTACCTCACTTAACTAATTTGATCACTTAATTGCTTTGGTAATTTTTGACCAAAACAATTTGGCGCCCACCATGGGGCAAGTGGTACTATTTCTACTAAAAGCTTTTGCAAAATCATTACTTGGTTTTCTATTTTCAAAACTTTTTGCTACACTATTTTCAATGGCCTCGAGATCAAACATGAGCTCTTCCACCATGTCTGCTACCACCTCTGCAACAATCGGTTCGGTGCTTCCACCACCTCCTCCGAGAACGTAAGCCTCTTCACAAGGAACTGAAATTCATGTGGCTCGGGATGTTATCCCCGCTCGCAATATTCAGGGATCTGGTCCTGTTTTGGCCTCTAATGAAGAAATTCTGAATTTGTTTGGTAGTGTACAGGAACAGATGAGGCAGCAGCAGGAGACCAACCAAATGTTGATGAGAGAGATACAACTCTTGAAATCCAGCTCAAGCAGGCCCGCTGAGGATACTGTCACTCCCTTGCAACCCAGAGCTCTGAACTTCAGTTTTGCAGTATATACTGAGGATAACATGGGGAATATTGTGCCTAGCCATTCTCAGAATCATACTCCTGAGATACCCTCTTCGGTTAGGATGTCAACTGTGAGAAGCTCAGGATGTGCTTCAGGATATGGCCAGAATCCTCAGACTTGTAACGTATCTGATAATAATACTCTTGCTACTAATGGTGTTGGATCTTTGCAGGATGCAGGTATGACATCAGCATTTTCTAGGGAGCTTCAGAAATTAAAGGACATGATATCCAGTGTACCTGCAATGGTCCAACCAATTCCAGAAGTATCCCAAGACAGCCACAGGATATCCCGGTTTGCCTATCCTATTTGTGATGCTGAAATCCCAAAAAGATTTCAGACCCCCAACATGAAGCTCTATGACGGAACTACGGATCCTGAGGAGCATATTGCCAAGTACAGGGAACGGATGGAAATCAACCCTATCCCTCTGGATCTCAAGGAAGCATGCCTATGCAAGGGTTTTGGTTCTACCTTAACAGGATCAGCCTTAAAATGGCTCTTAAACGTTCTTCCTCACTCAATTACATCATTTACTCATTTAGTGAATTTGTTTAATAGTCAATTTTCTTGCAGTCGAAGTTTTGAGAAACTAACCAGTGATCTTTACAGGATAACCCAAGGACCTCAGGAATCCTTGAAGGATTATGTGAACAATTTTAGTCGGGAATCCTTAGATATCCCACATCTTGATGTTGCAACAGCTGTGCAGGCTTTCAAGATGGGGTTGCAGAAAGATGCTCAATTTTACCAGGATCTTGTAATGAATCCCTGCAGGAATCTGGATGAAGCTCGGAACAGGGCTTTAAGATATATTCGGCTAGAGGATGACAAAAAAATGCAAGAGAGGATGAATTCATCCACGACCTATGAGTCGACCAACAGGAAATCAAAATCCTCGTATAAATCATATCGCTCCAAGCCATTTGGAAGAAATGACAGCAAAAAAATGAATGATGTTGAAGACGAGGATCCTGAGGAGTATCCTGAGTTTTCTGAATATTGTTTTTCTGTTAATATACCTGAACTGATGTATGCTATGCAGGGTTTAGGAGACAAAGCAAGATGGCCCTGGAAGAATCAACAAAAAGCTGATTGGAAGGATAAGTCCAAATGGTGTGCCTTCCACGAGGATTTCAGACATGTTACTGAGGATTGCATTGCTCTAAGGAAAGAAATAAGCTATCTCTTGAGCAAGGGATATCTGAAGGATCTCCTGGGAAGAAAGAAGAATAAGGGTCAGCATACTGAGAAGGATCCTGAACGAGCAGCATCACCTCCTGCGCATGCCAAGATAATTAATTTCATTTCAGGAGGATCCGACATTTTCGGGACATCGTATTCTGCGGCGAAAAGGCACACAAAGGAAGCCAAGGCAGAGAGGGGAGACAAGCCAACCAGGATATCAACCCTCACAACTGATAAAGTGACCACGTTCGATAACGATGACAGGGATACTGTCCAGGATCCTCATCATGATGCTTTGGTAATAACGTTATATGTTGCTAACCATTTTGTGCGCAGGATACTGGTGGATAATGGCAGCTCCGTCAACATAATTCAGCTGGAAACGTTGAAGAGGATGAATGTATCCCCGATGGATATTACTTCGAAGTCCACTGTGCTTGTTGGTTTCAGTGGAGAAGCCAGGAATACCGTAGGGGAGATAAAGTTGCCCGTGTATGTTGAAGGGGTCAACTCAATGCAGCGCTTTTGTGTCATGGACTCCTTATCCTGCTATAATATTATATTAGGTAGGCCTTGGATCCATGATATGAAAGTTGTGCCGTCAACTTATCACCAATGCATCAAGATCCCTACTCCTTGGGGGGTTGTCAAGGTGGATAGTGATCAGTAGGAAGCAAAGGAATGTTACTTGTTTTGGTCAAAAATTACCGAAGTAACTTAGTGATCAAATTAGTAAAGTGAGGTAGTGTGCTAGAAAGTGTGTTTGAAAATATGCTTGTTAAGTTATTTAGAAAATCAGTATTCAGGATACGGCTCAGGATATTGAGCTGTATCTATGATCAAACAATGAGCAAAAGTAAAGTAAACGACACGAGATGTACGAGGAAAGCCCTTGATCAATCTAGATCGCCGGCATAAAACCTCGGGAGCTGACAATCGCAGCTGCCTTGTTCTTCTATTGCTTCAAATATCAGGATACAGTGCAGGATGCGGTACAGATCGACTAAGTGTTACAACGAAACTTGAATACAAGTGTGGTGTTTGCAATGAGCTAGAGAGTGAAAGTGTATGAGAGTGTTAGTGAAAATTGTGTGTTCTAAGCTGATCCGCCCACATCTATTTATAGTAAAGATAAAATAACAAACTACCCTAAACTTGCGGGATCCGCCGAATATTCCTTCTTCGAACGTTGTAGACCTGGTCTTTCGGGCTCAACGTCTCTCCCTCAACAAACTCGTCCGAGTCTTGAGGAGAAGAAGTCCTCTTAACCGTTAGCAAGTCTCAGCCCTTAACCTGCACGTGGTTAATCTAATAAGCCTCAGGATACCGCCCAAGATGTTAGCAATATCCTCTTCCAGCATCCTGGTCACAAATAAACAAACAAAGGCAGGATATTGGTCAGGATACGTATGTTAAGAAAATGACCCCTAACAATTGTCCCCAAATATATCAGTTGGTATACCAATCCAACGGATATATTTCAAAAATTTTATCCCATAACTTAAGGCATTTAAAACGAAGCGACGGTCAAGATCACATCGTAACTTCCAACGCGTTTTTTACTCAATGGAGATCCACGATGCCCCTATATCTTCTCTTTTCTTGTTTGAAAAGCAGATATCTTCAACAGAACCTTCAGGTAATTCTCCATTTCTGATTTTCTTCCTGTCAATTTACTTCATCTTACTTGCAATGGACGCCGAGACCTTCACCCAGCAGAATCTTCTTAAAAATCCTGAAAAGGAGATCTGCGCTTTTGACAACGTAGACATTGCAGCTTTAAGAGCCTCCGGCGCTTTCCCTGACAGCACGGTCTTTAGGCCATTCGATCGGTCAATCCGATCGGATGTTTCTTCCACCGAATGGATCTGTTTTCCAGCATATCCTTTTTCATTAGGTCTTCGATACCCTTTTCCTGAATTCATGATGCAATTCTTTCGTATTACCGGCATCTCTTTTGCCCAAACCATGCCCATGGTTTGGAGAGTACTAATTGTACTCAACCAAATCAAAAACCTCCATTGCTCCGACCTCTGCATCGAGGATTTACCTATTGCTTATCGCCTCCGATCCCATGGCTCTAGCCGATTCTTGCTCTTCTCGACCTCCAGCAAACCCCTGATTCTCAAAGCCACCAAAAACGAAGACGGATGGCAACGCAAATTCTTCTTTGTCAAACGAGATTCCATTGCTGAGGGTGCCAACCTTCCGGTGGAGTGGTTAACCACCGGTAGGATCATAAATATCCTCATGGACGATTTGATTGTTATCTTCTATTAATACTCTTCTTTTTGATCTTTATGCAGTGAACTTCAAGGAAGTTGCTCCCCCTACCGCTGAGTCAGAAGAGAGAATCAATACCATTTACCGGTTACCTGCAATAGACAGGACTTTCACCACACACGTCCCGAGTTCCAGTCAATACTCATCATCCGAGATGTCTGGTAAGAATTTCTTTCAAAATAATTAGTCACAACAGCATATTGATAAGATAAAGAGTAAAACTTTTTCCTTTATGCAGCACCAGCTAAGATCCCTGAAGTCTTTGATCTTGACGAATTGGACAGCTATTCTGACCAGATCCAGGTCAAGAAAGAACCTAGCCCCAAGACCACAGCTACATCCAAACCCAGCAGCTCCAAAGCCATCATCATTCCTAAACCTTCACCGGCTACCAAGCCCCGGAGTTCAAGTTCCCGCAAAAGGAAAGAACCCGATTCCCCTGTCATTTCTGACACCTTTCCTTATGAGAAGCACGGGTTCATTGAAGCCAGTGGGTTTATGACTTCTTTTCTTAACCAGGTTAGTATCCTCATATCATATCCTGCAATTTAGATTATTTTCAAAGATTTAACAATATTAATCCTTGTCCTCTTACCTTTGTAGGGTCTTGAGCGTTTGGTTCACTTATATCAAGAATCCTGCAAGCTTAACAAAACACTTGAATCTAAGCTAAAGGAAGCAGAAATCACAATCTCCGACCAAGGTATGATTGCTGCCGCCAAATCTCGTCACTACGAGGAGAAATTCAAAGCTATGAACCAGGAACACCAAGTTGCTCTCAACAAAGCTACTCTTCAAGCTCAAGCCGATCTGGAAGCTGCTCATGTGCAGTACGAACGGGATATGGTCAGCTACCGGGAGAGCCTCAAAAGTTCCGTCGTCATTTCTCTCCTTCAAGCTAGGTTGAAGATGGATCATGAAGCCAAAACATTAGGCTTCGAATGTCCTTCTTGGGATGTTGGTGCTTGGGAGACCAAGCTGAAGAACCTCGGCGGCACCTCTTCCAAATCAACTGTCGACGAACCTTCCAAAGCAGTTGAAAAAGCAACCGATGCTGAGAAGGATGCTGAGGCGAATCCCAAGACGGATGTTGCTGAAACCACTATGAACCATGAAGGCACTACCCCCTAGAGCTTATTTCCTTTAAATCATTCGAACAATTTTATGTTTTTATGAACAATTTATTTCTGTGTCGAAACAATTTGATAGCCGAAGGTGGATGGGTCCTGGGTTTCAGGACGAAACCTTCGGTTATCATCCAGTATTGATTGCTTCAAGAATAATTTCATCTTTTTATTTGTTTGTTATTGCGTTGCATTATTCAGTATAACTCTTATCTTTGTAAAAAATTTCATATCGTTATCTTATAAAATATCCTGATCAGTATGCTCAGAGATATACTGTAAAAACCTTTTATTAGATAGAACTTCCAAACGTTCCTTTAACTTTGTAAAAATTTCTTTAGAAAGTGAAAAACAGTCTATCTTTTTAAAACCAAGTTTTGATAATATTTAAATGATCATAGTTCCAAACCGATACTAGTTTCAAACACCCTAATCAAATATCCTGAAAGGACTTTGAGGATATATATCAGGATACTTAAAATAATGTTACTAAAAACTTAGACGACGTTTACAAAGGAAAGATCATACCAGAAATAGGGTATAAACCTATTACCAGACTTCAATCCCTTTGCAACTCTCCCAACGAAGGTGTCCCCTGTGCAAGGTTCTTAGTGCATTAGTTCCAGACCTCATCCTTTTGGTTTTACACCACCACCTTGGTGGGAATGTCCCCTGTGTACAATGTCTTCAAACACTTAGAAATCTTCTGAATGTCAGTTTCCATTGTATAGGCAACTTTTTAGGCTCCAAGGGTAAAACCCAAGGATGTACTGGAGATAAATCCCTTGTATCCTGGGGAAAATCCCAAATTTTCATGCGCTACAGGCGGGAGTATATAAACTCCAAGACTTAGAAAGGTGAAAACCTTTAAACCTTAGAGAGTATGAAAATACCCTTTCGTGAGAGAGGGTGATCAATCCTCATATACCTTTAGGATTCAGGATATAGCCAACAGTAACGAAATTGTCAGCCACTTTTACATGGACTGGTCCTGCCACCTTGAACTATCCCTGAATAACTTGCGCTCCAGGCGGGGTGTTTAAACCCAATTCGGAAGAAAGGTGAATACCTTTAAACCTGTGAAGGGATCAGTATCCCTTAAACGTGAGAGAGGGGGCCAATCCTCTAATCTTCCGAGTTATCCTGAGTACATATCCTGGAGCTATATCCTGAAACATATCTTGCAAAACAATTGTAAACTAAGGTGGGTGTTAGCTTGGCTAACACCCCTCCGATGCTTAAGTCAGTATTGAGTTTCAAAGAATAAATTAAACCAAAACATACTTAAAAAAGATAGAATTCATACCATTCTGAGTCAGAAATTGAATTCTAAACTCACTTGAAATAGAGCTTAAGGTGTATAGCATTCCAAGATCTCAGTAGGATATCCCCCTCCATATTCTTGAGTCTGTATGCTCCTTTCCCTGCTTCTGATTCAACTTCATATCGTCCTTCCCATTTTGGAACTAACTTGCCATCGGCAGGATTAGTAGTATTCTGAAAAGCCTTTCTTAGCACCCAATCTCCAACCTTAAATCTTCTGGTCCTAATATTCTTGTTATATGCCCTGCACATTCTCTGTTGATATACTGCCATCCTTAGCCTTGCCGCATCTCTCTTCTCATCTATAGTGTCTAAATCCTGACTCAAGGCTTCAGGATTCTGCTCAGGATCACCCAAGGTAGATCTTGCAGTAGGTATTGTCATTTCTGTTGGAATCATTGCTTCTGCTCCAAACACCAAGGAAAACGGGGTTTGGCCGGTTGCATTCTTTACCGTTGTCCTATCAGCCCACAAAACAAAAGGTAATTCTTCTGCCCATCTTCCTTTTTTGGCTCCAAGTCTCTTCTTTAAGTTATTGACAATTCTCTTATTTGAGGATTCTGCTTGCCCATTTGCTTGAGGATGTACCGGAGTAGATGTAATCATTTTGATTCCCCAACTTTTGCAAAAGTCAGTAGTTCTCTTGCTTATAAATTGAGAACCATTGTCACAGATTATCTCGGCTGGTACTCCGAATCTGGTTAAGATATTCCTTTTTATGAAGGATACTACTTCTTGATCTCTTACTTGAACAAATGCTTCTGCTTCAACCCACTTAAAGAAATAATCCGTCATTGCTAGCATAAAGACTTTTCCTCCCGGAGCTTTTGGTAGCTTTCCCACTATATCCATACCCCACTTCATAAACGGCCAAGGGGAAACAATAGGATACAATGGTTCAGCAGGTTGATGCAGTATGTTACTATGTCTTTGACATGCGTCACATCTTCGAGCATATTCTGCTGCATCCTTTCTCATTGTTGGCCAATAATATCCTGTCCATAACACTTTTGAGAATAACGATCTGCCCCCAGCATGATTACCACAATCCCCTTCATGTATATCCTGAAGTACTTCTTTGGCTTCAGGATCCTCCAAGCATCTCAAATACGGTCCTGCAAGAGATTTCTTGTATAAAATATTATTTATAATAGTGAACCGTGATACCTTCATCCTAAATGCCTTAGGATTCTCATTTCCAGGGATGCGTCCTTCTTTGAGATATCTCATGATTGGAGTCGTCCAGGATTTAGGATCCTCTTTAGGATGTTCTGCTCCAGGATCCTGAATACCAGCTACTTCTTTATTCTGAGGATTCGTCGCAGGATATAAGACATGTAATATTGGTATTTGGGTCCCTTCAGGTATCCTGATCAATGATCCCAAATTTGCTAAGGCATCCGCTTCAGCATTATCCTCCCTTGGTACCTGTTCAAGTATGAAAACATCGAAATATCCTGCTAATTTTTTGAGAATATCGAGATATTCGATTAATTTCTCACCCTTAACTGAATAGGATCCATTAAAATGGTTAGTAATTAACAAAGAGTCAACATATACTTGCAAATTTTTGATACTCATGCTCTTAGCCAACTCTAATCCTGCAATTAAAGCCTCATACTCTGCTTCATTATTAGTAGCAGGGAATTCACACCTAATAGCCTGGGGTAATATGTCCCCCTGTGGCGATTTTAGTAGTATTCCTAATCCTACTCCTCTTACATTAGATGCACCGTCAGTATATAATGTCCAGGATCCTGAGGATTCTCCTAACTGTTGAACTTCTAGGTCTACCTCGTCCTGAATGTCACTACTAAAGTCAGCCACAAAGTCAGCTAAAGCCTGAGATTTTATGGCATTTCTAGGTTCATATACTAAATCATAAGCACTCAACTTTACTGACCACTTGGCCATCCTGCCTGACATCTCTGGTTTCCTAAGCACATTTTTGACAGGATAATTTGTTTTAACATGTATCCTATGTGTCTCGAAATAATGCCTAAGTTTTGTTGACGCCATGACTAATGCTAGTATCAATTTTTCTAAATGAGAATACCTAGTTTCAGCATCTAGCAAACTTTTACTAACATAATAAACAGGATATTGCTGACCTTCATGGTCTTTTATAAGAACGGCACTTACAGCATTCCCTGATACAGCAAGGTACAGGGATAGTGGTTCACCATTTTTAAGCTTCATTAATAGAGGTGCGGTTGAGAGATATTGCTTCAAATCCTGTAGGGCCGCTTCATGCTTCTCACCCCATTCGAATTTTTTGTTCTTCTTCAGGATATCATAAAAATCTTTGCATTTCTCTGAGGATCTCGAGATAAACCTGTTTAAAGCTGCTACTCGGCCTGTTAATCTTTGTACGTCCTTCATGTTTGAGGGTGATTTTATATCCAGGATAGCTTTGATCTGCTCTGGGCTCGCTTCTATCCCTCTATTTGTCACCATATATCCAAGGAACTTTCCTGCCCCCACTCCGAAATGGCATTTAGCAGGATTCAGCTTCATGTTGTATTGATCCAGGATATCAAATGCTCCCTTGATATCCTGGAGGTGATCCTCAGCCTTTTTAGATTTCACCACCATATCATCGATATATACCTCCATGGTGTCCCCCAGTTTGTCTTTGAACATCATGTTTACCAATCTTTGGTATGTTGCACCTGCATTTTTCAAACCAAAAGGCATAGCTGTATAACAATAAATACCTGTTGGAGTCATGAAGGCAGTATCCTCCTGGTCAGAAGGTTCCATTTGGATCTGTTGAAATCCTGAAGATGCGTCCATGAAGGTCAGCATTTCATGCCCGGCAGTGGCGTCTACCATTGCATCAATGTGGGGAAGAGGAAATGGGTCTTTAGGACAAGCTTTGTTCAAGTCTGTGTAGTCCACACAAACTCTCCATTTCCCATTTTTCTTCTGTACTACAACCACGTTTGCTAGCCACCTCGGGAACTTAACCTCCCTGATCATTCTGGATTTTAATAATCTCTCAACTTCCTCCTGGATAATTGTGTTCCGCTCAGGAGCAAACCTCCTTCTTTTTTGCTGCACAGGCTTGAATGATTTATCAATTCCAAGCTTGTGAGTGATAATATCTTTGGATATGCCTGTCATATCCTCATGCTTCCATGCAAACGTAGACACCCTGCATTTCAAAAAGTTAATTAATTGTTCTTCAATATCCTGAGGGATATTGGTCCCTACGAGCACCGAAATATCGGGATTATCCTGGTCCAGGATAATTTTCTTCACATCCCGCTCCGGATCCTCCACGATATCCTGGGCCCACGTCTTTAATTGCTATGCTGCACTAGGTTTGGTTGAGGATTTCATCGAGGATGAGTAGCATTCTTTCGCCTCCTGCTGATCACTATCAACTTTGACCACTCCCCAAGGGGTAGGTATCTTGATGCATTGGTGATATGTTGATGGCACGGCCTTCATATCGTGAATCCACGGTCTTCCCAGTATGATGTTATAGCAGGATAGAGAATCCATCACACAGAAACGTTGTATCGAGTTGACTCCTTCAACGTATACCGGCAACTTTATCTCTCCCACTGTGTTCCTAGCCTCTCCACTGAACCCAACAAGCATGGTAGACTTTGAAGTGATATCCATCGGAGATACATTCATTCTTTTCAGAGTTTCTAGTTGGATTATGTTGACGGAGCTGCCATTATCAACCAGTATCCTGCGTACAAAATGGTTAGCCACATATAACGTTATTACCAGAGCATCATGGTGAGGATCCTAGACAGTATCCCTGTCATCAGCATCAAAAGTGATCACTTTGTCAGTTGTGAGGGTGGTCATCCTGACAGGTTTGTCTCCCCTTTCGGCCTTAGCTTCTTTTGCATGTCTCTTTGTTGCCGAATACGAAGTTCCACAAATGTCGGATCCTCCCGAAATGAAGTTGATTATCTTGGCATCCGCGGGAGGTGATGCTGCTCGTTCAGGATCCTTCTCAGTATCCTGACTCTTATTCTTCTTTCTTCCTAAGAGATCTTTCAGATATCCCTTGCTTAGAAGATAGCTTATTTCTTTCCTTAGAGCAATGCAATCCTCAGTTACATGTCCGAAATCTTCGTGGAAAGCACACCATTTTGACTTATCTTTCCAGTCAGCCTTTTGTTGATTCTTTCGAGGCCACCTAGCCTTGTCCCCTAGACCCTGCATGGCATACATCAATTCAGGAATGTTAACAGAAAAGCAATATTCAGACAACTCAGGATACTCTTCAGGATCCTCATCTTCGACAGCATTCACTCTCTTGTTTTCATTTCTACCATATGGCTTAGGCCGATATGACTTGAATGAGGATTCTGACTTCCTGTTAGTTGACTCATAAGTGTTAGATGAGTTCATCCTTTCTTGCATCTTCCTGTCATCTTCCAGACGGATATATCTCAAAGCCCTGTTACGAGCTTCGTCGAGATTCCTGTAGGGATTCATTACAAGATCCTGATAAAACTGAGAATCCTTTTGTAATCCCATCTTAAAAGCTTGCACAGCTGTTGCAACATCAAGATGTGGGATATCCAAGGATTCTCGGCTGAATTTGTTCAAATAATCCCTCAAGGATTCCTGAGGCCCTTGAGTTATCCTGTAAAGATCACTGGTTAGTTTCTCAAAACTCCGACTACAAGAAAATTGACTGTTAAATAAATTAACCAAATGAGCAAACGAAGTAATTGAGTGAGGAGGAACGTTTAACAGCCATTTTAAGGCTGATCCCGTTAGAGTAGAACCAAATCCCTTGCACAAGCATGCTTCCTTGAGCTCCGGAGGGATAGGGTTAATCTCCATTCTTTCCCTATACTGAGCAATATGCTCCTCAGGATCCGTAGTCCCATCATAAAGCTTCATGTTGGGGGTTTGGAATCTCTTTGGGATCTCAGCATCACAGATAGGATATGCAAAACGAGATATCTTGTGGCTGTCCTGGGCTACTTCCGGGATCGGCTGGACCACCCCAGGTACACTAGATATCATGTCCTTCAACTTCTGAAGTTCCCTAGTAAGTGCTGATGTTACACCTGTATCCTGCAAAGATCCACCATTGTTAGTAGCATGAGTATTGTTATTATTTGACACGTTACCCGTTGGAGGATTTTGCCCATATCCTGAAGCATATCCTGAGCTCCTCATGGTTGACATCCTGACCGAGGAGGGTATTTCAGGAGTATGATTCTGAGGAAGACTGGGCACAATATTCCCCCTGTTATCCTCAGTATATACACAGCTAAACTGAAGTTCAACGCTCTGGGGTGTAAGGGAGTGACATTGTCCTCAGCAGATCTGCTGGTAGGATCGGAGGCTCTCATGATAGTGTTTGTTTGTTTAAAATGAATGATCAATGAATATGAAAACATGTTAGGTGCAGCGGAAGTGAAAACAAACTCTGTAAACACAATCAAATGAGAAAATAGTTTGATAAACAATTGCTTCTCATAGAGTCAAATGATTTACAAATCAAAGCAAAAGATTACAGATATACTTACAAACTATACTCCCCCTCAGCCTGATGCCCCAAGGTTGGTTGCACACAAGATGAAAGGATTAGACATGAGGAGAAGAACCCGCTCAGTCAATCAAATGTAACAGTACAGGGTACTGTTACATTTATAGGCAAACCAAACCACTGAGGAATCTCAGCTGACGTCACCATGAAAGCGACGTCTAACAGCCTAACACCCTGTATCTACTGTCCTTACACAAACACTGCTAACCTAACCACTGACTATACATAAAACAAACAATTTACTAAACAACTGTTCTCCCTTTATGTCAGTGCTTTCCTCAAGGTTGATCAGTCCTTGACTGAGCAGTGCTATATCATCAGTAGATAGGACCAGCAGTGTTAGATACTTCAGGGTTTTCATCAGCAGTTGAAAAGGCAGCAGCAGTTGAATATGAGCAGCAGATAGAGACCATCAGTTGTTATAAATCACTTTCAAGGGGAGAGCAAGGTGTAAACCGCTGCTTATTGTGAATCCTCTGTTGTGACCTGGTTTTGGCTTTACATTATCTGTTCCTCTGATAGGGTTCAATCCCAACAATCTCCCCCTGGAACAGATAATGCCAAAACCTTTCATTATTCAGGACCTTTATTACTCATCAAGAGTGCCTTAGCTTGTTCTTTGAATTTAGCTTCAAATACCTTTGCACTCTGGTCATCTTCATCCCTGCACAGTGTAAGCTCAAGGAGATCCTGCAAATCTTGAACACTAAGGCCTAGTGCTTCTTTCCTTGATATATGCTTCACATCGCCATTGGCTCTGACCAAGGTCAATACGTGAGTCTTTTGATCAGACATCCACTTTAGTATTTTAAAGCCAAGTGGGTTTCTTGGGAGAGACTTATTTGAGGATGAGTTGAGGGATAATGGCCTTGAAAACATCTGCGGACTTTCAGACATTCTTTTGAAAGCTTCGTCAATGACTTTGTCTGCTGCAGCTATATCTTCTGCAGTTTCTTGTTCTATAAATTCTTGTCTTTCCGCTTCTGTCTTGTCTTTAGCAGTGTTTGGAGATGCAGGTTTGTTTAATGCCTTAAAAAGGCTTTGAAGCTTTGTTGAAGTTTCTTCTTTTAGATCCATTTTCGTGATGGTATCTTTGAAGTACTCTGCTTCCTTTTCTATTACCTCTTCTTCAGTCAGCTGTTCTCCCTCTTCTTGATTTGTTGCAAAAGTAGACCGGAACAGTGTGTCGAGGTTTCCCATCTTCTGTTCAAGCTTCATCATTTGTTCTTGCTTTTTAGAAGTGCCTGAAACAGTTATCTTTCTTTTCTTCAGCCTTTCGTAGGCTTCATCAGTCTGCTGTCTTGACCATTTTGATATGGCTTCAGCAGTATCCATTTTTGCATCCACCAGCTCCCTTTTCTTTCTCTTATACTCAGCAGTGAAGTCAGCAATGAGCTTTTTGAATTTGTTCCAGTTTGGAGCATTTTTCTTCTTTGTAGGATCATTCTTGATTCTGTCAATCCTCTCAGCCTCATGCTTTAGAGCGATTATTGGCCATTCTTCAAACTGTTTTTCTTCAGCAGGATAGAATTTTTCTTTCATAATGTAGGCAAGATATTGTTTTCTTAGCTCTTTGCGTTGTTCAGCCTTTTCTTTGATTAGTTCCTATGCAAATTCTTCCATCTGCTTTACCTTTTCAAGGAAGAAATCCAGTCTTTTAGTAATGCCTTCTTCGCTTAGACTTTCACGTTCACTTTCAAATTTAGCTCTTGCTTTAGCCTGCCTTGTCTTGAGTTTGAGGTAATCATCTGTATCCTCTGGTGGCATGTAGCCTATGAGTGAGGAGAATCTTCTTTTTGAAGGATCCTCTTCTGTATAGAATTGCCTCATCTCATTTTTTATAGCTTCAAGTTCCAGTGGATATTTTGCAGCATTAGGATCATGTATACCCTCATCGGCAGTGATTGGCTTTCTTATTCTGTTGAAGAGCTTTGGCTGTGAAGTAGAAGAGGTGAGAGCAGTGGTGGATGACTGACTAACAGCTGTTGAGAGAACTGGTGTCTCAACATCTGCTGGCATTATAACTGCTGATATGTCAGCAGTTGTCTTCTGCTTTTGAGCAGGGGATGGAAATGGTGAAGTTGGTGGTGATGGTGGTGAATCATCATCTGATATGAGATTTCTTCTCCTTTTTAATGAAGAAGGAGCAGATGATGGTTTGGGTGGATCAGTGGTGGTAGATTGGATAGCAGTGGTTTGTGGCAGTGATTGACTGACAGTGGTTGAAACAACTTGTGTTTCAATCACTGTTGTCATTACAACAGATGTTGTAACATCTGTTGTCTTCTGTTTTATGACAGGAGGCAGTGGTGGTGGTGTGATTGTAGATGATGATGGTGGAGTAGTAGTTGTAGTGGTGAGTGGTAGAGTGGTGTGTGTTGAAGGTGTGTGTGTTGATGAGATGGCAGCTGTTTGGCTACTGACAGCAGTTTTTGTAACTACTGCTGTATCAGCTGTTTGGCTAACAGGTTTTGAGACCTGCTTTTCTTTTTCTTTTTCAGGCTCAGTATGGAGGCCATGCTCTATTCCCTTTGTATTCAGTTTTCTCAATAGCTTGATATTCTCCCCCTTTTTGGCATTATCTGAAGGGGGGTTATCAAGGAATGATATGGAAGAAGGAGCTTTGCCAGAGACACTTTGAATGCTTGCCTTTATGGCCTTGATATCTGCTTGAGTGTCTTTGAACCTTGATTCAACCATGTTGGTCAGCATTTGTACTTGAATGGCATGCTTTTTGTCAGCCATAAGTTGCTGTGCTTCAAGCATTGGTTGAAAAATATTCCAAAGCTCATTTTCAGCAAATGCATGTTGTGCAGGTGCTTGAGCAGGAATAGCAGTGGCTTGTGCTTTCTGAGCTTTTAAAATCTCTTGCACCATCTCTTTTATTTCAGCAACTGATTCTTCAAGTTTGTCAACTCTGCCCGTCAATTCCTGATATTTTGAATCATCACCTACTTTAGTAGGATCATCTGAATCCCCACTAGCAGTGGTTATATCAATGTGTGTCTTAGGAACAGAGTCCCAAAAATCACCCATTGATGCCCCTTGTTCTCGGTACTGGGGACTTCTTTCTTCGGCACTCGATAAACCTTTGATGGTACCAGTGGTTAGATCCAACTCACTGGTGGTCACCGAAGTTGCCATGGAAGAAATTGCCTTCAAGGGAGTCTTACTTATGAAACAACTGTCCAACTGAGGATCTGTTGATCCACCAGTTGTAGTTGCTGCTCCACTTGAACTACCACCCAGAGCTACTTGTAACTCAGGGGATGTAACCTCCTCAATTGTTGCTGGGATAGCAGGAGTAGTAGCATCAGACCCAGTCACCTGTAGGGGTATACTCTCAGTGATAGGTGATAGAGAGGAACTGGTTTGTGTCTGAGCTATAGCAGCTGCATGCAACAAAGGTAGCATGGATTGTGGCATTATTATTGGTGAGGGGATGGGAGTTGAAAGAGACATGTCCTTGGGATCAGGACTGAGGAAGATGGATCCGAGTGGATTCAGAGCTTCATATTGTGGTGTCCCTGTGCTTACAACCTGATCCTTTTGTGAGGATGCAGGAGGAGTTTTAGGCAAGGGTTGAGATCTTTCTTCCAACTGCTGTGAGGAAGTAGCAGCAGTGGTTTGTGGTGACTTTTGTGTTGTCACAGGCAATTCCTCTGGGATCTCATCTTCCAGAGTTGCCTTTGTTTTGGGTTTTGTGGGTTTTCTGGATGTTTTCTTTTTGGTCTTTTTGGTGATGTCAGGTGTGGGTTTCAAAGCAGTGGTTGTGCTGCTATGATCACCTGGAGCAGTGGGCTCAGCAGTTGATACCTGAGGAGCAGTTGTAACCGCTAAAATCTGCTCAGGTACCCCTGCTTTTGTTTTTATTGGTGCCATCATCCTTGAAAATGTTTCTTTTGTTAAGCTTTTTATTTGACAATGAACACCTTGTTTTAGAAAATTTAAATTTTCCTTTGCAAATTTTTGTTCAAAATAGTAACTCAAAAATCTTGGAAAAAGTAAAAATGCTTTACTTTCAACGTTTTTCACCATGTCATTGAAAATCTCCTGGGAGTAGTTGTAGTCCTTATTATTCAAAATAGCGTAACCCAGGCTTTGAATTTTCAATGGTATTTCGTTAAAAGATGTTGTTTTATTTGAAGCACACATCAAGAGTGTGTGAAATAAAAACCTGGGTGCAGATGGAAAATAACCCTTTTGTAGGGTATCTACCTTTGATTCTTCTGCATAACCCCTTTTCAGAAAATCAGCTTTTAACTCGTTTTTGTCAAAAGAGGTTTTACCGTTCTGATCATCGAGTATGAAGACTTCTGATATCGATTGTGGTGTGATTTTGATCGCTTTTCCCTGTATCGAGGAGTTAATGGCAATGACTTTATCGTCTTGTTTTTCAAGCGTCGCCTTTTTCCAAAACTCTCTCTGGGTTTGCAGATATATGGGAGCATTCACCGTCAACAAAGTTTTGTACTTTGATCCAGTTATTGCATCAATGATGGAGTCGAAGGTGTGGTTGTCTTTGGGTTTTGTGAGTAAACCCAAATAATTGTGAGATTGTTTGAATGGTATTTCGATGGGTTCTTCGGCCGTTTGAGTGACCTCTTTGGAAGGTGATGGTGATTTAGGTTTTGATTTTGATTTTGTCATTGTTGCGGAGAATAACGAAGGAAGATTTTGGAGTTTTTTTTTTTTTTTAGAAGAAGGGTTGAAAACTGCTATGAGAAGAGAATTTTTGGAATTCAATCCGACAGTGTAAAAACCCTGTTTGGGGTTTAGGGCAGGGTTTTATTTAAAAATGATCGCTGATGTGGCAGCGGTTATTAAGATCTGAGGGCTAAAAACTGACCACGTGTCAAACACTGATGAAACGGATGAAGTATGGAGAACAGTTGTTTTCAGAGCCACTGACGTATCAAGCATCAGTGGTTACAACGGTAAAAATTATGGGCAGTGGATGATTTTAACTATCAGTAGATAGCATGTCAGTGGATAAGACACTGATTTTGAGCATCAGTGCTTTTCACGAAAATGAAGGATCAGTGGTTAACTTTCAGCAGTGGACAGTGTTTAGAGATCAGATGTTAGAACAAAACAGTGGTTAGGGTAAATGGTATAATTCTGAAGAACAGGTGTTTCAGCAACAGTTTTGAGAATTTTCATTCAAGGTTTTGCCACATGTCAATTTTGAAAGACAGTGGTTTAGTACCCCAGATGATGAAAACCTTTTACTAGGGCAAACCGTTTTAGTTTAATATTCAATTAAAACATGAGCACCCTAGTAATTCAAGCACAGTTTGCAATCAATTTTTGATGGAAATTTTGGAGCAAGCCTGAGTATGACATGATCATGACATATGTACCATTTCCTTTTGACCCATTTATGAGGACACAGATACCACCAAAAATAAGGTATTACATCCTGACAGGAGTTGAAACTATTGCCAACAAAAACAAGCAAGAGTTCCAAATATATTATTAAAAAAATGAATAATATATCCTGGTTATTTGAGAAAATCCTTTGAACAACAAAAAATAGTTAAAGAATTTTCTGAGAAAAGTATCAAAAAGGATCTGGTATAATTTCAATAGAGTATATAATCATATCATTCACAAGTTTTGAAAATGGTCAGTGGTTTGACAACAGTGGTAGGAAACTTTTGGATACATTTTGACCACTGTTTGGAACCATTTTCTTTGTCAGTTGATTGCAAACCTGAGGACACATGGAGAAAATTTTTGAACATTTGTCTAGTCCTCTTTGGAGTTCATTTACTGGAATCAAAACCTTTTTCTGAACAGATAAATGCACATAGTTGCTTAATTACCATTATTACCCTAAACTTTGACTCATAAGTGTTTTATGTTTATACTCTTTCCTTTTGATTTCAAAAGTTTTGAGATAGACACACTTCTGAGTTTTTGTGAAATTCCTCAATGTATTTTAACAAAGTTGATTTTGTCCTTTTGAAGGACTCAACCTGTTTTAACACATAGGATCTGAATGACTAAAGTTTTAATTTCCCTCTTTTAGTGTTAACAAAACAACAATGCTTTTATGAACATAGGTTTTGTTAATCTGGGGTTCATACTTTAGCATTTTAATAAGGTGACATCACAATTTTCATAACAGCAATTGAAATCAATTTTAAAAACATGAAATAATCCCATAGTTTACCAGATATGTTTTCAGATCTGAAAACTATGAGTGATTTGTGCATGAATTCACCTGTTGTGTGAAATTTGTGTGTCATATGACATCTTGGTTGATTTACAGAGTTTCTGATTAACCACTTTGAGCATGATTTACTCGTTACTCTGTTTTTCAACTAAATACAACCAACCTTAGTATCAATGAATTTTGAGCTGAACTATTATGTCAAATTGATTGTTAGATCGAATTTGACTGTCCGTGCTCTGATACCAATTGTTAGGATCGGAGGCTCTCATGATAGTGTTTGTTTGTTTAAAATGAATGATCAATGAATATGAAAACATGTTAGGTGCAGCGGAAGTGAAAACAAACTCTGTAAACACAATCAAAGGAGAAAATAGTTTGATAAACAATTGCTTCTCATAGAGTCAAATGATTTACAAATCAAAGCAAAAGATTACAGATATGCTTACAAACTATACTCCCCCTCAGCCTGATGCCCCAAGGTTGGTTGCACACAAGATGAAAGGATTAGACATGAGGAGAAGAACCCGCTCAGTCAATCAAATGTAACAGTACAGGGTACTGTTACATTTATAGGCAAACCAAACCACTGAGGAATCTCAGCTGACGTCACCATGAAAGCGACGTCTAACAGCCTAACACCCTGTATCTACTGTCCTTACACAAACACTGCTAACCTAACCACTGACTATACATAAAACAAACAATTTACTAAACAACTGCTCTCCCTTTATGTCAGTGCTTTCCTCAAGGTTGATCAGTCCTTGACTGAGCAGTGCTTTATCATCAGTAGATAGGACCAGCAGTGTTAGATACTTCAGGGTTTTCATCAGCAGTTGAAAAGGCAGTAGCAGTTGAATATGAGCAGCAGATAGAGACCATCAGTTGTTATAAATCACTTTCAAGGGGAGAGCAAGGTGTAAACCGCTGCTTATTGTGAATCCTCTGTTGTGACCTGGTTTTGGCTTTACATTATCTGTTCCTCTGATAGGGTTCAATCCCAACATCTGCTCGAACCAGACTTCAGGAGTTGTATTTCCCTTAAAAGCATTTGGTTTGTTTCCTGTTGCTGCCTCATTTGTTCCTGCACACTTCCAAATAAGGTTAAAATTTCATCATTAGAAGCTAAAACGGGAGCAGATCCCTGGACACTCCGAGTCGGGATAACATCTTGAGATTGTGTAGAGGCTGGCATCCTTGGAGGAGGTGGTGGAAGCACCGAATCGGTAGTAGCAGAAGTCATAGCAGACACAGTAGAGGAACTCATGTTTGATCTTGAGGCCATTATGGACAATGTGGCAAAAAGTTTTGAAAACAGAAAACCGATTAGCGATTTGACAAAAAAAATTTAGTAAAGAGAGCACCACTTGCCCCACGGTGGGCGCCAAATTGTTTTGGTCAAAAATTACCGAAGTAACTTAGTGATCAAATTAGTAAAGTGAGGTAGTGTGCTAGAAAGTGTGTTTGAAAATATGCTTGTTAAGTTATTTAGAAAATCAGTATTCAGGATACGGCTCAGGATATTGAGTTGTATCTATGATCAAACAATGAGCAAAAGTAAAGTAAACGACACGAGATGTACGAGGAAAGCCCTTGATCAATCTAGATCGCCGGCATAAAACCTCGGGAGCTGACAATCGCAGCTGCCTTGTTCTTCTATTGCTTCAAATATCAGGATACAGTGCAGGATGCGGTACGGATCGACTAAGTGTTACAACGAAACTTGAATACAAGTGTGGTGTTTGCAATGAGCTAGAGAGTGAAAGTGTATGAGAGTGTTAGTGAAAATTGTGTGTTCTAAGCTGATCCGCCCCCATCTATTTATAATAAAGATAAAATAACAAACTACCCTAAACTTGCGGGATCCACTGAATATTCCTTCTTCGAACGTTGTAGACCTGGTCTTTCGGGCTCAACGTCTCTCCCTCAACAAACTCGTCCGAGTCTTGAGGAGAAGAAGTCCTCTTGACCGTTAGCAAGTCTCAGCCCTTAACCTGCACGTGGTTAATTTAATAAGCCTCAGGATACCGCCCAATATGTTAGCAATATCCTCTTCCAGCATCCTGGTCACAAATAAACAAACAAAGGCAGGATATTGGTCAGGATACGTATGTTAAGAAAATGACCCCTAACATTACTCATCCTCGATGAAATCCTCAACAAAGCCTAGTGCAGCAAAGCAATTAAAGATGCAAGGCCAGGATATCATGGAGGCTTCAGAACAGGATGTAAAGAAAGTTATCCTGAATCAGGATAATCCGGATATCTCGGTGCTCGTAGGAACCAATATCTCTCAGGATATTAAAAACCAATTGATTAACTTTTTGAAATGCAGAATGTCAACATTCGCGTGGGAACACGAGGATATGACGGGTATTTCCAAGGATATTATAACTCACAAGCTCGGAATTGATAGGTCCTTCAAGCCTGTCCAACAAAAATGAAGGAAATTTGCTCTTGAGCGGAACACAATCATTCATGAGGAAGTTGAAAGATTATTAAAGAGCAAGATGATTAGGGAAGTGAAATTTCCTAAATGGCTGGCAAATGTAGTTGTGGCGCAAAAGAAAAACGGGAAATGGAGAGTCTGTGTAGACTACACAGACTTGAACAAAACTTGTCCCAAAGACCCGTTTCCTCTACCTCATATTGATTCAATGGTGGATGCTACTGCTGGCCATGAGATGTTAACCTTCATGGATGCCTCCTCAGGATTTCAACAGATCCAAATGGAACCCTCGGATCAGGAGGATACTGCTTTCATGACACCGACAGGTATTTATTGTTATACTGCTATGCCTTTTGGTTTAAAAAATGCAGGTGCAACATACCAAAGATTGGTGAACATGATGTTTAAGGACAAGCTGGGGGACACCATGGAGGTGTACATCGATGACATGGTAGTTAAATCTAAAAAGGCTGAGGATCACCTCCAGGATATTAAGGAAGCATTCGATATCCTGGACCAATATAACATGAAACTAAATCCTGCCAAATGCCATTTTGGAGTGGGAGCAGGAAAGTTTCTAGGATACATGGTGACAAAAAGGGGGATAGAAGCAAGCCAGGAGCAGATTAAAGCTATCTTGGATATCAAGTCACCTTCAAATATGAAAGATGTTCAAAGACTGACAGGGCGAGTAGCAGCATTAAACAGATTTATCTCAAGATCCTCGGAAAAATGCAAGGAATTTTATGATATCCTGAAGAAGAATAAAAAATTCGAATGGGGAGAGAAGCATGAAGTAGCCTTGCAGGATTTGAAGCAGTATCTTTCAACCGCACCTCTATTGATGAAGCCTGAGGATGGTGAACCATTATCTCTGTATCTTGCAGTATCAGGAAATGCAGTAAGTGCTGTCCTTGTAAAGGATCATGAAGGTTAGTAGTATCCTGTCTATTATGTTAGTAAAAGTTTATTAGATGCTGAAACTAGATATTCTCATTTAGAAAAATTGATATTAGCCCTAGTTATGGCGTCAACAAAACTTAGACATTATTTTGAAATACATAGGATTCATGTTAAAACCAACTATCCTGTTAAAAATGTGCTTAGGAAACCCGAGATGTCAGGCAGGATGGCTAAGTGGTCAGTAAAATTAAGTGCCCTTGATTTAATATATGAACCTAGAAATGCCATAAAGTCTCAGGCCCTAGCTGACTTTGTGGCTGATTTCAGTAGTGATATTCAAAATGAAGTAGACCTAGAAGTGCAACAACTAGGAGAAAATATAGAATCTTGGACACTATATACTGATGGTGCATCTAATGTAAGAGGTGTAGGTTTGGGTATACTACTAAAATCACCACAGGGGGACATATTACCCCAGGCTATTAGGTGTGAGTTTCCTACCACTAATAATGAGGCAGAATATGAAGCTTTAATTACGGGATTAGAATTGGCTAAGAGCATGAATATCAAGGGTTTACAAGTATTTGTTGATTCCTTGTTAATTACTAATCATTTTAATGGGACCTATGCAGTTAAAGGTGAGAAGTTGATTTAGTATCTCGAAATTCTCAAAAAACTAGCAGGATATTTCGATATTTTTACACTTGAACAGGTACCAAGAGAGGATAATGCTGAAGCTGATGCCTTGGCAAATCTAGGATCAACAGGCAGGATACCGAAGGGAAGCCAAATACCAATATTACATGTCCTGTATCATGTGACGGATCCTCTTAAATCTCAGGATAAGGAAGTAGTGAGTATTCAGGATCTTGATGATGAGTATCCCAAGGAGGATCCTAAGTCCTGGACGGCTCCAATCATGAGATATCTCAAGGAAGGACACATTCCAAAGGATAAAAATCCTAAGGCCTTTAGAATGAAGGTATCACGATTCACTATTATAAATAATGTTTTGTATAAGAAATCTCTTGCAGGACCATATCTGAGTTGCTTGGAGTATCCCGAAACTAAAGAAGTGCTTCAGGATATACACGAAGGGGATTATGGTAGCCATACTGGGGGCAGGTCGTTATTCTCAAAGGTATTAAGAACATGATACTATTGGCCGACGATGAGAAGAGATGCTGCAGAATATGCTCGAAGATGTGATGCATGTCAAAGACACAGTAATATATTACATCAACCTGCTGAGCCACTTTATCCTATCGCTTCCCCTTGGCCATTCATGAAGTGAGGAATGGATATAGTAGGAAAATTGCCAAAGGCTCCAGGAGGAAAAGTCTTCATGCTAGCAATGACTGATTATTTCTCTAAGTGGGTCGAAGCTGAAGCATTTGTTCAAGTTAGAGACCAAGAAGTAGTATCTTTCATAAAAAGGAATATCCTAACTAGGTTTGATGTACTAGCTGAGATAATTTGTGACAATGGTTCTCAGTTTATAAGTAAGAGGACTACTGACTTTTGCAAGAGTTGGGGAATTAAAATGATCACATCTACACCGGTACATCCTCAAGCAAATGGACAAGCAGAATCCTCAAATAAGATAATTGTCAACAATTTGAAGAAAAGACTTGGAGCTAAGAAGGGAAGATGGGCAGAAGAATTACCCTTTGTTTTATGGGCTGATAGAACGACGGTGAAAAGTTCAACTGGCCAAACCCCATTTTCCTTAGTATTTGGAGCAGAAGAGGTGATCTGTCACACCCCGATATTTCCACGTATTACCGGTGGGCCCGGTGGGGAGTATCGTGACGTATTTGATATCATCATAGTCAAACAACACAATATTTAAATGCACAGCGGAAGCAAAAGATAGATTTATTTCAACCAAATGAATTGTAATATAAAGTATCACAATGTAGTTGAAACAGATCCACAGGCGGATCAAAATAAAAAGGAAACATTGTTCAACAGCTTATGACATCCAAGCTTGTGAGACTTATTGTGGACGCTTGGAGAAAGCCAGCCTAGTTCGAGTAGTACCTGCACTTAACCTTTTTGGGAAAATACGTCAGTTTACACTGGTAAATACAATTTAACTGACTCATTTTGAAAAGGTTTGAATGCACGTGGCACAAAATATCTTTTATAAGTTGGGATTATTACTTAAATATAATCTTGTAAAAGGATTACATGTCTGTTATGCGTTCAGTAGCCCGGTTCGTGCCGGGTTAAAGATTAATAGACACACCACATAGTATAGTCCCGCGGAGGGAAACCAACGGTTATACCTTAATAATTGTAAATGCACTGACGGGTGTACGCCTACACCCGTGTGCTAAGGTCGTGGCCATACTTTGAATGATGCCAAGGATATCCGGGACATGGTCATTAAACTCCCAAAGGCGTAAAACAAACAAAATAGATTTTTAAACGGGTCATCTTGATAATACTTAACCACCCACGATTGAGGACTTGTATAATATGGGTAAACTAAACACATTCTGGATTTTGAGACAAAAATGATAAGGTTTGACCCGTTTCGGCTAATATATGCAAACTAGTTACACAAGCCGATCCGAACGCGAAAAGTGCGTAACGAGTAACCAAATGAGTCATATGCAAGTTTCCTAAGTTAATATGCCTTAAATATGTTGTGACATCAGTAACATATCTTCTATTATGCCCGAAATGGATTTGCACTCAAACTATGCCTCGTTAGGGCATTTTGGTCATTTAAAAGGTTATAAAAGAGTTTAATTAGTAATCTGAGTTACAGGTCTGATTTATTTAATAAATATACTTAATTTAATAAGTTATAACAGTAGGGTACTAGATGTATGTGAAATTTATCATTTAAAACCAAACTATGCATCCTAGGGGTATTTTGGTAATTTCACATAGGCTAAAAAGGTCAAAACGGGAATCTGAGTTAAACAAATTTTGCTTACTGTTAAAATATTGTAATTTACCTAAAATATCAGTAGGTATCAAACCTTATATGTTTAAAATAGTTTTAGTACATACTATGCGTTAAAAACGCTTAAAAGGCGATTAGGAGCCATTTCTGGGTTTTATATAGAAAGCTGATATTTTTATATTTCCAGAAGGTTTAAAATAATTTATTTATCATATAAAATCAGTAGCCAAAGGTTTGGGGTAAAAAAAAGATATGTAAAACTCATTTTATGGCCCAAAAGGGCAAAACCGACAATAACCGATTTAGAACTACAACCCTATGTTATGCTCAGCCTAAAATTTATTAAAAATCTTCAAAAATCCTAAAATATTATATTACATCAGTGGGTAAAAAGTTTGATATCAAAAAGTGGGTTTAAATAGGCTATATGCTAATTACGCCGTTTAATTAACATAAAGCTTTCTAATTACGCTATTGAGCATAACTCTTAATCTAGACCTCAAACTGATGTCAAATTTTGGATACAAGTTTATAAATTAGTAACTAAGGTTTCTACTCTTTCACATTTTCAAAAATCACGTTTTAAGGTCAAATGGGCATAATAGTCAACATTTAAGCATTTAACGAAAACATGCATATGAATCGGATAACTAATGAACCAAGTTGTATAATCTCAGAGAGTTATACTTATATGAAACCTGGTCCAAATAAAGCTCTAAGGCAATTCTAAAACATGCTTATACGGGTCAGAACTGAAAGTCAAAGCGAAAGTCAAATTATGCGACTTTCGGTTCCGATCCGAGTCTAAACTGAAAATTTTCGGGTTGAACATGTTTAGACATGTTCTTACATTAATTACCAAGTTATATTAGTGATCAAACAGGTTGCATGTCTCCTACATTGCTAATTATGCATTAATTTGAAAATAAGCATTCTGTTGACTTTTTAATAACAACTTTGACCCGACAATTGACCTAGTTAGAGTGGGAATCAGAGAGTACCCTTTAAGGGTTTATTACCCACATAAATACCTACTTATAGGTACTTTTAATTCGAGATTTGACTGAACAAATTTTAATTAATCTCGAAGTCAAACTTTAATTACGACGGTTTGACTTTTAGCTAATTAACTAAGCTAAACTGAATTAGGAAGGGTTTAGGACACTTACAATGGTCCTAAGTATGATTAGGGATCACTAGGAAGCTTGTTGCTGATCAGGAGAGCTCCAGAAATGAAGATGCAATTGAATGAACAAAGTGTTGCAACTAAGTGGGTTCTTATATAGTCATTTTGATCACTTAGGATCATGCCAAGGAAGCCTATGAGTGTTTCCAGATCAAGAAAAGTGCCCTCTGTGCATGTAATACCATTGGGGAGCCCCTGGTATAAGAAAACAACACTTTAAAGTCGGTTACAGACCTGCAACTGGCAGCTGTTCGTGTTTTGGTCGTTGGCAGCTTGTTCGCGGGCCGCAAACAGTCCCTCGCGGGGCGTCTAAAAATGGCGCAACAGGCCAAACAAGTTTCACAAATTACATTTCAGTCCCTGATCCTTCCATACGTGGTTTTAAGTGTTTTTCTTTCACTTTTGGCCCTCTAACTTGATTTTTAAGGGCCTTAAGACTTTTACAAACTTGGTTAAGTCCTTGGTTAACTTTGTGCTTACCCGAAAAGTCACAAATTTCAACGTTGACGCTATTAACCCCTCGTATACGAATTTGATCATAACTTTCTCATACGATAACCAAACTTGGTGAAATTTTTACCACATATTCTAGTGAGTATAATTTATCGTTACAAAGCTTTGGGTTTGCTAAAAGGTCACTCAGAGGTACACTTTCAACATGTTGACACATTTAACCCATGTAGTTTGTACTTTCTCACTTTCTTCCACGATTTGCTTCGTATGATCCATGATTTATTCGTTTAAGGTTATAAACATCATGTAGGGCTATTGTAGAGTATATTTATCCATTGTTGACGTTTTGAACCCTTGTATTCACATATTTTTCTTGTTTATCAACTTTAATCCCTCTAAAGCATTCTTTCACACGTTCAAAGCTTATGACACGTGTCAATACATTATTGGACATGAAATTACGAGGTGTTACATCCTCACCCCCTTAAAAGAAATCTCGACCTCGAGATTTACTGAAACAAATGAGGGTACTTTTCTTTCATCGTGGACTCTACCTCCCATGTGTATTCGGGACCTCTACGGGCATCCCATTTGACCTTTACAGTAAGTACATGCTTCCTTCGAAGCTTCTTTACCTGTCGATCCTCAATCGACAATGGTTTCTCCACAAATTTCAAGCTCTCATCTATATGCACATCTGTATGTGGTATGACCAGCGATTCATCAGCTAGGCATTTCTTCATATTGCAGGCGTGGAACACGTTGTGAATACCACTGAGCTCTTCAGGTAAGTTTAACTTGTAAGCCACTGACCTGACACATTCGATGATCTCGAATGGTCCTATATACCTTGGGCTTAACTTACCTTTCTTTCCAAATCGCATCACCCCCTTCCAGGGTGATACCTTTAGCAAAACCTTATCACCAACCTCATATTTCAGAGGTTTACGCTATAAATCTGTGTAGCTTTTCTGCCTATCTCTGGCAGCTTTCAGGCGGTCACGAATCTGGACAATCTTGTCCGTTGTTTCAAAGACTAAATCAGGTCCTGATAATTGAACTTCTCCTACTTCCGCCCAACAAATAGGTGTTCTGCATTTCCTACCATATAATGCCTCAAAAGGCGCAGCCTTAATGCTGGTGTGGTAGCTATTGTTGTAAGAGAATTCAATCAATGGCAAGTGGTTATCCCAACTACCACCTAAATCAATTACACATGCACGAAGCATGTTTTCCAAGGTTTGGATTGTATGCTCACTTTGCCCATCTGTCTATGGATGGTAAGCCGTACTAAAGTTTAAGCGCATGCCCAAAGACTGTTGGAAACTTTTCCAAAAATGTGATGTGTATCTCGTATCTCTGTCAGAGATAATTGATACTGGCACACCATGTAGAGACACAATCTTATCTACGTACAATTGGGCTAACATGTCGGAGCTAAAAGTCTCTTTAATGGGTAGGAAATGTGCTGACTTAGTCAGTCTATCTACTATCACCCATATAGTATCATTTCCCTTCCTTGTCTTTGGCAACTTGGTGATGAAATCCATTGTCACCATCTCCCACTTCCATGTGGGAAGTTCAGGCTGTTGTAGCAAACCTGACGGGTTCTGATGCTCAGCTTTGACTTGCGCGCACGTCAAGCATTTAGCTACATAGGCGGCTACAGACTTTTTCAAGCCTATCCACCAATAGTTTGCCTTTAGATCCTGGTACATTTTATCAGCTCCAGGATGAACGGAATATTTAGAACTGTGGGCTTCCTGGAGGATAACATCTCGAAGTCCTCCAAAAACTGGAACCCATATTCGTCCATTCAATCTCAGCACTCCGTCCTTGTCATAGGATAACTGCTCCTCAGTTACTCCTAGCTTTTCTTCATGATAGTTAACTTCCAACACATCTTCCTTCTGTGCAGCTAACAACCTTTCGTTCAAACTATTCTTTATCTCAATGCTCTTGGCATTGATTCTTATCGGCTTCACTCTTTCCTTTCTGCTTAAGGCATCAGCAACCACATTTGCTTTGCCTGGATGGTATCTTATCTCACAGTCATAGTCATTCAAAGTTTCCATCCATCGTCTTTGCCTCATGTTTAAGTCCTTCTGATTAAACAAGTGTTGAAGGCTCTTGTGATCAGAATAGATCACACACTTGGTTCCATACAAGTAATGTCTCCACAGCTTTAGTGCAAATACGACGGCACCCAGCTCCAAGTCATGGGTGGTGTAATTCTTCTCGTGCACCTTTAACTGTCGTGAAGCATAGGCAATGACTTTGCCTTTCTGCATGAGCACACACCCCATCCCGATGTGAGATGCATCACAGTATACTACAAACTCATCAATTCCATCAGGCAACGTTAACACTGGTGCATTGCTCAACTTTTCCTTAAGAATGTCAAAGGATTCCTGCTGCTTAGGGCCCCAATCAAACTTAACCTTCTTACGTGTCAACGAAGTTAGGGGCGCAGCAATCCTTGAGAAGTTTTCAATAAATCACCTATAGTATCCTGCTAGTCCTAGAAAGCTGCGAATCTCAGTAGGCGTCTTTGGCTCTTGCCAATTCATAACTGCTTCTACCTTAGCGGGATCTACTTGGATACCACGCTCACTAACCACATGTCCAAGGAATTGGACTTCTCGAAGCCAAAATTCGCACTTTGAAAATTTGGCGTAGAGTTTCTCATGATGTAGAAGTTTAAGAATACAGCGAAGGTGTTTCTCATGGTCAGCTTGGCTCTTCGAGTAGATGAGGATGTCATCAATGAAGACGATGACAAATTTATCCAAGTAAGGCTTGCAGACGCGAATCATGAGGTCCATGAATGCGGCAGGAGCATTAGTGAGCCCAAAAGGCATCACTAGGAACTCGTAATGACCATAACGAGTCCTAAATGCAGTCTTGTGCACATCTTCATCTTTAACCTTCAATTGATGATAACCCGACCTCAAATCGATCTTGGAGAAGTAGCTTGCCCCTTGCAATTGATCGAATAGATCGTCGATCCTGGGTAAAGGATACCTATTCTTGATAGTGACCTTATTAAGCTCACGGTAATCGATGCACAGACGCATCGATCCATCCTTCTTCTTGACAAACAAGATCGGCGCTCCCCAAGGAGACGAGCTAGGTCTAATGAAACCTTTGGCTAGCAGGTCATCTAACTGCATCCTCAACTCCTTCATCTCCATTGGTGCCAACCTATAAGGTGCTCTAGCTACAGGTGCTGCTCCGGGGATGATGTCAATTCAGAATTCCACTTGCCTATCTGGTGGTAAACCAGGTAGTTCTTCGGGGAAAACTTCGGGATATTCATAAATGGCGGGGATATCCTCAATCTTAGGCTTCGGCTCATCGATAGTCACTTGTGCCATGTAGATAACACAACCCTTCTTCAAACATCTAGAGGCCTTGAGCATAGACACTTGCTCAGGTAATCCATACTGGGTATCCCCCTAAATGGTAAGTGGCTCACCAGACGGGGTCTTGACCACTACCTGCTTCTTGTTGCACACAATCTGGGCTTGGTTATGCGATAACCAATCCATACCTAGCACTATATCAAAACCGGCTAGCTTAAAGGGAAGTAAGGATAAAGGAAAAGAATGGTTCCTAATGGATATAACACATCCATCTAACACAGCTGAGGCGGTTTCTATGGTTCCATCAGCTAATTCCACCTCGTACTTCACACTTAAAGCTTTAACAGGTAAATTCAGTAACTTACAAAACTTATTATCTACAAATGATTTGTCGGCTCCTGAATCAAAAAGCACTCTCGCATAAACATCATTTATGAGGAAGGTACCTGTGATCACATTGTCGTCTTGAACAGCTTCCTTTGCATCCATCCTGAAGACCCTAGCATTGGTCGTTTTCCCATCCTCAGTCTTCTTTGCGAGTTTTGGGCAGTTGGTCTTGATATGTCCTTTTTCGTTGCAACTATAGCACGTAGCATCTTTGATTTTCTTACAGTCTAAAGTCTTGTGCTCAGAAGACTTGCAAATCCCACAAACTTTTGACTGTGACTGGGATTTCGACTCGAATCTGCACCTCCCAAAATGGTGCTTCATACAAACCTTACACTTGGGTTTATCACCCGACTGATGGTTATCTTTCTTGGATCCAGAACTCTTTTTGTGATCATGATTCCCCTTTTGTCTCCTGTCTGAACGTCGTGAGTTGTCATCCTCACGCTTCCTCTTTTCGGCATTGGTGTTCCTCAGCGATCTCTGCCTGACCGCGTCCAGTGTGAGGGACAGGGATATGTCAGCTGCAGGCCTGAAGGTAGCTGGCCTAGAGGCTTTTACACTTGCCTTTATCTCTGGGGCTAAACCCCCAATGAAACGAGCTATTCTTTTGGGTTCCGGGGTCACCAGATAAGGAACCAACCTTGACAGTGTATTAAAGCTCGTAAGGTACCCATAAGCTGGGTATCCGACTCCCCAAGGAGCTCCGTAAGGCCCATCGGGGTTAGCAGCATTGTAGTTCCACGCCGCCAGGTAGGGATCGATCTCAGCATAGTTAAAGCTGGAGTGAGCAGACTGCTCAAAGGGGTTATATGTTACCGGGCCAGTGTACGTGGGAATTGGGTTGTCAAAGCCCAATGGTGGTGGCATGGCATGCGTAGAGTTCACTTCCGGGTTGGGGTTTGAAGGTCCCCCAAACTGCTGGTCTTCTCGAAGCGGCGGATAGTGACTGCTACTCGATGGTTGGGGGTGCTGATATGTACACCTCTACCTTGCACGGACATCCGTGCGTTGTTCTCCTTCGCCTCGGCGGCTCAGGAGGTTGCTGCTGAGGCGGTGGTGGTGGCGGGGTAACTGCCACAAAGCGAGAATCCCTGGAAGGATCCGATTGCTGTTGTTGCTGCTGATAAGGTGATGAATGGTATGAGGGTGTGAAATACCACTCATACTGGTTCATTCTCGCTTGAAAGCTGTCTGAACCACGGTAAGGTGATCCGTGAAAAGATGATCCATCGGAGATCTCAATAGGGTGTGTGGGGGTACTGCTCGGTGGCTCAGTAGGGTCGGTATCCTCATCCATGTCCATGGCGTGATCCCCTGGAAAATGATCTTCAGGCCCCAATGGGTTAACACCCACTGGTTCCTCTAGGTAGTTAGCCGGGTTGAACCGGCTTCGAAAGAGATGGGACAGGTTGTCAAAGGAATGGCGTGAGTTGGACCGTTGAAGAGGGATAAACGATGGTTATGGGTTTTCAGGTTCATTCTCAAAGTGGGGTCCAAAAGAGTGTAAGTAAGAAGGTGACGAAGCTAACGAGACAGATCGCCTCGCTGGCTGTAGGTGCGACCTCCAGTCTCCCTGTGGACTGGTGCTAATAGGAACGGGTGAAGTCCGCCTTTGAGAAGGCCCTGCCTCCTCATCGTGGGTTCCTACAAGTGCCTTTCCTTTTCCTCTTCCTCTGAAAAATCTTGGCGGTATATTTTAGACCTGTGAACATAAACAATATAACAATTGTTGGTGTACTGAATGTCTGCTGACTACGTCTTATAGAGTCTTATGTCTAGATAGGTTAAATGAGTGCACAATAGTGATTAAGTTAGGTTTTGGTCATGGTTTAGAATGTCAGTCCGTTTGAGGATGACCTGTTCGTTTGAGGATGACCTGTCCGTTTGAAACATGTCATGTCCGTTTGAAGAAGCATGTCCGTTTGAACAAGGTTCCGTTTGAAGATGCATGTGTCAAGTTCAAACGGAAGGGCAACTAGTATATATAGGTGTTGTGTAGGTTCATTTGAAACGGACATGTATGTGTGTGTGAGTCAAGGTGCTGCCAAAATTTCATCAGAATCATTGTAAAAGACTCAAGAAAGCATTAATAGAAAAGAATTGAAAGGAATAAGCTGTTGTGACTTTGTTTACTTTGATTCCGCCTCTGTAAACGAAGATGAACTGCCTTTACTTATTGTTTAGGGTCACGAACACGATCCAACAAGTGGTATCAGAGCTCAGGATGAGGAGTTCATACCAAATTCAGCTTGATTACTTCGGATTCTCTCACTTCTACCTTTCTTTTCTGATTTGAACTAGTTGTCGCGGTTAAAATGGCCTGAAACTTTCACATATCAAACGAAATACACTGTTAACTAATCCTTGAAAATTTGAAACCAAAATTTGACCTAAAACTGATTGAAAACATCCATTCCGTTTGAAAATGTTCGTTAAATGCTGACGTCATCCGTTTGAAGCTTGACATTCCGTTTGAAACTGGCTTCAAGTTTGAAACTGGCTTCCGTTTGAAACTGGCTTCCGTTTGAAACTGGTTTCCGTTTGAAAGTGTCTAAAAGTTTGAAAGTGGTTTCGTTTGAAACTTGATTAGTGTTGTCTCATACGGAATAACATATTTCATTTGAGAAGAGTAATTTCCGTTTGAACAATTCCACTTGAACAGATTTCGTTTGAATCTGTCATTTTTTAAAACCAAGAACTTTCTAAGTATTTGTTGAATATTTCAGGTGTTTGAAGATGTCGAGCAGCGGTGAAGAACTTTACAACACATTCTACAATGCGTTCACTTCAGAATCGACAGAAAGAAGATCTGATATGAGAGAATATTCGAAAGAGATTTCAGAAAATTTGAAGTACGAGAATATGTATGGAAGCCAAGAGAAACCACCGAAGCTAATGAAGATTGAAGATTATAACTGGTGGAAAAATCGATTTGAGGGTTGGGTAAAAGCATTTGCTCCTGAAAGTTGGTTAAAATTGAAAAATGGATATACAGAACCAGTGAAAGAAGGAGGAGAGTTAATAGACGGAAAAGATTTGACAACTCGTATTTCCGAACCTATCATTGTACTTTGATGTAACGTATGTGAACGTGTTATGATTATATGAAAGTGATTAATTGAATGAATGTTATGTGAAAATGTGTCGTGCTTGTATGTATATGTATGTATAACCACACGAAGTAAACCAATCGCACAATAGCAACTTGAACGCACAAGCCTTTGGGTTTTACTACTCTCGGCCCACTTCTATTGAACTTGAACCGAATGGGCAACCCATTAGGGGGGGTTCAGCCCACTCTCTCTTTTACACGCATAGCATTAGGAGGAAGGGTATACTTCTCATTTGTTTGCTAAACACACAACACTTTACACAAACCCTAGCTCTCTTCCTCTCCTCTCAAACTCGACGGCAAACGCACCCTTCCCATCGAAGATCTTTGTGTTCGGATCATCCTCGTTATACACTATCAACCGATTAGTGTTTTGTTATTAGTTGATTTTATGTTATGTGATTATACATGTCTCATGTGATGAATTGTAAATGGTACATGATTGTTGATCAATGTTTGTGTATTGTCATATGTTGATCGAATCCGGTTAGGATTTCTGTTTGTAGGATCATTAATATCAAGTTGCATGATGATATGATCTACATGGTGATTTAATGATATATTCTGATTGAATGTGATAGAAACTATGAATGGTTGATGATCATATAATCGGCTTACATGTGTATGTTTAGATCATGATATGAATTAGTACCAAACAATATTAAACGATGATATGTAAGTCGGCTGTGTTGTGTTTGAACTTGGATGATATGTGATGATCATAGTGTTAGATCCGATTGAATGTCAGGATAGGTTGAGATCTTGAAACATGATTAGGGTTCATAAAGATTTGGTGTTAAAACACTTATTTGATCGATTAAATGTATGTTTGGAAACTGTTAGTGAGGATTGATTGAATAGAGGAGAATTAGGAAACTGTTGAATGAATTGCATGATTTTAGAAAATTCACTTAACTGATCGAACAAACTAGCCAGTCGCACAAGACTGAACGCACAAGACTGGTCGCACAAGTCTTGTTCAGTCGCATAAGAAGTTCAATCGCACAAGAGATCCCCAGTCGCACAAGACTGTTGGATCACACAAGTTGTTATGTTGTGTAACTGTTGGGCCGGGTTTTCATGATGGGCTGGACTACTTCGGATTGCACAAGATTGTTGTCTATTTGTTATTTTGGGCTGTTTGTATAGTTGTTGGGCTGGGTAACAAGGCAGGTCGCAAAAGATGTATGGATCGCACAAGATGTTTATATGTTGAGCCGTGTATATGTATATAGATATATTGGGCTTTCTTGATATTGGGCCGGGTATTATTGGGCTTCAACGGATGACTCGCACAAGGCCATTAGACTTGTGCGAGCCCAATCTTTTAATCGCACAAGTTGAATACGTTGTAACTGTTAAGCGTGATGACGTGTGTTGCCATGATCTGTATGTGTTCTTTGTCTGCTAGCATATGTGAAACTTACGTGCACTACTTGAACCAAAACCTGACTTGTATGGTAACCATGTTAGGACGTGGTTGACCACTAGGAGCTAGACTTGACCTTTCTGTGTATCTGCCGAGCAAACCAAGGTGAGTTCACACTAGCCAAGGCATGGGATTCCCGGTGGGTTGGGAATGGGATTGAATAACTACTCGTACAACCATTACTATTAAACTACTTAATACTGTCCTCGGATTGAAGGGCACGTACGTAAAACCTACGTACAGTTATACTTATTACTGTCCTCGGATTGAAGGGCACGTACGTAAAACCTACGTACACGATCATAAGACCATCAACTCTATCAAAGGAAGTCCCTCATTTATCGACTTAATCGCCGAGGCCTATGGCGAGCGGGTCATTAGTTAATAGCGCTATTAGGTTTAACAAACCTCACACCGTGCCAGTCGGACGGGCGTGTACTAATGGACTATGGGCAAAGGGTCAATGCTGATAGACATTGACTTAGGGCACCTCTTACATTTTCGTAGCAGTCGATACGCGTGGTCTAGTAACACATGGGAAGCCCCTACTAATCATCGCAAACATGCCTGGAATGGCCGCGATACGAGTTAATACGATACATGGTTTACAAAACGACATACGACTTACAAAACGAATACTATAACTAAACAACCAACTGTGAACTCGCTCAACTTTGTTGTTGATTCGTTGCTACATGCCTTGCAGGTCATTAGGTACTCATGGAGCTTGCACAGGGAGGAACGGTCGTTGTGGGACATGGCAGTGTGTGCCATGCTATGAACATTACTTTATTTCGCATTTAATACTTTCAATGGGTTTTACAATTATGCTTCCGCTAAACACTTAACTATGCTTTGGTTTTGAACACCTTTCATATTGTTTGGTTGAATTATGTTTACTTACATGCTTGTTCAATATGATTGGTAGCTTGATCCTGGTCAGTCATGCCTCCAAGCGGTGATACTCCGCGTGTGGATTTTGGGGGTGTGACAGATTGGTATCAGAGCCATTGGTTATAGAGAACTTGGTTTTAATAAAGGAAAACGTTTTTGTTAAAACCAGACTATAACCTGTACAGTGCTCTACGATCCACAACGACGCTTCACTCCACATGCAAGGCTCGACATTCTAGGTGATATGGTTTAAGTTTTATTGCCTACTTGCTAGATTACGTAGAACTTTGCTTATGGTATGCTTAGACAAATGTAGTCACTGTTAATTGAAAACACATGTGTGCTTACTGTCTTCTGTCATCGCACTTTCGCGAAACCCTTCTCACTCATGTTTCCCTTGATATGAAGATCATGTCTGGACGCGTTAACATGACTCAAGCCCAGTTGACGGCTCTGATTAACGAACAGGTTGCTGCGGCACTTGCAGCCGCACAAGCAGGAGGTATACCCTGTAGTTTAAACTCACTCTAGGATCTCTGGATCCTACTCTCGTGAACCTACCTTTGTGTTAAACTTTGTCCTTTCTTACACCCACAATAGGTCAACATGCTCAGCCACCTGTGTGCACCTTCAAAACTTTTATGGACTGCCGACCCACTACTTTTAGCGGCACTGAAGGAGCTGTATGTCTCCTCCACTGGTTTGAAAAGCTCGAATCTGTGTTCGAGATGTGTGAATGCCCTGAGGCTCGCAGGGTGAAGTATGCTACCGGTACTCTAGAGGGTTTAGCGCTCACGTGGTGGAAAGCTCAGGTTCAAATGCTGGGGTTGGTTGCTGCTAACGCCACTCCATGGAACAACTTTAAGGAAATGATCAAGGAAGAGTACTGCAACCGTGATGAAATTCACAAACTAGAAGTCGAGTTCTTCAACCTTAAGATGACGGGGTCAGAGATTGAAGCTTATACAAAAAGATCAAATGAGCTTGCTATTCTGTGTCCTACCATGGTGGACCCTCCAATTAAGCGTATCGAACTTTACATCAAGGGCTTAGTGCCAGAAATCCAAAGTCATGTGACTTCAACAAATCTCGCCACTACCCAGCAGGTTGTTCAGTTGGCTCACCGTCTCACTGATCAGGCGGTGGAGCAGAACAGGTTACCAAAGCGTATTAGTGCTACAGCTACTTCTGAAACTCCCAGTGACAACAAACGTAAGTGGGATGGAGCTTCAAGCAAAGGTTCAACTTCTGTTCAGTCTCAGTCTCAGCAGAGAAGAACTAAAGACTACAAGAGCCCTGGTCAGCAATCTTCTGGTAGCCAAGGGCAAGGTGGTTATCGAGGAAACCTCCCAAAGTGCAACAGATGTAACCGACACCACACTGGTCAGTGCAACAAGGGTCGTTGCCAGAGGTGTCTCAAGATGGGTCATGAAGCTAAGGATTGTAGGAGCTTACAACCTGCGAATTAGAACCAGCGACAACAACCACCAGCTCCACAAGACCAACAGCAGCAACAACGAGACAACAAGGGATGCTATCAGTGTGGAGCTGAAGGCCACATCAAGAGAAATTGTCCCCAGCTGATTCAGAACCAGAACAATAACAATAATAACAATCAGGGGAATGGAAACAACGGGGGTAATAATGGCAACGGTGCAAGGGGACGTGTGTTTGTTATTGGCCAAGGTGAAGCAAGGAATGATCCCAACGTGGTGACGGGTAAGTTCCTTCTCGACGACTTTTACGTTACTGTCTTGTTTGATTTGGGTGCTGATACTAGCTACGTATCCCTAAAAGTTAGTCAAATGCTTAACCGTACCCCAACATTATTGAACCCCAAGCACACTGTAGAGTTAGCTAATGGTAAAAGTTTAGAGGTCACCCACATAGTCAAGGGTTGTAATCTTGTTCTTGCTGATCGTACTTTCTCAATCGACCTCCTTCCTATCACTCTGGGTAGTTTCGACGTTGTCATAGGGATGGACTGGTTATCCCAACACCAAGCAGAAATTCTTTGCAACGAGAAGATTGTTCGTATTCCTCGCCCAGGTGATGAACCTCTATTGATTCGTGGTGACAAGAGTGGTGCTGTTGTGAGCATCATCTCTTTCCTTAAGGCCCAGAAGTGTTTGCGTAAGGGCCACACTGCTATTCTGGATCTCGTTACTGACACCTCGAAGAAAGAGAAGAAGATAGAAGATTTTCCGATTGTACGCGACTATCCTGAGGTATTCCCTGAGGAATTACCTGGTCTTCCGCCTCATCGCCAAGTCGAATTCCAAATCGAGCTAGCTCCTGGAGCAGCGCCTATAGCTCGTACACCGTATCGCTTAGCTCCATCAGAGTTGGAAGAACTTTCTACGCAACTACAAGAACTCTTGGATAAGGGTTTTATTCGTCCTAGCTCTTCGCCCTGGGGAGCTCCAGTCCTGTTTGTGAAGAAGAAAGACGGTACTTTCAGGATGTGCATCGACTACCGTGAACTCAACAAGGTGACTGTGAAGAATCGCTATCCTCTTCCACACATCGACGACCTGTTCGACCAGTTGCAAGGGTCGAGCTACTATTCAAAGATTGATTTGAGATCAGGTTATCACCAGCTGAGAGTCCGAGAAGAGGACGTCTCCAAAACAGCCTTTAGAACTCGATATGGACACTATGAGTTTTTGGTCATGCCTTTTGGGCTGACAAACGCACCTGCAGTATTCATGGATTTGATGAATAGAGTGTGCAAGCCTTACCTGGACAAGTTCGTCATAGTCTTCATCGACGACATCCTGATCTATTCTAAGAGTCAGGAGGAACACGAGCAGCATTTACGACTCATTTTGGAACTACTTCGAACAGAACAGCTGTACGCCAAGTTTTCAAAATGCGACTTCTGGCTTCGTGAAGTCCATTTCTTAGGCCATGTGGTGAACAAGGATGGGATTCACGTTGATCCATCCAAGGTAGACTCAATTAAGAACTGGCCTGCACCTCGTACACCAACGGAAATTCGCCAATTCTTGGGCTTGGCAGGTTACTACAGGAGGTTCATTAAGGATTTTTCCAAGATTGCACAGCCTCTCACCTCACAAACGCAGAAAGGCGTTGTTTATCGATGGGGAAATGCACAGGAATTAGCATTTCAGCACTTAAAGGATAGACTCTGCAGTGCACCTATCCTTTCATTGCCAGAGGGCACAGACGACTTTGTGGTTTACTGCGACGTATCTATTCAGGGTCTTGGTTGTGTATTGATGCAACGGGATAAAGTTATAGCCTACGCCTCACGCCAACTTAAAGTTCATGAAAGGAACTACACTACGCACGATCTAGAGTTGGGAGCTGTTGTTTTTGCACTTAAGATATGGAGACACTACCTGTACGGTACCAAGTGCGCCATTTACACCGACCACAGGAGTCTAGAGCACATCTTCAAACAGAAGGAGTTGAATATGCGACAACGACGATGGGTCGAGCTACTGAATGACTACGAATGCTCGATCAGGTACCACCTAGGCAAGGCCAATGTTGTGGCTGACGCCCTCAGTCAAAAGGACACTGCGCCTAAGCACATACGAGCTTTACAACTCACTATACAGTCTAGTCTTCCTTCTCAGATTCGAGATGCTCAGGTAGAAGCATTGAAACCAGAAAACGTCAGGGCTGAAGCCCTACGCGGCTCAAGGCAACGATTAGAACAAAGGGAAGACGGTGCTCACGACGTAACAGGACGCATTTGGGTCCCACTCTATGGCAACCTACGAGAGCTTGTGATGGATGAGGCACACAAGTCTCGCTACTCGGTACATCCTGGTTCGGATAAGATGTACCACGATATCAAAACTACGTATTGGTGGCCTAGCATGAAAGCTCACATAGCAACGTACGTTAGCAAGTGCTTGACTTGTGTGAGAGTCAAGACGGAATATCAGAAACCTTCAGGCCTACTCCAACAACCAGAAATACCACAATGGAAATGGGAGCAAATTTCCATGGATTTTTTTACTGGCCTACCTAGATCTCAACGTGGTAACGATACTATTTTGGTGATCGTGGATCGACTCACAAAGTCTGCTCACTTCTTGGCTATCAAGGAAACGGATAAGTTCTCCACATTAGCAGACGTTTATCTTAAGGAAGTAGTCTCGAGGCACGGAGTGCCCACCTCTATTATCTCTGATCGTGATGCACGATTTACTTCAGAACTATGGCAAGCAATGCACAAGTCTTTTGTCTCACGTTTAGATATGAGCACAGCTTATCACCCGCAAACGGATGGGCAGTCTGCACGCACCATCCAGACCCTCGAAGACATGCTTAGGGCATGTGTAATTGACTTTGGAAACGGCTGGGAAAAGCATCTGCCACTTGTGGAATTTTCGTACAATAACAGCTACCACACCAGCATTAAAGCTGCTCCGTTTGAGGCATTGTACGAGCGTAAATGCCGATCACCTCTCTGTTGGGCAGAAGTGGGGGATAGTCAGATCACTGGCCCAGAACTTGTGGTAGACACAACAGAACGAATTGCTCAAATACGACAACGAATGGCGGCAGCTCGTGACCGTCAGAAAAGCTACGCTGATAAGGACAGGAAACCACTCGAGCTCCAGGTTGGGGAGCGAGTGCTACTCAAAGTTTCACCCTGGAAGGGTGTGGTTCGTTTTGGTAAACGAGGCAAACTTAACCCACGATACGTCGGACCTTTCGAAGTCATCGAGAAAATAGGCAAGGTGGCCTACAAACTGAACCTACCAGCAGAACTCTCACAACGTTTTCCACGTGTCGAATCTGAAGAGGTGTCTGTCAGATGAGACTCTCATAGTTCCTTTGAAGGAGCTCACTATCGACGAGCAGTTACGTTTCGTCGAGGAACCAGTTGAAATCACGGACCAGGATGTTAAGGTCCTCAAGCGCACTAGAATACCTCTCGTTCGAGTTCGTTGGAACTCACGTCGCGGCCCAGAGTTCACCTGGGAACGCGAAGACCAAATGAAACAAAAGTATCCCCAACTATTCGCAAACAGTACAACCACTACTGAGGCCGAAGCTACGGAATTTCGGGACGAAATTCCAGATCAACGGGGGGAGGATGTGACACCCCAGGAAAACCAAACAACTTAACTAGCTTCCTCAGTGAGTACGTACCAAATTTCGGGATGAAATTTCTTTCAACTTGGGGATAATGTGACAACTCGTATTTCCGAACCTATCATTGTACTTTGATGTAACGTGTGTGAACGTGTTATGATTATATGAAAGTGATTAATTGAATGAATGTTATGTGAAAATGTGTCGTGCTTGTATGTATATGTATGTATAACCACACGAAGTAAACCAATCGCACAATAGCAACTTGAACGCACAAGCCTTTGGGCTTTACTACTCTCGGCCCACTTCTATTGAACTTGAACCGAATGGGCAACCCATTAGGGGGGGTTCAGCCCACTCTCTCTTTTACACGCATAGCATTAGGAGGAAGGGTATACTTCTCATTTGTTTGCTAAACACACAACACTTTACACAAACCCTAGCTCTCTTCCTCTCCTCTCAAACTCGACGGCAAACGCACCCTTCCCGTCGAAGATCTTTGTGTTCGGATCATTCTCGTTATACACTCTCAACCGGTTAGTGTTTTGTTATTAGTTGATTTTATGTTATGTGATTATACATGTCTCATGTGATGAATTGTAAATGGTACATGATTGTTGATCAATGTTTGTGTATTGTCATATGTTGATCGAATCCGGTTAGGATTTCTGTTTGTAGGATCATTAATATCAAGTTGCATGATGATATGATCTACATGGTGATTTAATGATATATTCTGATTGAATGTGATAGAAACTATGAATGGTTGATGATCATATAATCGGCTTACATGTGTATGTTTAGATCATGATATGAATTAGTACCAAACAATATTAAACGATGATATGTAAGTCGGCTGTGTTGTGTTTGAACTTGGATGATATCTGATGATCATAGTGTTAGATCCGATTGAATGTCAGGATAGGTTGAGATCTTGAAACATGATTAGGGTTCATAAAGATTTGGTGTTAAAACACTTATTTGATCGATTAAATGTATGTTTGGAAACTGTTAGTGAGGATTGATTGAATAGAGGAGAATTAGGAAACTGTTGAATGAATTGCATGATTTTAGGAAATTCACTTAACTGATCGAACAAACTAGCCAGTCGCACAAGACTGAACGCACAAGACTGGTCGCACAAGTCTTGTTCAGTCGCACAAGAAGTTCAATCGCACAAGAGATCCCCAGTCGCACAAGACTGTTGGATCGCACAAGTTGTTATGTTGTGTAACTGTTGGGCCGGGTTTTCATGATGGGCTGGACTAGTTTGGATCGCACAAGATTGTTGTCTGTTTGTTATTTTGGGCTGTTTGTATAGTTGTTGGGCTGGGTAACAAGGCAGGTTGCACAAGATGTATGGATCGCACAAGATGTTTATATGTTGAGCCGTGTATATGTATATAGATGTATTGGGATTTCTTGATATTGGGCCGGGTATTATTGGGCTTCAACGGATGACTCGCACAAGGCCATTAGACTTGTGCGAGCCCAATCTTTTAATCGCACAAGTTGAATACGTTGTAACTGTTAAGCATGATGACGTGTGTTGCCATGATCTGTATGTGTTCTTTGTCTGCTAGCATATGTGAAACTTACGTGCACTACTTGAACCAAAACCTGACTTGTATGCTAACCATGTTAGGACGTGGTTGACCACTAGCAGCTAGACTTGACCTTTCTGTGTATCTGCCGAGCAAACCAAGGTGAGTTCACACTAGCCAAGGCATGGGATTCCCGGTGGGTTGGGAATGGGATTGAATAACTACTCGTACAACCATTACTATTAAACTACTTAATACTGTCCTCGGATTGAAGGGCACGTACGTAAAACCTACGTACAGTTATACTTATTACTGTCCTCGGATTGAAGGGCACATACGTAAAACCTACGTACAGTTATACTTATTACTGTCCTCGGATTGAAGGGCACGTACGTAAAACCTACGTACACGATCATAAGACCATCAACTCTATCAAAGGAAGTCCCTCATTTATCGACTTAATCGCCGAGGCCAATGGCGAGCGGGTCATTAGTTAATAGCACTATTAGGTTTAACAAACCTCACACCGTGCCAGTCGGACGGGCGTGTACTAATGGACTATGGGCAAAGGGTCAATGCTGATAGACATTGACTTAGGGCACCTCTTACATTTTCGTAGCAGTCGATACGCGTGGTCTAGTAACACATGGGAAGCCACCACTAATCATCGCAAACAAGCCTGGAATGGCCGCGATACGAGTTAATACGATACATGGTTTACAAAACGACATACGACTTACAAAACGAATACTATAACTAAACAACCAACTGTGAACTCGCTCAACTTTGTTGTTGATTCGTTGCTACATACCTTGCAGGTCATTAGGTACTCATGGAGCTTGCACAGGGAGGAACGGTCGTTGTGGGACATGGCATTGTGTGCCATGCTATGAACATTACTTTATTTCGCATTTAATACTTTCAATGGGTTTTACAATTATGCTTCCGCTAAACACTTAACTATGCTTTGGTTTTGAACACCTTTCATATTGTTTGGTTGAATTATGTTTACTTACATGCTTGTTCAATATGATTGGTGGCTTGATCCTGGTCAGTCACGCCTCCAAGCGGTGATACTCCGCATGTGGATTTTGGGGGTGTGACAAAAGAGTTCACAGAAATAGATATAAAAAATGTTGTAGCTGAATACAAAATGATTACATTGATAAAAAAATCAGTGAGAGAAGATATCATTTCGCTACTTGAGCAAGAAAAAACGTCAAAGTGTTTATGGGAAGCGTTAGAGAGAAAGTGTGTAGGAAGTAATGAGATTGTGAAAAACAAAAAGAAATTGTTACGTAAAGAGTTTGATCTTTTTGGCTGTATGAAAAATGAATCGGTTTGTAAAATGATTGAGAGATTTGGACATCTGAAGATGGAGCTGGCCAGACACAAAATCACATACACTCAAGAGGAGCTGGTGGATAAATTGTTTGACTCATTGCCAAATGATCAGGATTGGCAATACTTTGCCTTAATGTTGAAAAACACAATCAAGCCTGAAGAGTTAACAGTGGATTTGCTGATCGAAAGACTTGAAAGTCACTAGTTGGAGATAAAGAGATCTAAAGTCAACAATTCAGCTCATCAGCAGAATGTGGAATTGAACTACAGAGGAAATCTACCACAGGCTGGATCTCCAAGAACAGCGTTTTCTGCAGAAAGTTCAAAATCTGTGAACAATGAAAGTCCTCATAGTGGTTTTCACAGTGGATCTTTTTCAACAACATCGAGTCAATCTGCATCAAAGAATGTATTTCAATGCAACATTGCAGTAGATTTGAAGAATACTCAAAATTTCAATGAGGAGTCTGCAAAGCAACAGATGGTCTTCTTAGCATCTGTGCTTGAATCGTATGAGAGCCTTGTGGCAGGCAAGATAGGCAACACCAACCTAACTAAGGAAGACTACGATCAAATAGATCCTGAGGAGATGGAACTGATCGACATAAGGTGGTGTATGGCCAGTGCAGTGAGGAGGGCACAACGTTTTATGGAAATTACCGGAAGGCAGTCTATTGGTGGACCTTCTACCAAGTTAGGCTTTGACAAATCCAAAGTGACATGCTTTAAATGCAAACAGAAAGGTCACTTTAAACGTGAGTGCAGAAATGCTTATGCTGATGATACTGTTAATCCGTTCAAGGAAGATTACTACAAGAAAGCAATCTATCATCAGAACAAGTCTGAACCTCCCAGATTGAAGCAGCTTGAAGAAAAATCAAGAGCTCCGGCAGTTATTCATGACGATAAAGGTTATGACTGGAGTCAAGTTCTACCTGAAGAAGATGCAGTTGGATATGCATTTGTAGCTGAGGTTGATCCTGATAAATGGTGGAAAATAGATTATGCAAGATGGGAAATTGGAAAATTCACAGAACCATTCAAAGAAGCCCAGAGAGCCAAAAGATGGAATGATGATTTAGAATGTTACATGGATCCACGGGGTAATCCAGTTGTTGACCCATCAAAGGTGGATTTTGAAGCTATAACAAATTTGCTTCCAAGTCAGGCTACTTTCAACACAAGAAGGTTATCTGAAAAAGAATATTGGCCAGATTTGATGAACAAAATCAAAGAAGTTTGCGAAGCGAGTCTACCAAAGGTGGTAGAAATGAAGAAGAGAAAAGAAGAAGAGTTGAAAAAGATGGTAGAGGAAGTAAAGATTACTGCAAAACTTGCTGCTGAAGAAGAACAGAAGAGTGGAGAAGAACAGAAAGTAGAAGAAGAAGAGAACAAAGAGGAAGATCAGACAAAAGAACCGGTGCTCAAAGAGACAGAGGTAAATGAATCTTCTGATCTATCGAGTGTTGAAATTGTTGATAAAAATGAGAACAAATGCAGGAATTGCATAGAAATGTGCAAAGCCTGTATTGAAAAAGATGAAACAATCAAAACAAAAGATATTGAAACAAGCAAACTTGAAAATATTTTCAAAACAAAATGTAAAGAAATGATTGAAAAAGAAGAAATTTTGAAACTAAAAGTTGAAAAATTGACACAGAAGTGTCAAGATCTTGAAAAAGAAAATGATGTGTATAAACAAATGTGTACAGCAAAATGTGTTGGTTGTGTTGAAAAAGAAACTAAATTTCAAGATTTTCAAAAAGAATATGATTCTTTAAAGTGGTCGAGTCAGAGAATACAAGAGGCTTATGATACTTTGAAGAGCCAAGTAAAATATTTTGATCAAAGATTGTCTGAAACTTTAGTCACTAAAGAAATGTATGAGAGACAGTTTAAAGAAAAGCAACTTGAATTAAACAAGTGTGTTGATGAAATTGCTAATCTTAAACAAGTTTTGGCCGAAAAAGAAAAGATTGTTACCAAACTTCAAAGTTATCATAACTCTTCGTACATTCTCGAACGCATTTTCAACATCACACCAGATGACAAAGATACTGACAAGAACAAAAAGGGTATTGGTTCAGAATTTCATCAGGTACCACCACCATTGAGAAACAATTATACTTTTTATGATGAGGAAAAGGTGGCAAAAGGTCTGAACATAGTTGACCAGTTACCTGAAAGTATCGATGTGACTTACACCAAATCTGATGAAGCTGATGATTCAGAGGTGGTAAGTAAGGTTGTTGAAAGCGTTCTGAAAGATGAGTCAAACAAAGGTAAGTCTGAATCACATGATGAAAATGAGGGAAATTTTCATGATGGTTATCTCAAACAGACAAAATCCGAGAAAAATTTGAATGATGATTCAAAAGGATTGGTTTACACCATGATTGGATCAGACAAATTATTCTTAGATGTTATATTCCCGATTCAGAATGTGATTTCAGAAAAGGTTGATAAAGTTTTCAAAATGGTTGAGATTGAAAAACAAGAAATTTCAAAGTTTGCTGGTAAAGGTCACAAAACTTTTTATAATAAACCTGGTTTCAAGAAGAAAAACATGAAGGCTGGGTTGGGTTATAAAAAGAAACAAAATTGGAAGAGAAATGAAATGCCAAATTCTCAGGCAAAGATGAGTTTTGTTCAAGGAAAAAGTTTTGAAGAAGAGGAAAAACTCAAATTTAGACAACAGTCTATTGAAGAGTTTTGTGCTCAAAAGAAAAAGCAACAACCACAGGTCAAAGATGTGTCCAAGAGAACATGTTTCAAGTGTGATCAAATTGGACATCTTGCACGAAAGTGTCCAAATCTGAAACCTGTGGATGTTGACAAAAAGAAGCCTGAAAATTTTGAGAAATAAAAATCTGAGGGTGTGAAACAAAGGTCAGCCAGATTTGATTCAAAACAAACTTGGAGGTACAACACAAAAAAGTTTGCTTCAAATCAAATTTGGAAACCAAAACAGACTAGGTCTGATTCTAAACAAACACAGATTTTTCACACACCCAAATTGAGAACAACTCAAAGTTGGAAAACAACTGTTGATATGACAAAACCCAAAGAGTTTTGGAAACCAAAAGTTGTTCAAAAACAAAATGTTCAAAAAGCATCACATTTTTACAAAAGAGGTACTCCGAAAGGTAAAAAATGGAGTGCTAAGAAACAAGTAATTTTGGTAAAAGATGAAAAAGTTGAAGTTAAAATTGAAAAAGTTTTTTATGAGAAAGATTTTCCGAAGCTACATGATGAATATTGTGTAGAAATGCCTAAGGTCCAACAGACCTGGGCTAAATTGTTCAAGTAATTGAATGTTTTGAATGTGCAGGTGCTCACCAAAACCGAAGATTGTGAGAATGAAAGTTGGGGCAGTCTGGCACAGGAAGAGGTTACTGAACCCTGGTTTGGTTGAACAGGGAGTTTATTGTTTTCTGTACATTAAAAAAAAGTGTTGCTTGAATACGCCGAAACCCTCACGGCTGAACAAACATGATTACTTTCACAAGATTGAAAAACGGTTTTCAAACTGTCGAAAATCAATGGGTTGTAAATCATGGGGGTACTTTATATTAGTTTTTCTGCAAAACAGAGCATAGTTAGCAGAAAATGGATGGCGAGACAAAGCTATCAGTGTTGGTTGTCAAATTTTTCTTTAAATGGTTTTGCATTTTAGGGGGAGAAAATTTGTCTAGAAAATTTGAAAAAGCCAAAAACATGATAAAATTCAAAAATTGAGTTTTTGTGTAAAAAGAGGAAATGATAGTACATCAGTAGACAGCTACAGTATGCTAAAGAAATGTAATGATTAAATAGTGTTAAACAGTCTCACTGATGATATGCCGATAGGTTTTTATACATTTAGTAAACTTTTTCGGGATATAAACCTAAATTCAAACTTGCTTATTTTATGGGGAACACTACTTGGATATATAGGTAACCCCTGAAATCTCGTTTGAAGGACCCCTCTTTCTGAGATACTAGGTCTTTATGCTTAGTGATATCTGGGGTATTATCCCGGGACTTCTGATTTTGCGAAAGCAATGGCCTAGTCCCTGGAGAATACTTTCTGCATTGCTTGAAATATAGCGCCGCCCTCAGCAAATTGATGAAACAATAAAATTGATAGTCATTGCTGTTGTAATACAAAAGATCCTCTAAAGGGGACACACCAAAAGTCGAGCCGTCATCTCTCTGCTGAACGGAAGTTCTGACCTGAGCTCTCACGGTTTTGTACTATAATTTATTCCCCTTACAGATATCATCTAGGTATACTCACCTGTAAGACTGAATATTGGGATCTGGATACGGGAGTAAATTCAAGAGGTGGGACACATGAATGAGTTTAAGTTCTTAAAACACCTAATTCGTATCCTGAAGTAGTTGAACTTTGTGTGAAAATTTAAGTGGATAAGTATATCGACAATCTAAGTGAATTGTTTAATTCTTAATGTGTAACTAAGCTCAACGGTACTTGTAACTTGTCAGAAACTGATATGATCCTCTAACGCAAACTCAAACAAAAATAGTGTCTGTGAATATGTTTGTACATATTTCTTTATTGCTTTATATTTTCAGAAAAATACAAAAAGATTTTTGATTCTGCTTTATTTTCGACAACCGATGTCTGAGTGCCGAGTTTCAAAATCTAAGTAAGCTGATTATGTTTCTAAAAATAAAACAAGTTCATTAAATTGAAACTTGAATTAAAATCAAAAATCAAAACAGTTTGTGATATCTCCAAGGTCATTAAGTTGGACTTGGATGATTAACTGTGGGGGATTTGGATGCTTATATTGTTATAGAGCTAGTTTTCGATCCGATTCGATGAAACTGCCAAATTCATGAGAAGTGATTTAGAGAAGATTGAATTGCCAGGTTACTATTCCTGGTAGTCTAAAATGTTGTTACTTATGAATGTATGAGTGATTGCAGGTAAAAGTCCAGACTACGATCCCAGAAGCTGAGTCTAAGGGGGAGTCTGAAGACAAGCTCAAAGCAAGGGGGAGTTTGTAAACCGAAAAGCAAGGTGACGATCCCTAAAGCACGGAAGCTTGACGAAAGGGGGAGCCTGAAGAAAGAGAGAGCCAGAGATAGATCTTGGTATAGCATTTGAAGATAGAAGCTGATCAAAGAAGATAAGGATTGATAGGATGCTTGCATTGTTAGACAAATTTGGAAAGAGACAAAGACTAAAGACTCGAAGCCAAAGACTTCGTCAACATCCAAGGGGGAGTCTGTTGGTACACTGAATGTCTGCTGACTACGTCTTATAGAGTCTTATGTCTAGATAGGTTAAATGAGTGCACAATAGTGATTAAGTTAGGTTTTGGTCATGGTTTAGAAAGTCAGTCCGTTTGAGGATGACCTGTCCGTTTGAAACATGTCATGTCCGTTTGAAGAAGCCTGTCCATTTGAACAAGGTTCCGTTTGAAGATGTATGTGTCAAGTTCAAACGGAAGGGCAACTAGTATATATAGGTGTTGTGTAGGTTCATTTGAAACGGACATGTATGTGTGTGTGAGTCAAGGTGTTGCCAAAATTTCATCAGAATCATTATAAAAGACTCAGGAAAGCATTAATAGAAAAGAATTGAAAGGAACAAGCTGTTGTGACTTTGTTTACTTTGATTCCGCCTCTGTAAACGAAGATGAATTGCCTTTACTGACTGTTTAGGGTCACGAACACGATCCAACAACAACAAAGAAAGAAAAAATATATAAACAACAAAGGTATCACAATAATCAGGAATTGACCAATGTTCTTTGTCTAGACTCGAAAATTTGAGGAATGTGCAATTGTGTAACTGAGATTAAACACAAAAGGCTAGTGTTTAATTCACTCAGTGTTGGCTCTGATACCAACCTGTCACACCCCGATATTTCCACGTATTACCGGTGGGGAGTATCGTGACGTAGTTGATATCATCATAGTCAAACAACACAATATTTAAATGCACAGCGGAAGCAAAAGATAGATTTATTTCAACCAAATGAATTGTAATATAAAGTATCACAATGTAGTTGAAAGAGATCCACCGGCGGATCAAAATAAAAAGGAAACATTGTTCAACAGCTTATGACATCCAAGCTTGCGAGACTTATTGTGGACGCTAGGAGAAAGCCAGCCTAGTTCGAGTAGTACCTGCACTTAACCTTTTTAGGAAAATACGTCAGTTTACACTGGTAAATACAATTTAACTGACTCATTTTGAAAAGGTTTGAAAATTGGTTTGAATGCACGTGGCACAAAATATCTTTTATAACTTGGGATTATTACTTAAATATAATCTTGTAAAAGGATTACATGTCTGTTATGCGTTCAGTAGCCCGGTTCGTGCCAGGTTAAAGATTAATAGACACACCACATAGTATAGTCCCGCGGCGGGAAACCAACGGTTATACCTTAATAATTGTAAATGCACTGACGGGTGTACGCCTACACCTGTGTTCTAAGGTCGTGGCCATTCTTTAAATGATGCCAAGGATATCCGGGACATGGCCATTAAACTCCCAAAGGCGTAAAACAAATAAAACAAATTTTTAAACGGGTCATCTTGATAATACTTAACCACCCACGATTAAGGTCAGATGCCCGACCAAGCGGTATTTTATATACCGTATCCCAAGCCCGTATAAGGGAAAATAAATTAAAAGTATTTACCATTGCAAGTATAATTCACAATTAGCAAGTGCGTGTAGCTTTTACTGGGTCTCCTATTCTGGAACAAAGGTTTATAATAACCTATTAGATTTCTAACGGGTCTTTAATTAAGCTTAAGCTTAGACCGGATAGTTTTAAAGGAAAATACGGTTCGAACGCATGAATAAGCGAAGACCGGAATGGAATATGATTTAGACCCAAAAAGTTTGAGGACTTGTATAATATGGGTAAACTAAACTCATTCTGGATTTTGAGACAAAAATGATAAGGTTTGACCCGTTTCGGCTAATATATGCAAACTACTTACATAAGCCGATCCGAACGCGAAAAGTGCGTAACGAGTAACTAAATGAGTCATATGCAAGTTTCCTAAGTTAATATGCCTTAAATATGTTGTGACATCAGTAAGATATCTTCTATTATGCCCGAAATGGATTTACACTCAAACTATGCCTCGTAAGGGCATTTTGGTCATTTAAAAGGTTATAAAAGAGTTTAATTAGTAATCTGAGTTACAGGACTGATTTATTTAATAAATATACTTAATTTAATAAGTTATAACAGTAGGGTACTAGATATATGTGAAATTTATCATTTAAAACCAAACTATGCATCCTAGGGGTATTTTGGTAATTTCACATAGGCTAAAAAGGTCAAAACGGGAATCTGAGTTAAACAACTTTTGCTTACTATTAAAATATTGTAATTTACCTAAAATATCAGTAGGTATCAAACCTTATATGTTTAAAATAGTTTTAGTACATACTATGCGTTAAAAACGCTTAAAAAGGCGATTAGGAGCCATTTCTGGGTTTTAAATAGAAAGCTGATATTTTTATATTTCCAGAAGGTTTAAAATAATTTATTTATCATATAAAATCAGTAGCAAAAGGTTTGGAGTCAAAAAGATATGTAAAACTCATTTTATTGCCCAAAAGGGCAAAACCGACAATAACCGATTTAGAACTACAACCCTATGTTATGCTCAGCCTAAAATTTATTAAAAATCTTCAAAAATCCCAAAATATTATATTACATCAGTGGGTAAAAAGTTTGATATCAAAAACTGGGTTTAAATAGGCTATATGCTAATTACGCCGTTTAATTAACATAAAGCTTTCTAATTACGCTATTGAGCATAACTCTTAATCTAGACCTCAAAGTGATGTCAAATTTTGGGTACAAGTTTATAAATCAGTAACTAAGGTTTCTACTCTTTCACATTTTCAAAAATCACGTTTTAAGGTCAAAAGGGCATAATAGTCAACATTTAAGCATTTAACGAAAACATGCATATGAATCGGATAACTAATGAACCAAGTTGTATAATCTCAGAGAGTTATACTTATATAAAACCTGGTCCAAATAAAGCTCTAAGGCAATTCTAAAACATGCTTATACGGGTCAGAACTGAAAGTCAAAGCGAAAGTCAAATTATGCGACTTTCGGTTCCGATCCGAGTCTAAACTGAAAATTGTCGGGTTGAACATGTTTAGACATGTTCTTACATTAATTACCAAGTTATATTAGTGATCAAACAGGTTGCATGTCTCCTACATTGCTAATTATGCATTAATTTGAAAATAAGCATTCTGTTGACTTTTTTATAACAACTTTGACCCGACAATTGACCTAGTTAGAGTGGGAATCAGAGAGTACCCTTTTAAGGGTTTATTACCCACATAAATACCTACTTATAGGTACTTTTAATTCGAGATTTGACTAAACAAATTTTAATTAATCTCGAAGTCAAACTTTAATTACGACGGTTTGACTTTTAGCTAATTAACTAAGCTAAACTGAATTAGGAAGGGTTTAGGACACTTACAATGGTCCTAAGTATGATTAGAGATCACTAGGAAGCTTGTTGCTGATCAGGAGAGCTCAAGAAATGAAGATGCAATTGAATGAACAAAGTGTTGCAACTAAGTGGGTTCTTATATAGTCATTTTGATCACTTAGGATCATGCCAAGGAAGCCTATGAGTGTTTCCAGATCAAGACAAGTGCCCTTTATGCATGTAATACCATTGGGGAGCCCCTGGTATAAGAAAACAACACTTTAAAGTCGGTTACAGACCTGCAACTGACAGTTGTTCGCGTTTTGGTCGCTGGCAGCTTGTTCGCGGGCCGCGAACAGTCCCTCACGGGGCGTCTAAAAATGGCGCAACAGGCCAAACAAGTTTCACAAATTACATTTCAGTCCCTGATCCTTCCATACGTGGTTTTAAGTGTTTTTCTTGCACTTTTGGCCCTCTAACTTGATTTTTAAGGGCCTTAAGACTTTTACAAACTTGGTTAAGTCCTTGGTTAACTTTGTGCTTACCCGAAAAGTCACAAATTTCAACGTTGACGCTATTAACCCCTCGTATACGAATTTGATCATAACTTTCTCATACGATAACGAAACTTGGTGAAATTTTTACCACATATCCTAGTGAGTATATTTATCGTTACAAAGCTTTGGGTTTGCTAAAAGGTCACTCAGAGGTACACTTTCAACATGTTGACACATTTAACCCCTGTAGTTTGTACTTTCTCACTTTCTTCCACGATTTGCTTCGTATGATCCATGATTTATCCGTTTAAGGTTATAAACATCATGTAGGGCTATTGTAGAGTATATTTATCCATTGTTGACGTTTTGAACCCTTGTATTCACATATTTTTCTTGTTTGTCAACTTTAATCCCTCTAAAGCATTCTTTCACACGTTCAAAGCTTATGACACGTGTCAATACATTATTGGACATGAAATTACGAGATGTTACATGATCCCAACAGAAATGGTGATACATACGGCAAGATCCAACCTCCGGGATCCTGAGCAGAATCCTGAGGCCCTTTGCCAGGAATTGGATACTATTGACGAGACAAGAGATGCGGCAAAGCTAAGAATGGCAGCATATCAACAGAGGATATTCAGAGCATACAACAAGAATATAAGGACTAGAAGGTTTCAGGTTGGAGATTGGGTATTAAGAAATGCTTTTCAGAATACTACTAATCCTGCTGATGGAAAGTTAGCTCTGAAGTGGGAAGGACCCTATGAGATTGAATCAGAATCAGGGAAAGGAGCATACCGACTTAAGAATATGGAGGGGGTATGCTACCAAGATCCTGGAATGCTATACATCTAAAGTTCTATTTCAAGTGAGTTTAGAATTTAATTTCTAACTCAGGATGGTATGAATTCTATCTCTTTTAATATGTTTAATATTGTTTATTCTTTTGAACCCAATACTGACTTAAGCATCGGAGAGGTGTTAGCCAGGCTAACACCCACCTTAGTTTGCGATTGTTTTGCAGTATATGCTTCGGGATATAGCTCCAGGATACACACTCAGGATACTTCGAAAGATTAGAGGATTGGCCCCATCTCTCACGTTTAAGGGATCCTGATCCCTTCACAGGTTTAAAGGTATTCACCTTTCTCTCGAATTGGGTTTAAACACCCCGCCTGGAGCGCAAGTTATCCAGGGATAGTTCAAGATAGCGAGACCAGTCCATGTAAAAGTGGCTGACAATTTCGTTATTGTTGGCTATATCCTGGATCCTAAAGGTATATGAGAATTGATCACCCTCTCTCACGGTAGAGTATTTTCATACTCTCTAAGGTTTAAAGGTTATCACATTTCTAAGTCTTGGAGTTTATACACTCCCGCCTGTAGCGCATGAAAATTTGGGATTTTCCCCAGAATACTTATGGGTTTATCCCCAGGATACTAAGAAAATTTGGGATTTTCCCCAGAATACACTCCCGCCTGGCCATTATTTTGTTTTAATGCAAGAAAAGAAAATTCTTTAAAGGACAAGAAATAAAATTGTTCAAACAAACACAACCATCAAATTTAAAAAATGGGCTCAGGCATGAACATCCATCACTGCCCATTTCGCTGCTCCTTCATTCATCATGTCTTCACCAGCATCCGCTTCAGGATTAGCTTGAACATCCTTCTCAGCCTCATTACCAGCACCAATTAGCTTTTCAATCACTTTTGCAGGCCCCTCAGTTGTATATTTAACAGGATGCTCCACCGGATTACCGCCAGGACCCCTTAGCTTCAACTCCCAGGCGTCGACGTTCCAAGAAGGGCATTCGAAGCCCAGGGCCTTGGCTTCATAAGCCATTTTTAGCCTAGCCTGAAGAAGGGAGATGACAACGGAGCTTTTAAGGCCTTCCCGGTAAGTGGCCATATCCTGCTCATGTTGAGCCTGGGCAGCGTCAAGATGGGATTAGGCTTCGTGAGTGGCTTTCTTGAGGGCGGCCTGATGCTATGGCCTTGAACTTGTCCTCGTAATGTCGAGATTTAGCAGCAGCAATCATACCTTGGTCGGAAATGGTAACCTCGGCTTTCTTCAATTTGGACTCAAGCATTTTGTTCAGCCCACAGGATTCTTCGTACAGATAAACCAGACGTTCGAGGCCCTACACCGAAAAACGCAGGTATTATTGTATAATAACCAAGATATTGGTTTGACATATATGTGCAGGATATGGAATAAGGATCTATACCTGGTTAAGAAAGGAAGTCATGAACCCGCTTGCGTCGATAAACCCGTGATTCTCATAGGGAAACATCTCGGGAGTCGCAGGTGAATCAGTCTCTTTCCTTTTGCGAGAACTTGAGCTCCGGGGCTTAGTAGCTGGCGAAGGCTTGGGAATGATGATGGCTTTGGAGCTGCTGGGTTTGGATGAGGCAATAGGCTTGGGACTTGGCTCCTTCTTGACCTGGACAGGATCAGAGTAACTGTCCAACTCCTCAAGGTCGAAAACTTCTGGGATTTTGGCTGGTGCTGTATAAAGGGGAAGTTCTAAATCCTTATTGCTCTTTCATTATATTGCGCTAATCAATCATTTACAAAGTGACTCTTACCAGACATATCAGATGATGAATATTGACTAGAACTTGGGAGGTGTGTGGAAAAGCTTCTATCACTTTCCGGTAACCGGTAAATTGCTTCGATTCTCTTTTCAGATTTTTCAGTAGGAGGGGCTACTTCTTTGAAGTTCACTGCATAAGGGCCAAATAAAAAAGTATTAGCACAGGATAAAGGCCTAGAGATGTTTGGGGATATTCTTGAAACCCTAAACCCTACCGGTGGTTAACCACTCCACCGGAAGGCTGGTACCCTCGGAGATGGAATTTCGCTTAACGAAGAAGAATTTCCGTTGCCATCCGTCTTCGTTTTTGGTGGCTTTAAGAGTGAGGGGTTTACTGGAAGTGGAAAAAAGTAAAAATCGACTGGAGCCGTGTGATCGAAGACGGTAAGCGATTGGAATATCCTCGATGCAAAGGTCGGGAAAGTGAAGATGTTTGATTTGGTTAAGTACGATTAGCACCCTCCAAACCATGGGCATTGTTTGGGCAAAGCTAAGACCGGTGGTTCGAAAAAACTGCATCATAAACTCAGGAAAAGGATACCGAAGGCCTAGCGAGAAAGGATATGCAAGAAAACAGACCCAATCGGCAGAAGAAACGTCCGATCGAACTGACCGGTCGAATGGTCTGATAATCGCACTATCTGGAAAGGCGCCGGAGGCTCTCAACGCCGCGATATCTGCATTATCGAAGGCACAAATCTCCTTCTCAGGGTTCTTGAGAAGGTTTTGCTGAACGAAGGTCTCCGTCGATTCGCCGGTATGAGAACGGGTTCTGGTAGCCATTGTAAGTAGAATGAAGAAATTAGCAGGGAATGTAGAAAGAATGAGTAAATACCTGGAGAATCTGTTGATGATATTTGGTTTTCAAACAGAAAGAGAGAAGATATAGGGGCGTAATAGATATCCATCGAGTGAAAACCACGTTGAAAGTTGCATAATGCTATCTTGACCGTCGTTTCAGTTTAATAACTTCGATTTAAGGGATAAGTTTTAAAATATATCCCTTGGAATTGGTATACCAACAGATATATTTTTGGGACAATTGTTATGGGTGATTTTCTGCTCATATATCCCGACTGATATGCTGACTTTGTTTGTTTTATTGTGGCCAGGATGCTGGATCAGGATATTGGTATCATCCTGATACGATATCCTGGTAGTAACTAATTAACCCACGTGCAGATTAAAAGGTGCAAGTCTCTAACGTTCAAGTGGACTTCTTCTCCTCAAGACTCGGGCAAATCAGTTAGATTATGGACGTTGAAGCCGCAAGGCGTGGACTACAACGTTCACATATGGAATATTCGCTGAATCCCGGAATAATAGGATAGTTAGTTGGTTTCTTTTACTATAAAAGGGATTGATCGGATCAGATTAGGGCACACAATCTTTCGTACACTCTTTCTCTCTAGTCGCAAACACTCATAATACACTTACACTTATATCGAATTCACATTGTAACACTTAGTCGATCCGCATCATATCCTGCACTGTATCCTGACATTTGAAGCAATAAGAAGAACAAGGCAGCTGCGATTGTCAGCTCCCGAGGTTTTGTGCCGACGATCTAGATTGATCAAGGGCTTTCCTCGTACATCTCGTGTCACCCTTTACATTTTCGCTCGTTGTTTGATCGTAGATACAGCTCAATATCCTGAGCCGTATCCTGAAAACTGTTTTTACAAACAACTTAATTAGCATCTTTCAACACACTTCCTTAGCACACTACCTCACTTAACTAATTTGATCACTTAATTGCTTCGGTAATTTTTAACCAAAACAATCACTACTAAAATCAGCCACAAAGTCTGCTAGAGCCTGATACTTTATAGCATTTCTAGGTTCATATACTAGATCATATGCACTTAACTTTACTGACCATTTAGCCATTCTACCCGACATCTCAAGTTTCTTAATCACATTTTTAACAGGATAATTAGTTTTAACATGAATCCTATGTGTCTCAAAATAATGTCTAAGCTAAGTTGATGCCATAACTAATGCTAATATCAATTTCTCAAAGTGTGAATATTTAGTTTTAGCATCTAATAAACTTTTACTAACATAATAGACAGGATACTGCTGACCTTCATGATCCTTTACCAAAACAGCACTTACTGCATTCCCTGATACTGCAAGATACAGGGATAATGGTTCACCATCCTCGGGCTTCATCAAAAGAGGTGCAGTTGAAAGATATTGCTTTAATTCTTGTAGGGCTGCTTCATGCTTTTCTCCCCATTCGAATTTCTTATTCTTCTTCAGGATATAGTAGAATTCCTTGCATTTCTCTGAGGATCTTTAAATAAACCTGTTCAACGCCGCTACTCGTCCTGTTAATCTTTGCACATCTTTCATGTTGGACGGTGATTTGATATCCAGGATAGCTTCGATCTTTTCTGGGCTTGCTTCTATCCCCCTTTTAGTCACCATGTATCCTAAAAACTTTCCTGCCCCCACTCCGAAATGGCATTTGGCAGGATTCAACTTCATATTGTATTGGTCCAGGATATCAAATGCACCTTCAATATCCTGGAGATGATCCTCAGCCTTTTTGGACTTTACAACCATATCATCAATATACACCTCCATGGTGTCCCCCAGTTTGTCTTTAAACATCATATTCACCAATCTCTGGTACGTTGCACCTGCATTTTTCAAACCAAAAGGCATGGCAGTATAACAATAAATACCTGTTGGTGTCATGAAAGCAGTATCCTCCTGATCGGAGGGTTCCATTTGGATCTGTTGGAATCCTGAGGATGCATCCATAAAGGTTAGCATCTCATGACCGGCAGTTGCATCCACCATCAAGTCTATATGAGGCAAAGGAAATGGGTCTTTAGGACATGCTTTGTGTGACAACCCGCACTAAACCAGGTATCCGTACGACTTAATTAGTAATTAATTACTGCTGAATTACTGTGCTTACTTGAACTTGTGAATAAACTGCTACTTGATTACTGATACATGTACTTACTTGCATCATACTTTACTTGCTGTCACTACATTATTTACATGCTGAACCTTAGTGACAAACATGATGCACAAAAAGCACAGTAGCACTATAACGGATAACCTATTGAACATGCTGATAAGCCAGCATCAGGCAGACACTGCCTCTAAAGGCCTGTAAGAGCCTGAAATATTTTGCTACACTAGTGGTGAGTGTAGGGATACAAGGATTGTAGAACTGCGTCTCTAGGAATAAGTCACAATGACTGGATGTGCCTAAAACGTACTCTAAGTACAAAACTCAGCACTTTACATAATAATTCAGCTTTTAACTAACTAATAAAGTGCCAAAACATGAGAAAAATAATACTAGACACTTTCCAAAGTGTCAGAAATAAGTTGTGTCACTAAATGTAATTATAACGACACTTTAAGCTTTGTTAAGCACTTTAACGGATTACTATCCAACCAAACAACCGGACTATACCCGGAACATGAAAATATTGTTATTTTCATTATTTATCTTTTTCTGAGCCAGTTAGGGTCCTTGAATACCCTAACACCCTTTGTAACGCGTGACACACTAGTAACCAAGTTAAACACTTAACTTAACCTAATTATCTAACTAATACTTAACCTTTAGTTGGAAATGGACTAGGAGACCCCCCCCCCCCCTTGGCCGAACTCGGTCACATTGTGACCCCCATTGTACCATCTTGATTATTATAATCTTAGTATGTTTAATATCTAGGGTGCACATAATCCATTGGGTAATGCACTTGTTAAATGTCTATAAGATGCTCACTAAACACACTTGGTCTTTCACTTAAACTTTACACCACTCAAAAGCTCTCTCTCCCTCTCTATCACTTTCGGCCGAGACCACCCACCCCCCATCCATCATCTTCGAGTTTTGATCAAGCCATTCCAAGCTCACACACGCGTTAAGGGTCTCGTATTAGGAAGCTTGGAGCAAACGGAGCGTGAAGGACCTCTTTATCTTGCTTTTATCCACGCCATTTTCGTCAAGATTCTTCCCTAGCCCCGAGCTAGTGGTATGTCACTTAAAACACCTTCTTGAACTAATCTAAAGTGGTTAATACGATTTGTAACGGTTAAAACTCGAAATCTTACAAGATGATACTTTAAAGTCTACTAAAAATGCTATAAGTGTTGGATAAAAACTCTCATGTTGTGTAAATGTTGTAGTAATTGAAATTTGTGATTATTTGGACCCGATCTATGTTGTGGTAGCTCGAATCACCGTTTAACCCGGTGTAGTCATGTTCATGGATTATGACATAAGGCTATTTTAGAAGTAACAAGGGTTAAAAGGTGAAACTCTACCACACAAGAATCATGAACTTGTGTAAAAGTGTTTTACTTGTGGAAATGTGTTTAAAACTAGCAGATCTACGCATCTGCAAGTGGTATTTTCAAAGAACCACGTATCAAAGAAATCATGTATTTTAAAAGATGGATTTTACACTAACAAGCATGATTTTTACAAACCACAAGTGTGTAAACACTTGTGAAATGAAAAGATCCGACAAAATAACAGTTTTTGTAAAAGATGACTGGAAGTTGTAAAGATAGATTTTCTCTAAAAACGAGGTTTTTACAAGATCAAATTACCTTATATGAAGATCTACTAAATTTAAGGGGATTTACACCACAGTTTTGGGAAAACTGCAAGTTCATGTAATTTTTGGCAATTTACACATATGTTGATTAGTTGTTGTGATGAAAGTTGTTCTGATCAAATAAAGAAAATTGTTGAGTTGATTTGTTAAAGAAAATGATACGCTTGAAAGCGTGGCCACCTCCAGTTACAGAGGAAACTCTGGCGAAATTTTTCTAAAAACCTAACACTTAGAACTATTTACACTACAAGTGTTGGAATTATTTTTGACATGTTTTCGAAATATAAATTTCACCATGACTTTATTTACTAAATATTCGGAGGTGGGATTTTCACAAAATTTAACGTGATAAATATATATTTTTCACACACTGTTTATGATTATTTTGTGAAAATACATAAATATTATTTTTAGAGTAAAAATAATATTTACGAACGTTAACGAATCCCAAAATAATACGAACGCTTTCACCATGAATATATAAGTTACACCGGTAATTATATTACCACTCGATGGTTAAAACGTAACTTACGCACTTACGGAAATATTTATGAAAGTGTATTTTAACAACGTATTATTGGAGAAAAATTATGTGAAATGAAAATATAACATTTTTGAGAAAAATACTTATATCTTGGAATTGGAAATATATACATATATTAAGTGAGACTTAATGATATAATTTGAACGCACATGTATTGAATCCCCCATCCTTGGGAAGGAGAATAACTACCAAGTATACAGAATGTAAACACGAAATAGTTGTCTAACTATTTCCCAAAAACTTAAACTATAAAGCTAAGGCACGGCCGTCCGTCTAATAGAAATTAGCACCTGTAGGTCGTCGCACAGCTGCCTGATTTGGAGTACTTGGTAGAGACGCACCGACTGTGAGTTCATATCCCCCTTTTCTCTAACTGTTTTCAGTTTTCTTAACTGCGGGGGTGAAATACATGTTACTTTGATTACAAGTACATTATACACGGTATGGTTAGCGTAAGGAGGTTTACTACTTAGATCATGTGAGTGGGTAGGAGCAATATGAGGCCATTAGTCCTCATGGCGGGACCGAGGGACAGGAGCGGTAGATCTATCTGGGTGTAGCGAGCCCAGCCCCAGGCCAAACTAGAAACGGACCTTGGGGTGACTTTGTCCACATACTAATGCCGTGGCGAAATCTGCTAGGTTTGAGTCTCCCTATTTGCACTTCACATATATCAGTGGCCTTGCAAACCATTGGTGATCTCAATTCCCTTATTTGCTACATACCAAAACTATTTTTATACTCACAAAGGTTTACTTACTCACTTACACATGAACTCGCTCAACATTATTGTTGATTTTTCAACTTACATGTATTTCAGGAAATTAAAGATCTGGCGCGGTATGTTATGTTTTCCCGCTGCATATTGGGTTCCAAGGTCATCCCAGTTTAGGAAATGTGACTCTTTCCTGGACAAGTCACAAATCTTAAACTGCGTTTATTTCATGTTGATGTTTATGTTTTCCAAGACAATGTTTTATGTTATGAGGTTGTAAGTCCCTAAGACAATGTTATGTTACTCTGGTTTTAAAACTTAATCGAATGGATGATCTTGCATGATTTTATTTCATATAGCTTTGTTATGGTTAAGCTATGGTATTAAGAAGTCACACCAAAATAACCACGCTTCCGCAAAGCCAGGGTGTGACACTTTGTTCAAGTCTGTGTAATCTACACAAACTCTCCATTTCCCATTCTTCTTTGGAACTACGACCACATTTGTTAGCCACTTGGGGAATTTGACTTCCCTAATCATCTTGGAATTCAATAACCTTTCAACCTCCTCCTGTATGATTGCATTTCTATCAGGAGCAAACTTCCTTCTCTTTTGTTGAACGGGCTTGAAAGACCTGTCAATCCCAAGTTTATGAGTTATAATATCTTTCGATATACCTATCATATCTTCGTATTTCCATGCAAACGTGGATATCCTGCATTTCAAAAAGTTGGTAAGCTGATCCTCAATATCTTGAGGGATATTGGCCCCTACAAGCACCGAGATATCTGGATTATCCTGATCCAGGATAATTTTCTTAACATCCTGCTCCGAAGCTTCCACGATATCCTAGGCTTGTATCCTTAATTGCTATCCTGCCCGGGATTTTCTTGAGGCCTTCATTGAAGAGGAGTAGCACTCCTTCGCCTCTTGTTGGTCACTTTGAACTTTGACTACCCCCTAAGAAGTAGGGATCTTGACACATTGATGATAGGTGGAAGGTACAGCTTTCATATCGTGAATCCACGGCCTGCCCAATATAATATTATAGCAGGATAATGAATCCATGACACAAAACCGTTGCATCGAGTTTACTCCTTCGACATATACGGGCAGTTTTATCTCCCCAACATTATTCTTTGCTTCTCCACTAAACCCTATAAGCACAGTGGACTTTGAGGTAATCTCCATCTCGGGGATGTTCATTCTCTTCAGGGTTTCCAATTGGATGATGTTGACCGAGCTGCCATTGTCCACCAATATCCTGCATACAAAATGGTTAGCAATATATAAAGTAATTACCATACCATCATGGTGAGGATCCTGGATGTTATTCCGGTCGTCATTGTCGAATGTTATCATTTTGTCGTTTGTAAGTGTTGTCATCCTTGTTGGTTTGTCTCATCTTTCTGACTTAGCCTCCTTGGCATGCCTTTTAGCTGCAGAATAAGATGTTCCACATATATCGGATCCTCTTGAAATAAAATTAATTATCTTAGCATCTGAAGGAGGTGATGCTTTGCTCGTTCAGGATCCTTGTCAGCATCCTGAACCTTATTCTTCTTCCTGCCCAGAAGATCTTTCAAATACCCCTTGCTTAATAGGTAGCTTATTTCCTTCCTTAGGGCTATGCAATCTTCCGTCACATGTCCAAAATCCTCATGGAAGGCACACCATTTGGATTTATCTTTCCAATCGGCCTTTTGTTGGTTCTTCCTAGGCCACCTCGCTTTGTCTCCTAAACCCTGCATAGCATACATTAGTTCAGGTATATTAACAGAAAAACAATATTCTGACAACTCAGGATACTCCTCAGGATCCTCATCTTCGATAGCATTCACTTTCTTGCTGTCATTCCTGCCATATGGCTTAGAGCGATATGGTTTGTATGAGGATTCTGACTTCATGTTACTTGATTCGTATATTGAGGATGAATTCATCCTCTCTTGCATTTTCTTGTCATCTTCAAGCCTGGTATATCTCAAAGCCCTGTTTTGAGCTTCGTCCAAGTTCCTGCAAGGATTCATCACAAGATCCTGATAAAACTGGGAATCCTTTTGTAGTCCCATCTAGAATGCTTGGACTGCTGTAGCAACATCAAGGTGTGGGATGTCCAAGGATTCCCTGCTGAATTTGTTCACATAATCCCTTAGGGATTCTTGAGGTCCCTGTGTTATCCTGTAGAGGTCACTTGTTAGTTTTTCAAAGCTTCTACTGCAAGAAAACTGACTATTAAACAAATTAACTAAATGAGCAAATGATGTAATTGAATGAGGTGGAACATTTAGAAGCCATTTCAAGGTTGATCCAGTTAAAGTAGAGCCGAAGCCCTTGCACAAGCATGCTTCTTTAAGATCCGGTGGGATCGGGTTAATCTCCATACTCTCCCTATACTGGGCAATATGCTCCTCAGGATCCGTCGTCCCATCATACAGCTTCATGTTGGGAGTCTGGAATCTCTTCGGGATTTCTGCATTACAAATGGGGTGAGCAAAGCGGGATATGTTGTGACTATCCCATGATACTTCCGGTATAGGCTGCACTATCCCAGGCACACTTGATATCATATCCTTCAACTTTTGAAGCTCTCTGGTTATTGCTGATGTCACACATGTATCCTGCAATGATCCAAGATTATTAGTAACAGGGATACAGGTGTTAACAGACAAGTTACCAGTTTGGCGATTCTGGCCATATCCTGGATCCCTCACAGTCGACATCCTAGCCGTTAAGGGTATCTCCGGAATATTGCTCTAAGAACAGCTCGGTATGATATTGCCCTGATTATCCTCAGTATATACTGCTGAACTAAAGTTCAGCGTCCTGGGCTGCAAAGGGGTGACACTATCCTCAGCAGGTTTCTTGGAGTTGGACTTCAAGAGTTGTATCTCTCTCATTATCATCTGGTTAGTTTCCTGCTGTTGCTTCATCTGATCCTGTATATTACCAAACAAAGTTAAAATTTCATCATTAGAAACCATAACATGAGTTCTCCCTGGAACACCAGATCTGTTGACATTCTGAGCAGGAGGAGTGTCTTGGGATATTTGGCTTTCATTTCTCTTTAAAGGAGCTTGAACTTGTGGAGGAGGAGGAAGCACCGAACCAGTTGTAGCAGAGGTTGTAGCAGGCATTGATGAAGAGCTCATGTTCGATTTTGAAGCCATTGAAATCAGTTGTGTAAAAAGTTTTTGAAAACAGAAATCCAAGTAGTGATTTTAGCAAGGTTTTTAGTAAAAATAGCACCACTTGCCCCACGGTGGGCGCCAAATTGTTTTGGTCAAAAATTACCTAAGTAATTAAGTGATCAAATTAGTTAAGTGAGGTAGTGTGCTAGAAGTATTTGTGAAAAATATGCTAGTTAAGTTGTTAATAAAAACAGTTTTCAGGATACGGCTCAGGATATCGAGCTGTATCTACAATCAAACAATGAGCTGAAAAGTAAAGAGTGACACGGGATGTACGAGGAAAGCCCTTGATCAATCTAGATCGCCGGCACAAAACCTCGGGAGCTGACAATCGCAGCTGCCTTGTTCTTCTTATTGCTTCAAATATCAGGACACAGTGCAGGATATGATACGGATCAACTAAGTGTTACAATGCGATTCGAGTACAAGTGTAAGTGTTTTGTGAGTGGTTGCACCTAGTAGAGAGCAAGAGTGTACGAGAAATTACGTGTGTTCTATCTGATCTGATCAATTCTATATATAGCAAGAGAAAATAACTAACTATGCTAAAAATCCAGGATACTGAGAATATTCCCCTATTATTCTGGGATACTGAGAATATTCCCTTCTGAACGTTGGGGAGCTGTTTCAACTCGTTCTCCACATGCATATTAACTATAAATCCGGGATTCAAGCTCCTATAACCGTTACAACATTAATAGCATTGACCAGCATCCGTAACTCCCATAAAATACGCCTTTCTTCAATGCTGACCGTTACAAGAGCTATTCTTCCGCCATCAACGTCCTTATCCTAACCAATTTGAGCGGGTCTTTAGGATGACTTGGTCCTCATGAATGTTAGTCCCTTGTAACCAATGTTTACAAGCAAATTGTTAGTAATAGTCAGGATACTGCCTCAGGATGTTACCAATATCCTGGTCCGGTATCCTGGTCGTAATCAGCTATCAAAAAATCAAGATATAGTGTCAGGATATGGGCTCAGAATTTCACCCATAACAACTGCTTCTGCTCCAAACACCAAGGAAAATGGGGTTAGCCCAGTAGCACTTTTTACCGTTGTTCTATCAGCCCATAGGACAAAGGGTAATTCCTCTGCCCATCTTCCTTTTTTAGCACCTAGTCTTTTCTTCAAATTGTTAACAATTATCTTATTTGAGGATTCTGCCTGTCCATTTGTTTGAGGATGTACTGGAGTTAATGTTATCATCTTGATTCCCCAACTTTTGCAAAAATCAGTAGTTCTCTTGCTGATGAACTGAGAGCCATTATCACAAATTATCTCAGCTGGTACCCCAAATCTAGTCAGGATATTCCTCTTTATGAAAGATACTACTTCTTGATCTCTGACTTGAACAAAGGCCTCAGCTTCAACCCATTTGGAGAAATAATCTGTCATTGCCAGCATAAAAACTTTTTCTCCTAGAGCTTTTGGCAATTTTCCCACTATATCCATACCCCATTTCATGAATGGCCAAGGGGAAACAATAGGATATAGTGGCTCAGCAGGCTGATGTAGTATATTGTTGTGCCTCTGACATGCAGCACATCTTCGAGCATATTCTACAGCATCTTTCCTCATAGTCGGCCAATAGTATCCTGTTCTTAGCACCTTCGAGAACACTGATCTGCCTCCAGTATGGTTGCCACAATCTCCTTCATGTATATCCTGAAGTACCTCCTTGATCTCAGGATCCTCCAAACACCTTAGGTATGGACCTGCAAGAGACTTCTTATACAAAACATCATTTATAATAGTGAAACGAGATACCTTCATCCTGAAAGCCTTAGGATTCTCATCCTTTGGGATGTATCCTTCTTTGAGATATTTCATGATCGGGGCCGTCCAGGATTTAGGATCCTCCTCAGGATACACATCTCCAGGATCCTGAATACTTGCTACCTCCTTATCCTGAGACTTGAAGTGCTCCACCACAGGATACAAGATATGTAGTATTGGTATTTGAGTTCCTTCCGGTATCCTGACTGTAGATACCAAATTTGCCAGAGCATCTGCTTCAGCATTATCCTCTCTTGGTACCTGTTCAAGCGTAAAATCTTCGAAATATCCTGCTAATTTTTTTAATAATTTCAAGATATTCAATTAACCTTTCACCTTTGACTGCATAGGATCCATTGAAATGGTTAGTGATTAACAAGGAATCAACATATACTTGCAAACATTTAATATTCAAATTCCTAGCCAATTCTAATCCTGCAATCAAGGCTTCATACTCTGCTTCATTATTAGTAGCAGGAAATTCACATCTAATAGCCTAGGGTAATATGCCCCCCTGTGACGATTTTAGTAGTATACCCAATCCTACACCTCTTACATTAGATGCACCATCGGTATATAATGCCCAGGATCCTGAAGTTTCTCCTAGTTATTGTACTTCTAAGTCTACTTCATGTTGAATGTCACTACTGAAATCAGCCACAAAGTCTGCTAGAGCTTGAGATTTTATAGCATTTCTAGGTTCATATACTAGATCATAGGCACTTAATTTTACGGACCATTTAGCCATTCTACCCGACATCTCAAGTTTCCTGAGCACATTCTTAACAGGATAATTAGTTTTAACATGAATCATATGTGTCTCAAAATAATGTTTCAAAGTTTAGTTGATGCCATAACTAGGGCTAATATCAAATTTTCTAAGTGTGAATATCTAGTTTCAGCATCTAATAAACTTTTGCTAACATAATAGACAGGATACTGCTGACCTTCATGATCCTTTACCAGAACGGCACTTACTGCGTTCCCTGATACTGCAAGATACAAGGCTAAAGGTTCACCATCCTCGGGCTTCATCAGCAAAGGTGCAGTTGAAAGATATTGCTTTAATTCTTGTAGGGTTGCTTCATGCTTTTCTCCCCACTCGAATTTCTTATTTTTCTTCAGGATATCGTAGAACTCCTTGCATTTTTCTGAGGATCTTGATATAAACCTGTTCAATGCCGCTACTCGTCCTGTTAATCTTTGCACATCTTTCATGTTGGATGGTGACTTGATATCCAGGATGGCTTTTATCTATTCCGAGCTTGCTTCTATCCCCCTTTTAGTTACCATATATCCTAAAAACTTTCCTTCCCCCACTCCGAAATGGCATTTAGCAGGATTCAGCTTCATGTTATATTGGTCCAGGATATCAAATGCACCTTCAATATCCTGGAGATGATCCTCATCCTTCTTGGAGTTTACCACCATATCATCAATATACACCTCCATGGTGTCCCCCAGATTGTCTTTAAACATCATATTCACCAATCTTTGGTATGTTGCACCTGCATTTTTCAAACCGAAAGGCATGGCAGTATAACAATAAATACTTGTTGGTATTATGAAAGCAGTATCCTCCTGATCAGAGGGTTCCATTTGGATCTGTTGGAATCCTGAGGATGCATCCATAAAGGTTTGCATTTCATGACCGGCCGTTGCATCCACCATCGAGTCTATATGAGGCAAAGGAAATGGGTCTTTCGGACATGCTTTGTTCAAGTCTGTGCAATCTACACAAACTCTCCATTTCCCATTCTTCTTTTGAACCACAACTACGTTTTCTAACCATTTGGGGAATTTGACTTCCCTGATCATCCTAGACTTCAACAATCTTTCAACCTCTTCCTATATAATTGCGTTTCTTTTAGGAGCAAACTTTCTTCTTTTTTGTTGAACGGGCTTGAAAGACCTGTCAATTCCAAGCTTATGAGTTATAATATCTGTAGAAATACATGTCATATCCTCATGCTTCCATGCAAACGTGGACATCCTCCCTTTCAAAAAATTAGTTAACTGGTTCTCAATATCCTGAGGGATATTAGCTCCTACGAGCACCGAGATATCTGGATTATCCTAATCTAGGATAACTTTCTTAACATCTTGCTCAGAAGCTTCCATGTTATCCTGGGCTCGTATCTTTAATTGTTATCCTGCTTTAGGCTTCGTTGTAGACTTCATTGAGGAAGAATAACCTTCTTTTGCCTCTTGTTGATCGCTTTCCACCTTGACAACCCCCAAGGGGTAGGAATCTTGATACACTGATGATAGGTTGATGGGACAGCCTTCATATCATGGATCCACGGTCTGCTCAATATAATATTGTAGCAGGATAATGAGTCCATTACACAGAAACATTGCACTGAATTCACTCCCTCAACATATACTGGCAGCTTTATTTATCCCACAGTATTCTTGGCCATTCCACTGAACCCTACAAGTCAGTGGATTTTGAAGTGATCTCCATCTGGGGAATATTCATTCTTTTTAATGTTTCCAGCTGAATAATGTTGACAGAGCTGCCGTTGTCTACCAGTATCCTGCGCACAAAATGATTAGCAACCTATAAAGTGATTACCAAACCATCATGATGAGGATCCTGGATGCTATCCCGATCATCATTATCAAATGTTATCACTTTGTCAGTGGTAAGAGTTGTCTTCCTGGTCGGCTTGTCCCCCCGTTCTGATTTAGCCTCCTTGGCATGTCTCTTTGCTACAGAGTAAGAGGTTCCACATATATCGGATCCTCCTGAAGTAAAGTTAATTATCTTGGCGTCTGGGGAGGTGATGTTGCTCGTTCAGGATCCTTCTCAGTATCCTGACCCTTATTCTTTTTTCTCCCCAGAAGATCTTTCAGTTATCCTTTGCTCAACAGATAGCTTATCTCCTTCCTCAGAGCTATGCAATCTTCTGTCACATGTCCGAAATCCTCATGGAAAGCACACCATTTGGATTTATCCTTCCAATCAGCCTTTTGCTGGTTCTTTCTTGGCCACCTCGCTTTGTCTCTCAAGCCCTGCATAGCATACATTAGTTCGGGCATACTAACAGAGAAACAATATTCCGATAATTCAGGATACTCCTCAGGATCCTCATCCTCAACAACATTCACTTTCTTGCTGTCATTCCTGCCATGTGGCTTAGAGCGATATGGCTTATATGAGGATTCTGACTTCCTATTAGTTGATTCATATGTTGAGGATAAATTCATCCTCTCTTGCATTTTCTTGTCGTCTTCCAGTCTGATATATCTCAAAGCCCTGTTTCGAGCTTCATCCAGGTTCCTGCAAGGATTCATAACAAGATCCTGATAAAACTGGGAATCCTTTTGCAAGCCCATTTTGAATGCTTGTACAGCTTTGGCAACATCAAGGTGTGGGATATCCAAGGATTCCCTGCTAAACTTGTTCACATAATCCCTTAAGGATTCTTGAGCACCTTGAGTTATCCTATAGAGATCACTGGTTAGTTTTTCAAAACTTGTACTACAAGAAAATTGACTATTAAATAAATTAACCAAATGAGCAAATGATGTAATTGAATGAGGTGGAACATTTAAAAGCCATTTCAAGGCTGATCCTGTCAGAGTAGAGCCGAAGCCCTTGCAAAGGCATGCTTCCTTAAGCTCTGGTGGATTAGGGTTAATCTCCATTCTCTCCCTATACTGAGCTATATGCTCCTCAGGATTCGTGGTTCCATCATAAAGCTTCATATTAGGAGTTTGAAATCTTTTTGGAATTTCAGCATCACATATAGGATATGCAAACCGGGATATCCTTTGGCTATCCTGGTATACTTCCGGGATGGGCTGAACAACCCCAGGTACACTAGATATCATATCCTTCAATTTCTAAAGCTCCCTAGAGAGTGCCGACGTCACACCTGTATCCTGCAAAGATCCAAAATTGTTAGTAGCAGGAGTATTACTATTATTAGACACGTTACCGGTTTGAGGATTCTGGGCATATCCTAGAGCATATGTTGAGACCCTCACAGTTGATACCCTGACTGTTGAAGGTATCTCAGGAGTATGACTCTGGGTGTGGCTTGGTACAACATTGCCCTGATTATCCTCAGTGTATACTGCTGAACTGAAGTTCAACACTCTAGGCTGCAAGGGAATGACAGTATCTTTCGCAGTCATGCTAGAGTTAGACTTCAAAAGTTGTATTTCTCTTATCAGCATTTGATTAGTCTCATGCTGCTGCTTCATCTGGTCCTGTATACTACCAAACAAAGTCAAAATTTCATCATTAGAAGCCATAATAGGAGTTCTCCCTGAGGCAGCAGATCCTTGGATATTTTAGGCAGGAGCAATATCCCGAGATGTGTGAGTTTCAACCCTCCTTGGAAGAGCTTGAGGCTGTGAGAAGCTTGCGTCCTTGGTGGTGGTGGAAGCACCAGACCGATTGTTGCAGAGGTTGTAGCAGACACGGTAGAAGAGCTCATGTTTGATTTTGAGGCCATTGAAAATAGTTGTGCAAAAAGTTTCGAAAAGAGAAAACCAAGTAAAGATTTTAGCAAGGTTTTTAATAAGAATAGCACCACTTGCCCCACGGTGGGCGCCAAATTGTTTTGGTAAAAAATTACCGAAGCAATTTAGTGATCAAATTAGTTTTGTGAGGTAGTGTGCTAGCAATGTTTGTGAAAAATGTGCTGATTTGATTGTTTGCAAAAACAGTCTTTAGGATATAGCTCAGGATACCAAGCTATAGTAATAATCAAACAATGAGCAAAAAGTAAAGGTCGACACGATATGTACGAGAAAAGCCCTTGATCAATCTAGATCTCCTGCATAAAACCTCGGGAGCTGACAATCGCACCTGCCTTGTTTTTCTTATTACTTCAAAACTCATGATACAGTGCAGGATATTGTACGGATCAGCTAAGTGTTACAATGAATTTCAAGTGTGAGTGTTGGTGAAATGTGATTGCGAGTGATTGCAGCTGTTAAGAGAGCAAAAGAGTGAGTGAAAATTGTGTCTCTATCGATCCGTACAGCTCCTATTTATAGTAAACAGAAATAACTAACTATCCTACAATCTTGGGATGCTTCGAATATTCCTTATAGAACGTTGGAGACCCCTTCTTCCGACTTCAACGTTCTTCTCTCAACGGAATTGACCGAGTCTTCAGGAGAACAAGTCCATCTTGAACGTTACGAGCTTGCCACCATAACCTGCATGTGATTAATTAGTAACTGTCAGGATACTACATCAGGATGTTACCAATATCCTGATCCAGTATCCTGGTCATAATTAAAGACAATAAAGTCAGGATATAATTCGGGATATGGGTTAAAAAAAAAACCACCCATAATAGTTGGGTTTGTTGGGAACGAGTAATCGGGCCTATGGAGAAAGGTGGACTAGGGCTGGGTTCTTTAAAAGATATGAATATAGGTTTGCTGCTAAAATGGTGGTGGAGATACAAACAGGAAAAAAAATAGCTTGTGAAAGAAAGTAATAAATTCAATCCATCTACAAGAAGAGTCGTGGTCCTTTCTACCAATTAAATAAGGCATATCGAGAGCATGGAGCGACATAAACAAAGTAGGAAAAAGGAATATTGGAACAAAATGTGAATGCTACCACGCTTATAAAAGGAAGACTTGGAGGTGGCAAGGAAATAAGATTTTGGATCGATTGGTGGCATGGAGAATACCCACTTATGGATAAGTTCCCAGCACTATTCAAAATTGGAAAAGCAAAAGTATGCGACGGTTAGGATGCGAACGGAAAGCTGAGATTGGAAGCGGAGCCCGAGGAGCACAAGAGAACTCGATGAGTGGATTGGAATACAACAAATAATGAACGGGATATCTATTCAGACGGGTCGGGATAAGTGGGAATGGACGTTGAATACAGGGGGTGAATTCACAGTTGCCTCAATTCGAGAACTACTTGGAAGACAAGCGATCCCGTTTTTCCCATACGATTGGGTCAAAGGAGTGCTAAAAAAGTTAATATGCTAATGTAGAGAGCTGAACAAGATCATCTCGCTACACTGAAAGGTCTTCAAAAAAGGAACATGCTCTACGGAACGACTACGTGCCGATTATGTGGGGAGATTGATAAGGATGCCAATCATCTCTTCATATATTGCTATGTAGCCACGGTAGTATGGCAAAAAGTTAGCACACGGTGTAAAATTCCGCCCATATATGCTTTTGAAGTGAGAGATCTACTCAAAATCTACAATAATTTGCATCTATCCGAACAAAAAAAAAACGGATGGTACAATTAATTGTGGTAACCACATGTTGGGTGATTTGGAAAGCTCGAAACGAAGTCATTTTCGCCAGGAAAAGAACATCAGATGATGGAATTTTTGGGGAACTACAATCTTTGGCCTTCATATGGAGTAAACACAGATTAAAGAACACACGTATGAACTGAGAGAATTATGTGAATTTCAATTTATAAATGTAGCGTTTTCTTCTTGTAACATTGGGTGAATATCAAATGTGTTGGGTATGTTGCTAAAATCTCAATAGTAGCATTCGACTGCAAATATTTGGTGTGGAATAAAAGTGGAAATTTGCTAATAAAAAAATTGATTTGTATGAATCATGATTAAATAATTTTGTGTGATAACACGCCACTCAAGACTCGAGTTCAATATAATATACTCGACGGTCAATATAATGGGTACTTGACCCGTACTTCTTGTCCATAATTCCAAGTCAAATACTAATTTATTGGCTTTCATATGTACAATTCAAATTCAAAGAATATATGAAAACAACAAAAGGTCAACTGTATCTTCCAATACATTGTTATGATCTTCTAGAAATCGTTAAAATCACATCCCAATCTCTAAAGTCAAAAGCAGATTATTAATAAATCAAATACTAAAATATGAATGTTGACTTTGTATATTGTTACATCTGGCATCCGTTCAACTTCGATCTGTTTGGTTAGTTGTACAAGATAAGATATACTTCGATCTTTTTGGTTTAGTAACTTAGGGGCTGTTTGGTAGCAGATGCTACCTCTTAATGGTTTAAAACCTCTGAATGAATAAGAGGTAACCTCAAGTCTGAATGGTTAAGAGGTAACCTCTGAATGGTAAATCATCACATGTCACATTCTTCTACCTTCTCATTGGTAAAATTCTTAATGGTTCCGTTAAGAGGTAGCCTCTTAATGACCATTCAGAGGCTACCAAACAGCCCCTTAGTTGTACAAGATATGGTGTAACGCCAAGTGTTAAAGAGCTAGGATGCAACAGTTCATTGGCAGAATATAATACCTCAAAGGAACACATGAGATCACAAACAAAAGATCACCCAAGAATCAAGATCTGTCAAGAAAACGACCATATTTGATGCTCTTTTCAGTATCACCACGAGACTCCTTGTACAGGAAATTTCCATCAAAACAAGAAAGTCTCGCACCCTTTTACAACTATGTGTATACATTTTTAAATAAACAATAGGGTGTGGATCAAATGATAAGTTTATTTTGGCTAGGAAGTGTATGAAGCAATAGGATTATGACATGTGTCAACATTTAAAATAAAGAGCAAGGGTATTTTAGTCAATCGTATCTTTTCTTCTTCCTTCTTCTCCCCAGTAACTTCAAAACTCACTATTTTCAAAACCCACCATCTTCAACCTTTTCTTCACTTTCTATCTCAATAATCACTACATTATAGTGCGATTTTCGTCAACAATCAATGATTCAAACACCCGATCAAGGTGTTCTTCAGCTTTTTTTGAAGAAAACCCAGTTTAATTTCATACAAAATCTCGTTTTTTCTCATCATTTTGAAGATAATCACTCGATCCGTTCGATTCGATCGCTGATAAGTGTTTCTATCATTCAAATTTCGTCAATCGTTGAAGAAATCGGCTTCGATCCATGTAAGAAATTCTTTAATTTCAGTTTTACGATCTGGGTTTTTGATTTAGTCGTTGCGTTTTACGATCTTGGCGGGGTCCAGGGGCAGCGCCCCTGGTAGCAGGGTCCAAGGGGCGGCAGCCCCTGGTGGGGTCCAAGGGGCAAAGCCCCTGGCTAGGGTTGAGCTGCTAGGTCAGCTTGGAAAAAAAAATTTCCGATTAAACTTCTTTAATAAAAATGCATAGCCTCTGGAAAACTGCATTCGTAGACAGTTTTTTATCTCCTGCTTCCTGGTTCAGACAATTCACATACAAAACTATTGTCCTGGTTCAATGCGTTTTAGAGAGAACACTTTCTTTGGTATTTTTAGGCCATTGCGTTTTAGAACTAAGACATTTTTATGTGTTTTCAAGTCATTCGATTTAGAAAAACACATTTTTGAAGTGTTTTTAGTCATTGCGTTTTAGGTAAAACACATTTTTAGGTGTTTTCAGTCCATTGCGTTTTAGAGAGAACACTTTGTTTTGTTTTTTTTAGGCCATTGCGTTTTAGAAAGGAGACATTTTTAAGTGTTTTCTGGCCATCGCGTTTTATAAATAAGACATTTCTTTGTGTTTTTTGTGCATTGCATTTTATAGAGAACACTTTCTTTTGTTTTTTTAGGCCATTGCGTTTTAGAAATGAGACATTTTTAAGTGTTTTCTGGCCATTACGTTTTAGAAATAAGACATTTCTTTGTGTTTTTGGTGCATTGCATTTTAGGTAAAACACATTTTTATGTGTTTTCAGTCTATTGCGTTTTAGAAAGTACACTTTCTTTTGTGTTTTTAAGCTATTGCGTTTTAGAAATAAGATATATATTTATGTTTTCTGGCAATTGCGTTTACAAATAAGACATTTCTTTGTGTTTTTTGTGCATTGCGTTTTAGAAAAATGTCATTTTTTAGGGTTTTTTTTCTATTGCGTTTTACGCAACTGGGTTTTTTCCATTGCGTTTTACGCAACTGGGTTTTCAAAAAAAATCGAAATATAGCAATAGTATACTCATTTTAAAGATAAAAAAACGCTCATTTTTTGGTGCAATTTTTATAAAAAAATAATGTCGTATGAAATAGCTATTAACATTTAAAAAATGGGGGGAATTGGAGGAGAGAGAAACTATTGCCTTGACTTGACTAGAATGTCCCTGAACAAACCCACGCGCCTTTTTTTTCTTGACTAGAATGTCCCTGAACAAACCCACGCGCTTTTTTTTTCTTTCAATTTCACTCATTTAATCTTAGCTCTTGATTAAGTAAATTGATGGTCAAGATCACTTCCTAGTCTTCCTACCCAAATAAATTTCCTATTACATCTATATGTATTTCTAAATGGCACCCTTTTTACAACTCATTCTAGCCAATGATCTCCAGCCCAGCAGGTTTGAGGTAGGGTGGGTTTACACCTAAGGTGGTTCCCATCCTGTTGAGGTCACGAGTTCGATTCCTGGCAGCCCCGAGTTACTCTTGGCCGGGCCTCGGTGTGGTATGTTAGTTGCAAGCGCCTTGGCGCCGTCTCGAACTCGGGTCGCGTCCGCAATATGTTGGGTAGTTCCCAACTGAGCTAGTTGTTCAAAAAAAAATTCTAATCTTATCTTATCTTATATAATATTAATAAAAGACCCCATTTAATGTCAGATTACATTCTCTTCCACAATCTTTTATTTGTTATTTATATCTTACTAGGTTATCACCCGCGAACTTTACGGATAGGAAAATTTAATTTAAATTAATCGAAGGGACCAGCAGATCTGCTCGTCTTTGGTTGGGCTAGGGGGAAACATGCTTGTGTTGACCTCACGGGGGTTTCCCCTCTGGTTGGTTTAAGGGAAAACGGGTTGGGAGCTGGACAAGCAGCAAGAAAGGCAGAATCGAAGAAAGTTGATAAGCACGCTAAAGCTTGTGCAGAGAACCAGCATGTTTTTGTCCCTTTTGCCTTTGACACATTTGGCTCCCTAGTGCCAGAAGCTATCCAATTCCTGACCAGGGTCCAACGGGTCATCCACAACAATTGCTCAGCATCAGGGGGACGAGGTTTTGTCTTTGGCAGATTAGGTTTTGCAATTCAGAAAGGGGTGGCGGCGCAGCTTGTTGCCCGTCTACCTTTTGTTTTGATGTAACTTGACAAGTATGAATGAAAAATTGACTTCTATTAATCGAATTATGTCATTAAATAAAATAAAAAGACACGTTTTGAAATATTATTTTGTTTTATAATTGTTTTGAATTGGCAATTGTAGTTGAGATAATTTTAATGTATGTATGATGTGTGACGATAAATGTATATTAATTAAATAAATATATATTTATTATTATAAGGGTGTACAATCCATGAATTTTCAAATTCGTTAATATATGATTACTAAACTTAAACTTTAATATATGCCAAGAACTTTACTTTTTTGGAAGCCATTTGGACCACACAAACAATTCTCATTCAATCAATCGATGGCCTGAAGCACTGTTGATTCAATATTGTTTGCAAATTCCTAACTTCCTTTTTTGAATCTATTGACGGGTTCCTCATCCACGCCCAATTTAAGTTCATGCCACCAGAATCATTATTTAGTCTTGCCGAAACCACACACCTTTTTTCTTTCCTAAACTGAACAACAATGCATAAACATCTCGAAGGCCACCAAATTACCACACATCATTCCTAAACTTCACAGTTAATTGAAAATCCAAAAGTATAACATATTAGAGCTAAAGAAAACATGCCACAACAACCAACTGATTCATCTACGGCTTGTCTTGTCTGCGGCGGGTTTGAAACACACACAAAAATAAGCAAATCGTGAACGTAATGATACAAAAATCACGGCCCACGGTATATTCGAAAGTCATGGAAAAGTTACGTTTTATTGTATACGAAAGTCAAGTTAGTCGAACAAACTTTACACTAAAATACATATAAATTAGATAAACACGACAACCGTGCATTACAGCAGGTCGGTTTATACGTTGATAAAAAACACATTGCAATGGTATATTTAGAGATGAGTGTCGAACAATTTAAAAAACCAAATGGTTTAAATAATGTTTAAAACAACCACTTTGTTTAAAAACTATGTTAGGGTGAACGAGGTGGGTGGGTGAAGTGGGGTGATTGAGTGAGTTTACCTCGCGGTAACACCACCGCCAACACTTAGGTGAGTAGGGTGATTAAGTGTAATCGGTGAGTAGTCACTGAAGAGGGAAGATGAGAGAGAGTTGGATAATTGTAGGACCCACTCTTTTCAGGCAATCACAGTTTTTTTTTGTTTTTTATATTTAAAAAAATAGTTTACCTCTTCTTAAGAGAGTTGACCACATCTTATGTTTTAGTGCAAAAGAGGACTTAGAAAGAGAAATTGACATGACAAGATCTGATTGGGTGGGTGGAGAGTTTACCTCTCCTCAAGAGGTGACCACCCATCTCTCCCTTACAAAAATTATTGTCGAAACGCAGATAAAAATAATTCACTTAACTAAATACTCATTCAAAACTCAATATGATAATCTTATTAAAGTTGAAGTTCAAAGAGACTTAACTAAATACTCATTAAAAACTCAATATGATAATCTTATTAAAGTTAAAGTTCAAAGAGAGGCTATAACGTAAATCGTTGAAGAAAAAAAATAACAAACCTAAAGATGAAGGGTGCAAATGAAAATTATCCACTGAAAACAACAAAGAAAAAGAAATAAACTAACAAATCGAAAGATGAGGGGGTGCAAATAAAAATTATCCATTAAAAAAAATAAAGAATGTAGCTAATAGAATTTGATGGTCAAACTAAAATATATAGAAACTTTTTAGCCAAAATAAAAAATTCCAAAGTTACTTGTAGTTAAAGAGTTCTAAAATTATATATATAATAATTAACTATTTTAGTCTTTTATCATTTTCTATTATTATCGAAATTATAGTTTAGGATATTGATTACTTTTCGTTTGTTTTTTTATAACTATTATCTTTTCCATATAAGAAGTGTTGTATTTTTTTTTGAAGATAACTGTAGTATAAACTATTTTTCCTACTTTTAGCATATATAGTAGTACATGGTTAAATTTTTCATGGGTTTTCATATTAGTTTACATTTTATCAATACAATATAAATACTATAAATTATATCGTAACACATTCACATACAAATTTTCTATACTTTTAGAAAAAACAAATATTACTTCTAATACACGATTTTAATGAATGCCACGTGTTAACATCATATCATCCCTAAAATATCATTTCTAATCAAAATTGATTTTTATTTTTTTTAATCATGTTAATATCATATAATGAAAATATTGCTTCTTTTAAAATTGTTAGCTTAATATTCACTCATACTTCAAATATATTTATAATTTATAATGATAATGATATTTTTGTATGAAAAGTTACTAAAAACGTTAAATTTTATTATACTTATAATACTAATAATAATGATACTTTTGAATTAAATTACTGAAAAAATGCAGAATCTACGTATTTTTAAGTAGAGTAAACTGCTAAATTCGTCCCTGAGGTTTGACTCAAAATGCTAGATCAGTCCAAAATCAAGTTTTGTTGCTAAAACAGTCCCTGAGCCTAGTTTCTGTTGCTATTTCAGTCCAATAAATTAACACCGTTAGAACCTCAGTTAATGAATGGGTAAAACTGCTAAATTCGTCCCTGAGGTTTGATTCAAGTTGCTAGATCAGTCCAAAATCAAGTTTTTGAATTTGTTAATTATAAACTTATTTAGGTATATAATTTTTCTAGACTTGCATTAATTTTTTGAATTTGTTAATTATAAACTTATTTAGATTATAAACTTATTTAGGTATATAATTTGAAGTCTAGAAAAATTATTGTTAGTTATTTTGATTATTATTATTATTATTATTATTATTATTATTATTATTATTATTATTATTATTATCATTAAATGTTTACTAATTATATACTTAAGTATTTAAATAAGATAATACTTAATTTAAATAAAATTAGTTTTAAAAATATAAATGTAGCTTTTTTTAAGAGCGCAATTTAACCGGCCCAGCCTTAAATACTAATTTTATTTTCATGTTGTTATTGTTGTTGTTGTTACCATGTAAATATTTAGTATTTATTTAAGGATTTAAATAAGACAACAGTTAATTTAAACAATATTTAGTTATGAAAAATACAAACATTATATGTAAATTTAAATATTAAGAAATTAACATAATTTTTATTTATTTTTATTTAAATCGTAATATTTAATGTTTAATATTTATCAATTATTTTAATTTAATATTTGTATTATAAAGTTCTTTTATTCATTTTTTCTACTTAATTAAGTGGTTTCGTATTTAATAATATTATCATTCAGGTGAGGTCAGACAACATGTCGTGTCAAACCAGTGTTTAAGACATGTCAAATAAAATTGCGCTCTCCAAAAGAGCTATATTCTGTTTATATTTTTATAACTAAACACAAATTTAAATTATATATTTAGGGTAGACTTGTAATTTATCTTAAATTTTAAGACATTTAAGAAAATATATAATGCATTTGGTACAAGTATTGATGCATTAAGAACCGTCATTTACCAGTTTTTTTCTCTTGTGATATTAATGATTTATTCAACGAACATAAATATAACTGGACCCGCCTTAAACTGTATTTGGGTATTATTATTGTTATAACTTTGTAAATATTTAGTAGTTTATAATCTAAATAAGTTTATAATTAACAAATTCAAAAAATTAATGCAAGTCTAGAAAAATTACATACCTAAATAAGTTTATAATCTAAATAAGTTAATAATTAACAAATTCAAAAAATTAATGCAAGTCTAGAAAAATTATATACCTAAATAAGTTTATAATTAACAAATTCAAAAACTTGATTTTGGACTGATCTAGCAACTTGAATCAAACCTCAGGGACGAATTTAGCAGTTTTACCCATTCATTAACTGAGGTTCTAACGGTGTTAATTTATTGGACTGAAATAGCAATAGAAACTAGGCTCAATGACTGTTTTAGCAACAAAACTTGATTTTGGACTGATCTAGCATTTTGAGTCAAACCTCAGGGACGAATTTAGCAGTTTACTCTTTTAAGTATTATGATAAATAACATGATATGTTTGAAACAAACTTTGAGTTACTATGGAGGATAATAAAAATGTAAACCCAAGTATGAGTTTAAGTATTTTTCATATTTAATCATATTATGTGATTTAACATTTTAATCCCTTTGTTAAAAAACTTTTACATTTATCAATATAGCTTAATAGTTTATTAATATAGTCTTACAGTTTTTAAATTACATATGAGGCAAAATAGGTTAATTTATATTACAAAATAAGGAAAAATAAACTTATGGGTTATAAAAATATGTTTTGAGTGTTTAACTGCACGATGTAAAAATAAGTACAAAGCTTCCTGAAGAATTGATGATTAAGCACTTTAGAAGTAGGTTGGGTATTGATTACTATGAGCAACAAATTGCAAGTTTGTGAAATGATTATCAAGTAAATCTACCTATGTTATTATATTTTGCAAACAAATCGTTTTAATTATTAAAATCGTGTAATACACGAGACTGTGATCTAGTTAGTTAATAGTTTAACTACAAAATGTATAGATTTTTTAATCAACATTCACTTTAAGTTATGAAGTTGTGGTACATGAAATGGAACGGAACAGAACAAAGAGACTTACGGAGAGAAGCAACGTAGAGTAGAGTATTGGTGACAGAGAGACTTGGACTAGATTTGAAAATAATCAAAATAATATGCATTGGGCCAAAGTATCGGTTCGGTTATCATAAAAACGGATAACCGGAACCCTTGGTTAAGGCTCGGTTCGGTTATATTGGTTGCTTTAAGAGGATAAAACCATTCTCTATCATCGGAGTTGGTTACAACTTGCAATGAGCCCGACTAAAGCTCAGGGTGGGCCAAACACTCTTGCATATATATTTGGTCGTTGGCCCATCAATAAAGCCCGCATTGTATTTGATAAATATTAAATATTAAATATCCACCCTTAATGTTACTTCTATGTTCTATATGCCATAATCTCTAAACAGTAGTATACGTGGTGGAAAAAAACCAAACATAAAAGCCAATAAGCCATAATGCACTTTTAAATATATTATATTATATATTAATGATCAATTCCTTGATCTCAAAATTGGATCGAAGGAGTTACACCATTTGTAATTAAAATGCTATAATCATTTTCTCACCGAACACAAAAATAACAAAATTCATTCCCTATTATGAAGAGCAACCCCAAACCCATTTGAAAGTGCATGAACACTTGGATTGAAGGCTGATCGTCCTAGAATACCTTGTTTATATGGCAAGAATGTTTTCTTCTTCATGTCATTGGCAACCGCCCGGTTGACCTTATAATGTAACTCGTGAGCCGACACCGGTCCCCTCCTCTTCGACCCCGACTCAGACCCATGTGCCCCGGGCTCCATAGACTTCACACTCGATCTCATAAACTCCTCATCATGTTTTCTAAAAATGGCCGAGCATTTCTTCAACGGATCGCGGTCCATAGCGCGCCCATCCGAAGCACTTCTAAACAAAAACAAGTTCTTGAAGCTCCATCTTTTCGACCCTTTCCTAGACGAAGAAGCTGAAAGAGTCGAAAACGACGAAACCAACAGAGGTTTTACGTTTTTTGTTGCTGGTGATTGTTGTTTGATCTCCTTTTCTTCTTGTTCATCCCATGGAACCTTCCATCCCCTATGAGTAGACAAAGACTGTGTTCTTCTACTTCTAGAAGAAGGTGGTAAATCACCAAAAGATGAAAACTTGATCACACCACCATCAAATAACTCTTCAGCCGGAACCGAATCACTAACAAACTCTTGACTAACATCAAATGCAAAATCTTGATCAAGAAATGTATAAAATGGGTTGGGAACACCGGGTTTGTCCTCCCATGCAAATGGGATGGTCACCGGTGATATGACCTCCATGTTGTGTGTTAAGTGAGTCGGTGGTGATTGTTATGAAGGCAGGATGAAGAAGGAGAGTGGAGTGAGTCCAAGAAACCAGCCGGCTTCTTGTTTAAGGCTTTCAACAACATTAATTTATTTGCCAACAACATGTGTTAATGTCAATGATTAAGCTGCTTTCAGTGTCTTTTCTTGTAGACTTGTCTTTTTGTCAGCTTCATATTTTTGTTTCATCATGGGGGTGTTTGCTATGGCTTATTATAGTTTATTTCATTAAACTATAAAAGCTTGCGGCTCGGAGCTCACTCGGATTTAGCTCGGAAAAAGCTCGCTCGATGGCTCAGTTTGATAGTGAGCCGAGCCGGCTCGGCTCGGTTAGAAAGTGAGCCTAGCTCGGCTCGGCTCGGCTTGTGATGAGCCAAATTGGCACGGTTTGGCTCGTTTGGCAGCTCGGCTCGGCTTATAGCTCGAATTATTTTACTTATAATACATTTTATTTTTATATACATATAATATATTACAAAATTGTGATTATTATTTAAATGTATTTAGGCTTGTAGTTTGATATATATGACATATTTAAATGTTGAATGCCGTGCTAATAAACAACTATTGTATTTACTTGAAATATAAAACTTATTTTGCGTTGTTGAACGTGATTTTGGCTTGTAATGTATTAGGTTGAACTTATTTTGAATATGTTCTTTTGAAGTATTGAATAATATTTTAGAATACTTATTTTGAGAGCTATGTATTAATTTTTATTTTTAAAATCGAGTCAAACCAAGCCGAGCCGAGCCAGCTCGGTTTAAAACCAAGCCGAGCCCGAGCTTAGATTTTCAGCTCGGTTTCAAATCCAAGCCGAGCCAGCTCGGTTTATAATCGCTCGGCTCGGCTCGGCTCATGAACAGCCCTAGTAAACTGTCATTTTGGTCCCTGAGGTTTTGGCAGTTTTGCCACTTCAGTCCAAATTTCAAACCTTTTACATCTGGATCCTTATGGTTTTAGTTTTATGGTCATTTTGGTCCAAAAATGAAATCAGGTTTTGTTTGTCTTATAAAACCCTACTATTTTGTCTTTTCCTCACGGGCAAAATGGTCATTTCATTTTTATAAATAAATATCAGTCGACATCTCCTTTCCTCTGCATTCTTCATTCTTGAAGAAACCCTAATCTACAACACCTCCACAGCCGCACCCTATTTTTATAAATAAATATCAGTCGACATCTCCTTTCCTTTGTCTCTCCGACGCCTCGTCTTGCCAACAACGAACACCCACAACCATCCCTCAATCACCTCTTCTCCTTTTCATATCAAATACACCACTCCACCCCCATTTCGCCTCGATTTAATGGCCGGCCACCACTGTGGTGGTGGCGACGAGAGAGAGAGAGAGAGAAAGAAAGAGAGAGAGATCGGAGAAGTAGAGAAGACGGCGGAGACGTTGATTTCCCGGCAACTGCTCGTCGACGGCGGTGGTATTGTTCCCCACTAATTTTCTCCGGTAAACCTCACAACACTCTCTTTTCTTTTGAATTTTTTTTAAGATCTGAGTGTATCGGCGGTTAATGTATGCATTTTTTCCGATGATGATGATGTTGAAGTTGAGATGATGATGATGAAGAAGGTGGTGTCCGGCGACGGCACGACCACCGGAGCTACGGGTCGACGACATCATGCAGTTGCAGTTAGGGTTACAATGGAACACGTAATCTGGCTTGAGTGAAGTGTGATTAGGATGAAATAGACCACATAATGTTGGTTTAGTGTCTTTAGACTTTAGAGATCTGCCAAATCACTATACAAAAGGATTGATTCTCACTTTATGAATATTCTGTTTGTTTGATTTTTTTCGGTGGATTGATTCTAACTTTATGAATATTCTATTTGATTGATTCTCACTATACAGAGGTTTGGCGGTGGTGGCTGATAGTGGTGCAGCGGTGGCTGGTAGTAGCGCTAGAGAGGGGGGTGGTGGTGATAGTGGTAGTGGTGGTTAGGCTGTGGTGGTAGTGGTGGTGGTGATGGTGGTAGTGGTGGTGGTGAGGCTATGGTAGAGAGAGATGGATGGTTGAGTCGGCTGGCATTTATTTATAAAAATGAAATGATCATTTTGCCCCTGATAAAAAGGACAAAATAGCAGGATTTTATAAGACAAACAAGACCGGATTTCATTTTTGGACCAAAATGGCAATAAAACTGAAACCACAGGGACCCAGATGTATAAGGTTTGAGATTTGGACTAAAGTGGCAAAACTGCTCAAACCTCAGGGACCAAAATGGCAGTTTACCCTATTAGTTTATTTACTTTTTGAAAAGTTAAAAAGTGTTTGGTATGAAATTTTGTGTGAGGTGAAAAGTAAATAAGTCACTCTATTATGACTTATTAACTGTTCCAAAAAATCATAAGTTGTTTTGAAAAGCTAAGTCAAACATGTCTTAAGTGTCAACTATCAAGTTGCTCATGGCTTTATAGCCTAGTGACATCTTAAGGGTGGGATAAGGCTTTAGGATCAATAGGTCTTGGATTCGATTCTCACAAGAGGTTTTCTCATATTTATTGGATTTACTCCTGAATTGGTGTATAGGCATTATGCCTAGTGGGGATGAATATGATCGGGTGGTTCCGCTGATGGCACAATAATACTCCAGCTCCAACGGTCCGTCAGTGATTCAAATTTGCCGTTAAAAAAATTTAAGTGTCAAGTTTGTAAGTAATTAAATACATTAAATATTTTTAAACACTTGCTGAAAAAAAACGAAATAAAACATTAATATTAATTTAACTTTCTTAAGCATTACATGGTAACTAAACACATGATAATAATCGGTTAAATTTGGTAGATAAAGGCATAGATGTTCGATCCACATTTGTTCATGTTGTATGAAAGAGGGCAGTCGATGGAACACGTTTTTACCTCTTGCGAGATTGCAAAGAAGGCTCGGATAGATTTCCAATTTCCGATGTGTAAAAGACCAGTGGCTCTCTTTTACTTGTTTCTCAGTTTTTCCAATTGAATTTTGTTAGTCTTCCTCTTTGATGTAGTATCCCAACTTTGAATTTTAATGTATAACTAACGGGTTACATCCGCGCTTCGCGTTCTAATAGATTTTACATGAATCGTAGACGCAGTAGAAAAAAATAACGTAAATGGTAGGAATCTGGTCGATATTGGTCTGGTTCATTACGGTATCGATATACAACACTCAATATTGCAACCGAAAGAGAACACTTAAAAAATAAAGCTGTGTTAAGTCCATAAGTATGTCGACACATGGTTTATACTGATTGAAAACTATAGTAAACGAATACCATTATATGTTCTAATAGTGTCAATACCGTACCGATATTTTTGTTGGGCACCGGTTCAATCCGATCAGGGCCGGCTCAACTTATTTGGAGACCAAAAGCGAAATTAAAATTAAGGCCCTTTTTGAATAATTTAAAATTTTTAAGCGACCAACTTTATACTTTCGATTTTGATTTGACATAGAGATATAGGAAGCAATCAACAAAACATACAAAAAGGAGGAACATAATTGTAGTTTGTACCTATTATATTTCCCTTCTTTCAATTCTGCTTTTGATTCAATGTTAATAATCACGGAACAACCCATTATAATAGTTATTGTGTTTGAAAGATGAACTTCAACTTTGAAAAAATAGTTTCAAATTAAGCTCTGCTACACCACCCCAACAGACCTTACAATTATTTCATCTTCAACCAAACCCTAGTGTAGTAGTTCTAGGGACAAAGAGAGAAATTTTTAGGTATTTTTAGGGCGTAGAAAGGCTTGTTCCCTAAAAAAAACATAAAAATATCAATTAAAAAGTATGTTGAATGGATTCTAAACTGAGTCTTAATGGAGACATTTCAGATTCCTTCCCACTACGATACAACATTCGTTATATGTTTCAACAAATTTAATATTAAATTAATATCCATAATAAATTAATATATACATTTTTTTAAATGAAGGCCTCAAAATTTTGAAGGCTCAAAGCCCTCGCTTTACTTAAATGGCCCATGGGCCGGCCCTGAATCCGGTTAAAAAAAATTAAATCGCATATTTAGTTTTTGTAAAAAAAAAAAACTAACGAACAAAAATAAAACTATCTGGTTGAAGATGTATATTAGTTTGGGTCTCTTGAGTAAATTTAAAACTTAAAAAAATAAAAAGAAAAGAAAGAAAAAGACAAAGTCACTATTCTTTCCCATGTTATGAATTAAATGAAAATGAATGAATAAATGAATTAATATTAGGTTGATAATAAGATGGAAGAGTATGAGAGTTTTTGGTAAGAAAAAAAATTAGGGAATTCACTAATTTACAATGATTTTTAAATGAAGTTTTATAACTGCTTGATTTTCTCGAAACGCTGGCCGGTGTTATGTGAGTGTGGGTCTGACGTGACGTCCGACTAACAGTCATGTAACACTCTTAACTTTAGCGAGTTGTTTATATTCTGATTAGTTAGTTTTTTAGATTTGAGTTGTAATTTTTATTAAGGATAAAAAGTATATATTTTGAAATTTAATCAAAAGACCGTCTAGATGATTTAATTAGTCAACGTAACTATTTACATGATTTTCCCTGCTTGGAAATTAACATGTGGTTTACAAGGAACAACAAGATTCATATAGGCTTTGATGAAGGTGGGAGACAGGATTATATACAATTATGTATCATGTATTCAAAACCGACTCTTTTCGCTTTTTTGTTATGATTGTGAAGATGGGATGTAAACGAACACTTGTAATTCGCTTATTAAAAGTGCAAATATGTTTAGTTTTTAACACAAGTTTGATATCCATGTTTAACTAGTGATACGAAACAAAACTAGTTTATTATGCATAAAAATTAGTTTTTGTTTAATATCTATTCATTATTTATTTTAATATATAAGTTTGTTAAAAATAAATTGTGTAATACAATATATAATTATATATATACACACATATGAAAAATAAAATTATGAATATGTATAAACTTTTTTGCATATGTGATATGTATATGTTTAAAGAAAAATGATGCGAACTCAAGACTGGAAAATTACTTGATAGTCGTGCTTAAGTTATAGGCATATAGCTTGAGCTCAAATACTCTTTATGTAATTTGAAATGAGCTTGAGTTTAGATGTGCTCAAACTCGGCTCGACTTAGTTAAGTTAGGTGACATTTCTAATTGTAAAATTTTATGGTTTCCTTAAACATAACATATATTTTTTAGATTTAAAGTTATGAAACCAATCAAATATTATGAGAATCATAAGAACTCCTAAAAAATCAATCAAAATTTATTATGGAAAGCATACAAAATGTAAAATATTATATGATTTATCTCTCTAATTAATTCCTGTCTCCTTTGTGAATCATTGTTAAAAATTTTTACACATGTGTAAATAATAAAAACTTGTGCATGTTTAAATGGTAAACTCACACATGTTTTAATTTTTTAAATATATGAGTACATATAATTTTTGAATGTTCTATTTTAATAATAACTAGGATTTTGCCCGCCGCGCGTTGCGGCGGCGCGCGACGGATGGAAACATATAGTAAGACAAAACACGATTCATAAAACGCAGTGCGTAAAAGACAATTAAAAAAGTGTAAATCATAAAGGAAGACACAAAGCGTACAACACAATGCCAAAGACATTTCGGAAAACACAATGCATTGGCATTTGCAAAAGTAGGAGTTGTAGTCTAGGGATTACAATTGCAATTTTTTTTAAAGTTTGGCGGGTGTAAAAATGGAGTAATAGTGCAAGAGGTAAAGAAACAAAGTCTAAAAACGACAAAGTGTAAAAGTATAGGGGTGGTGGCGGAAATGTGTAAGAGCTAAGGGGTGTTGGTGGAAATGTAAAAGAAGAGGGTTGGTGGCGTAACTATGTAAGAGCTAAGGGGGTGATGGTGGAAAACCAAAGTACACGGTTGGTGCTGGCAAAGTTTGAAAGATGAGGTTGTGGTTTTGGAAATCCAAAGTAGAAGGTTTAGGGACTAAATTTGTCATTTTATGAAACTTTGAAGATACCAAAGTCAAGGGGCTAAAATTGCAACATCGTGAAAGTACGGGGGCCAGGGAGGGAAAGCCAGTGGGAAACCCGCGTGCGTTGCAGCGCGAGTACATTGCAAACATCGAATAGATTAGTCGAAGCGTTATGTAATGCGGTAAACATGTGAAAACACACATTTTGACGTATCCAATTTAACTCAATAGCATTGTAGCTGGATAAAAAACCAACTGGGGTGTCCCAGTTGGCCACCAGCCTCCGCTTAAAGTCATTGTGGTCGCCTCCTCACCCGGTTGGCACCGGTTCGAATCCTGGCAACCCCAGGCTCTTCAACCACCCACTCTGGCTAGGAGATTTACCCCCGGACTCAGGCTTGCTCGGTGGCGGTCCGCAAGGTGAAATCACCTTGGCTGTTGGGAGGACAGTGGAATATCCCCCCCACCCCATTGTAGCTGGATAAAAATGTAAAGTATATCGTATTTATATGTGACCCGACTCATACATAGGAAATGTACAAAAAAGCATAAAATGTGTATCAAGGGAAGAATAACACGTGTAATAAAAAGTTATATTCATATCAACGGAAAAAATTATACCCTTAGCGTGTTGCGGTAGGGTCGAAACGTAGAATTGGAAACGTACATAAAACAATCAAAAAACAAAATATATTTGACCTGACTTGTTCCCCCAAAAAGTTTACATCGAAACGTATACCAACTCGAATTTATACCGACAAAAAAATTTTAATATTCATAATACAACCCGCGGGCGATGCGTCGTGGGTACATTGCAAACAGAATAGTCCAAGCGCTATGTCATGCGCAAACCATATGAAAGCGCATGTCTTGACGTATTCAGTTAAACTCAATGTATGGTTGAATCCAAACGTTTAGTTTTTAAAAAAGAAATTTAGTGAACGAAGATGAAAAAAAATGAATATTTGTGTTGTAATCCCTATGATTTTAAATATTACAAGGTATTAATACCCATTGCAATTGGCTGGAATGGAATCAGAGAAGACATGTGGGCTTTGCATGTGTGCTTTGCATGTTTGCATGTGGGCTTGAATGTAGGCAAAGTCGGTGGAAACCCCACCGACTTTGTGCTCTAAGATTGTAGATAATAATAATAGTAATAATAGTAGTAGTATAAAAAATGATTATTATTGATTTTTTCGTGAGTTCTCGCGGCTGTCATGATATTTATGAGTTCTTATTTGATAATGAGACCTCGTAAAAAACAATCAAAACTATTATTTTATTTAAAATACAACATAATTAAAACACAACGCTAATATATGAATTTATATGTTGACGTGTATTCGTATATTATCTATGGAGTATGATTTTTGCTTATGATATCGTGTCAGTTCCGGAGTCTAAACATAACCTGAATGCGAGGTTAAAGGCTTGATGAGCAACTCTAGAGGGTAATGGTTATAGATTAATCAATCTAAGACTAAGTACCCTTAATATGATTTTCAGTGGAGTAAAAGACTAAAAGGACACTTAGATCACCATTGAGGATCAAGTGGTTCTGCAAGCAACTAACTTCAAGTATCTAGGTCCGTTTATACAAAGGCACGGGGAGATAGATAGAGAGATAGCACATTGCATCTAGATTGGTTGGTGTATGTGGAGAGCAAGGTATTGTGCGATAAGAGGTTCCTAACTAAACTAAATAGGAAATTTTACAGTTTGGAGTTAGACCGGCTATGATATATGGGACAAATTGTTGGGCCATTAAGAAGACACATACCTGCAAGATGAAGGTAGCAAAGATCATGATGCCGCATTGGATGTGTGGGTACACAAAGTTGGACCAGATTAGAATTGAGGTTTATAGAGAAATGTTACAAGTGACTAGTATATCAAATAAGATCAAAGAGTGGAGACTGATATGAATTGGAGATGTGAAGAGGGAACAAACAATGGTCTAGTTAAATGGAAACCCCCACTATGGATGGAAGGAGTAGAGGCATGCCTAAATTGATTTGGGATGAGCGGATTAGACATGATTTAATATCTTACATTTGTATATACATTTTTTTAATAAACAATGCTTTTGATTGGTTTCTCACAGTTCTCACAATATTTAAGAGTTTCCATTCGATCCTTCCCCTATGCACATGCATGCGTGGGGGCGCACGCATACACACACATTTAGAGAGAGAGAGAGAGAGAGAGAGTTGGATCAAATAAAAATGGGCTTAACCTACTAAACATGCGAAGCAAAAGGAAAAGAAAAATCACACAGTGGCATAAGTGCATAATATAGAGATCGAGCAATTGAAGGTTTGCGAATTAGATTGAAGCGTTGCGAATCACTAATTTCTCAATTGAAGCTTGTGAATTAGACTAATTAATCAACTCCAGCTATAGAGATTGAACTTCGTAGGGTTTTTACAAATCCTTATTGATTGAAATTGTATCAATTAAGTAGGTTTTTACATACATTATTGAGTGAAATCGCATAGTGTTGCAGAGTAATTATTGATTGAAATCGTATAAGCTTTTAATGTTATTCATTCGAATATAGTGCTGCAGAGTAATTACAAAATTACTTTATTGCATATAACTAGTGTAATTACTATGTATAACTACTTTTGTTAATATTTGTAGTTGTAGAGAAAGTATTTTATAACTAGCGGAATTATGTAACTATTTATGATTCAACTCAAACATATAACTACACTAGAGTAACTATCACCAGCCTCATAACTAAAATTACGATAGTTACTCTAATCATATAAAATTGACAATATTTACCGCGCATTTCTTCCCTTTTCTTTACTTCGAAAGTTTATTCCATTTATACCTGAACTTGACTCTATACACGCACAACATCATATTTATTATATTATATATTTCAAATATTAATGATGGCCATTTACTAGAAGACAACTAAACAAAGATTTCTTAAATTAAAATTACATTATAATGAAAAAAACAAAATGTTATTATAAAACTTTTACAAAGTTAAAAAAGTTCACATAACTTAACAGAGAAACCTTTTCTAAAACATTAATAATTGCTTTGTAATATATTAAAAGTTATATTATTAAAGTTGGGTGTGAGGAGCCAAATTAAACCCATGGACCCTTGAGAAGGCATGAAGTGTTTCGTCTCCTTGAAGAAAAAATGATTTTGTGACTAAAAGACATGATATGTCTCCTTATATATAATTTTTATTTATTGAATAAGACTAGCTAGTTTTAGGCAGATAATTTATATACACATATAGTCTAAACAAGAATAATCAAATAATTAGAGACCAAACCAAACACATTTTAACTCTTGAACTATACTTCAATTGAGTTGAAGGCTAAAATATGTTTTATTTAGTGATCGAGATTTGAATATTTGTGTAAAGAGAAATAAATATATTTTTAGAAAGTGTATATGTGGTAAGAATTTATGAGTTGATGGATGTTTCTATTTTATTATTATAAATGATAAAAAAAAAGTTAAAAAATACTAAATATATGTGTTATCTATCCTCTTAACATCACACGGTATGGAGGGGTTTGAACAAAGAACACTATGTGGCATACGTTAGAACAGGGCGTGGTCTTAAAACAGACGGTGTGGCCAGGAAGCGTGGTTTTTTTTAACACGTGTCACACATCTTTTGTATTAATTTATAATTATTTTTTTATAAAATGTATTAAAAACTTATAAATATATTACTAGTAATTAAAGAAAGGGAAAATAGCCAAGTATTGGTCAAATTTCCAAAATGGCCAAGTCAAACGGCTTGTGGAGATGCCACAAAAAGGGTCTAGCATCTTGGCGGCTGACCAACCATACGCTGCCACGTGTCCGACACTCAGCTCAGACGTCTTAACGTCTTGGCTGAGACGTTTTATACGGCGGCTTGAGTCGTCTTAACGTTGAGCTGTTAAGCCGACACTTTTGCATGGCTTGAGACGTTTGACCACGGCTTGAGACGCTTCACCACGGCTTGAGACGTCTGAAATATCATGAATTTAAAAAAAAAATTAAGATGTTTGAGACGTTTCATTCAAAATTTTTAAGACGTTTGAGACGTTTCCCGGTTTTCAAAGTCATTTTTAAGACGTTTCATTAAACAGTTGAGACGTTTGAAACGTTTCCCGGTTTTCGAAGTTATGTTTAAGACGTTTTGAGACGTTTCACGAATTTAAAGGTTGTTTTTAAGACGTTTTCTATAAAAGTTGAGATGTTTAAACCTGTTTTTAAGACGTTCACAATTTTCAACCCTGTTATACACAACCTTTTCTTCTTCACCATATCCTCTACCCCATTAGTGTTCACAGCTTCAAAAAATGGGCAAACCTTCTGAAAATTATTTTTTTGAATTCAAGAAACGGGTCTAAGAAGTCATCTACAACGGACATAGATCTTCTCCGATTTCATCGGATGAGATCGGATATCCCCTTCCACGTGCTCTGCGGGGTCGATCGGGTTCAAGAACTCATCTACAACGGACACGTGAAGGGTCTAACAGGTTGTTCGGCACATGACGGTTCTGCCCCTTTAGGGTTGTTGACGAGACCTTGGCTAACACAATGGGCTCACCAATGTGTTAGCCAGGTCTCGAAATATAACTGAAGCCGCAGAACCGTTGAAGAAAAATTCAACAACCCGTTACATATCACCTAGGCTAATATAAATGTGGGTTGATAGAACTTACCAGTTCACGACCCATCTTTATCATTGCTAGGTGTTTCGATGCAAATTCCGGAATCAGAATCCGGATCTCCTACCTAGTTGGAAGTAGCGGTTTGGTGTATTCTAGTTCAAATGATTATGTTTATATTTTTTGTGTTATGTTTTTTATGTACTTTGTATTCAATCATAATAAAGTTATAAATTTTACTAATTCACGTTTGAATTCTAGTTCAATTCAGTATAATTCAATGAAAAAAAATTACATATAATTAACTCAACGCCGTTTCAATAGCCAATTAAATATTAAATATTCATTTAAAGTTACATTAAATATTCATTTAACCCCACTATATATACCCCCAAACACACACATGTAACACCCGTTCTTATAAATCAAGGTTTAACGTATCTTTTACGAAAACAATCATGTAATTAAAAATACATGTATATCGGAAATACGGGTTTATTAAAACCTTTTACAATTTAAAAGTTTAGAACATAATGTAATTAAGTTCGTCATTTAAAGTAACAACGAAACGTCGTGCGAAAGCTTATTTCTTGATCGTGTTTGATTCTTCATTGTGCTTGATCGTCCTCCGGTGCTAGAATTTTACCTACAACTCATAAAAACATGAGTTAGATTATTCATACGTAGCTTAAAAACGCATTTCAATGGGTTAGCAATGCATAAACGGTTAAATAACAAATTTTTGCGAATCTGGCACCCACTCGCGTCGCGCCACGGCCTAGGGACTTCCCCGTCGCGCGACGCCACGGCTTGTTTTCAACAGACTGTTGCAGCTGGTGCTGCATAATTCCCAGCATGACTCGATTTCACGGAAACGAGCATAAATCTCTCGTTTTTGATCCGTTTTACCCGATTCTTTTTCCTACGCGTTCGTAATTTAATTCTCCATCTTATGGAGTTAAAATCCAACATCCTACATAATAAATTTTGAGACTTCTAAGCCTTTGACTCATTGCCTTTTTACCGAATTTTAACCCGTTTATGCATTTTATCAAACAAACATATTTGTTTGATCCTTATTTCACATGCACCTCTTCAAATTAATGTTATCTACCATGTTAGGTTCTAATCACAGGTTTCTTACACAAATTAAACCCGTTTTCGCTCGTATGCTTATTTTGACTCGTTAAGGGTGTTTATGTATATTTTAAACATGATTCGCTTTCATTCGTACCTAGATTTATATTTCCACATTCCTTACCAAGTAATCTTCCACCACAACTGTATTTGTGTTGTATTAAGTGTTGAAATTCCTAAACTCCGAGTTTTACCATTCGAATCATTATTTTACGGCAAAGACTATTATAGAGTCAAATGACTAAGGATTCACATCTTTCGCTTTTGTATACTCATTCTAAGTGTTTAATTATGAATACTACACTTTTCCGAACAACCTTTATGGGTCGTTCGCTCGATTTAGCTTACAAGGGCATTTTGATCCATTTAGTCCTTTCATTAACATAAAGGACTTTTAAAAGCATTTTCGACCCAAAAGCCCTGTTTTAAACTATGCATTTGATTCAAAAGGTCATTATATTTTCAAAACACAACGATCATCATATGAATCATTCGGTTTGCTTATTAAGGTAACCAAATGTCTATATGACTGCATTTAACTATCAAGGAGCCTCTAGTTCTTATTGAGTGGTTAATCTATATTATACATACCTGGCTCGGATCAATATATATATTGACCCGTTTCGATACCTTGCCTTAGTAACCGCTAAGTAATAGCGATGTAAGTATCCATTTGATATTTATTCCTGAAATCATACAACTCGACAAACCACTAGTCGATATTGTCAAATGGTGATATTTTCACCCTTTTGACCCGTTTGTTTTAACTGACCGATTATATTGGCGAGATGAAGCTTATTGCCATCTCGCCTACACGACTCGCTCCAGTTTACATCGTGCGGTCATTTTAATTATAATTCACTTCTTAACGCTTTTTGGCCTATCAAGGCTTTCGAAATAAAGTATCTTTCAAAACCAACAATTATTGTCAACGAGTGACCAAATTACAATTTTACCCTTATTGGTTATTATGATTTACCTTATATGGTAACCCTTAAAAGTACATGTTTCATTCGTCATAATATGATTGAATTACCGATTTAACTCATTTTTAGCCATCACTATGGTTTCTTATCATATTTGATTATCTTGTTCCGTACGACTACACGCCGAAACACCATATCTCAATTAGGTATTTGTCTTATTCGTAATCAATACGACAAAGAATATTCCAACATATGTGACTAGTGTAACACTACGCCAAAATAGAGATACAGTCACACAAAAAAGTGTGACCATATGCCTTTCGCCTCACATATTTTTTTCAGGTCAAGTGTGACCAAAGCTCGAGTCATCGTAGGTATTATACGGCCACACACACTTTTTAGTGGCAGTAGAACTTAAAAGTGTGGCTAAAGGGTACCAACATTTTTTGTTAAAATTTAACATTTCCTCCGTTAAGTGTGGCTAAATGGTAGCAACGGCCACATGAATTTACTTGAAGTGTGACCTTTACTACTATATAGTCATATAAATTACCCAAAAATTTTGTTTTAGCCACATCAATTAAAAAAAAGTGTGGCAAAAAAGGTTATTGTAATCAAGCATTTTGCCCATTAAGTGTGGCTAAAGGGTAGCAATGGCCACATGAATTATTGTGAGTGTGGCCGTTTCTATTAGATAGTCACATGAACCTATTGTATGTGTGGTTGTTTCTATTATACAGAGACACAAACAAAAAACAAAGTGATTATGGTGTGACTAATGGTTATTTATAGCCATCCGAAATCTTGTAATTTTAGGTGTGACTATTGTTTAACCTTGGCCACACATATTTTTTGTCTTATGGCGATTTCTATCATCGTGTCACACAAACAAGAAACAAAGTGACTATGGTGTGGCTATAGTCTAACCTATGGTCACACATTTTGTTTTTCCCATGACATTTGCTATAATTTCGTCACACAAACAAAAAACAATGTCACGAGTTCTGGCCGATTCTATTATATAGTTACATTAATTTATTGCAAGTGTGGCTAAAACCGTTTAATAGACACACAACTCTTTTGTAATGTTAAGTGTGGCTATTGTCTAACCTTTGGTCACACATATTTTTTTTCCCCATCACTTTTGCTATAATTTTGTCACATACAAAAAACAATGTCATGAAGGTGTGGCTAATGGTTATATATAGTCACATGAAATTGTGTAATTTTAAGTGTGTCTATTATCTAACTTTTTGTCACACATAATTTGTTTTTCCATGACATTTGTTGCGATTCCGCCACATAAAAAAACTAACAAAAGTGTGGCTAACAGTTATGTATAGCCACATGAAATTTTATTATTTAAGTGTGGCTATTGTCTAGCATTTAGTCACACATATTTATTGTGGTTTTATATGGCCATTTTAATAAAATTAGCCATTTTATTTTCATTTTTTTATAAAATTAGTACAGCAATAACCACAAGAAAATCTAAAAACCAAATAATATTAATTAACAATAATAAACCAAAATCCATACATAAGTTTTCAATTTCAATACTAATTAAAAACATGAACTTCTAATCAAAACCTATCTACAAAAGTTTCAACCGAAATGCCTCTACGCATAAACTAAGAACTAATTCTAGGTTGTTGTCTTCAAATCCATATACTCACTGCTTTTAGACTTGAAAGTGTTGCAAATTTACATCAACTTGTTTTGCCTGTGGAATGAATGCTCCAAGATTTGATTGCAAAATCAATGACCAGTCACCCGACATCAATGAGATCCAAGCTTCTGAACTGCTCCATCCTAATAAAAGCATGCCCGAATACATGCTCGCCAATGCAAATACCAGATGGAAAACGTGTACAAATAACTCACATGTTTTGTTTCTAATTCTTTCTTGTCTTTGAATGATTCTAGTTCCTCCGATTCTAGAAATGGTGATCACTCGCCTGTTGTGAAAGGTGAACTAAAATGTTAGTTTCAAAAATCCAATTTGGAAAAAAAAGAATGCAATTAATATGATCAAAGTACAACTATTACCTGCTCTCAGAGAAGATGAAGGGGATAGGAATGTTGTCGAAGAACCGGCACGTAGAGCTGAAGAGACTCCTAGTGTGCTTTTGAGCTAGCTCCTGAAAATTAAAACAACATAGAATCTTTAGATGCCATCCTCATGATGTAACATACTTTCCACAACTGTACATTTGGTAACTTCATCAAAACAACATAGAATGTAACAACCTTTATGATATTGCCGGCATACTTCATTAACCATGACACCAGAAGACTAGTCGAACCTAGATTTAATACCAGCAGCCATGTTGTGATGGTGTAGCCATTGAAAAGGTGGTCCACCACAGCCCATTCTCAAACCCTCCTCTAAATTCATCCAGAGAAAGCTGCCCCATGATAAATATCACCCCAAACTTGAAATAAACATGTAGTAGGCAACCCTATAACATCATAATCACATTTTTCTACTATAAAACAAAAAAAAATGATAAAGAATAAGGAAACCTACGTATACCACTAAAGTGCTAAACATTCTGCCAATATATTATATAAGGTGTCATTATTCATCTTCATCAAGAATTCAGTATAAACCCAGCCAGGACCGAAAGACAAACAGACATGACGTCCAACATGTACCTCCGGATTAATGATGAGAATATGGAGTCACAAGATGCTTCTCCACATCCTTTAACCTATATCAGAATAACCGATAGCTCAATAAGGTACCATCTCACTAGTAGATTTTACAAGCAGTTACATCACTGAACAAATTGTAAGTATCAACTATCAAGTCCTATTTTATATTTTTTCGATAAAATCTTCTCATTTATATCAGTTAAAAGTTTATGCGCAATAGAAATTACAAGGGGGAAGACATGTGACTGGTAATAGCATCTGACTTGTGGTTGTTCCAATAGCCAAAAATTCTATTGCCATCCACTGCAAATTAGAGAGCTTCCTATTCAAAAATAGCCTAAAGCATTAAAAATAATAATAATAACTTCACAGCCAATAAAATAATTATGTTCTATTTACCATCAACTGAATGATAAAGTCACCCCATTTAAAAGAGTCCACTCATCTAAGTTACAATGTGATATGTTTTCATGAATGCTCGTTTCCTAACTCTAATACTTCCACATAAGTATTAGCCTCACTATCTTCTTTAACAGAAAGTAGTTGGTTTAAATTAAAGCAGGCATACCTGTTTTACATGAATTCTTGTGATTTCCTCACACACCTTCCCACTTTCTTCCCAAATTCATCTCTTCTTTCTCTCCATTATTTCTGCAATCTTATCAATAACACAAATAACTTCAGCAATCAGTTAATACAAATGATTATCATTAACCAATTAAGTAGCAATATGTTTATTACCGCAGCTTCAACATTTGCAGAGGTGTTCTCGTAATCAAACACATCTCCATTAGGGTGTTGCATCTTGGGTGTTCTTAGTAAATTATTCCCCTTGACCATATCAAGCGGTCCAGCCACATGACTATATCTTGGGTGTGTTGGTGGAGTAGGTATGCCATTGGCACATTATTTCTGAAACACAATATTCTCTGCACCATAGCATCAACTTTTCCCTTCCCAATATCTATACACGACATTGAAGTCGACACTTTGCTATTTCAAATATGAGCAAGAGATTCATCTGCCTCTCGGCTTTGAGAATTTCGACGTTTTCTCTTTCGGAGATAGTTTGCCCATCCCCACTTGCTTATTGCTTCCTCTACTACTTCTCAAGTGCATAGTAACATTAACACCAAATGCCACAGCTAGTTCACCTAAACCAATATAACCACATCAGATAAATATTTAATGCTTAAACTAACAATAATCCCCAATATTACATATATAACAAAATCCGCACAAAAATATTATATGCACAACTAGAAGAACAACTAAAAAATGTGAATTAAAATTTAAAAAAGAAAACAGATGACCATTTATAAACTTGAAGACACAAGCAAACTGTATCGATACCGAACAACCAAAAGCTAAAATTAGAGATACAAAAAGCACAAAGTATAGATAGATTATATCATCATACAGATACATTAAATTCATCAATAATCACAAACGAGACTTCATAAACAGATTAATCAAACAGAATTCAATACATATATACATACACATAAGCAATCAATTAATCTCAAAATAGAAATAATCAAAAATTAATTAGCACTTAGCAGACAATAATTAAAATAATGCTCAAGGCTATGCTTTAAACCTGTATATGGTAAATATAAAAAAATCAACATTCACACAAAAATTGATCTAAAAGACGACAAAAAAAAGCGTGTAATATCAAATTCTATATATTGAGCCCCTATGTAACGTTATTATACCCAAACTATCAAATATACGACTACCGATCAAATTAATAAACAAGTAAATACAAAAGCCAACCAACACACCTTAACTTTTCTATACCCCAACCAAACACTTCAGTTCTTTCAACACTAATCCAACACCAACAATATCACACTTTTTATTTCCAAAATTCAATTTCTTTGTTTTAATTTTTCAAATTCCGTAATAAACACAGCACAGCTAAAATCCCAAAAAACACAACAATTAAACCACAAATTATTATCAACAAACATACATTTACATAAAACAAGCCCTAATTTATTAAAAAAAAAAGACACAAAACCTGAATCAAAATCACCACTTTTTGAAGAAGACAAACGCGAGGCCCAACTTTTACGGTTCCAAATAGACGAACAAAGTCAACTAGCACCACCGGCTGTTTTTTCTTCTTTGTTTTGCTTTTGTTGTCTCAGCTCCATGAATTATTCAACTCCTTTCTGCATCTCTTCACCTTTTGAATCCCAAAATGAACTTCGTATTTTGATAAATCTGCACTTTAGTTTAAAATCAAGTAAGTTACAAAGGATAGCAAGAGTTTTAATAAAATCATATTGAACATACATGTAAAATCAAGTTCATTTTATGAAAACAAGATTGTTTAGGTTGTAGTATGGAGTCTTTAAAGCTTGTTGGAGTTGCAAACAAGTATGAAATACAGGTTACTACCTTACAACTGTAAGCCATGAACTAGAAATTTCCCTTTGAGCAATCCACGTGTTATGACCCGATCCACATTGAACGGACGATGGCTAACACACAATCCAAACATCAAAAATTGGTTAGAACACATTCAAACAGGAAAATCCACAAATCAACGACATTTGAAAACAATCAATGTATAATCAAAGAAAAAGGACGAACACAACTTACATGAACAGTGAACCAGACATCTCGATCATCTTGCCCTAAAGTTACTGTATTAGAGCAGGGGGCGGCTTACGTATATGTAGTTGACAACACAGGGGTAAACCCTAATCTGATTCCATGATGGTTACTCAACAGACGCCGCAGGTTACGAGGGTAATCAATTCCTCATCGATTCATTCGCTTCGTACGTCTGAATGTCCGATTCATTATCCGCCTTTAACACAGTTTCACATTTCTTTCTCAGTTTCATAGTAAGGATTGGGCCTTTCAATTTTGGGCCTAGTATAAAGAAAATATATTAGAGATTTAGAGGCTTTTAATTTTGGTGGACGATGAGGATGTGTAGGATGCAGATGCGAAGGATGCGGCCGGTTTTTGGGGTGATGGGGATGTGCAGGTGGGGGGAGGGGTTTGGTGAGCATTATTGAGGTGTTGGTGAAGTGTACGGAATCGATTAATATTAGGGTTTTTTTTTTTGGGAGATGAAGTGGTATTGGTGGAGTCGGTGGATAATTTGAAGAAGTTGAGGAAGTGGATGTATGGTGGCATGATATTGAACAAAAAAGATAAGTTTTTGTTAGTTACAGTTTTGAAATATGAAACCTGCAACTACTGGAAGTTTTGGTGAGATGGAGTGTTTTGCAATTGGGGAAGGAGGGAGTTAGGGTTTAGAATAGAGATGTAGAGGGAAACTGAAATTTAGCGGTGAAAATATGAAAAATTTTGAAATTTTTGGACCAAAATTTTAGTGGTTGATAAACTATTATTTACACAAACTAATATATTTATATAGATTTGACATAAATTAATACGTACGGAGTGGGGATAAGCGTTTGTTACCAGGTATATTCGATATTGGTATACATTTTTTTCATTTTTTCGGAACCAGTACCAGTTCGACTTTTGTATTTTGGTCTATTTACCGGTAAATATCGGTACCGGACTGGTATATCCGGTACCAGTACCCATTTTTCTCGTTTTCCTGTATTGGTGCTTTCCATACCGGTACAGGTTCGGTACCGGTCTAGTACCATGTTCATCCCTAATAGAGAGTTTTATAAAGTAAATGGAAGTTATGTATGATCAACTATCGTCCACTGTGATATATTAAGGCCCAATATTGTCCTTTACGACATGTATGATCTACTATCGTCCACCGTGATTAACGCCCAATATGGTCCATTATGATCCATTAAGGTCCAATATAATCCATTAAGACATGCACGATCTATTATCTTCCATTGTGATCCATTAAGGCCCCATATGGCCTATTAAGACATTTCTGATCTACTATTATCCATTATAATCCTTTAAGGTCTGATATGGTCAATTAAAAGATGTATGGTCTAATATTGTTCATGTTAATCCATTAAGGCCCAACACGATCCATTAAGACATGCACGACCTACTTTTAAGTCTAATATGGCCCATTAAGACATATATGATCCAGTATTGTCCATTGTGATTCATAATGGCCCAATATGGTCCATTAAGACATACATGATCTATTATTGTTGATGTTGATCTATTATGGCCCAATATGATCCATTAAAACATGCACGACATACTATTGACTATTGTGATCCATTAAGGCCTAATATGGTTCATTAAGACATGTATGATATACTATTATCCATATTGATCCATTAAGGTCCAATATGATCCATTAAAACATGCACGACCTATTATTGTCCATCGTGATCCATTTAGGCCCAATATGGCCCATTAAGACATGTATGATCCATTTGTTGTTCATTGTGATCCATTAAGGCCCAATATGCTCCATTAAGACATGCACGATCTACTATTGTCCATTGTGATCCACTAAGGTCCAATGTGGTCCGTTAAGACATGTACGATCTACTATTGTCCATTGTGATGTATTAATGCTCAATATGGTCCATTAAGACATATATAATAGACTATTGTCAATTATGATCCATTAAGGCCCAATATAATCCATTAAGACATGTACGATATACTATTGTCCATTGTGATTTATTTAGTCTCAATATGGCGCCCATTAACACACATACGATCTACTAGATATTGTTCATTGTGATCGACAAAGGCCCAATATGATTTATTAAGACATATGTGATCTACGAATTGTCTATTTTGATATATTAAGACCCAATATGCTTTATTAAACGACAAATATAAGTTTGGAAGGAAATTACTCAATCAATAAAATGAAATTTATAACTTTATATACTTTAAAAACATATGATTTTAAAAAGCTGTTGTTTATAAAATAGAAAACGTTAATAAACATAGCTAAGATGTATACATTAGTATAGTATTTATAAGAAAACGAGTTATAAAAAATATAATTTAGAAAATATAATATTTAATATTACTTTGAATTTAAATTAGGGATGAGCACGGTACCGAACCGATACCAAACCGATACCGATCCCGATATTCATGAAAAGTTGATACCGAATACCGTACCGAAAATACCGGTACGGTACCGGTATGGTATCGGTATCGGTACCGGTTTTTCGGTATGATACCGGTTGATACCGAATTCTTAAATTAATAAGTTAGTCATGTACGCTTTCTCTTGAGCATGCTGCATGCGTAAACATTGACATTAAAGTGAATGGATCTGGTTGTTTAAGCCATCATATACTAATATTTTGTTTCAAGCATGTTAATAGTTTAATAAACTCGTATATTTTCTTTCTGCCTTCTCAGTTAGAAATTAGAATCACCTAAATCATCTGCAAGGAAAAGCAATTATGCTGCAAATCTATTCACTTCAATGTGTGTATACTAGAATGAACAAAATAAAGTTTACACAGGAAATATCTACCAGCACATGAAATATGAGTGGAAAGTCCTAGGTAGTGGGAAATAGGTACTAAATCGGTATTACCGAAAAATACCGGTACCAATCCCGAAAATCCTGATCCCGAAAAAATGGTAAAACATAATGCCGATACCGATACCGAATACAACCGGTATGGTATCGGTACGGGATGGTACCGGTATGGTATCGGTATTTGGTACCACATGCTCATCCCTAATTTAAATTATGTAGTAAGAATTTTTTATTAAATAATGTATTTTTTTTAAATCATAATATTATTTGAGGGGAAAGTTTTGAAATGATATATTTTGGGGGGACATTTAAAATGAAATTTTTTGGAGGGAAACTTTTAGATGAAATAATTTGGGAGGAAGTTTAAATTTTAGGATAAAATATATTGGAGGGAATTTTAAAGATTTCAAAAAAGAAAAATAATTTTAATCTTTGGTCACACATTTTTCAATCACATTTGATATCATTTCGTCACACAAAATAAAAAAGGGGCGATGGTGTGACGACTTTTTATGTAAAGCCACAATATTTTTTATTTTATTTTATGTGTCGCTATTATCCAAATATGTGGCCAGATGCAATAGCTTTTAGCCACATTACCAAACATATACCGTGGCCGTGGAACATATTTGGCCACATTTTTCTTGTGTGACATTTTTTTCTTAATGTGTGGCTAAAGGTTTCAAATACACGTGTTTTTCGTGACATGAAACAAATACTATGGTCGTAGATCACATTTGGTCACACTTTTCTTGTGTGGCTAATAAGTGTCACGGTTTTTTTTATTAAAATGTGGGTAAATGTTTCGAATACATGTGTTATTGGTCACATAAAAATAAATACTATGATCTTTGATCACATTTGGCCACACTTTGCTAGTGTGGCTAATATATGTCACATTTTTTCTTAAAGTGTGGCTAAACGTGTCAAACACATATGTTTTTGGTCACACGAAACAAATATATGTGGCCGTAGATCACATTTGGCCACACTTTTCGAGTTGTGGCTTGTAATTGTCACATAATTTTCTTATAGTGTGGCTAAAAGTTTTGAATTGTTATACAATAGTCACATGAATAAATAAAATGTGTGGCTAAAAGTAGGCTAGAAGGTCTTGAAATGTCATTAATGACCTTTAGCCACACATTTATTTGAAAGTGTGGCATGGAGGTTTTTGAAAAAGTGTGGCCGTAGGTCACATTTGACGTAGTGTAAGCTATACTTACCTTGCATCCGAATTACGCTTTTCCTTCATTCTTGATTCGTTTGACCCGCTTCCTTCCCCAAACTTTCACCTAGCTTGCCAAGCGTCAAACTATCATTGTAATTGTAAGATGGTTAGGTTCGTCATAATCATTTACGACTATTCCATCCTACGCTTCATATATCGAATTTATCATTCGATCATATACTTGGTCGTTTTGACTTTTTAAAGTCAATCGACTTATCAACTTATTCAATGCACATTTGGTTTATTGAATTTCGCTTAGGCATTTCATCCGAACTCTTAACGAAATCAAATTTTACACACTAACTACTAGGTAACATGATTTCAAGCATCTATATCACGATCTTAACATCAATTCTTTTATATCATACAAAACCCATTTCGTGAGAAGTATGATCTTGTACTCAAATTCATGGTTTAATCAAACACCTTCTATTCGTTATCATGCATGTTGATTCTAAGCATAGTTATATCATCAATTTCATCATAACATTAAAACCCACTTATCTAAGTGTGTCAATTCATCAAATCCTTCAATTCAAAGCATGTTATGCATGATTTTCACTTAGGGTTTTGTTACTAAACATGTATACATACCTAATTCAGTCCTAATTTCTACGATTCATACCAAAATCGCGTATAGTGATGTTCATCCAATTTTTACAACTTCATGTAACAACAAAATTTTACATACCTTTTGATCCCCTCGACTTGGTGATCATTTGTATGTACTCGTGCCTTTGATTCGAGCCCGATTTGGCCTTCAATTTGATTGATTTTGTGTATACTAGGGTTCAATGTGGAGAACCCTTTTTCTCCTGTGGAAATCTCGACCAGAACACACACTATAGTGTGTGTTGTGGTGTTTTATTTTTAATAAATTAAAAACCATTTGAGTTCTTTGTCAACTTTGGTCCCTCCACTTATTCAAGTTTTATAAAGGGTGTTTTAACCAAGTTTTCTTATTATTTTAAAACATTTAACTAACTAGGTTGATATTCCTAGTTACTTAGTGGGTCCCGGGAGTTATAACCCGTTTTATTTTAAGTCCCGGTAACTCGGGCTCTTATAAACTCAATTCCTTAAAACTTTGATTCGCTTGTATTTAATATTAGGATTTCTTATTTAAATCCAAATATTTACCGGGTTTATTTTACTACTAACGGTACTTTACCCATCTTTTAGTGTTAACGGAGTTTGATCACCAAACCCGTTTTCGGGGTGTTACAAGTCTACCCTCCTTAAAAAGGTTTCATCCTCGAAACCTTTTTCTTGCATGATTTATCGAGTTTAACTCCATGCATTTGATCTCGATAATCAATTGAGCATTGCTCATATTTTAACCAATTGTTAGTATTACCAGAAAAGTATGATAATATCTTTTTGGTTACTAATCATCTACGTATCTCATACGACATAATGCAACTTGAAATAACGTAATCTCGTTACTTCCACTAGCTTAATTAACTTAGCAATATTCATCGCTCGTCTCTAATGTGATTATACTTCACATTACACTTCTTGACCGTGATCATCTCACGCCATGCCAAATTTTATATCAACTTTTTATTTTCAAAAACATCACTTTTCGAATATATCGTCTTGCACCTATCAGTGTCAAGACTTATATCTTTCATGCTTACTATTTATACGTCTATCAGAATTCATATTTGTAAAAACGTTATTTCTTACCAAAACCGAAGTTTTAGTTTAGCATCTTCTCTTTAACTTTTGTCAATTATCCATACCGGGATATTGACAGTCTAAAATTTATTCTTTTACAGTCTTTATTTTATGCGAGGATTTTCAATTTATTCCTTCACCTTGTCTAATTAACCCGTAGGTTTTATCACTTAGCCTATGGGTTATTTTATTAGACCTTCACCTCTTTAAGGCGAGGTTCTTATAATCTATTTCTTTCTAGTCATGACTCGTGGGTCGTTTTATTCTCGTAGACCTTTCCATTGTTTATAACCCCAAAGGTTAGGTTGATCCCGTAGATCATTCCTTACTCATGTCATTCTTAAAATACATGTTTGGTGTCAAGGCATCCTGTTTTTTTTTAAATCATTTATTTTCGCCTTGGTATTTTCTTTGACCTTGACCGTAGTCGAAGGCTGCATTCGTTTCCTTTCGGACAAATTTTCCGACTTTATGACTTCTCACGTCATTTATGCGTCGGTTTATCTTATGCTCATCATTATCCAGTTTACATACATTCGTATTCGATTATGTCCCATTACCAGGATCATTATTCTTTTGCTTTTAACGCTACCATTATCCCGCTTGCGTTTACTCATGCCGTCCGGCATGATATTATTTTCGACCCGTTCAACTTTAAAATAGTTGAACATAATTTATTCAAAATTTCTATTTACATTATCTTGTCGTCTTTTGGTTATGACTCAAAACCCGAGTCTTTTAACCTTCCATCCGAGTTCCCGTTTCTCGATCTACGCATGTGTTTAATTCTTTCCCATCAACCGGGTGTTTAACCGAAGTCGTTATTATTGCAACCCTCCCGGTATCTATTAAGACCTCGCTTTATTTTTATATTCCGACTTTATCCTCAAGTTTGACGTTTTACAAAAACGGCCCATTAAGAGGCATATTTGCATTTTCCGGGTTCGAGTGTGAGTACACCCCCTCCTAGTGCGTACTTTAATCGTTTTACATGTTTGCATTCTCCGGGTTCGAGTGTAAGTACACCCCCTCCCAGTGCGTACTTTAATCGTTTTACATGTTTGCATTCTCCGGGTTCGAGTGTAAGTACACCCCCTCCCAGTGCGTACTTTAATCGTTTTACATGTTTCTTTGTCCCTTCACTCGGGCTCATTATCCTAATGTAATACGCATCCGTCACCCGACTGTGCGTTTACATTATTATCAAGTATTTTTCTCATTTGATTCAGTTGGGTACTTTTTAATTTGTCCCACTCACCCCGTCCTTACTACATCGGATGTAAGCATGTCCATCATAAAAAGTTCATGGTGCCACGTGCTCACCACTTACTTGGCCAGAGTAAGCGATCAATACCTGGTATACATGACCTTTTTATAATTTTCACATTACGCCCCATGTAAGTAATGCCTCTATTTGTTTCTCTTGGAAACAATATCCCGGATAAGTTTTCTATTCGGGTTTTTCCAAGTTTTCAATCTACATATGCAACTTTCAATCTCTACGTATTTGTTGCATATTACTATTTATGCAATTAAATTTAAACGTGCACCTGGTAAATGCTTGCCCTAACGGGCTTTCCTTTCCATTACTTATTTGTGATCGTTACGCGATTTAGGTCCTTGATGAGTATGCTCTTCTTGTCATACCTCGGACTGTTCCATCATCATATCCACAATTCGTTCAACTCTCGTCATCTTCAGACGCGAGTGTCCTTCAATTAAAACATTCACAAAAGTTAGTAATGTCAACTTCAATAATCGCCGGTATTATAATACAAGGCTTTTTCTACTATACGCGTCAACGCGCGTATTTTCGTTAACTATATCAATCATTTTAATTGGGGTAACGTGTATCACACGATAGCCCTATGTGTTGTTTACAACACTTTTGCATGCTAAACTATTAACATACATGTACTTACCGGATTTGCGATCAAGCCTCGAACCGAACACTTTATTCTTTTAACCTTGAGCTCTGATTACCAACTTGTAACACCCGTTCTTATAAATCAAGGTTTAACGTATCTTTTACGAAAACAATCATGTAATTAAAAATACATGTATATCGGAAATACGGGTTTATTAAAACCTTTTACAATTTAAAAATTTAGAACATAATGTAATTAAGTTCGTCATTTAAAAGTAACAATGAAACGTCGTGCGGAAGCTTATTTCTTGATCGTGTTCGATTCTTCATTGTGCTTAATCGTCCTCCGGTGCTAGAATTTTACCTACAACTCATAAAAACATAAGTTAGATTATTCATACGTAGCTTAAAAACGCATTTCAATGGGTTAGCAATGCATAAACGGTTAAATAACAAATTTTTGAGAATCTGGCACCCACTCGCGTCGCGCCACGGCCTGGGGTCTTCCCCGTCGCGCGACGCCACGGCTTGTTTTCAACAGACTGTTGCAGCTGGTGCTGTATAATTCCCAGCATGACTCGATTTCACGGAAACGAGCATAACTCTCTCGTTTTTGATCCGTTTTACCGGATTCTTTTTCCTACGCGTCCGTAATTTAATTCTCCATCTTATGGAGTTAAAATCCAACATTCTACATAATAAATTTTGAGACTTCTAAGCCTTCGACTCATTGCCTTTTTACCGAATTTTAACCCGTTTATGCATTTTATCAAACAAACATATTTGTTTGATCCTTATTTCACATGCACCTCTTCAAATTAATGTTATCTACCATGTTAGGTTCTAATCACAGGTTTCTTACACAAATTAAACCCGTTTTCACTCGTATGCTTATTTTGACCCGTTAAGGGTGTTTATGTATATTTTAAACATGATTCGCTTTCATTCGTACCTAGCTTTATATTTCCACATTCCTTACCGAGTAATCTTCCACCACAACTGTATTTGTGTTGTATTAAGTGTGGAAATTCCTAAACTCCGAGTTTTACCCTTCGAATCATTATTTTACGGCAAAGACTATTATAGAGTCAAATGACTAAGGAATCACATCTTTCGCTTTTGTATACTCATTCTAAGTGTTTAATTATGCATACTACTCTTTTCCAAACAACCTTTATGGGTCATTCGCTCGATTTAGCTTACAAGGACATTTTGGTCCATTTAGTCCTTTCATTAACATAAAGGACTTTTAAAAGCATTTTCGACCCAAAAGCCCTGTTTTAACCTATGCATTTGATTCAAAAGGTCATTATATTTTCAAAACACAGCGATCATCGTATGAATCATTCAGTTTGCTTATTAAGGTAACCAAATGTCTATATGACTGCATTTAACTATCAAGGAGCCTCTAGTTCTTATTGAGTGGTTAATCTATATTATACATACCTGGCTCAGATCAATATATATATTGACCCGTTTCGATACCTTGCCTTAGTAACCGCTAAGTAATAGCGATGTAAGTATCCATTTGATATTTATTCTTGAAATCATACAACTCGACAAACCACTAGTCGATATTGTCAAATGGTGATATTTTCACCCTTTTGACCCGTTTGTTTTAATTGACCGATTATATTGGCGAGATGAAGCTTATTGCCATCTCGCCTACACGACTCGCTCCAGTTTACATCGTGCGGTCATTTCAATTAGAATTCACTTCTTAACGCTTTTTGGCCTATCAAGGCTTTCGAAATAAAGTATCTTTCAAAACCAACAATTATTGTCAACGAGTGACCAAATTACAATTTTACCCTTATTGGTTATTATGATTTACCTTATATGGTAACCCTTAAAAGTACATGTTTCATTCATCATAATATGATCGAATTACCGATTTAACTCATTTTTAGCCATCACTATGGTTTCTTATCATATTTGATTATCTTGTTCCGTACGACTACACGCCGGAACACCATATCTCAATTAGGTATTAGTCTTATTCGTAATCAATACGACAAAGAATATTCCAACATATGTGACTAGTGTAAGCTATACTTACCTTGCATCCGAATTACGCTTTTCCTTCATTCTTGATTCGTTTGACCCGCTTCCTTCCCCAAACTTTCACCTAGCTTGCCAAGCGTCAAACTATCATTGTAATTGTAAGATGGTTAGGTTAGTCATAATCATTTACGACTATTCCATCCTACGCTTCATATATCGAATTTATCATTCGATCATATACTTGGTCGTTTTGACTTTTTAAAGTCAATCGACTTATCAACTTATTCATTGCACATTTGGTTTATTGAATTTCGCTTAGGCATTTCATCCGAACTCTTAACGAAATCAAATTTTACACACTAACTACTAGGTAACATGATTTCAAGCATCTATATCACGATCTTAACATCAATTCTTTTATATCATACAAAACCCATTTCGTGAGAAGTATGATCTTGTACTCAAATTCATGGTTTAATCAAACACCTTCTATTCGTTATCATGCATGTTGATTCTAAGCATAGTTATATCATCAATTTCATCATAACATTAAAACCCACTTATCTAAGTGTGTCAATTCATCAAATCCTTCAATTCATAGCATGTTATGCATGATTTTCACTTAGGGTTTTGTTACTAAACATGTATACATCCCTAATTCAGTCCTAATTTCTACGATTTATACCAAAATCGCGTATAGTGATGTTCATCCAATTTTTACAACTTCATGTAACAACAAAATTTTACATACCTTTTGATCCCCTCGACTTGGTGATCATTTGTATGTATTCATGCCTTTGATTCGAGCCCGATTTGGTCTTCAATTTGATTGATTTTGTCACACCCCGAAATATCAGAGCATTGGCGTGACTGAACTGGTATCTTCATTGCACAGCGGAAGCAAATAAGCTAAGTCTTTTAGAAAATGAACGCCACTAAGTACTCGACTCCACATGGTTCTCCTATTCCAACCGTGCCTTGATTTCTGAAAAGTAACCTGAGAAAGAAACATGCGAAAAATCAACATAAAGTTGAGCGAGTTCATAGTTTGTTTGTAAAAGATTTGAAATAAATCTTCTTGAAATAACCGGTTTGTGAAGTATTGTTGAGAAAACGAATTTAAAATCATTTTCTTGTTATGTTATATGGAAACTTTGTATGAAAACATGGTATGTAACTTGTAGAATGTATCGGTAACTGAGTACTATGAATGTTTGAATGTAACTTGTAAAACGTATATGTAATTGGGTACTATGAATGTTTGTATGTATCTTGTACAATGTATCTGTAACTGAGTACTATGAATGTTTGTATGTGTCATGTAGAATGTATCTGTAACTGAGTACTATGAATGTTTGAGATCGCTAGTGGTTTGCAAGGCCACTAACATGTGTCACGACATAGGAAGCCACCAAACCTAGGCATTTTTGTCGACTTTGACTGAGACACAGAAGCTCTCATTGGTAGAAGTAGGCCAAGAGTGGGGTTGCCTGAAACCTATTAGATCTAACCTTTTATTCCGCGGTCTGAATGTATACGTTGATTAATGGTGCTTATGGTACCCTATTCGAGACATGATCTAGAATGTTTCACTTGAATGTTTTTCCGTAGTCTTGTATCCATCATACCATAACTCATGTATTTGTATTTTCTCGTAGTCCAGAAAACTAGAATTCGTGTGTATGCACATTTCGAAAAATACGCTTGTTTGCAAAAACCGGTATAAAACATAAGCTTTTCGTAAACCATTTGTGTCCGTTAAAACTTGCTGGTAAAATGGTTTAGAAATATATAATTCTTGTATGCTTTGTAAAAAGCGCATGTCTTTCCACCCCGAAAACATTTAGAAAAACGTACAATCGTAAAAAGGTGGGGTTATGAACTCACCTGAATATTCCTTGTGCAAAGCTAGCTATATACGACTTTGTGATGTCATTTCCAAGACTTGACTTGCTAGCGTGCGTTCTACAATATTCCTAACACGGAATATCTTATAAGTTTCTAAGTAATTGCGGTAACTACACTACGTGTCACCGAGCTTTACCGAATCGCTATCTGAATGATTTAACGTAAATTGTTAACTTAATGAAAATGATTAAGTTATACTCGTTTAGCTTCGTTTGTTTTCGAAATAACTAATAAGTCTTGAAAAGACTTGATTAACGATATATGTCGTGTTTGTGCTTGAAAGTAAATATATAACTATATTTATTTTTATAAAAGAATTTGCGTTGTACGATGTTTGAAATAAATAGATAAGTTATATCTATTTTATAAAAGAATCGTCGTTTTTGTTTGACGTTCATAATAAATATAATAACTATATTTATTTGTTGTCGAAATAATTTCCGTATCGTTGTTTTCGTAAGCTGTAAGTTGTTATCGAAAGAAACTATATATTTGTATCTCGTTTTATAAAAGTCGCTTTATATCAATAATTGTCGTTTAAAAAAAAAGCACGTTTTGTTTTATAATAAAACTCGTTTTATTTTACGGATTTTCTCGAAAAACGGGCAGAGTTTCCTCTGTTTTTGGACGCCCCCGACAACACAAGTTGTCGTTATTTTCAAAATTCAACAATATAATTAATAATCAATCATTAATATATAAAATTTTCATAAAAACGTCAAGGTATAAGATAAACACTAATTCAGTTCGGTTCGAGCTCGTTCACGAAAGATTAAATCTATAAAAACACAATATTAAACGTGCCATTAATTTTACCAAGTCCTTATGTCGAGCCGCTTGACTGAGTTGACCCGGTTTGACCGAGTTGAACCGAGTCGAGCCGAATCGCACTAAAACTGAATCTAATCGTGTCAGACCCGAACCGCGAACCCTTGACCCGTATTAACTCTGACTTGCTTTGACTGAACCCGAACGACATAGATAACCGAAACCGAGACACGAGCCGTAACATAACCCGAGCAACCAAACCATCAAGTCTGAACCGCGAGTGAACCGAACCCGAACCAAAACCCGACCCCAAGTCTGAAATGGAACCGAGCCACCTGTCGGACCACCTCCATTCCACCGCCATCATCATCATTACAAACAGAAACAATTCATCATCATTCATCGGACCAAAAACAAAAATAAAAATGAATCGGACAGGGGGGTATCTTACTGTGAAGCTCGACGGACCAAAAGGCACCACCACCGCCGTCACCGACGGCCGCCGCCGCGTATGGCGGTCGGCACCTCCTTCTCTCCGTCGCTCTCTCTCTCTCTCTGTCTCGTCTCTCTCTCTCTCTCGTCCCTAGTTCCTCTCTCTTCTCCCTGATTGTAGTAGCCGCACCACCACCAAGCAATGGTGGTGGTGGTTCATTTTGTTGTTCGAAAGAGGGGGGGCTGTCGGAGGTCAAGCTTTACCACCGCCGCTACCGGATTGCCATCATTGGTCACCAGAGGGTTCATCTTCACCGTGTGCCACCACTGGAGGGTGGTGGCCGTCTGATTTTTGTCGGAGCTGAGAGAGGAAAGGGGGTGGCTGGGTTGGGTCTTGTTTGTGAGGGGTGATTTCTTTGTGTTTGTTTATGTAATAGAGAGAGAGAGAGGAGTGTAGATGTGAGGATGATAATATGCAGGCAAAGAGTGAGAGGAGAGGGTAGAGAGGGTAAGGTCTTTTATAAGGGTATTGAGATCTTTTAAAGATCTGGTGAAAATATTTTGGAGAGATTTATCATAGATTTTGTAGGATTTTGAGTAGATTTGCATAGATTTTATTGAGATTTTATAGGATTTCATCAGATCCTGATAGACAAAAATCTCTATGTATAAATTTTAGGCTTGTGGGTTTTGGGCTTGGGCCCAGGGCCTACAAGCCCATCTCATGTGTAAATGGCATGTAATCCCTACGAGATACGTTTTTAAAACCGAAACCACCATAGCCTAGTAGAATAATATTTCAGAGTTAAAAATGTGTAAAAATAATGTCGGTATCCGTCGTAGTCGCGTTCGCGCGTTGCTAACGGTAATAATCGCGAAAAAAAAATTACATTGTTGCCGTCTTTACTCCGTTTTTCGATCTAGTTTCGACTGTAGTCACTAGAATTTACTTACGAAGCTAAAATATATCGTAAAAATTTAATATTTGTTGGCGTTGTCAGTATCTTGTACGGTATCAGTTCGTCGTCGCGTAATATTCAGCAGGTTTCTCTGTAAACCACCATTCGCGCACTGTAAAGTCGTATAAACGTTCCTGGGCACTCCAAGGGCCTGATTAAGTTAATTTGCGCTGTAAACACTATTTATTATCGCATAATTCGCCTGTTAATCACGTAATTAGGTGCCGTAAATCACCGGTTGTCACATTCTCCCCCTGTTAATAAAATTTCGTCCTCGAAATTTAGACTACGTTAACTCCTTAGAGTTATGCTATGCGTAGAAAATACGAATAGTACCAAAGTGAACGATCATGAAGTCGAATCAAGACTTATTCGAATGATGTGAATTCAAGGACGTATCACAATATGCAAATGAATTCTAGAAATGATTGCATCTAATAAATGAATTTAGATTTCAACAAGCTTAAATGTAATCGTTTGCATGAAACGCTCGATCATGATCAGCCCAAGCTGCAAGTTCTACCAACGCCACAAGGTGTCGTAGTGAATGAAACAATTCAATGATAGCAGTGATTAAACAAGTATCACCTGTGTTTTGCATCAAATGCTCAATCATAATTAGCCCAAGCTACAAGTTTATACTGGCACCAAAAAGTGTCAAAATCAACAAACGACTTAATGGAGTCGTAGACCAAACAAATCTACTACGACTCAGAACAATGAAACGCTTGTTAAAACGAATTCGAATATGATGTTTCCAATACATCATATGGTGTCTTGAATTGAATATGTGTAATGAACAAGTTCAAACAATTGAATTTGATTTCGGCGCAAGCCGACAATAAATACATGTATCGACAAGAAAGCTTTCGGCATGGTCACAACGAAAAACCATGTATGTAACTTGAAAAGAATGAAATTTCAAGAGAATGTGTTGACTTGATAACAAAGAAGCCAATAATTACAACAATGCGGGTCATTCGAATCATGAATCAATAATTAGATTTAGCGAAATAATATTTGGACTTTAATTAAACGCTTATTTGAAACGGAACTACATGCGTAACAAACAATGCATGCGTAACATATAAATTTTCAAGAAATGAAGCAAATGAATATTCGCTATACTGAAAGAAATGACCGTGACACAATGACCATTAAGAGGAGTAGAGATACGAAAATCTACTTAGTAAAAGTGAAAGTCGAAATTTCAATAAAAGAAATTTAAGGACTTTACCTGGGGTTGCATGTGATAACCAGTTGTTAGGTGACATTACCATGGAATGTCAAACATATCGTATTCGTCATTAATGAGAAAGGGGAATACGAATACATGCGTCATCTCCCTAACGTGACTCGTGTCATTTGCAGGACCGCGTGCCAAACTGCCGCTTCCTCGAAAGTCGTATGTGACATACTTCAACCTCCGTTGATGTATAGCTTAAGTTTCACGTATACCTGTGCGCTAGCATTTTGTTATGCGTAGGATGCCTGCTCGGGAAGTTAAAACATCATAGACAATACGAATAATAGTGTGTGCCCGAGTTAATATCCGCGGTTCCTACGTGATGACCTTTAATGAACTTCAACATAAGTTTCTGAAGGTCTTAAATGCATGTTTCCTAAACTCTCAGAGTTTTGTGTTCTGTATGCGACTGTTTTTGTGTACCATGTATAAAACACCACAATAGCGTATGTTTGAAAACTAAATCTTGACTGTTTGTTTTTCGGCAACGGTTGGAGACCATATTCGAGTATTATGCGTTCTGTATGTATTCAGGTTTTAATACTCTAAGTTCCCAGAGGAAAGTGAGGTTAGAGCCTAGGTATCTTTACATAAACCCTATTCGCTGTAACCTATGGCTCTGATACCAATCTGTCACACCCCGAAATATCAGAGCATTGGCGTGACTGGACTGGTATCTTCATTGCACAGCGGAAGCAAATAAGCTAAGTCTTTTAGAAAATGAACGCCACTAAGTACTCGACTCCACATGTTTCTCCTATTCCAACCGTGCCTTGATTTCTGAAAAGTAACCTGAGAAAGAAACATGCGAAAAATCAACATAAAGTTGAGCAAGTTCATAGTTTGTTTGTAAAAGATTTGAAATAAATCTTCTTGAAATAACCGGTTTTTGAAGTATTGTTGAGAAAACGAATTTAAAATCATTTTCTTGTCATGTTATACGGAAACTTTGTATGAAAACATGGTATGTAACTTGTAGAATGTATCGGTAACTGAGTACTATGAATGTTTGAATGTAACTTGTAAAACGTATATGTAATTGGGTACTATGAATGTTTGTATGTATCTTGTACAATGTATCTGTAACTGAGTACTATGAATGTTTGTATGTGTCATGTACAATGTATCTGTAACTGAGTACTATGAAGGTTTGAGATCGCTAGTGGTTTGCAAGGCCACTAACATGTGTCACGACATAGGAAGCCACCAAACCTAGGCATTTTTGTCGACTTTGACTGAGACACAGAAGCACTCATTGGTAGAAGTAGGCCAAGAGTGGGGTTGCCTGAAACCCATTAGTTCTAACCTTTTGTTCCGTGGTCTGAATGTATACGTTGATTAATGGTGCTTATGTTACCCTATTCGAGACATGATCTAGAATGTTTCACTTGAATGTTTTTCCGTAGTCTTGTATCCATCATACCATAACTCATGTATTTGTATTTTCCCGTAGTCCAGAAAACTAGAATTCGTGTGTATGCACATTTCGAAAAATACGCTTGTTTGCAAAAACCGGTATAAAACATAAGCTTTTCGTAAACCATTTGTGTCCGTTAAAACTTGCTGGTAAAATGGTTTAGAAATATGTAATTCTTGTATGCTTTGCAAAAAGTGCATGTCTTTCCACCCCGAAAACATTTAGAAAAACGTACAATCGTAAAAAGGTGGGGTTATGAACTCACCTGAATATTCCTTGTGCAAAGCTAGCTATATACGACTTTGTGATGTCGTTTCCAAGACTTGACTTGCTAGCGTGCGTTCTACAATATTCCTAACACGGAATATCTTATAAGTTTCTAAGTAATTGCGGTAACTACACTACGTGTCACCGAGCTTTACCGAATCACTATCTGAACGATTTGACGTAAATTGTTAACTTAATGAAAATGATTAAGTTATACTCGTTTAGCTTCGTTTGTTGTCGAAATAACTAATAAGTCTTGAAAAGACTTGATTAACGATATATGTCGTGTTTGTGCTTGAAAGTAAATATATAACTATATTTATTTTTATAAAAGAATTCCCGTTGTACGATGTTTGAAATAAATAGATAAGTTATATCTATTTTATAAAATAATCGTCGTTTTTGTTTGACGTTCGTAATAAATATAATAACTATAATAACTATATTTATTTGTTGTCGAAATAATTTCCGTATCGTTGTTTTCGTAAGTTGTAAGTTGTTGTCGAAAGAAACTTTATATTTGTATCTCGTTTTATAAAAGTCGCTTTATATCAATAATTGTCGTTTTAAAAAAAAAGCACGTTTTGTTTTATAATAAAACTCGTTTTATTTTACGGATTTTCCCGAAAAGCGGGCAGAGTTTCTTCTGTTTTTGGACGCCCCCGACAACACAAGTTGTCGTTATTTTCAAAATTCAACAACATAATTAATAATCAATCATTAATATATAAAATTTTCATAAAAATGTCAAGGTATAAGATAAACACTAATTCAGTTCGGTTCGAGCTCGTTCACGAAAGATTAAATCTATAAAAACACAATATTAAACGCGCCATTAATTTTACCAAGTCCTTATGTCGAGCCGCTTGACTGAGTTGACCGAGTCAACTAACTTGACCCGGTTTGACCGAGTTGAACCGAGTCGAGCCGAATCGCACTAAAACTGAATCTAATCGTGTCAGACCCGAACCGCGAACCCTTGACCCGTATTAACTCTGACTTGCTTTGACTGAACCCGAACGACATAGATCTGACCCGAACCGAAACCGAGACCCGAGCCGTAACATAACCTGAGCAACCAAACCATCAAGTCTGAACCGCGAGTGAAGCGAACCCGAACCAAAAACCGACCCAAGTCTGAAATGGAACCGAGCCACCTGTCGGACCACCTCCATTCCGCCGCCATCATCATCATTACAAACAGCACAATTCATCATCATTCATCAGACCAAAAACAAAAATAAAAACGAATCGGACAGGGGGGTATCTTACTGTGAAGCTCGACGGACCAAAAGGCACCACCACCGTCGTCACCGTCGGCCGCCGCCGCGTATGGCGGTCGGCACCTCCTTCTCTCCGTCGCTCTCTCTCTCTCTCTCTCTCTCTCTCTGTCTCGTCTCTCTCTCTCCTCCCTAGTTCCTCTCTCTTCTCCCTGATTGTAGTAGCCCACCACCACCGAGCAATGGTGGTGGTGGTTCGTTTTGTTGTTCGAAAGATGGGGGGCTGTCGGAGGTCAACTTTGGTACCTCCACTTATTCAAGTTTTATAAAGGGTGTTTTAACCAAGTTTTCTTATTATTTTAAAACATTTAACTAACTAGGTTGATATTCCTAGTTACTTAGTGGGTCCCGGGAGTTATAACCCGTTTTATTTTAAGTCCCGGTATCTCGGGCTCTTATAAACTCAATTACTTAAAACTTTGATTCGCTTGTATTTAATATTAGGATTTCTTATTTAAATCCAAATATTTACCGGGTTATTTTTACTACTAACGGTACTTTTCCCATCTTTTAGTATTAACAGAGTTTGATTACCAAACCCGTTTTCGGGGTGTTACAAGTCTACCCCCCTTAAAGAGGTTTCGTCCTCGAAACCTTTTTCTTGCATGATTTATCGAGTTTAACTCCATGCATTTGATCTCGATAATCAATTGAGCATTGCTCATATTTTAACCAATTGTTAGTATTACCAGAAAAGTATGATAATATCTTTTTGGTTACTAATTATCTACGTATCTCATACGACATAATGCAACTTGAAATAACGTAATCTCGTTATTTCCACTAGCTTAATTAACTTAGCAATATTCATCGCTCGTCTCTAATGTGATTATACTTCACATTACACTTCTTGACCGTGATCATGTCACGCCATGCCAAATTTTATATCAACTTTTTATTTTCAAAAACATCACTTTTCGAATATATCGTCTTGCACCTATCAGTGTCAAGACTTATATCTTGCACCTACTGATACTATGAAATCCTCTAGTGCTACTCTGGTTAGCAAAATTGATGTTGGTGATCCATTGTTTCTTCATCCTAGTGACTCTGCAAATTTGTCTATAGTTAGTGTGAAACTTAAAGGGTCAGAAAACTACAGGGTTTGGTAAAATGATATGTATCTTGGCTTACAGGTTAAGAATAAGATAGGGTTTGTTGATGGTACTTGTCTTAGGTCTAAAACTGATGAGGTTTTGGGTAGACAATGGGATAGATGCAACTCTATTGTGCTTATTTGGATCCTTAACTCTGTGTCTGAGGAATTATATCTTGGTCTTGTTTACTCTAGAATTGCTTCTGATGTTTGGAGAGATTTAAAGGAAACTTATGATAAAATTGATGGATCAGTTGTGTTTAATTTATATCAAAAGATCAACTCTTTTAGTCAAAATGCCATGCCTGTTTCTGAACATTATCATAAGTTGAATTGTATGTGGAAGCAATTAGATCAATTACGTGCTTTACCTGCTTGTTCTTATTATGCATCTAAACAATTTAATGATTTTAATCATCTTATAAAACTGATGCAGTTCTTAATGGGTCTTGATAGTTCATATAAGTCTGTGAGAACAAATTTGTTAACCAGAGAAACTCTTCCTTCTGTGAAGGATGCTTTTTCAATCATCTCTAGAGAAGAGTCTCATCTTTATTCAAAAAACTTTTCTGACAAAAAACCTAACAGTGCTGTTGGTTTTGCCGTTAAAACTAATCAAACAGTTGAATCAAAGAAAAAGGGGATCTCATTGCAATAAGACTGGTCATACTATCGAGAAGTGTTTTGAACTTGTTAGCTATCCATCTTGGATGAAGTCAAAACTTGGTGGGAACAAGGGTAACAGGGTGAGTAATAATGTTAATGTTGATACTACTGATACCTCTTCTGTTATGAGTTCTTTGACAAATGATCAGATTGCCTAGCTGCTTAGTCTCTTGAATGATAAGTCTAAAGGTGATTCTCAGGGTAGTAGTTTTGCTGGTATGTGTGCTAATTCTTTTTGTCTGAATAGCTTTATTAATATGACATCCAAACCTACTTGTGCTTTTAAACATGTCTACTGTTTTCAAACTTTGTGGAAAATGGAAAAAAGGTAGGATGGATAATTGATTCTGGTGCTAACCAACATATGTTAATGACTGATGATTGTCTTATTAATCAAAAGGATGTCATTGAGTTTAATATTAAAGTTAAACACCCTAAGGGCACTAGTTCCTTGGTAACTAAAATTAGTGATATAAAATTAAGTGACAAGGTCATTCTTTACGATGTGTTTGTTGTGCCTGATTGTTAGGATCGGAGGCCCTCATGATTGTGTTTGTTTGTAATACTTGAACAATGAATGAATGTAAAACAGAGATCTAATGCAGCGGAATTGAAAACAAACTTTGTAAACACAATCAAAGGGAAATAGTTTTCAGTAAACACATGTTTCTCATTAGTCGAAAGATTTACAATACAGAAATGATTACAGATATGCTTACATACTAAAGCTCCCCCTCAGCATGATGCTCACTGGTTGATCGCTCAAGATGAAAGGATTGGAGGAGATAAACTCACTTAGTCAACCAAATGTAACAGTACAGGGTACTGTTCCATTTATAGGCAAAACAAACCACTGAAGCTTCTAAGCTGACGTCACCATGAAAGTGACATCTAACAACCTAACAACCTTTAACCACTGTTCTTATACAAACACTATTAACTTAACCACTGATTCTATACAATACAAGTGACAAACTAAACTACTGCTTTCTCCTTCCATTATTGCATACCAAGCACTGATGTTTGACTATCAGTGCTTTCCTCAAAGTTGATCAGTCCTTGAGTGGGCAGTTCTTTTAATCAAAAGCAGTACTTAGATAGCATCAGTAGATTGAACCAGCAGTGTTTAATCTTTAACAGTCTTTAGGGCTTCATCAGCAGTTTGAAGGACAGCAACTGTTGTATACGGACGGTGGATAGAGGACATCAGATGTTATAAACACTTTCAAGGGGAAAGCCTGGTGTAAACTACTGCTTATGATGAATCCACTGTTGTGAACCAGTTTTGACTTTAATTATCTGTTCCTCTGATAGGGTTCAATCCCAACAATCTCCCCCTGGAACAGATAATGCCAAAACCCTTCATTATTCTGGATCTTTATTGTCTCATCAGAAGTTCCCTAACTTGTCCTTTAAATTGCAATTCAAAATCCATAGAACTTGTATCATCCTCATCCCCACATAGTATAAGCTCAAGGAGATCTTGTAGATCTTCAACACCCAGTCCCAGTGCTTGTTCCCTTGATATGTGCTTTACTTCTCCATTGGATCTGATCAGTGTCAATACATGGGTCTTTTGATCAGACATCCATTTTAGTATTTTTGAACCCAATGGGTTTCTTGGGAGAGGTTTATTAGATGAGGTGTTTGGTGATGCTGGCCTTGTGATGACTGACTGAGCAGTGCTTGCAGGTTGATTTAGGCCAAGATTTTAAGCTATTATCTTCTTCATCCCCTCTTTTACAAGGTCATCTCCTGCCATTAATTCTTCCACTGTTTCAACATCCAGCTGTTTTTGTTGTCTTCTTTTGTAGATGGCAGCACCAGCTGGAGCAGTGGATCTCCTGATTTGCAGCTTTGGTGGTCTTGTTGAGACCTCTGCTTCAGAGTAATCAGGTTTTTGTGGAACTTTTGGATCTTTCTTCCTTAGTTCCTCCAACCTTTTGTAGGTTGCCCTGACTTTATCTTCTCTCCATCTCATCACTTGATTTTCAGACCTATAATCAGCAGCAATTAATTCCTCTTTCATTCTCCTCAGCTCTACCTTTTTGTCAGGTACATTCTTCTTGTACTTTGCCCAATCAGGAGGAGTATGTTTGACTTTATTTTTTATCATGTCTTGAATCCTGACTGCTTCACTTTCCAGCTCAGGAATGGTCCAGTCTTTATACATGTGTTTTTCTCCCTTGTATTTCTTGTGAGCCATGATGTTTTCAACATAATCTTTTCTCAGGGATTCATCTGCTATTTCTGATATCTGCTGGCACACATTCTTTGCAAATTGTTCCAAAGATCTGACTTGTGTGAGAAGAAATTGATAATGTCTGTGAATTTTTTTGTCAGTCTTTCCTTGAGCATCTCTTTTGGAGATATCCTCTGCTTGTTTAGCTTTGACTTTCAAATATTCTTCAATGTTATTGGGCCTGGGATATCCTTCAACAGATGGTAATCTCCTTTTTGCAGGGTCATCCTCATAATAGAAGGATTTGATTTCTTTTCTGACTGCTATAAGCTCAAGAGGAAATTGAACACCTGCTGGAGCTATTGGCTTTTGAATCTGAGCTGATGACAGAGGAACAAGGTTTGGTATGGTAACAAGTGATAGAGATTGTGAGGATGTTGGTGGTGGTGATGGAGAATCATCATCAGGTATAAAAATCCTTCTCCTTTTTATTGTAGGAGAGGCTGATGATGTTTTGGGTGGATCAGTGGTGGTGATTTGAGTGGTAGAAGGTGGCTGACTAACAGTTGTTGAAACAACTGGTGTTTCAACCACTGTTGTCATTACAACAGATGTTGTAACATCTGATGTCTTCTGCTTTTCGGCAGGAGGTGATGGTGGTGAGGTTGTTTTTAGTGGTGATGGTGGTAAGGCAGTGGTTGTGGTGTGTGTTGAAGTGATGACAGGTGTTTGACTAACAGTTGTTGAAACTACTGAAGTATCAGCAGTTGTTGATACAACAGGTGTTACAACAACTGTTTGGGTGGAAGATTGATGTTGGGGGCTTTTGGAAGGTGGTTTGGGAGTATGCTTTGTGAGACTGGATGGTGTGGATTTGGGTTCCCTCACTTTTCTAGTGGGATTCTTTCTTTTTGGCTCAGGATTTTTAACATCCTTTGGCTCAGAACAACCCTGCGCATTCAGCTCCACATAAGCTCTTTTCTCCTCATTCCACCTGGACATGTCCTTTGCCTCTCTGTCCCTTTTTACACTTGCTTTTGGTTCTGCAAGTGCATTTGTGGTAACATCAAGCTTTTTACTACCATCTGGCAAAGGAATGTTTTTAGTCATGTTTTCTTTTTCCGGTTCAATATTACTTCTTCCACTGCTTGATTTTCTCCCCTTTTTGGCATTATCTGGAGGGGGGTTATCAATGAAGAGAACAGTGGGAGGAGCAGTGCCAGTGGTGTTCAGTATGTGGGCCTTTATAGCCTTGATGTCAGCTTGGGTATCTTTGAACCGTGACTCCATCATGTTTCTCAGCATTTGAACATGTTTATCATGCTGCTGATCAGCCATTTGTCTTTGTTGTTGGAGCAGGGGTTGGAATAAATTCCATAACTCATTTGCAGCAGGTGCTTGTGGTGGAGCAGGTGCTTGAGCTGGAACAGCAGTTGATGGTGCCTTTTGAACTTTCAACAATTGTTGCAGCATTTCTTTGATTTCTGCAACAGAAGTATCCAGTTTGTCAATTCTATCTGTCAATTCCTGATATTTTAAATCATCACCCATCTTAATGGGATCATCTGATTCCCCACCGGCAGTGGTTGTATCAATGTATGATTTAGGGAATGAATCCCAAAAGTCACCCATTGATGCCCCTTGTTCTTGGTACTGGGGTCTTCTTCCTTCAACACTTGATAACCTTTTGATGGTACCAGTGGTTAAAACAAACTCACTAGTGGTTATCAGAGGTGCTATAGAAGGAATTGCCTTTAAGGGAGTCTGATTGATGAAACAACTGGCCAAATGTAGATCTGTTGATCTAACACTTGTAGTTGCTGCTCCACTTGAACTACTGACAGGAAGTACAAGTAAATCCAGCAGTGTAGCCTCCTCATTTGATGTTGGTGGTTAACAGTGATAGAAACACCATACTCAGTCACTTGTTGAAGTATATTCTCATTGCCAGGTGATTGAGAATAACTGATTTGTGTCTGGGCAATATCAACTGTTTCCAACAAGGGTTTTATTGATGGTGGAATTTATGAAGTGGGGATAGGTGTAGAAAGCAAATTTACCCCGGGAAGTGGGTTGTGGATGATAGAATCAAGTGATTCTAGAGCATCATAATTTGGTGTCCCTGTGCTTACAACCTGATCTTTTTGTGAAGATGCAGGAGGAGTTTGAGGCAAGGGTGGAGATCTTTCTTCCATCTGCTGTGAGGAAGTAGCAGCAGTGGTTATTGGTGACATTTGTGTTGTCACTGGCAGTGGCTCTGGGATCTCATCTTCCAGAGTTGCCTTTTTAGTGGGTTTGGGGGGCTTTTTGGATGATCTCTTTTTAGGCTTTTTGGTAATGGCATGTGTGGGTTTCATAGCAGTGGGTATGCTACTATGATCACCTGGAGCAGTGGGCTCAACAGCAGATACCTGAGGAGCAGTGGTTGCTGCTAAAGTCTGCTCAGGTACCTCTGCTTGTGTTTTGGAAGGTTTTAACATTCTTGTGAATGTTTCTGCAGTTAAACTGTTTATTTGAAGAGGAGCACCCTGTTTAAGCACATGGGCATTTTCTTTTGAAAACTTTTTCTCAAAATAATAACTCAAAAACCTTGGGAATAATAAGAAAGCCTTTTTATCAACGTTTTTGACCAAGTCATTAAAAATCTCTTGGGAATAATTAAAATTTTCTTTTTGCAAAATAGCATACCCCAAGTGTTGGATTTTTAATGGAATTTCATTGAACCCTGTGGTCTTATTAGAAACACACATAAGAAGAGTATGAAAGAAAAATCTCATGGCAGGTGGAAAGCTGCCTTTCTGCAGAGTATCTTTCTTCATTTGTTCATCATAACCTCTTTCCTGAAAATCATTTTGATACTCTGTTTTTGGAAAAGAAGTTTTACCTTCATGATCGTTGAGTTTAAAAACTTCAGAGACACTTTGAGGTGTGATAGAAAATTTTACATCTTTTATCGAAGAATTTATTGCTATGACATCTTTGTCCACCTTTTCGAGGGTTGCATTTCTCCAGAACTCCCTTTGAGTAGTAAGATAGACATTTGCATCGTAGGTGAGCAAAGTTTTGTACTTTGTGGATGAAAGTGTGTCGATAATGGAATCAAAAATTCTGGTTTCACTGGGTTTTTCAAATATACCCAAGTAATTTTGTGAAAATTTGAATGGAATCTCAATTTTGGGTGAATCCTTTTGTGTGGTTTTACTGGATTTTTTCACCATGATTGAATCGGAGATGACGAAGATGAAATGAAGATGATGAGGGTTGTGAAAGTATTTGGGGAAACTGCTTTTAGAAAGGAATTTTGAATTCGATTCGACAGTAAAAGCTATGTTTGGGGTTTTTGATCAGGGTTTTATAGACTGAAAAGGTGTATGCTGATGTGGCAACGGTTACAAAGATCTGACAGCTAAAATACTGTCCACGTGACAACCTCTGATGAAAATGGATGACAGTTGTTTGGGTAACCACTGATGGGTCAATTATCAGTGGTTTACAAGGGAAAATGAAAACAGTGAGTGACTTTAACTATCAGTGGATAGCCTTTGTTAGTGGATTAAAGTACTGATTTTTGACAACAGTATTTAACAATGGTAATGACAGAACAGAGGTTGACTTTTAGCAGTGGATAGTTTTTAACAAACAGAGGTTTGAACCAAAAAGTGGTTATGACAGACTTTTAAGGATTAATGAGGGTTTTCATTTTTAGCTATTTTTAAGGTTGGATATTTGATTTTCTGAAAACATTTTTAAGCAATCTAGATCTAAAAATCAACTTTTTAAGGAAAAATGCTTTAACTTAGCACATCTTTCAGTTGACCTTTAGGTTGAACCATGAGACAGAAGAATCAAACCTTTTCATAGCAATCCCTCACAGAGTGATGTCTGATTATGGATAGTTTTCACAGCTGATGATTTTTATCCAGTTTAGATGAAACTTTATCAACAGTAGTTAGGGGTAAAGTGATGGTAAGGATTTGAAAGCTACTTTGTCAACAACTGTTAGTGCATCAGTGGATCGGCTTTGACAACTTGTTTTGGACAACTGCTGCTCTAATGATGAAGGTGATTTTGAATTTTGAGAGCACAATATCATATTCAGCATCTGTCAGTGATGATTATGGGATACCTGCAGGGTCAACCTTTTGACAACCATACTTCCTATGCAATTTTATGAATGAAATGACTCAAATATAAACACCATTCTCCTTTTGATCCATTTTCAAGGAAATATATCACCAAAAATAAAAGGTTCTATATCCTGACAGGAGTTTGAACTTTTACAATAAAAAACAAGTAAAAGTACAAAATATATCACTCTTAAGAAAAAAATAAAGAATAATATATCCTGTTTATTTGAGAAAAACATTTTCAAGAAAAATAATTAAAGTTTTTCTGAAAACAACATCAATAGGATCTGGTACATTTCCAATTATCACTTGTTATAAGATCATGATCACATCATTCTCAAATTTAGAAAAATGGTCAGTAGTTTTAAATACATTTTAGCCACTGTTTGGGACCATTTCCTTGTCAGTTGATTGTAGAAATGAGGAGACATGTTCACAATACTTTTGAAAGCCTTTTAACAACCTTATCACCATGTGATGATTTTGAAAAGTTTTGACTAGTCCTCTTGTACGTTTTAATTACTGGTGATACTTTTGTTACCTGAATCTTCCCTGTATTAACGAATGCACACAGTTGCTTGATGACCATCGTTAACCCAATTTGTGGACTCTAAAGTGTTTTATATTTATGCTCTTTTCTTTTTTATTTCAAAAGTTTTGAGATAAACACACTTATGAGTTTTTGTGAATTTTCTTCTTTCCAATTTTACCATTCCCATCTGTAAGTACTGAAATACTCACTAGGAGGTTTTTATAGAAAGAACACTTAGACCAGAATCATTTTACAGCAATGTTTAGAGAGACTTGGTCATTTTTGCACATGCTTATGTCAAGTCTCACATTACATATGATTTGGACTATTTTAACACCTGATTTTCTTAATATATTTTTAACAAAGTTGATTTGGTCCTTTTGAGGATTCTCAACCTGTTATTCAATACATAAGATCTAATAACTAAAGTTTTAATTTCCCTCTTTTTATGTTAACAAACATCCTAATGCTTTTAGCTAAACAAGGATTAGTGTCGACAAGATGTAAACATCTTAGTAGTAGATATGATAGAAACATCACAAACTTCATAACAGTATTTGAAATTGATTTTGTAAAGAGAATAATCCAACCAAAGTCACCAGACGAATTTCAGATCTGGAACTATTGGTGATTCATGCATGACATCGTATATTACGAGGATTTTGTGTGTCTTATGACATCTTGGTTATTTTACAGAGTTTTTGAATAACAACTTTGAACGTGATTATTCGTTGCTCTGTTTTTCAACTAAATACGATCAACCTTAACATCAATGAATTTTGAGCTGAACTGTTATGTCAAATTGATTGTTAGACCGAATTTTGACTGTCCAGGCTCTGATACCAATTGTTAGGATCGGAGGCCCTCATGATTGTGTTTGTTTGTAATACTTGAACAATGAATGAATGTAAAATAGAGATCTAATGCAGCGGAATTGAAAACAAACTTTGTAAACACAATCAAAGGGAAATAGTTTTTAGTAAACACATGTTTCTCATTAGTCGAAAGATTTACAATACAGAAATGATTACAGATATGCTTACATACTAAAGCTCCCCCTCAGCATGATGCTCACTGGTTAATCGCTCAAGATGAAAGGATTGGAGGAGATAAACTCACTCGGTCAACCAAATGTAACACTACAGGGTACTGTTCCATTTATAGGCAAAACAAACCACTGAAGCATCTAAGCTTACGTCACCATGAAAGTGACATCTAACAACCTAACAACCTTTAACCACTGTTCTTATACAAACACTGTTAACTTAACCACTGATTCTATACAATACAAGTGACAAACTAAACTACTGCTTTCTCCTTCCATTATTGCATACCAAGCACTGATGTTTGACTATCAGTGCTTTCCTCAAAGTTGATCAGTCCTTGAGTGGGCAGTTCTTTTAATCAACAGCAGTACTTAGATAGCATCAGTAGATTGAACCAGTAGTGTTTAATCTTTAATAGTCTTTAGGGCTTCATCAGCAGTTTGAAGAACAGCAGTTGTTGTATACGGACAGTGGATAGAGGACATCAGATGTTATAAACACTTTCAAGGGGAAAACCTGGTGTAAACTACTGCTTATGATGAATCCACTGTTGTGAACCAGTTTTGGCTTTAATTATATGTTCCTCTGATAGGGTTCAATCCCAACACTGATTACTGTGTCAACTTGATTTCTGTTCATAAACTTGCTAGAGATTGTAAGCTTATTGTTTCTTTTGATGAACATAACTGTTATATTTAGGATTCTCAAACAAAGAAATTCCAGGTGGCTGGTAATCAGTTTGATGGTCTGTACTTCTGTGGTAGTTCTTCTGTTTCAAATAAGGTGTGTAATGCTAATTGTGATGTTAGTCTTTGGCATGCTAAGCTAGGACATCCTGCTGAACCTGTTTTGCAAGTTTTGAATTTTAAAAATTGTCTTAAATTAGACCCTTGTGAAGTTTGTCATAGAGCTAAACAGCATAGGGAACCTTTTCCTATAGGTGATCATAAATCTAATTTGTTCGGTGATATTATTCATCTTGATGTTTGGGGTCCCTATAGGGTTCAAAGTAGGGATGGTCTTAGGTATTTCCTTACTATTATAGATGATTTTATTCGGGCTGTGTGGGTATATCTCATGAAGTCAAAAGATGAAGTTTTTTACTGTGTTAAAGGTTTTCATAATATGCTTAAAACTCAGTTTAGTAAAACAGTTAAGGTGTTCAGGAGTGACAATGGTACTGAATTCATTAATAAACAAATGAGTGTTTTTTGTTATGAAAATGGAATTATACATCAAACTTCATGTGTTCCTACCCCACAGCAAAATGGGGTGGTTGAAAGAAAACATAGGCACTCGTTGATGTGGTTAGAGCTTTACTTTTTCAAGGTGGTTTTCCACTTAAGTTTTGGTCTGAATGTGTTCTAACTGCTACTTATTTAATTAACAGGACTCCTTCATCTGTTTTGAATGGGAAGTCTCCATATGATCTAGTGTTTGGGTTTGCTCCTGTGTTGAGTCAACTTAGGGTTATAAGGTGTCTTTGTAACGGCATTGGTTAATGAACCGTTAAGTTGGCATTTGTATTATTATAAAATAAAATAACCTTTTCCCCATGTCGGTTCTTTGAATTTTAAATGAATCGGTGCCAGATTAAGTGTTGCGATGGTTCATTTAAAGGCAAGGCACCCTAAGTTAGTAATTGTATTAGGGTATATAATCTTATTTCTGATCATGGGTCTCAGCAGTCCAACATTGAATCTATTGACACTTTAGGTAAGGCTGATTCTCAGCAACCAAGTGTCACTAATGAAAGTATGGACAGGGCTGAGCATGATAATGAAATTGAGGATATTTTCAACAACTCTGAGGGAGATAATGTTGGTCAAACCAATACTGTTCCTAGGAGATCTTCCAGAAATATCAAATTTCCTTCTAAGCTTGATGACTTTGTTTTTGAAGGGAAAGTTAAATATGGTCTTGAAAATGTATTGAATTATGCAAATCTTTCTCCTGATAACGCGTGTTTTGCTTATGTGCTTAATAAAAGTGTTGAACCAAAAAATTATATTGAGGCTAAAACCGACACTAATTGGGTCAATGCTATGAATGAGGAATTGGAAGCGTTACATAGAAATAATACATGGGACGTTGTTGATTTGCCTCCTAATAGAAAACCTATAGGATGCAAATGGGTCTATAAAATTAAGTAAAAAGCTTCGGGAGAGATAGAAAGGTATAAGGCTCGTCTTGTAGCCAAAGGTTTTAGTCAAAAGGAGGGTATAGATTTTTTTTATACCGTTTCTCCTATAGTTAAGATGGTAACTGTCAGGTGTGTTTTAACTTTAGTTGTGCATAATGGTTGGGATTTGTTTCAACTTGATATAAATAATGCTTTCTTGTATGGTAATTTGAATGAAGAAGTTATATGACATTACCTGATGGTTATAATGCTAAGTCTGAAAACAAGGTTTGTAGGCTTAATAAGTCTCTTTATGGGCTGAAACAGGCCCCTAGAATGTGGAATGAAAAACTTGTTGATGTGCTTACTGAACTAGGTTTTGAACAAAGTAAATGTGACTATTCCATGTTTGTTAAAACAAGTGACTCTGTGTTTATAGTTTTGCTTGTATACGTGGATGATATTGTCATTGTTGGTAGTTGTTCAAAAGAAATTGCTAAAATTAAGTCTTTACTTAAATCTAAATTCTTAATCAAAGATTTAGGTTTATTAAAATATTTCCTTGGTATTGAAGTTTTGAAAACTGCTGATGGGTTATGTTTGTCTCAAAGAAAGTATTGTCTTGATTTACTTTCTGAGTTTGGGATGACTGGGTGTAAACCTGTAAGCAATCCTGTTGAAGCAAATCACGTTTTAACTCATTTGTGTGAGAAAGATAATCAACCTTTGCATAACATTTCTATTTATCAGAAGTTAGTTGGCAAGTTGATATATCTTTCTCACACAAGACCTGATATAGCTTATTCGGTTCATTACTTGAGTCAGTTTATGCATTCTCCAACTAGTGCTCTTTTTAAGATTGCATTAAGACTTTCAAGGTATCTTAAAGGGTCTCCTGGAAAAGGTATTTTACTTAAAAAGGGTAATGAGTTGGACTTAAAAGTTTTTTCTGATTCGGATTGGGGAAAATGTATTAACACTAGGAAGTCAATCACTGGTTTCTGTGTTTTTTTTGGGTAGTTCTTTGGTCTCATGGAAGAGTAAAAAGCAGTCGACTATATCACGATCCTCTGCTGAAGCAGAATATCGTTCTATGTGTGCTGCGACTTGCGAAATTATTTGGATTTCAAACTTGTTAAAGGAGTTGAGGGTTGATGTTACTCTTCCATTTCAACTTTTTTGTGATAGCACGGCCGCTATTTCTATAGCAGCCAATCCTGTGTTTCACGGACGTACGAAACATTTTGAAATTGACATTTTCTTCTTAAGAGAGAAGATTTCTAAGGGCATTATTCCAACTTTGGGTATTAAATCCGAGGATCAGGCTGCTGATATATTTACAAAAGGATTGCCTATTGGTCTTCATGAAAAGGTTTGCCATCTTCTCCATATGTTTGACTGTTTTAAATATTGAATTGAGGGGGGGGGGGGGTGTTAAAAATATATAAATATATATTATCAATTCTATATTTGTTCTATATATTGTTTATAATATATTGTTTTATGTTTCCTTTTTTCGAGTTGGGCTTGCTGTCTTGGGCTGCTAAAAAACGTAGGGCTGAAGGTTTGGCAAGGTTATTAAAAGGGGCTTCGGCTTTGGGGATTTTACACGCACAGTTCTTTTCATCTCTGGCTTATATCTTGCTTCTAAAATCTGCGCTGCACCTTCTTTTTCTTGGGAACATTCAAGGTTGTTGATTCTTTTTCTTGCGTTCGTGAGTTGGTTTGAGATCGTGATTATTCATTGGTTGTCGCAGATCATCAGTTGATGTCCGACGGTGTTTGAGTCTGTTTTTCTGCTCTCGGTTGTGTGAAAAATCAGAATTACTGCAGTGTTTGAGTTTTGTTTAAGGTTCTGTGCAGAATCGGTTGTTCTCTGCTGTGTAAGAACTGATTTACGGCTGTACAGATTTATTTTGTCTGCCGAATCTGAGTTTGTTAAGACAATTATATAGATTGTTTTTCATATAAATACTATTGTGCTTAATATCGTGTTGTTTACACACGTGCACTTCATCCTCTGTTTGGCACAAACGGTTTGGCCATCCACATCATCATCAGCTCTTCAACTTTATGATTTCAAGCCTTTTTCTTCCTCTTACTACAAACATATCATATGTTTCTTGCTCAACTTGTCCTTTGGGAAAACCCACAAAGTTGTCTTTACTAAATTCTAATCATTGTAGTTCCAATCTTCTTGATTTAGTTTTTTGTGATGTTTTGGGTCCTACACAAGTGTTGTCTGATGGACATCGTTATTTCCTGTTGTGAGTTGATCACTTCTCTCGTTACATGTGGTTTTTTTCTCTTAACACAAAAATCTGATGTTCATCCAAGTTTCAAAAACTTTGTAACCATGGTTGAACGTTATATTATTGCCAAAATCAAAATCGTTCAAACTGTATGGGGAGGTGAAATTCCAGCTTTAACACCATTCTTCACATTTCTTGGAAAGGTTCACAGATTATCCTGCCCACATACAAGTGAAATTTTTTTTCCTATGTCATTGAGCAAGAAACATATGATATGCTTTTAGATATAACCATGTTGTTGAAACTGGCCTCACACTTCTAGCTCAGTCTTCTATACCTTAACGTTTTTGGCACTTTGCTTTAGACATAGTTGCTTATCCCATCAATTGTATGCCATCTCTCACATCTTCCCATGTATCACCATTTGAACATTTCTTCCAACACTCACTCGACTGCTCTTTCTTATGAGTGTTCGGTTGTCAATAATTTTCCCATCTTTGACAATAGAATCCACACAAAATGGATTTTCGTTCATCCTCATGTATCTTTCTTGGTTACAGTCCTAAACAACAAGGCTGTCGATGTCTAGTATCTACATAAGATCCGATTTATATTGCCAGACATGTTCAGTTTCTTGAAAACAACTATCCCTTTCAAGGTTCTACTCCGTCAGTTCCTCCTATAGGGCTTTCTTTAAACACTTACACATCATTTTCTAATTTCACCGTCCCACCTAATGACATCCTAACCGACCTCATCAACATCTTATTCTACAAACACCCCTCCTATACAACCAACCACTCCTTTGACACCAACACTCCTCAATTTCCTACCGCTCACTCCTTCTACTTCTTCATCCAACTTACAATTTTCTTCTCCTAATCATCATCCTCGTCAACATCCTAATAACCTTCGATAAAATCTAAAACCTTGTGTCGAGTATAGACCATTTGCTAATCAAGCTTTGGTGTCTTCACAAATCCATGCTGAACCGACATCCTTTGCCATTGCAAACATCCGGAATGGTGCCAAGCCATGGCTAATGAATTTTAAGCACTTGTAAAAAAAGATACTTGGACTCTTGTACCTCCTATTCCTAAAACTAACGTTGTTGAATGTAAGTGGATTTACAACGCACAAAAAGGTGTTCAGGGACTTATAGGTGAAAAGTAAGGGATTGGTTTTAGCCCATTAAAGCTCATTGTATGAAGAGAGTGAGATAGTTTGTGAAACCATGCTTGTGGCGCCTGCTTTAAGCCGTCTAATAATTTTGTAATAAACAAATGTGAGTTGGATGTTGAGATTAACAAAGTCATGTGGATGCTTTAGGCAGATTGTTTCGGTAAAATCGTCATATGGAACGCGTTTTGGACGTCTAACAGATGCATGAGCCATTGAGTGACCACAAGTGGGGGTGCCACATGTATGGTGGTAAATTCGCCACTAGGCTAAATGTCTCTTTGAAGATAATACCTGGTTGAGAAAAACCTTTGGCCAGAAGTCGAGCTTTGTAACGGGTGACAACACTATCCTAGCTTATGTTGATGGCATCATCATCACTAGCAACAACTCCACGGCACTTAACAAGGTTATACGACTCATAAATGACTTTGCTATCAAGGATCATGGTAAACTTGACTATTTTTTGGATATTGAGATTGTTCCACAGGGTCATGACATAATACTCTCTAAGAAGAAATACATCTCCGATCTACTACAACATGCTAGTATTTCAGATTGTAATCTCGTTTCATCTCTTAGGAGCACTTCTCAGGTGTGATCTCTTGGGAGAATCCCCTTATATATGATACGGTCAAATTTCGTTAGCTTGTTGGTGCTCTTCCGCATGTCACACTTTCACAACTGGATATCACGCTTGCGATTAACAGATTATGTCAATACATGGATGCTCTTTTTGAAATTTACTCATCTGCTGCCAAACATATTCTTTGGTACTAAAAGGGCACAACTGATCATGGGCTTGTCATTCGGCACAATACTGGGTCTCAACTTCAAGCCTTAACTAACGTTTATTGGCGGGGTTCCTCAACCCTACGTGTCGTCTTTTCTGATGCTAATTAGGCTGGCTTCCTGGATGACCGTCAATCCACGAGGGTATTTTCTATATATATAGGTTCCAAGCTCATCTTCCGGATTGAACGAAAATAGAAAACAGTTTATGGTCGTGTACAAAATCTGAATACAAAGCTCCAACTAATACTTGTAGTTAATTTAACTTGGTTAAAGACTAAACTGAAGGAATTGGGGCAGACACAACTTTTGTTCCAAATCTCTAGTGTGATAATCTTGGTTAGAGGCTTTACCGAAGAAACTTGCAACCTATCTCATTGCAAATCTAGTCTTTCACGTACACGAACAAAGCATGTTGAAGTTGATTTTCATTTTGTTCATGAAAAGGCTGCTCAAGGAAAACTACGTGTGCATTTTATATCTACCGGAGATCAAATTTCATAAATCTTTACCAAACTGTTGTCAACACAAATATTTTTATTTCTACGTTCCAATTAGCTTCAGGTTGCTCCCACACAATGTAAAAGTCTACGATAGTTTGTGTAAATGTCTATCTTCTATATATTCATCTTGTACAAAGCCTAAATTGCAATACAATCCTAAAAGTTACCAATTATCTTGATTTATATATATATATATACACACACACACACATACACAGGATAGAGATCCTAAGAGAAGTCCACCCTATTTGAAAAACTTGAGAAACATTCTGGACCACACATTTCCCTAAGTTTTTCGTAATATACACATATGTATATTTTAAAATTGACTATATACGTATATGTATATTGTCAAATCTTGAATTATACACTTATGTATATAGTCAATTTTTAACTATACATATGTGTATATTACGAAAAGCTTAGTGAAAATGTGTGGTCCAGAATGCTTCTCAAGTATCTTAATTAGCCTTGTTCAATTCCATATCCTCAATGTAATGAACAGGGCCGACTCAACTATTTTGGTGGCCCAAAGCAAAGCAAAAGAACTAGAATCCTCGATTGGGTTTATGAAATCTGTTATTTCAATGGTTTTTCTTGTGTAAGTAACAAAAATCATGAAAATAATTGATTTTGATTATGTCATCAAAGTATTAGATTTTATTCCTTGGTTTATATTAAATATTAACTATTACGTGGGCCTTATTTTTGTGTTGGATGAGTCCTCATTTTTATCTAACAAAAATCTGTTATTCCACACTTCGTGACTTTTAAAAGCTTCAAGATTCAGCGCCAAAAGAAAATAGAACTACAAAGGATTCGAACAAGGGTTTTCATTTTGAGGATATTGATCTCCTACCAGCCTGCTACAGCAAATTAAATGTCAATATCCACATCAGATTTATTTATTTATTTGAATGGAGGCCCTAAAGTTTTGAAAGCTCAAAACCCTTGCTTCACTTGAATGGCCCGTGGGCTGGTCCCGGTAATGAAAGGGTTCATGAATGAAATATTACCTCTTTTAACTTTTTTTGTACACTAAATACCTTATGAAAACAGTCATAACCAATGCTCTAAGAAAGTCACATTTAATTAAAATAATGTTTTAAGATATATAACCCAAAATTAATTCATATGATTGTGTCACAAAACACCTGTAATTAGTTTGATGATTGGGATCATATACAGATTTATATTTTCTATACAGATTTGTATACCAGAATGTCTATAAAAAGCATATACAACTTGATCATATAACGATTTCCAAAATTATTATTTGCATAAAAGGTACCTGAAATGGAACTCATAAGGGCTAACCCGTACACGATCTGAAAGTGTTTCACTCGTTTTTCTTTCAAGACACTTCATTGCTACTTTCCCAACTTCACTAGGCAATTGTAGGCATACCCAGTGAAGAAAAGACTCCATGTCTTTAGCAAAATCAAACATATACCAATCCAACAGTTTTGGTATCATTAGCAGTTGCTTTGTGGTTGAAATCCCAACTGCAGCCTGTAAATACTCATTTTTTGCAACTTCAAGTTCATTTTCAACTTCTGAAGCAGTGTACACTCTTACCTTAATTCCAAAAGATATCAAATTATTATATGAAATGATTCAGAAAGAAAGTAATATTATAATTCTATCTTTTCTAATAAATCTAACGGGTCGTATAGTGTTTAAAGGTGCTGCTTGTAGGATACTCATAATGGGCTTGAGAAATGTTTGAATTGAGGAGAGCATAAATTAAACAAGCTCGAGTATAAAGTGAAGCTCATTTAGTAAACATGCTCGAGATAGAGATTCCTATACCGAGCTTGACTAGGTTTGCGAGCCCAAACAAGTTTAGTATTCATACAAATATAATATTTTTTATTAGAAAAATACAATTTCATAATTAATGTTATTATGAACAAATTTAAGTAAAACAGTGAAGTAATATAAATGTCGTTATACATTAATTTATATATGTATATAAATATATAAAAATAAATAATGGATGACCTGAGCTCGAGCTTGAAAAATTATTAATTAGCCGAGCTCGAGTTTGAAATATTATTAATGTGCCAAGCTCAAGACAATAGAACTGGAGCTATGTTAAATTAAACGAGCCGAGCTCGAGTTTATGTGAGCTCGGGCTCAGCTCAGCTCGTTTACAACCCTTATAGTGGTAATCAAGTAACAAATTCGTGAGTTCGGACTAGGGTATGCAGTAACATAGTAATCTTTTCATTCAGGAAATTCACTAACTAGTTTTTTTCTTTTACATATGTAGATAACTTACAGCAGGAGAAGACCAGCTTCCGCATGATAATGCAAATGTTACTAGTGGTTCAGACAAATCCAACCCAAATATGTTTCTTGCGGTTAATTCATCGTTCTTGAAACCCTTTGGCGAAGTCTGAAGCATTAAGAACAAATCATGTAATCAATATTATATTTCATAGTTTGTGGGTTAAGGAAATAGAAGAGTATGAGGGGCTCCACTTACATATTTTGTGTGACAGGGGAGTCTCAGTATGAAATGCTCAATGCTAAATGCATTTAAAAGATGACCTCCAACATTTATTTTTCCCTGATGAGTAAGAGTAAGGCTTCAATCATTATACATCGTTACTTAGAGCGAGGCGGCAATTTCAGCCCATTTACTTCATGGGTCTTTTTGGGGGTTGTGTTTTTATCTCAAATGGGTCAAATCCAAAATAAATAGATCAAACAAAATGGGTCAAACACTCAAATGGGTTAAAAGTTATTCAAATGCTACTTTTTATACATACACATTCTTAAACTAGTTTATTGTTTTTGTAACCATAATAGAAACATTAAGATTGTTTTTACAATCATATTACAAGCATAAGGTACTTTCAATTTTCTGAAATGGGAAAAATGTGTTTGTTGGACGACCCATCCCTATTCGTACTAAAAATGACCCATTTATCATGAACCTGATTTGACATCTTTCCACCTCTAAATTCATACTCATTCAAAACTAGAAGTGTGTGGCATTACCTCTTGCATTAGTTCAACGACTCTCTCAGGTGTCTCTGGTATTCCATGTTCAAGAAGCGCCTGATACCGTCACACGAGATATCAAGATCAGCTTAAACTAACACATAACCAACACACGAACAAATGACACAGAAAGTTAATCAAATACATTCATCATGCACGAATTATATATATTAATCCAGAAAGCAAGCTTCTCTTGATGTGTGAGGCTTGTTAAGTTGACCAATGCAAGTTTTTCTAGTAGGATCCTGAAAGATCAAGACACAACATCACATATGTACAAAAAAGAACAAGAAGTTATATAAATATCAAGTACCTACTTCAGTCGTTGTTCTAAGAACACAGAGATCGTTGTTCGATTTTTGTTGATAGTGGTTGCTTCCACTTCATACAAGTACTTATATGGACCAATATCGGTGTTCTCAAATTCATAAAAGATATCATACGGATCCTTAAAATCCATTGCCCATGGATTCTCACACGATGCTAATGTAGGTAGCATTTCTGTTATTTTCAAGGCCGAGTTTGAGCTCATTCGTGCAAAAACAAACATTAAGCATTTCAAGATACTTTCTGAAATCTTATTCGGGCCGCCATCTCCTGAAAATCCCTTTTCAAACTACAAATAGAATAAACAAACGGACACCGTATGAAATAGCTATTATGAACAGTAAACTAACTATATCAATACGTCTTTATAAAAGATATAGAATTAACACGTACCTGTAACTTTCGTGTATCCAGATATTTTTCTGCTGCCGTGTGGTCGATTTGAGATCTTTTTGATAACATTTTAACCAGTTGGATTTTTGGATTTGGAAAATTATGATTGTTCGTAGTGGGATTTGTGTTTTTTGAATCTTTTGTAGAATGGTTCTCTTGAAAATCAGACGAATTTTCAAGATTCTTCTTAAAGAAGGACATGTAGATAGCTTCTTCATATTGATTTTGTCTAAGCTGAACCACTTGTTCTTCTAGCTTAACAACTTCTTCTTCCAAAACAGCCACTTCAGCTAGGAGTTCCAATGTCTATCAATACAAAGAATTAGATAACAATTTGGTACGCAACATTACGTTTATAACCCAGTACAGCAGTACTTATGCTTGATTACCAATTAGTCTTTAATAAATCTTGACAGATAAATCTACCCACTTTTTGTTCTTTAGTAACATAAACATCAATATCATTTGCATCAGAAAGTATGCATTTTTAGGCCATTGATTCAAATATTATATTGCCGAATCAACACATAAACATGAACATATCGCATGCTGATCTAGGAAACCAAGAAATATAATGCAACTATAAAGGAAACAAGTGTCCTACCACTGGAGAGAGATAAGGAGCAAGGCGAGGAAGAGCCCCTAACGGTCGGGTCAAGGCCCGTTCTAAAGCCCTATGAACATTCTCTTCATGTGTAAGCCGCTTTTTAAGTTTTTCTACCTGAAAACAAAATCACAAAAATAACTAAATGAGCTGATATTCAAAACACAAATAAAAAAAGTCAATGGTAATAGCAATGTACATCTTGTTGCAATGCCATTTTTCTATCTTTCCCAGAACATCCTTTGCTTGTGTTAGTCTTCTCAAACTCTATTTGCATTTGCACATCAACCATTTTCTGTAGACATCAAAATCAATGACATAAAATGCAATAATAAAAGATACACAAAGATTTTCATCAAACCCCTAATGTGCATAAACAAATTCCGATTACCTTAGAATCTCTGAATGCACTCCTCTTGGACTGTGAATTTCTTTTTGATCTGTTATTCATCTTCACAGATGATCATAGCAATTTGACACATATGAACGCTGCAAAGTGGGAATCAATAGAGCAAAAAAAAAAAAACAATTTTATTGAACAAAGTGCCTGTTTTGATTTAAGAAGGTAACCAGTAAGGCAGAAGTTGTCGTGCGTCATCATATGTTAACGTGGGAGCTTCTACTTATAATGCAAGCATCACCTTCTATCTACATATTTATTATTTAATGTATGTTAAAAAATAACAAATGATGTGTGTATATTTAATGTATGTTAAAAAAATAATAAATGATGTGTGTATTTTATCATATCTTGTTTGCGGTAAGACATATATATGGACATGTTCTACCATGTTTGGTGAAGAATTTTGATAACACTCATAAAAAAAAAATTTAATTACATAAATCGTTCTGATGAGTTGAAAAGAGTTATAAAATTTACATCTCACTAATATTATTGGATTTACAAGTGACCCTGACGGGGAACACCGCCCCCGTCTATTGTTCGGTGCCCACGGGAGTTATTCCCCGTTCTCTCCGACGCGATTTTCCAATTTTTTTAAAATATATCCATTGTTTCAACGGCTACTTTCTTAGAAAAAAAAATTCAATTTCTTTTTATTTTAAAACCAAGTTAAACCCGCACTTTTTACCAAATAACTTCACTGTCTCACACCATCTCAACACACAATTCCTACTTTTTATTAAAAAAATATTTGTTCTTTCTCAAATGGCAAGACGGGTATGGACCATCGAGGAGAAACTCGCTTTGGTCACGACTTGGGTGAATAAAACCATGTCTTGTGTTGGTACAAATCAATCATGGTCGACTAATTTTTTTAACGAATTCGATCAGTAAAAAAATGGGAGAAACTGATCGCAACGTACACTTGGTTATTTTGAAACAGAGGCTATTGAACCGATGTGTTATAGTATTTGAGCAACTGCACATACACGAAGGGGAGACTATGGACGAGGCTCTTTACGTATACCAAAGGACACAAGGTCATGACTTTAACCACATTGCGTTGTGGCAAAGACTACGAGCTAATCCACATTGGCAAATGCTACAAGTTGTTTCACGTCGTTGAGGATTTAAGTTTTTCTATGTTGTTTAACGATGTCGTATTCTTAAGTTGAGGATTTAAGTTTTTTATATATTTTTTATTATGTACTTTTCTATTTAATTAATGAATTAGTATTTTTGTTTTTATAGTTTTAACAAAATCAACGTAATAAATAAAATGAAAAAAAAATGAAAATGGAAGGGTAAGAAAGGAAACCACACCGCATGTTTGAGGAAGGTTGTAAGGTGGAAGGGAAGGGTGATGTAGCTTTAAGATGAACTTGAGAAAGATTGGGGAAGGGAAACCACACTACATAGCCTTATGTTTAAAACAATTAGGTTTCATCATTAGATACGAGAAATTACAGCTATGGTCATATTATGTGCTCGACTTCACTCGTTTTGGCCCTGATATGGATGTCCGCTTGTTTTTGTGCAATTTTTTAACACAGTTTTAGTATTTTACCCTTAATTTTAATAAATGAAATAGAAACAAGCAATAAACAAAAAATAAATAATATGGATGTCCGCTTGTTTTTGTGCAATTTTTTTTAACACAGTTTTAGTATTTTACCCTTCATTTTAATAAATGAAACAGAAACAAGCAATAAACAAAAGATAAATAAATGAACCCAACCATGTCTCACTTTCGTCGACCGATCGTGTTTTTTTTTCAATCTATCCCCTTATTCTTTCAAGCCCAGAATCAATCACCATTCCCATTTGATCCAACCAACACCACCGATAATACCATGATTACCAATAAGACAACCAAACCACCATCGTCAAGGACGAAGAGCTTTAAGAAGACGACAACATCAAAGACGATCATGTCACCATCGTTATCGTTGATACCATGAGTAGAGTCAGGGGATGAAGAACAAAGTGATTTTTTTAATATTAAAGACAAGATGGTAATTTTACAGTAAATGAACAAGTCTTTCTTACGGATATCCATACAAAAGACAAAGGTTTGCTGGTTGAATCAATCATATTCTTAAAATGTTACTAAGTCCAAATTGACGGTGACACCGACTCAATAAAAGTAGACACCAAACGTTTACACTAAGTTGTGGATATCCATTGGATGGTTGGTGTATTCAAAACCATTTCACACTAACTTATACCTTATACGATGATAACAATTACACTAAGTTGTGCACAAATTATTAGAGCTGATGTACCTTAATTTAAACAATTTAACTAGTTATGGAATAGTTAGTGCAACATTTCTAAAGTCATGACATTTTCAAAACCGTTTCACACTAACCTTATACAATAACTAGTTATGGAATAGTTAGTGCAACATTTCTAAAGTCTTGACATTTTCAAAACCGTTTCACACTAACCTTATACAATGATAACACTTACACTAAGTTACGGATATCCATTGGATGGTTGGTGTATTCAAAACCGTTTCATACTAGCCTAATACGATGATAACAATTACACTAAGTTGTGCACAAATGATTAGAGCTGATGTAACTTAAATTAAACAATTATAATATAAACATAAGGACATCTGTAATCGTTAATGACCCATAAGGGGCGTTATCCACAACATTAGCATTATAACGCCCTTTAAAAATGTATAATAGTTAACACCCCTTAATGCCCCATTCCACCAGCCCCTCCGTAATCAGTGGCGGAACCAGAACTTTTCAACTGGGGGGTCATAATAGGAATTTATTAAATTTGTTAGCATTCAAAGATTAATATAATTGTATAACCAATTGTCGTGCTACAAGCATGAGAACGATAGTAGGTCACTGTCAATCGTATTTCTTTTAACCAATCAATACAATACAATACAATACAATACAATACAATACAATACAATGCAAACCAAACCCCTTTTACTATTATTTTTTTTAAGAGTTTAACATATCATTATGGTCGACTTGATACTTTTCACTTGTATGTTCACAAATACACATCTCTAACTCGAAAAATTCAAACAAATATACAAATGAATAACTAACAGTTAGATAAAAAGACAAACAAATAAAATAACAAGAAAGCTAGGTATTTTTAGACAAAATCAAACAACTTAATGAAGGGCATGCTAAAACTAATCATGTATATATATTTATTTAATAACAAAAAAATCAAATCAAATCAAATATAAAGTCTAAATAATATAAGAAGATAAGGAATAATAATCATGGAATGGTAAAAAAAAATAATAATAAGAAGATGACGAATAATCATGGAATGGTTAAAAAAATACATCTGTTACTCTCAAAGTAACTTGTGTAAATAATTGAAGTATTGAACAAATCAACGGTGAGAATAAATTATTAAAAATATTAAAGCAAAGGGCTAAAATTCATAAGAAGCCCAAAACGACAAAATAAAAGATGCCGCTCTCTTTCTTCTTCCCTTTCTGTAATAAAACTACCGGAAACCTGCAAATTCAGAGCCTTGCACCGTCGTCTTTGGCGTCGAAAATTATTTGTCGATCATTCTATCTTCACTGTTTTTCTTCAGTAAAACGACTTTCATGGGGGTCAAACCGTTAAAAAACGACCATTTCAAATACCCTGTTAACCTAAGATTTCCACCGCTGGAGGGTCAGTGGACCCCCCTGACCCTCCTGTGGTTCCGTCCCTGTCCGTAATGGTTAATGCCCCCTAATAGGCATTTGCCACATCAATATGGAATATTAGATTTTAATAATCCAAACTATTCGTCATTGGCCGCCAACAGTCCCAACTTTAAAAATAACCATTAAGAGTTCTAACTTTTAACATATTGGCCTCTAATTTATCGTGAATAACCACTACTAATAAGCAATAGCTACCAAAAATTGCCACCAAAGAAAACGATAGCAAATTTAGTTGCCTATTTCCAAGCTAATTTCAATAAGCGGTACTTTCCTTATGGTTTGATAGCAAATTGAATTTCTAATTTTCTTTCTCTATTTGATTTAACTAGACCGTCTATTTTGTTAGGCTTTTTTTAGTAAAACACATGTGTAGTACTATTTTTTTATCTTAAAAATGTTAAATTTACAGCAAAAAAATGTTTAAAAAATTTGTGTGTTTTTTAAACTTTTTTCTTTTTGAATTTTTTAGTTTTCTCATAAAGAAGAGTTTTCACATGATATATCCTATATATATAGAGTAGGTCACTAGGGTTCATGCAAGAACAACCTTTATTACAAGAACTAATGTGAACACACCAAAATAAACCCACCCCACCACCACCTAAAAATCTAAACACCACCCCACCACAACCCAAAACACCTAACCCACCACCCCCCCCCCCCCCCCTAAAAAAAGAAGAAGAAGAAAAAAAACTATACCTCCCCCTACCCCCTACCAAAAACCTAAACTCCCTCCCACCCCGAGTTATGAGAACCATGAGAACCACTTTCTAGCCCTTTGATCAACTAGATGGATGGATGAGATTTAAAGTTGTTAATATTAATATTAAAAGCTTTTTGTCTTATTATGTTTTTAATATTTTATTGATAAAGGGTATTTAGGTAAAATTGCTTTTTTTGTCTTTTTATAAATATTATTTTTAAATGTCTTTTTTGTCCTATTCATTTATTACTTTTTATTAAAAAAACAGATTTTTATATTAAAACAATATTTAAAATTCAGATTTTAATGATAATTTTTTTTAATGACTAAAAATCAGATTTTTATATTACGTTTTTTACACCCCGTTTTTTACGAGCGTTTTTTTACGGAACATTTTACGCCCTGTTTTTTTACGCCCCGTTTTTTTACGAGCGTTTTTTTTACGTTTAACGTTTTACGTAGAACTTTTTACTTTTTACGTTTTACGTTAACACATTTTACGATTTCGTTTTACGCGCCGATTTTTTCACGTAACACTTTTTACTTTTTACGTTTTACGTAACACTTTTTACGTTTTACGCGCCGATTTTTTCACGTTTTACGTAACACTTTTTACGTTTTACGTAAAACTTTTTACGGTTTACGTAAAACTTTTTACGTTTTACGTAAAACTTTTTATGTTTTACGACTAACGTAAAACTTTTTACGTGTTGCGTAAACCTTCTAACGTTATACGAAAAACCTTTTACGTTTTACGTAAAACCTTTTACGTTTTACGCGCCGGTTTTTTACGTTAACGGTTTTTTTACGTTAACGGTTTTTACGTTAACGGTTTTTTACGTTAACGTTTTTTTCGTTTTAGTAAAAAAAAATTACGTTTTTACGTTTACCTAAAACTTTTTACGTTTTACGTTAAAAAAGTTTACGGTTTAATTTTTTTTTACAAAAACTTTTTTACGCAAAAACGAACGCACCCAGAAGTCGCAACCTCGGTGAAGCGTCTCAGATATATTGTTATCATCATCGACGCCTAGAATTTTGTGTAAAACTTTATGTTTTACGTTTTACGTAAAACATTTTACATTTTACGTTAAACTTTTTATGTTTTTAAATTTTACGTTTTGTGTAAAACTTTTTACGTTAAACTTTTTACGTTTTACTTTTTTAAGTTTTACGATAAACTTTTTACGTTTTACGTAAAAAGTTTACGGTTGAACTTTTTTTTCACAAAAACTTTTTTACACGGAAAGTAAAAGTTTACGGTTGAACTTTTTTTTCACAAAAACTTTTTTTACACGAAACTTGTTTACGCAAGACGAACGCACCCATAAATAGCAAAGTCGGTAAGTGTCTCGGATAGATTTTTATCGTCATCGACGGGGGAAAAGAATATAAAAAACCAACAACAACAACAAAACAAAAGTGTGTATCGAAAAAAAAGGGTTTGGCTCAAATTTTTTCCGATAATTAAAAGGCTGCAAAGTGGGGTTGCGGGTTCAAAAACCTACCCCCCACCATCGTTGCCGCGCCATCGTCATCAAAAATCTATTTTTTTTTTTGCATCATCGCCACCCAAAAACCCACAGTTAAAAAACTCAAATATCAAATCAAATGAAACCCCAGCAAACAAATTCAGAAAGCACCATATTCAACAGAATCAAAAGAAAACCCACAGTCAACAGATTCATAAGGCACCATATTCAACAGAATCAAAGAAAACCCAGCAACAATAACAACCATACATGCTGTACATACCCAAAAATCAAATCAAATGGAACCCCAGCAACAATAAAATGAACATCATGCAACAGAAAAAAAAACCCAAACTTTTTGAATCAAAACCCACATGCTGTACAAACCCACTAAAATAATCAAAACCCACCAAATTTCAAGCAGAAAAACCCCCAATCTTTTTGAATAAAAAAACCCCAATCAAAACAGAAACAAATCAAACCTTTGGGCAAAATCATCAAGAATCACCAACACAGGAGGAGACCGGGACCTCCGCCGCTCACGGCGGCGCTGACACCGGCCCACCACCCAGCCATCGAACCGCCCCCACCAGCCTTGAACCAACTAAACCACCACCGCCTCCGCCTCTGCACAACACCCACCAAACCACCGCCCCCACCACCGCCTTCCGCCCCTGCTCCTTCATTCTTTTTTAAGAAAAACCCTAAACACCCACTGATCATCAAGAATCAACAACACAGGGGAAGAACTGGTCTTTGAAAACCAGAAAAAAATACACAGAAGCTTGATCTCCGGTGGTCTGGAGAGTGATATCCGGTGGCGGAGGGCGGAGGAGACAGAAGCTTGATCTCCGGTGATGGTGAAGCAAAATAGAGAGAGTTTACCGGAGATGTTGTTAGCTCCGCCGGAGTTGTGGCGGTGGCGGTGGAGGCATTTGGGGTGGCGGTGGCGTCGAGATCGGAGACATTTGGGGTCGAGATTGGAGACATTTGGGGTGGGTTTTAAAATGGTGAGTGAGTGTCTGCAACTATTAAAAAGGAGAGAGGAGAGAGGGGTCATTAAAGAGAGGAGAGAGGATGGATATGACATATGGGGTAAATGACTAATATACCCTTTCTGTTGGCATGTTCTGATTGGTTGAAAGTGGTTCTCATGGTTCTCATAACTGGAGGTGGTTCTCATTCTAGCGGCTCCAAATATATATATATATATATATATATATATATATATATATACATATATATATATATATATATAGGGAGGAGCTCATGCGAGAACCACCATTATTGTGAGAACTGCGAGAACCAATGTGAACACAACCTAAAATAGCTAAAAAAACCTAACCCCCACCCCCCCCCCCCCCCTAAAAAAAAAACCTAAACCCCCCCACCCCCCCAAAAAAAAAACCTAACCCCCCCCCCCCAAAAAAAAAAAACCTAAACCCCCCTCCCCCACCCACCCCCCCCCCCAAGCTAAAATGCTAAAAACTAAACCCTCAAAAAACCTAAAAATATAAAAAAAATCTAAATTTTTTTTATATTTTTTATGTTAAAATCGCTACTTTTAGAAGAAAAAAAAATTAAAACCACCTCAAGTTGTAAGAGCCATGAGAACTACACCGTACGGGGCGAGTTGGACCAAATTTTTTTTCATAAACATAGATGCGTGTATTATAAACACATTTGTAAAAAAAATAAAAAAAAATGTCGTGTGTGTAGTTTTGAGCACCACAAGTTTGTGTTTACGGGAACCGTAAATTTTGTTTAAAATTTACGGTACCCGTAAACACAAACTTGTGGTGCTCAAAACTACACACACGACATTTTTTTTTTTGGATTTTTTTTTACAAATGTTTTTATAATACAAGCATCTACGTTTATGAAAAAAAAAATTTGGTCCAACTCGCCCCGGATAAAAAAGTTCTCATGGTTCTTACAACTCGAGGTGGTTTTCATTTTAGTGGACCCCTATATAAACACATTCGTTAAAAAAAAATCTAAAAAAAATGCCGTGTGGGTAGTTTTTTACACCACAAGTTTGGTGTTTTTTTTTTGTTTTTTTTTACACCAAACTTGTGGTGTAAAAAACTACCCACACGGCATTTTTTTTTAAATTTTTTTTTTACGAATGTGTTTATAATACACACATCTAGTTGTAAAAAAAAAAATTTGGTCCACCTCGCCCCGGATGGTGTGGTTCTCGCGGTTCTCATAACTCGAGGTGGTTCTCATTCTAGCGGTCCCCTATATACATATAACATATATATATATATATATGTATAGAAAAAATATATCGTACATTACGGCTTAACGTACTTCACGTACAACAACGTGCGTGATTTTTTCTATAACATGCGTGATTAATGTTTTCAATATGCGTGATTATTGTGTTTCAGCATGCATGATTTTGGATTTTTGAGTTACAACGTGCGTAATTACCTGTCGTACGTGATGTACGTTAAGCCGTAATGTACGTTAACCTTCCTCTATATATATATATATATAGAAATCCGTTAGGAACCACCCTTTATTGCGAGAACCGAGAGAACTAGTGTGAACACAAACAGTAATACCTAAAAAATTCTAAAAAACACCCAAATCTTTTTTTACTATTTTTTTTTGGAAAAAACCGCTATATTTCGTCAATAATAATAAAAAATTCCAAAAAAAATCGAATAACAATTATCCATACACATGTGCATATGTATCATTTCTTTGACAAATTCCGTAATTCATTACAAATATTAGACAATTGCACTTTTATTTACACTATCACGTGTAATACACTACTTTTTTCGTTAACGATATTAGAAATGCACATGTGCAACTATATGTATTAACATGAAATAAGGTGTTTTGGTACACTACTTTGAATACACGTTTTCTTTTCATCTATCATTCCATCCATAATACACAAACATGCACATGTGCATTTTTGTCATTTCTTTGACAAATTCCGTAAATATTAGACAATTGCACTTTCATTTATACTATCATATGTAATACACTACTTTTTACATTACCAATATTAGAAATGCACATGTGCATCAATATGTATCAACATGAAATAAGGTGTTTTGATACACTACTTTGAATACACTTTCCCTTTCATCTATCATACCATCCATAATACACTACAATTACCTCCTACCATCCATAATACAATACCATTACCTCCTACCATCCATAATACAATACCATTACCAATATTTTCACTTTATTACATGTATATAAACATCATTTATACCATCCAATCAACATATTACATCATAAATTGACAACTATAACCAAACCATCAACCACTAGATATAACTAACCAAAAAACATGTATATGGGCCTACTTCTCCATTCAAAATCACAAACTTTTTGTATTAAAACACGTTATATCATGGTTATACATAATGATGCACATGTGCATTTTGAATATTGGTAATGTAAAAAGTAGTGTATTACGGATGGTATTGCTAATTAAAGTGCAATTGTCTATTACTGATAATGTATTACGGAATTTGTCGAAGTAATGATACATATGCACATGTGCATGGATAACTGTTACTAAAAAAAAACTTTTTTTTTTGTAATGAAATATATCGATTTTAAAAAAAATATTTAAAAAAAAATTGAGTGCTTTTTTTGATTTTTTTTTTAAATTTTATTTTTTGTTCACATTTGTTCTCGCGGTTCTTACAATAAATGTGGTTCTCAAATGAACCTTAACATATATATATATATATATATATAGAGAGAGAGAGAGAGAGAGATAGAGAGAGAGAGAGGAGAGAGTAATCTAGAGTTTTACGCTTAATGAATAAGAAACCCTAATGGGCTCTTTAATCATCCAGATTAGCAAGCCCAATTGCAAACGAGCTCAACCACTTTACACCCAAACTTAACTTCTTTTTTTTACCACGGTAACAATAACATAAATAGATTTATACACCACAAAAAATGTGTAATATATTAGGCATTTTATCTTTTACATTGACCTTTATAAAGTATATTTTAGTTGTGTATGAACAATAAGAAAATACAAAAACATACACACTTAATCCAAAATGGCTTCAATCATATCAAGTTTCAGATAAGAGTTGTGGATATTCTTTCTTCTAGTGATAGAAAGACATGTGCAATTGCATCATGAATTTATTACATATACAAGTCCAATTTGTTTTTCCTCTCCCCTAGAGTCACCCATTGGAAAAAAATGCATGTACTTTTGTTTCCATTATTTTGGCAATTGAAAGAAATCGTTCATTGCCTTTATTAAAAAGTTAAGGTGTCAGCACATATATAGAAATAAAGACAAATTCAAGGGTGTCGTGACAAAAACATATTAGGAGATACAGACCCAAACAATTGTCACATACATTCTTATCAAGAGAATTAAGTATGAGAAATAAAGAACAACACTTGATCGATGTGTTCACCCTATGTCTACGGAAATATATAATATGATAACTTTTTATTTATATAGATTATATATGGTTCAAGGTTTACAGCTACATCCAATTATTATTGTTAATGTGAGGCTAGCTTACCTGATAGAGACCATTGCCAATTAGTGGAAGGTCTTGAGTTCAATCCCAAACAAGGAATAAATTATGATTTATTTGGTGTAATTTAAAATTATATAAGCATTGCCATTAGAAAAAAAAACATACACTTATCTGTATAAAAGTGAGTTACACTTGATGGCTTTGACTCCAAGACGTGAAAATCTGTAACAGCCGTTCGCGTAATAAAATAAAAAATAAACAAATTCTTTATTATTATGATTACAATACAGAAATACGAAAACAAAATACTGGTACAATTACAACTGAAATAAGAATGGAGTAGAAAAAGAGTGGCTGAGTCACGTGAACACACGCTTCCCTTAAAACAAATTCCGAGTCTCCCAGGAGTACTCGTTTTGTTTCCCAAGGTACAACAGCCGGAGCAGTAGTACTGTCGGAGTTTGCCTACATCCCGAAGGTTACCTTGAAAGCTGCAAGAAAGAGATCAGGAAATTCTAGAGAGAAAGTTGAATTTGCTGTTGTGTTTCTGGTGTCCTTCTGCTGTGGGTATGGAACTGTATTTATACAGCTCCTAGGTTGAAACAGTCAAAAACGAATTAAAGAGAGGTTTAAATTGCATCAAACGTCTTCAATGCAATTTAATACGTCATTTAATTCTCAGTCAAAGCCCGTTAACTCGTCAGTTACGAAGCTGGACTGAAACTGCTCTGTCATTCAATGCTGGAAGCTTCTGTGTGTGCGCGCGCGCAAGCCACACTGATGCGCGCGCGTCCAGGTCTGCACGCCCATGCGCGGTGCGTCCTCTTGGTTCACTGCCATGCGCGCGTGCGCCTCACTGACTCAGGTCCATGCGCGCGTGCGCCACGTCACCTGTGAGCCTCTACGAGCACGCCACACAGTCGCGCCGTTTTGGCTCACTTTGGTGTGCCGCGCACGACACCTCCGGACCCATGCACCATGCGCAACCGCGCGCCTTCGTGCCACCTATACCCGCGCGCGGACTGCCACGTCACGCGCTTCGAACCTGCACTCCACTTGGTCCCTGCAGCCTATGAGATCCACCACGCGTATGTGGTCAAAAATACAAAGGCGGCTCTCAAGCGGCTCGCGGCGATGCGAGCGAAGTGCAAAGTGCGCCATCAAAGCGCCACATTGCGCCTCATCGCCCACGCCACGCGCGCGAGCGTGTGCGAGTTAGGGTGCTCCGCACCCTTCGCGAGTACACTAGTGAGTGCTCCCATGAAACAATAAGGATGGAGAGTTCCCACTTAAATACCCCTTTAAGTTCCATCTCTCATCCGATGTGGGACAAGGTGTTACTTTCCCTTTTGTTTCAGCATTGAATGTTCCAAACACCCAACTTTGAACATCGATATCTCATTCATCTTAGCTCCGTTTTGGACGTGGTTTAGTTCGTTGCGAAGCTCTTCCAACGTAGAACACAAACCCACAAATAAATATATAAAACCCGCTCATTTTATTATATTTATTTCTAGTCCAAAATAGGAAAAAATCATTTTCCTATATTTGTGAAAAATGCTATTTTCACCTATTTTCCAACAATCCCCCACATGAAAAATGCTATTTTCATCAAATTTCCAACAATCCCCCACATGTATGGAAATGGATCTTTTCCTTACACTTTTCAACGATAAACTTTGACAGTTGAGTATTGCAAGATAGGTAGGTTTTACCCTTTGAACCTTCTTTTGTGAACCATACTTAGCTTACTAGCGGTTTGTAGACGCGATGTCCTTGAACATACCCCCATTTGTGTAAACGACAATACACTTCACACAATACTCTCCCTGGTTTGGCCAACTCCACATTGTCGTGTCCTATTATGGTCCTGGAACACTAGCCTGGTTCTGCGAGAGCTCTAGGATTTGCGCACCCCACAAATCCATTCGAAGCGACCCTACTTCTCTCTAACATAGGTGATTCCTCTGAATCATTAAAAGCATCATGGTTATTTGATTTCCCGAAATAGTTAACCTTAATATGCTTAGCCTCACTTCAATGTCACTGATTGGAATGGACTAGGAAGTATATATAACTCCCTTTTATTTAGTTTGAGGTACTCCCCCACAGTGACTCCGTTTTGGTAATATGATTAAGTTGTCCTATTGAACTTAGATCTTGGGATCTCCAGTCAGCTAAGTTTGGTTTCCCTCATATTCCCATTTACCACGGGCTTTAGTCCCATTCCTCTTGACGACGTTTCTACTAACTCTCTGCTTAAGCCTTTTGTTAACGGGTCCGCAATGTTATCCGTTGATCTCACATAATCAATTGTGATAACACCCGTTGAGAGTAGTTGTCGTATCGTGTTATGTCTACGTCGCATATGCCTTGATCTGCCATTGTACATCAAGCTTTGAGCTCTACCAATCGCTAATTGGCTATCACAATGTACACATATGGCTGGCAAAGGCTTTGGCCATCTTGGAATATCTTCCACGAATTGACGTAGCCATTCCGCCTTCTCGCCTGACTTATCCAAGGCGATAAATTCGGATTCCATTGTGGATCTTGCTATGACCGTTTGCTTAGAAGACTTCCAAGCAATAGCAGCTCCTCCAAGTGTAAACACGTAACCACTTGTTGATTTGGAATCTTTATTATCCGATATCCAGTTTGCATAAGTGTATCCTTCGATCACTGCTGGTTGTCGGGTATAATGCAGTCCATAATCTCTTGTGTATCTTATGTATCTAAGCACCCTCGTGATAGCCTTCCAATGATCCGCGCACGGATTGCTGGTGTATCTACTTAGCCTACTCACCGCGTAAGCCAAGTCGGGTCTAGTACATGTCATTAGATACATTAGACTGCCAATAATTCTTGAATACTCTAATTGAGCAACTCCATCTCCTTTATTCTTCTTGAGATGTTGGGAGGTATCAACTGGAGTTCGAGCTACACTCGCATCTCCCAAGTTGAATTTTTCAAGAATTTTATCCACATAGTGAGATTGACTTAACACAAGACCTTCTTGGGTTCTTATGATCTTTACTCCAAGAATCACATCCGCTAAACCCATGTCTTTCATGTCAAATCTCGCTTTTAACATGCTTTTAGTAGCTTTGATAATTTTATCATTACTCCCAATGATAAGCATATCGTCTACATAAAGGCATAAAATCACATAACCTTCATTTGTGTCTTTGAAATAAACACATTTGTCGCACTCATTTATTTTGAAACCATTGTCAATCATGACATGATCAAACTTTTGGTGCCATTGTTTTGGTGCTTGCTTCAAGCCATACAAAGACTTGATGAGTTTACATACTTTACCCTCTTGACCTGGGGCAGAGAAACCTTCAGGTTGCTCCATGTAAATCTCTTCTTCTAAATCGCCATTTAGAAATGCGGTTTTAACATCCATTTGGTGAACTTCCAAATTTCTTAAAGCCGTTATAGCAAGAACCAATCTAATCGAGGTTATGCGCGTCACAGGTGAGTAGGTATCAAAGTAATCTAGACCTTCCTTTTGTCTAAATCCTTTAATCACCAACCTAGCCTTGTATTTATCAATACTTCCATCAGTTTTCATCTTCCTTTTGAATATCCAACGATATCCAAGTGGTTTGCAACCAGGTGGAAGATCTACTAACTCCCAAGTATGATTTTGCAATATAGAATCAATTTCATTCCTTATTGCTTCTTTCCATTGAGGTCCTTCTGAAGAAGAAACCGATTCGCGATATGTATTGGGCTCGCCCTCAACCATATAGCTAACGAAGTCTGGACCGAAGGATTTTTCAACCCTTGGCCTTTTACTTCGCCCACGATCACTTTCTTCAACCTCAGGTCGTTCATGTGTCTTATCATGAACTATCTCATCAACTGGCGTAGATGAGCTTTCACCTACTTCAAAATTAGGTGCTGATAACATTGCATGTGTTTGTCTTCTCAAAGGAAACACATTTTCAAAGTAATACACAACGTTAGGATTCACCTCCATGATAGTGTTTACGTGTACATCAGGATTCTTGGACTCATGTACAAGAAAGCGATGTGCACTACTTTGATGCGCATACCCAATAAATATGCAATCAACAGTTTTGGGTCTTATCCTAAGAGCCTTAGGAGGTGGTACAATCACATTTGCTTGGCACCCCCACACTTTCAAGTATTTATATGAAGGCTTTTTCTTTTTCCATAACTCATATGGAGTCTCGTCTCTCTTTTTCAATGGTATCTTGTTCAAAAGATAATTGGCCGAGAGAATGGCTTCCCCCCACATTTCCTGGCTCACCCCAGAACTTATCAACATGGCGTTCATCATTTCTTTCAATGTGCGGTTCTTTCGTTCCGCCACACCATTTGATTGTGGAGAATAAGGAGGTGTACACTCATGTACAATGCCACTTTTTGCGCATAAATCGACAAAAGGTGCAACATATTCGCCTCCTCGGTCGCTTCGCAAAGCTTTTATCTTCTTTTGAAGTTGATTCTCAACTTCATTTTTATACAAGATAAATTTACTTATTGCTTCATCTTTACTTTTTAGTAGATACACATAGCAATATTTAGTGCTATCATCAATAAACGTGATGAAGTACTTATTTCCACCTCTTGTGGGTACCGCTCTTAAATCACATATATCAGTGTGAATTAAATCAAGGGGTTCGGTTATTTGTTCAACCGATTTCGATGATGTTCTTGTAAGTTTGGATTCAACGCATGTTTCACATTTATAATGTGAATCAATATGGAATGTTGGTATACAATTTAAATTGATTAAATGGCGTATTGAATTAAAATTTACGTGACCTAATCTACCATGCCATTTATTCGATTCAGAAAACTCAAGCATATAAGTAGAAGTAGTAGCAATTTTATTCATGTTCTTCTTGACTGCCATTACATTCAATTTAAACATACCATTTTGGGCATAGCCCTTGCCTACATACATTCCTCGTTTAGTAAGTACAAATTGATCGCTCTCAAAAACTAAACGAAATCCAAAATTATTAAGCAACCATCCCGAGACTAGGCTCTTGCGCAAGTCTGGAACATATAACACGTTGCTTAAAGTGAGCTCCTTCCCTGAAGTCCACTTCAAAATCACCGTTCCTTCACCCTTGATGTCCGCGGTGGCTGCATTTCCCATGTACAGCTTCTCATCTCCCGCAAGCTCCTTGAAGGTGGTAAAGAGGCTCCTGTCTGGGCACACATGACGGGTCGCTCCCGTATCAATCCACCACCCTTTTGGAGCGTTGGTCACAGCATTGACCTCATCCAACATTGCGGTTTTGTCGGAAATCATTGCCACCAAAGGCATTCCGTCTTCATCCACCATGTGCGCGCGCTCACGCTTTGGTTTCTTGCATTGGTTAGCCCGATGCCCCGGCTCGTCACAGTTGTAACAAGTCCCTTGGAACGTTGGAGGTTTCTTTTTCACAACCCCTTTCTTCGGTCCAAGTTTGCTAGCATTTGCTTTCTCTTTGTCCTTTTTCCCCTTACCCTTCGCGCCCTTAGAGGATTGCCCATGCTCAACCACGTTTGCGCTGGCAGAAGTTTGCGCATGGCTGCCTTTTAGGGCAATTCTATTGCCCTCTTCAATCCGAAGACGAACAATAAGGTCCTCTAAAGTCATCTCCTTTCGTTTGTGTTTAAGATAATTCTTAAAATCCACCCAACCAGGAGGTAACTTTTCAATCAACGCTGCCACTTGGAATGTCTCGCTAAGTGTCATGCCTTCCGCAAAGATGTCATGTAGTATAATTTGGAATTCTTGGACTTGATTCATAACACTTTTAGAATCAACCATTTTGAAATCCAAGAAACGAGCTACCACAAATTTCTTTGTGCCAGCATCCTCCGTTTTGTACTTTTTGTCCAAGGCATCCCAAAGGTCTTTGGAAGTCTTGACGTTGTAGTAGACATTATACAACGCATCCGACAATCCGTTTAACACATAGCCACGACATATGAAATCCGAATGCTTCCACGCATCTACCGCGCACTGTCTTTGTGCGTCGGTCTCCCCTTCCACTGGTTGGGGAGCGGTTTCCGACAAGAACCTCGCAAGGTTCATGGTGGTCAGGTAGAAGAACATCTTCTGCTGCCACCTTTTGAAGTGTAGACCCAAGAACTTATCGGGTCGTTCAGCGTGATTGGCCACTGTGGACGCTCCCACAGTGGTGGCGTTAAGAGGGGTTCTCGTCACAACATTTGTGGTGTTGTTAATGTTGACATTTTCGTTCGACATGCTGAAAATTAAAATTTAAAATTTTAGTCCAAAAATTCTGTTTTACGCAAAAAACAGAAGTAAACTAATAAATTTTAGTTTCACCACAATTTACTGTTCCGGCTTCTAAGTCCAACTTTGAAGACCAAAAACAGAAAATTTATAAATTTAGAACTTACTAATTGGCTTCTAAGTCCAACTTTGAAGACCAAATCAGAAAGTTTTAGCAAATTTAGGACAAGTTCTGAAGTAACCACAAAAGTTTTCAACCAAAGTCGCTCCTTTGAAGATGAAAACTAAAAAAAAAAATTTGTTTTTAAAACACAAACTGAGTGAATCAAAACTGGTTTGAGTCACAAACAGAATGGTTTTGACTACACGAACGGTTTTAAAAATTTGTTTTAAGATTGTAAGAGTCGTTCGCGTAATAAAATAAAAAATAAACAAATTCTTTATTATTATGATTACAATACATAAATACGAAAACAAAATACTGGTACAATTACAACTGAAATAAACGAACATACAAGAATGGAGTAGAAGAAGAGTGACTAAGTCACGTGAACACACGCTTCCCTTAAAATAAATTCCGAGTCTCCCAGGAGTACTCGTTTTGTTTCCCAGGGTACAACAGCCGGAGCAGTAGTATTGCCGGAGTTTGCCTACAACCCGAAGGTTACCTTGAAAGCTGCAAGAAAGAGATCAGGAAATTCTAGAGAGAAAGTTGAATTTGCTGTTGTGTTTCTGGTGTCCTTCTGCTGTGGGTATGGAGCTGTATTTATACAGCTCCTAGGTTGAAACAGTCAAAAACGAATTAAAGAGAGGTTTAAATTGCATTAAACGTCTTCAATGCAATTTAATACGTCATTTAATTCTCAGTCAAAGCCCGTTAACTCGTCAGTTACGAAGCTGGACTGAAACTGCTCTGTCATTCAATGCTGGAAGCTTCTGTGTGTGCGCGCGTGCGCCTCACTGACTCAGGTCCATGCGCGCGTGCGCCACATCACCTGTGAGCCTCTACGAGCACGCCACACAGTCGCGCCATTTTGGCTCACTTTGGTGCGCCGCGCACTACACCTCCGGACCCATGCACCATGCGCAACCACACGCCTTCGTGCCACGTATACCCGCGCGCGGACTGCCACGTCACGCGCTTCGAACCTGCACTCCACTTGGTCCCTGCAGCCTATGAGGTCCACCACGCGATGCGAGCGAAGTGCAAAGTGCGCCATCAAAGCGCCACATTGCGCCTCATCGCCCACGCTACGCGCCCGAGCGTGTGCGAGTGCGAGTTAGGGTGCTCCGCACCCTTCGCGAGTACACTAGTGAGTGCTCCCATGAAACAATAAGGATGGAGAGTTCCCACTTAAATACCCCTTTAAGTTCCATCTCTCATCCGATTTGGGACAAGGTGCTACTTTCCCTTTTGTTTCAGCATTGAATGTTCCAAACACCCAACTTTGAGCATCGATATCTCATTCATCTTAGCTCCGTTTTGGACGTGGTTTAGTTCGTTGCGAAGCTCTTCCAACGTAGAACACAAACCCACAAATAAATATATAAAACCCGCTCATTTTATTATATTTATTTCTAGTCCAAAATAGGAAAAAATCATTTTCCTATATTTGTGAAAAATGTTATTTTCACCTATTTTTCCAACAAAATCCAACTAAAAACCTCGACTATGTCCACATGTTACACCTTAAGGTAGCGTTCATTTCACGAAATGAAATGGAATGGAATTGAAATGTTAATTTCATTTTTTATTTGTTGGTTTCAACAAAAAAATGAAATGAAATTGAACAACATAAGAAAGGGAATCTACATTCCAATTCTACCGAGATTCCATTCTATTATGTGAAACAAACACACCTAAATTCAAATTCAAATTTCAACTTACGCGCAAATTCCAATTCTAATTGCATTACACTCCATGAAACGAACGCTTCCTAAGACTCTAGCCACTTAGCAGTGATTGGATCAACTCGTAGCAAAAGCGCATCGCAATTAGCATTTGCATTAAGCAGCACTCGTAGTCATCAATCTTCCTTAGCAAAACAAATGGTATTATTAGCAAAAAAATGGTATTATGTTAAAAGGAAGAGTTAACTGGCATTTTCGTCACTAAGGTTTGTCCAATTATGCCAGTCCAGGTTAAATTTCAAATTTATACAATTTTTATCCCTGACATTCTTGCAGTTTCGTCCAATAAACTAAGGTTGAATTGAATAAATGGACAAATCACAAGGACGAAAATAGACAAACTACAAGGATGAAAATGATAGTTAATTCATGTTGTTTTAGACTGAATTGTCATGTTTCAAGAATGTTAGTGACGTAAATTGTACAAATTTAAAATTTTGTCTGAACTGACATAGTTGAACAAACTATAGGGACGAAAATGACAATTAACTCTAAAAGGAATCTGATAAAAGTAACTCTTATATTATAAATGAAACTTAGCATAAGAATTATTCTAATGCAAATAATCATACTTTGAAGCTTAAACTGATTTTCCTAAATCCAAGTGACCTTTACTAAAAGACTTTTTTAGGTCAAAACTATAAAGAGCTAGGTTATAGATTTATCTATTTCATACATGGGTTTGAGGATAGAAAATGAAAGGTAATTTAGACAATCATGGAGTTATCAGATGCTTTGGAAAAAAAATATGATTTCCATTTATATAAACTTGAATGAATTTTTTAAAATAAATATGTTATTGTTGAGGTTGGTTACGTTTGAAGGACATGACGATTATAATTTTTAATTATTTTTATATTTCATATTTCATATTATTTCTTGTATCACACATAATAAATATAAATTTTGATATGAATATATATAACTCTAATATGAACTATACATATAAAATTAAATAAAATAAAACGTTGCTCATTTTAACCGATGCGTTTACAAAGAAAGAATTTTGTTTTTGAATACAAAAAAAATAGTATATTTTATTTCAAATTAATATTTTCTTATTTTAAAATTGTTATCAAAGTAGGAGATGGAATAAAATTAGTTCACGATCTGAGAGCATATATATATATATTGTTTATATGTTTATCATTTGTGAAAACGATAATAATAAATTATGAACATGATTAGGTTTAAATTTTTTGTTATGTCAAATAGTGATGGGTGTATAAATGTTTGGTTATTACATCTTCTTTCGATAAGTTTATTTTTATTTATTAAAGTAGATAAGTTTTATTAAAGTATAAACAAGTAGATAATCAATATTAGTTATTAAGGATTAAGGATATCGAAAAGATATAATTCTAAATATAAGATTATTTTAATATATATATAGGGTCAGGATCATTTCAGAACCATAAATATTTACAGAACTCGCAGAACTCCTAATAAACAATCTTTTTATTTAAATATTTTTATGTTTAGGATAATTTTATCATTTATTATGTGTATTTTTACGATTACATACATGTTAAGAGTAATTTTATCATTTTTTATATGTAATTTTATAATTACACATATGTAAACATGTTTTTTTTACTTATATGTAATTAGTTATGACACATATATATAATTTTGGCAATTAAACATATGTAAACTACTTTTAACATGTATGTAATCAAAGAAATACATATAATAGATGATAAAAAGATCCTAAATACAAAAACTTATATATAAAATGATTGTTTATTAGGAGTTCTGAAAGTTCTGTAGTTATTTAGAGTTCTGAAATGAACTCAACCCTATATATATATATATATATATATATATATATATTCATTTATATATTTATTATTCTTGAGAGTGGAGAAGATATTGTCACATGACGTTCTTTGAAATGATTTATTAGAATTAGATTATTTAATTTAAATATGATTTATTTTAATCTTAAATTATTTAATTTAAATACAATTGATTAGTAACACATACCTAACATGTTAGATAAAGATATATAAAAGCAATATATTTGCTTACATTAAGAAGGAGAAAACAAATACGACAATAACAAAATAGAACCAATTATAAGACTTATGCATGCTACACTACTTGTTCCATGTATAATGAATGACCCTTCTATCTCCTTCATAGTTCTTTACCCACAACCAAAGCTTGCATGCAATTTTATATGAAATAATAGAATATATAGTAGTTGTTGTATCAGGATCATCAAGGCTATGGATCAAAGGCGGTTGGGCCAATCGAATGACCAGCACCCGGACTATGTCCAGGTGTTGTTGGGGGAAAATCTCCCTCACTTACGACCACAAAACCTAAATCTTGTCCATGCTCATTCTCTGTAGAGATCTCTGTCACTTCATTAGTACTTCGGTGGGTTGTTGTATCCTTGATACTCTCTAGACTCAATGCTCTTCCTTCACTAGAAGTGGAAAGGAATGTTGCTACTAGTAGTAGCACAAGTGCAAAGTACTTCATGTTTAGTGTGTTGCAAGTAGTCATAAGTATGTGCGTGGATATAATGGATGCAAAACTAAAATTTGGCTTTTTTTATGTTTGGGGGTTGGGGGGGGGGGGGGGGGGGGGGTGGGGGGTATTGGGTTGTGGAGATTGTATATTGCTTGCAAGTAAGAGATGCCTATTTAGGATATGTATATATAGGCAAATGAAAATAAACCAATTTACAAGGTTGATCAATTCATATACGCAAACACAAAGAAATATGTAGTGGATTTTTCTAATTGTCAACTTTACAACTTTACTAGCATTTCTTGTTCATCAACAACACTTCAATAAACATACATCACATACGTCTCCCAACATAAGCTTTACTAGTATATATAAAACGATGTTTTGATAAATAAAAAGAAAAAGATAACTAAACACGATTTTATATATACATTTTATGTAGTTTTTTAGAATTCTTGATGAGTAGAATGTTTACAAATTAAGAAATCTAAATAAGAATGAAAAGGCATTGGTAAAAAAAATAAGTTGTGACTTTTAACGTTATAGTTTTAGAGTTTTCATATTTAATATTTATCATTAGTAAAAAAACTACTTTATTTTTATAATACTTTTCGACGTGTTAAGTTAAAAAAAAAATAGGTTTTATCAATTTTGTGAAGGTGATGATTTTTAACCAAATATTCTAGTAACTATTTTTATTTAAATAGTAAAGGTTCAATTTAGATCAAATTTCAATTATTAGAAATCAAGCACAGTTTAAATTTGATATAATGTATTTATGTTTATAAACTGATCAATTTTCAGCTATCATATAATATATATGCAATGAATACATGATTCAATGCCATTCGTCTAGGGTGTCAACGCCTCAATGGATTTAAGATTCAGTGGGAGCCTTCAAAGACAAAGATGCAACCCAATCTTAGATCGATCCATCTACATGCAACCGACTCGATCATATTAAGGTATCACCCACTTAGCGACATGTGATATGGTGCCGAAAATCACTCGTGAGATCTTTGGATCGTTGACAAACCCCTATATAAAAGTACTGCCAACATAGAGAACCACTATGAAATGCTTTCTCAAGGTTGTACTATGTGCATCAATAACTGTAGATAGAGGTCCACAAGAACCATGGAGGTGCCTTGGTTCGTTTTATTCTTTGTTGGTGTACAGCAAAAGAAGCTCTTTTATGATAAACACAAGTTGCAATCCTCAAGATCCCACGTTGTGGGATAGATATGCAATTCTACTTCTAAGTTGCATACACTTTTTGGATTTTATAGTAAAGCAATGTATGGATACGTGTTATCATTAAATTACTATAATATAATATAATATAATATAGAGTTAATTACATAGTTAGTCCATGTGGTTTGCACAAAATAACATACTTAGGTACTAATAGTTAAAAATCACCTTCTAGGGTATTAACTTTTCATTTTGTAACGTTTGGAGGTATTAACTTCTAGGATATTAACATAGTTAGTCCATGTGGTTTGCGAAAAATAACATATTTAGGTACTAATAAAATGTGATTTTAAACCTACAAATAACGTTAATACCTCCAAACGTTACAAAATGAAAAGTTAATACCCTAGAATGTGATTTTAAACTATTAGTACCTAAGTATGTTATTTGTGCAAACCACATGGACTAACTATGTAATTAACTCTATAATATAATATAATACGTTTCTAGTTTTGTATAGGAGAATTTTAAAAAATACATAAAATATCTGCTATTATTAAGATAGGCTTAGTATTTGCATGAAACCTTAGTTAATAAGAAAATTTTATGTAACAATTTTTTTAAAACATGTAATATACATTTTTTAAGCATTTTGAACAAAAAAAAAGCGTTGAACGTTTTTTTTAATAAACAAGTTTTTATGTAACACCGAACACCTTGTGTGATATATATGTTACTAAAAACTTGAACATTTTTTTAAAAACGAATTCTCGACGTGTTTTTGAATTTTTTTTCTTTGTCCAAAACGCTTAAAAACATGTATGTTGCATATCCTAAAATTTTCAAAGAAAATTAAAAAAAGAGATTGTTACACAGAGATTTCAATTTCAAGAGTTACACGGAGGTGGGTTGAAGCCCTTGAAGGACGTAAAGGAGCAACCACGACTAGTTTAAGCATTCCCCTCGTTTTTATAATTTTCATCCACATCAATGTTAACTTCCTTTGACTTATTGTTCTCACAGATTCCTTTCTCGTTGTTTTCAAAGCCACAGTCAGAATCGTTAGCAGGGAGGACTGCCTCCTAGATTTCCGACTCCAGATTGATATGTTCTTCATGTTCCTCAATAGGAGTCTTATTGTTCTTACGAACGCTTCTCTCGTGAAGTTTTTTAGTTCGTCTATGGCCAGTTGGCGGCCTAACGTGCCGCCTAATGTGACTGGCACTATGCCTACCTTTTCTTTCACAAGCCATATATACCATCAATCAGGGCCGTCTCCGAAATTTTCAAAAAAATGCCCAGGGTGTTAAAAAAAGGGCCAAACTATCTACACACTTGGTGTGTAGATAGTCACCCTTAAAAGGTGTTTTTTGTCCTTATATGTGCACCTTGCAGTGTCAAACTGTGGCCAAAACGCGACGTTTTGGTCCGGTTAACCAGACAAAGACTGACGGGTGTCTGGCGGGTCTGTTGACCGGACCAAAACGCCGAGCTTTGGCCGCGTTTTGGTCCTGTCAACCAGACCGGTGGTGTCAGTCTTTTGTCTGGTTGATAGGACCAAAACGCGGCCAAAGTTCGGCGTTTTGGTCCGGTCAACAGACCCGTCAGACACCCGTCAGTCTTTGTCTGGTTAACCGGACCAAAACACCGCGTTTTGGCCACAGTTCGACACTGTAGGGTGTGCATATAAGAACAAAAAACACATTTTTTTTGGTGTGTAAATAGGCAAAATAGTGAGTAGATAGGTACACCCTAAAAAATCAGGCCCCTAGAATATAACGCCAATAACTCATGCGTAAAAAGTCTATAGACTATAATGCGACAATAATTGTTATGAGGGTCAAGTTATTCTACAAAGGCTTCTAATTGTAAGAAGTGTAAGAAGTATTTATAGAGTGACAAGTGTCCAATAACCTAGAATTAAAAACACTACATCACCACCCAAAACCTAAACACCCACCCCCACCCCACCACCACCCAAAAACCTAACCCCCCCCCCCCCCCCCCCCCGCCTGCCAAAAAAAAAAACTATACCTCACCAACAAAAACCTAAAAAAACCTACCCCCCCCCCCCAAAAAAAAAAAAAAAAAAACCTTAAAAAATACTAAACACCCACCCCACCCAAAAACCTAAACCCCCACCCCCTTGAAAAAAGAAAAAAAAAACATTTTTTTGGGGGTGGGTGATGGGGGAGGGGTGGGGGTTTAGGTTTTTGGTGGTGGTGGTGGTAGATGTTTAAGTTTTTTTTTATGTAGTGGGTTTTTTAGGTTATTGTACACTTGTCACTTTATAAATCATTCTTACACTTCTTACAATTAGGATCCTTTGTATTTGATCCTAATCCATTGTTATGAACCCAAAGACAAAACAAATACTTTGTATAGATATGAAAATGTCTCTTATATAGGTTCAACCAATTCTTTCAGAAAACATCAAATATTAAGAAGTAACATATCAAAAAAATAATAAGTTATAATTTAATCATATCAAGTTCAGAAGAAAATTTGTAATTTATAATAGATTTAATTAGGGCTGCAAACGAACCGAACGAACACGAACAAGACCTTGTTCGTGTTCGTTTGTTAAGAAATATATGTGTTCGCAAACCGTTCACGAACACTTATCGAACGAGATTTTATGTTCGTGTTTGTTTGTTAAGGAAATGAACTTGTTCGTGTTCGTTTGTGTTTGTTTGTTAATTTTAGGCAACAAACTTGACGAACACAAATGAGCAGGGGCGCAGCTTAGGCTACGTCCGAGGGGGCGCCCGACCCCTCAAACTTTTCGACGCGTAGTGTTATGAATATTACTTTCCTATAGAAAATTTTTAGGTATATACGTTTCCACCCCCCGGTTTCGGAAAAATGGGGGGGGGGGGCGAAGCTTCGCCACTGCAAATGAGCACAAACTAATGTTCATGAACACAAATGGAAACAAACGAACACAAACAATCGTTCATGAACATAATATATAATACACCGACACTTATTAGACATTTAATTTGTCGGAATTTTGAAGTATTTAACTAAATATAAAAACTAAAAACACTAATGAAGTATCGAACACAAACGAACACGTTACCGAACATTCACGAACATAAACGAACGAACACGACCTCTGTTCATGTTTGTTTATTTAACTAAACTAACCAAATTTCTTGTTCGTGTTCGTTTGTTTAGTAAACGAACGAACACAAACGAACTTCCCGCCGAACGGTTCACGAACTGTTCGCAGAACGTTTGGTTCGTTTGCAGCCCTAGATTTAATGCATATAATAGAATTGCTTTTTGTCATGGATCAAATGATATGATTGTTTATGTGGTTGAGGCCCACAACATGTTATGTTGGATTTGGGCGGGAGTCATATAAGAAAACTTATTTTATTTATATCATTCCACTCTTTACGGTATTCTTATTAGTTTATTCATTCATTCAGTATATATATATATAATAAAATTTTAATAAAAATATGTATCCGGATCCTCGGGAAGACTAGGCCTTGGGCCGTCGCCCACCCCGCACTCCCTCAAAGACGGCCCTGCAATCAATCCTGAGAAAGGGGAACACCAAAGTTATAATGCCAAGTAGTATTCGGGAACACTATGAATAAAGTAAACGACTAATGACTAGTTGTAATTAAATACTCACATTACCTTCCGGGTTCTTAACATTAATTACTTGTCACGAACACATCGGTGCTTAGTCATATATCATGCCACGTAAGGCATACTATAGTCTATGTATATCTATACTATCATGGCATCCGGCTTATGATTCTAGCATGCATAACTTGGTCCCATTTACAGTTTAAGTCCAGGAATTGGGGAATGCTTGAATATCTTAAACTACAGCTGTGATACCAACTAAAACTACTACTCTTTGGCATATAGTTCTTTAAACATAAATGCCATTAATACACATCGAAAACCACTCTTTTTAACAAATACTAAGCATAAAAGATGCTAATGGGGATGCCAGTCTTTCAGTGGGAGCCTTCATAGACCAATATCAAATAGCACTTGAATAATCTAACTTAACCTAATGTGCATACTAAAAATCAGTTACATTGAGAGAATTCTAGTTTAACAAGACAACTATAAACTTTAGCAAATATGAAAACTATGCATAACATCTATACTATCTATAATAAGAGATTATGAGCTGATGTAAATCTGCTTACTTGTCAACTTCTAAGCTATGCCACATGGACTTGCTGATGTCATAATTCCCTTTACAATATTTAGATATGTATAAATGTATAAATCTTTTTAAAATATATAATCAACCACTGATGATTCAAAATCAAAATTATGGCTCCAAATTCAAAATTCAAATTTATGGCTCCAGATATATAACCTATAATCTTCTTCAATCAATTACCCTCTCTATCAATTTCTCTCTCAACTCTCTCTCTCTAAAATTCACAGTCTTTTGAAACACAAATCATGCGGCTCACAGTGTTTTAAAAGCAATACTCTTTCTTCTTTGGCAAGAATCTGGAATAATCTCAATTGCTTCTTCATATCGAAATCTTCTGCCCTAATTCTGTCTGCCGTCCTTCCGCCTTACGAAATCTTCATCACAAATGTACAATTCCATCTCTTTGGTAACATTCAATCTTGGTTTTCTGCCCTTTTCTTTCGATTTCTTAGTTTTTATTTACTGGAACAATATTAGGGTTTTTAGAGTCATCAGGGCACAGGTAGTTGAATATTACACCGAATCTTGACCCTCATGTAGTGTTTATTCATCATCTTTACAAACATATATCATTAATAACCTAGGGGATAAAAACCATTTATGTTTGGCAGAGTATTATGAGCTAATTTCACTAGGTTAAAAAGCATTTATGTTTGGCAGAGTTTCAGGTATGAGTTTCAGGTTTATATAGATACTATGGTTGCTTATAAAGGTGAAGTTAGAATTGATGACAACCATTCAGAGTGTTTTGGTGGAAAACTTGGAGGGGGTCGGTGACGTTGTCGAGGTTGTCAGGAAATGCAAAGTGATAGCATTTCCTGACAACCCTCGACAATGTCACCGACCTCCTAATCTGAGCGTAACCCTCTGAAAATATAAATGTTTTGCAACTTCACCATGAATAGAGAAGAAAGAGAGAGTTGGGTTTCTAGCTCCAGTTGTGTTGCAGCCGGATCAACGGCAAATTCAGCAGCAGTAGTTGTTGATGCATGAATATGAAGATTGAATTTGTGAGGTTCAGTTAATAATCGACTGAATGAAATTATATTATTTATTGTGTTCACCATTGTTAAACCAAAAAGATTGAATTTGTGAGGTTCAGGAATATGAAGATTGAATTTGTGAGGTTCAGCAGCAGCAGTTGTTGATTCAGCAGCAGCAGCAGTAGTTGTTGATGTAGGTGAGTTTTGCAAAGGTTTGCGGCTTGAAATAAAATTATTTATTGTATTCACAATTGTTAAACCGATTGTGCTTTATGTTTATCATTTGAACCTGTGATAATTTGTGCCTAATAATCGACTGATTGAACGGATTTTGATTTTTATTTAAGTTTATTAATGTAAACCAAAAGTTTTAATTAAGGTATGTAGTCTCACATATTTTTTGTTCAAATTAATTTCATGGGATGATAACATCTTCATTTTTATTATTTTGTTTAGGGATTGAATTTTGTGTAGAGTTGGATGGAAGAAGTGGGCACCTGTTTCATCGGACGAGTTTTGGTGTAATCGAATGGAATGGAATGGAATGGAATGTTGGATCCTTATGTTAATCTCAATGGAACTGTTAACAGCGAAGAATGTTATTGGTGCTCATCTGAATGGAATGTTGGATCGTTATGCAATCATCACTTGTGGTTCAGAAAACCGATTTAGGTAATAGATAGTATAAATTAAGTTTGTTGTGAAACATGTATTTGGGAAAGGTCTGTTTTAGGTTTGAAACCTCTATTTGTTGTTAACAGATGTTAGAATATAAAACAGATGTTTCAAACGATTGGTGGGTTAAATAGTGGTTCAAACCACTGTTGGGTTAAAACGGTGGTTGAAACCAGTGTTGGGTTAAAATGGTGGTTGAAACCACTGTTGGGGTTAAAACGGTGGTTTAAACCATTGTTTTGTTCAAACCAATGCTTGAAACTACTGTTCCGTTAAAACGGAGGTTTGAAACCATTGTTGGGTTAAAACAGTGGTTGAAACCACTGTTTGGATGTGTGTTGAAAGTTTTTGGATGTGTTGAAAGTGTGGAAGCGAAGGGTAATAAAGTGGTTTTGTGATTTGGTGGTTTCGTATCAATGTAGTTCTTTCCATTTACGTTTTTTTCTATTTGTATGTAGTGAAATATGTTGAATTTATGAAATGTTTTTTAGAGCTTTTTTGGAAGAACCGAGACGAGAGGGTTTTTGAACTAAAGTATATCGATACATCAACACATCTCCTGGAAAGTATAAAGACAGAATGAAATCATACCGGTGGATGGTTAAAAGGAGAAAAATTGCGGATCTCACCTTAGATAGCTGGAACAATTTTGTAAAAGTTGGATTTTGTATAGGCTTCTCTGTAGTTTGTTTGTTTTTTTGTTCTATTTGGGGTGTATTTGCTCTTATGTTATGGCTAATATAGCAGTTATCAGGTAGAAGCATTAGCTTAGGCAATTAAGGAGAACACTATAGTGTTCTTGGAGACGGGCTCAGGCAAGACGTTGTTCCCGATTATGCTTTTACGTCACTATGCTTATCTGTTGAAAAAACCCTTCCCGTGTATTGTTGTGTTCTCGGTAGTTGGTACCCACTGTTGTATTGGTCAAACAGGTATGTCGGTTGACTTAGTTGTTTCTTGAACATGTTTTCAACATGTGGTTAAAGCATACTAATGGAAGCTTTCTCTGTCTTATTAGCAAGCGGAGTATGTGGGAAAGCACCTTGATTTGAAAGTGGAGTATTGGGGTGAAAAAGTTGTTGATTTTTGGAATGCTGCTGATTGGAAGAAACAACGAGATCAGAATCAGGTATGACAAGTCAACATTTGACTTTTTTGTTGACCGCATACAATCTCATCAGAATTTTGAGTAATGATCAATTACGTAAAGTACCTCTGAGGCGGACAATTGCAGTCTTGAGTAATAAACTTTTATTGTGTTACTCTTTACCTTTGTTGTATCATGTAGTTTTTATTTTTTCAATTTAAACTGAATATACGTATATGTTATACATCATTTTTACAGCTATTGGTCATGACCCCTGACATTTTAAGGAATGCATTCAGACATAGATTCTTAACGTTGGATATTATCAAGGTGTTAATGTTTGATGAATTCCACAACGCAAAGAAAAATCATGCGTATGCTATCATCATGAAGGTATATTAATGATTGTAATTTTTAACGTTATTAATTTGTTTTAGTTGAGTTTAAAAATTGAAATAATATTTGTTCAAACCACTGCTTGAAACTGTTGTTCGGTTAAAACGGAGGTTTGAAACCATTGTTGGGTTGAAACCACTGTTTGGATGTGTGTTGAAAGTGTTTGGGTGTGTTGTAAGTGGGGAAATGAAGGGTAATAAAGTGGTTTTGTGATTTGGTGGTTTCATATCAATGTAGTTCTTTTCATTAACGTTTTTTTCTATTTGTATGTAGTGAAATTGGCTGAATTTATGAAATGTTTTTAGAGCTTTGTTGGAAGAACCGAGACGAGAGGGTTTTTGAACTAAAGTATATGGACACATCAACATATCTCCTGGCAAGTATAAAGGCAGAATGAAATCATACTGGTGGATGGTTAAAAGGAGAAAACTTGCGGATCTCACCTTAGATAGCTGGAACAATTTTTTTAAACTTGGATTTTGTATAGGCTTCTCTGTAGTTTGTTTGTTGCTTTTGTTCTATTTGGGGTGTATTTGCTCTTATGTTATGGCTAATATAGCAGTTTTATATTAATAATGCAAAAGAACAATTGCATCAGCATTTCAATATTAAAGTTTTCAAATTAGAAGAAAATGTGCATTAAGTACTGCTTGTGTACAACAACTGCTGAAGACAAGGTGCTGGTACTTAATCTACTGGCCTAACTCAAGTGCTGCTAAAAAGCAAAGCCCTGCTTGGAATGAAGCAGTGGAATTTAAAAAACTGTTGACAAATTAATACGATTAAAATATGAAGTATTAAGAAAGTAGCAATTACATACAAAAAATAAATCTAATTAGACACGTCTAACTCTAATAACAAAAATCAAGAAACTTTAACTTCAATTGTGGATCTTTACTGACGGTATTTGATCAAAACGATCTGAGAGTGCCGTATGATGATGCAAAAGAACACTTATTTGTGGTGTATTTGTTCTTATGTTATGGCTAATTTAGCAGTTATACATTAATTATGAAAAAGGACAATTGCATCAGCATTTCAATATTCATGTTTTCAAATTAGAAGAAGAGGTACTACCATCTTATTTTTCAATATCATAACATTATTATTAACCATTGAAATAGACTTTCCCCTTCAAAGTCGTTATTTTGGGCCAAATAAGACTGGTTCACATCAGTGGATTCATCATAAGCAGGTGTTTGCATTACACCTTCCCCCTGAAAGTGGTTATAACACCTGATGGCCCTCATCCACTGTTTGTATACTACAACTGCTGTCCATTAAGTACTGCTTGTGTACAACAACTGCACCAGAGCAAGTGCTGCTATTTAATCTACTGCCCTAAGATAAGTTCTGCTAAAGACCATAGCCCTGCTTCGAATGAAGCAGTGGGATGTAAAAACTGCTGACATATAAAGATTGACAATTTGTGTCTAAAATGTATTTTGTTAAGGATAGCATTCTTGCAGATATTTCATAAATCACCATCAACAGATGTTGGACATGATATTTTGTGGTTACGCAAGACAAAATCATTCCTTTCTTCAGAACAGCAGATGATCAAAACATTTGTCAAAAGCTTATTCACTGTTGCACTAACAGTTGCTGATTTAATAGTCTTTCAAATCATTATCATTTCCTTACCCCTAACTACTTTTGTGCTAAAACATCTGTTTTCTAAATACTGTCCACTGCTATTCATCATAAGCAGCTGTTTGCATTAGACTTTCCCCTTGAAAGTGGTTATAACATCTGATGCCCTCATCCACTGATTGTATACTACAACTGCTGTCCATTAAGTACTGCTTGTGTACAACAAATGCTGAAGACAAAGTGCTGCTATTTAATCTACTGCCCTCAGTCAAATGCTGCTAAAGACCAAAGACCTGCTATTTTTCTATTTGTATGTAGTGAAATTGGCTGAATTTATGAAATGTTTTTTAGAGCTTTTTTGGAAGAACCGAGACGAGAGGGTTTTTGAACTAAAGTATATGGATACATCAACACATCTCTTGGAAAGTATAAAGAATGACAATTTGTGTCTAAAATGTATTTTGTTAAGGATGGCATTCTTGCAGATATTTCATAAATCACCATCAACAGATGTTGGACATGATATTTTGTGGTTACGCAAGACAAAATCATTTCTTTCTTCAGAACAGCAGATGATCAAAACATTTGTCAAAAGCTTATTCACTGTTGCACTAACAGTTGCTGATTTAATAGTCTTTCAAATCATTATCATTTGCTTACCCCTAACTACTTTTGTGCTCAAACATCTGTTTTCTAAATACTGTCCACTGCTATTCATCATAAGCAGCTATTTGCATTAGACTTTCCCCTAGAAAGTGGTTATAACATCTGATGCCCTCATCCACTGTTTGTATACTACAACTGCTGTCCATTAAGTACTGCTTGTGTACAACAAATGCTGAAGACAAAGTGCTGCTATTTAATCTACTGCCCTCAGTCAAATGCTGCTAAAGACCAAAGACCTGCTTGGAATGAAGCAGTGGAATGTAAAAACTGCTGACATATTATACTTGACAATTTGCCTCTAAAATGTATTTTGTTAAGGATGGCATTCTTGAAGATGTTTCATAAATCACCATTAACAGGTATTGTAATTTACATTTTCATTAATTATTTCCGGTGACATTTTTATTATATCAATGACTTATAGTTATTCTTTTCGATAAAACGGTCTTATGGCATTTTATGATACATTGTTTAGGTAGGTATAATCCATACTACAATATTATATTTACAGAGTTGATTCTTGAATTTGGTTTGTTTTGTTTTGTTTTATTTTGTTTTGTGATTGTTTGTTGGTACGTGGTTTATTTTTAGGGTGATCAGTGTTTTATAATCGGACCGTGCGGTTCATTCATCAGGTATTATTTCCTTTTCATTTTCACTACACTGATTTAGTGTTACCTGCTGTTTAACAATCCAGAAAAATATGTTTCATATCATAACTGCTTTAGAGTTTTACTTGTATCGTTTATAACAAAACCAAAAAAAAATTGTTTCCGAATGAAGAACCTATAACACATCAAAAATTCAGTATTTAAAACCAAACCCAAAAAAATTGGTCAGCCCAAAACCACACCTAAAATTATAATGAAACAGAAGCAAAAATAAAGTGTCATAAAAAAATTAAATCGTTTATTGTATAAATATTAAAAAAAGTTACAATTACATAAAAAAAAAGTAATCAGACACTTAAAGTCTAATAGCATGAATGAAGAAATTTTAACTTCAACTCCATGGAGCATTGCACTTCTCGATGTATGTCATTGATCTTTCTCATGAAGTCCACGTCTCTGTCTCCACATTCTATATTGTTCGCAACACACAGGTCACGAACGGAAGTAGTCGGCATCGCCCTCAGGTCTCTTGAAACTTGGTCTCTTGTCAGCAGACCAAGTTGCAGTCCGTCAAAACATCTCTTCAACTCTTGAAGAGTACTCCTATCAGCAAAAACTTGCTCTTCGATTTCTTTAATAAAGTGTTGCTTGAAATCCTCAGATTGTGCAGCAGTTTGTGACTCCATTTTAATGTATTTATAACAGCTAAGGCAAAACAATAAGAGTTGCTCTTCTATTTAACTGAATGAATCTGGTTATGATGAAACAATGTTTGAATTTGCAATGATATTATATAGGATATCTATCAGCCCAAAGGTCAGGTTTAAATGCAACCATTAAATAAAAATTTATATTTGAAAACCTGATACATGTAATGATTTAATAATGAAAAACGTGTATATACCCAACATGTCTCTTCATTTACCTTATCAATCATTTTAATGTAAAACCTTTGAAAAATGTTCTTTATTAGCATACGTCTCTTCATTTATCCTATCAAATATTTCAAACACTATAAAGGATCATGATTGCTCTACTTGAAAACATCAAGACTTCATTTTTAAAAAACCCTTCATTCTAAAACAAAACGTCCAAACCCACCCACACTCTTTCTAAATGGCAAGCAAAACCTTCTACCACTGGTCGGATAATACCGATCTTAAAATTGAATATTCATTATGGTCACTCCATGAACAGAGAAAAGCTGAAGAAGTAAACAAAAAAGTTGCGTTGGTAAGTGATAAATATTATAAGCAGACGTGGAGTAGCATTGCACTGCTGGATGAAGTTGTCTCTTCTCCTCCATCAGAGTTTAAAGAAAAAGCCGAAGAGTTTTTGACACATCTGTTGAAACAAGATCAGAAGGCCTGTGATATGCTAGCAGATCTGCAAATTAAAACAAAAAATGAAATTGCATGGAGGAAGGCGAGAGAAATAGATATCCTAGGAAGTGTTAATTGTAATGTTTAGTTTTTAATATTTTTCAAACTCAGAATTTTGTAATACTATTTAATATCGAATGAAGAAGTGTTTATTGCTAGCGGAATTTTGTAAAAGTTGGACTTTGTATAGGCTTCTGTGTAATTTGTTTGTCTTTTTTGTTCTATTTGGGGTGTATTTGCCCTTGAAGAGGTACCGCCATCTTATTTTTCAATAGCATAATATTATTATTAAACATTGAAATAGACTTTCCCCTTCAAAGTCGTTATTTGTTTGGGCCAAATAACAGTGATCCACATCAGTGGATTCATCATAAGCAGCTGTTTGCATTACACTTTCCCCTTGAAAGTGGTTATAACATCTGATGCCCTTCATCCATTGTTTGTATACTACAACTGCTGTCCATTAAGTACTGCTTGTGTACAACAACTGCCCTAGACAAAGTGCTGCTATTTAATCTACTGTCCTAAAATAAGTGCTGTTAAAGACCAAAGCCCTGCTTGGAATGAAGCAGTGGAATGTAAAAACTGGTGGCATATAAAGATTGACAATTTGTGTCTAAAATGTATTTTGTTAAGGATGGCATTCTTGCAGGTATTTCATAAATCACGATCAACAGATGTTGGAAATGATATTGAGTTTACGCAAGACAAAATAATTCAACAAAATCATTCAACATAATCTTATTAAACAGTTGCTGATTTAATAGTCTTTCAAATCATTATCATTTCCTTACCCCTAACTACTGTTGTGCTCAAACATCTGTTTTCTAAATACTGTCCATTCCTATTCATCATAAACAGCTGTTTGCATTAGACTTTCCCCTTGAAAATGGTTATAACATCTGATGGACCTCATCCACTGTTTGTATACTACAACTGCTGTCCATTAAGTGCTGCTTGTGTACAACAATTTTGAAGAAACCACTGAGTGTCAAACATTTCATAAATTGACATGCAACAATGGAAGGAAGAAGCAGTAGTTTAGTTTGTCATTTATATTGTATAGAATCAGTGGTTAAGGTTAGCAGTGTTTGAAACGACTGTTCGGTTATAATAGTGTAATCCTTAATGATATCTTTTAATGTGCAATTTTGGGTTAACACTGTTTGAAACTACTGTTGATTTAAGGACAGTTTTTAAAACCAATGTTTTAAGCCAAAAGTGTTTTCAAAACAGTGTTTTAACAACACTAAGTATAATTCACCAATCTATCATTGTTTGTATCTTCAATGATCACACAACTTGAATCGACAAATCATAACATTGACAGCAGCCCATTAACAAATATTACAAACTGTATGCTGTATAAACTTTTCTTATAACTATTAATCATTCATTGAATGTTGATTTATTTATTGTAATTGATGAAAGGAGGATATCTTCCGGAAGAGTTGCTGATTACAGGAAAAGTTGATCCAGTTGGTTCTCTCATATCATTCACATAACCTGATATTTAAGGAGAGTTGTGAAAATGAAAGTTGTATTGGCATTGTTAATATTTTTTATAACAAATTATTAAAGCCTAAATTGTATATTAAAGGTAAACTTTTAATACATACAATACAGAGACAAAACGTTATACCAACTTCGTAGAGTTGACGGAACTTGCAGATTCGATAACAAAAGACTGTAACATACAATACAGGTGAAGTTAGAATTGATGACAACGTTATTGGATTCACCCAATATAGTGTTTCAATATGCTAAGCGTAATGGTGATTAACTTTTTGGTTGAATCTTATAGGCGTATAGCGGAAAATCCTGGAGAGGCGGAGACTTGCAAGCGATGTAACTGTAAGAAATCCAAGTTTTTGCACATACAATACAGAGACAAAACGTCATACCACCACAAGCAATTGTGGATCGTTACTGACGGGTGCACTTCGGAATGTAGCAGATATGAATGAATATAACCTCAGTGTAGGTAATTACATATCTGCCACTGGGGTTATATTCATTCATATGAATGAATATAACCCAAGTGGTAGATATGTAATTAGCGAGCTCTGGAATTTCAAGGAAAATCGAAGAGCTCCACTGGTGTTGTATTCATTCATATCAATCACTTCCTTATGTGCACCGCATCTTCTAGGAGGTTGTCAAGTGTTCTCGCCTTCGTAGTTGGTGTTTTGGTTATCTTTACTTCCGCAGCCATTCTGTACATCGAATCAAACCAAAACCAAATAACTGTTATCATCGAATCAAACCAAAACCAAATAACTGTTATCATCGAATCAAACCAAAACCAAATAACTGTTATCATCAAAAACCAAAAATAAAAAATGAGGAACACATTCAAATCACACATTCAAATCATTGAATGAAATCCAAAACACATTCAAAACCTCTGTTTTGATAGCCTAAACCCTAAACCAACAAGAATCAAAACAGGAACACATTCAAAACCTTTGTTTTGATACCCTAAACCCTAAACCCACAACAATCAAAACAGGAACACATTCAAAACCTCTGTTTTCATACCCTAAACCCTAAACCCACAACAATCAAAACAGGAACACATTCAAAACCTCTGTTTTGATACCCTAAATCCTAAACCTACAAAAATCAAAACCAAAACACATTCAAAACCTCTGTTTTGATGCATTTTGAACAAAATCAACCCTCTGTTTTTTCAAAATCAACCCAAAATCGTCGGATGGAACCCAAAATCATGAACAAAATCAACCCTCTGTTTTTTCAAAATCAAACCAAAATCATCGAACGGAACCCAAAATCAAACCCAAAATCATCGAATGGAACACAAAATCAAACCCAAAATCAACCCTCTGTTTTTTTCAAAACCAACCTAAAATCATCGAATGGAACCCAAAATCATCGAATGGAACCTAAAATCAAACCCAAAATCAACCCTCTGTTTTTTTCAAAACCAACCCAAACTCATCGAATGGAACCCAAAATCATCGAATGGAACCCAAAATCAAACCCAGAATTAACCCTCTGTTTTTTCACAATATAAACACATTCAAATCATCGAATGGAACCAAAAATCAAACCTCTGATTTCAAGATGAAGATGGATGAAGATGATGAAGATCTGTATTGACTGTTGAGAGTTGAGAGAGATATTTGGAGATTTTTGGAGAAGTGTGATGATGATAATGATCGGTGATGATATTAGTCATTTCATACAACTTAACCCAAAATCATCGAATGGAACCCAAAATCAAACCCAGAATTAACCCTCTGTTTTTTCACAATATAAACACATTCAAATCATCGAATGGAACCAAAAATCAAACCTCTGATTTCAAGATGAAGATGGATGAAGATGATGAAGATCTGTATTGACTGTTGAGAGTTAAGAGAGATATTTGGAGATTTTTGGAGAAGTGTGATGATGATAATGATCGGTGATGATATTAGTCATTTCATACAACTTATAACAGTCAAGTTGCATTTTTGGTGAAGTGTGATGATGACAAGGAGATTAAATTAAAAATTAATTATCCATAAGAAATTAACTAAATAATATTTAGTAGGAGGATTATATATAAATTAATTAGAAAAGATTAACCTAAAATAATACTTATCTATAAAACATGGTCTAATATAGTATAAATATAACTAAAGACAAAAATTTAAATGATATATTATAATCTGATGTAAATCTGTCTATGTTACAGTCAAGTTGCATTTTTTGATAGAAGGGTTTTAACGGGCCTACAAAATCTAATCCATTAGTAAGCTTAATTGGATCAAATATAAGGGGTTTTATTGAACTGTTTAATAACATTTGGTTATTTGAATTAGGTCAGACTTTAATTATTAGACAATATAAAATTAGGTCATGCTTTCAGTTTAGACAAGCAATTTTGAGTTAGTTAGCTAATTTCTATATCAAACATGAACTAAATACAAACAATTTAAATGATGTATTATAATCTATTTCGATGGTTATTAAAACTACCCATGTGGTCACACATACTGTCTTCAACATTACTTTATAAAGATATAGAACTAAAGACCAAAATTTAAATAATATATTATAATCTGTTTTTTAGTATTTGATTTCGATCATTACTAAACCTACCCGTGTGGTTACACGGGTACTACACCTAGTATTATCATATACAACATCATCACATACCATATATCATGACATAAATTAACTATAGCAAACTCTCTTGAGGTGGAGTAAAACGTGACCTGCCCTCCAATAATTAATTGTTTATATATAGTTTCTACAAAACAAAATTTTAACTAATGGTTTTGATTTTATAAAAATATAAGTATATGTATTATTTAATAAGTTGTATATATGGAGAAGAAAATACATGTGACAAAATTATTTTCCTACAAAAAAGGTAGTTATAATTTCTTTGTGCTATGGAGTACTTGCAATCTTTGGGAATAAAGGGTGGTTGATATTGGCTCCTCAAGTCGTGGAAATTTCTTTTAGTCCATTATACACTTTTGATACCCATTACACTATTGCAAGTTAGGTAATTCACACTTTAACTTTATGTCACGTATTCTCAATTCATTTAAAATCTTAGAATGTTATAACAAATATTGTAATCTAGGATTAGAGTACAATACACTAATAATTTATGTGGTTTATGTTGTTTGCACTTCGTAATGCATTTAGTCTCAAACTTTGCGAAAAATACAAAGATAGTACATATGGCTTGCACCCCACTTTTTTTTAACACATTTTATCCACAACTTGAACATTCTAACGGTCGTGAACCCAGAATGAGGAGTGGAAATTTTTAGGTATGTATTCTCTATGAAAAACATTAAAAAAAGGTTCGGGCTGATTCGGATTAGGTCGGGTCAGTCTCGTAACGAAAAAATAAAATTAAAATACATTATAAAAATATGTCATTCGAAATCATAATAGAAATACAATATCCTTAAAAAAGATAATCCAATAAAATAAAAAGTCATAAGATTATATAAATATTTAAAATATAAAAAATCACACTACATAACCTTTACCAATTAAAAATCGATAATTCAATAAAATAAAAAGTAATAAGATAATATAAAATAAAAAATCAGTCTCCATAACGTCTACCAATTAATTTAATCAATAACATAAAATGAACACTATAACCGGTTTACAATTTATGAAAATCCAATATAAATATAAAATGTTCAACCAAATTAAATGTCACCCTGATTTTCTGGTGAGCCCAGACTTAAGATTTATGCGTGACGATTGATATCAGTATTCACAATGCACAACGGGAGATGGGATTATAAATTAAATTATTACAAAGTACAATAGTGTCTGAAATGTTCAAAATAATTAGACCACCCGTAGTGGGGCGTTTTTTTTTTTTAAAAATTCAAAAAAAACGCCCAAAAACGCCCCCCCCCCCCCCCCCCCACCATTACATAGGGCGTTATTTTCTATTTTTTTTTTTGAAAAAAAAGTTCCCCGGCATTTTATTTAAAACGCTCAACACTTGTTGCTTTAGTCTGACATGTTTGACTAGAAGGGGCATTACTTGCTTTTTTTTTTTTTGACAAGTGTAAAGTTTCTGACATTTTGTTGACAAGTGTAAGTTTTTTTTTTATTCTTTTTAATGATTGGAAGGGGCGTTATTGGAATAATGCCCCACTACACCACTTTATGCTATAATGCCCCATGCTGACTCGGATGACATGTGTCGAATAATGCCCCATAGTGGGGGCATTATTTTGATTTACCACTACACATGGTCTTATACAAAGTGAAGTGTACTAAAAAGATCTGCATGCGGATCGGAAATAACAAAAAGGAGAATTTAGACTAACAGGTCTTGCGTGGAGTCGCAAATTCCAATATGCTTAGACCGAGTAGCTCCAGCCTATTCCGTATTTTAACCTGCACTTAGTCTTTTGAAAACACGTCAGGTTTCACTGGTAAATACAATTAACCAATACATTTTGAAAATCCATTCAAAATCATTTTTATACCATTTGGTATATTATTTTTATAAATAACTTGGGACAAGGTAATGTTTCTTGTTATCAGTTTTACATGCTTGTCAATACATATTGGGCCCGGAACTAAACTTCGATACATAATTAACCGATACGCCACATTTTCAATAAAAATATATAATAGCATTAGCGTCTGTCAGGTGTATGCCTACACCTCGCGCTTAGGTCGTGGCCACTTGCAATTAAGTGAGCCGAGGATATCCATGGCATGGTCACATTAACCCCCAATGTTAAAGGTATCAAACAAAACGGATTACAATGGGTTATTTAAATTTTAAGCATCATTCGCCCATGATTTAATGCCCGACTAAGCAGCTAGTGTCGTATCTCAAGGCTGTATAGGGAAAATAGGCTAAGAGTATTTACATGCGTTTATCTTTACAAATCAAATATGCTTAATGTAAGGATCTGAGTTTGATTGTTGTGACAGTTTAAGATGGAAACAATGAATGAATATAAACAAAGGTGATAATATGCAGCGGAATAATAAACTTTTAAATCACAACAATGAAGAGAATACTTTCATCATCATGCTTTTATAAAATTTCAATTAGAATGTTTACGTATGCATGAAGAATTACAACTCCCCCCCAGCCTGATCATTCCTAGTTTGTTTGTACAAAAATCTCAAGAGGAAAGTGATGAATAGAACAGTACATGCATTGTTCTATTTATAGTACAAACGAAACATCTGAAGCATCTAAGCCGACGTCACCTAGACAGTGACATCTAACGGCCTAACAAACTCCTAACATCTGCTATAGAGTAAGCACTGTTACATTGATAAACTCTGTTGATCAACATCTGTGAAGAATCCTCTATTGGTCTTTAACATCTGTTGATCCACAGCAGACCTTAGCTTCTTTAGAATTTGTCTTCATCAGCAGAGGTTCTCTTTGGCAGACCTTTGGTTCAACAGACTTTGTCTTCAAGCAGATGTTCTCTTAGGCAGACCTTTGGCTTTAGCAGACTTTAGAGAAAGCGGATCTTTAGTCTTTGCCATTGGGAGGAGCAGATCTTTAAAACACTGCTATTTGTGATCAGATGTTGTAGAATATTTTGGCTTTCCAAACATATGTTCTTTTGTGGGGTCCACTAAATCCAACAATCTCCCCCTAGAACAGATGATGCCAAAACACTTCTTTATTTTTGAACTTTATTCCCCATCAACATTTCCCTGATTTGGCCTTTGAATTCTAATTCAAAGTTCAAGAATATCATATCTTCAGAATCCCTTTCAAGTTCAAGGTTCAATTAATCTTGGAGGTCACTTGCATTCAGACCATATGCATCCTCCATTTTTAGCCTTTGAACTTCACCATCTGATCTGAGCCGAGTCAATTCGTGGGTGTCTGAGGATGACTTCCACTTTAGAATTTTTGAATCGGATGGTTTTCTTAGGTAAAGAATTATTCTTGATGAGTTTGGTGATTGTGGCTTGCTGACAAGATTTGCAAGTGTTTCTCTTAGTTTGTCACTGGCAGGATCTGTGTGGTATAACAACTGGTTTTTGAGTCATCTTTCCTATAGTAGTCATACATCTGTTCATCAGCCTCAGACATCTGCTTCTGCCTTTTTGCTTGATTTAAGGCAGCTCTGGACAAGCCAGATACTAAGGACTGCTTTTTAAATGTAAAGGTCTGTTGAGGGACAACCACTGTTGGATAAACTGGTTTCTTAGGAACTGTAGGATCCTTTTCTCTTAGTTGTTCCAGTCTTTTGTATGTTTCAACAATTTTGGACTCTGACCATCTAGCAACAGACCTTGCATTACCATACTTTGCAGAAACAAGCTCTGCTGTCATTCTCTTCAGCTTCATTACCTTGATTTAATCAACTTGTTTGCCTTTCTTCCAGTCTGGTGGATTTGGCTTTTGTGAAGGGTCATTGAGCATTTTTTGAATTCTTTCTATTTCTTCCTTGAGAGCATCTATTGACCAATCTTTGAATTGTGTTATGTTTGCTTTGTATGGTTTATGTTGCATGATGTGATCCAGGTAATCCTGTCTTAGTTCCTTATCAAGCTTAGCATTAATTAGCTTCTCATACATGGACTTGCTCAGGTCCTTAGCATAATCTTCTATCTTGCTTACCTTGCTAAGTTCTAGTGACAAGATTCCTTGAGTAGTCCGGTCATCCATCCCTTTACACTTCTCATTTCCAATATATTCAGCCTGTCTAGCCTTCAACTTCAAATATGCATCTACGTTTATAGGCTTGCGATAACCAATGAGAGATGGGAAGGATAGTTGTGATGTATCCTCTATTGAATAAAGAGATTCACTTTCTCCTTTGATTACATGAATCTCCAGAGGATACAGAGCAGCCAGTGGGATGATTGATGGTTGTGGTGCAATGGGTGGAAGTGAAGTGGATCTAAATGAAATGATGAGAGTGGCATGGCTTGAATGGGGGCAAATGATAAGGAGATTGGTGGTTGAACCTCCTCATCATCTTCTTCCAAAACAAAAGTTTTTTCTTTTGCGTGTGAATTTGATTTTAGGTGAAGGTGGGCGTGTTGGAATTCTTGGTGGTGTGGGCAGTGGTTGAGTTGTTGGTGGCGTGGGAAAAATGATCATGGCAGTGGTTTCGGTAACATCTGCTGATACAACTATTGTACCAGCAGTGGTTTGTGGAACATCTGCTGATACACTTGTTGTACCAGCATCTGTTGGTTGTATTGGTGATGGTGGTGGTGATGGTTTTTTTTGTTTCTTTTGAGGTGGTTTTTATGGTGAGGGTTTTGTTTTGGGTTCAGCAGAGGATACACCTTTTGTAGACTCAACACTGGTTTTAGGAGGGGTGATGATTGGATGTCTAACATTTCTTATTGACTTTATCCTTTTTGAAGTGCCAATGTCCCCCTTTTTCCTCTGCTCAGCCAGTTCTTGTTCAATTAAGCTCGAATCTTTGGTTTCTAGTGTATCTTGCCTTTTCTGCTTTTCTAAGGCAATATCTTCAGCTTTCTTGTTTAGGGTCTCATCAATCCCTTTTGCACTTTCAACATCTGATGCCTTAGCAGAGGTTTTAGGAACAGACTCTGACTTTTTTTGTTGCACCTTTTATGGTTTTTCTTGTGATGAAGGTTTCAATTTTCTTAGCTTATAATTCTCCCCCTTTTTGGCATCATCTTCAACTTCTTCTTGACGTACTGTTGGAGGGGCAGAGCCAGTAGTGTTTAACAAATGTTCCCTGATGGCCTTAATATCTGCTTGTGTAAACTTATATCTTGCCTCAACCGTGTTTCTGATCAATTCCATGTGAGTGTTATGGTTGATATCAGCCAAATTCCTTTGAGCTTGGATAATTGGTTGCACTGATTTCCACAGCTCATCGGCAATTTGCTAGGTTGAAGATTGACTTTTAGAATGCTCCAACATCTATTTCATCATGTTTTTCATTTCTGCCGTTAAAGATTCCATAGATGTCATTCTATCCGTCAATTCCTTGTATCTTAATTCATCACCTAACTTAATAGGATCATCTGAATCCCTACCAGATGTAGTTTGATTTGCTTCCATAACAGGAGAATTCTCCAAATTATCAAAACCAAATGCCCCTTTGTCTTGGTACTGGGACTTCCAACTAGAATAGAGGTTACAATTGTACCCTCAACATTGCCTTCAAGGAAGTCTTATAGATGTAGCCACTGTCCAACTGAAAAACCGTTGTTTCACCAGTTGTAGTGGCTGCCTTCAAGGAAGACTTTTTATTTGGAAAGTTGTACCTTGTTGAAAATCTTTTTGAGACACTTGTTTTTTAAGGTAATAGCTTAAAAGTCTGGGATACAATAGAAAAGCATTGTTTGATCCCTTTTTAAAAGAATTCACGTTTGCCACCAAGTCCGAGAACAATGCCTGGGATAGATTATAATCAGATCTTACCAAAATGGCATATCCCAAGTATTGGACTTTTTTGTGGAATCTCATTGAATGAGGTGGTCTTGGCAGAGAGACAGATCAGTAGGGTATGGAAAAATATTTCATTTCAGCAGGAAATTTTGGTTTGAAAATTGTAACTCCTATCAATTGACCCTCATACCCCTTTCTATGAACTCTCTATGAATTTCCTGTTTTTCAAAAGAAGTTTTACCTGCCAGGTCGTTTAGAGTAAATACTGTGGATATGGAAGATGGTGATATTTGTACAATGGTTTCTCTGATTTTTTATGTGATACCAAAGGGCTTCTTATTTTGTGATTGAATTTCAGCATTAGCCCAAACTTGTTGGAGGGTAGTTTTGTATTTTGATGATGTCAAACATCAATTATTGGAGCATTGAAAGTTAGGATAGTTTTGTATTTTGATGATGTCAAACATCAATTATTGAATGGAAAGCTTGATTTTTGTTGGTTTTCTCGAAGTACGGAAGGTAGTTATGAGGATTTTTTATTTGTAGAGCCATGATTGGAGATGGGAGGTGAGTAGAGTTGAAGAAGATGATAGTGGTAACCGCTTTGTATGAATTTTGAATTCGAGACGGCAATGTAAGCTCTGTTTGGACGGAACAGGGGAATTTATAGGGTGAAAAAGTGAAAGCTGACGTGGCATCTATTTGAAAGATCTGATGGCTAACATCTGTCAACGTGGCAAACTCTGTTGGTGGTAATGGATGACAGTTAGGAAACCTCTACTGGAAAGCAACAGAGGTTGGGAACAGTGGATATAAAAAGTGGCTGATTTTAGTCTATCAGAGGTTAGGACAAACAGTGGTAAATGAGAACAGATGATACCTTTCAGCAGTGGATGAATTTTAGCAAAACAGAGGTTTTAGAAACAGTGGTTTGGAACAGACTTTAAGGATTTTTGAAATTTTGTTCAATCTAAGCTATTTTTAAGGATGGATTTTTGATTTTTTGAAAACATTTTAATGCTTTTTATTCATGGAAAACAAAAATTTGCTTTTAATCCATTTTTAGCATGCCAATCCTAGAGATCAAGCTTTCAAAGGTGGATGTGTCTAAAGCTTTTGTCAACACATCTGCCAGCTGATCCTTAGTTGGAACATGATGCAGAGAAATCAAACATTTTTCATAGATATCCCTCACAAAGTGATGTTTGATGTCAATGTGCTTAGTTGTTGAATGAGAAACTTGATTTTAAATGATGTTTTCAGCTGCTTAACTATCCAACATGAGAGGAGTCTTTAAAGTAGCCACACCAAAATCAAGCAACTGATTTTGAAGTCATAGGAATTGAGTTGTACAGCTTGCATCAGCAATATATTCGGCCTCTGCTGTTGATGTTAAAACCGCTGCTTACTTTTTGCTTTGCCAAGAAACCAAGCAATTGCATAGAAACTGGCATCCTCCTGAAGTGGACTTCCTTGTAGTATGACAACCATCAAAGTCACTGTCTGAATAACCTGAAAGCTCAATATTCCCATTAGCAGGGTACCAGATACCAAGTGTGGGAGCACCTTTCATATATCTGAATATCATTTTCATAGCTATAAGGTTGGACTTTCTAGGTGCTGACTAGGATCTTGTACAGACACATGTTGCAAACATGATGTCTGGCCTTGACGCAGTTAGGTATAATAAAGACCCAATCATTCTTCTGTCAAGTGTTTGATCAACCAAGTCATCCTTATCATCAACAGTTACCAGCTTTGTGGTGGCCATGGGTGTACTACATGTTTTACAATCATTCATCTCAAATTTTGTTAACAGACCTTTGACATATTTACTTTGATGAATGAATGTACCATTTTGCAATTGCTTAAATTGGAGACCAAGAAAGCATTGAAGTTCACCCATGGCACTCATCTCAAACTCTGCTGTCATGAGTTTTCTAAACTCTTCACACATGGAATTGCATGTGGATCCAAAAATGATGTCATTCACATAAATCTAGACAATCATCAAATCCTTTCCTTTCCATTTTAAAAACAGTTTTTTTATCAATTTTACGTCTTGTAAAGCCTATAGATAAGAGAAAGGTGGATAGAGTTTCATACCAGGCCCTTGGTGCTTGTTTCAAGCCATACAAAGCTTTATTAATCTTGTAGACATGATCTAGATAAATGGCATCTTCAAAACCAGGTGGTTGTCATACATATACCTTTTCCTGGATCTTACCATAAAGGAATGCACATTTGATATCCATTTGATACACCTTGATGTTATTGTTGACAGCAAAGGCTAAGAACAATATGATGGTTTCCAATCTTGCTACAGGAGCAAATGGCTCATCATAATCAATGCCTAATTCTTGTCTAAAGCCTTGAACCATAAGCCTAGATTTGTAGTTGACAACAATGCCCCTTTTATCTGTTTTGTTCTTGAAGACCCATTTTGTGCCAATTGGACATACATCCTTAGACAATTGTAACAACCCTTGCCAAAATCGATATTTCTTATTTTAATAATGCACATTAGGAAACCCTAATTAAGACCCCAAGTGGTATGGCGCGACCCATAAATTTTAAAACAGGCAAAACTAGGATCAGGCCCCCCCTAAAACTCAAGGGGGGATCCCCTAATTGATAATTATCCGTAAAAAACGAGTTTAAAACACGTATTTTCGAAGATGGTTGACTCAGCAGGGCTAAGCAGGACACAAGACAGGCCTAGCCTATTTTGGCTTACCCCGCGACACGCGACAGGTGAGGTGGAACCTGTCGCGACACGCGGGTGGGTTCAATTTAGGCTATAAAGCCCTTAGCCTGGGACTTGAACTGTTTGAGTGTTTCGACGTTAAATTTCAAAATGTACATTCAAATATACGCTGTTTCGTTCAAAAATAACCATAATCCTGGACCTCTGCCGCGATAACAGGGTAATAACTCGATCACTGCTACGATACAATGTCTGATCGATTAAAACCGACCCGATGGATGTTTAAGTGCTGCCTGAATAGGGGCTATACTTTGTCATTCGTTGTGAGGGTTTCGATCTCGTGAAATTATCGTAAATGTTGAATTAAGTTACTGACCTAGTTTCGTTTGCATTGTTATTTTAACTAGGTTACCGGCTTAATCAGTAGGCAGACTCTGTCAGTTTAAACCTGCAATGTGAGTCAATCTGTTTTTATCCAAGTTACTTTGTAAAACCCTAAATGTTTTCCAGTTATAATTACAGGGATTAAGTCTTTGCAAATCTTTAATTACTAGCAGTAAGTGGGGGTATTGTGCACATTACTACTGTTTTATCACTCTTAGGTAGGCGGGCCTAATTAGTGATATGGCCACGGTCATAAATCCGGTCGAGAGACAACTGGACCAAATAATTATAAGATAGGGGCAAATGTAAAAACTCTTAATACTGTAATTTATAACAAGGTGTCGTTTTGTACAAATTGAATGACTCGCCAGTATTTCCCTGCTGATAAAATGCTTTTTAAACATGTTTCAGGTGATTTACTGTGAACAAGGAAACGTGTCGCGTAGCACTCCAGCTTGAATGAAGTAGCTCAGTAAATAAATAAACATGTTTTTGTAATCATGGAATTTCCTAGTGAAATTCCTTTATGGTAAATTACGTGGTTTGTCCCAAAACTTGAAATAAAATAAATGGGTGTTTTCAGTTTAAACAATCCTGTTAAAATTTCCGCTGCCATATTACACACCAATACCACGGGTTTTTCTGTCCCGCAGCTTCTGAACCGGGCAACTGGGTCATGGGTCGTGACAGAAAAAGGTGGTATCAGAGCCACTGACTTAAGCCAATTAAGTGTTTGAAAAATACTTAAGTTTTCAATTTGCCATTTTTGGTGATTCTGTGAAAATTTAATTAATAAAATTTTAATTTGGATTTTTGTGTGTTTCCTTATGTGTGCTAACAGCATTAATGAACTATCGGAAGCCCTCCGAAATTTCACTATCCATACTATTGATATGGATACAACAGGAACCCAGTCCGGTTATCAGGCCGACACCGAGGAGCCACTAGTGTTTCAGGCCCAGTCACAGGAGAAACCCAAACCTAAAAGGAGGAGAAGACTTCTGGACTGGAAATGAGGACGAAAGAAGAAACCCGCTACCCAAAGGGTGAAAAGACGGAGGATCCAAAAGGAAAAGAAATAGGGGAGAGCTCTGGTCAAGCCCAACAATTGTCACCTTGGGAAGAACTTGATAGAAAATTGGCAAACTGTGACCTCATCGGACCTGCTGATGAAACCCTTTTCAATTTCACCGACCAATCAGAACTTCCTATCAATTTGGAACCTACTATTCCAGACCCAATTTTCAACCCCCAACCTCTTACAGGGAAGTTGGAAGAATGGTGGACGAGCGATTGGCATTTTCAAAATTTTATGAATAACCCAAATGTGTACTTTCCCCAGTTTGATCCTGAACCTGCACCTTTTCCACCCATGAACTCGGAGAACGTTGACGAATTACGCCGCTATGGCGAGGAACTGATGGATGTGGGAAATCGGATTCGAGAAGAGAGGGAAAACATCATGTGGAAGTACAACGAGAGGGAGCGTCATTTTTGAAAAGCCAGTTAACCATAATTAAATGTTTTGTATAATAATAATATGTGAAAAAAAAACTATAAAATAATATATAATATTGTATAATAATAATAAAGTAAAATATATGTAAATACCTGGCTTGTATGGATGCATAATATATATAAAAATATAAATGTCGCAAGGTCGACGATTTTGGCTATATGTGTTGACTCAATTGTGTTTGTGATTGCCCTATTGTGTTTAGTTGCTATCCATTTTGTGACAATAATTTATATATATTGTTAAAGATTCAGATGGAAAACGCAGTAAACCAACTGGCAAACGAAGTTAATCAATCTGAACCCAATAATGAAGACCATTTTCTTAATAAACAAGATATAGAAAATATCGTTGCTCAGGGAATAGCCAATGCTATCCCGGCAATCGTTGCTGCCGTTAAGAATCCTGTTCAACCTTCCCAAGCTAACCATAGCAAATGCACCCGCGATGATAATTTCAGTAACAGTGTAAACGGGGGTGGCAATAATAATGTGGTTCAAGCCCCATTATTTAAGAAAATGAAAGTGGCAATGACTGGTTGCACTTACAAAGAATTTCTTGCCTGTAAGCCAGTCGAATTTGCAGGCAATTAAGGGGCGACTGCCGCACTACGTTGGTTGGAAAAGACTGAAGCTGTGATTAAAATAAGTAAGTGCGCACAGGAAGACAGGGTAATGCATGCATCCCACCTTTTTAAGGAAGAGGCGTTAGAATGGTGGAACATGGTGCTACAAGCTAAGGGAAGTGACGTGGCTTACGCCATGAGATGGGAGGAATTTAAAGAATTGGTGGAAAGAAAATTATGTCCCTCCTACGAAAAGGAACAGATGACAAATAAGTTCCTGAACCACCAGATGGTGGACGTTGATTGTCGTGGGTATACTTCGAAATTTTCCGAGTATGCTAGAATTGTGCCAACTCTGGCCTCGCCAGAGCCGGTGCTTATTTCTCTCTATATTTGGGGATTAATTAGCGAGATTCGCGACATAGTCAAAGCTGCGAGACCCCGAACGATTGACGATGCAGTCGAATTGTCCAACACCTTGACCGACAGATTGGTGCGTACAAGAGAAGAAAACAGGAAAAAGGAATTGGCTTAAAATATTACCCATGGGTTCCGCGGGGGTAATAATAGTAGTAACTTCAAGAAAAAGGGAACCGGGCAATCCTCCACCGCTCCATTTTGCAGTAACTGTAAAAGAAAGCATCTTGGGAAATGCAAGGAATATTGCAATTTCTGCAATAGATCGGGGCACCGAGAGGAGGAATGCAGAAAGAAATCCATGGTCTGCTATAACTGCGGAGAAGCCGGGCATTTTAAGCCAGAGTGCCCTAAACTGGTCAAGCCAGCTGACAACATGGCAAAAGCGACTGAAGGAACTAAAAAAAAGAATGCAAGAGCCTTCCAACTGACTACACAAGAAGCAGATCTGATTCCGGATGTGATAGCTGGTACGTTTCTTGTACATGACGTTTAAGCAAAAGTATTATTTGACTCTGGTGCAAACCAAAGTTTCATAAATACTTCATTCTGCCAAGCTCTTAACCTACCTTTAACCAAACTTAGGCAAGTTTTTATAGTAGAAACGGCAGAAGGAAACTCAGTTACTATAAATAAGGTCTCCAAGGAGAAAAGATAGAACTCTCAGGACATAAATTCTCGGCAAACCTACTACCCATGAATTTAGCAGGATTCGATGTCGTGTTAGGAATGGATTGGTTAGTAGCCAACCATGCTCGAATCCTATGTGATAAAAATTCCATAGAAATTCATACACCAACAGGAGAGGTAATTTTGGTTAAGGGAGATAAGCCACGTAAACCAATGAAGTTCAATTCAGTAATGAAAGTTGCTAGTTATGAACGTAAACAAGGAATATTGTATATGATTTCGGTAATCATTAACACTAAAAGCAAAGAACTTAATAAGATTCCAGTAGTATCAGAATACCCTGATGTATTCCCAAAAGAGCTACCTGGATTACCGCCAGATAGGGAAGCAGAGTTTAGAATTCATCTAATTCCTAGAACTGCATCAATAGCTAAGGCACCTTATCAGTTACCACCCACAGAAATGTTAGAACTGAAAACACAGTTAGATGAATTGTTAAGCAAAGGATTCATACATCCCAGTTCATCCCCTTGGGGAGCCCCTGTGTTGTTCGTGAAAAAGAAGGATGGTTCGATGCGAATGTGTATCGATTATAGGGAATTGAATAAGGTTACCATTAAGAATCGATACCCACTACCTAGGATCGAGGATCTTTTCGATCAACCTCAAGGAGCTAGGTACTTCTCTAAGATAGATTTGCGCTCAGGATACCACCAGTTAAAGGTAAAGGAAGAAGACATACCTAAAACTGCTTTCAGGACTAGGTATGGTCATTACGAGTTTACAGTTATGCCCTTTGGATTAACAAATGCTCCTGCAACATTTATGGACATGATGAATAGGATCTGTAAGCCGTATCTAGATAAAATTTTAATTGTATTCATCGATGATATATTTATTTATTCCAAAAGCCAGGACGAACACTGTGAGCACCTGCATGCACTCTTAACCCTATTAAGAAAGGAAAAGTTGTACGCCAAATTTTCGAAGTGTGAATTTCGGCTACACGAGGTGCAATTTTAGGACACATGGTGAATCACGAAGGTATTCACGAAGATCCCTCCAAGATAGAAGCAATCACGAACTAGAAGGTCCCGCAATCAGCTACCGAAGTTAGAAGTTTTCTAGGATTAGCGGGATATTATAGGCGCTTCATTAGAGACTTTTCTAAGATAGCTGTCCCATTAACTAGACTAACCTGTAAAACTGTTAAGTTTGAATGGGGACCCAAGCAAGAGGAAGCCTTTAGAATCCTAAAGCAAAGATTAACAAACTCCCCAATTCTTGCCTTACCAGAAGGGACAGAAGATTTTGAAGTCTAATGCGATGCTTCTAAACTAGGATTAGGCTGTGTGTTAATGCAACGTAAGAAAGTGATTGCATATGCATCAAGGCAGTTGAAAAAGCACGAGGAGAATTATACGACTCATGACTTAGAATTAGGAGCAATAATTTTTGCCCTTAAAATTTGGAGACATTATCTGTACGGAAGTAAGTTTACTATCAATCCGGATCATAAGAGTTTAAGGTACATATTTGGGCAAAAAGAATTAAACATGAGACAAAGAAGATGGATGGAAATTCTAAGTGATTATGACTGTGATATCCTATATCACGAAGGAAAGGCAAATGTAGTAGCAGATGCCCTAAGTCGTAAGTACCATGAGAAACAAAGACGAATTTGTGCTCTTAGAATAAATCTACAATTAGATTTAATGGAACAACTGAAAAATGTACAGGAAACAACAATCAAGGATGATGCTGAAGGAATGAAAGGAAGGATAAAGGAATTAGAGCAAGGAATTGATGGAATTTGGAGACTCCACAAGAAAAGGATTTGGGTACCTAGACAAGGAAACTTACGAAATAAGATATTAGAGGAAGCCCATAAATCTAGGTATACAATGCATCCTAGTAATAACAAGATGTATCAAGATTTAAGAAATAACTTCCGGTGGATAGGAATGAAACAGGACATAGCTAGATACGTTTCTAAGTGTCTAACTTGTTCGCAAGTTAAGGCAGAACATCAGAAGCCTTCAGGTTTACTTCAACAGTTAGAAATGCCTGTATGGAAATGAGAATTAATAACAATGGATTTTGTTACTAAGCTACCCAAAAACAGGAAAGGTAACGATGCATTATGGGTGATTATAGATCGATTAACCAAATCAGCTCATTTCCTACCAATGAAAGAAACCTTTTGCATGGAAAGATTAGCTAAATTATACGTAGACGAGGTAGTATCACTGCACGGGGTTCCACTCTCCATTGTGTCAGATAGGGATAGTCGTTTCACTTCGCATTTCTGGACTAGTTTCCAAGAAGCAATGGGGACACGATTAAATTTAAGTACTGCATACCATCCCCAAACAGATGGACAAAGTGAAAGGATAATCCAAACCCTTGAAGACATGCTCAGAGCATGTGTAATAGACTTCGGTGGAAATTGGGATGACCACTTACCATTAATAGAATTCTCCTATAACAATAGTTATCATACAAGCATCAATGCTGCCCCATTTGAAGCACTGTATGGACGAAAGTGTAGAACTCCAGTCTGTTGGGCAGAGATAGGAAAAAGTCAATTATCAGGTCCCGGGATTGTACAGGAAACCACCGACAAGATAACTCAAATAAAGGAAAGACTAAAACGGCTCGAGATCGCAAGAAGAGTTACATAGACAATCGATGTAAGCCGTTAGAATTTCAAGTTGGAGACAAGGTACTTTTAAAGGTTTCTTTTTTGTGGGTCTTTAGATGTAGGGTGTTTCTTTTGGGATTTTTATGGTGTGGGTTTCACAACATCGGTTGTGGTGTCATGATCACCAGGAGTAGTGGGCTCAACAACAGAGGTTTGAACAACAGATGTGGACTCATCTAAAATATGCTCATTCCCCGTTGTTTGTGTTTAAGAAACTTTTGACTCTTTAACTTGCATTCTTATAAAAGTTTCATTTGTAAGACTTTTTATTTGGAAAGCTGTACCTTGTTGAAAATCTTTTTGAGACACTTGTTGTAACAACCCGCACTTTCGTGCATTGTTACTACTCGCTACACTCGTTACGCCTAGCACCAGAGATTCGGATCATAATGTAACTATTTCGCATAAGTCGCTAAATCACAGTATTTTTGCATATTACGCATACTTTATCGCTATCACATCACATTGCACTTGCTGACCACCACGGAGATGTAGAGTGAGGACCGATTCTACCCTCCTTGATAGTCTCGATGTGTCGCAGTGCAACTCATTACTCAAAACAACACATTAATGTTCACAATGACATTGAGCGAGGACCTATTCTACCCTCCTCAATGACCGTGAAGCGTCGCAAGGTAATCGCATATTCGAAACGAGACCCGGTTATTGTATCACAACCTTGGATAATTAAATATAATATGAATACATACATACGGCCCTTATGAATAATTAAATATATAATAAATACATATAACAATACGAAATGGTGTAACGCTCAAGTCAAAACGATAAAGCCCAGACGGACGAAAGGCCATGTTCGAACGGATGGTCCTGTCCGATCGGATGGACCTGTCCAATCGGATGACACTAGCCGATCGGATGACCCTGGCCGATCGGATGGCCCTGTCCAATCGAACGACCCAACCCTCCTTCTTCCTTCCCCCTTTTCCTATAAATACCTCATATGTCACCTCAACAACAGTTGAGGTGACTGCTCTCGTTCGGCCAGGCGCTACTTCGCCATTTTTCGCTCGTTTTCTCGCAAATCTTGTAAGTTTTCAACTTAAACTTTGTACTTCTATAATCTACACTCGATTCCACACCTTTATATCTTTTAAAAACCAACTTTCGACCGTGAAATCTACAGATCTTAGTTATTCATGGTGAGATGGAGTCATACTTTGAAGTTCATATGAACTCTTGATGACATCATCTTTGAATACCTCAAATCCGTAGATTTCACGGTCGAAAGTTGGTTTTTAAAAGATAGAAAGGTGTGGAATCGAGTGTAGATTATAGAAGTACAAAGTTTAAGTTGAAAACTTACAAGATTTGCGAGAAAACGAGCGAAAAATGGCGAAGTAGCGCCTGGCCGAACGAGAGCAGTCACCTCAACTGTTGTTGAGGTGACATATGAGGTATTTATAAGCAAAGGGGGAAGGAAGAAGGAGGGTTGGGCCGTTCGATCGGACAGGGCCATCCGATCGGCCAGGGTCATCCGATCGGCTAGTGTCATCCGATCGGACAGGTCCATCTGATCGGACTGGACCATCCGTTCGAACATGGCCTTTCGTCCGTCTGGGCTTTATCGTTTTGACTTGAGCGTTACACCATTTCGTATTGTTGTATGTATTTATTATATATTTAAATATTCATAAGGGTCGTATGTATGTATTCATATTATATTTAATTATCCAAGGTTGCGATACAATAACCGGGTCTCGTTTTGAATATGCGATTACCTTGAGACGCTTCACGGTCATTGAGGATGGTAGAATAGGTCCCCGCTCAATGTCATTGTGAACGTTAATTTGTTGTTTCGAGTAATGAGTTGCACTGTGACACATCGCGACTATCATGGAGGGTAGAATCGGTCCTGACTCTACATCTCCGTGGTGGTCAGCAAGTGCAATGTGATGTGATAGCGATAAAGTATGCGTAATATGCGAAAATACTGCGATTTAGTGATTTATGTGATATAGTTACATTATGATCCGAATCTCTGGTGCTAGGCGTAACGAGTGTAGCGAGTAGTAACAATGCAGGAAAGTGCGGGTTGTTATAGTCTCCCCTGCTTTAGGAAATTTCGTCCCGAAATTAATCCAACAGGTAGACTTTTGAGAGTTGTCCTCGTATAAGTAGCGATACAACGAGTTGATTGACTGAGAGTTGACTAGCGAAAGCGTTTCGAGTAAGAGAGATCGATTATGATAGCGAGATGCGACGTAATGACAAAAGTAGTATCCCATGAATTGGCATTTCAAAAGTACCTCGAGTCGCGAAGAATTTGTTAGTTCGGTGCAATTGAAATTTTAAAGAACTTGAAAGGTTTCTCATAACGTAGGGTTAACTGAGTCGATTGTTAACCAACGTTGCAAGAAACGTTCGTTTTTAGATATTTAAAAGAAATTTGGAAGGGAATCTTGAAAATTTTTCTTATAACGTAGGGTCAACTGAGTCGATGTTAACCAACGTTGCAAGAAAGTTTAGGACTTAAGCATTTTAAGGAATTCAAAAATGAAAACTGGGGTTACGGAAACTCTCCTATGACATGGGTTCAAGCTGAACTCGATGTCGAACCAACGTCTTAAGAAAGATTTCGTTTTGTTGTTGCAAAAGTTTTTAAAGAAAACTAGACTTATGAGACTTCCCTTGGGCATGGAGTTAAGCTGACTTGATGTTACCTCCTCATTGTGAGGAAATTTCACTTGTCCAATGGTTTTAATAATTTTTTTTTTTATAAAAATCAGTTTTTAACAGTTTGAAATGTAAATTAACATCGAGCCCCACTTGGCACTTTCTCACGAAAGTTTGGTAATATGGTTAAAACACTTATATATAGGAAGTACCAGCGGCGTATCCACCATGTTTCTCCATATTACTTCCGTTTCGTGAGGCGGTGTCATGTGTGCCGATATGACACAGATAGAATTGTGCTACCTCGGTCCAATCGATAGGAAGTCGGACCGAGTTGAAGGTAGAATCGAATAGGTTAAACAAGCGAGTTGAATTGCGAACGTAGCTATAACAGCGTGCGCGAGTAGCCTGGTGACACAAAACATTGATGTGTCGTGTCTGGATAGGCGTCGAGCGATAAGCGATAAGCGAATAGCGCAGTTTCGATTAGATTCCACATTACCCACATGGCACGTTTCCACGAGAGTTTGCTAACATGGCAAACCACCACGTTCGACCAGGTTAGTTTTTGTCCCATGAAGCGATGTCATGCATACTAATACCACACAGACTACGATGAATACCAAGCGATGAGCGACGAGCGATAAGCGGTACGCGATAAGCGATAAGCGAATAAGCGATAGACGATACACGATAAGCGATACGAGATAAGCGAGTAAGCGATAGACGATACACGATAAACGATACGTGATAAGCGAGTAAGCGATAGACGATTAAGCGAATAACACAAACACAACACAAGCGATGATGGCGGTGATAAACGAATTGCGATAAGCGGTACGCGATAGCGACAACCGATGAGCGATAAGCGACGGTTGTTGGGTTGCAAGTGATGGGGATATGCGCGATTTATGCGATTCGATTCAATTGATTTACACCACAGAGTTTAACTAACATTAGACCCCACATGGCCTTTTTCCACGAAAGCCTGCTGATATGACTAAAACACCTTGCTTTAACCATATGAGCTTCATTTCGTGAAGCGAGGTCATGTGTGCTAACTTAACACAAATATCACATATAACGGTAGGCGATAACGATGGCGATAGCGATAGAGTGACACACAACAAGCGATATGGCGATTTACATAATAAGCGGTAGCGGTTGCGAGATAGATTTAAGCGATAAAGCGATTGCGAGCGTGTTGACTTACGAAAAGCCTTGCAATGACACGCTTTGAGTTGCGATACAGACTCATGATCAGTCTTGCGTTGATATAATTGCCCTTCGGGGTAGACCCACCAAGGTCTATCGATGCGGCGATTGCATTGCGTTTGCAGACTTACGAAAAGTGTCGCAGTGATGCGATTCAATTGTTACGCCTTGCGATTGAGTGTCGAAAATAATCGTAATAGTATGATAGGTCAAATAGCGTTCAACTCCACGTGGCACTTTCTTCACGAAACTTCGGTAGTATGATAAAGCACACATTGCCTGCCCCTACTACTTACATCCCGTGATTTGGTGTCACACTTTCTTATGGCACCTTAGAATTCACTACGATCTCCGTGCACTGACCAAAATAATCCCGTGTGCACCCGTGATTAGTCGTTCCTTGCACGTTCATCGTACCTCATCCCAAGAGTGTAGTGAGGGTAAAACACATTATATCGTGATATATATATAGTATGTGTGTGATTCTAGACTAAGTGCGAATGCGAGAGAGAGTGCGAATCAACGTTACGCATAGCGACAACATCAATTAGTAGAGATAGTTCCACACATGAAATTACGTCGAAAATTGTTTTGTTACAATATTATCCTACGTCTGTCTGATGTTGAAGACTTTTGCTGGAGCTACGGTTGTTGTACTCAAGTTCTTGATCCGGTGCGGCAGTTGCGGGTGAAGTGACCATAGCTGTTGCAGTTAGTGCAATAGCGACAGTCAGCTCCGACCTGGTGATGGTAGGTGCATAAGTAACACTGGGGATGAGCTCCAGCGTAAGCTCATTTTGGAAACACCAGAACTGCTTGAAGAGGCTTCGGTTGCAGCAGTTCGGTTGTTGATGAGTTCGGGCTTGTAATCTTTCGTTTGCAGCTGGGTTTGTCGGTGTCTTGCAATGAGGTGTCGTTGTTGGATGATTCGTCTGAGGACTCGCTTGCAGAATCTTCGGCCGAGTCGTCGGAAGTACCGTCGGCAGCTTCGTCAGAAGAATCGTCGACAGATTCGTCAGAAGAATCATCGGCAGACTCGTCAGAAGAATCGTTGACAGGATCGTCTGAAGAATTAATAATGATGGCTTGATAAGTTTGCTTGACAAGATTCTTGGAGAAAAACCCTTCCATGAGTCGTTTGTTGTTGATTTCTGCGGCTAAGCGGTATGTTTCTTCGATAGTAGCAGGTCTTGCAGCTTCGACAAAGTCGCCCACACACTCAGGCAAGCCGGGAATATACTTCACGGTGGCTTTTCCTGAGGTGTCGACTTGACTTGGGCAAACAATACCCAGCTGTTTGAACCTTGCAGTGTAGCTAGCGTTGTCACCTTCGGCCTGTTTGATTTTCCAAAATTCGTCTTCTAGTTTCTGGACTTCGTGGGGAGGGCATTACTCTTTCTTCATGAGCTCTTTCAGCTCATCCCAAGAGAGAGCGTAAGCTGTGGAGATCCCACGTTTGTTACGTTCGGCGGTCCACCAGTCGAGTGCTCGCGATTTAAATACTCCGGTCGCGCAAGTAGTACGGAAACTATCGGGACACCCACTTTGACGAAGGGTAACTTCGATAGAGTCGAACCACTGGAGTTGTTGAGAGACACCTCCTTCACCTGTGAACTCCATCGGATCACAGGCTTTGAAGTGTTTGTAAAGAAAAGTAGATTGCGGCTCTTTTGTCTTGACGTCTTTCGAAGCTCGAGAGTTGCTAAGAGAGTGCACTTGAGCGACGATCTGAGGAATCATTTCGATCACTCCCTTGACCACAAGGGAGGCGATCCTCTTTTCGTCCCTTCGTTTGGCTCGTCTCCTTGCTGACATTCTCGAAGTAGAGTTGTTGGAAGGCATCTAGACAGAAAGAGACTTGGAGTGAGATTCGATCATAATGATTTTTGAGTTTTGCGATGCGATTGAGCGCGTTCAAAACTTGATGCGATAATATAATAGTAATGCGAAATCACATAGGAGCCACATAGGAGACACGAAATTCCTAAGTTCTCACACAATGTCTTGTTTGTTTATACGTGTATATATATATATATATATATCTATACAAATGTAATTTGTAATCATACACGTATAGGTCGATTTAGAATACACGAGGACGCGTTGAGGTGAGAGAGCGAGATATTATGCATTAGTTTTGTTGCGAACATTCGGTTTTCGTTTTAGATTGCGATGGCTGTGTGAGTTGTGCGTTTGTAAAACAGGGAGCGAAAATAGACACATCAAACATAACTAAGTTCATCAAAACGTGAAACCGGTGAGTCGTAGACTTAGTAAAATAATCGGAGTGCCTCGGGTGTTTAGGTGTTGACTACCCAAGGTAACCCAACTATACCCAACAAGTTCGTGCACGCGCGTTGACCTAGAAGACTTATGCTTCCACTGGGATGCAGCTCATGGCATTCATCCTCCTATTCATCGCGTGGCTCGAGCTATCATGATAGTCGAGTCCTCGGTGAGAGCTTTTTGAAAACCATTTTATAGAGAGTGGAACGGCTTATTAAGGTACGGGTTTCACCCCTGACTTAACAACTTCGTTCCTAATTGTGGTTATGCTCTTCGAATAAATTCGTGAGTTCCACTAGATTTCGAAATGGAGACTTTCATCGAGATGTGGATGTCACTCCTAACTCGATGAAAGGTTCTCGTGCTTAGAAAAATGCGTTGAGTGAGCGATCTCGTCGAGAGTTCTTGGTTTTCACACCAGGTCTCGACTGGATCACTCGGTTTCGTTATGCGAGTATTTTCGAAAACATGTGTATTGTGTTGGCCTTAGGAAAGGCTAAGTATTATTCAGGCCTTAGGTAAGGCTCTTCGCGTGAAATTTGTAGCATGCAGTGTTCACGCGGAGTAGTAGTTTTAGCGACTTCGAATGAGAGTATCAAGTAGGCCCGTACAAACCCTACCGGGTTCGCACGAAGTCAGCCCGTTGGTACTTAGACTATAGACTAGGTCATTGCTAATAGTTCAACCTGGACTAGGTCGAGTCTGGCCTAATTCCCTACAGTTATGGCTCTAATACCAATCTGTCACACCCCAACCGATGGCGGAATCATCGGGGCGCGACACTAGGCGAATCAGATTGCTCAGGAGAATCCATAACAACTATTAGCGATAATATTTAATGCGTTCATTATCCCATACTAATAAACAATTACAGTCACATAAGTTATCACAGATTTTGTGTTCTCTCGAACAATACAAATCCGACAACCTAGATTTTTGTTAAGTTTCTAGACTTCCTAGCTTGATTTGATGTAGGCTGTGTCTAAACCTGCAACATACGTTAAAATAAAGTCAATACAAAAGTATTGGCGAGTATACAGGTTTGATATGTAATAGCACAATAGATTTAAAAGTGCTGCGAATCTCCTACATACATAAACGAGATACACGACATACATACTCACAAAACCGATACTACCAGCTAAGTCCTCGATGCTCGAATACGCGATGGCAAGCTAGACCCCGTCGGGCGCAATAGTACTATACTAGTCATGGTGGGACGTCGCGAGTATAAGTCCTAGCACATATGTAACTAGCATCACGTATAACTATGCACGTAAGTCATTCGCAAGTGATAAGTAGTTTAAGCATTTGATATAATTCGATTTGATAGCAACGTATGTTACATCCAAAAGTGCAAAAGCAAAAAGGGTTTAAGTATACTCACAGTGCGTATTCAGCAAGAACTCAACTTGATTGGATTAGTTTAGAGTGCGCCTGATTTAGCATGAACACGGAATGGTAGTGTAAGCGAGGTGCGGTGAAAAATTGAATAATAGGGCTAGTGGCAAACCGAACGAATGACTTATCGGGTCGGATGAGCCGGATCGGCTAACATGCTGACCGGTCGGTTAGCATGTTACCCGATCGGTTGACATGCTGACCGGTCGGTTGGCAGGTTATCCGATCGGCTGACATGCTGACCGTTCGGTTGGCATGTTATCCGATCGGCTGACATGCTGACCGGTCGGTTAGCATGCTACCCGGTCGGCTGACATGCTGACCGTTTGGTTGGTATGTTATCCGATTGGCTGACATGCTGACCGGTCGGTGAGCATGCTACCCGGTCGGCTGACATGCTGACCGTTCGGTTGGCATGTTAGCCTGTCGGCTGGTTTGAGGTTGCTTTGCCGTTCGATCGGACAGCAGTCCGATTGGATGACAATTCTTTCAAATCCTTTCGGTTAAGTCGCTCTCAATTGTCCTTGGAAGTTACCGGTCGTATTTACTGAGACGGCGTGACATCGTGTTTAAACAAATGAAATTCCACCAGTTCCGACCCGTTCCAACGGCCGGGAACCACCCTGTTCCATCAGTTTTGGCCATTCTTGATGGTTTCTCCATGTTTAATTTGAAATCACACAATACTTTGGTTAGATACTTAGATCTTTTCGGTGAATTTGTTACAAAACACGTGGAAATCACTCAGATCTGAGTTATTCATGGTGAGATGGAGTCATACTTTGAAGTTTATATGAAATCTTGATGACATCATCTTTGAATACCTCAAATCCGTAGATTTCACGGTCGAAAGTTGGTTTTTAAAAGATAGAAAGGTGTGGAATCGAGTGTAGATTATAGAAGTACAAAGTTTAAGTTGAAACTTACAAGATTTGCGAGAAAACGAGCGAAAAATGGCGAAGTAGCGCCTGGCCGAACGAGAGCAGTCACCTCAACTGTTGTTGAGGTGACATATGAGGTAATTATAGGCAAAGGGGGAAGGAAGAAGGAGGGTTGGGCCGTTCGAACATGGCCTTTCGTCCGTCTGGAAGAATGGTGGACGAGCGAATGGCATTTTCAAAATTTTATGAATAACCCAAATGTGTACTTTCCCCAGTTTGATCCTGAACCTGCACCTTTTCCACCCATGAACCCGGAGAACGTTGACGAATTACGCCGCTATGGCGAGGAACTGGTGGATGCGAGAAATCGGATTCGAGAAGTGGGGGAAAACTTCATGTGGATGTACAACGAGAGGGAGCGTCGTTTTTGAAAAGCCAGTTAACCATAATTAAATGTTTTGTATAATAATAATATGTGAAAAAAAACTATAAAAAATATATAATATTGTATAATAATAATAAAATAAAATATATGTAAATACCTGGCTTGTATGGATGCATAATATATATAAAAATATAAATGTCGCAAGGTCGACGATTTTGGCTATATGTGTTGACTCAATTGTGTTTGTGATTGCCCTATTGTGTTTAGTTGTTATCCATTTTGTGACAATAATTTATATATATTGTTAACGATTCAGATGGAAAACGCAGTAAACCAACCGGCAAACGAAGTTAATCAATGTGAACCCAATAATGAAGACCATTTTCTTAATAAACAAGATATAAAAAATATCGTTGCTCAGGGAATAGCCAATGCTATCCCGGCAATCGTTGCTGTCGTTAAGAATCCTGTTGAACCTTCCCAAGCTAACCATAGCAAACGCACCCGCGATGATAATTTCAGTAACAGTGTAAACGGGGGCGGCAATAATAATGTGGTTCAAGCCCCATTATTTAAGAAAATGAAAGTGGAACGACTGGTTGCACATACAAAGATTTTATTGCCTGTAAGCCAGTCGAATTTGCAGGCAATTAAGGGGCGACTGCCGCACTACGTTGGTTGGAAAAGACTGAAGCTGTGATTAAAATAAGTAAGTGCGCACAGGAAGACACGGTAATGTATGTATCCCACCTTTTTAAGGAAGAGGCGTTAGAATGGTGGAACATGGTGCTACAAGCTAAGGGAAGTGACGTGGCTTACGCCATGAGATGGGAGGAATTTAAAGAATTGGTGGAAAGAAAATTTTGTCCCTCCTACGAAAAGGAACAGATGACAAATAAGTTCCTGAACCACCGGATGGTGGACGTTGATTGTCGTGGGTATACTTCGAAATTTTCCGAGTATGCTAGAATTGTGCCAACTCTGGCCTCGCCAGAGCCGGTGCTTATTTCTCTCTATATTTGGGGATTAATTAGCGAGATTCGCGACATATTCAAAGCTGCGAGACCCCGAACGATTGACGATGCGGTCAAATTGTCCAACACCTTGACCGACAGATTGGTGCGTACAAGAGAAGAAAACAGGAAAAAGGAATTGGCTCAAAAGATTACCCAAGGGTTCCGCAGGGGTAATAATAGTAGTAACTTCAAGAAAAAGGGAACCGGGCAATCCTCCACCGCTCCATTTTGCAGTAACTGTAAAAGAAAGCATCTTGGGAAATGCAAGGAATATTGCAATTTCTGCGATAGATCGGGGCATCGAGAGGAGGAATGCGGAAAGAAATCCATGGTCTGCTATAACTGCGGAGAAGCCGGGCATTTTAAGCCAAAGTGCCCTAAACTGGTCAAGCCAGCTGACAACATGGCAAAAGCGACTGAAGGAACTAATAAAAAGAATGCAAGAGCCTTCCAACTGACTAGACAAGAAGCAGATCTGATTCTGGATGTGATAGCTGGTACGTTTCTTGTACATGACGTTTATGCAAAAGTATTATTTGACTCTGGTGCAAACCAAAGTTTCATAAATACTTCATTCTGCCAAGCTCTTAACCTACCTTTAACCAAACTTAGGTAAGTTTTTACAGTAGAAACGGCAGAAGGAAACTCAGTTACTATAAATAAGGTTCTCCAAGGAGAAAAGATAGAACTCTCAGGACATAAATTCTCGGCAAACCTACTACCCATGAATTTAGCAGGATTCGATGACGTGTTAAGAATGGATCGGTTAGTAGCCAACCATGCTCGAATCCTATGTGATAAAAATTCCATAGAAATTCATACACCAACAGGAGAGATAATTTTGGTTACGGGAGATAAGCCACGTAAACCAATGAAGTTCATTTCAGTAATGAAAGTTGCTAGTTATGAACGTAAACAAGGAATAGTGTATATGATTTCGGTAATCATTAACACTAAAAGCAAAGAACTTAATGAGATTCCAGTAGTATCAGAGTACCCTGATGTATTCCCAGAAGAGCTACCTAGATTACTGCCAGATAGGGAAGCAGAGTTTAGAATTCATCTAATTCCTAGAACTGCATCAATAGCTAAGGCACCTTATCGGTTAGCACCCACAGAAATGTTAGAACTGAAAAAGTAATTAGATGAATTGTTAAGCAAAGGATTCATACATCCCAGTTCATCCCCTTGGGGAGCACCTGTGTTGTTCCTGAAAAAGAAGGATGGTTCGATGCGAATGTGTATCGATTATAGGGAATTGAATAAGGTTACCATTAAGAATCGATACCCACTACCTAGGATCGATGATCTTTTCGATCAACTTCAAGGAGCCAGGTACTTCTCTAAGATAGATTTGCGCTCAGGATACCACCAGTTAAAGGTAAAGGAAGAAGACATACCTAAAACTGCTTTCAGGACTAGGTATGGTCATTACGAGTTTACAGTTATGCCCTTTGGATTAACAAATGCTCCTGCAGCATTTATGGACATGATGAATAGGATCTGTAAGCCGTATCTAGATAAATTTTTAATTGTCTTCATCGATGATATATTTATTTATTCCAAAAGCCAGGACGAACACTGTGAGCACCTGCATGCACTCTTAACCCTGTTAAGAAAGGAAAAGTTGTACGCCAAATTTTCGAAGTGTGAATTTTGGCTACACGAGGTGCAATTTGAGGACACATGGTGAATCACGAAGGTATTCACGTAGATCCCTCCAAGATAGAAGCAATCACGAACTGGAAGGTCCCGCAATCAGCTATCGAAGTTAGAAGTTTTCTAGGATTAGCGGGATATTATAGGCGCTTCATTAGAGACTTTTCTAAGATAGTTGTCCCATTAAATAAACTAACCTGTAAAACTAATAAGTTTGAACGGGGACCCAAGTAAGAGGAAGCCTTTAGAATCCTAAAGCAAAGATTAACAAACTCCCCAATTCTTGCCTTACCAGAAGGGACAGAAGATTTTGAAGTCTAATGCGATGCTTCTAAACTAGGATTAGGCTGTGTGGTAATGCAACATAAGAAAGTGATTGCATATGCATCAAGGCAGTTGAAAAATCACGAGGAGAATTATATGACTCATGACTTAGAATTAGGAGCAATAATTTTTGCCCTTAAAATTTGGAGACACTATCTGTACGGAAGTAAGTTTACTATCTATCCGGATCATAAGAGTTTAAGGTACATATTTGGGCAAAAAGAATTAAACATGAGACAAAGAAGATGGATGGAAATTCTAAGTAATTATGACTGTGATATCCTATATCACGAAGGAAAGGCAAATGTAGTAGCAGATGCCCTAAGTCGTAAGTACCATGAGAAACAAAGACGAATTTGTGCTCTTAGAATAAATCTACAATTAGATTTAATGGAACAACTGAAAAATGTACTAGAAACAACAATCAAGGATGATGCTGAAGGAATGAAAGGAAGGATAAAGGAATTAGAGCAAGGAATTGATGGAATTTGGAGATTCCACAAGAAAAGGATTTGGGTACCTAGACAAGGAAACTTACAAAATAAGATATTAGAGGAAGCTCATAAATCTAGGTATACAATGCATCCTAGTAATAACAAGATGTATCAAGATTTAAGAAATAACTTCTGGTGGATAGGAATGAAAAAGGACATAGCTAGATACGTTTCTAAGTGTCTAACTTGTTCGCAAGTTAAGGAAGAACACCAGAAACCTTCAGGTTTACTTCAACAGTTAGAAATGCCTCTATGGAAATGGGAATTAATAACAATGGATTTTGTTACTAAGCTACCCAAAAACACGAAAGGTAACGATGCATTCTGGGTGATTATAGATCGATTAACCAAATCAGCTAATTTCCTACCAATGAAAGTAACCTTTTGCATGGAAAGATTGGCTAAATTATACGTAGACGAGGTAGTATCACTGCATGGGGTTCCACTCTCCATTGTGTCAGATAGGGATAGCCGTTTCACTTCGCATTTCTGGACTAGTTTCCAAGAAGCAATGGGGACACGATTAAATTTAAGTACTGCATACCATCCCCAAACAGATGGACAAAGTGAAAGGACAATCCAAACCCTTGAAGACATGCTCAGAGCATGTGTAATAGACTTCGGTGGAAATTGGGATGACCACTTACCATTAATAGAATTCTCCTATAACAATAGTTATCATACAAGCATCAATGCTGCCCCATTTGAAGCACTGTATGGACGAAAGTGTAGAACTCCAGTCTGCTGGGCAGAGATAGGAAAAAGTCAATTATCAGGTCCCAAGATTGTACAGGAAACCACCGACAAGATAACTCAAATAAAGGAAAGACTAAAAACGACTCGAGATCGCAAGAAGAGTTACATAGACAATCGATGTAAGCTGTTAGAATTTCAAGTTGGAGACAAGGTACTCTTAAAGGATTCCTTTTTGTGGGTCTTTAGATGTAGGGTGTTTCTTTTGGGATTTTTATGGTGTGGGTTTCACAACATCGGTTGTGGTGTCATAATCACCAGGAGTAGTGGGCTCAACAACAGAGGTTTGAACAACAGATGTGGACTCATCTAAAATATGCTCATTCCCCGTTGTTTGTGTTTGACAAACTTTTGACTCTTTATCTTGCATTCTTATAAAAGTTTCATTTGTAAGACTTTTTATTTGGAAAGTTGTACCTTGTTGAAAATCTTTTTGAGACACTTGTTTTTTAAGGTAATAGCTTAAAAGTCTAGGATACATAAGAAAAGCTTTGTTTGATCCCTTTTTAACAGAATTCACATTTGCCACCAAGTCCGAGAACAATGCCTGGGATAGATTATAATCAGATCTTACCAAAATGGCATATCCCAAGTATTGGACTTTTTGTGGAATCTCATTGAATGAGGTGGTCTTAGCAGAGAGATAGATCAGTAGGGTATGGAAAATATTTCATTTCAGCAGGAAATTTTGGTTTGAAAATTGTAACTCCTATCAATTGACCCTCATACCCCCTTTCTATGAACTCTCTGTGAATTTCATGTTTTTCAAAAGAAGTTTTACATGCCAGGTCGTTTAGAGTAAATACTGTGGATATGGAAGATGGTGATATTTGAACAATGGGTGCTCTGATTTTTGACGTGATACCAAAGGGCTTCTTATTTTGTGGTTGAATTTCAGCATTAGCCCAAACTTGTTGGAGGGTGTCCACATATTGGAGCATCGAAAGTTAGGATAGTTTTGTATTTTGATAATGTCAAAACATCAATTATTGAATGGAAAGCTTGATTTTTGTTGGTTTTCTCAAAGTACGGAAGGTAGTTATGAGGATTTTTTATTTGTAGAGCCATGATTGGAGATGGGAGGTGAGTAGAGTTGAAGAAGATGATAGTGGTAACCGCTTTGTATGAATTTTGAATTCGAGGCAATGTAAGCTCTATTTGGACAGAACATGGGAATTTATAGGGTGAAAAAGTGAAAGTTAACGTGGCATCTGTTTGAAAGATCTGATGGCTAACATCTGTCAACGTGGCAAACTCTGTTGGTGGTAATGGATGACAGTTAGGAAACCTCTGCTGGAAAGCAACAGAGGTTGGGAACAGTGGATATAAAAAGTGGCTAATTTTAGTCTATTAGAGGATAGACATCAGAGGTTAGGACAAACAGTGGTAAATGAGAACAGAGGATACCTTTCAGCAGTGGATGAATTTTAGCCAAACAGAGGTTTTAGAAACAGTGGTTTGGAACAGACTTTAAGGATTTTTGAAATTTTTTTCAATCTAAGCTATTTTTAATGCACTCCAGCTTGAATGAAGTGGCTCAGTAAATAAATAAACATGTTTTCTAGTCAGGGAATTTCCCAGTGAAATTCCTTTATTGTAAATTACGGCGTTTGTCCCGAAACTTGAAATAAAATAAATGAGTGTTTTCAGTTTAAAGGATCCTGTTAAAATTTCCGCTGCCAAATTACACACCAATACCACGGGTTTTTCTGTTGCGCGGCTTCTGAACCGGGCAACTGGGTCGGGGGCCGTGACAACAATGATACAAGTTCCCATACCTGTTGTCTCTTGAACTGTTGGAGCTCTTCCTACATGGCCTCTACCCAACTATTGTCTTTCAGTGCCTCTTGGTACTTGACAGGTTGTATGAGAGATAGAAAACCAATAAAAAGACAAATGTTTTGGGATTGACTTCTTGTGAGTAGACCTTCATTGATGTTGCTAATAACTTGGTCTGGTGGATGACTTTTAAGGTAGATTAGATCTCCCTTGTATGGAATGATGACATTTAGGGGTGAAGGCTACATATGTGAATCATCTGAGCTAACATTTCTTGGCAATTTTGAAGAGTCAACAGATGTTTGGAATGGAGGTGGAGGTATGGGTGGAATAGGTGTAAAAATGGGTTGACTTTTATCCACAAAGGATGGACTTTTGTCAAAAGTGGTTTGACTGGATGAGGTGGCAGGGGTTTAAGAATCAGCAACCGTTGATGCAACAGTGGCAGAGTTTTGACAGCTATATTGAACATCTGTTTCTCTAGTGGTGGAAGTGACTTTATATTGTGGGATCACAATGTCAATTCCATAATCTTGATGGGAAGACTGTGGTGTACCTGCATGGTTAGTCTTGACAGACACATCTTCAAATGTAAATTTATCTAAGTCAAACATTTCAGCAGGATTTGCTGGTATTTTTAAAGAAGACAGTTCATTGAACATTACATTCAACGTCTCTTCTACACACCTAGTCCTTGTGTTAAACACTTTGTAGGCCTTGGCAGTAGTTGAGTATCCCAGAAAATAAGCACAATCTACTTTGGCTGCAAATTTTGAAATTGAATCTTTTAGGATTAAAATGAAACATGGGCACCCAAATATTTTGAAATAAGAGATCAGTGGTTTGATTTTGAACATAGTTTCATAAGCAGTCTTTTGATGTCTAGGGTTGATTAAAACTCTGTTTTGCACATAGCAAGAAGTGTTTACAGCCTCTTCCCAAAAAGACAAGGGTAACCCTGAATCTGTAAGGATTGTTCTGGCATCCTCAATTAAGGTCCTGTTCTTTTCTTTCAACCACCCCATTTTGTTCTGGTGTTCTTAGGATGTTGTACTGACTTACAATCCCTTTTGACACACAGAAGTCATCCAACTCCTTATTTTTAAACTCTGTTCAATTGTCACCCCTGAAGATTTTTACTGGCAGATCAAATTGTTTTTCAACTTTTCTTACAAAGTCCTGCAAAATACCTGCAGTCTCATCTTTGGAGTGCAAAAAGTAAGTCCATGTAAACCTTGAAAATCATCAATTATGACAAGACAATACCTCTTCTTTTTAAGACTTATGATTTTAACAGGGCCAAACAAGTCCATGTGTAACAATTGTAAACACTGACTAGTTTTGGACTCATCAATAAATTTGAATGAACTTTTATGTTGTTTATCTTTTAGACAGGAAACATAATGTTTATCACATGTGAAAAGTTTTGGTGGCAGGCCTTTTACTAGACCTTGTTTTGAGAGTGTGGAGATAGTTTTAAGATTTGTGTGACCAAGTCTTCTATGCCATAGTTCTGTCTCTTTGGTAGAGGCGGCTGAGAATAGACAAGCATCAAACATTGGATTATCTTTCAACATATCAACCACATACACATTGCCACTCCTTTGAGTAACAAGCTGTGTTTTGCTCCCGAATGTGATTTCTTCAATCTGTTTCACCACATCTGGCCCAATAATCTTACAAGTTTCCTTAGTGAAGAATGACCATAGCCTTTGTCACTCATTTGAGACACACTAAGAAGGTTAATTTTAAGAATGTCAATAAGATTGACATGTTCAAACTTGAGTTTCCCTGCTTGGACTGTCCCCGATCCCAACACCTTTCCTTTTGAGTTGTTACCAAAGGATATATCACCCCCTCCATGTGCTAGAAAATTTTTGAGAAGGTCTCCACATCATGTCATGTGCCTGGAGCCTCCACTATCTACATAGCATAAACTATCAAGGCAAGTAGAAGCTCCCTGCACATCAGTAAACATATTAGTTTTGATGAGTGTCCAAGCCAAAATGGCTTTAGATGGGGTCACAGACATTCCAACGTCAAGTCCAGGAGAATGGTCAAAGTTTTGAGCAGATTTTTGAAACATCTGCTATAGACCATTTCTTTCAAGTGGGTGTAACCATGAGGATGATTGTTCACTCTTGGTTTTGAAGGTCTTTTGTAGGCCTCATAACCATGTGGTACTATTTGATAAAGTGGTTGGCCATATCCTCTTAGAAATTGGTTTACTGATGGTGCATCTGTTACCTGAACCTCTCTGGGAACGAAGGTTGCATTCAGCTATTTGGAAACAGATGTTTGGACTAGGATGAAGGTCTGTTTGGACTTTCCTTTTTCAGTACTAGCCCGTGGACTCTCAAGTGTTTTTGATTTATACTCATTTCTTTTGATATCAAACAATGCATAACCTGACAGTGTCTGTGTTTCCCACCATATCGTGTGGAAACCCTACTAGTATATAATGTGAAGAAGCCCTATGGTCTCAAATGACCTTTGAAGTCTGATATGACCTTTGGGTTTGTTAGAATAGGCTATGGATCCAAAAATGAATTTTAGGGCCTTGTTAGATAATGATAGGGTAAGCCACAAAGTCAACTATGAGCATTGGGCCTTTCTTATGAGACAAGCATAGGAGTCTTTTGACAAATGCCAGTCAAAGTTAAACTCCGAGTCTTCGAGCTTCATGATTTTGGGTTCGATCCTATTTGAAACTAGTTCTAGTTACACCAATAAGTGATGAAACAGTGGTTAACCGGGAGGTTAGTCCACGGGTCGAGTCTCGTCAAGTAGGGTTAATCCCTTCTTTCCTCGATCGATGGCTGGGTCGTCCTCTAATCTGTCACATGCATAGTGAAACACACTGTGACTCGCAACAAGGAAAATAGGGTGGGGGTTGCTCCTTGTTGGCACCCTCTGACGTGAGAATAAGTATTTGCTTTGAAAAGTAAGATAAGTATTTACGTAGTAATTGTGAGTAAGCAGATTAGCGTTACCTTAAACCTGGTTCGAAGTGAGTATTTATAGCCGAAGAGTGAAGGAGAAGGACCAATGGGCCGCTTGATGGGCCTAGGGCCCGACTGACAACTTGTAGCTTTTCGTAGACTTGACAGGAGCGCATGTCATGGGAGTGTTGGGCGCACGCGAAGGTGTTGCCACATGTCCTGTTGTATTGATTGCACAAAGGAACCTCCGCCACGTGGCCTGCTAGGGTTGTCAGTCTGTCCATCAGCTTTACGCAAGTGGGTTGGGCATCTGCACATTGGGCGGTCAGCTGACCGCTGTTGTTAGTGCCTGGGCATACCACTTGTTGGTTGGTCACAGAAGTCAAAGTGACAGTTCCACTTGTATAACAATAGGACGCGGTCTCGCGCAGCTCCGCTAAGTGCGGTAAACTGTGCACATGTAAGCCAACACATTTGTATGTCGTGCTGCGCGCGCCTGCGCATGACCGAAGTATGGAAATGTGTTTGGCAGAAAGTGAATGTAGTAAACTACTATCATCTTTAGTAGCAATCACCACATCCCGTGTATGTTGACGAAAACAGACATTTTCATACACAAGGTGAGATTTCTCATCTTTCCCCAAGTGGGAAAGCAAACCGGGTTCGCACGTGTCCGCATGAACTGAAGCAAGTTTTGTGTCGACTGGGATAATAAGCCGGGTAATGGTCACTTACGACCAAGCCTGGTGCGGGATTTGGGACCATACCCCTTCAATAAGTTAAGTTATTTGTTCCTTAATCCTTTACCAATAAGGTGCAAGACTTTTGCCACATCTTTTAATGTGAAACGAGGGATTATAAGTATGTTATTTTTCATCTACAAATACTTGTTTGTTTTTGTTATTTTACTTTTTAATGAATTTGTAACACCCACACTAGTGAGATGCAAAAAGCATATAATGAAGTTATCATATCTGTCATGAAGAAAAAAAAATTAATTCAATGTCAAAGTCTAATAAACAGATAAAGGTGATAACACGAACAATGAGCAATATAATGAGGTCAACAACATAAACAACCGCCACATTAAAACCAGATTAGGTATGGTGTAGGGATTCAAGCTAAGGCCATTTGGCATACTTGGGTGAGTGTGAGTGGGTTTTTAATTATATAATATATACTACTATAATTTGCATCATTTCTAAGCATTGGGTGTTGTACCCTATGCTTTGTTAGTGTTGTATGCATTTGAGGGGTGTACACATGGTTTGAGTGGGTTGTACCCACTTTGGGTTTAAAAGCCCATTGTTCTTCTCTCTCTATAAAATCTGCATTTTCCTCTTTCTCTCTGCTCTCTACTTTCTCTCTCTAGATATCTCCACCCATCAACATTGTTCACACCATACTTGAACGCCGGCGGTGTTTGCTTTAGAAGCCGTTCCCACCGTTTTACCATGTTTTGGTAGCTCTGTCGGTGTGTTTGTTTGTGGATTTGTCGGTACCTCCATCGGTGTTGTATGTGGGTTTGTCATCACCACCGCCAGCGACTTTCATGTGGGTACGATAATCATATCTAAGCATTGGGTGTTGTACCCTATGCTTTTGTGTTGTGTGAATTTGAGGGGTGTACACATGGTTTGAGTGGGTTGTACCCACTTTGGGTTTAAAAACCTTTAACACCCCGAAAATATAAAGCTTCATATTAGAACTATAAAGTATTAAATAAACGAGAAGAAGCTAACTAGGACTAAATAACCCAGTTAGTTACAAGTCTTGTAGTAACTCATAACTGGGTTAAAAACACTCAAAATATAAACTAAAGGAAATTAGAGGGACCAAAGGTGTTTAAATTGAAACTAATTATAACAAAAACATTTTTATTAAACATAAAACACACATTTGTGTGTGTGCTGGGGATCGATCAAACACAGAGGGGGCTACCAGAGCTTCTCCAGACCCTAGTTCATGTTATTTGATCAAATTGAAGACCAAATTCAGTCCCAAATCAAAATCCGAACATAGATTAGTGATCACCTCAGTGAAGGGATCATAAGGTATGTAAATTTTATAGAAAAATTTCCATTTTAAATTTCAGGATGAACATGGGAAATTCGAATTTGATGTTGCATGAGTGTTATACGGATGAAATTTGAGTGACATGATGTCTAGGGATAAACCCTAGTTGATTTCTTGTTAAAATTTTGCTTAATACTTGTGAGATTCATAATCACCATTGTAGGTGATTAATGGGTTTTGTAGAAACATGATAAACACTAGGATTATGATTCTTATTCTAGTGTAACCCGAGTTTTATGAGGTAATTTCTGAAATGTTGATGTTAAAATTTGTGTAAATTGCCTAATTGATGTTAATCTTGGCTAAATAAAAAGTTATGAACTTAATAATAGATTATGAGAAATTATGCCCTTAAGGTGTTTGTGAAAATGCCTAAAAGGAGACTTAAAACTGGAAATTTGAGCTAAAACGCATGTTTGTAGAGTTATGGCGAACTATGCATTATATGTTAAGCAAAAGAGTTCTAAACGGGTTGTGGTTGAACTCTATTGGAAAGGAAATCGGAGCGTCAAGTGGACAAGCCGGTGGTGACGCGCGATTGAAGGGTGTGCTTTGAAGGTACGTGACTTCCCGTTACATTACGTATAAACTTTTGGTTTTAGCTTGTTAATGGTGTCATAATGTAGTATAAGCGTTTGACGTGTCATTGAAGTGCCGAAGTCCATTCGACACTCAAAAGGGTCAAAATATTGATTAGAAATAGTTTGGCTTAACATTAAAGTGAGGATTTTCACTTGTCAACCAAACGGTTCAAAACTATATCCTTATATTGATCTTGTGTGTAAAGATTTGAAAGCCTCATTTTACACTAGTACTAGATAGCAATTTAGCAATGAATGGTTATACTAAGTTAAGTCTATGAATCCGTGTTATCGGGTCGAATAGTAGAGACTAGTTGCAAGAATTGCATAAAGTGGCAATTCTTGAAATTGTAGAAAATAAGCATGAAATTTAAATATGAGCGTAAAGCCATGTAATGGTACGAATACACCAAGAATTCCAAGCCCGGGGAATGGGTAAATAAGATTAGAATGCCAAAGAATGGATTGGCATACAATTTGCACATATAGCTAATGGGTCGAATAATCGAAACAAGGATTTGGTGGACCATACGTTCATAATCCGGGTTTCGTAAAGTGAAATTTACATGGTTAGATCCGTAATTTTAATACGGACATATAGGAAAAAGAATTGGCTAAAAAGAAAATGTAAATAAAAAGTTATGCTAGTTTAAAGTTAGATTTTTAAGAAAATCCAGAGCTGGGTAAATATGCAGGTCCAGAAACTGGACCTGCTGGAAAACGTACTCCCCCGCGCCACGCGACGGGGTTACACAGTTCTGGCACGACGTGCGGGGCCGCCCGCGGCACGCGAAGGTCTTATTTGAGTCTGTCGCGTGGCGCGACAGACCTAAAATCAGAATTTTTAATTTTTTTTTTGTTATGTATTTGTTATTGGGGCTTGTCTAGGCTTATTATAACATTGTCAAAACTAATTATTGATTTGGTTTTGACCTTAGGTGATGCTCATTTCATTTCGGATGCCGATCAAGCATGAAATCAAGAACCGAACACAAGTTTTGAAGCTTCCGCACTAATCTAATTATGTTTAGATAATGTTGTTATGTAAAAACTACAAAATCTTGAATGTTTTAACTATGTAGTTGGTTATGTTAATACACTATGACGATGTAAAACTTAGCTATTAACTAAGTTTTTGGTAGAAATGCATTTTGTTTTTGAAAGGTGCTTATTTTATAGTAAAATAATAAATAAATAAGACGGGTGTGACAAGTTGGTAATCAGAGCTCTAGGTTGTTAACAAAGTGTGTTCGGTTCAAGCTTGATCAAACATCCGGTAAGAGTTAATTGTTTTAGTAGACTTATTAAACGTCGAAGGGAAGTATGAATTGACGTGCACGGGAAGATCGTGTTGACACATTCAAACCCGAAAAGTGCACTAAATAAGAAAGGTTAAAACAAGTTATGAACTTGGCTAAACCGAAGCAAATAAATCATATGTTATAGATGAAATGTTTAACGGTTGGTGTAAACATTTCAGTTTTAAAGATGACGGAAGAAGGTATTGATAATGCGGTGCCGATAGTCACCGAGCAAATGAAGGAAGTGATTGCGAGGAAGTAGGAAAGGCAATCGAAAATAGCCTATCCAGTTTTATTGATAAAATCCAAAACACGGTACTTTGGGTAGTTGATGAGAGAATCAAGAAGTTGGAAGATAGTACCAACATAGCTAAGGAGAAATCTGGAGAGCACAAGGGCTGCTCATACAAGGAATTTATGGCATGTAAACCACCACTTTATAATGGAGAGGTGGATCCGATAATAAGCCAACGATGGTTAAGTGATATTGAGGGGGTGTTTGAGAGAACCCACTACGATACGAACGAATTCGTAGCTTATGGTACGGGTCAGCTTAGAGGTCAAGCAAAGGACTGGTGGGATAACAAGAAAAAGGAAATTGGAAGCGAAGCGGCAAGAGGGATGACATGGGATGAGTTTAAGGTGCCATTCCTTAAACACCACAGCCCCAAAGCAGTTATTAACTGAATCAAGGAGGAATTTATTCAGCTAAGGCAAAAAGGTGAATCTATCGATAAGATCACCGGGATCTTTCTTGACAAACTGAGATTCTGTGATGAGTTGGTGATGTCCGAAGAACAGAAAGTGTATTATTACTATAATATGCTAAGTGCAGAGTACCGGGAGTTCATGACTCCCTCAAAATATGAAACTCTTACCGAGATCATAAACACAGCTCGGGAAAGAGAAATTGAACTGAAAAAGCAAATCGAGAGAGGTGAACGAAGGGCGCAGATTGTCAATCCAAACCCTACAAAGAAAGCACGAACCGCGGAGTCGTCAAAGAAACAGGAAGGGAAGGGTGGGTCGCCGAGTTGTAAGGTTTGCGGGAAAGGGCACAAGGGCGAGTGCCGGTTTAAAGATAAGTCGTGTCCTATATGTGGGAAGACAGGGCACACGGCTGCATTATGCCCGGGGAAAGTGTGGGTGTGTTATAAATGCTACCAGCCGGGTCATAAGAAATCTGAATGCCAGGAGCTAGTCGGGAAGAAGGATGGCAAGGATTCACATACAGAAACTCAAAAAGCAAAAGCCAGATCCTTCCAGTTAACCGCAGCCGAGGCGAAGGTGGAACCCGATGTGGTTTCAGGTATATTCGCCATAAATTCAATTCCCGCGCATGTGTTATTTGATATGGGTGCGAATAAATCCTTTATTTCACATGGATTTATTCGACATCCTTCTTGTCAAGATTGTAAGATAAGTATCGACGGTGAAGAATACTCAATAGACCTGATCCCAATGTCGATAGGAGAATTCCAAGTAGTGGTCGGGATGGATTGGTTATCCCGACATCACGTGAAGGTCGTGTGTTTCCGCAAGGAGATAAAATTAACATCTCCAAGTGGAAAACACGTTACCATTTATGGCGAGAAAGGAGGTAATCCCGTTATATGCTCAATGTTAAAGGCCAATAAACTTATGAGTCGCGGATGTAGAGCGTTCATGATTTACGCAAATGAACCCGATGAGGGATTGCCGAAGATTGAAGACGTACCGGTGGTACGAGAATATACAGATGTGTTCCCGGAAGATTTGCCGGGAGTACCGCCTAAACGAGAGGTAGAATTTGGAATCGAACTGATTCCAGGTGCGAAACCCGTAGCCAAAACACCGTATAGGCTCGCGCCATCGGAGTTACAGGAATTAATGTCTCAGATCCAAGACTTACTCGGCAAGGGGTTTATTAGACCGAGTGTGTCTCCGTGGGGCGCACCGGTGCTATTCGTGAAGAAGAAAGACGGGAGCATGAGCATGTGTATCGATTACCGGGAGTTAAATAAACTCACGGTGAAAAATCGATACCCGCTCCCAAGAATTGATGATTTATTTGACTAGCTACAAAGCGCGAGTTGGTTCTCAAAGATTGACCTTAGGTCGGGTTCTCATCAGTTAAAAGTCAAGGAGGAAGATGTACCGAAGACGGCCTTTCGTACACGGTACGAACATTACGAATTCCTCGTGATGTCCTTCGGACTGACCAATGCACCTGCGGCTTTCATGGACCTCATGAACCGGGTTTGCAAACCAATGTTGGATAAGTCGGTGATAGTGTTCATCGACGACATCTTAGTGTATTCAAAGAATGAAGCAGAACATGCAAGCCATTTACGTGAAGTGTTAGAGACGCTCAGAAGAGAGAAATTATATGCAAAATTCTCGAATTCTGCTTTCTGGTTACGAGAAGTGCAATTTCTCGGGCACATTATTAGTGCGAACGGGGTGTTAGTAGACCAGTAAAAAATAGAAGCAGTGGCAAGATGGAATCCTCCGAAGAATCCTTCGGAAATCAGAAGCTTCTTGGGGCTTGCGGGATATTATAGGAGATTCATACAAGATTTCTCCAAGATTGCTACGCCGTTGACCAAACTAACCCTTAAAGACGAAAAGTTTATTTGGAGCGAAGATCAAGAGAAGGCGTTCTAAACGCTTAAAGAAAAGTTGACCCACGCTCCGGTATTGACACTGCCTGATGGAGTTGATGATATGGTAGTTTACTCGGATGCATCGCATTCGGGTCTTGGGTGCGTTCTGATGCAACGGGGCAAGGTTATAGCCTATGCCTCGAGACAACTAAAGACTCATGAAAGGAATTATCCTACACACGACCTTGACTTGGCGGCAATGGTATTTGCCTTAAAGATATGGAGGCATTATTTGTATGGGGTAAAATGCACTATCTTTACCGACCATAAAAGTTTGAAATATTTCTTCGATCAGAAGGAATTAAACATGAGGCAGAGGCGGTGGTTAGAAACTGTCAAAGATTTCGATTGTGATATACATTACCACCCGGGGAAAGCTAATGTGGTGGCGGATGCGTTGAGCCGAAAGGTAGATTATACACCCATTCGAGTACGATCAATGCAACTAATTGTAACATCGGGTTTACTTGAACAAATCTGGAAATCTCAAGTTGAAGCAATGAAGGAGGAGAACGTGAAGAAGGAAAGAATAGTTGGCCAATTGAAAGAATTGGCGGATGGTAATCAAGGGTTAAAGACTCGTTTTGGGAGAGTATGGGTTCCAAATTCGTGTGGAGTCAAGGCGCTCCTACTTGACGAAGCCCATAAATCACGTTATTCTGTCCATCTGGGGGCAACCAAGATGTATAACGATTTAAAGCAAAACTATTGGTGGCCCGGAATGAAAAGAGATGTTGTAAAACATGTGGAGAAGTGCATGACCTGTTTTGCAAGTCAAAGCAGAACACCAAAAGCCGTATGGTAAACTGCAACCGTTGGACATCCCAGTCTGGAAATGGGAACAAATCACAATGGACTTGTTGACCAAACTGCCCAAAACCAACCGCGGTTTCGATGCTATATGGGTAGTTGTGGATAGATTGACAAAAAGTGCTCACCTCATTCCGATTCGTGAAACTTATACATCTGAAAAGATGTCAGAGGTGTATACCAATGAAATAGTAGCACGCCATGGAGTACCGATATCCATCGTGTCTGACAGAGATATTCGGTTTACTTCGAACTTTTGGTGCGAATTCCAAGAGCGAATGGGAGCTAAATTGTTCATTAGCACAACGTACCATCCACAAACGGATGGACAGATTGAAAGAACAATACAGACGTTGGAAGATATGCTACGGGCATGTATTATTGACTTCGGGGGTAGTTGGGATGTCTATCTACCGTTGGTCGAGTTTCCATATAATAACAGTTACCACACAAGCATCAGTATGGCTCCGTATGAGATGCTTTACGGTAGGAAGTGCCGAACCCCGGTGTGTTGGGATGAGATTGGTCCACGTGAGCTTGCACATAAGGATGTAGTCCGGATCACGAATGAGAAAATTGATTTGGTCCGAGCCCATTTGAAAGCGGCTCAGGATCGACAAAAATCATATGCAGACAAAAGAAGAAGACCAATAGAGTTTCAAGTCAGTGACAAAGTTATGTTAAAGGTATCTCCGTGGAAGGGGATTATTCGGTTTAGGAAAAGGGGAAAGTTAAGCCCAAGGTTTATTGGGCTATTTAGGATTATCGAACGGGTTGGTAAGGTAGCATACCGTCTCGAACTGCCCGAGTAGTTGAGTGGGATACATAGCACGTTCAACGTATCACATCTCCGAAAATGTCTAGCCGACGAAACAACTTACATCCATTATGATGACATTGAACTGGATAACAGCCTTAATTACGCGGTGAAGCTGATTGCGGTCCTAGATCGTAAAGTGAAAAGCTTGAGGAACAAAGTGATTAATCAAGTAAAGGTCAAATGGGAACATAGAAAGGGTTCGGATACCACATGGGAGTCCGAAGAAGAGATGCAACGGCTCTACCCTACATTATTCGGTACGTATTATGGTTTCGGGGACGAAAACCCTTTTAAGGGGGTGGACTTGTAACACCCCAAAAATATAAAGCTTCATATTAGAACTATAAAGTATTAAATAAACGAGAACAAACTAACTAGGACTAAATAACCCAGTTAGTTACAAGTCTTGTAGTAACTCATAAGTGGGTTAAAAACACTCAAAACATAAACTAAAGAAATTAGAGGGACCAAAGGTGTTTAAATTGAAACTAATTATAATAGAAACATTTTTATTAAACATAAAACACACATTTGTGTGTGTGCTGGGGATCGATCAAACACAGAGGGGGCGACCAGAGCTTCTCCAAACCCTAGTTCATGTTATTTGATCAAATTGAAGACCAAATTCAGTCCCAAATCAAAATCCGAACATAGATTAGTGATCACCTCAGTGAAGGGATCATAAGGTATGTAAATTTTGTAGAAAATTTCCATTTTAAATTTCTGGATGAACATGGGAAATTCGAATTTGATGTTGCATGAGTGTTATACGGATGAAATTTGAGTGATATGATGTCTAGGGATAAACCCTAGTTGATTTCTTGTTAAAATTGTGCTTAATACTTGTGAGATTCATAATCACCATTGTAGGTGATTAATGGGTTTTGTAGAAACATGATAAACACTAGGATTATGATTCTTGTTCTAGTGTAACCCGAGTTTTATGAAGTAATTTCTAAAATGATGATGTTAAAATTTGTGTAAATTGCCTAATTGATGTTAATCTTGGCTAAATAAAAAGTTATGAACTTGATAATAGATTATGAGAAATTACCCCCTTAAGGTGTTTGTGAAAATGCCTAAAAGGAGACTTAAAACTGGAAATTTGAGCTAAAACGCATGTTTGTAGAGTTATGGCGAACTATGCGTTATATGTTAAGCAAAAGAGTTCTAAACGGGTTGTGGTTGAACTCTATAGGAAAGGAAACCGGAGCGTCAAGTGGACAAGCCGGTGGTGATGCGCGATTGAAGGGTGTGCTTTGAAGGTACGTGACTTTGGTCCCGTTACATTATGTATAAATGTTTGGTTTTAGCTTGTTAATGGTGTCATAATGTAGTATAAGCGTTTGATGTGTCATTGAAGTGGCGAAGTCCATTCGACACTCAAAAGGGTCAAAATATTGATTAGAAATAGTTTGGCTTGACATTAAAGTGAGGATTTTCACTTGTCAACCAAACGGGTCAAAACTATGTCCTTATATCGATCTTGTGTGTAAAGCATGGTTGTAAAAGTCGCTAGGCGCTCCCTAGTCGGATTCGGGAGTACTCGGGAAGTACTCGGTTTAGGCGGAGATTACTCGCGGAGTAATTGGCCTGGGAGACCAGTACTCGTGCCTCGGCAACCTACCTTGGAGCGAGTACTCGGAGAGTACTTGGAGCCTAGTCGGGACTTTTACAACCATGGTGTAAAGATTTGAAACCCTCATTTTACACTAGTGCTATATAGCAATTTAGCAATGAATGGTTATACTAAGTTAATTCTATGAATCCGTGTTATCGGGTCGAATAGTAGAGACTAGTTGCAAGAATTGCATAAAGTGGCAATGCTTGAAATTGTAGAAAATAAGCATGAAATTTGAATTCGAGCGTAAAGCCATGTAATGGTACGAATACACCAATTATTCCAAGCCCGGGGAATGGGTAAATAAGATTAGAATGCCAAAGAATGGATTGGCAAACAATTTGCACATATAGCTAATGGGTCGAATAATCGAAACAAGGATTTGGTGGACCATACGTTCATAATCCGGGTTTCGTAAAGTGAAATTTACATGGTTAGATCCGTAATTTTAATACGGACATATAGGAAAAAGAATCGGCTAAAAAGGAAATGTAAATAAAAAGTTATGCTAGTTTAAAGTTAGATTTTTAAGAAAATCCGGAGTTGGGCAAATATGCAGGTCCAGAAACTGGACCTGCTGGAAAACGTACTCCCCCGCTCCACGCGACGGGGTTACACAGTTCTGGCGCGACATGCGGGGCCGCCCGCGGCACGCGAAGGTCTTATTTGAGTCTGTCGCGTGGCGCGACAGACATAAAATCAGAATTTTTATTTTTTTGTTATGTATTTGTTATTGGGGCTTGTCTAGGCTTATTATAACATTGTCAAAACTAATTATTGATAGGGTTTTGACCTTAGGTGATGCTCATTTTATTTCGGATGCCGATCAAGCATGAAATCAAGAACCGAACACAAGTTTTGAAACTTCCGCACTAATCAAATTATGTTTAGATAATGTTGTTATGTAAACACTACAAAATCTTGATTGTTTTAACTATGTAGTTGGTTATGTTAATACACTATGACGATGTAAAACTTAGCTATTAACTAAGTTTTTGGTTGAAATGAATTTTGTTTTTGAAAGGTGCTTATTTTATAATAAAATAATAAATAAATAAGACGGGTGTTACAAAACCCAAAGTGTGTTTGGGCAACACAGAGAGAAGGTTTTGCACCGCCGTTGCCGGCGGCTTTGGTCGTCCATGGCGGCGGCGGATTTTCATTGCGTGATTCCTTCTTTTTCGTGTTTCACGCATTAAAGCTTTTTCTTTGTGTCGATGATAGTAGTTGTTAGGGGTTAATTTTTATAACTATGGATCACATATCCTTGGATTGACCTGGATCATTGATCCCTAACAGATGGTGCAGGAAGTCTGAGGATCACAGATCCTTATTATTATATAACTTTGCTAACAATTGTTCTCTGTGTTTTCTCATGATTATGTGCAGGTTGTGGGCGACGTGGACCAAGTCATGGCAAGAATCTCGGTCAATATTCGTTGAAGATGCCGCACATGTTGAATTCCCTCAACGTTCATGAGCTTGGGCGTGGTCTCCCTAAACTTTCGAACTTAGTTGTTAGTTTGATTTAAAGGGGTTGATCAAGTGTTTTTAGGCAGATTATTATTATTGTTATCAGCGGATACACACACACACACTCTCTCGAATACTAGCTCGCGAACATTACACTTTCTCACATTAGGAAACATTCATTGTACCACACTTGATCAACATCCGAAGTTGTAATCTTTTTTGTGCAATATAGTTGATAACGATAGTTTTCACTATCCGAGGTTTTTTATGTTGGAGATCTCATAAAGATCAAGGGCTTTTTCCTCGTATAAAACATTGTGTTCATTGTTCTCAACATTTCACATTTGATCATACACTTGTTCATCATTCAAGCACACTAACTCACAAAATCAGATATGGTTACATTATCCTTTGTTTGATTTTTGACCAAAACAGTAGTGTGACTATAGTGTTGATTTGACTATGGATCTAGATGATGACGATGAGATTCACCTTGTCTGAGACTCCATACATGAGCATGTTAGCACCGTTGTTATCGGCGGCTTACCGAAGATAAATATTTTGGTGTTTCTTTTTACCTTTTTTCTGGATTGGAAAAAGATGGATTTAATTTTGGGTTGGGTTGGGTTCTTGGAGTAAAAAGAATATATTACAACCAATCCTAGAGCAAAAAGATGAAAGAAAAATTGACTGCGTGGAGATATGTGGGGGTTCCATAGCCTTGTTTAGCAAAATGAATTAGTGTTTGTGGTGTTCAAATTTCATCCAAATATTTGAATATTATTTTGTAGGCATTTTGTGACAAAATCACTGGATCCCAATACATAATAAAATTCATTTTCTATTGTTTATGTGTTTGTTATTCATAGATTATTTCATTATTACAAATCCGTTTTCGTTGAAATATTATGTGCTTTTGTTTGTTGAATTAGTTGGTTATGATTTTTGGTTCATTTGATTGTTGGATGTTGTCATTTATGCTATTGAACATCATAGTATTTGGGTGACGAACTAAGTATGATAAGGTTAATCCTAGAGTTCGTAATAAGGTTTATCCTAGAGTTTGTAAATTTGATCGCCTGCACGTCAATTTTCTTGCTCGCGGAGCAATGCACGCGTGTAAGTTTTCTAGTTAATTTAATTATTTAATTTCTAATTCTCTTTTTTTTTACAATACATGTTATTTTTTAAAACACTTGACTAATAATTTTAAACAATAAATATCAATTATTTTTTGAACAAGTATTTACTAAATAAAAATAAAACATTTATATTGTTCAAATTGTAAAACCATTTACCTAAAAAAATATACTTTATTTTGAAAATAACTTGGTTTTCTTAAAATTTATGTGGGAATGTTTAAAAAAATAATAAGCAAAGCTGTGTATTTTATACCTTTTTTTCAAGAACGCTAACGAGTTGAAATTATTTGAGAAAAACTAAATTAGATAATGAAATACTATAAAAAAGGAATTTTTCTTGTTGTCACCATCTTTTATTGGCTGAACCAAGATGAGCTTTCCTATTTCACACCGTTAACGTGTCTACAGAAAAGACTTTCACGCCCCTCTCAACTCACCTGATGCAATGTTGGTGTCACCGTGAGCTGACGTGGAGGTGCTCCCACACCCTCACTAGAGTACGTCATATGCTCTAAATATCCACATGAAATATTTATATCTTGAGCTAACCTATGATAATGGCATATGTATTCTTTGAACACATAAGCTTCAATGTGGTTTAAACTCATGGTCACCCCGTGTCCCCGTTCATGAATTGTGTGGGGGACGTGGTTTGCAAGGTGTCAGTATACGAGCTACCAACACCAAGACATCACCCGCCCGTACCACTAAGTGTCTTCTTTTTTTTTATCATGGTCTCCAGTACAACAAATATTGTTCGTTTTGTCCACAAGAAGCTCACAAATTTGTTTTTTGTTGTCCAAGTTCCACCAATGAGATCTACAACCAATGCATCCAACACTCGTTGATGATTTTTGAGAAGTTACATTCCTTAGGATCCGGTATTTCTTCTCAAATAATGTAATAAAACAGAACAATAATGTAAGGCATTTAAATTAGAATAATCACTCGTTCAACCCAATAAATTTTGGATCACCCACAAAGTCAACTATGAGCATTGGGCCTTTCTTATGAGACAATCATAGGAGCCTTTTGACAAATGCCTAGTCAAAGTTGAACTCAGAGTCGCCGAGCTTCATGATTTTGGGTTCGATCCTATTTGAAACTAGTTATAGTTACACCAATAAATTTCCCTCGGGTTTGGCGTGATGTGAATTTGCCATATTAGACCATACGTAGTGGTAAGGGTGAATAATGTCTCACCCATAGGCGTTTTCCGCCACGTGTTATCCTAGTCAGCAAATGGGCGTTTTTCACAAATGAGGGTAGTGAGGATGTGAGCATTATGTTAAAGGGGTGTAAAGAATTAAATAAGTAAAAAAAAACCATGAAAAAAAATGACTGGGCAATGAAAAAGATAGTTACATGCGATTGGGCCAACAATATCTTCAAAATGGGGCTCCGGCGTTGTTTATACAACGCTTTTCGATTTTCTGGTTCAAAAACGCCGTGGTGGCGGTGGCTCCAGCGTGGTTGGACGTTGTTTTGCCAAAAACGCCCAAATACATAACGACTACAGGTGGTCTTATAAGTTAAATTATTTGTTCCTTAATCCTTTACCAATAAGGTGCAAGACTTTTGCCACATGTTTTAATGTGAAACAAGGCATTAGACCATGTGTGGTAATGCTCTTACCCTTTGACGTTTTGCGCCATGTGGCATCACAGTCAGCAATGGCGTATTATGGGGCGTTTTCTAAAATGGGTGTAGTGGCGATGTGGGACATTATGTTAAAAGAGGTTTAATAGAATTAAATAAAAATAACTATCAAAAAATGTTATTGGACAAAAAACCATTAAAAAGGATGATTGGTCAACACACATAGAGCTTGGGCGTGAAAAAAACAACGCCAAACCAAATTTTGTTAAAAAAAACGCCCAGAGGGGTGGGAGTTGGGCGTTTTTTAGAAGGAAAACGCCAAAAAAACCCCACTATGCATGGTCTTAAAAGTGTGTTATTTTTCATCTACAAATGTTAGCTTGTATCTGTCATGAAGAAAAAAAATGTGAATGATTCAATATTAAAGTCAAATGAACAGATAAAGGTGATAACACGCAGGGGCGGACCCACATTGAGTGGGTCGGGGTCCACGGACCCCAATCTTTTTTAAAAAATTAGTAGATTCGGTATATTAATTTTTGTAAGGACCCCATAAAAATATTTAGTTGGACCCCATAGTATCAAAAGGAAAGCTGTTGTGGTGGTTAATCCCTTGTTTGTTAACAAAGAGGTCATGGGTTCAAGTCTAATACCAGCCGATTTTTTGTTAAAATACACTTTTAAAATGTTAAAATGAATGAAAATTTACTCAATTCATGCCTTTGTGCTTAGACATGTGTTGTTTTGTTATTTATTTATCTTTTTTTAAAGGTTCCAAGCTCAATAAATCACCCCGACCCGACCCAAACGACGACCGACCCGAAAATTCTATCGTCTGGGTGTAAAAAATCCAAGTATCGAAAAAACTGGACTCCATTGGAAAAAAATCCTGGGTCCGCCACTGATAACACGAACAATAAGCAATATAATGAGGTCAACAGCATAAGGGTGAGCAGGGCGTTCTCGGTGACCCCATGCGGGGACCTCCTCCACCGAAGAGGGAGGTGCTGCCATTCAATCGGGGACCAACATCGGGGACCAAAATCGGTGGGACTTCACCGAAGAGAGGGAGGAGAGAGGGAGGAGTGGACCAATGAAAAATTTCCTTTTTTTTTTTTAATAAAAAATCAAGTCACCTAAGAGGGGAGTGCCGCCATCAATTTAGGGTGTTAGGGGAGTTTAAGAGGGGAGTTGACGTGGCACACAAGGATTGGTTATGCGTAAGAGAGGGGACTCCCCTCTTAGGGGAGTGCCCCCCTCACCCTAAACAACCGCCACACTAAAACTAGATGAGGTATGGTGTAGGGATTCAACTTTCAAGCTAAGGCCATTTAGCGTATTTGGGTGAGTGTGAGTGGGTTTTTAATTAATTTAATTATTATTATTATTATTTTTATTTCTAATTCTCTTTTTTTTTACAATACATGTTATTTTTTTCTAAAACACTTTTCTAATAATTTTTAAACAATAAATATCAATTATTTTTTGAACAAGTATTTACTAAATAAAAATAAAACATTTATATTGCTCAAATCGTAAAACCATTTACCTGTAAAAAATATAATTTATTTTGAAAATAACTTGGGTTTCTTAAAATTTATGCGGGAATGTTTAAAAAATAATAATAAGCAAAGCTGTGTAATTTATATTTTTTTTTTCTGGAAAGCTAATGAATTAAAGTTATTTGAAAAAAAAAAACTAAATTAGATAATGAAATATTATAAAAAAAAAAACAATTTGTCTTGTTGTCACCATCTTATTGGCTGATGGTTCTGATTTACACACTGTTAGCGTGACTACAGAAAAGACTTCCACGCCCCTCTCAACTCACCTGATGCAGTGTTGGTGTCACTATGAGCCGAAATGGAGGTGCTCCCACACCCTCACAAGAGTACAATATATGCTCTAAACATCTACATGAAATATTTACATCTTACGCTATCATATAATAATGACATATGTATTCTTTGAACACATATATGATTCAATGTGGTTTAAACACATGGCCATATATGCTTCTATGTCATTTATAGAAGACGATGTACTAAGAACCCCCCTTTCATGAATTGTGTGGGGGGGATGCCACATTATGTGGTTTGCGAGATGTCTGGATACAAGCTACCAATGCTAAGATATTACCTGTCCGTACCACTGCCTGCCTTATTTTTTATCATGGTCTCCAGTACTACAAATATTGTTCGTTTCATCCATGAGAAGCTTACAAATTTGTTTTTATTGTCCAAGTTTCTTTGATAATTTTTGAGAAGTTACATTCCTTACGATCAGGTATCCATTCTCAAATGATGTAATAAAACAGAACAATAATGTAAGTCATTTTTTTTTTAATTTTTTTTATTTCATTCCAATAAACACGGCAAATTACATAAGAATAACAGGTAGACGGGCAATAAACTACGCCGCCATCCCCTTCTGAATGGAAAACCCTAATCTACTAAAAACAAAGCCTCGCCCCTGAGGGGTCGAAAAGTTGCTCTGGACCACACGCTGAACTCTAGCCAAGAACCGAACCGCCTCCGGCGCCAAGGAGCCGAACACGTCAAACGCTAGGGGGACAAAGGCATGCTGATTATCCTCACAAGCTTTCGCGTGCTTTTCCACTTTCTTAGACTCTGCTTTCAATACCGCTTGCCCCGCCACAAACTCATTTTCCCGAAACCCGGCTAGGGAGGATACACCTGTGGGATCGACACAAGCATGTTTCCCGCCCTCCCAACCAAAAACTAGCACGTCAGCCGGGCGTAGGGTGGACCTCCCTCCCGTCGGGTCTGTAAGAAAATTAACCGGTGCCTCTTTCTTTTTAAATTATAAAAATCTAGTTCAACCCAAATAACAAAAGAACTTCAAAAGGTAAGAAGATAGGAAATCACGTGATCAGTCGTTCGACCTCGTTGACGTCGAGCATGCAATGTTTTTAGTCTTATCGTCTGCGTGTTCAAATTGTTCTCTTCATAACCAAGCTATTCCCGATCATTTTTCACATTTTTCTTCTTTTCAATATCATCACCGACCCACTTTCTCTCTAAACCCAAAACAACCCAAAATCCCATATATTCTTAAAAACATTAAACTGAAACAACACAATACGCCATTTTTCGAAATTTGTTTGTCCCAGACACTCATACACCTCAACAACACCCCTAATTATTTATAGATTTGATAATATCACTATCTTCCTCTGTTTCCTTACTCATCAAGGTACTATTTTTCTCTTAATTTTGTCCTTAATTTGTGTTTCTTGACACAATTACTTGATTGATATTGATCCCAGTGTTAAACCATGTAATGGGTCTGTTTTAATTTCGATAATTCACCTTTTGTCGCTTCAAATTTCGAAATTTTATCTGGGTTTCGTTCTTGAAACCCTAATTTTGTACTTTCTACTGTAATCGTTATCTTTTTAATTGCTATGATCATTTTCTTGACGAATTGAGCTATCTTGATACTCTGATCACCTATTTAACTGTTAAAGGTGTTTAATTTACAATAAATTTATCATTTTTTGGATGCTTTAGGGGTAGAATCAGATAATAAGATAATCAAGAATCAAGATTTTGATTTGATTTTGAAATTCTGGACTGTGTTCAGGTTATTTGGAGCTGTTTGCTACATTGGCTTGGACTCTGATAAAAAACATGAAACTGTTGTAAATCATCTGCTTTGAGTTGCAGATAAAAAGATCAAGAACTGGGCCTGTTAGGTTAGGATCATAGTGGTCTAGTGGATACTGTTAATATGGAGAAAGTTAGAACAATTCTAACACATACATACCCTTACCCACATGAGCATTCTCGACACGCGATAATTGCAGTCGCAGTTGGTTGCCTGTTTTTTATCTCATCAGACAACATACATACACTCATCCACAAGTTAGACAACAACATAAAATGGTGGTCGATGTACGCCTGCTTATTAGGGTTTTTCTATTTCTTTTCATCTCCTTTTGTAGGAAAGACAATTAAGCCAAGTTATTCAAATTTCAGTAGATGGTAAGTTGCTTTCTTTAAAAAAAATATTTTATGTTTTGAATTTTTTTATAATTATTAATATATTTTTTTGCAGGTATATAGCATGGATATTAGTGGCTGCTGTATACCATCTTCCCAGTTTTCAATCAATGGGAGTGGATATGAGGATGAATCTTTCGTTGTTTTTGACGATATACATTTCATCCATTTTTGTACTCATAGTTTTCCACTTAATTTTTTATGGTCTTTGGTATGTGGGTCTTGTTTCTCGAGTGGCAGGAAGGAGACCCGAGATCTTGACCATTGTTCAAAATTGCGCGGTACGTCCTATAAGTTAAATTGATAGGTCTTTTTAGACCGGAGGGAATGGGGCTCGTCCCCCGGCCCGTCCCCATGTCGCCGCCCCATCTTCCCACCCCCTTGCTCCGGCGCCGGGCCAGGCCCGTGATAATCGGCCGCTGGTAGCCGATCTCGACGCCCCTCATTCCCTCACACACTCCTATACATACATACATATATATATAAAGGGGTTCATCCCCCACCCCCCTAGGTCCATCCCCTCCAAGCCCGAGCCTACGTGGCGCTGACGTGGCGGCCCATCCCCTTGGGGATGAGGCTCTCCATACCCACTAGTCTTAGAGGTGGAAAAATTGGCAGGTTGGATCACTTATTCGGGTCAAACATGTAGCTTCGGGTTGGGTTGACCAAAGACACTTCCTGTTGAATTTTGATATATAGTCAAAATGTCAAATATTATTGAATATGTGTATTATGCTAGGTTACTATTTTTTTTCAGTTATACCCATTTGACCTGTTAGAGATAAAAAAAACACAACCCAAATTGTTTTTAGTTCTCATAGTGTGATTGTTTGTGTAGGTGTTAAGTGTGGCGTGTTGTGTGTTTTATAGCCACTGTGGCAATCAAGCACTGCACGAAAAACGATTGGGCCGAAGAGATTCGGGCCTGTTTTCACTTTTGAAGAAGGGTGAACCGAGCATATGGCTGTCAAAATTCCTTAAAATGTATGAACTAAAAGACGAAATCTGCAAATCATGGTTTGCGCCTGTTGGGTCCGCTGGTGATTATCCACTTCTTTCCAAGTGGGTTATATATGGAGAAGTATGCCTTTTGTTTCTCATTTTGTTCAGTTTGTAATTAAGGTTTTAATTATGTATCAACTTATTTGTTTCTTTTTTTTCTTCATTTCAGTTTTCTTGTAGTGGTCCCTGCGAGTCATCAGATGAAATATCTCCTATTTATTCCTTATGGGCAACATTTATAGGCCTTTATATGGCTAATTATGTGGTGGAAAGATCAACAGGGTAAGTTGGTTGCTTTCAATTTTACACCAAAAAATTAGAAATTTAGAGGGTTTTGAATTTTTTACATTAATCATCAGATGGGCTCTTACTCATCCTCTGTCGGTCGAAAAAACCGAGAAGTTGAAGAACAAGCAGATGAAACCTAACTTTCTCGATATGGTTCCTTGGTATTCAGGGTATAATTTCTTTTTTCTTTTATATATATATGTATATATAGGAAGAGGATCATGAGAAACTCTTTATAAATGAGAAAACTAAAAAGCACGCTGCGGACCGCAAGGAATTGTGCTTGCCGTCCGCAAGGGCGTTTTTTTATATTACATATTACACGTGTGTAATAGTACATTTTTTTTATTTCGTAATTTTATTTTTTTGGATATACTGCATATATGCATTATACGAAAAATGAAAATTTTAGAAAAAAACGTAGTATTACGCATATGTAATATATCATGTATTACACATGTATAATACATCGTTTTTTGCCTTGCGGACCGCAAACAATTTTCTGTTGCGGTATGTAGCGTGTTTTTTTTTTAAATTCTGGATGTGTGTATTACGTATGTGTAATACAACTTCAGATGGAGTTTTTTAGTTTTCTCATTAAGAGGAGTTTTCTCACGATCCATCCCTATATATATATGTCATGTATATGTGTTGGCTGTCGCAGGACATCAGCTGATTTATTCAAGACCGTGTTTGACCTCCTTGTATCCGTGACTGTATTTGTCGGAAGATTTGATATGCGAATGATGCAGGTTCAACATCTTTACAAGTTGTAATGAATCTGTATATGTATAAATAACGATATTTTACGACCTTACTTTTCTTCCTTCCATAGGCAGCAATGAGTAAGGTCCACGAAGGAGTAAAAGAGGATTTCTTATACGATCATCTTAGTGAAAAAGATCAACTTTGGTTTGATTTCATGGCTGATACGGGTGATGGCGGGAATTCATCGTATTCTGTTGCCCGACTTCTTGCACAACCTTCACTATACGCTTTAGATAATAATTCTCTACAACAATTACCTCGTGGAGACCTCCTTCTTATCGGTGGTGATCTTGCGTAAGTTAATTACTTAATTTCACATTTACCCTTCCTTCATTTATGTATGTATGTTGTAAGTAAACACCGTCGGTTTCGTAACTTTCGTTTTAGGTATCCTAACCCTTCAGCGTTTACTTACGAGAAGCGGTTTTTTCGTCCATTTGAGTATGCTCTTCAATCACCATCATGGTATAAAGATGTGCATATTGCGGTAGAAAAACCCGAACTGCCATTTGGTGTAACCGATTTAAAACAATACGATGGGCCCCAATGCTTTGTTATCCCCGGTAACCATGATTGGTTTGACGGGCTTCAAACTTTTATGCGGTATATTTGTCACAAAAGCTGGTTAGGTGGATGGTTAATGCCGCAAAAGAAAAGCTACTTTGCGTTACAATTACCGAAAGGGTGGTGGGTTTTCGGTCTTGATTTAGCTCTTCATAATGACATGGATGTTTATCAGTTTAAATTCTTTGCAGAGTTGATCAAGGAAAAGGTAAAACCCAAAAACTAAATTTATTAATGTGTGCGTGTTTGTGTGTATATTCAGTGTAAGTAATGGCTTTTTTTTTTGTTCTAGGTTAAAGAAAATGATTCTGTGATCATAATGACACATGAACCCAATTGGATATTGGATTGGTACTGGGATGATGTTACTGGGAAAAACGTTACATATCTTGTTAAAGATCATCTAAAAGGAAGGTGTAGACTTCGAATGGCGGGTGATCTACATCATTACATGCGTCATTCTCGTGTTCCAACTGAAAATCCCGACTCTGTACAACATTTACTTGTAAACGGTTGTGGTGGGGCGTTTTTACATCCTACACACGTGTTTCGTGGTTTTGATAAAGCATATGGTACAGCTTATGAAATGAAAGCCGCTTATCCAGAAGTTGAAGATTCAAGCCGGGTATGTTTTGTTTGATTAAACGATATGCATGATTTGTTACTCAAATCATTAAACTTATGATCGTGTTATACAGATTGCCCTTGGAAATATCTTGAAGTTCCGGAAGAAAAACTGGCAGTTTGATTTCATTGGCGGGTTCATTTACTTCATATTAACGTTTTCCATGTTCCCACAGGTATGTATGACTCGTCGTATAACCCGACTTGTATGAAATCATCATCATCATCATCATCGTACTCAGTATATCCCACCTATAGCAAAGCTAAGGTAGGGTCTGAGGAGGGTGGGATGTAGACAGCCTTACCTCTACCCCGTAGAAATAGAGAGGCTGCTTCCAATGAGACCCCCGGCTCGATTGTGGTTTTGCATCAAGCCTTGGACATAAGGCACATAACACTCAGCAATTGAGACAAACGCCAATTGGTGCATGTACCCCCTTGTCTTTCGGCTATCAACGCCACCACATGATGCCTGATTAACGATCCCCTCTTTTTAACGTTATTTTCACGAAATTAGTAAAATAACGTTAAAAATTAGTGCACTTTTGCTTTTGCCCCCCCGAGCGCCCACACATATATTACATTATATGAGCAGACCGCAAGCGGGGCTCAAGATACCATCAAACAAACTATAACTGATTTAATGAGCCATTCGCAGTTTCACAGTCTGAATTTGTTCATACTTACACATGCATGGCTTAATCTTTGAAATCTCAATACAATAATATGTACTGTTTACTTTTTCAGTGTAACCTTGGCCATATATTACAAAAGGATGACACATTTTCGGACCACGTATGGAGCTTTTTGAGCACCATATGGGACGCTTTTATGTACATGCTCGGGCAATCTTATGTGTCATCTACGGGTGCTTTATTATTATTGGTAGCTGGGGTATCATTCGTTCCTCCAAAAATGTCACGGAAAAGGAGACTTCTAATCGGGCTTCTGCATGTTTTGGCTCATCTTTCTGCTGCTTTAATTCTTATGTTGTTAATGGAATTAGGCGTTGAGATATGCGTTCAACACAACCTTTTAGCAACTTCCGGTTACCACACATTATATGAATGGTACAGACAAGTGGAAAGCAAGCATTTCCCTGACCCGACCGGCCTTCGGACCCGTATAGAGCAATGGACTTTCGGCCTTTATCCCGCGTGCATCAAGCATCTAATGTCAGCTTTTGATGTTCCTGAGGTTTGGTTTTCGCAATCTTTGTTTCCTTTTCGGGTGTGGTGAATGTTAGTTATTTGTTAAGAGTTCTGAATTTCTAACACAACATGAACCTAATACATAATTCGATGGTTTAGGTTTAGACTAAACATGTTCAGGTCAATTTTAGGCCGACCATTCTTATCTAAACATGTCATGTTCTGTTGACTTGATGAGTTTACAGTTTGACCCGTTCAACCTGTTTAATTTTATAATTATTTCTTTTGAAAAGGTCATTGAGTATTTTATATGAAAATAGAAAATACAAATGGTCATCAAGTTATAGTTTAAACACAATAATTAATATAAAAATGTATTTTTATTGTAAATTTGTAACTTTTAAGTATTAATATGAGAAATAAATAAAATAAAATAAAATAAAACTTTGGTTGAATGGGATATTATCATGTAACATTTGGTTTCGTCCCGCCTATCCGCGTACATGACCTGTTTAACACCGCTAATTATCTTACAATCAGGTGATGGCTGTGACACGGAGCAACATATGCAAAAACGGGATGATTTCTCTCTCGCGAGGCGGTGCAACGATATACTACGCATCAGTGTTCCTTTATTTCTGGGTGTTCTCAACACCTGTGGTTTCACTTGTATTCGGAAGCTATTTATACATTTGTATCAATTGGCTTCACTTACACTTTGATGAAGCATTTTCTTCCTTACGAATCGCCAATTACAAGTCATTCACCCGGTTCCACATAAAAACAGATGGCGATCTCGAAATATTCACTCTGGCAGTCGACAAGGTACACCATTCTCTCCGTTCTTTAACCTTAAAACATGCTAAACAATGATCTAAACTTGTCGTTAAAACAATTTACAAGGTCCCGAAGGAATGGAAGCTGGATCCCGGGTGGGATAACGAGGTGCGACAGCCGCATCAAGCAAGCCATCACCGAAAGTATCCGAGCAAATGGAGAGCAAAAGCTTTTCATCAAGATCCTGTAAATACTGTACGGATTGTCGATCATTTCGTTATTCAACCTATTCACAGACTGCAGGTAGCGGCAGTAAATGGGTCAGTGTCTCACTGACAGTTTAGATCATAGTTGTAGGGTTACTTGTAATAGAAGTTATATCATACTCATGCAAATGACAGTTCATTACAAAACTTTAGAAGCAATACATTGATTAACTTTTCGGTTCACCGCATGATAATTAGACGAATTAGCGTTCCCATATACATGAAACACTTGTTTGTTTCTTTTAAGCATTTGTTCTTCTCGTCTCTCGACCAATGCTGCAATGAAAGATTATATAAATTAACATCGTAACATATCAAAAGGTTAAGAAACATGTATAATAAAAATTAAGCTAGGTTAAGACCTGTGCCAACGCGTTAAGCTTATCTCGCATGCCCTTTAGCAACTCTTCAGGGTCCCCAGGCCACTTGCAAATGGCGAGCTCTTTGCCTTCTAGCAACTTTTCAGAAACCTAAGTCCGGTATCAAAGAGTTAATTATATAATAACACAATATATAGATGGTAAAAGAACACACCTTACCTTTCTTGCAATCACTTGACCGCCTGCAATGTGTGAGAAGTAAATATTGTAGAGATGACAGAAGAACAAAGGGGGACTTTGGGCTGCAAGTTCTTCCAAATACTTGACATACTTCTTGCTTGTAAACAGAGGTTCAGGTATGGTTACATCTTGTTGGCCAAGCCATTCTATATCCTTTGCAAAGCTTTTAGATCTTTCTAATCCAATGTTTCTAAAGTATGCAACTGTAATAATCAAGTTCAAATCCATCATCAAACTTCATGAACATTGTGCAATAATAAAATAACAGTTTAACTTTCAAAAATCAAATCCTTCATCAATCTTCATGGATAGGCAACTATATAAGCTTATCATACATATATATTAGAGTAAATTGCCACAATCGTCCCTGAGATTTAGGTATGTTTGCCAGTTTCATCCAAAATTACTTTTTTGTGCCAAATAGCCCTTCACCTTTGGCATTTTTTTGCCATTTTCATCAAAACAACTAACTTAGTTTACTTTTTCTGTTAAGTTGAAGGATAATTGGATGAAACTGACAAATATAAAACCTCAGGGACGATTTTGGCAATTTAATTAAATTCTTTTTAATTTCTTTTATTTAATTAATTTTGTCACATATATATAAAACAGAATATACATGCAATTCTTATAAAAAAAATTAATAGTTTTGTCACATAAATTTTATAAATTTTCATCCAACCACTAACTCAGTTATTTTTTTCTATTAAGGTGAAGAATCTTTTAAATTTTATAAAGTAAGACAAATTAATTTCCAGTTTTTTTATAAAGAGAAAACGATATATAAAATAAACATACTTATCGGTTCGGTTCAAAAATTCCGTCTAAACTAACCGAACCGGACCACAAACACCCTTACCGGTCCAGCCTTCCCAACCAAAACCATACTTATTAGTTCGGTTCATAAATTTGGTCTAAGACCCTCCGTAATGCAGCGCTACATCACGCCTTGGGAGGTTATGGCGCCCATAGCACCGCCCACACCATCTTCCCCCCACTCACACACATATATCCATACGTATGTATAATTGAAGGGGTTATATAAGCCCCTTACCACTACACCCTCTTGTCATATAAAGCCCCTCTCTTACGTATTTCGCCACTTGTCGCATAACGCCTCAAAGGGGCTTTATGACTACACATGGCCTAACTAAGCAAACCGGAGCGTAAACACCCTAGGAAATCTATACTCAATGAGGGTTTGCAGAAACTTACAAGAAACATCTTGAGATTCATCGACCATTCGCTCAACCGTCCTAAAAACAAACTCACTATCAACCAAATACCTCAAAAACCCATCCAATTCAGGCTCCCACGTCCGATCATCGTCATCGGAACCCTCACTTTCTCTCTCATCCAATTTATCAGTCTCAAGTTTCAGCTTCTTCTCACGTAATTTCATCGCAACAAATCTCATTTCTTCAGTAATCCCTTGCGCTTCCCCTGGCCGGAGCCGCCGGTACGCCTTCCGCTTCTTCTTCACCGGCGGCAGCAGGTTGTTTGGCGAAGATTCGTCTTGTGGTGGTGAAATTGTTGAAGAATCGGTGGTAGTTGAGTTTAAGCAGTAGGAGATGAATGGAACCCTAATTGAATTTGTTAGGGTTATTCGTGTGGGTGTTGAGTGGAGAGGATAATGAAGTGAGGTTCGAGATGGTTGTGGTGAGGGTGTGAATGTCGGTAGGTTTACAGTTGCTGCTGCTGCTATGTGTGGTGGTTTCATGGTGGTGTTTTTCTGGTTGTTCTCCGGTTAATCGGAAAATAGGGTTGTTTGATAGTTGCAGACTTGCAGGGCAACGGTGTGCTCTATCCCCCAATTTGAGAGAATTGTAAATATGTTTTTGAGTAAACTAGGGGCATGTTTGGGTAAGCTTTTTGAAACAACTTATTGACTTATTGGCTTTTTGAAAAGTCATAAGCTCTAAAATGATGTTTGGCAAAGAGGGTGTATGTGAGGGGAAAAAGTCAATAAGTCATAAAATCCTGACTTTTCCAAGAAGCCAATAAATCAATAAGTTGTTTCTAAAAGCTTACCCAAACATGCCCTAGGTGCATGTTTGGGATTCCTTTTCAAAAGGACTTTTGAAGCTTAAAAGGAATTATTAACTTCTTAAAAGTTAAAAGGAATGCCAAACATCCATCTAAGAAGGACTTTTGGAGCTTAAAGGAATCCCAAACACACTTTGAAAAGGCCTTTTATGCTTAATTTTGTCTTCAAAAAGGAGAAGTGAATAAGTAAGAATTTCTTACTTATTCCTTCTCAATAGGACTTTTGAGGAAAAAGGAAACCCAAACACCCCCTAGAACTTGAGTGTTATTCTGTAAACAATGAGTAAAATGCACGGATAGTCTCTATGGTTTGGTGAAATTTAACCTTTAGTACTCGATTTTTCAAAATTATATGGCTTGATAAGTTGTTACTCAGATAGTCCTCAAAACGCTGGAGGTTAGTTTTTTTGGTCAAGTGGGTGTGAAATGACAAGGACTATCCAAGTAACAACTTGTCAAACCATAGGGCTATCCGAGTAACAACTTATCAAACCACATAGACTAAGAGTGTAATTCTGAAAAGTTTGGGACTAAAGGTGAAATGTCACTAAACCACAGAGACTATCCGTGCATTTTACTCTTACACAATTTTGCATATTGAGCCTCTAACCTTTTTTTTTTTTTTTTTTTTTTTTTTGTAACTGGAGTTCCTATGGTTTACACTTTATTGCACCATGAGTCATTCTGTGAAATAAATGTTAAATAATCGTTTGAAATGTTGTGAAAAACCCAAAACGCCCTCGTTATTATGTTAAAGCAACATGCGTCCATGCAGATTCAACACCTTCAAATCAAATGAAACAATTTCCCTCCAAATGTATTCAATCTTATTTTACCACCAAATGCAAACCAACACTATCGCGGCTCCCGACCCCTACCTCGGGAGCAGGCGCCGTGAGATCACAGAGCGGGTGGTATCGGTGTTTATTAATTTGGTAGCAGAAATGAGACATTAGGACCGTAGTTAGGAAATATTATCAGAGTTTTAAAACACCAAACTTTTTATAGTAAATAAATGGGAGAAAACCCAAGTTTCATTAATAGTACATTTGTAAGGATAAACCCTAATTTATTGAAAACATAAACTCCTTTTATTTAGTTAACTTTTATAGCCACTTGTTTAAGCCTTCAGTGCTCTCCAGCTGGCTTCTATAAGCTTCACGTTAAGTTACATGAAACGCGTTTTAAAAAGATTTTATCAGCAAGAAATACTGGCGAGTGCATCCCAGTTTAATCAAAACAAGTGTTTATAACTTTACAGTATTAAGATTTATAATGTTTATATCTATCCAATTATTCAATACAGCATTGCTACTGAGCAACCTTTGTCCCCCGTGCTTGCGGTCATGCTACTATTCGCAATAGTAACGAGTGTCAAGTAATGTATACAAAACCCCATATACTGATGATAATTGTAGAATTTCCAAAAAACTTAATCACTGTAAGTATATTTGATAAACATTTAGGTTTTGTAAAATATTTGAAACAATGGCTCACAAACGGTGAGAAAAGGAGAATGACTCACAAAAAGGTTTTATAAAAAGAGAATGTACTCACTTTTTTGACTTCGGTGTTACTATAGATTCCTGTTGCTTTTCCTGGTTATTTGTCTATTAAAATTAAACAATGCACATGTGTTAGTAAGATAACCCAAATCACATTAGCCATACAACACGAGACAGAACTCCAACGAATTGAGTCAGGTAGAGCCTTGACATGCGTTACGGAGCCCTAGATCAATAGAGTAGGGTAACAAATACGTGACCGGGGTTATAAAACTTACAACGAGGCAGAGCTTCACTTTTTAGGGGTATTATTCCTGATATAATAGCACTATAGCTATGAGAGAGAAATAGATTTTGAATGAGGAACAACTGAGGCCATCGACCTCAATTTATAGCCTGATCAGGGGTCGACTCGCGCCCCGCGACCCACCATTTGTCTCGCGGCCTGCGAGAGGCATAGGTTAGGGCCTAGCCTTGGCGACTCATTGGTCTAGACTTAACACGCATGAGGACACGTGGCTGCATGGGGTTCCGCCACCTGACCCTCGGTCGCGACCCGCGACTCGCAAGCTTAGGAGGGTCGCGGCCCGCGAGTTCCTCTATTATTTGTTTTTGTTGATTTTTTTCATTAACAAAAATGTTATTCAGGTTCATTTACGAGTGTACGTGATATAATTAGGGTGTTTAGGAGGATTGTTATATCATCCCCACCTTGTTTTAAATCTCGTCCTCGAGATCCACTGAACAGGTGTGGATATTTTCGTTGCATTTCCGACTCAAGTTCCCAAGTGTATTCTGGTCCTATCTTGGAATCCCATTTCACTTTGACCAGAACTAATCTCTTGTGTTTGAGATTCTTGATCTTTCTATCTTCGATCTGAAGTGGTTTTTCTATGAACTTAAGTTTCTCATTTATCTCTATGTCCTGAAGAGGTACTACTAATGATTCGTCTGCTAAGCACTTTTTTAGGTTACATACATGAAATACATCATGTATTCCTGTCATTTCCTCCGGCAGTTGTAGCTGATAAGCTACTGGTCCTATCCTTTTGATAATCTCAAAAGGTCCAACATACATGGGGCTTAGCTTTCCTCTTTTAACGAATCTGAGTACTCCTTTCCATGGAGAAACTTTTAACAATACCTTATCTCCAACTTGAAATTCCAATGGTTTTCCTCTGTTATCTGCATAACTCTTTTGACAATCTCGTGTTGCTTTTAGTATTTCCTTGACTTGAATAATCTTGTCTGTTGTTTCTTGCACTATCTCTGGTCCAGATAGTTGTTTTTCTCCAATCTCTGCCCAACAGACTGGAGTTCGGCACTTTCGTCCATAAAGTGCTTCAAATGGTGTAGCATTGATACTGGTATGATAGCTGTTATTGTAGAAAAATTCTATTAATGGTAAATGATCGTCCCAATTTCCTCCGAAATCAATTACATAGGCTCTAAGCATATCTTCCATTGTCTGAATTGTCATTTAGCTTTGTCCGTCTGTTTGAGGATGGTAGGCTATGCTTAGATTCAACCTGGTTCCCATTGCTTTTTGGAAACTTGTCCAAAAATGAGATGTAAAACGGCTATCTCTATCTGACACAATAGATAAAGGAATTCCATGTAATGAAACTATTTCATTTACATATAACTTGGCTAACTGTTCCATACTGAAAGTTTCCTTCATAGGTAAGAAATGAGCAGATTTGGTTAATCTGTCAACAATCACCCAGATTGTATCATTACCTTTTCGTGTCTTGGGTAATTTGGTAACAAAGTCCATTGTTATCAATCCCCAATTCCAGATTGACATTTCTAATTGTTGCAATAACCCTGAAGGTTTCTGATGCTCAGCTTTAACCTGTGAACAAGTTAGACATTTAGCAACATAGTTTGCTATATCCTTTTTCATTCCTATCCACCAGAAATTCTTTCTTAAGTTTTGATACATCTTATCACTACCGGGATGTATCGTATACTTAGACTTATGGGCTTCTTCTAGAATTTTGTGGTGTAGGTTTCCTTGTTTAGGTATCCACATTCTTTTCTTATGGAATCTCCAAATTCCATCTGTCCCTTGTTCTAATTCCTTAATCATTCCTTTTAAATCTTCAGCATCGTCCTTGATTGTTGTTTCCTGTATCTCTCTAATTTGCTCATTTAAATCTATCTACAGATTTAATCTGAGAGAGCATACTTGTTTTGGCTTTTCATGATACTTTCTACTTAAAGCGTCATCTACTACATTAGTTTTTCCTGCATGATACTGGATATCACAATCATAATCACTATGAACTTCCATCCAACGTCTCTGTCTCATATTTAATTCTTTTTGCCCAAAAACATATCTTAAACTCTTATGATCTATGAATACAACAAACTTACTACCGTAAAGATAGTGTCTCCAAATCTTAAGGGCAAAAACTATGGCTCCTAATTCTAGATCATGGGTTGTATAATTCTCTTCATGTTTCTTAAGTTGTTTAGAGGCATAAGCTATAACCTTTTGATGTTGCATCAACACACATCTATAACCTAACTTAGACGCATCACAATAGACTATTAAGTCTTTAGTTCCTTCTGGTAACGCGAGTATGGGTGCGTTGGTTAAACTTTGCTTTAAAATCCTAAAGGCTTCTTCCTGTTTTGGTCCCCATTCAAACTTAGCTGATTTGCAAGTTATTTTGGTTAATGGAGTGGCTATTCTAGAGAAATCTTGAATAAAACGTCTATCATATCCTGCCAGTCCAAGAAAACTTCTTACTTCCGTTGGTGATTCAAGGACTTTCCATTTTGTAATTGTCTCGATCTTTGTGGGATCCACATGAATTCCTTCATGATTAACCAAATGTCAAAGGAATTGCACTTTTTGTAACCAGAATTTGCATTTTGAGAATTCAGCATAAAACTTTTCCTTTCTCAATAATGTCAAAAGTGTATGTAAATGCTCTGCATGATCCTCTTTACTTTTAGAGTAAATTAGAATATCATCTATAAAGACAATTATGAATTTATCCAGGTATGGCTTACATATCCTGTTCATCATGTCCATAAATGCGGCTGGGGCATTGGTTAAACCAAATGGCATGATTATAAATTCATAATGACCGTACCTTGTTCTGAAAGCAGTTTTAGGAATGTCCTCTTCCTGTACTTTCAATTGATGATATCCTGAGCGTAAGTCGATCTTAGAATAGAATCGAGCTCCTTGAAGTTGATCGAACAGATCATCGATTCTTGGTAGTGGGTACCGATTTTTAATTGTAACCTTGTTGAATTCTCTGTAATCAATGTACATACGCATCGATCCATCCTTCTTTTTGACAAATAACGCCGATGCTCCCCATGGCGATGAACTAGATTGTATGAAACCTTTGTCAAGTAGTTCGTCCAATTGTTTCTTCAGTTCCTTCATCTCTGTCGGTGCTAGATGGTAGGGTGCTTTGGCAATCGGGGTCGTTCCTGGTATTAGGTGAATTCTAAATTCAACCTCTCGATCTGGCGGTAATCCAGGTAACTCTTCTGAAAAAATGTCTGAGAATTTAGATACTACGGGAATATCTTTTAATTCTTTTCCTTTAGTGTTAATGATTATGGAAATCATATACATTATTGCTCCTTTCCTAGTTGCATAGCTTGCAGCTTTCATCGCAAAGATGAATTTTGTTGACCTGGTTGGCTTGTCTCCTTTAATTGTGATCTTTTCACCCTTTGGTGTACTTACTTGCACTGACTTTTGATCACATAAAATACTGGCATGATTGGCTACCAACCAATCCATTCCTAGTACAACATCAAATCCAACCAGATTCATTGGGTAAAGGTTAGCAGAAAAATTATGGTTTAGAATTTCTATCTTTGCTCCCTGCAGGATTTCACTTATCATAATAGAATCTCCATTTGCCGTCTCCACCAGACAATCTTGTTGAAGTTTAGTTAATGGTTGGTTGAGAAGTGTGTAGAAAGAAGTATTGATAAAACTTTGGTTTGCACCAGAGTCAAATAATACTTTGGCAAAAATATCATTAACTAAAAACTTACTGGCAATCACATCCAGAATCATCTTGGCTTCTTCGGCTGTCAGAAAGAATGCTCTGGTATTCTTCTTGGGTCCTTCAGTTGCCTTAGCTTTGCTGGTTGTCGCTAGAACTAGTTTTGGATAGTTCAGTTTGATATAACCAGCTTCTCCACAATTGAAACATAGCCTATTGCTAGCTTTCGTTCGACATTCTTCTTCCTTATGCTCGGGTTTCTTGTAGAAATTACAATACCTTGCACATTTTCCGTAATGCTTTTTCTTACATATCTTACTGAAAAATGAAGAAGATGAACCTGTTCCTTTTCCACGAAATTCCTGGAAAATTTTCTGAGCTAGATTCCTTTTCTGATTTTCCTCTTGTGTGCGTACCAGTTCATCAGTCAAGGTGTTGGCTAGTTCTACTACTTCTTCTATGGTTTGTGGTCTAGCTGCCTTGACTACGTGTCTGATTTCACTGATTAATCCCCAGATGTAACGAGAGATTAATACTGGTTCTGGTGAGGCTAAGGTTGATACTATCCTAGCATATTCGAAGAATATGGTAGTGTAACCCTTGCAGTCTATTCAAGTCATTTTAAGATTTAAGAACTTATTAGCAATCTGTTCTTTTTCATGAGGAGGACAAAATTTTCTTTCGACTATTTCCTTAAAGTTAGTCCATTCCATATTATAAACTCTGTCACTTCCTCTAGACTAGAGAATGGTATTCCACCACTCTAGGGCGGCATTCTTAAAAATATTAGAATGAAACATAATTTTATCTTCATCTGAACATTTACTTATTTTTATGACTGCTTCTGTCTTTTCTATCTAGCATAAGGCTGCAATGACTCATTCATTGTATGAGAATTCTATTGGTTTGTAGGCCAGTAATTCTTTATAAGAACAACCATATGAGATGGTTCTTCTTCTTTTTGAAATTGGAGCTTGGATCAGTGGTCCGTGATTTTCGTTCACACTGTGACTTGGTTCAGTGTTTGCATGTTTATTATTTTCTGCTTCTTTAACAGTCTTGATAATATATGCCATAGCATCTATAATTCCATGTGTGACTATATGTTCGATGACACTATTATTCACTTGGTTCCCGTTATTATCATTATTCTGGTTTTCCTGATTTACTTCGTTATCCATCTGAATTGCAAACATTTATCAGGTATTAATATCACAAGATAAGATTTAATACAAACAATCATACAAATAGATTGATCAAAAACGTCGAACATTGCGACTTTACTCTTTATATATATATATATATATATATATATATATATATATATATATATATATATATATATATATATTTATATCTGTATATATGCATCGATTACAAATTACAATTGAAAATTAAACACACTAGTAATTATGCATCGATAGGTTATTTAGTCTATCTATTTTAGTTGCTTATATATATATATATATATATATAGGGTAAGGTTATTGTAAAAAAGGTTAAAAGTGTGAGAAAGGTGAGAAATATTGTGGAGATGACATGCGTCCTAAATCTAAATTAATTCAAAAGGGTAAACAAGTAATTTTATCATTAATTCAATTAATTAAAAACTTCCCATAACCGCCACCTTAATTATAGGAACTGGATTTTTTTAAAAGATCTCTATAAACACCATTCAGCAAGTATATAACACCATTCAGTAAGTATATAACACCATTCAGCAAGTATATAACACCATTTAGCAAGTATATAACACCAACGGTACTTGAATCTTAAGTCACGGTCATGTCTCGCCCCCCGGTATAGTGACCGGTTCCATGTTTTCCCCGAATTTCATCAGTTCTAGGCTCAAGTGCCTGTTCATCCATCTTCATTACAAAGCAATAAAGTATATAACACCATACAATAAAGTATATAACACCATTCAGCACATATATAACACAATTCAATAAAGAATATAACACCATTCAGCACATATATAACACCTTCAATAATCATTACACCTCTGTATCATCTTCTCCACTTCCGGCACTATTATGGGTGAAATTCTGAGCCCATATCCTGAGAAATATCTTGGGTTATATCTTGGTTATATGATATTTGTTCACATCCGGGATGCTGATTCAGGATATTGGTAACATCCTGAATGGTATCCTCAGGATCACTAACGGATTATGTGCAGGTACGTGGGTTAGAAGCTAGCAACGTTCACAAGGACTCATTCCGCGGAAGACTCGGTCCAAGTCGTTCAAATAAAGACGTTGAAGCCGCATTACTCGGTCTACAATGTTTACAATGGAATATTCGGAGCATCCCATATTTATAGGAATTTTTGTTTGTAATTCGTTACTATAAATAGGTGGGTATATCAGATCGAATAGGACATCACATCAACACTCACTACACTCTTACACTTGTTCTCTAGCAATTTTCACTTTCGCACAAAAGCATTGTAACACTTAGCGATCTGGTCAATATCCTGCACTGTATCCTGAAGTTCAAAGCAATAAGAAGAATAAGGCAGCTGCGATTGTCAGCTCCTGAGGTTTTATGCCGGCGATCTAGATTGATCAAGGGCTTTCCTCGTATATCTCGTGTCACCCCCTTTACTTTTTGCTCATTGTTTGATCGTAGATACAGCTCAATATCCTGAGCCGTATCCTGAATACTGTTTTTCCAAACAACTTAACCAGCATATTTTCAACACACTTTTTAGCACACTACCTCACTTAACTAATTTGATCACTTAATTGCTTCGGTAATTTTTGACCAAAACAATTTGGCGCCCACCGTGGGGAAAATGGTGCTCTCTTTACTAAAAATCTTTGTGAAATCATTAATCGGTTTTTTGTTTTTTCTAAACTTTTTGCCACATTGTTTACAATGGCCTCAAGATCAAACATGAGCTCCTCCACTGTGTCTGCTACAACTTCTGCTACTATTGGTCCGGTGCTTCCACCACCTCCTCCAAGGATGCAATCTTCTTCACAACCTCAGGATATTATCCCTACTCGGAGTATTCAGGGATCTGCTCCCATTTTGCTTCTAATGATGAAATTCTAACCTTATTTGGAAGTGTGCAGGAACAAATGAGGCAGCAACAGGAAACAAACCAAATGCTGTTGAGGGAAATACAACTCCTGAAGTCTGGCTCGAGCAGATCTGCTGAGGATATCGTCACTCCACTACAACCCAGAACTTTGAACTTCAGTTCAGCTGTGTACACTGAGGATAATAGGGGGAATATTGTGCCCAGCCTTCCTCAGAACCATACTCCTGAAGTACCCTCCTCGGTCAGGATGTCGACCATGAGGAGTTCAGGATATGCTTCAGGATATGGGCAGAATCCTCTTACGGGTAACGTGTTAAACAATAACAATACTCATGCTGCTAACAGTAGTGGATCTTTGCAGGATACAGGTGTAACATCAGCATTTACTAGGGAGCTTCAGAAGTTGAAGGACATGATATCCAGTGTACCTGGAGTGGTCCAGCCAATCCCGGAGGTGTCCCAAGACAGCCACATGATATCTCGCTTTGCATATCCTATCTGTGATGCTGAGATTCTAAAGAGATTTCAAACCCCCAACATGAAGCTTTATGATGGAACAACGGATCCTGAAGAGCATATTGCCCAGTATATGGAAAGAATGGAAATTAACCCTATCCCACCGGAGCTCAAGGAAGCATGCTTATGCAAGGGTTTTGGTTCTACCTTAACAGGATCAGCCTTGAAATGGCTCCTGAATGTTCCCCGTCATTCGATCACATCTTTTGCTCACCTAGTCAATTTATTTAATAGTCATTTTTCTTGTAGTAGAAGCTTTGAAAAACTAACAAGTGACCTCTACAGGATAACACAGGGGCCTCAAGAATCCCTAAGGGATTATGTGAACAAGTTCAGCCGGGAATCCTTAGACATTCCGCATCTTGATGTTGCAACAGCTGTGCAAGCTTTCAAGATGGGGCTGCAAAAAGATTCTCAATTTTACCAAGGCCTTGTAATGAACCCATGCAGGAACTTGGATGAAGCTCGAAACAGGGCCCTAAGATATATTCGATTGGAGGATGACAGAAAGATGCAAGAGAGGATGAACTCATCCAACACCTATGAGTCAACTAACAGGAAGTCAGAATCCTCATTTAAGCCATATCGCCCTAAGCCATATGGTAGAAATGAAAACAATAAAGTGAATGCTATCGAAGACGAGGATCCTGAAGAATATCCTGAATTATCTGAATATTGCTTTTCTGTTAACATTCCTGAATTGATGTATGCCATGCAGGGTTTAGGAGACAAGGCTAGGTGGCCTCGAAAAAATCAACAAAAAGCCGATTGGAAAGATAAGTCAAAATGGTGTGCCTTCCACGAAGATTTCGGACATGTAACTAAGGATTGCATTGCTCTAAGGAAAGAAATAAGCTATCTTCTAAGTAAGGGATATCTGAAAGATCTCTTAGGAAGAAAGAAGAATAAGGGTCAGGATACTGAGAAGGATCCTGAGCGAGCAGCGTCACCTCCCGCGGATGCCAAGATAATCAACTTTATTTCAGGAGGATCCGAAATTTGTGGGACTTCGTATTCGACAGCGAAGAGACATGCACAAGAAGCTAAGGCCGAAAGAGGAGACAAACCTGTCAGGATGACTACCCTCACAACTGACAAAGTGATCGCATTTGATGCTGATGACAGGGATACTGTCCAGGATCCTCATCATGATGCTTTGGTAATCACATTATATGTGGCTAACCATTTTGTACGCAGGATATTGGTTGATAATGGCAGCTCCGTCAACATAATCCAACTAGAGACTCTGAAGAGAATGAATGTATCTCCGATGGATATCACTTCGAAGTCCACCGTGCTTGTTGGGTTCAGTGGAGAGGCTAGGAACACAGTAGGAGAGATAAAGTTACCAGTATATGTTGAAGGAGTCAACTCGATACAACGTTTCTGTGTGATGGATTCTCTATCCTGCTATAACATCATATTGGGAAGACCATGGATTCACGATATGAAGGCTGTGCCATCAACATATCACCAATGCATGAAGATCCCTACCCCTTGGGGAGTTGTCAAGGTTGATAGTGATCAGCAGGAGGCGAAAGAATTCTACTCATCCTCAATGAAATCCTCAACCAAGCCTAGTACAGCATAGCAATTAAAGACGCGGGCCCAGGATATCGTGGAGGATTCGGAGCAGGATGTGAAGAAAATTATCCTGGATCAGGATAATCCTGATATCTCGGTGCTCGTAGGAACCAATATCCCTCAGGATATTGTAAAGCAATTAACTAACTTTTTGAAATGCAGGATGTCAACATTTGCATGGAAGCATGAGGATATGACAGGTATATCCAAAGACATTATCACTCACAAGCTTGGAATTGACAGATCGTTCAAGCCTGTTCAGCAAAAAAGAAGGAAATTTGCTCCTGAGCGGAATACGATTATCCAAGAGGAAGTTGAAAGATTGTTGAAGTCCAGGATGATCAGAGAAGTCAAGTTTCCAAGATGGTTAGCAAACGTAGTCGTGGTACAGAAGAAAAATGGGAAATGGAGAGTCTGTGTAGACTACACAGACTTGAACAAGGCTTGTCCTAAAGACCCGTTTCCTCTTCCTCACATTGATGCAATGGTGGATGCTACTGCCGGGCATGAAATGTTGACCTTCATGGATGCATCCTTAGGATTTCAGCAGATTCAAATGGAGCCTTCTGACCAGGAGGATACTGCCTTCATGACACCAACAGGTATTTATTGTTATACGGCTATGCCTTTTGGTTTGAAAAATGCAGCTGCAACATACCAGAGATTGGTAAACATGATGTTCAAAGACAAGCTGGGGGACACCATGGAGGTATACATTGACGATATGGTGGTAAAATCAAGGAAAGCTCAGGATCACCTCAAGGATATTAAAGGAGCATTTGATATCCTGGATCAATATAACATGAAGCTAAATCCTACTAAGTGTCATTTCGGAGTGGAGGCAGGAAAATTTCTAGGATATATGGTGACCAAAAGGGGAATAGAGGCGAGCCCGGAGCAGATTAAAGCCATTTTAGATATTAAATCACCCTCAAATATGAAGGATGTTCAACGATTAACAGGGCGAGTGGCAGCATTAAACAGATTTATTTCAAGATCCTCAGAGAAATGCAAAGAGTTTTATGATATCCTGAAGAAGAATAAGAAATTCGAATGGGGTGAGAAGCATGAAGCAGCCCTGCAGGATTTGAAGCAATATCTCTCAACTGCACCTCTACTGATGAAACCTGAGAATGGAGAACCACTATCCCTATACCTCGCAGTATCAGGGAATGCTGTAAGTTCCGTCCTTATAAAGGATCATGAAGGTCAGCAATATCCTGTTTATTATGTTAGTAAAAGTTTGCTAAATGCTGAAACTAGGTATTCTCATTTAGAAAAATTGATACTAGCATTAGTTATGGCATCAACGAAGCTTAGACATTACTTTGAGACACATAGGATTTATGTTAAAACAAATTATCCTGTCAAAAATGTGCTTAGGAAACCAGAGATGTCAGGCAGGATGGCCAAGTGGTCAGCAAAGTTGAGTGCTTATGATTTAGTATATGAACCTAGAAATGCCATAAAGTCTCAGGCTTTAGCTGACTTTGTGGCTGATTTCAGTAGTGACATTCAGGATGAGGTAGACCTAGAAGTCCAACAGTTAGGAGAATCCTCAGGATCCTGGACGTTATATATTGATGGTGCATCTAATGTACGAGGAGTAGGATTGGGAATACTACTAAAATCGCCACAGGGGGAGATATTACCCCAGGCTATTAGGTGTGAATTCCCTGCTACTAATAATGAAGCAGAGTATGAGGCTTTAATTGCAGGATTAGAGTTGGCTAAGAATATGAGTATCAAGAATTTGCAAGTATATGTTGACTCCTTGTTAATTACTAACCATTTTAATGGATCCTATGCAGTTAAGGGTGAGAAATTAATCGAATACCTCGATATTTTCAAAAAATTAGCAGGATATTTCGATGTTTTTACACTTGAACAGGTACCAAGGGAGGATAATGCTGAAGCAGATGCCTTAGCAAATCTGGGATCATCGATCAGGATACCAGAAGGGACCCAAATACCAATATTACATATCTTGTATCCTGCAACGAATCCTCAGGATAAAGAAGTAGCGGGTATTCAGGATCCTGGAGCAGAGTATCCTGAAAATGATCCTAAATCCTGGACGGCTCCAATCATGAGATATCTCAAGGAAGGACACATCCCCGGAGATGAAAATCCTAAGACATTTAGGATGAAGGTATCACGATTCACTATTATAAATAATGCTTTATACAAGAAATCTCTTGCAGGACCGTATTTGAGGTGCTTGGAGGATCCTGAAGCCAAAGAAGTACTTCAGGATATACATGAAGGGGATTGTGGTAACCACACTAGGGGCAGATCATTGTTCTCGAAAGTATTAAGGACAGGATATTATTGGCCAACGATGAGGAAAGATGCTGCAGAATATGCTCGAAGGTGTGATGCATGTCAAAGGCATAGTAACATACTACATCAACCAGCTGAACCACTATATCCTGTAGCTTCCCCTTGGCCATTCATGAAATGGGGGATGGATATAGTAGGGAAGTTACCAAAAGCTCCGGGAGGAAAAGTCTTTATGTTAGCAATGACGGATTATTTCTCTAAGTGGGTTGAAGCTGAAGCATTTGTTCAAGTTAGAGACCAAGAAGTAGTATCCTTCATAAAGAGGAATATCCTGACCAGGTTTGGGGTACCAGCTGAAATCATTTGTGATAATGGGTCCCAGTTTATAAGCAAGCAGACTACTGACTTTTGCAAGAGTTGGGGAATCAAAATGATCACGTCTACTCCGGTACATCCTCAAGCGAATGGACAAGCTGAATCCTCGAACAAGATAATTTTCAATAACTTAAAGAAGAGACTTGGAGCCAAAAAAGGAAGATGGGCAGAAGAATTATCCTTTGTTTTGTGGGCTGATAGGACAACGGTAAAGAATGCAACCTGCCAAACCCCATTTTCCTTGGTATTTGGAGCAGAAGCAGTGATTCCAACGGAAATGGTGATACCTACTGCAAGATCTATCCTACAGGATCCTGAACAGAATCCTGAAGCCTTATGTCGAGATTTGGATACTATAGATGAAAAAAGAGATGCAGCAAGGCTAAGGATGGCAGCATATCAACAAAGAATATCCAGAGCATACAACAAGAATATAAGGACTAGGAGATTTCGAGTTGGTGATTGGGTGCTAAGAAAGGCTTTTCAAAATACCACTAATCCTGCCGATGGCAAGCTAGCTCCAAAATGGGAAGGACCATATGAAGTTGAGTTAGAAGCAGGGAAAGGAGCATATCGACTCAAGAATATGGAAGGGGATATGCTACCGAGATCCTGGAATGCAATCCACTTAAAGCTCTATTTCAAGTAAGAATAGAATTTAATTTCTATCTCAAAAGGGTATGTATTCTATCTCTTTTAAATATATTTGTTTATTATCTTGAACCCAATACTGACTTAAGCATCGGAGGGGTGTTAGCCAAGCTAACACCCACCTTAGTTTACAGTTGTTTTGCAGCATATGTTTCAGGATATAGCTCCAGGATATGCACTCAGGATAACTCGAAAGATTAGAGGATTGGCCCCCTCTCACACGTTTAAGGGATCCTGATCCCTTCAAAGGTTCAAAGGTATTCACCTTTCTTTCGAATTGGGTTTAAACACCTCGCCTGGAGCACAAGTTATCTAGGTATAGTTCAAGGTAGCGGGACCAGTTCATGTAAAAGTGGCTGACAATTTCGTTACTGTTGGCTATATCCTGGATCCTGAAGGTATATGAGGATTGATCACCCTCTCTCACGAAAGGGTATTTTCATACTCTCTAAGGTTTAAAGGTTTTCACCTTTCTAAGATTTGGAGTTTATACACTCTCTCCTGTAGCGCATGAAACTCAGGGTTTATCCCCAGGATATCAGGGTTTATCCCCAGGATATTAAGGGTTTATCCCCAGTATGCTAAGGATTCATTTCAGGATATCAAGGGTTTTGCCTCGGGGTGTTCGGAATTTATTCAAGCCAAAGTGTGAATACATTTGCATTTCTGTGTCGTACACAGGGGACATACATTATACTATTCAAAGGATGGATCCAAGTTTGTAAGTATGCACTGGGGACATTCCTAAGGTGGAAGATTGGAATTGACTCTCTAAGAATCTTTGGTATGATTTTTCCTTTTTTCAAATGACTTAAGTTTTCTAAGTTATATGACAATATCGCGACCAGGATATCTTTTAGGATACTTGTCAGGATATTTTCAGAATGTGTTCCCATAATATTCCCAAGAATGTTCAAACAAAACAGTTTTCATAAGTGAAATTTGCACACTAATAACAACAATAGTAAGGCCAAAAGAGAAGTTATATTATTAACATAGCAAAAGTTTGTGCTTTTGGTTTCATCTCAAACCGAGATCCATCCACCAAAAGCACAATTAGTCTTCAAACATATTTACCCAACAGTTGAAGGTTTCATCTCAAACCGAGACCCATCCACCTCCAACTGTTGTATTGTTCAAAAAGCATGCAGGAAATGTAAATTGTTCAGGTGCAGAAAAGTAAAGTGCGGAAAAAGTAAATTGTTTTGGGGATTACAGACCAACATTCAAATTTAAAAAGGTGGGCTCCGACCTTGGCACATATATCCATCATTGCCCACTTGAATGCCCTCACAAAGCGGCATCTTCTCCAACCTTCTCTGCCTTTCCAGCTTCAGCATCCTGAGCAGCATCCTCACCAGTATCTGTCCCAGCTTCCTCTCCAGCATCCTTCTTATCTCCAGCCTTGTCTACCACCTCTGCTGTCTTAGAGGATTCCCCGGCTTCAGCAGGGAGTGGCACTGCTTTGCCTCCAAGCTCCTTCAGCTTGGCCACCCAGGATTCAACCAGCCAGGATGGGCATACAAGGCCTGTCTCCTTGGCCTCGTAGGCCATCTTGATGCGAGCTTGTAGCAGGGAGACGATAGCAGAGGCTTTGATCCCTTCCCGGAAAGAAACCATGGCCTGTTCGTGATCCATTTGGACGGTGGCAAGTTTGAGCTCAGCATCTTGGGTGACCTTCTTCAGCATGCCCTCGTAGTGCCGGGTCTTTGCTTCAGCAATGGCACCTTGGTCGGCAACGGTGCTTTCAAGCTGTTTGATCCTGGCTTCATGGAGTGCAGCAGTACCACAGGCATCGTTGTACAGGTGGAGCAAATGCTGGAGGCCCTGCATATCAAGTTCAGGTATGAGTTAGAATATATTAACCAGGATATCCTATCAGGATATCCTATCAGGATATATATGCAGGATATGTATCAGGATATTACCTTATTGAGGAAGGATGTCATTGGCTCTAAGGAGTCAGAAAAGCTGAGTTCATTGTAGGAGAACCCTTCTGGACCTGGAGCACTGATTTCAGGAGCTTTCCTCTTTTTTTCTGTGGAAGCACGAGTCCTCGGATTGGCCTTAGGAGCCGGGAGCGGCTTGGAGCTGGTGGCAGCAGAGGTTTCTTTCTTGATCGTGACTGGAGTAGGGTAGCTGTCAAGTTCTTCAAGGTCTAGGTAGATAGGAACCTTGCTGGAGTCTGCATATAGGGAGTAAAATTTCTCCTAAGTATATCAAATAAAACATGTATATACAGGATATTTTGCAGGATCCTTACCAGACATGTTTGCACTAGAAAGGGGACTTGGAGATGGTGGAGATGGGTTGAAACTTCTTTCAGCCTCTGGAAGGAGTCTGATGGCGTCAATCCTTTTCTTTGAATCAGCAAGGGGAGGTGCAATCTTCCTAAAATCAGATGCGTGCACAACAGAAAAAAGAAAGTTGGTCAGTTCAGGATATGGAACAGGATAAGAGGCAGGATTATCCTTAAACCCTAAATCCTACCCTTTTTCAACCATTTCACCGGATATTCCGTTCCACCAGGGATTGAGTCTCTTTTTACAAAGAAGAACTTAGATTGCCAATTATCCTCGTTCCTGGTGGCACGAAGTATCAGCGGGTCGCCGGAGGTGGAATAAAACAAAAATATACATGAACCGTGGCATCTAAGCCGGTAAGCTAGGGGGAGATCATGAACAGAAAGATCAAGGATGTGGCTTTTCTTGATCTGATCAAGAACGGACAGAACACGCCAAAGCATTGGCATTGTTTGACTGAAAGAGATTTTTGTAATCTTGAAGAATTCGGTGATGAAGTCTGGAAAGGGGAACTGTAACCCTAAGGTGAAGGGAAAGGCACTAAAGCACAACCACTCATTGGAAACCATATCTGACCAGATTTCCCGGTCGAACGGCCGGAATACCGTTCCTTTCGGAAAGATACCGGAGGATTTCAAAGCCGACAAGTGGGCACTATCAAAAGAACTTATTTCTTTCTCCAGTTCTTGGAGAAGATTCTGCTGGATGAATGTGGGAGCCGAATCACCAGAACTGGATCTTGTGTATCTCGGCATTTGATCGCCTGAATTTTTTGACCGGAAAAGGAGGATGAAGATGAAGATTAGAGAGAGAATGTTTACCTTTTTCCTTATCGGTAGTGATTAAAAAAGAGATGAGGATGAGAAGATATAGGGTGCAATGAGTAAATATAGGCTGAGTAAGTTGCAAACGGTCACATCATTGGTCTTATCTCTTACTTGCCTTGATCTCTGTAAAAAATGTAACCGTTAGTGGCAGGATACTAAACGGTAACATTTTTGGGGAAAATTGTTATGGGTGAAATTCTGAGCCCATATCCTGAGAAATATCTTGGGTTATATCTTGGTTATATGATATTTGTTCACATCCGGGATGCTGATTCAGGATATTGGTAACATCCTGAATGGTATCCTCAGGATTACTAATGGATTATGTGCAGGTACGTGGGTTAGAAGCTAGCAACGTTCACAAGGACTCATTCCGCGGAAGACTCGGTCCAAGTCGTTCAAATAAAGACGTTGAAGCCGCATTACTCGGTCTACAACGTTTACAATGGAATATTTGGAGCATCCCATATTTATAGGAATTTTCGTTTGTAATTCGTTACTATAAATAGGTGGGTATATCAAATCGAATAGGACATCACATCAACACTCACTACACTCTTACACTTGTTCTCTAGCAATTTTCACTTTCGCACAAAAGCATTGTAACACTTAGCGATCTGGTCAATATCCTGCAATGTATCCTGAAGTTCAAAGCAATAAGAAGAACAAGGCAGCTGCGATTGTCAGCTCCCGAGGTTTTATGCCGGCGATCTAGATTGATCAAGGGCTTTCCTCGTATATCTCGTGTCACCCCCTTTACTTTTTGCGCATTGTTTGATCGTAGATACAGCTCAATATCCTGAGCCGTATCCTGAATACTGTTTTTCCAAACAACTTAACCAGCATATTTTCAACACACTTTTTAGCACACTACCTCACTTAACTAATTTGATCACTTAATTGCTTCGGTAATTTTTGACCAAAACAGGCACCACCACTGTGTAACACCCTTAAAAATTTCTACTTGAATTTAGTAATAATTCTTAAGATCTTATACAAAAGATGTCCAAATTAAAACCTTAATTCCAAGAACCAAGTTCTAAGGTAACAAACATTAGTTATCTACCGACTAATTAAAACATTGATAAGTTGTTTAACAAACAGTTTACATCAAAACATTGTATAAACAGGGTTAATTTGTGCGGAAGCTTCAAAAGTTCGTGTTCGGTTCTTCAAAAGCATGCTTGACCGTCATCCGTAATCTTTGAATACCTAGAAACTGAAATGTTTATATTAAACATTAGTATTAAAGTACTTAAAAGTAATACATAATCGAAACTACGTTTAAAACGGATTCGATTTAACTATGATATGCAAACATCTACAGACGTTTCAGAACTCTACCGTAACTTACGGTACCTACCGTAAGTTACGGTAGACATTTGAAACTTCTGGTCTACCGTAAACCAGTAGACACCCACCGTAAGCATCCTAATCTCTACCGTAAGTTACGGTGACACCGTAACTTACGGTAGTCTCTGTAACATTATGTTTTGCCTTTTTGCTTGTTTTGCCCAAACCCATTTCTCGGATTTCTTATTCTAACCTACCAACATACTGATTTTTCATATTTCAATAGATCTTCTTAAAAATGTTAACGAAGACCGAGTAACCATACTACAATGCTTTACCATGCCATATTTGGTTATTTGACCCGTTTAGCTCATCTAAGGAATCCTCCATTTTTGATGACTACCAATGAGGTCTAACCAATTTCTTGGCCTATTATTCGAACTAGTGAACATTATCGCTTAATTCCAACTCAACTTTTATTCACAAATCAATTACATATATACTACATATCAAAATTTACTCAATTGTAACTAATCAAGTTACATACCTTTAAAGCAAGCCCTTCAAACGTGCGTCCACACCGGTTTGCCCGCTCGATGCCCCGGCTTCCTTTCCTATAGAGTTCAATCACTTTATGTTTAGAACTCTTTGTTTCACATACATAACACACATTTTGTCATACATCATAATTATGCGTTTTTAACTTAACAATTCAGTTTCAAGCCTTCTTTGAGGCATTTCAACAAACACTAAAAAGGCAGAATTTTTATATCTTTCATATTCAAGTTCATAGCTTGCTATTTAGCTAACTTAACATCAATAAAGCTTTCATATAGCATTTAAACATCATACTTTTCTGAAATCACTTTCTATGATCAAATTACACTAGAATAATCATTCTAAACCCTAATGTTCATCATTATCTTGTAAAACCCATAACCCACCTTCAATGTGTTCATGGAATTTCCTGAATTTGGACATGATTTCACATGTAGTTGTCTAGGTTTTTACCTCTAGACACTATATCATCCCTAAACTAATCAAAACACAAACATGCATCATCAAACTTTGAATCTCCCAATTTCATAAGAATTTCAAACAGAGAATTTTCATAGAATTTTACATACCTTACAACCCCCTTGTGATGGGGATTACTAATCTTAACTCAGATTTCAATTTGGACCAGATTATCACCTTCAATTTATGAGATTTGTGCTTGTTAGGGTTTTGGAGGAGCTTGGTCGCCCTCCCCTGGCTTCTGGTCGATCCCACCAACTCAATTTCTATTGAGTTTGTGTTTTAATAAAATGTTTATTAAAACTAGTTTCAAGTTTGACACTTTAGTCCCTCTAGTTTCTTTTATTTTGTTTTAATGTCTTTAACTACTCATAAGTGTTAAACTAACTAGGTTAGTACCATTACTAATTAGATTACTTTACTTAATTTATTCACAACTTAATTGCAAATTTAAAAATTTGTATTTTCGGGATGTTACAAGTCCACCCCCCTTAAAAGGGTTTCGTCCCCGAAACCAAAGCACGTACCGAATTGTGTAGGGTAGAGACGTCGCATCTCTTCTTCGGACTCCCATGTAGTGTCCGAGCCCTTCCTGTGCTCCCACTTGATCTTGACTTAATCGATTTGTTGGTTTCGTAAATGCTTAGTCTTTCGGCCTAAAACTTCTATGGGCCTTACGATATAATTCAAGTGATCATCCACTTCAATATCATTGTAGTGAATATAAGTTGTCTCATCCGCTAGACACTTCCGAAGATGTGACACATGAAATGTGCTATGAATTCCACTTAATTCTTCCGGTAGTTCAAGACGGTAAGCCACCTTTCCTACCCGTTCTATGATCGCAAACGGCCCTATAAACCTCGGGCTTAATTTTCCTCTTTTTTTTAAACCTGATACCCCCCTTCCATGGGGATACTTTGAGCATGACCTTGTCGCCAACCTGGAATTCGATTGGCCTATTCATTTTGTCGGCATACGCCTTTTGTCTATCTTGAGCCACTTTCAAATGTGCCCGAACCACATCAATCTTTTCATTAGTGGCTCGTACTATATCTTGGTGGGCGAGTTCACGTGGGCCTACTTCACCCCAACATACCGGGGTTCGGCATTTCCTACCATAGAGCATTTCGTACGGTGCCATCTTAATACTAGCATGGTAGCTGTTGTTATACGAAAACTCGACCAATGGTAGGTAAACATCCCAACTTCCTCCAAAGTCGATTATACACGCCCGTAGCATGTCTTCCAATGTTTGTGTTGTTCTTTCACTCCGTCCATCTGTTTGAGGATGGTACGCAGTGCTAATGAACAATTTGGTTCCCATCTGTTCTTGGAAATCTCGCCAGAAGTTTGAAGTGAACCGAGTATCCCTATCAGACACGATGGATACTGGTACTTCATGACGTGCTATTATCTCATTAGTGTAAACTTCTGACATCTTTTCCGATGTATAAGTCTCACGAATCGGAATGAAGTGAGCACTTTTCGTTAATCTATCCACCACTACCCATATGGCATCGAAACCGCGGTTTGTCTTTGATAGTTTGGTTAATAGGTCCATCGAAATATGTTCCCATTTCCAAACTGGAATTTCCAACGGTTGGAGTCTAACGTATGGTTTTTGGTGTTCTGCCTTAACTTGTAAACATGTCAAGCATTTTTCCACGTACTTCACCACATCTCTTTTCATTCCGGGCCACCAATAGTTTTGCTTTAAGTCGTTATACATTTTGGTCACTCCCGGATGAATGGAATAATGGGACTTATGAGCTTCATCGAGTAGAAGCTTTTTAACTCCACATGTGTTAGGAACCCAAATTCTGTAGAAACGTGTTTTCAAACCGCGGTTGCCTACTTCGAGATCCTTAACTTGACCAACGATCCTTTCCTTCTTCCAGTTTTTCGTCTTTACTGCTTCAACTTGTGCTCCTCGGATTCGTTTAAGTAAGCCCGAAGTCATAATGAGCTGCAACGATCGTACTCGTATCGGGGCATAGTCTGCCTTTCGGCTCAACGCATCGGCCACCACATTGGCTTTCCCGGGGTGGTAATGTATTTCACAATCACAATCTTTGACCGTTTCTAGCCATCGCCTTTGTCGCATATTTAACTCCTTCTAATCGAAGAAGTATTTCAAGCTCTTGTGATCGGTGAATATGGTGCACTTTACCCCATATAAGTAGTGCCTCCATATTTTTAATGCAAATACCACCGCAGCCAACTCGAGATCATGCGTGGGATATTTCTTCTCGTGTATCTTTAATTGCCTCGAGGCATAAGCTATAACTTTGCCCCGTTGCATCAAAACGCATCCGAGCCCCGATAGTTAAGCATCCGAATAAACCACCATGTCTTCGACTCCGTCCGGCAATGTCAGTACCGGAGCTTGAGTTAACTTCTCTTTTAGCGTTTGAAACGCTCTTTCTTGATCTACACCCCAAATGAACTTTTCTTCCTTCCGGGTTAGTTTTGTTAGCCTTGACGCAATTTTGGAGAAATCTTGAATGAATCTCCTACAGTATCCCGCAAGCCCCAAAAAGCTTCTAATTTCCGAAGGGTTCTTCGGGGGATTCCATTTTGACACGGCCTCGATCTTTGACGGATCCACCAATACTCCGTCGGCACTTATGATGTGGCCAAGAAATTGTACCTCTCGTAACCAAAAGGCACACTTAGAGAATTTCGCATACAACCTTTCTCGTCTAAGTGTCTCTAACACCTCTTGTAAGTGGTGTGCATGTTCAGCTTCGCTTTTCGAATACACCAAAATATCATCGATAAACACGATGACCAACTTATCCAACATTGGCTTGCAAACCCGGTTCATGAGGTCCATGAAAGCCGCGGGTGCATTTGTTAGCCCAAATGACATCACGAGGAATTCGTAATGTCCGTATCTCGTGCGGAAAGCCGTCTTCGGCACATCTTCCTCCTTGACCTTTAGTTGGTGATACCCCGATCTAAGGTCAATCTTTGAAAACCAGTTCGCACCTTGTAATTGGTCGAATAAATCATCTATCCTCGGAAGCGGGTATCGGTTCTTTACCGTGAGTTTGTTTAACTCCCGGTAATCGATACACATGCGCATGCTTCCGTCTTTCTTTTTCACAAACAGTACCGGTGCGCCCCAAGGAGACACACTCGGTCTTATGAATCCTTTGTCAAGCAGGTCTTGGATCTGGGACATCAACTCTTGTAACTCCGACGGCGCAAGTCAGTATGGTGCTCTAGCCACGGGTTTTGCGCCCGGAATCAATTCGATCCCGAACTCTACTTCCCGTTCAGGAGGTATCCCCGGCAAATCCTCCGGAAACACATCTTCATAGTCTCGTACTACCGGTACATCTTCAATCTTTCATGATTCATTCTTTGGCTCATTTGCGTATATCATGAATGCATTGCATCCTCGCTTCATAAGCTTGTGAGCTTTCAACATTGAGCATACTATTGGGTTGCCTCCTTTTTCGCCATAGATAGTGACGTGTTTCCCGCTCGGAGATATTAGCTTTATCTCCTTACGAAAACACACGACCTTCGCGCGGTGCTGAGATAGCCAATCCATCCCAACGACTACTTGAAATTCTCCCATTGACATCGGGATTAGATCTATCAAGTATTCTTCATCGTCTATGCTTAATTTGCAGCTTCGACAAACGTCACAAACTATAAAACATTTGTTGTCCCCAATTTCTACTTCTAAGGGCACAAATAACTTCGTCAATACAAATGAAGGATGTCGAATAAATCCATGTGAAATGAAGGATTTATTCGCACCCGTATCAAACAATATATGTGCTGGAATTGAGTTAATTGTAAATATACCTAAGACCACATCGGGTTCTATCTTGGCTTCAGTCGCAGTAAGTTGGAAAGATCTAGCCTTTGCCTTTGGAGCTTCCGTTGGAGACTCTTTTGTGTCTCTCTTTCCAACCAACTCGGGGCATTCAGACTTCTTGTGGCCGGGTTGATAACATTTGTAACAAACGGAAAATTTTCCGGGACATAACGATGCAGTGTGCCCCGTCTTCCCACATACCGGACACGGCTTATCTTTGAAGCGGCACTCGCCTTTGTGCCCCTTTCCACATACTTTGCAACTTGGCGACCCGCCTTTAGCCTCCATCTTCTTCCCCGATTCAGCAGTTCTAGCTTTCTTTGTAGGGCTTGGATTCACATCTTGTGCCCTTCGCTCACCCCTCTCAACTTGCTTCTTTAACTTGATTTCCCGCTCCCGGGTGGTGTTGATGATTTCTGTGAGGGTTTCATATTTTGAGGGAGTCATAAACTCCTGGTATTCTGCACTCAGCATGTTGTAATAATAGTATATCTTCTGCTCTTCAGTGGTGACTAACTCGTCACAAAATCTCACCTTATCCATAAAGATGCCCGTGATCTTATCAATTGATTCTCCTTTTTGTCTTAGCTGGATAAATTCCTCTTTGATCCTGTTGATAACTGCTTTGGGACTATGATGTTTAAGGAACGGCACCTTAAACTCATCCCAAGTCATGACCCTTGCCGCTTCGGCTCCCATTTCCTTCTTTTTATTGTCCCACCAATCCTTGGCTTGATTTCTCAATTGACCCGTTCCGTAAGCAACAAAGTCACCTACGTCGCAGTGGGTTCGTTCAAACACTCCTTCAACATCACTTATCCACCTTTGGCAGATTATCGGGTCAACTTCCCCGTTATAGATTGGCGGTTTGCACGCCATAAATTCTTTATATGAGCACCCTTTACGATCTCCCGTTTTCTCCTTCATAAGGTTGACACTATCCTCCAACCTTTTAACTCGCTCTTCAACAAGCGACAACACCGTGTTTTGAATTTTGTCTATAAACCCGGATAGACTACCTTCAATTGCCTTCCCTACTTCTTCGGCAATTATGTCTTTCATTTGTTCGGTGCTTGTTTGCACCGGATTATCATCATTTCCATCAGACATCTTGAAACTGAAATGTTTACATTTAAACATTAAACATTTCATTCATAACATTGCTTCATTTGTTTCGGTTTAGTCAAGTTCTTAACTTGTTTTAACCGTTCACATTTAATGCACTTTCCGGGTTTGAGTGTGTTAACACACTCTTCCCATGCATATCAATTCCTTTCTCATTCTTACATAAGACATAATTTGTTAACATAATAAGTCAATTCATACCGGACGATCGATCAAGCTTGAACCGAACACTTGTTGACAACCTTAAGCTCTGATTACCAACTTGTAACACCCTTAAAAATTTCTACTTGAATTTAGTAATAATTCATAAGATCTTATACAAAAGATGTCCAAATTAAAACCTTAATTCCAAGAACCAAGTTCTAAGGTAACAAACATTAGTTATCTACCGACTAATTAAAACATTCATAAGTTGTTTAACAAACAGTTTACATCATAACATTGTATAAACAGAGTTAATTTGTGCGGAAGCTTCAAAAGTTCGTGTTCGGTTCTTCAAAAGCATGCTTGACCGTCATCCGTAATCTTTGAATACCTAGAAACTGAAATGTTTATATTAAACATTAGTATTAAAGTACTTAAAAGTAATACATAATCGAAACTACGTTTAAAACGGATTCGATTCAACTATGATATGCAAACATCTACAGACGTTTCAGAACTCTACTGTAACTTACGGTACCTACCGTAAGTTACGGTAGACATTTGAAACTTCTGGTCTACCGTAAACCACTGGACACCCACCGTAAGCATCCTGATCTCTACCGTAAGTTACGGTGACACCGTAACTTACGGTAGTCTCTGTAACATTATGTTTTGCCTTTTTGCTTGTTTTGCCCAAACCCATTTCTCGGATTTCTTATTCTAACCTACCAACATACTGATTTTTCATATTTCAATAGATCTTCTTAAAAATGTTAACAAAGACCGAGTAACCATACTACAATGCTTTACCATGCCTTATTTGGTTATTTGACCCGTTTAGCTCATCTAAGGAATCCTCCATTTTTGATGACTACCAATGAGGTCTAACCAATTTCTTGGCCTATTATTCGAACTAGTGAACATTATCGCTTAATTCCAACTCAACTTTTATTCACAAATCAATTACATATATACTACATATCAAAATTTACTCAATTGTAACTAATCAAGTTACATACCTTTAAAGCAAGCCCTTCAAACGTGCGTCCACACCGGTTTGCCCGCTCGATGCCCCGGCTTCCTTTCCTATAGAGTTCAATCACTTTATGTTTAGAACTCTTTGTTTCACATACATAACGCACATTTTGTCATACATCATAATTATGCGTTTTTAACTTAACAATTCAGTTTCAAGCCTTCTTTGAGGCATTTCAACAAACACTAAAAAGGCAGAATTTTTATATCTTTCATATTCAAGTTCATAGCTTGCTATTTAGCTAACTTAACATCAATAAAGCTTTCATATAGCATTTAAACATCATACTTTTCTGAAATCACTTTCTATGATCAAATTACACTAGAATAATCATTCTAAACCCTAATGTTCATCATTATCTTGTAAAACCCATAACCCACCTTCAATGTGTTCATGGAATTTCCTGAATTTGGACATGATTTCACATGTAGTTGTCTAGGTTTTTACCTCTAGACACTATATCATCCCTAAACTAATCAAAACACAAACATGCATCATCAAACTTTGAATCTCCCAATTTCATAAGAATTTCAAACAGAGAATTTTCATAGAATTTTACATACCTTACAACCCCCTTGTGATGGGGATTACTAATCTTCCGGTAGTTCAAGACGGTAAGCCACCTTTCCTACCCGTTCTATGATCGCAAACGGCCCTATAAACCTCAGGCTTAATTTTCCTCTTTTTCTAAACCTGATAACCCCCTTCCATGGGGATACTTTGAGCATGACCTTGTCGCCAACCTAGAATTCGATTGGCCTATTCATTTTGTCGGCATACGCCTTTTGTCTATCTTGAGCCGCTTTCAAATGTGCCCGAACCACATCAATCTTTTCATTAGTGGCTCGTACTATATCTTGGTGGGCGAGTTCACGTGGGCCTACTTCACCCCAACATACCGGGGTTCGGCATTTCCTACCATAGAGCATTTCGTACGGTGCCATCTTAATACTATCAGGGTAGCTGTTGTTATACGAAAACTCGACCAATGGTAGGTAAACATCCCAACTTCCTCCAAAGTCGATTATACACGCCCGTAGCATGTCTTCCAATGTTTGTATTGTTCTTTCACTCTGTCCATCTGTTTGAGGATGGTACGCAGTGCTAATAAACAATTTGGTTCCCATCTGTTCTTGGAAATCTCGCCAGAAGTTTGAAGTGAACCGAGTATCCCTATCAGACATGATGGATACTGGTACTCCATCACGTGCTATTATCTCATTAGTGTAAACTTCTGACATCTTTTCCAATGTATAAGTCTCACGAATCGGAATGAAGTGAGCACTTTTCATCAATCTATCCACCACTACCCATATGGCATCGAAACCGCGGTTTGTCTTTGGTAGTTTGGTTAATAGGTCCATCGTAATATGTTCCCATTTCCAAACTGGAATTTCCAACGATTGGAGTCTACCGTATGGTTTTTGGTGTTCTGCCTTAACTTGTAAACATGTCAAGCATTTTTCCACGTACTTCACCACATCTCTTTTCATTCCGGGCCACCAATAGTTTTGCTTTAAGTCGTTATACATTTTGGTCGCTCTCGGATGAATGGAATAACGGGACTTATGAGCTTCATCGAGTAGAAGCTTTTTAACTCCACATGTGTTAGGAACCCAAATTCTGTTGAAACGTGTTTTTAAACCGTGGTTGCCTACTTCGAGATCCTTAACTTAACCCACGATCATTTCCTTCTTCCAGTTTTCTGTCTTTACTGCTTCATCTTGTGCTCCTCGGAATCGTTCAAGTAAGCCCGAAGTCACAATGAGCTGCAACGATCGTACTCGTATCGGGGCATAGTCTGCCTTTCGGCTCAACGCATCGGCCACCACATTGGCTTTCCCGGGGTGGTAATGTATTTCACAATCATAATCTTTGACCGTTTCTAGCCATCGCCTTTGTCGCATATTTAACTCCTTCTAATCGAAGAAGTATTTCAAGCTCTTGTGATCGGTGAATATGGTGCACTTTACCCCATATAAGTAGTGCCTCCATATTTTTAATGCAAATACCACCGCAGCCAACTCGAGATCATGCGTGGGATATTTCTTCTAGTGTATCTTTAATTGCCTCGAGGCATAAGCTATAACTTTGCCCCGTTGCATCAAAACGCATCCGAGCCCCGATAGTGAAGCATCCGAATAAACCACCATGTCTTCGACTCCGTCCGGCAATGTCAGTACCGGAGCTTGAGTTAACTTCTCTTTTAGCGTTTGAAACGCTCTTTCTTGATCTACACCCCAAATGAACTTTTCTTCCTTCCGGGTTAGTTTTGTTAGCCGTGACGCAATTTCAGAGAAATCTTGAATGAATCTCCTATAGTATCCCGCAAGCGCCAAAAAGCTTCTAATTTCCGAAGGGTTCTTTGAGGGATTCCATTTTGACACGGCCTCGATCTTTGACGGATCCACCAATACTCCGTCGGCACTTATGATGTGGCCAAGAAATTGTACCTCCCGTAACCAAAAGGCACACTTAGAGAATTTCGCATACAACCTTTCTCGTCTAAGTGTCTCTAACACCTCTTGTAAGTGGTGTGCATGTTCAGCTTCGCTTTTCGAATACACCAAAATATCATCAATAAACACGATGACCGACTTATCCAACATTGGCTTGCAAACCCGGTTCATGAGGTCCATGAAAGCCGCGGCTGCATTTGTTAGCCCAAATGACATCACGAGGAATTCGTAATGTCCGTATCTCGTGCGGAAAGCCGTCTTCGGCACATCTTCCTCCTTGACCTTTAGTTGGTGATACCTCGATCTAAGGTCAATCTTTGAAAACCTGTTCGCACCTTGTAATTGGTCGAATAAATCATCTATCCTTGGAAGCGGGTATCGGTTCTTTACCGTGAGTTTGTTTAACTCCCGGTAATCGATACACATGCGCATGCTTCCGTCTTTCTTTTTCACAAACAGTACCGGTGCGCCCCAAGGAGACACACTCGGTCTTATGAATCCTTTGTCAAGCAGGTCTTGGATCTGGGACATCAACTCTTGTAACTCCGACGGCGCAAGTCGGTACGGTGCTCTAGCCACGGGTTTTGAGCCCGGAATCAATTCGATCCCAAACTCTACTTCCCGTTCAGGAGGTATCCCCGGCAAATCCTCCGGAAACACATCTTCATAGTCTCGTACTACCGGTACATCTTCAATCTTTCGTGATTCATTCTTTGGCTCATTTGCGTATATCATGAATGCATTGCATCCTCGCTTCATAAGCTTGTGAGCTTTCAACATTGAGCATACTATTGGGTTGCCTCCTCTTTCGCCATAGATAGTGACGTGTTTCCCGCTCGGAGATATTAGCTTTATCTCCTTACGAAAACACACGACCTTCGCGCGGTGCTGAGATAGCCAATCCATCCCAACGACTACTTGAAATTCTCCCATTGACACCGGGATTAGATCTATCAAGTATTCTTCATCGTCTATGCTTAATTTGCAGCTTCGACAAACGTCACAAACTATAAAACATTTGTTGTCCCCTATTTCTACTTCTAAGGGCACAGATAACTTCGTCAATACAAATGAAGGATGTCGAATAAATCCATGTGAAATGAAGGATTTATTCGCACCCGTATCAAACAATATATGTGCTGGAATTGAGTTAATTGTAAATATACCTAAGACCACATCGGGTTCTATCTTTGCTTCAGCCGCAGTAAGTTGGAAAGATCTAGACTTTGCCTTTGGAGCTTCCGTTGGAGACTCTTTTGTGTCTCTCTTTCCAACCAACTCGGGGCATTCAGACTTCTTGTGGCCAGGTTGATAACATTTGTAAAAAACGGAAACTTTTCCGGGACATAACGATGCAATGTGCCCCGTCTTCCCACATACCGGACACGGCTTGTCTTTGAAGCGGCACTCACCTTTGTGCCCCTTTCCACATACTTTGCAACTTGGCGACCCGCCTTTAGCCTCCACCTTCTTCCCCGATTCAGCAGTTCTAGCTTTCTTTGTCGAGCTTGGATTCACATCTTGTGCCCTTCGCTCACCCCTCTCAACTTGCTTCTTTAACTCGATTTCCCGCTCCCGGGTGGTGTTGATGATTTCTGTGAGAGTTTCATATTTTGAGGGAGTCATAAACTCCCGGTATTCTGCACTCAGCATGTTGTAATAATAGTATATCTTCTGCTCTTCAGTGGTGACTAACTCGTCACAAAATCTCAGCTTATCCATAAAAATGCCCGTGATCTTATCAATTGATTCTCCTTTTTGTCTTAGCTGGATAAATTCCTCTTTGATCCTGTTGATAACTGCTTTGGGACTATGGTGTTTAAGGAACGGCACCTTAAACTCATCCCAAGTCATGACCCTTGCCGCTTCGGCTCCCATTTCCTTCTTTTTATTGTCCCACCAATCCTTGGCTTGATTTCTCAATTGACCCGTTCCGTAAGCAACAAAGTCACCTACGTCGCAGTGGGTTCGTTCAAACACTCCTTCAACATCACTTATCCACCTTTGACAGATTATCAGGTCAACTTCCCCGTTATAGATTGGCGGTTTGCACGCCATAAATTCTTTATATGAGCACCCTTTACGAAAACCACATCCAGCTGTAAGAACCGAGTGAACCACTTTCTAGCCATTAGATCTTCAAAATAAATGGATGAGATTAAAAGTAATTAAAAATAATATTAAATATTTTTTGTTTTATTATGTCTTTAATATTTTAATTCAAAAGGTACTTTAGTAAAATTACTCTATTTTTATCTTTTTGTCTTTATTGTTTTTTATTACTTTTTTGTATTATTATATTAGTTTTTATTTTTTAAACATAATTTTTTTATTAAAAAACATTTTTAAATTCAGATTTTTTTAGCTTTTTACGTTTTTACGTTAACCTTTTTACGTTTTACGTTTTATGTTAACTTTTTACGTTTTACGTTAAATACTTTACGATTTACGTTAAACTTTTTACGTTTTACATTTTTACGTTTTATGTTTTGACGTCAACATTTTTACGTTTTATGTTAAACTTTTTATGTTTTACGTTTTTACGTTTTTACGCTTTATGTTAAACTTTTAAGTTTTTACGTTTTACGTTAAAATTTTTACGTTTTACGTATTTACATTTTACGTTTTTACGTCAACCTTTTTATGTTAAACTTTTTACGTTTTTACGTTTTACGTTTAACTTTTTACGTTTTACGCTAAAAACTTTACGTTTTACGTTTTACTTTAAAAAAGTTTACGGTTTTAACTTTTACGTTAAAAACTTTACGTTTTACATTAAAAAGTTTACGTTTTACGTTAAAAAGTTTACGGTTGTAACTTTTTTTTTTACAAAACCTTTTTTACACAAAACAAACGCACCCAGAAATCGAAAACTCGGTAGGTGTCTCAGATAGATTGTTATCATCATCGACTGGGGGAAAAAATAAAAAACCAACCACAAAAATTCAAAACAACGTGCGGATCTTGAAAAAAACGGGATTTGGCTCAAACTTTTCAATAATCAAGGCTGCAAAGTGGGGTTGTAAGTTCAAAAACATACCCTCCACCATCCTCGCCATGCCATCTTCATCAATTCTCAGAAAAATTATTTCGAATTATCACAACCAACTCAACCCCTAATATCAAAAACACAAATCAATCACCGGAGAACACCACCAGAATCACTTTACCCCATATAAGTAGTGCCTCCATATTTTTAATGCAAATACCACCGCAGCCAACTCGAGATCATGCGTGGGATATTTCTTCTCGTGTATCTTTAATTGCCTCGAGGCATAAGCTATAACTTTGCCCCGTTGCATCAAAACGCATCCGAGCCCCGATAGTGAAGCATCCGAATAAACCACCATGTCTTCGAGTCCGTCCGGCAATGTCAGTACCGGAGCTTGAGTTAACTTCTCTTTTAGCGTTTGAAACGCTCTTTCTTGATCTACACCCCAAATGAACTTTTCTTCCTTCCGGGTTAGTTTTGTTAGCCGTGACGCAATTTTGGAGAAATCTTGAATTAATCTCCTATAGTATCCCGCAAGCCCCAAAAAGCTTCTAATTTCCGAAGGGTTCTTCGGGGGATTCCATTTTGACACGGCCTCGATCTTTGACGGATCCACCAATACTCCGTCGGCACTTATGATGTGGCCAAGAAATTGTACCTCTCGTAACCAAAAGGCACACTTAGAGAATTTCGCATACAACCTTTCTCGTCTAAGTGTCTCTAACACCTCTTGTAAGTGGTGTGCATGTTCAGCTTCGCTTTTCGAATACACCAAAATATCATCGATAAACACGATGACCGACTTATCCAACATTGGCTTGCAAACCCGGTTCATGAGGTCCATGAAAGCCGCGGGTGCATTTGTTAGCCCAAATGACATCACGAGGAATTCGTAATGTCCGTATCTCGTGCGGAAAGCCGTCTTCGGCACATCTTCCTCCTTGACCTTTAGTTGGTGATACCCCGATCTAAGGTCAATCTTTGAAAACCAGTTCGCACCTTGTAATTGGTCGAATAAATCATCTATCCTCGGAAGCGGGTATCGGTTCTTTACCGTGAGTTTGTTTAACTCCCGGTAATCGATACACATGCGCATGCTTCCGTCTTTCTTTTTCACAAACAGTACCGGTGCGCCCCAAGGAGACACACTGGTCTTATGAATCCTTTGTCAAGCAGGTCTTGGATTTGGGACATCAACTCTTGTAACTCCGACGGCGCAAGTCGGTACGGTGCTCTAGCTACGGGTTTTGCGCCCGGAATCAATTCGATCCCGAACTCTACTTCCCGTTCAGGAGGTATCCCCGGCAAATCCTCCGGAAACACATCTTCATAGTCTCGTACTACCGGTACAACTTCAATATTTCGTGATTCATTCTTTGGCTCATTTGCGTATATCATGAATGCATTGCATCCTCGCTTCATAAGCTTGTGAGCTTTCAACATTGAGCATACTATTGGGTTGCCTCCTCTTTCGCCATAGATAGTGACGTGTTTCCCGCTCGGAGATATTAGCTTTATCTCCTTACGAAAACACACGACCTTCGCACGGTGCTGAGATAGCCAATCCATCCCAACGACTACTTGAAATTCTCCCATTGACATCGGGATTAGATCTATCAAGTATTCTTCATCGTCTATGCTTAATTTGCAGCTTCGACAAACGTCACAAACTATAAAACATTTGTTGTCCCCTATTTCTACTTCTAAGGGCACAGATAACTTCGTCAATACAAATGAAGGATGTCGAATAAATCCATGTGAAATGAAGGATTTATTCGCACCCGTATCAAACAATATATGTGCTGGAATTGAGTTAATTGTAAATATACCTAAGACCACATCGGGTTCTATCTTTGCTTCAGCCGCAGTAAGTTGGAAAGATCTAGCCTTTGCCTTTGGAGCTTCCGTTGGAGACTCTTTTGTGTCTCTCTTTCCAACCAACTCGGGGCATTCAGACTTCTTGTGGCCGGGTTGATAACATTTGTAACAAACGGAAACTTTTCCGGGACATAACGATGCAGTGTGCCCCGTCTTCCCACATACCAGACACGGCTTGTCTTTGAAGCGGCAGTCGCCTTTGTGCCCCTTTCCACATACTTTGCAACTTAGCGACCCGCCTTTAGCCTCCACCTTCTTCCCCGATTCAGCAGTTCTAGCTTTCTTTGTAGGGCTTGGATTCACATCTTGTGCCCTTCGCTCACCCCTCTCAACTTGCTTCTTTAACTCGATTTCCCGCTCCCGGGTGGTGTTGATGATTTCTGTGAGAGTTTCATCTTTTGAGGGAGTCATAAACTCCCGGTATTCTGCATTCAGCATGTTGTAATAATAGTATATCTTCTGCTCTTCAGTGGTGACTAACTCGTCACAAAATCTCAGCTTATCCATAAAGATGCCCGTGATCTTATCAATTGATTCTCCTTTTTGTCTTAGCTGGATAAATTCCTCTTTGATCCTGTTGATAACTGCTTTGGGACTATGGTGTTTAAGGAACCGCACCTTAAACTCATCCCAAGTCATGACCCTTGCCGCTTCGGCTCCCATTTCCTTCTTTTTATTGTCCCACCAATCATTGGCTTGATTTCTCAATTGACCCGTTCCGTAAGCAACAAAGTCACCTACGTCGCAGTGGGTTCGTTCAAACACTCCTTCAACATCACTTATCCACCTTTGGCAGATTATCGGGTCAACTTCCCCGTTATAGATTGGCGGTTTGCACGCCATAAATTCTTTATATGAGCACCCTTTACGAAAACCACATCCAGCTGTAAGAACCGAGTGAACCACTTTCTAGCCATTAGATCTTCAAAATAAATGGATGAGATTAAAAGTAATTAAAAATAATATTAAATATTTTTTGTTTTATTATGTCTTTAATATTTTAATTCAAAAGGTACTTTAGTAAAATTACTCTATTTTTATCTTTTTGTCTTTATTGTTTTTTATTACTTTTTTGTATTATTATATTAGTTTTTATTTTTTAAACATAATATTTTTATTAAAAAGCATTTTTAAATTCGGATTTTTTTAGCTTTTTACGTGATTACGTTAACCTTTTTACGTTTTACGTTTTATGTTAACTTTTTACGTTTTACGTTTTTACGTCAACCTTTTTACGTTTTATGTTAAACTTTTTATGTTTTACGTTTTTACGCTTTATGTTAAACTTTTTAGTTTTTACGTTTTACGTTAAAAATTTTACGTTTTACGTATTTACATTTTACGTTTTTACGTCAACCTTTTTACGTTTTACGTTAAACTTTTTACGTTTTACGTTTAACTTTTTACGTTTTACGCTAAAAACTTTACGTTTTACTTTAAAAAAGTTTATGGTTTTAACTTTTACGTTAAAAACTTTACGTTTTACATTAAAAAGTTTACGTTTTACGTTAAAAAGTTTACGGTTGTAACTTTTTTTTTTACAAAACCTTTTTTACACAAAACAAACGCACCCAGAAATCGAAAACTCGGTAGGTGTCTCAGATAGATTGTTATCATCATCGACTGGGGGAAAAAATAAAAAACCAACCACAAAAATTCAAAACAACGTGCGGATCTTGAAAAAAACGGGATTTGGCTCAAACTTTTCAATAATCAAGGCTGCAAAGTGGGGTTGTAAGTTCAAAAACCTACCCTCCACCATCCTCGCCATGCCATCTTCATCAATTCTCAGAAAAATTATTTCGAATTATCACAGCCAACTCAACCCTTAATATCAAAAACACAAATCAATCACCGGAGAATCCCACCAGAATCACCTTATCCAAAACAGGGTCACTTTACGCAAAAACAGAAACCAACGGAATCAAAAAACACAAATACAAAATTGTTTCAAAAAACTAACCAGATTCAAAGATCAAAAAACCAACTCTTGTAAAACCCACTTCTCAAAAACCTAGAGAAAGAGACAACAAAACCCACCATTTCTAGATAGAGAAACCCACTTTATGCAAACCCACTTCTAAAATCCAGCAAGTGACTTGCGATGGCTCCAGGTCCGTCCCTAGCTCCGGCCCCATCTGCCTGAAGTTAGAACTTGACTCCGGTGACCTCCTGCACCATTTGCCTGAAGTTAGAAGGATCGGGTTCAGAAGCCGCTGAAGATGGCTGACGGCAGGGCCGCGTTCAGAGCCAGTGACGGTGATGGTGGAGAAGGCAGCCGGTGGAGACTGCGATGGCTCCCAGGGTACGACGCGATGGAAGAGAGAGAAACCACCTTCCACCACCGTCTACCGTCACCGACCAACCACCTCCCACCATCATCATCAGCCGTAAAACAACCGCCTCCAACACCAGCACTGTCGGGCCACCCCCCCCCCCCCAGAAAAACCCTAAAGAAAAACCCACCACACCGCCAACAAGACCCCTTTTCTAAGTATAAACAGAAAATTAGATGAGAGAAAGGTGGTGCGGAGAAACGAGGGGGTGCCGGAGAAACGAGGGGGCCGCCGGAGTGGGTCTGGTATTTGGAAGTCGCCGGTGTGGAGGTGTGGTAGCGGTTGTGCAGGTAAGTTATAGACGAAAGATGAGGGTTTTATATTTTCTTAAGAGAGAAAGATGAGAGATGGGGTGAATTAAGATGTCATATTTTAAGAGAGAGAAAATATGAGAGAGGTTGAAAAAGTTCTGGTGGCTTTAAATGAAGAAAGAGGGGATAGATTTGACATTTGGAGTAAATGACCAAACTACCCTTTATGGTGGCAGAATATGATTGGTGGAGAGTGGTTCTCACGGTTCTTACAACTGGGGATGGTTTTCATTTTAGGCTTCCTATATATATATATATATAGGCTAGGAGTTGGCCAGAAAGTCCAAATTTCCTAAAAAGTGTAAAAAGTCATAAAACACCATAAACACACCAAAAACCCACAAATAATATAATGAAGATTACTAAAACATCATGTATGTGGGTTTTGTGTTGTGTTTTAGATGTTAAGGCTCTGATTGTGGAATGGCAAATATAATTGTGTTTTATGTTGTTTAGCATTGTGTGTTTTATATTCATAGTTCTACGATGGTGCGTTTGAAGTTTTTATGGACTATTAGAGTTTGAATATAGTGTTTTAGTAATATTCAATCTATTATTTGTGAGTTTTAGGTGTGTTTTATGCCTGAAATTATTGTGTTTTATGACTTTTTACACTTTTTAGGAAAAACACACTTTCCGTAGGATCCCCACTAAAAAAAAAAAAACCTAACCCCCCCCCCCCCAAGCTAAATGCTAAAAACTAAAACCCCAAAAAAACCTAACCCCCCCCCCCCCCAAGCTAAAATGCTAAAAACTAAACCCCCAAAAAATCTAAAAAAAAAAATTTTAAATATTTTTTATGTTAAAATCGCTACTTTTAGTAGCAAAAAAAAATTAATTTTTTTTTGTGTGATTTTTATCTATTTTTAGGCATTTTTTGTTGTGTTCACATTGGTTCTCGCGGTTCTCGCAATAAGGGGTGGTTCCTAACGGATCTTTGTCCTGTATATATATATATATATATATATGGAGAAAATGATTTGAAGTGTGAGAACGATTTTCAGCCATAGGATCTTTGTGGTTTGTGGCTAAGATGATGGGTGGCATTTTTGTAAATAATAAGAACCTTATAACTACCAGGAGGGGTAAAATTGAAAGATTCAAACAAGGATGCACATGCTAATCACATGCCATTTTCCCTTATCGTTTTAAACGTCAATAACTTTTTATACGTGATTATTTTTCTAAAAAATTACACCATAAAACGCAGCGTTTTTTTTTTATCTTTCCAACGAGTATACTATTGATATACTTTTCGAAAAAAATTGAAATGGGTTTTATGATGTTTTTCTGAACTGGGTGTTTTATGACGTTTTAACTAGGTATTATCATGGCGTTTTTCTGAACTGAGTGTTTTATGGCGTTTTAACTAGGTATTTTCATGGCGTTTTTCTGAATTTGGTGTTTTTATGGCGTTTTATTTAAACACCCAGTTCATGTGTGTGGGTTTTTTTGACAATATTACCCCTTAGTGTAATTTAGCATCGATGCCACATGTCAACTCCAAAATTGTTCTCACTGTTCTCACCGTTCTCTCTAAATCCTGATCCTATATATATATATCAAAGTACACACATATATATTATATTATATAAGGTGCTGGCTTGTTTAATACAGCATCTCTCGCTCGTCATACTGCCAAACGAGCTTCTCTCCTATCTGACGGATTCTATTTCCTTCTACAACTAATTCTTCGCCATATGAGCGAAGTTCCTGCACATTTTCTTCACTCATGGGTGGTAGTGGTGCTGGTACTGGGTCAGGGTATCGTGGTATGGGTTCTCCGTATGGGTATGGCTTGTTTAACACACTCTGAATATACCTGTCGTCGTTCCAAAATTGGTCTAAAGGGTTCAGATCGGTATACTGCGCTATGAGATTTGGTGCGGGTACTGGTTCTTCATGAGGATATAATTCCTGGTATGACCTATTGTCATCCCACCATGGATCATACTCTAAAGGGATTGGTGCAGGGATTTTGGGTATCTCGTTAGGGTCAAATGTTGGGATTGGGAATTCGTCTTCCTGATTGGGTTCTAACTCCATTTTTTGGTTGGGGAATAATGGTAACAGTTGTGGTTCAGCAATTTGGTTCAGATTCGGTTCTATTGCGGTGGTTGCTAACATGTGGAAATTTGCTAACTGCCTATCAAGTTCCTCCTCCCATAATGGCCTATTAACTGCTTCCTGTGTTTGTGCATTCATTTCTCTATTTGCTTTTGCTAGTGCTCTCTGTTGTTGTAATTTCTTCATCCTTTTCTTCGTCTCATGCGCTCCTCTACTAAACCATCCTCTCTTTCTAGGTGGGAATGGTTCCTCAGATTGTGCCTTAAAGATAAAGATTCTTTCCACAGTATCATCAGAGTATCCTAAGGGGGTTGGCTGGGATGAGGTTCCTTCATTCTTTGGGGAATTAGCTAACTGACGGTAAGCGTCAGATGTACCTTGCTCACTCATACTGTAAACTAACAAATTGTCAAATAACACAAAATAATAATATACATATTTACACATAATCACATAATCACATAAGTAATTTCCTAACACAATTGATTAAAATTTAGGTATTAGCAGAACACCTAAATTGCTTAAACCAGGCTGTAGCTCTGATACCACCCTCTGTCGCAGCCCCCGACCCCTACCCTGGGAGTGGGCGTCGTGAGATCACAGAGCTGGTGGTATCGGTGTTTACTAATTTGGCAGCGGAAATGAGACATCAGGACCGTAGTTAGGAAATATTATCAGAGTTTTAAACACCAAACTTTTTATAATAAATAAATGGGAGAAAACCCAAGTTTCATTAATAGTACATTTGTAGGGATAAACCCTAATTTATTGAAAACATAAACTCCTTTTATTTAGGTAACTTTTATAGCCACTTCTTTAAGCTTTCAGTGCTCTCCAACTGGCTTCTATTAGCTTCACATTAAGTTACCTGAAACACGTTTTAAAAAGATTTTATCAGCAAGAAATACTGGCGAGTGTATCCCAGTTTAATCAAAACAAGTGTTTATAACTTTACAGTATTAAGATTTACAATATTTATATCTATCCAATTATTCAATACAACATTGCTACTAGGCAACCTTTGTCCCTTGCGGTCATGCTACTATTCGCAATAGTAACGAGTGTCTAGTAATGTATACAAAACCCCACATACTGATGATAAGTGTAGAATTTCCAAAAACTTAATCACTGTAAGTATATTTGATAAACATTTAGGGTTTTATAAAATATTTGAAACAATGGCTCACAAATGGTGAGAAAAGGAGAATGACTCACAAAAAGGGTTTATAAAAAGAGAATGTACTCACAAAAAGGGTTTATAAAAAGAGAATGCACTCACTTTGTTGACTTAGGTGTTACTATAGCTGCCTGTTGCTTTTCCTGGTTATTTATCTATTAAAATTAAATAATGCACATGTGTTAGTAAGATAACCCAAATCACATTAGCCATACAACACAAGACAGAACTCCAATGAATTGAGTCAGGCAGAGCCTTGACATGCGTTACGGAGCCCTAGATCAATCGGGTAGGGTAAAAAATACGTGATCGAGGTTATAATACTTACAACGAGGCAGAGCTTCGCTTTTTAGGGGTATTATGCCTGATATAATAGCACTATAGCTTTGAGAGAGAAAGAGATTTTGAACGAGGAACAACTGAGGCCCTCGACCTCAATTTATAGCCTGATCAGGGGTCGGCTCGCGCCCCGCGACCCACCATTTGTCTCGCGGCCTGCGAGAGGCATAGGTTAGGGCCTAGCCTTGGCGACTCATTGGTCTAGACTTAACACACATGAGGACACGTGGCTACATGGGGTTCCCCCACCTGACCCTCGGTCACGCCCCGCGACTGGCAAGCTCAGGAGGGTCGCGGCCCGCGAGTTCCTCTATTATTTGTTTTTGTTGATTTTTTTTATTAATAAAAATGTTATTCAGGTTCGTTTACGAGTATACAGGATATAATTAGGGTGTTTTAGGAGGGTTGTTATAAATACCACCAACACATTCAACCAGTTTAAATCAGTCTCAAATGAATTCATTCATGCAGTCAATTCATGGATCACCATGAATCAGTTTCATTTAATTAGTTCGTTTATCACCTAATGCATACTGCATTTGCAGCCATCAATCAGTTTCATTTAATTAGTTTAATACACACAATGTGTGTGTAGGTCAATCATCAAGAGGAGCAAACAAGGGCAAACCCATGTTTATCCAATATCATCAAATTGAAGGAGAAATTGGACCTCAAATTCGTGCATGAACATGAATTATCGATTACCTAGCCTAGGGGATCATAAGGTATGTTTAAAAACCTAGATTGGTGAAAGTCATAATTTGAGATAAGTAGAATACCTGCAATTAGATTGTTGGATTATGATCCAAAGATGAAATTGGGTGTATATACATGCTTAGTTTCGTTAGACATAATAAAATTATGAAGTATTTGATGTAAGATTCCTTGTAAGTGATTAACAAGTAGATTATGGAGTGGGTTATGATAATATGATTAAGTTAATGATATACTTATGTTTATGATCACCATGAATGGTGGTAATAGGAAGATACTTGAACAATTTATGAGTTTAAGTATATGTTCATACTTGCCATGAAATGGGTTTTGTAAGATAAGATGAAATTCATGTTAATATATGTTTGAAATCACCATGTGTATATGAATTTTTAAAGTCTTTGGTTAAGTTTGATGTTGGGGGTAAATTTCATACATATGATGCAATGGGTTGTTTCATGGTGATAAACAATCCCAATGTTCTTATATAATGAATTATAGATTAGCATACAATGACTATAAACTATGCTAACTTGATGTTAACAATTACATGAACTAAGTTGATGAATGTAGTTAAAATGGTGGTCTAAAAATAGCGCCTACCGGGTAATTAATGAAATGCTTAAATGAGTTGTTGAACTTATTTGTGGATTTGCATAAGTTGATAGGCAGTTGACTTTTAAAAGTCAAACTGACCTATAATAGGAACAAATGCTGATTTTGGTATAAAGTCCGTAAGGTGGGGTAGTCGTGTTAAATGATGACTAATCTAACCATCTTGCGAATGATAAATGGTAGTTTGACGCTTGACAAGCTAGGTGGAATCTTAGGAAGAAGCGGGTCAAACGGATCAAATACGGGGGAAAGGCATAATCGGATGCAAGGTAAATAAACTTACACCTTTTAAATAGAATCTCTACTTATGTATTTGGTCAAAAATAAAAATGATCAAAGAATTGTATGAATCTTTGAAATATGGCGTTTCGAAACGAAACGATACGGGTCGAACGAATAAAATAGTAAGTAGCCAAGTTAAGTGGTAAATAATGAGTTTTGCAAGATACTCTATGGTATAAGTCCTAATGAGTAAATAAGGACAATATAGTAACTTGGTCGCGAGTCGACAATTAAATAATGAGTTTTTGAAAAGATACCCCATGGTGTAAACCATGAAGTGGGTCAAAATGGATAAGTTATGATGAACTATTGTTCGCGATAAAGGAGAAATGTCAAGATGAGACCCCCATGGTGAAAGCCATGAAATGGGTCAAAATTGGTAGAATTAGTTATATTACAAATTGGTAATAAACAAAGAATCATAGAAATAGGACCCCATGGTGTAAACCATGACGGGTCAAAGGAAAGAAATAGCGAATAACCATATATCGGTTATAAACATAATGAGTTTTTGAAATGGGACCCTATGGTACGAACCATAACGCGTCAAACGAATAAAAATGAGTAAATGTCATTTTTACAATAATCAATGTTGGGCTTTACCGATATGTAAAAAGGATGAGCCAAGAAACAAGTTAACTGGACAAACAGGTCAAATAGTGATGTTATCACTATTTGAAAATGATATTTAATAATTTATTTGTTAAGTTTCATGCTTACAGGTAAGCATGATTTGTGGCATGCATTGCCATGAGTTAGTATATAGAACCGCAAGGTATCGCTAACGGGTCAATACTTCGACCCGCACCAGGTATATGTAGAGATCATACTCTCGATGAGGGTTTGCGTTATGAATAAAGTTAGTCGAGTCAAGGGTGGACACTAGATCACCTTAAGTGAGGTATATCTAGTGTTTGGGTAAAACGACCAGTAGAGCCGAAGACATGTTTATAGCGCAAAAGTGCATCTAAGTGAGTTTATAACATTAAATGATGGGAGACTTTTATGTTTTTAGGAACAAAATAAATGTAAATGGGATAACAAATTAATAGTGCCCACTATAGTCAAAATAAGCTTTTGAAATTCCTTGGGTAGTAAAAGGACCAAAATTGACAAAATGCCTCTGAACTATGGGCCGAGCAAACTACATTTAAGGAAAGATAATAAAAATGGGTTTCATAATTGGGTAAACCCTTCCGGTAATATAAGGCTTAAACCATTTTGGCTTAATGCCACCTAATGGGCCATTTTCGTAAAAGTCTCAAACCCAAGGGTAGAATAGGAATATAATGATTTTCCTATTATAACTCATCACAAATGAAGTTGTGATGATAGACAAATGAAGGTCAAAATAAATGTGCGCATAAACTGGGTAATGGTTGCGTAATTCATAAAATTTATGAATCCGGGTTAAGGATTTTGTGTAAATCACGTAGACAAATGTTTTACGGGCATTTAGAAACAAGTTTGAGGCGAAACGGATGAATAAATGAGAAGTTACAATGTTTTACGTATAAAGAGCATTTCAGGGAATTGTGCCACTTTAAGCCTACCGTAAGCTACGACTGGCAGCCGTAAGCTATGGTAGGGGGAAACTGGTTGGAATATGAGGTGTACACCGTATGCTACGGTGGTGAACCGTAGCTTACGACGGGCCAGATTAAAACTTGCAGAATATACATGTCGTAAGCTACGGCTGTAAGCCGTGGCCTACGACGGGATTAGCTTGACAATGTTGTTTATTTAACTTGTTTTGGCATTCGGTTTCATTCGATTGTGGCATTTGTTTGACGAAAACTCTTACAATCAATCATGGATCCCGAGACTACTACACACACTCTAGAGATGGATGATGGATGAATATGGTGGATGATGGTTGTATTGTGGTGGTGGAGTGCTGGCAAGTGTGAGAGAAGTGGTTTGCCAATGGATGAGTTGCAATTGAACTAAGCACCCCTATTTATAGCTGAAAACAGACAGTTTACACGGCCCCGTGTCCTTCTCTTTCTCTGTCTTCATTTAATGAACTTGTCAGTCCAGATGCTCACACGACCCTGTGTGTCAACGGCACGGCCCCGTGGCCATTGTACTTGCTGTACGATCCAAGATTTGCATATCTGATAGTTGACCATGGCCCGTGTCCATGAGACACGACCCCTTGTCTCTTATCTGCTTCTGTTTGTCTTCTTCTTCATGGAATCTTGGGTGGGGCACGGCCCCTTGCCTGGCAGGCACGACCCATGCTTGGCTTCTAATTTGTTGTTTTTGGTCTTGGGGTGAAGCTCAGAGGGTTGGTATATTGTATCGACTTCCCTTCTTTTGCATTCATGCTGGTTTTTGTCGTTAATTTGTTTCTTTTATACATATAAGCTCTTTTAATCCTAAAAATCAAAATTATACAAAGAAACACACTTTTTCCAACATTAGTACTAGAAAGGGTTGTTTTTATACTTTATTTGATATAATTTTATATGTTGCATTTGGCCCATATCATGTCGCCAACTCTTAACGCAAAAACAACTGCACCAAGTTCAAGATCATGGGTGGTGTATTTCTTCTCATGTATTTTGAGTTGTCTAGATGCGTAGGCAATAACCTTGTCTCATTGCATAAGAACACAACCAAAACCTTGGTTAGAGGCATCGCAATAGACGAAATAATTATTTCCATCAGGAATAGGGAGAATAGGAGCATTGCAAAGCATGTCCTTCAGGGTCTGGAAAGACTACTCTTGTTCGGGACCCCAAACAAAAGGTTTATCTTTTTGGGTCAACGAGGTAAGAGGTACGGTGATTTTGGAGAAGTTTGGGATGAATCGACGGTAGTAACCCACAAATCCAATAAAGCAACGGATTTCGGAAGGAGACTTTGGTGCGATCCAATTCTTGAAGACTTTGATTTTTAAGGGGTCGGCATAAATGCCATTCACGTTCACAACGTGACTGAGGAATTGAACTTCTTTTAGCCAAAATTCATACTTGGAGAATTTTGCTTATAGTTGTTCAACACGAATGAGTTTTAGGATCAAACGTATGCGTCACTCGTGTTTGGTTTGGGTTTTGGAATATATGAGAATATCATCTATGAATACAATCACAAAACGGTCCAAGTAAATTTTACATACACGGTTCATCAAGTCCATGAAGGGCATGACCACGAACTCGTAGTGACCGTATCTAGTACGAAAAACGGTTTTTGGAATGTCTACTTCAAGGACTCGGAGTTGATGATAATTGGAACGAAGGTCGATTTTTGGGAAACACGTCAGGCCTTGAAGTTGATCGAAGAGGTCGTTGATGCGAGGGAGTGGGTAACGGTTCTTGACGGTGAGTTTGTTAAGTTCACGGTAATCGATACACATGTGAAAGGAACCATCCTTCTTTTTAACGAAAAGGATAGGAGTGCCCCAAGGAGAAGCATTAAGGCATATGAAGCCTTTATCAAGTTATTGTTGAAGTTGGCTCGATAGCTCTTGCATCTCCAAAGGTGCGAGACGATACGGGGATTTAGCAACGGGTATGAGGTCAATACAGAGGTATATCTGCTTTTGTTGAGCAGGTTGGGACGAAGACTAAGAGGGCTCTTATTTCTTTATTTTATTGTTTTAAGGTTTTATAAAAAAATACGAAAAAACACCTATTTGGGTAAATAGTTTTCAAATCATACATTTTGGTAAATAATTTTTCATTGATACCCTTTTAGAAAAAAAAAAAGTTTGTGTACTTAGGCTATAGAGTGTGGGGGTCATGGTTGGGTCATGATTTGCCACATAGGCCCATTATTCATGACCTATACCACCCACTCATTAAATCACGGTGGTTCGCGTGGATTAAATCACGGCAACCACGTCCCCCTTTTTTCCATTATTCACACAAACCCTAACCCCAACATCAAGAAGAAATTTTCAATTCACAATCGCAATCTTTTGATCGTCTGCACTAGTTTTGCTTTTTTCCATAGGTACTTTTTTATATGATATGTATTTTTCTTTTGATCGTAATTGCAATCTTTTAATTCATAGCAGCAAATTTTTCTTTTAATTCACAATGGCAATCTTTTTTATCGTAATCTGCAAATTACATGCTTGTTTACTGTGCAAATTACATGCTTGTTTACTGTGGTGCCGCCCTTATGTTTTAACAATTTGGATTTATCAATTTATCAAATATATGGGCACGCTGTAATACTAGTATGTTTATATGATATTTGGGACTTTTGATGTATATACCTATAGATTTATTGTGCATCTTTTTGATCGTAATCTGCAATCTTTTTTATCGTAATATTTATGCTTCTTCCATTCATTTTTTGTTTGGATTGATTGGCTTAAGTTTCTTTGATCATAATTACGAAACTTCATATAAAATCAAAGAACTTCGAATATATTACGATTATATTACGATCGAATAAACTCAAAAGCCATTAATTTAAAAGGTTATATTTGAAGTTCTTTTATTATATTAGACTTTGATCATATTGATTGAGGTTGGTTTGTTTATGATTTATGCAATTCTGTTTATGTGTGTGTCATTAAGCTATAGTTAATACTACCATGGATCCAAGCAACCTGAATAACACAAACAATCCGAACAACCCGCCACAAACCCTGTGGACGACACCCATTGATCCGATGTGGGCGACTCCACAATTTTCTTTTACAAGCTACAATCAAGTTCCCAATGCGTTCAACCAATTCCCTCAAACCCCGACTTCTAACACGTTCTCACAACTCCCTCAAACCCCGCAACCTACTAGTTTATTTCAACTTCAACAAATCCAATTTCAACAACAATATCAGCAACAACTTAAAATGCTCCAGCAAAGCCAAAGTCGGCCTATTCACACGAAAGTCCAATCGCAACCGACACTTGATACCCCTTCGTTAGACGATTTGGATGACATGACGTTGTACCCGAAACCCAACCTCAAAGTTCTAAGAAAACATCTAAAAAAGCGTTCAAAGAGACCGGAACAAGATAATTTAACCACCGGTAGATGTCAAACTTGGACATCGATCGAAGAGATGGCGTTGGCAAGGGCATGGACCAATACGTCTACGTGTCCGATCGTAAGTATGTTATACTTTTTTATTTACACTAAAATAATATTTTATTCAAGATAAAACAACATTCATTTACACCTTGATATTTTTTTTTGTAGGTAATAATCAAAAGTCTAGTAGTTTTTGGAAGGAGGGTTGCAACAAATTTCATGCTTTGATGCAAAAAGAACCGTACCGAGAAGTGAACTCAATGGGCTCAAAGTATCGAGAGATGAATAAGAAGATATCGGCGGTTTGCATGGTTGTAAAAGTCCCGCCTAGGCTCCGAGTACTCGCTACAAGGTAGGCTGCCGAGGCACGAGTACAGGTCTCCCAGGCCAATTACTCCCCGAGTAATCTCCGCCTAAGCCGAGTACTTCCCGAGTACTCCCGAATCCGACTAGGGAGCGTCTAGCGACTTTTGCAACCATGGCGGTTTGTGGTTATTACAACAATGCTCGTTCGAATCGGCCAAGTGGGGCGAGTAATGAAACGGTTTTTGCCATAAATATGTCAAAATACCATATGAAAGAACGTAGTGCGTTCAGATATGTAGGGGCTTGGGAAATCTTTCAAAATTGTCCCAAGTGGGCGCCGGTTCCTAATGAAGTGGCAAGAGCAAAGAGGTCTAAAACATTCGAGTCGACAGAGCATAGTGCCGGTGATTCGGATATGCGTTGCCATATTAATATTAATGACGAACCCGAGTTTGACGATGAAGTGACGGAGATTTCAGAATTGAAGCGCCCAAATGGTAGAGACAAAGCAAAAAAGGAAGCTGTGACCAAAAAGAAAGAGGCGTCGACAAAAAATGAAACTCCGGGTGAAACGAAGGTGGATAAGTTGATGAGCAAGCTCACCGAATTTAACGAAATACAAGCGGCGAGACTTAAGTTGAAAGAAAAAGAAATTCAAGAAGCGGCCGATCGTGAAGACTTTAAGCTAATGGCGACAAGCATCGACTCGCTTCCGGAAAAAGAAAAAGAAGTGATGCAAAAAATGAAGGCGAAAATTGCTCAAAATGGGGTCTTAAAATTATGTCGTTATCATTTTTTATATTTTCTAGTTTTCATCCTTAATTTATGTTGTTATCGTTTTTATAGTTTCTAGTTGTAACGAAATTGATTCAGTTTTATATTTTATGGATTAAATTATTATTTTTTTCAATTTTTAGACAACTCTGTTATAGATCTCTCATGTAATTTGGGCTAAATCGGTTACATTATTTGTACCTACAGTAGCAAAGAAAAAGAAGAAACAGGTTATCCCACCAGCATGGCGTCACCAACTTCTTCCGACGAGATCAGCGAATTTTGTTTGAACGTGGTGATGGAAATGACACAAATAATTATAGAGGAGGAAGAAACCTCATCCAAACGGAGAAAACGACAACAATGTTTAAATAGGGATCGTGAAGGTATTTTTTCATGAATTATATTTTTTGAAGTGTCGTTTATATCTTAGTGTAATTTACATTTTTGTAAAATATGTAGGAGCCAAGATAGGTTGATGGCCGATTACTTTGCCGAACATCCGGTATACACGGATGAAATGTTTAGGCGTCTGTAGGATCGTTTTCTGACCCGAATGAGCCGATCAGAAGAGTTTTTGCTCAATACGAAAGGCGGAAACAATCGTATCAAGTTCAATTCAGCTAGATATTCACTTTAAACTGTCTTTTGATTGATTTGACAAAGATTTACAGCAAGTAGACACTTCGGCAGCACTTCGGCTCTCAAACCGGAATCTAATTTCGTGCCAAATGACACGGCACATCCTAGTATTTATAGACATGGTAATTTTGCTTGAACCAGCTCAAACGAAATCAGATTTCAAGCGAAATCAGTGATTTCGTTTGAAATATCAAATGCTGATTTCGTGCAGAATTACAAATTGTGATTCCGTGCGAAATTACCTCTCAACCTATTTTTGACATTTTTCTCGTACAACGTACCCTGATCTATCTAAACGACTACAAGACTCGATATAAGACGAAGTCGACATACGGATGCACCAACAAACTCCCCCTCGGATGTTGACGAAGTCTTCGGTGTCGAGTCTTCAATCTTCAGTCTTTATCAGTCCACTCGATCTCTTCCGAAGTATCTGACATTGTAAAGCATCCTCAGTCTTCTCTCTTCTTCTTCAACACACTCCAATTCCAGAATCGCAACCTGGCTCTTGAGCATTCTAATTCTCTTGATCAGATATCTTGATTCCTTAAGTTCATCAGCATCCTCAGCTTGCGTGAACATCAGGATCTGAACTTGGCTCTACAATCTTTTATCCCAAGATCTGTGACTGGCTCTTATCTTGTTTCCTGCACAAATCTCTACCCAAAAATAAATTTCACAAATTAAAAATTTGACAAATTTATAAACTACTTGCAGATATCTTTCCAGAATGATTTAACAATTTAAAAGCTTCTGATGACCACTTGTATGCAAATATTCAAAATCTTTTCTCATTTAAACACAGACTCCCCCTCACAAATTATTTCATCATGTTTAGTACTTGGAATTTTGAAAATCAGCTTTTCAAACATCAGTTGTCGAAAATATTTTTGAATTTTTCAAAATTTATGCTAAATCACACTAAAAATCTTTTTGGAATTTTTAATTTAAAGAAATGCAGTAAAGAAATATTTACAAACAATATTTTTGTGAGTTTGTGTAAGAGGATCATATCAGTTTATGAGACAAATCACCAACACCGTTAAGCTTTAATCATTTTAAGTTCTAAACGATTCACTTAGATTGTCAGTATACTGATCCACTTAAATTTTCACACAAAGTTCAACTGTTTCGAGATACGAGATTAATGTTTTAGAGACTTAAACTTATTCGGGTGTCCCACCTCAGAATATACTCCCGTATCCAGATCCCAATATTCAGTCTTACAGGTGAGTATACCTAGATGATATCTGTAAGGGGTTAAATGCGAGGGCCGTGAGAGCTCAGGCTATTGCTTCCGCAAAATCAGAGAGATGACGGCTTCGACTTTTGGTGTGTTCCCTTTAGAGAATATTTTCTTCAACAGCACATGATTAGCATTTTTCAATGTTTCAATATTTTTTATGCTGAGGGCGGTGCTATATTTCAAGCAAGCGTAAAGTATTATACGGGGACTAGGCCATTGCTTCCGCAAAATCAGAAGTCCCAGGATAATACACCAGATATCACTAAGCATAAAGACCTAGTATCTCAGAAAGAGGGACCTTTCAAACAAGATTTCGGGGGTTACCCATATATCCGAGAGATGTTCCCCACGAGATAAGTAAGTTTGAAATTTAGGTTTATATCTCGACACAATCTACTAAATGTGCAAAAACCTACTGGCATATCATCAGTGAGACCGTTTATCACCTTTTAACTTTCCCATTCTTTAGCATGCTGTGATTGTCTACTGATGTACTATCATTTCCTCTTTTTTACAACAAAACTCATTTTTGAATTTATCATGTTTTTGCCTTTTTCAAATTTTCAAATGTTTCATGTTTTTGCCTTTTTCAAATTTTCAAATGTTTCATGTTTTTGCCTTTTTCAAATTTTCAAATGTTTTTGGATTTTCTGAAATTTCTTATTCCCCCTAAAATTCAAAATCATTTAAGGAAATTTGAAAACAAACTGTACAAAAAAAGTGACAACTTATATCGAATCACTTCAATTCGCCATCCACTTGGCATAAACAATCAGAACTCCCCCTTACAACAAACTATTTTCCCATTATGATTTCAAAACACTTAAGTTTGTTTTAACCAAATGGTTTTTTCGGAAAATAAGTTTTGTTACTTTTACCACTTGTAACAATGGGGTTCAATTCATCATTTTGTTCTTTGATTTTCAAATTTTTGAAAAAATATAACAGTTTTAAATTCAATCAACCATTACCACTTGTAGAAAATCAAGTACAACTTAATGTCCCTGATTTACCACTTGAAGATCGAAATATCACAAACGTGAATTTCTCAAGAAAGATGCCGATTCCTGCTCCACGATTACCAACTTGGGAGCTCCGGCAAGTCAGGATTTTTAAGTAAAGAACACAGACATCCAAGCCTGACCAGCTTTGGATGTAACCTTCTCAACTTCACCTGGGATTTGAAAATTTCTTTTTTCTTCATAAAATTCTTTCACCCCTTTGGCCTTTCCCTTGACCATTTTCCCAAAAATGTGTTTTACTTTACCATTGAATGCTTTATCGACATCAAATTCTTTCTTTTCAGAATAAAATTGATTCAAGATTTCAACTTTGCCAACCTTTCGTTTGAAATTTTCAGTCCTCAATGGTGGAAAGTTATCATCATCCATTGGTGGTACTGAAGTTTCTATTTTTAGCTCAACTTGTGGCTCCTCTGATTTTGACGAATCAGATTCATCGTCAGATTTCACATCTGATTTCTTAACAACCCACATTTGGTTGTCAAGATTAACTCTTCTTTTGTAAAATCTTTTCTTCGAACATTCACCAACTTCATATGTTGAATTTTTAAAAACTTTGAATTATTCAGTTGGTGGTTCATTTTTCTCAACAATCTTTTCTTTCAGTTTAGAAACAACTTCCTGTTTGATGTTGGTTGTCTTAGGACAATTCCAGGCAATGTGTCCAACTTCTTGACATCTGTAACAGGTTCTTGTTTCCTTTCTTTGATAGGCTCCATTCTTCATTCTCTCTTGCTTCTTAGTATGGAATTCTCTATTTGATTGTTTCCAGAATGAGCTCTTTTCTTCTTCCTTCAAACTTGCTCCTGAAACAAATACAATTTTTGATTTATAAATTTTCTCATTTTTATGATTTTCGGTGGAATAAAACCTAAGCCTTTCTTTTTGAAATTACCGTTATGGTTTGGTTTCTTTTGATAACCAGAACCAGAACTGTAACCCTTTTTCTTGTTTAATCTTTGTTGAACTCTTGAAGTGTACTTTTTAGGTTTTTAGAAAGATTTACATTTTTTATTTCAGAAATATTAATTTCTGTAAGTTTGAAAACCTTTTTAATCTTTTCAATTTTAACACTTCTTATTGGAAATTCCACATCAGAATATAATTTGTCTGAATCATTCAAAGTATAGGAAACTTTGAATAATTCATCATTCAAACTAGATTTTGATAACAGGAATTCTTTATTGTAAACCCGTTTAACCGACGACTTTTGACTGTCAACTGATGAACTCGAACTCTTGGATTCAGACTTTGACTCTGACTCCTCATCTTTATCCAACACCTGATCGACCACCTTTTTTATTAACTCAGACTCATGATCAGTGTCAGACGATGTGAATGTGACGTCAATATTTTCTGGTAACTCATCAGTTGTTTCGGACTTTAATTTTATATTGACAGCCTTTTTGATTTGCTCCTCATTCGGTTTTCTGGGAGAATAACCTTCCCAGATTGGAGGCGGACACTTATCCTTTTCTTTTGGCTTATCATCTTGAAAGGCTTCCATACCTGCAAAAGTTGTATAAATTCTGTCAATCAAATAATCAGAACTAGAATAACTCTGTAACAACCGTCTGATTCTTTCATTCTCTATCTTTTCTGTCTCCAACTCTTGCTTCCACTTTGCACTTTCTTCAATCTAATAATTGATAGCTTTCTGTTTTGACATCATTACTGCATTTAACATGGTTAATGCATCTTCTCTTTCAGAATTTGTCTTTTGTAGACCAGTTACTGTTATGTTCAACACATCATATGATTCTTTGACATAATTGAGATCAAACAATAACTTTTCTTTCATCTTGTCAAGCTCATTCAATTTCTCATCTTTTTCTTCACACTGCTTGCAAGATTCCAAACACTTTAGACATGGTTTGGTGACTTCAATAATCTTTTCGACTTCGATTATCTTTTCAACTTCAATCACTTTCTCAACTTCAACCATCTTTTCAGCGACTTTAACTTCTTCACCCTTTTCATTCTTTTTTGTCTCAGCAACATTCTCACTTTTCATCTTTTTCAGTTCTTTTGCTGCTCGTCTCTCCTTCAGCTTCTCCAATCGATCTGCAAAATAAAATTGAAAACTTTCAGGAGATAACATAGATTTTCCAATGTTTATTTGTGTTTCCTCTTCATCATCACTATTATCAGATGATGATTGACCAAAGACTGGCTCTTGAATGATTTGTGCAGTGAGAGCTACAACTTTTGAATCTGGTGGAATGTATTTATCCCAGCTAAATCCTTTTGCCACTTTTTCATCATCTTGATCAATGATACCAAAATAAGCTTTCTTATTTGCTTCTCTGATCATTTTAGCGTGTGCAGTTTGTGGTTCCTTTTGTTGAAGTGGTTGTTGAGCAACTTGTTGATATATAGCTTTTCTATAATAATCATTATTTCCGAACGGATTCTGTGCTCCACTTGCTTCTCGATTTTTACATTCCCTCTTGAAATGTCCTTTCTCCCTGCATCGAAAACAAGTAACTTTAGATTTATCAAAACCCAAAGTAGAAACATTAGCATCCCTAAAATTATCTCTTCCAGTAATCATCTTAAACTTCTCAGCTCTCCTCAAAACACTCGCTAAACACCACTTAATATCCATAAGCTCCATCTCTTCAGCATCGATCTGATCGTAATCCTCTTTCGTCAACATAGGATTTCCAATCCTTCCAGTAACCAACCCTTCATATGATTCTAACACTGTAGCAAGTAATGACATGTGACCTTTAACGACCTCTTCAGAAAAATTTTGACCATTCTGAAGATGCAACGCAATGTTGCAATTTAAAACTTGACCATTACTGCTGTTTGAGCTTTGGAATTGATGACTTGAGGTTGAACTTTTTGGATTAACATTCGGGTACGAAGAGAATCCACTGCTGCTGCTTGAGCTTTGATTAACAGATCCAGATGAGTTTTCTGCACTGAAAGCAGTTTGGACTTTCGGCTTAGCTTCAACCTCTTGAACACTTCCTTTGTAATACATTTTAACATCTTGTTGGCCACTCGGACTATTCATTCTTGCAATCTTCTGTTGTTCCAGATCTTGACCCTCAATCTTTTCAATGAACTGTGAAATAGTCAACTTGTCATATTCTCCAGTATTCTTCAAAATCATCAAGTATGTACCCCACTCTTTCTGAGGTAATGCATCAGCTAACTTGTCAACCCATTCTTCTTGATCTTTGTTAATATCCAACAATGACATTGATCGCACTAAATGGCAATATCTTTCAATCAACTTCTTTGAAGATTCACCCGGCAAGCTCGAAAACAAGTCAAATTATTTCTTTAGCAATGCTTTCTTACTCCTTATCATTTTCTCACTTCCCTCAAACTTAATGCGAAGTGCTTCCCAAATCGAACGTGAAGTATTATCATGTTGAAGTAGGATGAGAATGTCCTCTTTCACAGGTTGCTGTAGCAGACTAATCATCATCTTTTCTGCTTTGTACATGTCTCGTTCTTTGTCCGTAAATTCAGAAATTGTTTTGATAACTCCCAAATCTGTACGAGGTCTAACATACTTTTTCTCAATACATTCCCAAGATCTCAAATGTGTTGCTTGAACCCAATTTTCAAACTTATCTTTCCAACCATAATACTCCTCAATGCCCATTAGCTTCGGGGGTTTTTGCAAAGTTCATGTTTCATTTTCCATGTTCATGCTCTGAGCAATGGTAACCGGGGTAGTCGGGGCAGTTGCAAACGCGTTATAAAATTCCTCTTCCATGATTCGGCAATATTTTTCAAAATCTGACACTTTCAAACGAAATCAAACTCAAGCGAAATCACCTCTTCAAACGGAATACCCTTTCAAACGAAATAACCTCTTAACACGGAATACCTTTTTCAAACGAAATTACTGATTTCGTTCGAAATACTTCAAGCGAAATAACAAATTGGAGCGGAATAGTGATTTCGAACGGAATCACTCAAGCGAAATACTGGTTTCGAGCGAAACTAAGGTCTTATTCCGGGCGAAATACTGCTGACGTCATCACTTCGAGCTGTTTTTTTGCCAAAATTGATTAGGTTTTAAGTCGATTTTATATCTGAAACTTTCAAGGGTTTGTTAAAACACTATTGCGCGTATAATGTGAGAAAATTAGCCGATTTTAACCATGAAAAGTTGTTAATTTTGAAAAAGAAGGTGTAGAAATCAGAAATTGCAGCTAAATTGGTAGAACTCCTCCTCCTGAGCTCTGATACCACTTGTAGGATCGTTTTCTGACCCGAATGAGTCGATCAGAAGAGTTTTTGCTTAATACGAAAGGCGGAAACAATCGTATCAAGTTCAATTCAACTAGATATTCACTTTAAACTGTCTTTTGATTGATTTGACAAAGATTTACAGCAAGTAGACACTTCGGCAGCACTTCGGCTCTCAAACCGGAATCTAATTTCGTGCCAAATGACACGACACATCCTAGTATTTATAGACATGGTAATTTCTCTTGAACCAGCTCAAACGAAATAAGATTTCAAGCGAAATCAGTGATTTCGTTTGAAATATCAAATGCTGATTTCGTGCGGAATTACAAATTGTGATTCCGTGTGAAATTACCTCTCAACCTATTTTTGATATTTTTCTCGTACAACGTACCCTGATCTATCTAAACGACTACAAGACTCGATACAAGACGAAGTCGACAGACGGATGCACCAACAGTGTCGTTTTCGAATGAGCCGTCGTCTTTTCTTACGTATAGCCAACGATTTGGCTAATTAGGACCCATTTTTCACATTAAGATGGGATGCTACAGGTAAAGGGGGATTTACCACTTTACAAAAGTGTACGTCGGCAAGTCGCCAATTGGCTTACGGTACAAGTAGCGACATGTGGGATGAATATTTGAAGATGTCTGATAGAACTTCACGAGAGAGTTTGTATCAATTTTGAAAAGGGGTGGTCAAGCTATACAGCACGAAGTACTTACGAAGGCCAACAAAGAATGACATCATAAAGTTGTACCAGGTACACGAAAGTAAACATGCTTTTCCTGTAATGCTTGGTAGCATAGATTGTATGCATTGGCCTTGGCGTAATTGCCCTAATGCATGACAAGGTCAATTTACTCGAGGTGATCATGGTCATCCCACATTAATTCTAGAAGTCATGGCATCAAATGATCTTTGGGTTTGGCATGCTTTCTTTGGTGTTCTTGGTTCGAATAACGACATTAATGTTCTTGGTCAGTCAGATGTTTTCAATGATATCATTAACGGAACAGGGCCTGATTCTAGGTTTTCGGTTTCAGGAGTAGAATGCAAGCACGATTATTATCTAGCTGATGGAATATACCTAACATAAACAGCGATTGTTAAAACTATACCGTATCCAGAAGATGAAAAAAGAAAGAAATTTGTAAAATGTCAAGAATCTGCTATGAAAGATGTTGAGTGTCTATTTGGGGTTCTACAGTGAAAATCAAGCAAAACTCCATTGATTCTGTCTTCCTTGTTATTTTTATAACAAAAATGACACATAGTTGCAAACCCAGCACGAGCACTTGATCTCAAAACATTGAGATATTGCATGTATGCTTGTATCTTGCTGCATAACATGATTATCGAAGACGAAGGTAACGCCATATGTGAATATGATCCTAACGACCTTCATGAGAATGTTGTACCAGTTGATGAAGGGCAACAAGAATCTAACATGTGGGCGTTATACAACGAGACTACGCATAACCATCTTCGTTCGGATTTGATTGAACATGTTTGGCAATTTGGTCGGGTTAACAACAACGAGTAGTTTTTTTTCTTAATTTATAATATGTAGTTTAAATTTGGATGTTATTTTTTATTGATTTGAATATTATGTAGTTTTATTACTAAAATTTATTTAATTTTATTTTTCATTTATTTAAAATAAATAAAATATATTTCACACAAAAAAAAGGGGTGGATAGTGGTTTGAGTCATGACCACACCCTTAGACTATGGGGTATGGGGCGGGGGTTGGGGCGTGGGTTTCTGCGTGGCCCCTTGGGCGGGGGTTTTAGCCCGAGCGTTGGGCGGGGCTACCCACCTGACATGGCAGAACCTTATTGGCCAAGAACACTAGCCCTTTGAAATTGGCTTTTTTTCCACGCCACCCCAGCCACGCCCCACCATACCCATTTGAAATTGGTTTTTGGTCTTGGGTGCCCCATACTCAACGTGTCGCACCATGCCCCCAACCACGCCCCACCATACCTCACGGTCTTAGGATAGTGATTTTGGATGGTGAATTAGAGGGCGATGACATGGCGCTAACGTGGAGTATAATGGTGGTCATGAGGATCATGACACACCCTATAGCCTTATTAGCATCTTGCTGCGTTTTGGTTTTTAATAAAAGTGATTTCCTTTTGCCATTATAAAAATTACTTTAAATCCTAAACCGAATTTATATGAAATCGTTTTGAATCAAAACCAGTTTATGTAGTTGTTACGAAGAGCTTGGGGGTTATTATATTTACTGGGCCACAACTTAAAAGACCAGACCACAGCTTAAAAAATCTAATCAATAAATGAAAAAGTAAAAAGCCAATGTGTTAAAAAATAGTTGTGTACACTGTTTTATAACAGAATAGAATTATTACTAGTGTTAGCATATTTAGTATCTCATTTTTTTTGGGATGATAGGATTATTCTTAAAATGTTGGTGATTTTAAAGGGCTTAAAAGAGAAGTGTGTTTTTATTTTTATTTTTTTCTTCTTCTTGGAGTGTATATTAGATTTGGGAGATTTGACGCTTAATATGGGCTCCATCTTCAGTCATTCTCTCTTTGTTGCTCGCACACCTTATAAGGGATTGATCAACAGTGGCGGATCCAGGAATATTTTTGACTAGGTTCACTTTTTTAGATACTCCAATTTCATGTGACTGAACATAAAGAATTTCGGGTGGGTTCGATAGTTCGGATCGGGTAATAAGTGTCTTAACTTATCACCATTAACTTATCACCATTACCAATAAGTGTTTGTGGAAAATCTGTTTTTTTCCCTTTCGGTTGACATGGACCTCGAAGCAAATATGTTCGTCTAATTTCATCTTTTTGACTAGGGTGATAAGATGAAATTGGTTTCCTTTCGGAAGGATCCCACGGAAGATCATCCAAAACGAGTTTCAAGGGTTTACTAGTTGAAGATGACGATTCAATGTTAGGTGGTGGTTACCTTTGAAAAAAACTTGAAATATTCTTCTGCATAACTGATAATGCCTAAATACCAAATTCAAGTTTAAAACATACATCAAAACCTGTTTATTCTCAACTCAAAAACCCAATTTCAGCAGCAATATTAACTTAAATAAAACAAACAGTCAAACAGATGTAAACTGAAACTTTCAGCACCAATTCAAGTTTAAAAACCCCAATTCAAGTTTAACTACCAAATTGACAAATTCAGATGCAAACTGAAACTTTCAGCACCAATTCAAGTTTAAAAACCCCAATTCAAGTTTAACTACCAAATTGACAAATTCAGATGCAAACTGAAACTTTCAGCACCAATTCAAGTTTAAAAACCCCAATTCAAGTTGACTCGGAAGCAATCGGCGGTGGGCCGGTGGCGGAGCGGCGGAGCAGCCGAGCAGCGGAGGCGGAGCGGCGGAGCAATCGGCGGAGAGGTGTGGAGCTGCTGATGTTGTTGACTTGTTTCACTCTGTAGTCTGTTCGTTATTGTTCTGTGGCTTGCGGCGTATGTTTTGTGACATAACCCTAAAAGGGTTTTATTACATTAAAGAAAAAAAGATTAAAAGAGAAAAAAAAAACGGAACAAAAAGAGTTGAAACGGGATTCGAACTTGGGTAAATCAGGAAGAAAAGCGCGGACTTACCAGTGGAACCAAGGCTTGTTTTGTTTATGGGTTCCCTTTATAATTTACTTATGGGTTCCTTTTCAGTTTCTTATATATATTTACACTAAAAATTAAAAACCGACCGGAACCCGTTCTTTCTACATAAGTCCGCCCCTGTTGATCAAGGCTCTACTATATATGAAGGGTTCTCTAGAATGTTGAAGACCATCAATCACTAGTATTGTTCTATTTGTCTCTTTATGTGGCTTGCTCCAAAACAAGTCGACTACTAGTCTTGTTCTTAGGGGGGACGGGGTGCCCCGTTTTCATCCATCCACCATGCGTGGATTACCGTGGAACACCGCCGCCGGTTGTTGTTTTCACACGTGAATCCGACAACGCATGGGAGGGAAATTGTTGGGTTGTGAGGGAAATTGTTGAGTGTGGTGAGTGATGATCTTTTCCACTAAAATCCATCACTAATGATGGAATAATGTTTGATGTCATGTCGAAACTTGATTGGATGTTGTGAGTAATGGGCGCCCCTACCCCCCTTAATGGTCTTAGTGTCAGTTGATACTATTTACATTCAATATCAATCTGTTAAGTCTATTGGTAGATTCAAGTTTGTTCTTTGTTTTCTGTCATTTGATTCATTCATTTGATCGTCTTATTCTCTTGTAATCATCTTCGTGTGTGTCGATTTGTTCCCATTCGACTTGTCTGATTACATTTGACTTATAATCGGTGATTTTGTTCTTGTAATTCTTGTTTAATATAATAAAATCGTTAAACTGATACAACTAGAGGAAAATTAAAAAACATGTCTTCCTTTTTGAAAATTTCAACATATCCACCTAGTTTATAGCATCTTTCAATGGTGATACAATTTTTACTACCATTTGTACATTTTAGGAAAACAAAGTTTCTCTTAAACTTCTTTTTGTTATCAAATACGTTGGAAACACAAGAAATTGCCTCAGATTTCTTTGAGGTTGAACATCTCTAAGGGGGTGTTTGTTTTTTCCCCAAAACCTCTTATGGCCTCTTATGTCTACGCCGCGCAGACCACACACAGACGTTTAGCTTTGCAGACCGTTTGTTTTTTAGCAGACATTTCATTAAAAAAATCTTCAAAGCTCTGCGCGTCCTCTTCCCCACGCAGACATGGTCCAACCTCTTCTCACGTCTTCCAACCTCTTCCACAGCCACCGGTAACCACCTCCTCCTCCTCCACGCCGCCGGTCACCACCTCCACCTCCTCCATAGCCACTGGCCCCCACTGCAACTCCGATTTCCTCGAAGAATTCCCCAATCACCATCACCAACCCTAACCCTAATAGACACGGCGATTCAATGGTCTTTCTTTGGTTCTAGGGCTTTTTTGAGGAGAGAGAAAGAGGGGGTCAGGATGAAGAAGATAAGAGAGCCGTACCACCACTCCCGCCTGCCTTCCTTGTACCTCCGGCGGAATCTTCCTCGACGGATGTTTTGTTCGGTACGATAATTACAGTTTCTTTCAAGAAGCTGTGGACCCAGTTACAGATGCCAGAAATTGTAGTTCCAGTTTGGTGGGTGATAATGATAATAATAATTGGGGTGATTTTAATAGGAGTGTGGGGGAATTGGTGGAGAATGTGACAAAATTAGCGGTGAATAATAGTGGGTTTGGGGTTTATGGGTGAATGGGGTGTATGGGTTAGCATAGATCTGAAAGAGAAAGGGGAGAGGAGAAGGTTTGCAGATGTGGGGTTTTGAGATAACCAAACACTCTTTTTATTACACTCTGCAGACATTTGGTCCACCTCTTCTCGTGCAGACGTTTGCAGATGTGGTCCGCAGACTGCAGACCTTTTACATCTGAAAAAAAAACACCACCTATGTGATTCTACTCCTAAGATACTTTGGATAACATGTTTACATCTGCAACCCGCCTTGCTTTCACGGTTTTCATGGAGTCTAAGCCTCTTAATTGAATTCAGTAGATGGTTATTTGAATTTGTAATCGCTTATTGCAAGATTTTATTAAATTGATCATTTATTTATATAGTGTTACTTTGTAACTGGGTTGTGCATTGGGGTGTTGTGGAGTGTGCTTGGTTGTTTTTATGCTTTGTGGGGTTGTTCATGTTGTTTGTTGGGTTGTACAAATGTTGGGTATTTATATCCTTTTGATGTGTGTCACTACTAGAAAAGTGGTCATTTTGCTACAGAATTTTCCTACGCAAAAAAATGTGTCACAAATTCTAACACATTTACTACGCATTTCCTACAGAAAGAAAGCCTTGATTTTTTTGGCCAATTTGTGACGCAATAGCGACAGAAATACTAATTCTAAGTATTGCGTCGGAAATGCGTAGCAACATGTTCTCCCGATGTATATATTTCCTTTTGATTGTGGTTTTTACCCCTGTTTTCACCAACAATATCCTGGTCTTAAAGGGTGTTCGAGGCTATGGTTATCAAAGTCTGTAATGCAGTTCTCTTTTGCAGCTATGGCAGAGATTCGATTGAGACTTTATGGTCGGTCTAGGCGATGATGTTATCTGAGTTGAGTGTAATTCTATGTTTTCCTTTTTTGGAAACATAACATCGTTTCTTTATTATCTTTTTTAACTTTCTTTGTAGGTTTTTAGTGTGGAGAATGTCAAGTCCAAATGAAATGCAACTCCTTGAGTGTTTACGAAACTGGTGTTTGATGTCATTGCGTACGATCAGCGCATTACTTAAAAAATAACTGAGCTGACGGAGAAGGTTTCGAATATCCGTCAAATGCAGTTGGAACTACAAGTAGTAATTGAAGCGCTTTTTGTGCGTAATGAAGCTAAACAAGAAACTGAAGAACTAGATTAGAAGTTATTTCATAATGTTATGTTATTTTGTTAGGTGTTATTATAGTTGATTGTAATTTTTTTGGATCTATTATACAATCGATTGGTTATAGTAAACTTATAAATATATTTCTAATAACAATCTTGGTTAATAGGAAAACTGAATTATAATATAAAGGTGGTGGGGGCGTACGCAGGTAGAAGGGATTGGGTAGCTCAGTTATATCGGAAACACCATTGTCAGGCTCGTGGGTAGGGGCTTGCAAGCACTACTTACCGATACGGGTAGGCGTGTGTTTGTGTGTGTGTGTTTGTGACTATTGAGCTTGAAGATAGCACAGGGGGTGAGTAGCTCGGGAACACCGACGCAAGTGGATGCTGATTCCAACATGTTCAAATTGTAGAGATGAGGTGTAATACCCCAACCCGGCTTGGGCTGATGTGATACTTATACAGTACATCAGAGATCAAAATATAATTCCATAAATTATAAAACTTTTACATTATTTCAAAAAGTCGAAATATTGTACAAAACATTTTAAACTTTTATGAAAATCCATGTGCGTCTTTATTCCCTGAAACCATTCATCCAAGCTTTCCTTAATATTCTTGCAACCTACCGTACATAAGAAGGAAAATGTACGCCTGAGTAAACGAGGTTTACTCAGTGGGACAACAACTATGTAATATAAATTTTCTTAACAATATCTATCAAACAATATATGTATATATAACACATTCAGTTAGTCACCTTCAGTGTGTCACATTCAATAGTTCAATGCGTAGTCATTTCACATTCAGTGCGTCACATAATCACATTCAGTAGTTCACATTCAGTTTTTCAGTGCGCCACCTTTCAGTGCGACACAATCAGCGCTTTAGTGTGTCATAATCAATATTTGCTAAAACAATATAACTAATATTTAGTTATAATAGCACATAATCTTGAAGATCACAAAAGCATACAATAGCGAATCTAAATTTCCAACTACGAGGTTGTGGATATCTAAATCTGTACACATGATGTTGTTTTAGAGTCCGTACCACATAATAAATATAAAAAAATAACGAGTTTAGTCTTTCCGACTACTGGGTAGTGGAAACCTAAACTTTTACACATATGTGGAGAGGGGTCCATACCTTAAATGATGAATACAAAGCTGGGATAATGGATTTGTGTCATACAATCATAAATCCTCTAGTTAGTCGGAGAATTTTTTTGATATGCCGGGAAAATGAGATCGTCATGTTAAGAGGGTAGCATTTATTTGTTTCTAAAAATAGAGAAGGGCAAATTAATAGGCTCCTTAGATGGTATGGGGAGGGGAGGATGGGCCGCCACATCATCCGCCGTGTCATCGAGAGTGAGGATGGGCCTAAAGGGGATGGGACCAAGGGGGTGGATGATGGGGTTAAATATATATACATATATATGTATGTATGTATAGGTATGTGTGTGAAGGGATGGGCCGGTGAGATCGTCCGTGAGCAGACGGAGACGACGGGGACGGGCCAAGGGGGCGGTGTTCCGGGGCGGCGCCAGGCCTCGCCGTGCCTTGGCCGTCCCCCATACCCACTAGTCTTATTAACCTTTTATAATCAATTGAGTCCTGTAGGATTGTTACACCTGTTAGCAAAGAGATTGGTGACTCAAATGGACACCATTTAGTCCATTGCTACGTGGCCATTTGTTGTAATATGGTGATAAGATTAAAATGGATGATTAGATCATGTATATGCAATGTTTTAAATACCGGTATGAATCGGCAGGTTATACCGGTTAAACTGGATACCGGATATGTGTTCGGTACGATAAAGGCCGGTAAAAGTCAAATACGGTATGTCTTATGTATCGCTGGTAAATCTGGTTTTACCGGTTCAAACCATTGAACCGGTTTGCATTATCTTAAAATTTGATTTTTTTAATTATAAAAAAATATGATATTAAGGTAATACGGGCGTTCCATTGTTGGTAATTAACCTAGTGCCTTCCATTACAATATTTCATCGCTATTGAAACTGTTACTCACATCATCCAATATAATATTGTTTGTATGTAATAAAAATGCTCTTAAAAGATGCATAACATTTTACAAGAAAACAATTGTTTTTAGATAAAAACATAATCAGTTATATAAATCTTAATTGAGATTTGATTGTTTTTTTAGATTAATTTTTATTTTATGGAATTATAGTGTTAACTAGTGACCCGGTTGAACCGTCCAATATAACCCGGTTCAACCGGTTGAACCACTTCAGAGTCTAACCCGATATAAATAAAAAATCGTTTTTTAAAACATTGTGTATATGTATTGGAAACGTGGCTCCAAAGCCACTGATGATTTTGAATTTTGTTTATTTCTTTTAGTATGTTTTTAAATTTCTCAATTTCTAATTTTAATTTTCAACTACAACAAAACTCAATGTCGGCGGGAATAGAGATTCCCGTTGATTGGCTTATATGAGCGGCAGGGGAATAGTGCCAGGCAGCTGTCTAACACTCCCCTATTAGCCCAACAAATTTACGATTTTATCCCGCTTTAAAATTACGATTTTGCCATCAGTTCAGAATTATGTTTTTACCTCCACTTAAAAATAAATTTACGTTTTTGCTCCAAGCTAAATATTTTAATTTTGTCCCTGGTTCAAAATTACGATTTTGCCCGTTTTAATTTACAGTTTTGCCATTAGTTTTTTTCTCTTAAAATTACGATTTTGCCAGCAGTTCAAAATTATGTTTTTACCCCCACGTAAAAATAAATTTACGCTTTTGCTCCCAGCTAAAAGTTCCAATTTTGCCGTCGGTTCAAAATTACGATCCTGCCCCGTATAAATTTATAGTTTTACCATTAGTTTTTTTTCTCAATGCCAAGTTACAATTTTGTCCTCAACTTAAATTTACATTGTCTATCGTTTTTGTTTGTTTTCCTGGTGAAATTACAATTTTGCCCCAGTGTAAAATTAAAGTCATGCCGGCAGCTTCCTGGCACTCCCCCATTGGTCCATTTAATTTACGATTTTATCCCTAAATTAAAATTATGATTTCGCCCTCAGTTAAAAATTACGTTTTTCCAATCGTTTTAGTTTTTTAGCAAAACTATAAAGCTTTTTTGTTTTAATTGATTTACTCGATTTAATTTTTTTCGTCTCAAGGAGCTACCTAACACTCGCTAATTAATCCTGAAAAAATACAGTTTTGCCATTAGCCCAAAATTATGGTCTTATCATCGTTTTTTTTTTTTTTTTTTTCCTAACAAAATTATAGTAGTCTTTTTTTAATTGATTGATAATTATTCGGCCATCGCCCCGCAACGCAGGCGGGGCATCAACTAGTTATATACATATAAGAAGTATTCTTTGTTTTAACCCAATGTATCGTTATCTAAAAAGATTTTAAAATATAATTTATAACCTATTATTTATTCGTAATATAATTGTATAAATATTTGCGGGTGTTACATGAAGTGTACACCGGCAATTGGTGTTGTCGAGAAGGTTCTGACGGGTTACGCCCCCTCCACCCTAAATTACTAACTATAAAAACTGAAGTGAAATGCAAAAGGAATGAGGAACTGATGGTTTAACCATGGTTTTGGAAAACCAATTTTTATGGTTAGTTATTATAATTAAATGTGTATAAATAACCAAACCTTATGGCTAAGAGAAGTTACCAACCTTTAGATTTTTTGTTTAAAAAAAGTTACTCTACAATATGTCAGAAAAGTTTTGTTAGATTTTTTGTACAAATAACATATGACTTTTAGTTTATTTTCCTTCATAATTTTAGTTCACTTAAAATATAACTAGTTTTTTTATATCGCGCGTTGCGGCGAAACCGAGCAAATAATAATGTAAAACAAACGTGATTTGAAAATAAAGCATGCTGTTTAGAAAATCAAACCATTAGAACGATTTAGTTTATCATCGTACCGTTTTATAATACCAAATAAATATTTTATTTTGAGTATAACCTCGTTTTAACAAAACTTATAATGGAATGCCAGGGAAAGAAATCAAGCACAACTATGTACTTAAGTTTTTAGAAATATATTATTATAAAAATAAAGTTACTATTCATCATCTCTCGAAATTAATATATATATATATATAGGGAGGAGATCATGCGATAACCACCCTTATTGCGAGAACCAATGTGAACACAACCTAAAATAGCTAAAAAAACCTAACCCCCACCCCCCCCCCCCCCCCAAAAAAAAACCTAAACTCCCCACCCCACCCACCCCCCCAAGCTAAATGCTAAAAACTTAAACCCCAAAAAACCTAACCCCCCCCCCCCCCCCAAAAAAAAAAAAACCTAAACCCCCGTCCCCCACCCCCCAAAAACCTAAACCCCCCCAAGCTAAAATGCTAAAAACTAAACCCCCAAAAAACCTAAAAAAATCTAAAAAAAATTAAAAAAAATCTAATTTTTTTAATATTTTTTATGCTCAAATCGCTACTTTTAGTGGCAAAAAAAAAAAAAAACATTTAAAATTTTTTTTTTAGCTTCGAAAAGTAGCGATTTTTATATAAAAAATATTAAAAAAAATTGTGTGATTTTTAGCTATTTTTAGGCATTTTTGGTTGTGTTCACATTGGTTCTCGTTAGGGGTGTTCAAAACCGGATATCCGAACATTTCGGATAGTAGATTTCACTATCCGAATCCGTATCCGAAATTTCGGATATCCGACTTTCGGATATCCGAAATTTCGGATACGGATACGGATAATGAAACGGATATCAGAAATTCTAAAACAAAAAAAAAATCAAATAAAAATACAAACTTTGTCTTTCCCAACATAATGAAAAGATCTGCTGTTCAAAAGAAACAAACCAACACAATTCAAAGTTCTAAAATAAAGCATAACATGTCCAAAATAACACATAACACAATTCAAACCAACACAATTCAAAGTTTTAAAAGTCGAAATAAACACATAATCTTCCAAATCCAATCATCCGATTCCAATCCATCCTTCGAACTTTCAATGCACCATATGAAACCTGCGCAAGAATATAATGCGAAACGAGTCAACAAATGTTTTTTGCTTCATATGTATTAAAGTAATACAAAAAAGACGAATCTGTGAATATTATAAACGAATCTGTGAATCTACTGTTAACAAATAAAAGTACTAAACTAATCTACTGTTAACAAATCTGTAACAAAACAGCTTATAAACTGATGTATATTATACAAACAAATCTGTTCAAAGTAGAAGTTTGATGTATATTATACAAACAAATCTGTTCAAAGTTGAAGTTTGAAGGATTCAGCAGATCTAGATCTACGTATATTATTACAAACAAATCGTATAAAAACAGCTTATAAACTGTTTATAAACTGATGTATATTATTACAAACAAATCTGTAACAAAACAGCTTATAAACTGATGTAACAAATCGTATAAAAACAGCTTATAAACTGATGAACAAATCAGAATATAAACTATTGAAGGATTCAGCAGATCTAGATCTTCGATTTGATCTAGATGTGAACCGTGAATCAGATTTGAACAAATCATAAACTTAAAATAAAGTAGAAACCGCGCGTGAATCAGATTTGAACAAATCAGATGTTCGTATATAACTATATAAATATAACGATGGTATTGAAGGAACCTTTTGATGTTCGTATTGAAGGAATCAGATTTGATATGGAAACAAACCTTGAATCTTCGACTTTCAGATCTCGATCTTTAATATTCGACTTCGTATCTTGATTCAGCAGATCTAGATCTTCGATTCTGATGAGTGATGAGGGCGTGGGGTGTGAGAGACCGAGTGCGGCTGGAGTGGAGAATGAATGGATTAGGGTTAGGTTATAATTTTTAAATGGTATTTATATATATTATTAAAATATATTAAAAAATGTTTCGGATATCCGAAATTTTCTGAAATCAGTATCCGAATCCGAAAATTCGGATTATCCGATTTTCGGATATCCGAAAATTCGGATATCCGAATTTTCGGATAATTCGGATTCGGATATTCGAATTCGGATGATTTTGAACACCCCTAGTTCTCGCGGTTCTCGCAATAAGAGGTGGTTCTCGCATGATCTTCTCCCTATATATATATATATATATATATAGGTAGAGGATCCTGTAAAAAGTGCTCAAAGTGTGAGAAGTGTATTATAACACTATATATAATATTATATAACACCATATAAACACCGTATAACAATATGTAACACCATATCATACCATATAACACTATGTAACACTATATATCATTATATAACAAATATAACACTATAGGTTATCTGATAGCATGTCTATGATAGATGTATAGTGTTATATTTGTTATATAACGTTATATAGTGTTACATAGTGTTATATGGTATTATATGGTGTTACATATTGTTATACGGTGTTTATATGGTGTTATATAGTATTATATATAGTGTTATAATACACTTCTCACACTTCTCACACTTTAGGCCCTTTTTACAGTATCCTTACCCTATATATATATATATATATATATATATATATATATATATAATAGGATTTATTAAATAAAATTAGCTTGAGTACTTCACAACGTTAAAAGCAGACAGTCAATTGAATTAACAAAACCATTTTTTCAATAACCGAATTAACCAAACCATTTATAATAAAAACCAATTAGGGTACAAAAATTTAGAAACCGAAACATTGGTTATAGTTCACTTGAAGCCTATAATTGATCCGAACCGATTGACGTCTATAATACCAAAATTTCAACATTAAATTTAAACAATTTAGATCCATACAAGTGTCAGATTGAATTGATGTACTTCAACGTTAAACATATTTACATCTATTCAAATTGATTTGTGATACGTTTCAATGGTTCTTTTCTAACATTTAAGACGGGTTGTTTTCATATCTTGAAAATACATATCTGACCATTACAAATTACAAAATTAGAAAATTTCAACATACAATTTAAAACATGTGACGAGTTTGAAATGTTTTCGAATAACCGAATTAACCAAAACATTTATAATAAAAACCGGTCAGGGTACAAAAATTTAGAAACCGAAACATTGGTTATAGTTCAGTTTAAGCCTATAATTGAACCGAACCGATTGAAGTCTATAATACCAAAATTTCAACATTAAACAATTTAGATCCATACAAGTTTGAGATTGAATTGATGTACTTCAACGTTAAACATATTTACATCTATTCAAATTGATTTGTAATATGTTTCAATGGTTCTTTTCTAACATTTAAGACGGGCTGTTTTCATATCTTGAAAATTCATATCTGACCAATACAAATTACAAAATTAGAAAATTTCTACGTACAATTTAAAACATGTGACGAATTTGAAATGTTTTCCTTCTCCACATTCAAAACACAATGAAACGAAGAACGTTTTTTCCATCGATCATACTTCTTATGCAACCAAAATATAATACTTTGATGTAACCATAATATACATTGGTAATTTTTGTATATATATTTCACAATTTATAGATATCTCATTATATGTAGATATAATATAGCATAAGATAACCATCTACATCTAAAACTCTCTTAGCTAATGTAGAAAAAAATAAAATATAGTTAACTAAATATTATATATATGTGTGTGTCAGAAAGAGAGGAGAGTGGGTGAATTCAGACTTCAAATCCAAACTTGCTCCACAATGTTATGGACCTTACCCCTTCTTGAGCCGGACAACACCCTTTCACCCGTATTTTGGGTTCTCTAAAGCCTCAACAGTGCCCTAACAATGCCCCTCCCTCCGTAAACACATAGCCTAAGAATGCTCAAAGGTCAGGCATGAATGGATCCTCCATGAAACAAAAGCAAATTGTCTAGCTAAATTGTATGAATAAATACAACATAGAATTTGTCCATAAAACAAAAAGGTGCTTGACAAATTTAACTTTGGTGAATGGTATGTTATATACCTAAGTTTTTCCCATATCTACGTGCTTTATGATCAGTTGCGAACCAACCCAAGTGCCATTAAGGCCAACCTGCCCAAGTGTACAAGTTTTGGAGTGTGTCTTTTTTATAAATGTGTCAAATTTGGATATGGATAATATATCTAAACTATTATATCTTGGAGTTACAATAAGGTTTCATTTTCTAAATGAGTTTTTAAATTATCATGTGACGAATATATTACGACACAGGTCGTGTCTCTAGCAGAAAATGATAAAAAAACGCGTTTCTTGGCCTGAAACATCTGAGACACGCCCCGTCCCTCGAGAAAAACGACAAAAGATTTGCAGATGACTTCCGAAGATCTCCCATGGCCCGCAGAGTTGAGACAGGAGTCGTGCCTCGACCACAAACGACAAAAAGATTTTCTAAAGATTTTAAAAGATTCGGTGCGACCCACAAAGCTGACAACGCCTCGTTCCTGGGAGACACGCCTCGTGTCTGGGCAACAACCAACTGCCAGTCACCTTTTACCAGACACAACCATGTCTCCCAAACACTAGGCGTGTCTGGACTTCCAACAGCCTATAAATAGAGTTTTTTGGCCTCCATTTTCACTTGCGCAACACAAGACACTTCTCTTCTACCCATTATCTCCAATCATTGCAATCATTAAGTAAAACTCAATAATCATTAGTGTAATTAACGTTTAATGAGTAATATAATCTTTTTAAAAGTTTGATGAAAACTATCTTCATGGCCATTCTTGGATAAGGTTCTTGTGGGTTTTTAGGGGAATCATACCATTTGATAGGGAGTTAAGTAAAGCAAGATATGGGTTAACAAGAGGGGGGTGTGTGTGTGTTAATGACTTTAGGTAAGGAAGTACTTATTGAAAGTGAGTGGAACATGTATGTCGCCGTTAACTCGGGGTATGAATCTTTCGACTTAATCCTTAAAAACTACCAACAATCTATGTAGAGTTAAAACATGTTGATGCCTTGAAAGGGGGTTAAAAGTTTTGGTATGGGACTTTGGATTGGTAAGCTCTTGCCAAAGTGTGACGATAAGATCAAAGCGTGGAGGACTTGTTTTTATAAAAGTAAGTACTTTTGGGGAATTGACACCTCACCAAAGGAACCATAGTGATAGGTAATTTAAACCCCTTAATTTATTTTCTTACTTAATACCAAACCACAACGGTATATAATTTCCCTGTTGATTGGCTAATATCAGTGTTGTTTGATCCGACATTGTTAGGGATAGAATTTTATTGATTATGGATCACGGATCCTCAGTATAGTCTGGGTCAAGGATCCTCAGTTCAGTCTGGATCGAGGATCCTCAGGAAATGGTACAGGAAGGCAAAGGATCTAGGATCCTCTTTGATATTCTAAAACTAACAATTGTTTCCATCATCCTTTAGCTTGTTTTGCAGGTGTATTTCGAAGGAGACTTGTTCTAACTGAGATTCTAGGGGAATATGCTCCATATTATTGCACGTGCAAGAGCTACATGACCGTTGTGGTGATCGTGGGTGACAAGCACAAAATTCGGATAGTTAGTTATCTAGATATTTTCTATTTTTTAAAGGGATAACAAGCTATTATTAGAAAGATAATTACACACATTGACATTCATTCGAACTCTTAGAAACTCATTGGTGAATACACACATAGACACTCTAGAAATCGTTGTCTCAAGCTTGTTATCATCCAAATTTGTAACCTTTATTGTTGAATATAGTTGATAGTGATAGTGATAGTTTTCACTATCCGAGGTTTTTTATGCCAGAGATCATTGATTGATCAAGGGCTTTTTCCTTGTACAAATCCTTGTGTTCATCACCATTTTCATTTATTTCTTGTTTACACTATTGTTCATTTAACCAAGCATCTAACCTCACAAAAATCAGATTTGGTTACATTATCCTTGTGTGATTTTTGACCAAAACAGTTTGGCGCCCACCGTGGGGCAATTGGTGCTTCATCTTTGAAAAATCTGTTCATTTCATTCATTTATGTTCGTTACTTTCAACCACATGGCTTATCAAGGGAAAAACACTTCAAGCTCCATGTCAACGATCACCTCTTCACATGGAATTCCACCTTTGCCTCTCGTTTCTTTTGGATCCCAGAAGAATGTTGAGAATGCTGCAAAGAAGACAACCACCGTCTTCACAAAAGCAACAACTGCTGTTTCTTCTGCTCCTACTAACAATGATCTTTATTCTTTGATTTTGCAGATGAAGAATTACATGCAACAGCAGGACGAAACCAACGGCAGGATCCTTCGTGAGATTGATGAAATCAAGAAATTAAAGAGATCAGCAGAGGATCACTCCCCATTGGTGCCCAGACCATTGGACTTCATTACTCCACCAACAACTGTTCAACATTCTAAGGCATTTCGTGTCCAGTATCACGGAGGATCATCAAGTATGCAGTTTATATCATCAGCTATGACACAGGCTCAAGGATCCTGCTTCCATCCTTCAGGATCCCCTCTTCAGCATCAAGGATCCTCTTTCCAGCATTAAGGACCCTTCTCTAGTTTGGGAGGATACATGGGGACGCTGTCAGCTCAAGGATCCTATCCTCATCATCAAGGATCCTCATCACAGGTTCAAGGATCCTCATCACAGGTTCAAGGATCCTCATGGCAAGTTCAAGGATCCATGGAGTATCCTCCAAGACCTTCAGCTCTGATGTACACTGGATCCAACATCTTTCAGGATCAAGGATCCTTAGGGAGCAAACAACCCAGAAGTTCTGAATATGTGGGAGACTTCATTCCCATGCAGACTGTTGCTTCATCTAGTCCCACGATTATACCTGAACCACATCAATTTGGATTCACATCTGGAATCTCAACCTCGAACCAGTCAGGAGGTAACACTTTCAATACATCTTACAATACTAACCATGGTTTTGTGCAGGAACCAGGGATCAACCAAGCTATGGCTAGGGAGTTGCAAAAGCTCAAGGATATAATATCTAGTGTCCCAAGAGTGTTTAAACCCATTCCTGAGATTCCGGATGGGAGTCACAAGGTGTCTCGCTTTGCACAACCTATATGTAATGCGGAGATACCAAAGAGGTTTCAAACACCAAATATGAAGCTCTATGATGGTACAACTGACCCAGAAGAGCATGTAGCCCAATACAGGGAGAGAATGGAGATCAACCCCATTCCAGAAAGGTTAAAGGAAGCATGTCTTTGCAAGGGTTTCGGATCCACGTTAACAGGATCAGCTCTGAAATGGCTGCTAAGTCTTCCTCCTTATTCTATTACTTCATTTTCTCATTTAGTTAACTTGTTCAATAATCAGTTTTCATGTAGTAGAACATTTGAACGATTAACTAGAGATTTATATAGGGTAACTCAAGGCCATAATGAATCATTAAGGGATTACATAACTAAATTCAGTGGAGAATCCTTAGAAATTCCTAACTTAGATATTGTTACAGCTGTTGAAGCTTTTAAAATGGGTTTACTTAAGGATTCACAATTCTATGATGATCTTGTTATGACACCTTGCAGGAACCTTGATGAGGTAAGAAACAAGGCCCTTAGGTTCATCCGTTTGGAGGATGACAAAAGGATCCAGAAAGACTGTCAGGATCCTCAAAGCAAGACAAACAAGGATCCTATTTCAAGAATAACAAATCCAAGTCATACAATAAGTCTGACAATCAGAATGTGCATGCTATGGAACAAGAGGAAGATGATGAAGATTATCCTCCTATTTCTGAGTATTGTTTCGCTGTTGATAATAGTGAACTAATCCTTGCTATGCATAATTTAGATGATAAAGCCAGATGGCCGAGAAAGAATGACAAGCCAGCTGCAACCAAAGACAAATCGAAGTGGTGTGCTTATCATGAAGATTTTGGTCATCTCACAAATGAATGCATAACATTAAGGAAGGAGATTGGTTACCTTTTGAGCAAAGGATATTTGAAGGAGTTACTTGGAAGGAAGAAATCAAGGATCCAGGATCCTGAGAAAATTCGTGAAAAGGCTCCTGCTCCACCAGCCGATGCTCAAATTATTCATTTCATCTCTAGTGGATCTGACATATGTGACACTTCATTATCAGGATCTAAGAGGCATGCAAAGGAGACGAAGATGGATAATGGGGATAGATCTATTCGAACTTCCATCCTTACACAGGAAAAAGTCATATCCTTTGATGAAAATGACCGTGTGGATATACAGGATCCTCATCATGATGGTCTTGTTATTACATTATTTATCTCTAACCATTTTGTTCGTAGGATTCTCATCGATGAGGGAAGCTCAGTGAACATTATCCAGTTAGATGTCCTCAAAAGAATGAACGTTCCTGAATCCGATATTGTCCCAAGATCATCTATCCTTGTGGGATTCAGTGGAGAGACCAAGAATACATTGGGGGACATCAAACTTCCTATATATACAGGGAGTAAATTCTGTTAAAAATTTTTGTGTCATTGATTGCTTATCTTGCTGTAATGTTATACTTGGCAGGCTATGGATACATGATATGAAGGCAGTCCCCTCAACATATCATCAGTGTGTGAAGCTCCCTACTCCATGGGGTGTGGTGAAGATTGAAAGCCAGCCTCGAAGCCTAGAGAGGCATAGCAATTAAAGTATCCTCCAAGAGATGTCCTGGAGGCAAGAGAGTAAGATGTCAAGGATATTCTGCTGAATTCGGAGGATCCTGAATCCAAGATTTTTATAGGATCCGGGATCCTTAACAGTATTGAATAGGATTTAATATCCTTCTTGAAAAGAATAAAAACTACATTTTCTTGGAAACATGAAGACATGACTGTTTTGGTCAAAAATCAAGCAATGACAATGTAACCAAACTTTCTGTTGTGAGGTATGATGCTTGAATTGATGAACAATGATAAGGATCACTATGAAGTGTAATGAACAAATGACACAAAGATTTATACGGGGAAAAAGCCCTTGATCAAGAGTTGATCTCCGGCACAAAAAACCCCGGGTGATGGAAACTACCGATCACCAACTCAAATTAAACAAATAATCTGTTACAACTTCGGATGATAGCGAGCTAAGTACAAGGATCACTATAGTGTATCGTGTGGAAATATATGAAAAATGCTAAGTGTTTTGTCGAAAGCCAATGAGAGCGGTTGTATGAGTGTGTGTAGCCAAAAATAGCTAAGTGTCTCTAATATAGCTCGCTACCCCTTTACAAATAGAAAATATCAAGCCTAACTAACATTCCGCAAATGGTGTGAGTCTTCCACGACTCCACAATGTCCATTTCTGGCCAAGCACGTGCGGAATAGACTAAGAATATTCTCCAGGAATGTCGCCAAGACTAAGTCCAAGTTGATATTCCTGCAAAACATTTACGAATTCAAAGTAGACAATCGTTAGTACTGGGATCCTTATAGTGATCCATGATCCTGATCCTGCAACACTTCTGAGGATCACTACTTCAGACAGACTTGAGGATCACTAAATCCAACATCAAATAAGGATCACTGGTCATTTAGAAATCCACCCCTAACAATTGCCCCCAAAATATAAGGAGTAAATATGTAAATAAATGAGTTATATTTTGTCGATCTTATCCGCATTTAACCAACGGATAACTAGCCGTTATAAGCGGACTAGCCGTTATGATCATGACGTCAGTGAGGTGACTACCCTGCAGAATCATCATTATAAATAAGAGTTAGAGATAGGGATCGATTAGCATTCAAATTCAAGTGAACTCCCTTTAAATTCTCATCTGACGATCAAGCAGGTAACTCCTTTCCTTTTCTTCCTTTACGTTTTCTTTCTCCGTTCATCTTTCTTTACCTTCTTCAAATCAAGATGATGCTGAAATCCTCACCAGCCAAGGATCATAAGAAGGAAAGTCCTCTCAAGAGCCAGGGGATCCTGGAAGATTCGGTGAAAGAAATATGCTGTTTCTCTGATCCACAAATAGATAGAATCCGCCCATGTTTTCCGGCAAATACTGTTTTCAAACCATTTGTTCCCACCGTTTTAAGCGATTATGTCTCTGAAACTTGGGTAGCTTTCCCAGTCACACCTTTCACAATAGGATATTCGTATCCCTTTCCAGACTTTACCCAATCCTTTTTCTCCCTCACCGGCATCTCCTATATTCAAGCTATGCCAATGATCTGGAGGGTCTTGTATACCCTTGAAAGGATCATTGAGCAAGAAGGAATTGACTTGGGAATGTCAGAATTAGCCGAGATGTATGACCTTACCACATTTGGATTCCACCGATATCTATTCAAGCGTAAACCCGGAAAAGAACATCCCATCTTTAGAGCTACTAAAAACGATATCAACTGGAAAAGGCGGTTCTTCTTCGTCAGAAGGGATTCTATCCCGGATGGAAAGGATTTACCGAAGAAATGGAGCACTGATGGTAGGATAGGAGGATCCTTAGAAGGATCACTAAGTTAGCTCATTCTGATAATGAATACTAATATGCTTTTGTTTCTTTTTGTACAGCTATCACATTCTCGCATATTATTCCTTCAGCTGCCACCAAGGTGAGACTTGCTGCCTTTAGAAAGCTTGATCCTGAAACAAGATCATTCAAGACAATCACCCAGGATTCACAAGAGGTATCCTCAGGCTCTGTCACCATGTCAAGTAAGTATCCTGTTCTTTTTATATTCATATGTTTAAATAAATAGTTATATATGAATAGAATTAGGAAACTTATCTGTTTTGGGTGTGTAGGCGCTGGAAAATCATCAAGATCCGCTTCCAAATTTAGTGTCACTGAGCTTAACACCGTCCGATCCTCCAAGAAGAAGCTTCCTGCCAGCCCAACTGCTTCGATCCCCAAGGCACCCGCTAAAGGAAGGGGTGGCAAGAAAAGAAAAGCCTCCGAAGCTGAGGATCTGCAAGGCCTGCCCCTGATCCGCCACCAGTTCCTTGAATACTTCAACGAGGTAAGGATCCTTATCCCTGCTTTAGGTATCCAGCTTATTTGAGGATCACTTGTTCTTAAATTGTTCTTTTATCTCCTTTGCAGAAATTTGCTGAGATTGAAGACTATGTTGGGCATGTCGAAGAGCAGGACAAGAAGATTGCCGACCTCCAACAAGTCGCATTGCTTAAGGATCTCAAGATTGCTGACCTCCAAAAAGATCTCAAAGATGCCAAAGCTCAGACAGCCACAATCCTGGTCAACTTCGATTATGAAAAGCACGAAATCACAGAGGATGCCAAGGTCTCCGTTGCCATAGCCATGTACAAGACCAAGCTACAAATGGCTCAAGAGGCCCAGGATCCTGCCTTTGACAGGAGCAACTGGGATGTGGAAGGCTGGAAGGCAAGGCTGGCTGAACTGGATGACGAGGAGGAGGCTGAGGAGGTTCTGGCAATTGAGGCTAGTGGTAGTGGCAAGGATCATGGTGGTGAAGCTAGTGGAGCTGGAGGTGGTGATGCAGCGAAGGTGTAGGCTGCAACAATGGGCGATGATGGACATTTCTAGACGTAGTCGGAGCCCATTTTTTTTAGTTTGGTTATGGTTTTTTTTGTTTTGATGGTGTTTTGATAAACAATGGTTGGTCTGTATTTGAACAATAGTAATTAGGGTTAAGGATCATGGATGATCCTTTGAACAATAGGTAGGATTACAAATGGTGGAGGGATCCTCTGTTTGGGGGATGAAGCCATTGTGATCCTGCCGTCTTTAATTTCCTGCACTTGTTAGACCTACAAACAATGGGCACCCTTTGCCAACCCATGTGGACGGGCCACGTTTTGCTGGTAGAAACGTGGGTTGGCAATTTTGACAACCTTAAAAGGGTTTAAGCTTTTGTGAATAAAATGACTTTAACTTTTTGGCTATATCCTGTGTTGATATCCTTATTGTTTATTTTTCAATCTATTGTGATGTTTATCAAGTAAGAAAAAAAAATTAAAAAATATCCCTTAAAAGTTTAGGATATGATCAAGGATCACATAAAAAATAATTTAAGGATCATCATTTCAGTTGTCAAAGGATAAGTGTCACTTAAATACATAATGAATAAAATCAAAACAGTTTAGGATCATATCTGAGAACCCAAGTTAGGATCCTATTCTTCAACACTTAAAATTAGGATAACCCAAGATACAATCCTTAGTTGAAAGTAAGGGTCAAGAATCTTTGGCCATTTATCTTCACAAACCTGAAATAAGATATTACTTGGAACTGAGCCATCATAAGATGAATGTTAGTGACTGGGGACAAGCCCAACAATTCTGGGGACAAGCCCAATATACTGGGGACAAGCCCAAAGGATAACTGGGGACAAGCCCAAAGGATAACTGGGGACAAGCCCAAAGGATCGTATGTAAACTGGAGTATGGCCCTTACTGGCGACTATCCAAACTTAGTGACATGAAAATGCCAAAACCTTAGCTAACGTGAAAACGTTAGAAACCTTAGGAACGGATGTATGGTACATCTACCATTGTACGTAGGATCCTGAATATAGCCAGTACAACGAAATTGTCAGCCCCTAAAGCGGGTACTGGTCCCATTGCCATGAACTATACCAGGATCATCGTGCGCTACTGGCGAAACTGGGGATAGACCCAGGCTGGGGACTAGCCCAAACAACTGGATACTTCTGTGGATACTCAATGCTTAGTTAAAGATACCTGAACCTTCAAAACTCAGAAATCAAGTAAAAGGAGGATAAAGGACGCAGGATCCTTAACCTTGTAAAAATAAAAAGAATGAAATAGTTTAATATTGGAATGTTACCAGCAAGAGGATCATCTATCAGCGGGGATCCTTCAAGGATACTTGTCTGGTAAGGATCATGGATCATGATCACATGAAATATTTCTTCAAATGGACAGCATTCCAAGCTCTAGGTAGCAAATCACCCTCCATTGTTAGCAATCGATATGCCCCCTTTCCTGCTTCAGCTTCAATCAAATAGGGTCCTTCCCACTTTGGTGCTAGCTTTCCATCAGCATGATTGGTGGTGTTTTGAAATGCTTTCCTTAATACCATATCCCCCACTTGGAATTTCCTGAGTCTGACATTTTTGTTGTAAGCTCTAGCCATCCTTTGTTGATAACTGGCCATCCTTATCCTTGCTAAATCCCTGATTTCTTCTATAGTATCCAAGTCTTGAATCAAGTTTTCAGCATTTTCTTCAGGATCACGAACACTTGTTCTTGCAGTTGGAACCACCATCTCTGTAGGGATCACTGACTCTGCCCCAAATACCAAAGAAAATGGAGTTTGGCCTATAGCATTCTTGGGAGTTGTTCTATCAGCCCACAACACATAAGGTAGTTCTTCTGCCCATTTTCCTTTCTTGGATCCAAGCTTCTTCTTCAAATTATTGATGATGATCTTGTTGGATGATTCTGCCTGACCATTAGCTTGTGGATGGACTGGTGTTGACGTTATCATCATAATTCCCCAACTGTCACAAAAGTTAGTGGTTCTATTCCCAATAAATTGGGATCCATTATCACAAATAATTTCAGAAGGGATGCCAAATCTAGTAATAATATTCCTTTTAATAAAGGATATAACTTCCTTTTCTCTGACTTGAGCAAAGGCTTCAGCCTCTATCCACTTAGAGAAGTAATCAGTCATAGCAAGCATGAATACTTTTCCACCTGGTGCCTTAGGAAGCTTTCCAACTATATCCATTCCCCATCTCATGAATGGCCAAGAAGAAGATATAGGATGCAAGAGCTCTGCTGGTTGGTGAAGAATATTACTATGCCTCTGACAAGGATCACACTTCTTGGCATACTCCATAGCGTCCTTCTTCATAGTGGGCCAATAGTATCCTGTTCTCAGGATCCTTGAGAATAATGCCCTGTCCCCAGTGTGGTTTCCACAATCTCCTTCATGGAAATCCTTTAGGACTTCTTGAATTTCAGGATCCTCAATGCATCTCAAATATGGTCCTGCAAGAGATCGCTTATACAACATATTGTTTAATATTGTAAATTGAGATACCTTAATTTTAAAAGCCCTTGGGTTTTCTCCTGTAGGAATTTCTCCATGTTGTATGTATCTCATGATTAGAAGTATCCATGACCCTGAATGAGATTGGGTATCATCACTAGGGATGATTGCAGAGTCCTCTCCTATCTCCATAGCTACATGATCCTTGATAGCAAGGGTCAGGATATGGATAATAGGGATCTCAATATCCTCAGGGATCTTCAAAGATGATCCTAGATTGGCTAAGGCATCAGCTTCTGCATTCTCTTCCCTATGTACCTGTGTCAAACTAAAGGATACAAAAGAGAGTGCCAATTCTTTGACTATCTCCAAATATTTGATTAGCTTTTCACCTTTAACAGCATAGGACCCATTAAAGTGATTAGTGATCAATAAAGAATCTACATGTACCTCAAGATACCTGATACTCATATGCTTTGCAATTTGCAAACCAGCTATCAAGGCTTCATATTCAGCCTCATTGTTGGTAGTTTGAAATTCACAAGCTATGGAGTGGGGTATTATGTCCCCCTGTGGCGATTTTAGTAGTATTCCAAGCCCTGTTCCATTCACATTGGAGGATCCATCAGTAAATAATATCCAAGGATCCTTGGTTTCTTCAAGCTGTTGGACTTCTAGTTCAGCTTCCTTTTGCAAATCACTACTGAAATCTGCCACAAAGTCAGCTAATGCTTGGGATTTAATGGCTGTCCTAGGCTCATATCTTATATCATATGCACTCAAATTCACTGCCCACTTAGCCATCCTTCCTGACATTTCAGGTTTCCTGATAACATTCTTAATTGGGAAATTAGTTTTAACAATAATGGCATGAGTCTCAAAATAATGTCTTAATTTAGTAGATGCCATAATTAATGCAAGGATAAGTTTTTCTAAATGTGAATACCTGGATTCAGCATCAAGTAAGCTCTTACTTACATAATAAACAGGATGTTGTGTACCTTGGTGATCCTTAACAAGGACCGCACTTACTGCTTTTGAGGATACCGCCAAATATATGGATACCACATCTCCCTTTTCTGGTTTCATTAAGGCTGGGGCTGAGGATAGGTAATCTTTAAGAGCTTTAAGGGTACTTTCATGTTTCTCAGTCCATTTAAATTTCTTGTTTTTCCTCAGGATGTCGTAGAACTCCTTGCACTTTTCTGAGGATTTGGATATGAATCTGTTCAAGGCTGCGATCCTGCCAGTCAACCTTTGCACATCCTTAGCATTGGCAAGAGATTTGATATTCACGATAGCCTGAATTTGCTCTGGACTTGCTTCAATGCCCCTCTTTGTTACCATATATCCTAAGAATTTACCTGCCTTTACACCAAAATGACACTTAGAAGGATTTAGTTTCATATTAAATTTATCAAGGATATTGAATGCTTCCTCCAAGTCTTTAAGGTGATCCTCAGCTCTTTTGGACTTAACCACCATGTCATCAATATAGACTTCCATAGTGTATCCAATTTGTTCTTTGAACATCATATTGACAAGCCTTTGGTAAGTAGCACCTGCATTCCTTAATCCAAATGGCATAGCAATATAACAATATATACCAGTTGGGGTCATAAAGGCTGTATCCTCTTGATCGGATGGTTCCATCTGAATTTGTTGAAATCCAGATGAAGCATCCATAAAAGTTAACTCATGACCCGCGGTAGCATCCACCATGGAGTCAATGTGGGGTAATGGGAAAGGATCCTTGGGACATGCCTTGTTTAAATCTGTAAAATCGACACATACCCTCCACTTTCCATTTTTCTTTTGAACAACAACCACATTGGCTAACCATCTTGGATACTTAACCTCTCTAATCATACCTGCTCGAAGTAGCTTATCTACTTCTTCCTGGATAATAACATTTCTTTCAGGTGCAAACTTCCTCCTCTTTTGATGAATTGGCTTGAATGACCTGTCAATGCCAAGTTTGTGAGTAATTATATCCTTAGATATACCTGTCATGTCTTCATGTTTCCAGGCAAAGGTGGTCTTCCTTCTTTTGAGAAAGGATACTAGCTCTTGTTCAATATCGCTAAGGATCCCTGACCCTATGAAGATCTTGGATTCAGGATCATCAGGATCCATGAGGATTTCTTTCAAATCCTGTTCTCTTGCCTCCAAGACGTCTCTTGAAGGATACTTTAATTGCTATTGCTCCCTTGGCCTTGAGGCTGGTTTCATTGATGAGGTATAGCAATTCTTAGCCTCCTGTTAATCACTCTCAATTTTCACCACTCCCCATGGACTTGGAAGCTTTACACACTGATGATAGGTGGATGGAACTGCCTTCATATCATGTATCCATGGCCTGCTAAGGATAACGTTACAACACGATAAGCAATCAATAACACAAAACTTTTGATAAGAATGCAATCCTTCAATATAGATTGGGAGTTTGATGTCCCCCAATGTATTCTTAGTTTCTCCACTGAATCCCACAAGTACTGAGGATCTTGGGATAATATCGGACTCTGGGATATTCATTTTCTTGAGAACATCCAGCTGAATGATGTTCACAGAGCTTCCTCCATCTATAAGGATCCTGCGAACAAAGTGGTTAGAAATAAACAATGTAATTACGAGACCGTCATGGTGAGGATCCTGGATGTCAACACGATCCTCCTCATCAAAAGTAATGACTTTATCCTGTGTGACAACGGAGGTCCTGACGGGTCTGTCTCCATTATCCATCTTGGTTTCCTTAGCGTGTCTTTTTGCTGCTGAGAAGGATGTACCACAGATGTCTGATCCACCGGATATGAAATTTATGACTTGTGCATCTGCCGGAGGAGCAAGAGCCCTTTCCGGGATCCTTTCAGGATCCTGGGTTCTTGACTTCTTTCGTCCCAAGAGTTCCTTTAAATGCCCCTTGCTCAACAAATAACCAATTTCCTTTCTAAGTGCAATACATTCTTCAGTGAGATGACCAAAATCCTCATGATATGCACACCACTTGGATTTATCCTCTGTAGCAGCTGGTTTGTCACTTTTCCTTGGCCACCTAGCTTTCTCACCTAGATTCTGCATTGCAAGGATTAGTTCATTGTTATCAACAGAGAAACAATATTCAGAAATAGGAGGATAATTCTCATCATCCTCTTCTTGTTCCACTGCGTGCACATTCTGGTTATCAGATCTGTTATAGGACTTGGATTTGTTGTTCCTGAAGTAGGATCCTTGCTTATCCTGTTTTGAGGATCCTGTCAATCTGTCTTGGATCCTTTTGTCATCCTCTAGGCGGATGAACCTAAGGGCTCTAGTCCTTACTTCATCAAGATTCCTACAAGGTGTCATAACAAGATCATCATAGAATAATGAATCCCTAAGCAATCCCATTTTAAAGGCTTCAACAGTCGTAGCTATATCCAAATTGGGAATATCTAAGGATTCTTTACTAAACTTAGTGATATAATCTCTAAGTGATTCATTTTGGCCTTGTGTTACCCTATATAGATCACTAGTTAATCGTTCAAACTTTCTGCTACAAGAGAATTGACTATTGAACAAGTTAACTAAATTAGCAAATGAAGTAATAGAGTAAGGGGGAAGACTTAGCAGCCATTTAAGAGCAGATCCTGTAAGTGTGGATCCAAATCCCTTGCATAGACATGCTTCTTTCAACCTTTCAGGAATTGGATTGATCTCCATCCTCTCCCTGTACTGAGCTACATGCTCTTCTGGATCCGTTGAACCATCATATAGCTTCATTGATGGTATCTGGAATGTTTTAGGTATCTCAGCATCACACAAAGGTGGTGCAAAACGAGATATCCTATGGCTACCCTCCGCAATTTCAGGAATGGGTTTGACCACTCCTGGTACAATGGATATCATATCCTTAAGCTTCTGCAGTTCCCTAGCCATGGCCTGATTGATACCTGTATCCTGCATAAAGCCATGGTTAGTGTTATATAAATTATTAAAAGTGTTACCTCCCACAGGATTCGAGTTTGGAATTGCGGATGTGAATCCATCTTGTCGAGACCCTGGCATGATTGAAGGACCAGAGGAGGTAATGGTCTGCATTGGTATGAAGTCTCCTTGATGGACATCTGAGTTCTGAGGTTGCATATTTCTCGAGTATCCTTGATTTTGAAGGGGGTTGGATCCTTGGAATTGCGATGATCCTTGAACCGGAAAGGGTCCTGGGACCAGGGAGGATCCTAGGACCTGGGAGGATCCTTGGACCTGGGAGGATCCTTGGACCTGGGAGGATCCTTGGACCTGGGAGGATCCTTGGACCTGGGAGGATCCTTGGACCTGGGAGGATCCTTGGACCTGGGAGGATCCTTGTACTGCATGCATTCCCACATATCCTCCTGACGTGAAGTATCCCTGATGCTGAGAAGAGGATCCTAATGGTTGAGAAGAGGATCCCTGAGGTTGAAGGCAAGAGCCAAATGCCTAACTCATTGTTGTTGTCCCATAACGCCTTCCTGATAGTTCACCCAGGTATTGCACGTCCGGAACTGCTGAGTATTGTGAGGTTATGACCGGAGTGTTGAAGTTCAGCGATCTTGGCATCAGAGGGGAGTGATCCTCCACTGATTTCTTCTGTTTCTTGATTTCATCGATCTCCCGGAGGATCCTTTCGTTGGTCTTATCCTGCTCTTGTGCATGATTCTTCATCTGCAAAATCAAGGCATAGAGATCATTAGTAGTAGGATTAGTTGAAACAGAAGAAGTAGGTGGTTTTTGGAAAATAGGAGTTGGTTTCTTCGCAGCATTCTCAGCATTCTTCTGGGATCCAGAAGGTGGTGGAGGCAAAGGAGGAACGCCTTGTGAGGAACTGAATGAGGGCATCAAACTTGAAGTATTCTTCACTGAGGAAGCCATCTGTTTGGTTGTAGCGAACCGAATTGGCCACAAAAACACGAATCTTTCTAAGAATGAAGCACCAATTGCCCCACGGTGGGCGCCAAACTGTTTTGGTCAAAAATCAAGCAATGACAATGTAACCAAACTTTCTGTTGTGAGGTATGATGCTTGAATTGATGAACAATGATAAGGATCACTATGAAGTGTAATGAACAAATGACACAAAGATTTATACGGGGAAAAAGCCCTTGATCAAGAGTTGATCTCCGGCACAAAAAACCCCGGGTGATGGAAACTACCGATCACCAACTCAAATTAAACAAATAATCTGTTACAACTTCGGATGATAGCGAGCTAAGTACAAGGATCACTATAGTGTATCGTGTGGAAATGTATGAAAAATGCTAAGTGTTTTGTCGAAAGCCAATGAGAGCGGTTGTATGAGGTGTGTGTAGCCAAATATAGCTAAGTGTCTCTAATATAGCTCGCTACCCCTTTACAAATAGAAAATATCAAGCCTAACTAACATTCCGCAAACGGTGCAAGTCTTCCACGACTCCACAACGTCCATTTCTGGCCAAGCACGTGCGGAATAGACTAAGAATATTCTCCAGGAATCTCGCCAAGACTAAGTCCAAGTTGATATTCCTGCAAAACATTTACGAATTCAAAGTAGACAATCGTTAGTACTGGGATCCTTATAGTGATCCATGATCCTGATCCTGCAACACTTCTGAGGATCATTACTTCAGACAGAATTGAGGATCACTAAATCTAACATCAAATAAGGATCACTGGTCATTTAGAAATCCACCCCTAACAATGACAGGTATTTCTAAGGATGTAATTACTCATAAACTTGGTATTGACAGGTCCTTCAAGCCAATCCATCAGAAAATGAGGAAGTTTGCACTTGAAAGAAATGCCATTATACAAGAAGAGGTAGACAAATAGCTCAAGGCAGGTATTGTTTTGGTCAAAAATCAAGCAATGATAATGCAACCAAACTTTCTGTTGTGAGGTATGATGCTTGAATCAATGAACAATACTAAGGATCACTCAGAAATGAAATGAACAAATGACACAAAGATTTATACGAGGAAAAAGCCCTTGATCAATGTATGATCTTCGGCATAAAAAACCTCGGGTGATGGAAACTACCGATCACCAACTCAGATTAAACAAGAAATGTATTACAACTTCGGATGATAGCGAGCTAATTACAAGGATCACTATAGTGTAATGTGCAAAAAAGTGTCTAATCGCCAAGTGAATTGTCAAGAGCTGGTGAGAGCAGTTACGAGTGTGTGTGTTAAGCTAAAAATAGCCAAGTGTTTCTATTTAGCTCGCTATCCCTTTTAAAAATGGAAAATATCTAAGCTAACAAACATTCCGCATTTGGTGCAAGTCCTCCACGACCTCCATAACGTCCATTTCAGCCATGCACGTGCGGAATAAATATGGAATATGCTCCAGGAATATCGCCAAGACCAAGTCCAAGCTCGTACTCCTGCAAAACAACATCATATTTGTTAGGGGAGGATTTCTCAATGACATGTGATCCTCAATTACTGTTGGGTTTGGTGATCCTCACTTCTGTTTGAGTTAGTGATCCTTAGAAGTGGTTCAGGATCAGGATCATGGATCATCTTAAGGATCCTTATACTAACGATTGTCTACTTTGAATATGGTATTGTTTTGCAGGAGTACGAGCTTGGACATGGTCTTGGCGACATTCCTGGAGCATATTCCATGACTAATTCCGCACATGCTTACCTGAAGTGGACGTTATGGAGTTCGTGGGGGACTTGCATGATATGCGGAATGTTAGTTAGTATAGATATTTTCCATTTTTAAAGGGGTAGCGAGCTAATTAGAAAACACTTGGCTATTTTTGGCTACACACACACACACACACACACACACACTCTTACAACTGCTCTCACCAGCTCTCGTTAATTCACTTGGCGATTACACACTTTTTTACACAATACACTATAGTGATCCTTGTACTTAGCTCGCTATCATCCGAAGTTGTAATACATTTCTTGTTTAATTTAAGTTGGTGATCGGTAGTTTCCATCACCCGAGGTTTTTTATGCCGGAGATCATTCATTGATCAAGGGCTTTTTCCTTGTATAAATCTTCGTGTCACTTGTTCATTACATTTCAGAGTGATCCTTATTGTTGTTCATCAATTCAAGCATCATACCTCACAACAGAAAGTTTGGTTGCATTATCATTGCTTGATTTTTGACCAAAACAGTTTGGCGCCCACCGTGGGGCAATTGGTGCTTCATTCCTAAGAAGATTCATACCTTTGTGGTCATTTCAGTTCATAACAACCAGGCAGATGGCTTCCTCAGCGAAGAACACTTCAAGCTTAATGCCCTCATTCAGTTCTTCACAAGGCGTTCCTCCTTTGCCTCCACCACCTTCTGGATCCCAGAAGAATGCTGAGAATGCTGCGAAGAAACAAACCCCCATTTTCCAAAAACCACCTACTTCTTCTGTTTCAACTAATCCTACTACTAATGATCTTTATGCTCTGATTTTGCAGATGAGGAATCATGCACAAGAGCAGGACAAAACCAACGAAAGGATCATCCGGGAGATCGATGAGATCAAGAAACAGAAGAAATCAGTGGAGGATCACTCCCCTCTGATGCCAATATCGCTGAACTTCGACACTCCGGTCATAACTTCCCAACACTCAGCAGTTCCGGACGTGCAATACTTGGGTGAATTACCAGGAAGGCGTTATGGAACAGCAACTATGAGTCAGGCATTTGGCTCTCACTTCCAGCCTCAAGGATCCTCTTCTCAGCATCAGGAATACTTCACGTTAGGAGGATATTTGGGAATGCATGCAGTCCAAGGATCCTCCCAGGTCCAAGGATCCTCCCAGGTCCAAGGATCCTCCCAGGTCCAAGGATCCTCCCAGGTTCAAGGATCCTCCCAGGTCCAAGGATCCTTCCCGGTCCAAGGATCCTCCCTTGTCCCCGGATCCTCTCTGGTCCCAGGATCCTCTCTGGTCCCAGGATCCTCTCTGGTCCCAGGATCCTCTCTGGTTCCAGGATCCTTTCAGGTTCAGGGATCATCTCAACTTCAAGGATCCAACGTCCTTCAGGATCAAGGATTCTTGAGAAGTATGCAGCCTCAGAGCTCGGACGTTCATCAAGGAGACTTCATACCAATGCAGACCATTACTCCCTCTGGTCCTTCAATTATGCCAGAGTCTCGTTAATATGGATTCACATCCGCAATTCCAAACACGAATCCTGTGGGAGGTATTAATCAGGCTATGGCTAGAGAGCTACAGAAGCTTAAGGATATGATATCCAGTGTACTGGGAGTGGTTAAACCCATTCCTGAAATTGCAGATGGTAGCCATAGGATATCTCGTTTTGCACCACCCTTATGTGAAGCTGTATGATGGTTCGACGGATCCAGAGGAGCATGTAGCTCAGTACAGGGAGTGGATGGAGATCAATCCAATTCCTGAAGGGTTAAAAGAAGCATGTTTATGCAAGGGATTTGGATCCACACTCACAGGATCTGCTCTTAAATGGCTGCTAAGTCTTCCCCCTTACTCTATTACTTCATTTGCTAATCTAGTTAATTTGTTTAATAGTCAATTCTCTTGTAGTAGAAAATTTGAACGATTAACTAGTGATCTATATAGGGTAACACAAGGTCAAAATGAATCACTTAGAGATTACATCACTAAGTTTAGTAAAGAATCCTTGGATATTCCTAACTTGGATATTGCTACGACTGTAGAAGCCTTTAAAATGGGATTACTTAGGGATTCATTATTTTATGATGATCTTGTCATGACACCTTGCAGGAATCTTGATGAAGTAAGAACCAGGGCCCTTAGGTTCATCCGCCTAGAGGATGACAAAAGGATCCAGGATAGATTGTCAGGATCCTCAAAACAGGAGAAACAAGGATCCTACTTCAGGAACAACAAATCCAAGTCCTACAACAAGTCTGATAACCAGAATGTGCATGCAGTGGAACAAGAAGAGGATGATGAGGATTATCCTCCTATTTCTGAATACTGTTTTTCTGTTGATAACAATGAACTAATCCTTGCAATGCAGAATCTAGGTGAAAAAGCTAGGTGGCCAAGGAAGAGTGATAAACCAGCAGCTACAAAGGATAAATCCAAGTGGTGTGCATATCATGAGGATTTTGGGCATCTCACTGAAGAGTGTATTGCACTGAGAAAGGAAATTGGTTACTTGTTAAGCAAGGGGCATTTGAAGGAACTCTTGGGACAGAAGAAGTCAATGATCCAGGATCCTGAAAGGATCCCGGAAAGGGCTCCTGCTCCTCCAGCAGATGCACAAGTCATAAACTTCATATCCGGAGGATCAGACATTTGTGGTACCTCCTTTTCAGCAGCAAAAAGACATGCTAAGGAAACCAAGATGGATAATGGAGACATACCCGTCCGGACCTCCGTTGTCACCCAGGATAAAGTCATAACTTTTGATGAGGATGATCGTGTTGATGTCCAGGATCCTCATCATGATGGTCTTGGAATTACATTGTTTATTTCTAACCACTTTGTTCGCAGGATCCTTATAGATGGAGGAAGCTCTGTGAACACCATTCAGCTTGATGTCCTCAAGAAGATGAATATCCCAGAGTCTGATATTATCCCAAGATCCTCAGTACTTGTGGGATTCAGTGGAGAAACTAAGAATACATTGGGGGACATCAAACTCCCAATCTATATTGAAGGATTGCATTCTTATCAAAAATTTTGTGTTATAGATTGCTTATCATGTTGCAATGTTATCCTTGGCAGGCCATGGATACATGATATGAAGGCAGTTCCATCCACCTATCATCAATGTGTAAAGCTTCCAAGTCCTTGGGGAGTGGTGAAAATTGAGAGTGATCAACAAGAAGCTAAGAATTGCTATACCTCATCAATGAAGTAGCCTCAAGACCAAGGGAGCAATAGCAATTAAAGTATCCTTCAAGAGATGTCTTGGAGGCAAGAGAACAGGATTTGAAAGAAATCCTCATGGATTATGAGGATCCTGAATCCAAGATCTTCATAGGATCAGGGATCCTTTGCGACATCAAACAGGATCTAGTATCCTTCCTTAACAGAAGGAAATCCACCTTTGCCTGGAAACATGAAGACATGACAAGTATATCTAAGTATATAATTACTCATAAACTTGGCATTGACAGGTCATTCAAGCCTATACACCAAAAGAGGAGGAAGTTTGCACCTGAAAGGAATGCTATTATCCAGGAAGAGGTAGATAAACTACTTCGGGCAGGTATGATAAGAGAGGTTAAGTATCCAAGATGGTTAGCCAATGTGGTTGTTGTTCAAAAGAAAAATGGAAAGTGGAGGGTATGCGTCGATTTTACTAATTTAAACAAGGCCTGTCCCAAGGATCCTTTCCCATTACCCCACATTGACTCCATGGTGGATGCTACTACGGGTCATGAGTTGTTGACTTTCATGGATGCTTCATCTGGATTTCAACAAATTCAGATGGAACTGTAACACCCCAACCCAGAAGGGCTGACGTGTCACAATAACAGTGGTATCATAAACAAAAGTCATAATTCCATTTATTTATTTGATAAGGATACAACCACACGACAACTAAACTTAAGGTTAATATACAAACGGAGACATTCGATTTGATTAACTAACATCTTCAGATTTATTCCTAGGCTTTATTCTTCTCTCTTTACCCCGCCCGAAGTAACCTGTGAACCTGTATATACAAAAAGTTTACGGAATGAGCCAAATGCTCAGTACGGAATAATAGGCTCAAATAACAAATAATGCTTTATATGAAAGGTTATTCGGATGAAACTTTATGTTAAAATGATATGATGCAAGTAACGTAATTTCATAATCATATCATACGGATGTACCCATGAGCCAAACTTAAAACGTGACAATACACAGGTAGCTACTCCTGCATAATTATCACACGAGATGGCGAGTTGGCATACCCGCTATCCACCTCCTTAACTTAAATCCTAGGATCGATCCATACGCCTCCTAGTAGCTTTGTACCTCACTTGTACCTAGGGACGCCGTGAACTGATCTCTCCGTCACGGATGGAGCACATGATGTCGATGCCGCAACAACATGCTCGTGGGACACTCCACGAGAAGCGACACTCAGGGTATCAGAGTACAAATGGTCTTATTTACATAACTTATCAAAATATTTTTCATAACAAGACGTAACATATATTGGAACATGCGATAATGAGTACAACTAACATAATACTATCGCATGACATGAAAGCTAAATCCAAAGTTGTGATTAGAATAGGAATTCAACGGACTGTCAAATGAATCGATAATCAAAGATGTGAGGAGTTTTAAAAGATATATGAATTAAATGGGTTTATAACAATTTGAATATGAAGCAATAAGGAGCGAGGGTAAGGATCCGTACCTTAATAATTCCAAAGTGATGCTACCTTGTGATAATATTTCAGATTTATACGGGCAGAGTTTAGACTACTGATTAGTATTTTAACCTAATTTAAATAATATGCACACAAACTAGGTTAGTAACTTAATACAGCATTTATGATAACTCACGAGATTAAAATCCTCACAACGAATGACAAAGTGCGATACTTAAACATCCATCGGATTCACAACTAATGACAAAGTGAAATCACTTAAACATCTATCGGATTCACAACGAATGACAAAGTGCAAACACTTAAACATCCATCGGAATCACAACTAATGACAAAGTGAAATTACTTAAACATCCATCGGAATCACGACTAATGACAAAGCATAACCCAAATTTGAGCAGCACTTAAACATCCATTGGGTATATTGATCGATCGGACAATGAATCGTAATAGCGATCGAGTTAATACCCTGATTGTGGCGTCGATTAGTGATCCGTGTGTGTTGATTTGTGGTAAACAGAGCATAACTCGGTGTATTTTGTGAATTTTTACGTCGAACTGAAGCCAGGAATCAAGTCCCAGGCCCCTGTATTTATACCCAAATTTGGCATCTCCCGCGTGTCGCGACAGATGCAGGTGTTTCTGTCGCGTGTCGCCTGGGGTAACATTTTTAGGGTAGGGTAGGTACGTGTCCAACTAGCTCAGGTGAGTCGACGTTGCGTGAATTTTCATTTTTGACAGCGTTTTCTGTAGATAACTATAACTAGGGTTTACCCCCCTTAGTTTTAGGGGCTCTTATCCTGATTCTGAAAATTCTGAAAATTCTAGGGTTTGTACAGAATTACTTCGGTGTCTTAATTAGGGTTTCCTATTGGATAATTTATAAATAATAATAATAGTTTTGGTTGATATACAGAAGGATGGATCATAAGATAAAAATATTTAGTTTATTCTAAATTATTATTATTCTTTTATTTCTAGAATAATGATTTTAAATTTATGGTCATTACAACTATTACCCCCTTAAAAGAAATTTCGTCCTCGAAAATTTTCAAATAAGAATGTAACATATCGCATAAGTAATGGAAACGGAACTTTCATAGCAGAGTTACTAACTTATATAACAAGAATCTCCTAAACACATATGTGTATCTGAAATTCATAATTACGTTCATGACCATAATTGTCAATTACCTTACTACCATGTCCTAATGGTTCTTCCACTACGTATTTTAATAACATATTTAATTATGCAGAAAATCAACATAGACTTACAGATAACAAGAGTGACTATTGGTACTGATATCTCCTACATAAACATGCTTAATCATAACTAAGATATATTCACATAAGGTAAAGCATGAATGACCGTAAATAGAAACAAATGAACATATATCAAAGAGCAAGATTTACCGTTACCTCGACTAAAATTCTATTACTAGACTAGATTAGGGTATAGAGAACGAATTGATTCTTCAGATTCCCATGTTGCTTCGCGTTCAGAGTGATTTTTCCAGAGGACTTTAACAAACGGAATTACTTTCCTACGCATAACCCTTTCTTGTCGATCTAAGATGGCTTCTGGTTCCTCTTCGTAGGATAAATCTTCGTGAATTGTAATTAACGGATAACTAATGACATGGAGTGGATGATAATTATATCCTCTTAGCGAGGAGACATGAAAAACGTTATGAACGTGAGAGAGCTGAGGCGGTAAAGCAAGTCGATATGACACTTCTCCAATTCTTTCAAGGATTTCAAACGGACCGATGAAACGGGGACTAAGCTTCCCTTTAATTCCAAATCTACGAACGCCACGCCAAGGTGATACCTTTAAGAATACGTGGTCGCCAATTTTAAATTCGAGTGGTCGTCTATCTTGATCTGCATAGCTCTTTTGTCTGCTCTGAGCTTCTTTCAGTTTTTCTCGTGCCATAGTGACTTTTTCATTTGTAATCTGAACTAGTTCTGGCCCTTCAATAATCTTTTCTCCAACTTCATACCAGCATATCGGTGCTCGACATTTCCGACCATACAAAAGCTCAAAAGGTGCCATGCCAATACTTGCTTGCCAACTATTGTTGTAAGCGAACTCAACAAGACATAGATATTCATCCCAGTTTCCAGACCATTCAAGTGCACATGCTCGGAGCATGTCTTCCAAGGTCTGAATCGTGCGTTCCGACTGCCCATCTGTTTGTGGATGGAAAGCCGTACTAAACTTCAGTCGTGTACCCCAAGCTGCCTGAAAACCTTTCCAAAATCGTGAGGTGAAACGTAGGTCTCTATCGGAAACAATGGAAGATGGTGTGCCATGGAGTCGAATAATTTCTTAAAGAAATATTTCGGATAACTTATTAACCGAAAATCCTTGCTGAATTGGTAGAAAATGTGCTGACTTCGACAATCTATCGACAACAACCCATACAACATCATTCTTCTTGAAAGTCTTAGGCAAACCGGTAACAAAATCCATTGTGATCTCATCCCACTTCTATATGGGAATATCTAATGGCTGCAACAGACCGCTTGCTCGTTTGTTTTCAATTTTCACTTGTTGGCAAGTGAGGTATTTACTTACGTATCGAGCAACGTCTTCCTTCATGCCATTCCACCAGAAGTTATGTCTTAAGTCTCGATACATCTTGGTAGATCCTGGATGAATTGAAAATGGTGAGCTGTGAGCTTCGGCTAACAATGACTCACGAAGGGTAGAGTCATTGGGTACACAAAGTCTTTTACCGCACCAAATCACCCCATGATGGTCTATACGAAATTCAGATTGCTTACCCACCTCAAGATTTTGCACAATTGCCCAAAGTTCTCCATCTTGCTTCTGTGCATCTTTGATCCGTGATATGAGGTCGGGTTTAATCTGCATTCTAGCTAGATATCCATCAGATTTACTAACCTGAAGCCAAATGTTCATTCTTTCGAGATCCCTCCTAATACGAGGCTGAATTTGTAAGCAAGATATAGTCCCGGAATTCTTTCGGCTCAACGCGTCAGCTACAACATTAGCTTTGCCTGGATGGTATTGAATATTTGCATCGTAATCTTTTAAAATTTCTAACCACCTTCTTTGCCTCATATTTAGCTCTTTCTGGGTGAATATGTACTTGAGGCTCTTATGGTCGGTAAAAATGTCACAACTTTCACCATACAGATAGTGTCGCCAAATCTTAAGTGCAAAGACGACTACGGCTAGTTCTAAATCATGTGTAGGGTAGTTAACTTCATAAGGCTTTAACTGACGGGAGGCATAAGCGATAACCTTCCCATGTTGCATTAGCACACAACCTAATCCTTTCTTTGAGGCATCACTATAGACTTGGTAACCTCCTGATCCAGAAGGGAGAGCGAGTATCGGGGAGGATACGAGTCGTTTCTTCAATTCTTCAAAGCTTTTCTCTTGTTCCTCATTCCATGAATACTTCACCCCTTTCCTTAGGAGTTTTGTGAGTGGTAAAGCAATTACCGAGAATCTTTCAACAAATCTTCAGTAATAGCCAGCAAGACCCAAGAAACTTCGTATTTCGGTAACAGAAGTGGGTCTTGGCCATTTTGTAATAGCTTCAACCTTTGTTGGGTCTACCATAATTCCCTCTGCTGATATGACATGACCTAGAAATGCCACTTGGCTAAGCCAAAAGTCACATTTGGAAAACTTAGCGTACAACTTCTCATGCCGCAAGGTTCCAAGTACTGCATGTAGATGTGCTTCATGCTCTTCACGACTCTTGGAATATACCAGAATGTCATCGATAAAAACAATAACGAATTTATCTAGGAATTTGTGAAATACGCGATTCATCAAATCCATGAAGACTGCGGGTGCATTAGTTAGTCCAAAGGGCATAACCAAGAATTCGTAATGACCATAACGAGTACGAAAGGCGGTCTTGGGAACATCATCATTTTTTATCTTTAGCTAATGGTACCCGGACCTCAGGTCGATTTTTGAGAAGAACTGAGCCCCCTGAAGTTGATCAAAGAGATCATCAATGCGAGGCAGAGGATACTGATTACGAATAGTAATCTTGTTCAGCTCTCGGTAGTCAATACATAAACGTATACTACCGTCTTTCTTTTTCACAAATAAGACCGGAGAACCCCAAGGTGAAACATTGGGTCTTATGAATCCCAGATCTAACAATTCTTGCAATTGTTCCTTCAACTCCTTCAGTTCCATTGGGGCCATACGATATGGAGCTTTAGAAATAGGTTCGGCGCTAGGGATCAAGTCGATGGTGAATTCTACCTGACGGTCAGGTGGTAATCCCGGTAGTTCATCCGGAAATACATCAGGATATTCACGAACAACAGAGTGGCTATCGATACTATTAACACTAGCAGAAGTATCCTTAATCGATGCCAGGAATCCAGCACAACCGTTTGATATGAATTTTCAAGCTTTGAATGCGGAGATAATTTTAAGAGATTTATGAGCTTGAGTTCCTTGATATATAATATCAGGATGATGAAGATCACCGAAAATAACACGGCGGGAATGACAATCTATAGTTACGCGATGTCGAGACAACCAATCTATCCCTAGAATAACATCAAAGTCACACATATGTATTGGAAATAGGTCTGCCTTACACACAATAGATTCAATACGGATCGGACAATCTTTATATACGTAAGTGATCACGGATGAATTTTCCATGGGAGTGGAAATGGTTAAAGTATGATTTAAGAGAGTTGGTCTTATCGGAAGGTACTTAGTAAACGAGTGGGATACTAAAGAATGGGTCGCTCCTGTATCGAATAACACATAGATACTATGTTTACCAAGCTGAAGGGTTCCTGACACAGTACCTGGGGCATTAGCAGCATCAGTAGCAGAAAGTGCGAAAACTCTTCCTCCAACATTGGCTGGTGCAACATTTGGTCGGTTATTCTTCTTAGTGTCTTTCTTTGTACACTTCTTGATCATGTGTCCAGTTTGGCCACATCTAAAGCATGCTCCTGTACCTCGGTGACATACGCCCTGATGTCGCTTACCACAAGTATTACATAGAGGATATGTAATCTGATTCGGGTTTACATGTTGATTCAGTGGTTGAGCTCTAATAGGTTATGCATACAACTGAATCTGGTTTTGAGCAGGCCTCGGGTTTTGCAGTCTAGGTTGCCATGGACGTGCCTGATTTCCAGAGTTTTGATTTCCTTGCACTTTGCGGTCTTGATGCTGTGGCGTAGTGGATGATTGGCCGATTTCCTGCTTAAATTGTCCTTCCCTATTTCTCTTCTTATTATCCCCAGTTCGAGATAAAAATTCTTTTCTCTCGAACTCAAAAGTTTTGATTGCATCAGCAACTTCAGTGATATCCTTAAATTTCATGTACATGATCGACTTCCGAATTCGATCATTGACTGCCCACTTGCATTTTTCTGCCTGGGCTTCTGCTGATCCTGCAACGTCTCCTACAATACTAGCCAACCTTGAAAATTGAGTAATGAACTCAGAGGCTGGTTCATCACTCCCCTGTCGAATCACTGCATACTCCCTGATATAAGCTTCTTTATCAGTGGTAGAAAAATACTTGTCGTAAAAGATGGTACGAAAGTCGACCCATGAAAGATTAGCGTCAAAATCATCCCCTCCTTTGACTTGCTTATATCCTTCCCACCAAGTTTGTGCGTCATCTTCAAATTTGTAGGTAGCCAATCTAACTTTGTATTGCTCCGGAACTCCAAGAACTCCGAAGATCTTTTCAACATGAGCTATCCAGTTTCTTGCTTCGACTGGATTAGTAGCGTGACTAAAGGATTTCGGCTTTTGTTTTTGGTATTCTCACGAATTTCTTCACCAGAGATTGGATTCGTGTTATTACGTTCTGGATGACGAGTTTGTTGAATAACGGCCTCAGCTGTTTGAGCAACAAGGTTTGGAAGCAACCCGACAACAGCCTGGTTGATAGCATTAATTACGTTTGGATCAACTGGAGTCTCATTCGAAGAAGTGTTGTTACGTACATGGTTAGTACGAGTACTCCTACGTGGCGGACGACGAGAAGGCATCTATAAGAATAGACATAGGAGTTAAACAAAATAAGAGACCAAGTTGAATCCTATCATAGATATCTACCTATTCCTCACAGGTTTTAATTACTATCTTCAAGTTTTCTACAGGAAAGAGCCTTTGCTCTGATAGCATAGCTGTAACACCCCAACCTAGAAGGGCTGACGTGTCACAATAACAGTGGTATCATAAACAAAAGTTATAATTCCATTTATTTATTTGATAAGGATACAACCACACGACAACTAAACTTAAGGTTAATATACAAATGGAGACATTCGATTTGATTAACTAACATCTTCAGATTTATTCATAGGCTTTATTCTTCTCTCTTTACCCCGCCCGAAGTAACCTGTGAACCTGTATATACAAAAAGTTTACGAAATGAGCCAAATGCTCAGTACGGAATAATAGGCTCAAATAACAAATAATGCTTTATATGAAAGGTTATTCGGATGAAACTTTATGTTAAAATGATATGATGCAAGTAACGTAATTTCATAATCATATCATACGGATGTACCCATGAGCCAAACTTAAAACGTGACAATACACAGGTAGCTACTCCTGCATAATTATCACACGAGATGGCGAGTTGGCATACCCGCTATCCACCTCCTTAACTTAAATCCTAGGATCGATCCATACGCCTCCTAGTAGCTTTGTACCTCACTTGTACCTAGGGACACCGTGAACTGATCTCTCCGTCACGGATGGAGCACATGATGTCGATGCCGCAACAACATGCTCGTGGGACACTCCACGAGAAGCGACACTCAGGGTATCAGAGTACAAATGGTCTTATTTACATAACTTATCAAAATATTTTTCATAACAAGACGTAACATATATTGGAACATGCGATAATGAGTACAACTAACATAATACTATCGCATGACATGAAAGCTAAATCCAAAGTTGTGATTAGAATAGGAATTCAACGGACTGTCAAATGAATCGATAATCAAAGACGTGAGGACTTTTAAAAGATATATGAATTAAATGGGTTTATAACAATTTGAATATGAAGCAATAAGGAGCGAGGGTAAGGATCCGTACCTTAATAATTCCAAAGTGATGCTACCTTGTGATAATATTTCAGATTTATACGGGCAGAGTTTAGACTACTGATTAGTATTTTAACCTAATTTAAATAATATGCACACAAACTAGGTTAGTAACTTAATACAGCATTTATGATAACTCACGAGATTAAAATCCTCACAACGAATGACAAAGTGCGATACTTAAACATCCATCGGATTCACAACTAATGACAAAGTGAAATCACTTAAACATCTATCGGATTCACAACGAATGACAAAGTGCAAACACTTAAACATCCATCGGAATCACAACTAATGACAAAGTGAAATTACTTAAACATCCATCGGAATCACGAATAATGACAAAGCATAACCCAAATTTGAGCAGCACTTAAACATCCATTGGGTATATTGATCGATCGGACAATGAATCGTAATAGCGATCGAGTTAATACCCTGATTGTGGCGTCGATTAGTGATCCGTGTGTGTTGATTTGTGGTAAACAGAGCATAACTCGGTGTATTTTGTGAATTTTTACGTCGAACTGAAGCCAGGAATCAAGTCCCAGGCCCCTGTATTTATACCCAAATTTGGCATCTCCCGCGTGTCGCGACAGATGCAGGTGTTTCTGTCGCGTGTCGCCTGGGGTAACATTTTTAGGGTAGGGTAGGTCCGTGTCCAACTAGCTCAGGTGAGTCGACGTTGCGTGAATTTTCATTTTTGACAGCGTTTTCTGTAGATAACTATAACTAGGGTTTACCCCCCTTAGTTTTAGGGGCTCTGATCCTGATTCTGAAAATTCTAGGGTTTGTACAGAATTACTTGGGTGTCTTAATTAGGGTTTCCTATTGGATAATTTAGAAATAATAATAGTTTTGGTTGATATATAGAATGATGGATCATAAGATAAATGTTTAGTTTATTCTAAATTATTATTATTCTTTTATTTCTAGAATAATGATTTTAAATTTATGGTCATTACAGGAACCATCTGATCAAGAGGATACAGCCTTTATGACCCCAACTGGTATATACTGTTATATTGCTATGCCATTTGGATTAAGGAATGCAGGTGCTACTTATCAAAGGTTAGTCAATATGATGTTCAAGGAACAAATTTGACACACTATGGAAGTCTATATAGATGACATGGTGGTTAAGTCCAAGAAAGCTGAGGATCACCTTAAAGACTTGGAGGAAGCATTCAATATCCTTAATAAATTTAATATGAAACTTAATCCTTCCAAGTGTCATTTTGGTGTTAAGGCAGGTAAATTCTTAGGCTATATGGTGACAAAGAGGGGCATTGAAGCAAGTCCAGAGCAAATTAAGGCTATTGTGAATATCAAATCTCCTGCCAATGCTAAGGATGTGCAAAGATTGACGGGCAGGATCGCAGCCTTGAACATATTCATATCCAAATCCTCAGAAAAGTGTAAGGAATTCTATGATATCCTGAGGAAGAACAAGAAATTTGAATGGACTGAGAAGCATGAAAGTGCCCTCAAAGCTCTTAAGGATTACCTATCCTCAGCCACAGCCTTGATGAAACCAGAAAAAGGGGATGTATTATCCTTGTACCTAACAGTATCCTCAAAAGAAGTAAGTGCGGTCCTTGTTAAGGATCACCAAGGTACACAACATCCTGTTTATTATGTAAGTAAGAGTTTACTTGATGCTGAATCCAGGTATTCACACTTAGAAAAAATTATCCTTGCATTAATTATGGCATCTACTAAATTGAGACATTATTTTGAGACTCATGCCATTATTGTTAAGACTAATTTTCCAATTAAGAATGTTCTCAGGAAACCTGAAATGTCAGGAAGGATGGCTAAGTGGGCAGTGAAGCTTAGTGCATACGATATAAGATATGAACCAAGGACTGCCATCAAATCCCAAGCCTTAGCTGAATTTGTGGCAGATTTTAGTAGTGATTTGCAAAAGGAAGCTGAGTTAGAAGTCCAACAGCTTGAAGAAACTAAGGATCCTTGGATAATCTTCACTGATGGAGCCTCTAATGTAAAAGGAACATGGCTTGAAATACTACTAAAATCGCCACAGGGGGACATAATACCCCACTCCATAGCTTGTGAATTTCAAACTACCAACAATGAGGCTGAGTATGAAGCCTTGATAGCTGGTTTGCAAATTGCTAAGCATATGAGGATCAGGTATCGTGAGGTACATGTAGATTCATTATTAATCACTAATCACTTTAATGGATCCTATGCTGTTAAAGGTGAAAAGCTAATCAAATATTTGGAGATAGTCAAAGAATTGGCACTCTCTTTTGTATTCTTTAGTTTGACACAGGTAGCAAGGGAAGAGAATGCAGAAGCTGATGCATTAGCCAATCTAGGATCATCTTTGAAGATCCCTGAGGATATCAAGATCCCTATTATCCATATCCTGACCCCTGCTATTGAGGATCATGTAGCTATGGAGATAGGAGAAGATTCTGCAGTCATCCCTAGTGATGATACTCAACCTCATTCAGGATCAAGGATCCTCCCAATCATGAGATACATACAACATGGAGAAATTCCTACAGGAGAAAACCCAAGGGCTTTCAAAACTAAGGTATCTCAATTTACAATATTGAATAATATGTTGCATAAACGATCTCTTGCAGGACCATATCTAAGATGCGTTGAGGATCCTGAAATCTAAGAAGTCTTAAAGGATTTCCATGAAGGAGATTGTGAAACCACACTGGGGGCAGGGCATTATTCTCAAGGATCCTGAGGACAGGATACTATTGGCCCACTATGAAGAAGGATGCTGTGGAGTATGCCAAGAAGTGTGATCCTTGTCAGAGGCATAGTAATATCCTTCACCAACCAGCAGAACTCTTGCATCCTATATCCTCTTCCTGGCCATTCATGAGATGGGGAATGGATATAGTTGGAAAGCTTCCTAAGGCACCTGGTGGAAAAGTATTCATGCTTGCTATGACTGATTACTTTTCTAAGTGGATAGAGGCTGAAGCCTTTGCTCAGCCTTTGCTCAAGTCAGAGAAAAGGAAGTTATATCCTTTATTAAAAGAAACATTATTACTAGATTTGGTATCCCTTCTGAGATTATTTGTGATAATGGATCCCAATTTATTGGGAATAGAACCACTAACTTTTGTGACAGCTGGGGGATTAAGATGATAACATCAACACCAGTCCACCCCCAAGCTAATGGTCAGGCAGAATCATCCAACAAGATCATCATCAACAATTTGAAGAAGAAGATTGGATCCAAAAAAGGAAAATGGGCAGAAGAACTACCTTATGTGCTTTGGGCTGATAGGACAACTCCCAAGAATGCCAGAGGCCAAACTCCATTTTCTTTGGTATTTGGGGCAGAATCAGTGATCCCTACAGAGATGGTGGTTCCAACTGCAAGAACAAGCATTCGTGATCCTGAAGAGAACGCTGAAAACTTGGTTCAAGACTTGGATACTATAGAAGAAATCAGGGATTTGGCAAGGATAAGGATAGCTAGTTATCAACAAAGGATGGCTGGAGCCTACAACAAAAATGTCAGGATCAGGAAATTCCAAGTTGGTGATATGGTATTAAGGAAGCATTTCAGAATACCACCAATCCTGCTGATGGAAAGTTGGCACCAAAATGGGAAGGCCCCTATTTGATTGAAGCTGAAGCAGGAAAGGGGGCATATCGATTGCTAACAATGGAAGGTGATTTGCTACCAAGAGCTTGGAATGCTGTCCATTTGAAGAAATATTTTATGTGACAAGGATCCATGATCCTCACCCGATAAGTATCCTTGAAGGATCCTTATAGAACAAATGATCCTCATTTTGGTAACATTCTAATCTCAAACTATTTCATTCTTTTATTCTCTTATGTAAGGATAAGGATCCTGCATCCTTTATCCTCCTTTCACTTGATTCTGAGTTTTGAAGGTTCAGGTATCCTTAACTAAGGATTGAGTATCCACAGAAGTATCCAGTTAGTTGGGCTTGACCCCAGTTTTGGCCTGTCCCCAGTTTCGCCAGTAGCGCACGATGATCCTGATATAGTTCATGGCAATGAGACCAGTACTCGCTTTAGGGGCTGACAATTTCATTGTACTGGCTATATTCAGGATCCTACGTATAATGGTAGACGTACCATACATCTGTTCCTTAGGTTTCTAACGTTTTCACGTTAGCTAAGGTTTTGGCATTTTCATGTCACTAAGTTTGGATAGTCGCCAGTGAGGGCCATACTCCAGTTTACATACGATCCTTTGGGCTTGTCCCCAGTTATCCTTTGGGCTTGTCCCCAGTTATCCTTTGGGCTTGTCCCCAGTACATTGGGCTTGTCCCCAGAATTGTTGGGCTTGTCCCCAGTTACTAACTCTTATCTTATATTGGCTTAGTCCCAAGTTGTATCCTATTTCAGGTTCTTGGAGATAAACGACCAAGGATCCTTCATCCTTACTTTCTACTAAGGTTTGTCTTTTGGGTTATCCTGATTACAAGTGTTAAAGGTTGGGATCCTAACGTGGATCCTCAGGTATGATCCTTAACTATTTTGATCTTATCCATTATTCATTTAAGTAACCCTTATCCTTTGACAACTGAACTTGTGATCCTTAAACTATATTACTTTTCAGAACTTATTGGTTATGGGATATGTGATCCTTGATCATATCCTAAACTTTTTGGGATATTTCTTAATTTTTTTCTTTACTTGATAAGTTTAAACAAAATAAACATCATAACAGTTGGAAAGTAAAATATTAGCAAGGATATCAACACAGGATAAGCCAAAAAGTTAAAGTTATTTTATTCACAAAAGATTAAACCCTTTAAGGTTGTCAAAATTGCCAACCCACGTTTCTACCAGCAAAACGTGGCTCGTCCACATGGGTTGGCAAAGGGTGTCCATTGTTTAAGGGTCTTGGTAGTGCAGGAATCAAAAGACGGCAGGATAACAATGGCTTCATCCCCCAAACAGAGGATCCCTCCACCATTTGTAATCCTACCTATTGTTCGAAGGATCCATGATCCTTAGCCCTAATTACTATTGTTTAAGTACAACCCATCATTGTTAAAAAAAAAACACCATAACCAAAACAAACTATCAAACTTAAAAAATGGGCTCCGGCTACGTCTAGAAATGTCATTCATCGCCCATTCATGCAGCCTATGCCTTCGCTGCATCACCATCTCCTCCAGCTCCCGTATCCTTCACCTAATCCTTGCCACTGCCACCAGCTTCGATTGCCAGAACCTCGTCGGCCTCATCTTCATCATCCTCCAACTCAGCCAGCCTAGCCTTCCAGCCCTCCATGTCCCAGTTGCTCCTGCAAAGGCAGGATCCTGAGCTTCTTGGGCCATCTGCAGCTTGGTCTTGTACATGGCAATGGCAGCAGAGACCTTAGCATCCTCCGTGATCTCGTGCTTCTCATAATCAGCATTGATCTGAGTTGCAACTATCTGAGTTTTGGCGTCATTGAGATCCTTTTCAAGGGAAGCAATCTTGTGATCCTTGAGCACCGCCACTTTTTGGAGGTCAGAGTACTTCTCCTCAAGCTCTTTAACATTCCCAACATAGTCCTCAATCTCCGCAAATTTCTACAAAGAAGACAATGCAAAGATTAGAGTCAAGTGATCCTCAAATGGGCAGGATAACTAAGCTAAGTCAATGATCCTTACATCTGCGAAATACTCGAGGAACTGATGACGGATCAGAGGCAAGCCTTGTAGGTTGTCAGCTTCAGAGGTCTTCCTTTTCTTTCCACCTCTTCCCTTTGAAGTGGTTGCCTTGGGGATTACGACGGAGGGGCTAGCAGTAGACTTTTTCTTTGAGGATCTGACAGTGTCAAGATCAGTGACACTGAATTTGGAGGCAGATTTTGAGGATTTCCCGGCGCCTACACACCCAAAACAGATAAGTATCCTTATCCTACTTCTATTTAACTATTTATTTAAACATTTAACTATACAAAAAAACAGGATACTTAGTTGACATAGTGACAGAACCTGAGGATACTTATTGAGAATCCTGGGTGTTTGTTTTGAATGATCTTGTTGCAGGATCAAGCTTTCTGAAAGCAACAAGCCTTTCTTTGGTGGCAGGGGATGGTATAAGGTGCGAAACAGAGACAGTTGTACAACAGAAACAAAAGGGTGTTAGTGATCCTTATACAAAAACAAGGTTATCTGGTGATCCTTCTCAGGATCCTCTATCCTACCATGGGTGGTCCACTTCCTTGGCAGATCGTTTCCATTCGGGATAGAATCCCTTCTGACAAAGAAGAATCGCCGTTTCCAGTTTGTATCATTCTTAGTGGCTTTGAAGATGGGATGTTCTTCACCGGGTTTACGCTTGAATAGATATCAGTGGGATCCAAATGTTGTGAGGTCATACATCTCTGCCAATTCCGACATTCCTAGAGCAATTCCTTCTTGCTCAATGATCCTCTCAAGGGTATATAAGACCCTCCAGATCATTGGCATAGCTTGAATGTAGGAGATGCCGGTGAGGGAGAAGAAAGACTGGGTGAATTCAGGGAAAGGATGCGAGTATCCTATTGTGAAAGGAGTGACCGGGAAAGCTACCCAAGTTTCAGAAACGTAATCACTTAGAACGGTGGGATCGAACGGTTTGAAATCGGTGTTCGCCGGAAAGCAATGTCGGATCCTGTCTATTTGTGGGTCAGTGAAGCTGCATCTTTCTTTCGCCGAATCTTTGATGATCCCCTGGCTCTTAAGAGGACTGTCCTTCTTGTGATCCTCAGCCGGTGAGGATCTTAGCATCATCTTGATTATGAAGAAGGTGAAGAAAGAAGGAGCAGAGAAAGAAAACGTAAAGGAAGAAGAGGAAGAGAGATACCTGCTTGATCTTCAGATATGAATTTAAAGGGAGTTTCTCTTGAATTTAAATGCGGATTGATCCCTATCTCTAACTCCTATTTATATTGATGATTTTGCAGGATAGTCACTTCAGTGACGTCATGCTCGTAACGGCTAGTCCGATTACAACGGCTAGTTATCCGTTGGTTGATTGCGGATAAGAACAAAATACAACTCGTTTATTTACATAATTACTCCTTATATTTTGGGGGCAATTGTTAGGGGAGGATTTCTCAATGACCTGTGATCCTCAATTACTGTTGGGTTTGGTGATCCTCACTTCTGTTTGAGTTAGTGATCCTCAGAAGTGGTTCAGGATCAGGATCCTGGATCATCTTAAGGATCCTTATACTAACGATTGTCTACTTTGAATATGGTATTGTTTTGCAGGAGTACGAGCTTGGACTTGGTCTTGGCGACATTCCTGGAGCATATTCCATGACTAATTCCGCACGTGCTTACCTGAAGTGGACGTTATGGAGTTCGTGGGGGACTTGCATGATATGCGAAATGTTAGTTAGTGTAGATATTTTCCATTTTTAAAGGGGTAGCGAGCTAATTAGAAAACACTTGGCTATTTTTGGCTACACACACACACACACACACTCTTACAACTGCTCTCACCAGCTCTCGTTAATTCACTTGGCGATTACACACTTTTTTACACAATACACTATGGTGATCCTTGTACTTAGGTCGCTATCATCCGAAGTTGTAATACATTTCTTGTTTAATTTGAGTTGGTGATCGGTAGTTTCCATTACCCGATGTTTTTTATGCCGGAGATCATTCATTGATCAAGGGCTTTTTCCTCGTATAAATCTTCGTGTCACTTGTTCATTACATTTCAGAGTGATCCTTATTGGTGTTCATCAATTCAAGCATCATACCTCACAACAGAAAGTTTGGTTGCATTATCATTGCTTGATTTTCGACCAAAACAATATTCAAAGCAGACAATCGTTAGTATAAGGATCCTTACGATGATCCATGATCCTGATCCTGCAATACTTCTGAGGATCACTAATTCAAACAGTAGTGAGGATCATTAAGCCCAACAGTAATTGAGGATCACTGATCATTGGAAAATCCTCCCCTAACAATTTCCCCCAAAATATAAGGAGTAAAAATGTAAATAACGAGTTATGTTTTTTGTTCTTATCCGCAACGAATCAACGGATAACTAGCCGTTGTAGTCGGACTAGCCGTTACCATCCTGACGTCACTGAAGTGACTATCCTGCAAAATCATCATTATAAATTGAAGTTAGAGATAAGGATTAGAGAGCATTTAAATTCGTGCGTTTCCTTCTTTAAATCTTCATTCGAAGACTTGATCAGGTATTTCTCTTTCCTTTCTCTCTTCATCTTCTCACTCTGTTTCTCCTTCTTCACCATTGTCATAATCGAGATGATGCTAAGATCCTCACCGGCTAAGGATCACAAGAAGGACAACCCCTTGAAAAGCCAAAGGATCATAAAAGATTCTGCAAAAGAATGATGCTGCTTCACTGATCCACAGATAGACAGAATCCGCCATTGTTTTCCGGCAAACACCGATTTCAAACCATTTGATCCCACCGTTCTAAGTGATCATTTTTCTGAAACCTGGGTAGCCTTTCCGGTCACACCATTTACAATAGGGTACTCGTATCCTTTTCTAGATTTCACCCAATCCTTCTTCTCTCTCACCGGCATCTCCTACATTCAAGCAATGCCAATGATCTGGAGGGTCTTATATACCCTTGAAAGGATCATTGAACATGAAGGAATTGATCTGGGAATGTCGGAGTTTGCAGAGATGTATGACCTCGTAAGCCATGGATCTCATCGGTATTTACTCAAACATAAACCTGGTGAAGAACATCCCATCTTCAAAACCATTAAGAATGACACCAACTGGAAACGGCAATTCTTCTTTGTCAGAAGGGATTCTATCCCTGATGGAAAGGATCTGCCTAGGAAATGGACCACCCATGGTAGGATAGAGGATCCTGAAAAGGATCACGGTATGACCTTGTTTTTGTTTAAGGATCACTAACGTCCTTTTGTTTCCATTTTGCAGCTATTACTGTCGCACACCTCATCACAACACCTGCAACAAAGGAAAGGCTTGCCACTTTCCGGAGACTTGATCCTGCAAGAAGATTATTTAAAGCCAATACCCAGGATTCTCAAGAAGTATCCTCAGGTTCTGTCACTATGTCGAGTAAGTATCCTGTTTTTTGCATAATTAAATGTTTAAATAAATAGTTAAATAGAAATGGGATAAGGATACTTATCTGTTTTGGATGTGTAGGTGCTGGAAAATCTTCAAGATCTGCCTCCAAATTCAGTGTCACTGACCTTGATACTGTCCGATGTTCAAAGAAGAAGCTTGCTGCCAGTCCAGCTGTCACGATCCCCAAGGCAACCACTTCTAAGGGCAAGGGTGGCAAGAAAAGAAAGATCTCTGAGGCGGACAACCTAGAAGGCTTGCCTCTGATCCGTCACCAGTTCCTTGAGTACTTTGCTGAGGTAAGGATCACTGACTTAGCTTAGTTATCCTACCCACTTGAGGATCATGTGATCCTAAACTTTACATTGTCTTCTTGCAGAAATTTGCTGAAATCGAGGACTATGTTGGGAACGTCGAAGAGATTGAGGAGAAATACTCTGACCTCCAAAAAGTGGTGGTGCTCAAGGATCACAAGATTGCCTCCCTCGAAAAGGACCTCAATGATGCCAAAACTCAGGCAGTTGCAGTTCAGATCAATGCTGACTATGAGAAGCACGAGATCACGGAGGATGCTAAAGTCTCCGCTGCCATTGCCATGTACAAAACCAAGTTGCAGATGGCCCAAGAAGCTCAGGATCCTAATTTTGACAGGAGCAACTGGGACATGGAGGGCTGGAAGGCTAGGCTGGCTGAGTTGGAGGACGAAGAAGAGGCTGAAGAGGTTCTGGCTATTGAGGCTGGTGGCAGTGGCAAGGATCAGGGTGGAGAAGCAGGTGGAGCTGGTGAAGGTGATGCAGCGAAGGTGTAAGCTGCATGAATGGGCGATGATGGACACTTCTAGACATAGCCGGAGCCCATTTTTTTAACATTTGGTTGTTTGGTTATGATGTTTTTGTTGAACAATGATGGGTTATAATAACTTTAGACAATAGTGTCTAGGGTGAAGGATCATGGATCCTTGAACAATAGGCAGGATAATGGGTGGTGGATGGATCCTCTGTTTGGGGGATGAAGCCACTCGTTATCCTTCCGTCTTTTATTTCCTGAACTACAAAGACCCGTAAACAATGGACACCCTTTGCCAACCCATGTGGACGGGCCACGTTTTGCTGGTAGAAACGTGGGTTGGCAATTTTGACAACCTTAAAGGGTTTAATGTTTTGTGAATAAATAAAACTTTAACTTTTTGGCTTATCCTGTGTTGATATCCTTGTTAGTACTTTACTTTTCAATTGTTGTGATATTCATTTTGTCTAAACTTATCAAGCAAATAAAAATTTAATAAATATCCTCAAAAAGTTTAGGATATGATCAAGGATCACATATCCTATAGTCGACAAGTTCCGAAATGTAGTATATTTTAAGGATCATAAGTTCAGTTGTCAAAGGATAAGGGTTACTCAAATGAATAATGAATAAAATCAAAATAGTTAAGGATCATACCTGAGAATCCAAGTTAGGATCCTAACCTTTAACACTTATAATCAGGATAACGAAAAGACAAACCTTAGTAGAAGGTAAGGATCAAGGATCCTTGGTCATTTATCTCCAAAACAGGATAATTAAAGATACCTAAACCTTCAAAACTCAGAACCAAGTGAAAGGAGGATAAAGGATGCAGGATCCTTATCCTTATACAGGATAATTAAAGAATGAAATAGTTTGAGATTAGATCATTACCAAAATGAGGATCATCTGTCGTGTAAGGATCCTTCAAGGATACTTGTCATGTTAGGATCATGGATCCTTATCACATGAAGTATTTCTTCAAGTGGACAACATTCCAAGCTCTTGGCAGCAAACCACCTTCCATTGTTAGCAATCGATATGCCCCCTTTCCTGCCTCAGCTTCGATCAAGTAAGGGCCTTCCCATTTTGGTGCCAACTTTCCATCAGCAGGATTGGTGGTATTCTGAAAAGCTTTCCTTAATACCATATCACCAACTTGGAATTTCCTGATCCTGACATTTTTGTTGTAGGCTCCAGCCATCCTTTGTTGATAACTAGCCATCCTTATCCTTGCCAAATCCCTGATTTCTTGTATAGTATCCAAGTCTTGAACCAGGTTTTCAGCATTTTCTTCAGGATCACGAATGCTTGTTCTTGCAGTTGGAACAACCATCTCTGTAGGGATCACTGATTCTACCCCAAACACCAAAGAAAATGGAGTTTGGCCAGTAGCATTCTAGGGAGTTGTCCTATCGGCCCAAAGCACATAAGGTAGTTCTTCTGCCCATTTTCCTTTCTTGGATCCAAGCTTCTTCTTCAAATTGTTGATGATGATCTTGTTGGATGATTCTGCCTGACCATTAGCTTGTGGGTGGACTGGTGTTGATGTTATCATCTTAATCCCTTAGCTGTCACAAAAGTTAGTAGTTCGATTCCCAAAAAATTGGGATCCATTATCACAAACAATTTCAGAAGGAATACCAAATCTAGTAATAATGTTTCTTTTAATAAAGGATATAACTTCCTTTTCTCTGACTTGAGCAAAGGCTTCAGCCTCTATCCACTTGGAGAAGTAATCAGTCATAGCAAGCATGAATACTTTTCCACCAGGTGCCTTAGGAAGCTTACCAACTATATCCATTCCCCATCTCATAAATGGCCAAGAAGAGGATATAGGATGCAAAAGTTCTGCTGGTTGGTGAAGGATATTACTGTGTCTCTGACAAGGATCACACTTCTTGGCATACTCCACAGCATCCTTCTTCATAATGGGCAAATAGTATCCTGTCCTCAGGATCCTTGAGAATAATGCCCTGCCCCCAGTGTGGTTTCCACAATCTCCTTCATGGAAATCCTTTAAGACTTCTTGGGTTTTAGGATCCTCAATGCATCTTAGATATGGTCCTGCAAGAGATCTTTTATACAACATATTATTCAATATTGTAAATTGAGATACCTTAATTTTGAAAGCCCTAGGGTTTTCTCCTGTAGGAATCTCTCCATGTTGTATGTATCTCATGATTGGGAAGATCCATGATCCTGAATGAGATTGAGTATCATCACTAGGGATGATTGCAGAATCTTCTCCTATCTCCATAGCTACATGATCCTCGATAGCAGGGGTCAGAATATGGATAATAGGGATCCTTATATCCTCCGGGATCTTCAAGGATGATCCTAGATTGGCTAATGCATCAGCCTCTACAATCTCTTCCCTTGGTACCTGTGTTAAACTAAAGGAAACAAAAGAGAGTGCCAATTCTTTGACTATCTCTAAATATTTGATTAGCTTTTCACCTTTAATAGCATAGGATCCATTAAAGTGATTAGTGATTAATAATGAATCTACATGTACCTCAAGATACCTGATCCTCATATGCTTAGCAATTTGCAAACCAGCTATCAAGGCTTCATACTCAGCCTCATTGTTGGTAGTTTGAAATTCACAAGCTATAGAGTGGGGTATTATGTCCCCCTGTGGCAATTTTAGTAGTTTTCTCAACCCTGTTCCTTTTACATTGGAGACTCCATTAGTGAAGAGTATCCAAGGATCCTTAGTTTCTTCAAGCTGTTGGACTTCTAACTCAGCCTCCTTTTGTAAATCACTACTAAAATCTGCCACAAAGTCAGCTAAGGCTTGGGATTTTATGGCAGTCCTTGGTTCATATCTTATATCATATGCACTAAGCTTCACTGTCCACTTAGCCATCCTTCCTGACATTTCAGGTTTCCTGAGAACATTCTTAATTGGAAAATTAGTCTTAACAATAATGGCATGAGTCACAAAATAATGTCTTAATTTAGTAGATGCCATTATTAATGCAAGGATAAGTTTCTCTAAGTGTGAATACCTGGATTCAGCATCAAGTAAACTCTTACTTACATAATAAACAGGATGTTGTGTACCTTGGTGATCCTTAACAAGGACCGCACTTACTGCTTTTGAGGATACTGCTAAGTATAAGGATAATATATCTCCTTTTTCCGGTTTCATCAGGGCCGGGGCTGAGGATAGGTAATCCTTAAGAGCTTTGAGGGCACTTTCATGCTTCTCAGTCCATTCAAATTTCTTGTTCTTCCTCAGGATGTCATAGAATTCCTTGCACTTTTCTGAGGAATTGGATATGAATCTGTTCAAGGCTGCGATCCTGCCTGTCAATCTTTGCACATCCTTAGCATTGGCAGGAGATTTGATATTCACAATAGCCTTGATTTGCTCAGGACTTGCTTCAATGCCCCTCTTTGTCACCATGTAGCCTAAGAATTTACCTGCCTTAACACTAAAATGACACTTGGAAGGATTTAGTTTCATATTAAATTTATCAAGGATATTGAATGCTTCCTCCAAGTCTTTAAGGTGATCATCAGCTTTCTTGGACTTAACCACCATGTCATCAATATAGACTTCCATAGTGTGTCCAATTTGTTCCTTGAACATCATATTGACTAGCCTTTGATAAGTTGCACCTGCATTCCTTAGTCCAAATGGCATAGCAATATAACAGTATATACCAGTTGGGGTCATAAAGGCTGTATCCTCCTGATCAGATGGTTCCATCTGAATTTGTTGAAATCCAGATGAAGCATCCATAAAAGTCAACAACTCATGACCCGCGGTAGCATCCACCTTGGAGTCAATGTGGGGTAATGGGAAAGGATCCTTGGGACATGCCTTGTTTAAATCAGTAAAATCGACACATACCCTCCACTTTCCATTTTTCTTTTGAACAACAACCACATTGGCTAACCATCTTGGATACTTAACCTCTCTTATCATACCTGCCCGAAGTAGTTTATCTACCTCTTCCTGGATAATAACATTCCTTTCAGGTGCAAACTTCCTCCTCTTTTGATGAATTGGCTTGAATGATCTGTCAATGCCAAGTTTATGAGTAATTATATCTTTAGATATACCTGTCATATCCTCATGTTTCCAAGAAAAGGTAGTTTTCCTTATTTTAAGGAAGGATACTAGCTCCTGTTCAATGTCGCTAAGGATCCCCGATCCTATGAAGATCTTGGATTCAGGATCATCAGGATCCATGAGGATTTCTTTCAAATCCTGTTCTCTTGCCTCCAAGACATCTCTTGAAGGATACTTTAATTGCTATTGCTCCCTTGGTCTTGAGGCTGGCTTCATTGATGATGTATAACATTTCTTAGCCTCTTGTTGATCACTCTCAATTTTCACCACTCCCCATGGACTTGGAAGCTTTACACACTGATGATAAGTAGATGGGACTGCCTTCATATCATGTATCCATGGCCTGCCAAGGATAACATTACAACAAGATAAGCAATCTATAACACCAAATTTCTAATAAGAATGGAGTCCTTCAATATAAATAGGGAGTTTGATGTCCCCCAATGTGTTTTTGGTTTCCCCACTAAATCCCACAAGGACTGAGGATCTTGGGACAATATCAGACTCCGGGATATTCATTTTCTTGAGGACATCAAGCTGAATGATGTTCACAGAGCTTCCTCCATCGATCAGGATCCTGCGAACAAAGTGGTTAGAAATAAACAATGTAATTACAAGACCATCATGATGAGGATCCTGGACATCAAAATGATCATCCTCATCAAAAGTTATGATCTTATCCTGGGTGACGGTGGAGGTCCGGATGGGTCTGTCCTCATTATCCATCTTGGTTTCCTTAGCATGTCTCTTGGCTGCTGAAAAGGAAGTGCCACAAATGTCTGATCCACCGGATATAAAGTTTATAACTTGAGCATCTGCTGGAGGAGCAGGAGCCCTTTCTGGGATCCTTTCAGGATCCTGGATCCTTGACTTCTTCCGTCCCAAAAGTTCCTTCAAATGCCCCTTGCTCAACAAGTAACCAATTTCCTTTCTTAGTGCAATACTCTCTTCAGTGAGATGCCCGAAATCCTCATGATATGCACACCACTTGGACTTATCCTTTGTAGCAGCTGGTTTATCACTTTTTCTCGGCCACCTAGCTATCTCACCTAGATTCTGCATTGCAAGGATTAGTTCATTGTTATCAACAGAAAAACAGTATTCAGAAATAGGAGGATAATCCTCATCATCCTCTTCTTGTTCCACTGCATGCACGTTCTGGTTATCAGACTTGTTGTAAGACTTGGATTTGTTGTTCCTGAAGTAGGATCCTTGTTTCTCCTGTTTTGAGGATCCTGTCAATCTCTCCTGGATCCTTTTGTCATCCTCTAGGCGGATGAACCTAAGGGCCCTGGTTCTTACTTTATCAAGATTCCTGCAAGGTGTCATAACAAGATCATCATAGAATAGTGAATCCCTAAGCAATCCCATTTTAAAGGCTTCTACAGCCGTAGCAATATCCAAATTAGGAATATTTAAGGATTATTCGCTAAACTTAGTGATATAATCTCTAAGTGATTCATTTTGACCTTGTGTTACCCTATATATATCACTAGTTAATCTTTCAAATTTTCTACTACAAGAGAATTGAATATTAAACAAATTAACTAGATTAGCAAATGAAGTAATAGAGTAAGGGGGAAGACTTGGCAGCCATTTAAGAGCAGATCCTGTGAGCGTGGATCCAAATCCCTTGCATAGACATGCTTCCTTTAACCTCTCAGGAATTGGGTTGATCTCCATCCTCTCCCTATACTGAGCTACATGCTCTTCTGGATCTGTTGAACCATCATACAGCTTCATAGATGGTATCTGGAACCTTTTGGGTATCTCAGCATCACATAAGGGTGGTGCAAAACGAGATATCCTATGGCTACCATCTGCAATTTCATGAATGGGTTTAACCACTCCTGGTACACTGGATATCATATCCTTAACCTTCTGTAATTCCCTAGCCATAGCCTGATTGATACCTGTATCCTGCATTGAGCCATGGTTAGTGTTATATGAATTATTAAAAGTGTTACCTCCCGGAGGATTCATGTTTGGAATTAAGGATGTGAATCCATATTGACGGGATTCTGGTATGATCGAAGGACCAGATGAAGCAATGGTCTGCATTGGTATGAAGTCTCCTTGATGAATATCGGTGCTCGGAGGTTGCATACTTCTTAAGAATCCCTAATCCTGAAAGATGTTGGATCCTTGAAGCTGAGATGATCCTTGAACCTGAAAGGATCCTTGGGGAAGACAGGATCCTAGAAACTTGGAGGATCCTGGAGTCATAGAGGATCCTTGAAGCTGGAAGGATCCTTGAGCCATGGAGGATCCTTGGACCTGAGAGGATCTTGGAGCCGTAGAGGATCCTTGAACCTGGGAGGATCCTTGACCCTGGGAGGATCCTTGACCCTGGGAGGATCCTTGAACTGCGTGCATTCCCAAATATCCTCCTGACGTGAAGTATCCTTGATGCTGAAAAGAGGATCCCGATGGCTGAGAAGAGGATCCTTGAGGCTGGAAGTGAGAGCCAAATGCCTGACTCATAGTTGCTGTTCCATAACGCCTTTCTGATGGACCACTTTGACACTGGATGCCCGGAACTGTCGATTGTAAGGTAGTCACAACTGGAGTATCGAAATCCAATGACCTTGGTATCAGAGGAGAGTGATCCTCCACTGATTTCTTCTGTTTCTTGATCTCAGCGATCTCCCAGAGGATCCTTCGTTGGTTTTGTCCTACTCTTGTGCGTGATTCCTCATGTGCAAAATCAGAGTGCAAAGATCATTAGTAGTAGGATTAGAAGAAACAGAAGAAGTTGGTGGTTTTGTTAAAATGGGGGTTTGTCTCTTCGCAGCATTTTCAGCATTCTTCTGGGATCCAGAAGGTGGTGGAGGCAAAGGTGGAACGCCTTGTGAAGAACTGATTGCCGGCATAGAACTTGATGTATTCTTTGTTGAGGAAGCCAACTGCTTGGTTGTAACGAACCTAAATAACCACAAAAGTATGAATCTTCTTAGGAATGAAGCACCAATTGCCCCACGGTGGGCGCCAAACTGTTTTGGTCAAAAATCAAGCAATGATAATGCAACCAAACTTTCTGTTGTGAGGTATGATGCTTGAATCAATGAACAATACTAAGGATCACTCAGAAATGAAATGAACAAGTGACACAAAGATTTATACGAGGAAAAAGCCCTTGATCAATGTATGATCTCCGGCATAAAAAACCTCGGGTGATGGAAACTACCGATCACCAACTCAGATTAAACAAGAAATGTATTACAACTTCGGATGATAGCAAGCTAATTACAGGATCACTATAGTGTAATGTGCAAAAAAGTGTGTAATCGCTAAGTGAATTGTCAAGAGCTGGTGAGAGCAGTTACGAGTGTGTGTGTTAAGCTAAAAGTAGCCAAGTGTTTCTATTTAGCTCGCTATCCCTTTTAAAAATGGAAAATAACTAAGCTAACAAACATTCCGTATTTGGTGCAAGTCCTCCACGACCTCCATAACGTCCATTTCAGCCATGCACGTGCGGAATAAATATGGAATATGCTCCAGGAATATCGCCAAGACCAAGTCCAAGCTCGTACTCCTGCAAAACAACATCATATTCAAAGCAGACAATCGTTAGTATAAGGATCCTTACGATGATCCATGATCCTGATCCTGCAATACTTCTGAGGATCACTAATTCAAACAGAAGTGAGGATCACTAAGCCCAACAGTAATTGAGGATCACTGATCATTGGAAAATCCTCCCCTAACAGGTATGATCAGAGAGCTAAAGTATCCAAGATGGTTAGCCAATGTGGTAGTTGTTCAGAAAAAGAATGGAAAGTGGAGGATTGTGACAACCATGACGAAACCAGGTACACCCTAAACAGTCCTAAACTGTAAAGCACACTTAAGACTTTGATTGCTCGGAAACCCTAACAACATGTGTGACTTATGTGCTTGCTTGAACGATATCTGTTATGTGTTGGAGGAATCCGAGAACACGTTATGAATGACATGACACTAATAAGGACCCATGATGTGAAATTGGTATCCTTAGACTTTAAACACGTGTTAAACCGGAGCTTTCCGTTTAACAGCGACCTTTGACATTGATTATTAGGTTATCGGTAGCATCATTTAAGATTTCGAGTTCCAGGGACAACTTAGTTTTGTGCCTTAGACTGTGACATAAGGTTTGAAGCCAATCAGCGATCGGGCACGCAAAACGAAGCAGCTTCCTGGTTAGGGAAACACTTTCGTTTCAGGAATAACATAAGGCAATCAAAAGTGCAAGGAATGATCGATCAAGCTTAAAAACACTTAAACCACCCTAATACGAGTTTTTTATGATTAAAACGTAACTGGGTTCGGATTTCAAGATGGTTATGCATGATTTTTAAAACCGAGTCTTTTGACACTAATTACGCGTGAAACGGAGTCCTTCACGCAAATCGAGAATGCGCCCGGGACCCGTAAACGAACCTAAATACTCAATGAAAGATAAACATCATCTTTTAGCGCACTATACGAAGCACGACTAAGCTACTAGTGGGGTAGGGGTACCCCCTTATTTTATTATATTTTTTTTTCTTTTAATTCCTTTTATTTATTCCATTTTCATCCAAAATTTCCTTGAGACCTGCACCCTCACACTTGAATCTCAGCTGATCTTGTCCTAAACACCATCAAATCCAAGGTATTAGCCTTGTTTCTTATAGTTTTAACCATGATTTCTTGATTATACATGATTTACAACCTAAAAACCCTTTTTAATCCATGAATTTTGTAGGTTTAAACAAGCTTAGGGGCTGAAGAAGAACACCATGGGAGTTCCCTGGTGTTATATGGCAGCCATGGTTACAAATCTTTGGGTTTTGATACCCTAATCAACACCTATTCGACAAAAATCGCATAACTATCCGATTAACCGAAAAACAATAAAACAAAGCTTGATTGATCTAAGTTCTAGCATATTTGGATTGTACTTGATGTGTATGTTCTGAATATAGCCCACACATACTTCTGGACTCAAAAAGAACGCTTGGAATCGAAGCTTGCGCTAGGTATAACATCCGAAAACCGAATCTAGGATAGCCAGGAAACTGCACATGTCCTAACCAGGTTATGTTGTTAAACATAACTACCCGAAGCCATTAAGCTACATGTGATGCAGGTGGTGTGAGTAAGTGTCTGTGTGACACAGTACAATTAAAACAGTCTAGGTTTCACTTGTGACACTCGTGTAATTCCATCTATGCAACGTGATATGTGCAATTAAACATGTTGATACATTGTGAAACGAAATAACCAAACCAGTGGAACTCACCGGCATCGTTTAGCTGACCTTTTTAAAAACTAACATGCATTTCAGGTAAAATGAAACAGGAGTGAACATGTGCGTTTGGAAGGATCTAGTAGGCGGACGTAGCATAATAAAAGCTATAATGGCTTGTAGTACCACTTTTAATATATGGTTTGTATTGTGATAGTTCGAAGACGTTGTAACCGATGCTCCTGTTTTATGTAATGTAATGTTTTTAAATTATGAGGAGTTCCATGTGTCTACCGCACCCCGCGATTGTCTTCCGTTGCGAGTCGGGGTGTGACAGAAGATGGGCGCCAAACTGTTTTGGTCAAAAATCAAGCAGAGATAATGCAACCAAACTTTCTGTTGTGAGGTGTGATGCTTGCATCAATGGACAATATTAAGGATCACTCAGAAATGTAATGAACAAGTGACACAAAGATTTATACGAGGAAAAAGCCCTTGATCAAGAGTTGATCTCCGGCACAAAAAACCTCAGGTGATGGAAACTACCGATCACCAACTAAGATTAATCAAAATAAGATTACAACTCGGGATGATAACAAGCTTGTTACAAGGATCACTAGTGTATAATGTGTAAAAATGTGTATGAAATCGCCATGTATTGCTTGAGAGCTGACTGAGAGCTGTTACGAGTGTGTGTCTATGCCAAAATTAGCTAAGTGTTCTATCAAGCTTGTCATCCACATTTTAAATTGGAAAAATAACTAGTATAACTAACTATCCGCAATTTGTGCACTCTCCCCACGATCTCCATAACGTTCACAATGGTCGAGCACATGCGGAATAATGAGGGAATATTCTCCAGGAACTTCGGTGAGACCTGGTCCATACTCTCGTTCCTGCAAAACAAGTTTACGTACAAGGAAGACAATTGTTAGTAGTAGGATAACAACAGTGATCCTGGATCCTGATCCTGCGACGCCTGCTGAGGATCCTTAATTCAAACAGAATTGAGGAACCATGATCCTGATAGCAGTTGAGGACCCGTGATCCTTAGGATTTAGAAAATCCTCCCCTAACAGTACTTAACATAAGTAATTGTCCGGATGATTGTGCGGTAAAGTATACAGCTTGCACTTTTACCGATCACGCTTTGAACTGGTGGAATGCTATTGTGCAATCTCGCGGGCAGGATGCGATAAATGCTATGATTTGGGATGATCTTAAGATACTAATGAGAGAAAGGTTCTGCCCAATCCACGAAATTCAGAAACTCGAGCATGAGTTTTGGAATCTGCTGATGCAAGGTGCGGATTATGCAGGTTACACAAATCGTTTCAATGAACTGGCACACATCTTGCCAGATATGGTTCGACTGGAGTCCAAGAGGATCGAGAGGTATATCTGGGGACTGGCCCTGGAAGTAAGGAGTATCATTAATTCGGTGTAGTACCTGACCATGCATGGAGTGGTAGCTAGATAGGTACGGCTACGTACGACATGGTTAGACGCAAGATTTTGACAATGCCGGGAGAGGCGGCAGGAAATAAGCGAGATGCCCCGGAAAGTAGCCGAGCGGGGGCAGCCACACCGAAGAGGGGGAGATCCACTAGTCAAAACTACGCCATGACTACACCAACGGGAAACTCTGGGGGCTATAAAGGAACGGCCCCAAAGTGCAACAAGTGCACTTTCTACCATTCGGGTCCCTGCCGAACAGTGATATGCTAGAGGTGTCATAAAAATGGGCATTTTGCTAGAAACTGCAAGATGTCCCTGGAACCACAGTCCAGACCGACTTGTTCCCAACTTTTAAGGCCTCGACCCCTGCAATAGCGACCTCAACTTCCTGCGCAGCAGGTTACTTATCCCCATGATGCTATGGATGCGGCAGCGCGGAGCACTTCTTAAGAAATTGCCCGTAGTTGGCACAACCGACAGCAGAAAGGAATGTGCATGGCCAAGCTTCTACTTCAACGACAGCTTGAGGCCGTGCCTTCATCATTGGATCCAGTGATGCACGCCAGGATCCGAATGTGGTGACAGGTACCTTTCTCATTTCTAATCAGTATGCTTCAGTATTGTTTGATACGGGTGCAGATAGGAGCTACGTTTCCATTAATTTCTTACTCCTATTAAATATGCCGGCTATTGAATTAACAAGTCCCTATTCCATAGAAATTGCTAACGGTAAACCTATAACTAGTCACCAAATCATTCGTGATTGTCCTTTAATTCTTAACGACCACCAATTCCTTATTGACCTACTACCGGTAGAGCTCGGAAGTTTCGATATAGTAGTAGGAATGGACTGGTTGTCCAAGTACAAGGCAGAGATTATATGTGAGCAAAAGATTGTTAGGATCCCTTTTCCTAATGATGAAGTTATTATGGTATAGGGAGATAAGTCTGGTACCATATTAAACCTTATATCCCATCTTAAAGTGTTGAAATATATACGTCAAGGATGTGATGTGTTCTTAGCAAGTGTAATGACGACCGAACTAGAAAAAAAACGTATTAAGGATATCCCAATAGTGTGTGATTACCCACCCGGATTGCCACCCAATCGGCAAGTCGAGTTCCGTATCGACTTAATACTGGGAGCAGCTCCAATTGCAAAAGCACCTTAGCGTTTAGCGCCTTTAGAGATGCAAGAACTATCATCTCAGTTACAAGAACTGCTAGACCGAGGTTTTATCCGTCCCAGTTATTCACCTTGGGGAGCACCAGTGTTATTTGTGAAGAAAAAGGATGGAAGCTTTCGGATGTGTATTGACTACCGGGAGCTGAACAAGGTTATCATAAAGAATCGATATCCTCTTCCGCGAATCGATGATTTATTTGATCAGTTGCAAGGAGCCTGTTACTTTTCCAAAATCAATCTTAGATCCGGTTATCATCAAGTGAAAGTTCAAGAGGAAGATATCCCTAAAACAACCTTTCGAACTCGGTACGGTCACTATGAGTTCCTGGTTATGCCCTTTGGGTTAACCAATGCACCCGCGGTATTTATGGACCTCATGAACCGAGTTTGTAAACCATATCTAGATAAATTCTTCATAGTCTTTATTGACGATATTTTGATCTATTCCAAGAGTAAAAAGGAACACGAGCACCATGTACGAGCCATACTAGAGATATCAAGGAAAGAGAAGTTGTACGCCAAGCTTTCAAAGTGTGACTTCTGGTTACAAGCGGTGCAATTTTTAGGACATGTGGTAGATCAACAAGGGATTCATGTTGACCCTAGTAAGATCGAAGCTATTAAGAATTGGCAAGCGCCTAAGTCTCCGAAAGAGATACACCAATTCTTGGGATTGGCTGGATATTACCGTCGCATTATTGAAAACTTTTCCTGCATTGCTCAATCCTTAACTGCCTTGACACAGAAAGATCGAAAGTACGAATGGGGTGAAGAACAATAAAAAACTTTTCAGCTGTTAAACAAAAGTTATGTGAAGCTCCAATCCTGTCGTTACCCGAAGGCAACGATGATTTCGTCATATATTGTGACGCATCTCGGTAAGGGCTCGGATGTGTCCTAATGCAAAGAAACAAGGTCATTGCTTACGCGTCTAGACAGCTAAAAGTACATGAAAAGAATCACACGACGCATAATTTAGAGTTGGGCGTAGTGATTTTTGCACTTAAGATCTGGAGGCATTACTTGTACGGCACGAAATGTACAATTTATACAGATCACAAGAGCCTCTAACATATATTCGATCAAAAGGAGCTAAATATGAGACAACGCAGATGGGTGGAGCTATTGAACGATTACGACTGTGAAATAAAATACCATCCAGGTAAGGCTAACGTAGTAGCCGATGCCTTGAGTAGTAGAGACCGAGTAAAGCCACTCAGAGTGCGAGCTCTTGGGATGATTGTTCAAACCAGTCTTAAAGAGCAGATTCGTAATGCTCAAATGGAAGCTTTGGAGGAAGGCCAACTAAATAGCGAAAACTTACACGGAAATGAAGGGATTTTTGTGAGGAAACCGGATGAAGTGTTGTATTTCAAAAATAGGGTATGGATTCCTACTCTCCATGACCTACGTCAACTGGTTATGGATGAGGCTCATAAATCTAAGTACTCTATTCACCACGGTACAGATAAGATGTACCACGACCTTAAGGAATTTTACTGGTGGCCATGTATGAAAAAGGACGTAGCAGAGTACGTGAGAAAATGCTTAACTTGTGCCCGGGTTAAGGCAGAATACCAGAAACCCTCGGGAATGTTACAGCAACCCGAAATACCTCAATGGAAATGGGAGCAAATCACGATGGATTTCGTGACCCACCTTCCAAAAACACCCCGAGGTCATGATGCGATTTGGGTAGTAGTAGATAGACTAACCAAATCGGCGTACTTTATTCCGATTCGTACTACCTACTGTTAGGGGTGGATTTCTAAATAATCAGTGATCCTTATTTACTGTTGGGTTTAGTGATCCTCAATTCTGTCTGAAGTAGTGATCCTCAGAAGTGTTGCAGGATCAGGATCATGGATCACTATAAGGATCCCTGTACTAACGATTGTCTACTTTGAATTCGTAATTGTTTTGCAGGAGTATCAACTTGGACTTGGTCTTGGCGATATTCCTGGAGAATATTCTAAGTCTATTCCGCACGTGCTTGGTTAGAAATGGACGTTGTGGAGTCGTGGAGGACTTGCACGATTTGCAGACAGTTAGTTAGGCTAGATATTTTCTAATTTTAAGGGGGTAGCGAGCTATTTTTTAGAAGACTTGGCTATTTTTGGCTACACACACACTCATACAATCGCTTTCATCAGCTTTCGCTAACACACTTGGCGATTACACACATTTTCTACACAATACACTATAGTGATCCTTGTACTTAGCTCGCTATCATCCGAAGTTGTAATACATTTCTTGTTTAATTTGAGTTGGTGATCGGTAGTTTCCATCACCCGAGGTTTTTTATGCCGGAGATCATTAAGGGCTTTTTCCTCGTATAAATCTTCGTGTCCCTTGTCCATTACACTTCATAGTGATCCTTATCGTTGTTCATCAATTCAAGCATCATACCTCACAACAGAAAGTTTGGTTACATTGTCATTGCTTGATTTTTGACCAAAACAGTTTGGCGCCCACCGTGGGGCAATTGGTGCTTCATTCCTAGAAAGATTCGTATTTTCGTGGTCATTTCGGTTCGCTACAAACAAACAAATGGCTTCCTCAGTGAAGAATACTTCAAGTTTGATGCCCTCATTCAGTTCTTCACAAGGCGTTCCTCCTTTGCCTCCACCACCTTCTGGATCCCAGAAGAATGCTGAGAATGCTACGAAGAAACCAACTCCTATTTTCCAAAAACCACCTACTTCTTCTGTTTCAACTAATCCTACTACTAATGATCTTTATGCCCTGATTTTGCAGATGAGGAATCATGCATAAGTGCAGGATAAAACCAACGAAAGGATCCTCCGGGAGATCGATGAAATCAAGAAACAGAAGAAATCAGTGGAGGATTACTCCCCTCTGATGCCAAGGTCGCTGAACTTCGACACTCCGGTCATAACTTCCCAACACTCAGCAGTTCCGGACGTGCAATACTTGGGTGAACTACCAGGAAGGCGTTATGGAACGACAACAATGAGTCAGGCATTTGGCTCTTACTTCCAGCCGCAGGAATCCTCTTCTCAGCCATCAGGATCCTCCTCTCAGCACTAGGGATACTTCACGTCAGGAGGACATGTGGGAATGCATGCAGTACAAGGATCCTCCCAGGTCCAAGGATCCTCCCAGGTCCAAGGATCCTCCCGAGTCCTAGAATCCTCCCAGATCCCAGGATCCTCTTTGGTCCCAGGATTCCGCCTTGTTCAAGGATCCTCCCTGGTCCCAGGATCCTTTCAGGTTCAAGGATCATCTCAATTCCAAGGATCCAACCTCCTTCAAAATCTAGGATCCTTGAGAAGTATGCAGCCTCAGAACTCGGACGTTCATCAAGGAGACTTCATACCAATGCAGACCATTGCCTCTCTGGTCCTTCAATCATGCCAGAGTCTCGACAAGATGGATTCACATCCGCAATTCCAAACTCGAATCCTGTGGGAGGTAACACTTTTAATAATTTATATATCACTAACCATGGCTTTATGCAGGATACAGGTATCAATCAGGCCATGGCTAGGGAGCTACAGAAGCTTAAGGATATGATATCCAGTGTTCCAGGAGTGGTTAAACCCATTCCTGAGATTGCGGATGGTAGCCATAGGATATCTCATTTTGCACCACCTTTATGTGATGCTGAGATACCTAAAAGATTCCAGATACCATCAATGAAGCTATATGATGGTTCAACGGATCCAGAAGAGCATGTAGCTCAGTACAGGGAGAGGATGGAGATCAATCCAATTCCTAAAAGGTTGAAAGAAGCATGTCTATGCAAGGGATTTGGATCCACACTTACAGGATCTGCTCTTAAATGGCTGCTAAGTCTTCCCCCTTACTCTATTACTTCATTTGCTAATTTAGTTAACTTGTTCAATAGTCAATTCTATTGTAGTAGAAAGTTTGAATGATTAACTAGTGATTTATATAGGGTAACACAAGGTCAAAATGAATCACTTAGAGATTATATCACTAAGTTTAGTAAAGAATCCTTAGATATTCCTAATTTGGATATTGCTACGGCTGTAGAAGCCTTTAAAATGGGATTGCTTAGGGATTCATTATTCTATGATGATCTTGTTATGACACCTTGCAGGAATCTTGATGAAGTAAGGACTAGGGCCCTTAGGTTTATCCGCCTAGAGGATGACAAAAGGATCCAGGACAGGTTGACAGGATCCTCAAAACAGGATAAACAAGGATCCTACTTCAGGAACAACAAATCCAAGTCCTACAACAGATCTGATAACCAGAATGTGCACGCAGTGGAACAAGAAGAGGATGATGAGGATTATCCTCCTATTTCTGAATATTGTTTTTCTGTTGATAACAATGAACTAATCCTTGCAATGCAGAATCTAGGTGAGAAAGCTAGGTGGCCAAGGAAAAGTGATAAACCAGCTGCTACAAAGGATAAATCCAAGTGGTGTGCATATCATGAGGATTTTGGGCATCTCACTGAAGAGTGTATTGCACTTAGAAAGGAAATTGGTTACTTGTTGAGCAAGGGGCATTTAAAGGAACTCTTGGGACGAAAGAAGTCAAGGACCCAGGATCCTGAAAGGATCCCGGAAAGGGCTCCTGCTCCTCCAGCAGATGCACAAGTCATAAATTTCATATCCGGTGGATCAGACATCTGTGGTACATCCTTCTCAGCAGCAAAAAGACACGCTAAGGAAACCAAGATGGATAATGGAGACAGACCCGTCCGGAGCTCCGTTGTCACCCAGGATAAAGTCATTACTTTTGATGAGGATGATCGTGTTGACATCCAGGATCCTCATCATGACGGTCTTGTAATTACATTGTTTATTTCTAACCACTTTGTTCACAGGATCCTTATAGATGGAGGAAGCTCTGTGAACATCATTCAGCTGGATGTTCTCAAGAAAATGAATATCCCAGAGTCTGATATCATCCCAAGATCCTCAGTACTTGTGGGATTCAGTGGGGAAACAAAGAATACATTGGGGGACATCAAACTCCCAATCTATATTGAAGGATTGCATTCTTATCAAAAGTTTTGTGTTATTGATTGCTTGTCGTGTTGTAATGTTATCCTTGGCAGGCCATGGATACATGATATGAAGGCAGTCCCATCCACCTATCATCAGTGTGTAAAGCTTCCAAGTCCATGGGGAGTGGTGAAAATTGAGAGTGATCAACAGGAGGCTAAGAATTGCTATACCTCATCAATGAAACCAGCCTCAAGACCAAGGGAGCAATAGCAATTAAAGTATCCTTCAAGAGATGTCTTGGAGGCAAGAGAACAGGATTTGAAAGAAATCCTCATGGATCCTAGTGATCCTGAATCCAAGATCTTCATAGGGCCAGGGATCCTTAGCGATATTGAACGAGAGCTAGTATCCTTTCTCAAAAGAAGGAAAACCACCTTTGCCTGGAAACATGAAGACATGACAGGTATATCTAAAGATATAATCACTCACAAACTTGGTATTGACAGGTCATTCAAGCCAATTCATCAAAAGAGGAAGAAGTTTGCACCTGAAAGAAATGCTATTATCCAGGAAGAGGTAGATAAGCTACTTCGAGCAGGAATGCAGGTGCTACTTATCAAAGGCTAGTCAATATGATGTTCAAGGAGCAAATTGGACACACTATGGAAGTCTATATTGATGACATGGTGGTTAAGTCCAAGAGAGCTGAGGATCATCTTAAACACTTGGAGGAATCATCCAATATCCTTGATAAATATAATATGAAACTTAATCCTTCTAAGTGTCATTTTGGTGTAAAGGCAGGTAAATTCTTAGGCTATATGGTGACAAAGAGGGGCATTGAAGCAAGTCCAGAGCAAATTAAGGCTATTGTGAATATCAAATCTCCTGCCAATGCTAAGGATGTGCAAAGGTTGACTGGCATGATCGCAGCCTTGAACAGATTCATATCCAAATCCTCAGAAAAGTGCAAGGAGTTCTATGACATCCTGAGGAAGAACAAGAAATTTGAATGGACTGAGAAGCATGAAAGTGCCCTTAAAGCTCTTAAGGATTACCTATCCTCAGCCCCAGCCTTGATGAAACCAGAAAAAGGAGATGTGTTATCCTTATAGTTGGCGGTATCCTCAAAAGCAGTAAGTGCGGTCCTTGTTAAGGATCACCAAGGTACACAACATCCTGTTTATTATGTAAGTAAGAGCTTACTTGATGCTGAATCCAGGTATTCACATTTAGAAAAACTTATCCTTTCATTAATTATGGCATCTACTAAATTAAGGCATTATTTTGAGACTCATGCCATTATTGTTAAAACTAATTTCCCAATTAAGAATGTTCTCAGGAAACCTGAAATGTCAGGAAGGATGGCCAAGTGGGCAGTGAAGTTGAGTGCATATGATATAAGATATGAACCAAGGACTGCCATCAAATCCCAAGCCTTAGCTGACTTTGTGGCAGATTTTAGTAGTGATTTGCAAAAGGAGGCTGAACTAGAAGTCCAACAGCTTGAAGAAACCAAGGATCCTTGGATACTGTTCACTGATGGATCCTCCAATGTAAATGGAACAGGGCTTGGAATACTACTAAAATCGCCACAGGGGGACATAATACCCCACTCCATAGCTTGTGAATTTCAAACTACCAACAATGAGGCTGAATATGAAGCCTTGATAGCTGGTTTGCAAATTGCAAAGCACATGAGCATCAGGTATCTTGAGGTACATGTAGATTCTTTATTGATCACTAATCAATTTAATGGATCCTATGCTGTTAAAGGTGAAAAGCTAATCAAATATTTGGAGATAGTCAAAGAATTAGCACTCTCTTTTGTATCCTTTAGTTTGACACAGGTACCAAGGGAAGAGAATGCAGAAGCTGATGCATTAGCCAATCTAGGATCATCTTTGAAGATTCCTGAGGATATCAAGATCCCTATTATCCATATCCTGACCCCTACTATCAAGGATCATGTAGCTATGGAAATAGGAGAAGATTCGGCAATCATCCCTAGTGATAATACCCAATCTCATTCAGGATCATGGATACTCCCAATCATGAGATACATACAACATGGAGAAATCCCTACAGGAGAAAACCCAAGGGCTTTCAAAATTAAGGTATCTCAATTTACAATATTAAATAATATGTTGTATAAACGATCTCTTGCAGGACCATATTTAAGATGCATTGAGGATCCTGAAATTCAAGAAGTCCTAAAGGATTTCCATGAAGGAGATTGTGGAAACCACACTAGGGGCAGGGCATTATTCTCAAGGATCCTGAGGACAGGATACTATTGGCCCACTATGAAGAAGGATGCTGTGGAGTATGCCAAGAAGTGTGATCCTTGTCAGAGGCATTATAATATCCTACACCAACCAGCAGAACTCTTGCATCCTATATCCTCTTCCTGGCCATTCATGAGATGGGGAATGGATATAGTTGGAAAGCTTCCTAAGGCACCTGGTGGAAAAGTATTCATGCTTGCTATGACTGATTACTTTTCTAAGTGGATAGAGGCTGAAGCCTTTGCTCAGCCTTTGCTCAAGTCAGAGAAAAGGAAGTTATATCCTTTATTAAAAGAAACATTATTACTAGATTTGGTATCCCTTCTGAGATTATTTGTGATAATGGATCCCAATTTATTGGGAATAGAACCACTAACTTTTGTGACAGCTGGGGGATTAAGATGATAACATCAACACCAGTCCATCCACAAGCTAATGGTCAGGCAGAGTCATCCAACAAGATCATCATCAACAATTTGAAGAAGAAGCTTGGATCCAAGAAAGGAAAATGGGCAGAAGAATTACCTTATGTGCTTTGGGCTGATAGGACAACTACCAAGAATGCTACAGGCCAAACTCCATTTTCTTTGGTATTTGGGGCAGAATCAGTGATCCCTACAGAGATGGTGGTTCCAACTGCAAGAACAAGCATTCGTGATCCTGAAGAAAATGCTGAAAACTTGATTCAAGACTTGGATACTATAGAAGAAATCAGGGATTTAGCAAGGATAAGTATGGTCAGTTATCAACAAAGGATGGCTGGAGCTTACAACAAAAATGTCAGGCTCAGGAAATTCCAAGTTGGGGATATGGTATTAAGGAAAGCATTTCAAAACACCACCAATCCTGCTGATGGAAAGCTAGCACCAAAGTGGGAAGGCCCCTATTTGATTGAAGCTGAAGCAGGAAATGGGGCATATCGATTGCTAACAATGGAAGGTGATTTGCTACCTAGAGCTTGGAATGTTGTCCATTTGAAGAAATATTTCATGTGATCATGATCCATGATCCTTACCAGATAAGTATCCTTGAAGGATCCCCACTGACAGATGATCCTCTTTCTGGTAACATTCCAATCTCAAACTATTTCATTCTTTTTATTCTCTTACAAGGATAAGGATCCTGCGTCCTTTATCCTCCTTTTACTTGATTCTGAGTTTTGAAGGTTCAGGTATCCTTAACTAAGCATTGAATATCCACAGAGGTATCCAGTTATTTGGGCTTGACCCCAGTTATTTGGGCTTGACCCCAGTTCTTTGGGCTAGTCCCCAGTTTGGGCTAGTCCCCAGTTTGGGCCTGTCCCCAGTTTCGCCAGTAGCGCACGATGATCCTGGTATAGTTCATGGCAATGGGACCAGTACCCGCTTTAGGGGCTGACAATTTCATTGTACTGGCTATATTCAGGATCCTACGTATAATGGTAGACGTACCATACATCCGTTCCTAAGGTTTTCTAACGTTTTCACGTTAGCTAAGGTTTTGGCATTTTCATGTCACTAAGTTTGGATAGTCGCCAGTGAGGGCCATACTCCAGTTTACATACGATCCTTTGGGCTTGTCCCTAATTATCCTTTGGGCTTGTCCCCAGTTATCCTTTGGGCTTGTCCCCAGTTATCTTTTGGGCTTGTCCCCAGTATATTGGGCTTGTCCCCAGAATTGTTGGGCTTGTCCCCAGTTACTAACATTCATCTTATATTGGCTCAGTCCCAAGTAATATCTTATTTCAGGCTTGTGAAGATAAATGACTAAGGATTCTTGATCCTTACTTTCAACTAAGGTTTGTATCTTGGGTTATCCTAATTTTAAGTGTTAAAGGATAGGATCCTAACTTGGATTCTCAGGTATGATCCTTAACTGTTTTGATTTTATTCATTACGTACTTAAGTGACGCTTATCCTTTGACAACTGAACATATGATCCTTAAATTATTTTTTATATGATCCTTGATCATATCCTTAACTCTTAAGGGATATTTCTTAAAATTTTTCCTTACTTGATAAGTTTAAACGACATGAACATCACAATAGATTGAAAAATAAAATAACAATAAGGATATCAACACAGGATATAGCCAAAAAGTTAAAGTTATTTTATTCACAAAAGCTTAAACCCTTTTAAGGTTGGCAAAATTGCCAACCCACGTTTCTACCAGCAAAACGTGGCCCGTCCACATGGGTTGGCAAAGGGTGTCCATTGTTTATAGGTCTAACAAGTGCAGGAAATTAAAGACAGCAGGATCACAATGGCTTCATCCCCCAAACATAGGATCCCTCCACCATTTGTAATCCTACCTATTGTTCAAAGGATCATCCATGATCCTCAACCCTAATTACTATTGTTCTAGTACAGACCAACCATTGTTTATCAAAACACCATCAAAACAAAAACAAAAAACCATAACCAAACTAAAAAAAATGGGCTCCGGCTATGTCTAGAAGTGTCCATCATTGCCCATTGTTGCAGCCTACACCTTCGCTGCATCACCATCTCCAGCTCCACTTGCTTCACCAGCATGATCCTTGCCACTGCCTCCAGCCTCGATCGTCAGGATCTCCTCAGCCTCCTCCTCGTCATCCAGCTCAGCCAGCCTTGCCTTCCAGCCTTCCACATCCCAGTTGCTCCTGTCAAAGTCAGGATCCTGAGCTTCCAAGGCCATCTGCAATTTGGTCTTGTACATCGCTATGGCAGCAGAGACTTTAGCATCCTGGGTGATCTCATGCTTCTCATAATCAGCATTGATCAGAACCTTGGCCGTTTCAGCTTTGGCATCTTTGAGATCCTTTTGGAGGTCAGCAATCTTAAGATCCTTGAGCAATGCGAGTTGTTGGAGGTCAGCAATCTTCTTGTCCTGCTCCTCGACATGCCCAACATAGTCTTCAATCTCAGCAAATTTCTGCAAAGAAGATAAAGAACAGTTCAAGAACAGGTGATCCTCAAATAAGTTGGATACCTAAAGCAGGGACAAGGATCCTTACATCGTTGAAGTATTCAAGGAACTGGTGGCGAATCAGGGGCAGACCTTGCAGATCCTCAGCTTCAGAGGCTTTTCTTTTCTTGCCACCCCTTCCTTTAACGGGTGCCTTGGGGATCGAAGCAGTTGGGCTGGCAGGAAGCTTCTTCTTGGAGGATCGTACGGTGTCAAGCTCAGTGACACTAAATTTGGAAGCAGATCTTGATGATTTTCCAGCGCCTACACTCCCAAAACAGATAAGTGTCCTTATTCTATTCATATATAACTATTTATTTAATCATTTGAATATAAAAAGAACAGGATACTTACTTGACATGGTGACAGAGCCTGAGGATACCTCTTGAGAATCCTGGGTGATTGTCTTGAATGATCTTGTTTCAGGACCGAGTTTTCTAAAAGCAGCAAGTCTCCCCTTGGTGGCAGCTGAAGGAATAATATGCGAGAATGTGATAGTTGTACAAAAGAAACAAAAGCATATTAGTAATCATTATCGGAAATGAGCTTACTTAGTGATCCTTCTAAGGATCCTCCTATCCTACCATGGGTGCTCCATTTTCTTGGCAGATCCTTTCCATCCGGGATAGAATCCCTTCTGACGAAGAAGAAGCGTCGTTTCCAGTTTGTATCGTTCTTGGTGGCTTTAAAAATGGGGTGTTCTTCACCAGGTTTTCGTTTAAACAAATATCGGTGGGATCCAAACGTTGTGAGATCATACATCTCAGCCAACTCCGACATTCCTAGGTCAATCCCTTCCTGCTCGATGATCCTTTCAAGGGTATATAAGCCCCTCCAGATCATCGGCATAGCCTGGATGTAGGAGATGCCGGTAAGGGAGAAAAAGGATTGGGTAAAGGTTGGAAAAGGATAGGTGTATCCTATGGTGAATGGGGTAACAGGAAAGGCAATCCAAGTTTCAGAGATATAGTCACTCAAAGCGGTGGGGTCAAATGGCTTGATAACGGTATTCGCTGGAAAACAGTGGCTAATTCTGTCTATTTGTGCATCATTGAAACATCATCTTTCTTTCAGTGAATCTTTGATGATCCCTTTGCTTTTAAGAGGACTTTCCTTCTTATGATCCAGGGCTGGCGAGGATCTCAGCATCATCTTGATTTGAAGAAGGTGGAGAAAGATGAACAGAGGAAGAAAACGTAAAAGAAGAAAAGGAAAAGAGTTACCTGCTTGATCGTCAGATGAGAATATAAAGGGAGTTCTCTTGAACTTAAATGTGAAATGATCCCTATCCCTAAATCCTATTTATAATGATGATTCTGCAGGATAGTCATCTCACTGACGTCATGATCGTAACGGCTAGTCCGACTCCAACGGCTAGTTATCTGATTAATTCGTTACGGATAAGAACAAAATATAACTCATTTATTTACATAATTACTCCTTATATTTTGGGGGCAATTGTTAGGGGTGGATTTCTAAATAATCAGTGATCCTTATTTACTGTTGGGTTTAGTGATCCTCAATTCTGTCTGAAGTAGTGATCCTCAGAAGTGTTGCAGGATCAGGATCATGGATCACTATAAGGATCCCTGTACTAACGATTGTCTACTTTGAATTCGTAATTGTTTTGCAGGAGTATCAACTTGGACTTGGTCTTGGCGATATTCCTGGAGAATATTCTAAGTCTATTCCGCACGTGCTTGGTCAGAAATGGACGTTGTGGAGTCGTGGAGAACTTGCACGATTTGCGGACAGTTAGTTAGGCTAGATATTTTCTAATTTTAAGGGGGTAGCGAGCTATTTTTTAGAAGACTTGGCTATTTTTGGCTACACACACACTCATACAATCGCTCTCATCAGCTTTCGCTAACACACTTGGCGATTACACACATTTTCTACACAATACACTATAGTGATCCTTATACTTAGCTCGCTATCATCCGAAGTTGTAATACATTTCTTGTTTAATTTGAGTTGGTGATCGGTAGTTTCCATCACCCGAGGTTTTTTATGCCGGAGATCATTCATTGATCAAGGGCTTTTTCCTCGTATAAATCTTCGTGTCACTTATCCATTACACTTCATAGTGATCCTTATTGTTGTTCATCAATTCAAGCATCATACCTCACAGCAGAAAGTTTGGTTACATTGTCATTGCTTGATTTTTGACCAAAACACCTACAACACCGAGAAATTGGCCAAGATCTACACGAATGAAATTGTGGCTAGACACGGGGTACCAGTTGCAATCATTTCAGACCGTGATAGTCATTTCACTTCACACTATTGGCAACAGTTACAAGAAGCTTTGGGGTCTAGAATAGACCTGAGTACGGCTTACCATCCCCAAACCGACGGCCAATCAGAACGAACTATCCAGACATTAGAGGATCTGCTTTGTGCTTGTACCCTAGACTTTGGAGGAAGTTGGGATAAGCACCTTCCCCTCATTGAATTCTATTACAATAACAGCTATCATAGTAGCATACAAGCTGCACCGTACGAAGCACTATATGGCCGGAAGTGCAGATCGCCACCCTGTTGGGCTGAAGTGGGCGATACTCAACTCACGAGGTCTGAACTAATTCAAGAGACGACAGACAAGGTGCATAAGATCCAAAGTAGACTGAAAGCAGACCGAGATCGGCAGAAAAGTTATGCCGATGTTCGCAGGAAACCGTTGTCGTTTGAAGTAGGTGACAAAGTACTGTTAAAAGTGTCACCATGGAAAGGAGTGATCAGGTTTGGCAACACAGGAAAGTTGGCTCCGAGATACATTGGGCCGTATGAAATTATTGCTAAAGTTGGATCTGTAGCATACCGACTGAAATTACCGGATGAACTGAGCACAATTCATGATGTCTTCCACGTATCCAACTTAAAGAAATGTCTCACGGATGAAGCAGCTATTATACCGTTAGAAGATGTGCACATCGATGACAAACTCCACTTTGTGGGGGAACCGGTAGAAATAGTAGACGGGAAGACCAAACAACTACGTTATAACAAAATCTCGCTGGTGAAAGTCCGGTGGAACTCGAAGCAAGGACCTGAGTATACCTGGGAACGGAAGGATGAGTTCCGTAGAAAATACCCACATCTCTTCCCTAACTAGACGAATCGAATTTCGGAGACGGAATTTCTAAACCAGGGGAGAGTGTGACAACCATGACGAAACCAGGTACACCCTAAACAGTCCTAAACTGTAAAGCACACTTAACACTTTGATTGCGCGAAAACCCTAACAACATGTGTGACTTATGTGCTTGCTTGAACGATATCTATTATATCTCGGAGGAATCCGAGAACACGTTATGAATGACATGACACTAATAAGGACCCATGATGTGAAATTGGTATCCTTAGACTTTAAACACGTGTTAAACCAGAGCTTTCCGTTTAACAGCGCTTTAAACCTTTGACATTGATTATTATGTTATCGGTAGCATCATTTAAGATTTCGAGTTCCAGGAACAACTTAGTTTTGTGCCTTAGACTGTGACATAAGATTTGAAGCCAATCAAAGATCGGGCACGCAAAACGAAGCAGCTTCCCGGTTAGGGAAACGCTTTCGTTTCAGGAATAACATAAGGCAATCAAAAGTGCAAGGAACGATCGATCAAGCTTAAAATCACTTAACCCACCCTAATACGAGTCTATTATGATTAAAACGTCACAGGGTTCGGATTTCAAGACGGTTCTGCATGATTTTTAAAATCGAGTCTTTTGACACTAATTACGCGTGAAACGGAGTCCTTCACGCAAATCGAGAACGCGCCCGGGACCCGTAAACGAACCTAAACACTCAACGAAAGATAAACATCATCTTTTAGCGCACTATACGAAGCACGACTAAGCTACTAGTGGGGTAGGGGTACCCCCCTTATTTTATTTTATTATATTTTTTTTTTCTTTTTAATCCTTTTATTTATTCCATTTTCATCCAAAATTTCCATGAGATCTGCACCCTCACACTTGAATCTCAGCTGATCTTTTCCTAAACACCATCAAATCCAAGGTATTAGCCTTGTTTCTTATAGTTTTAACCATGATTTCTTGATTATACATGATTTACAACCTAAAAACCCTTTTTAATCCATGAATTTTGAAGGTTTAAACAAGTTTAGAGGCTGAATAAGAACACCATGGGAGTTCCCTGGTGTTATATGGCAGCCATGGTTACAAATCTTTGGGTTTTGATACCCTAATCAACACCTATTCGACAAAAATCGCATAACTATTCGATTAACCGAAAAACAATGAAACAAAGCTTGATTGATCTAAGTTCTAGCATATTTGGATTGTACTTGATGTTTAGGTACTGAATATAGCCCACACTTACTTCTAGACTCACAAGGAACGCTTGGAATCGAAGCTTGCGCTAGGTATAACATCTGAAAACCGAATCTAGGATAGACAGAATTTTGTTTTGGCTATAACTTGGTCTGTGGTACTTGTATTGAGCTGAAATTTGGTGTGATGATGAAGGATAGTTTCAGGAAGGTCCACATAAAATTTTAGAATTTTTGGAAATATTTACGATTTTTGGTGAACTTTTGACTCTTTTACAAAAAGAATTCTGAAAAAAATACCAAACGGATTCAATAAATCACCAAATTTTAAAGAGAAACTAAAGAACATACGTGGAATGTTCTGGAAAAATTTGGAGTCCATTGGTTGAGTTTTGATTTGGGTTAAAATCTGCGTTTTTTCGAATTTTGGGTAGCCGGAATCGCACCGAAACAAAATCGGAAAAATCTTAAAATTTTTGGAGATGTTTCTAGAAACATAAGGAATGTCCAGAAAATTTTTGGATCACTGATAGTAATTAATGTTAAATATGTGGTTAAATATGGTTTATAAATAATTTATTTAGACAAGTAAAATGCCAAAATAAATTCCCAGAAATTTTTCCCATATTCTACAGATTTGTACTGAGTTATATAAAAATTTTCAGAATTTTATTCAAATTATAGATTAAATGGGAATTTTGGGATTAGAAATAGGTTATTTTAAATCAATTTCGGCAGTTTACCGTATAACGAACCTGCCGGAACTGGGAACTGACCCAACCCCACAAATACTATAATTGGAACACGGGGAATATTCTAGAAGATTCCAGGGTGGAGTGGACACTTGGGGTGTGTCCAATACCAGTTCGGGAAAATCCCCGATGGTGGAAACGGAAACTCAAAATTGGGCAACCTGGACTCCCCAAACACCTAAACTCCCTTAATGAGAAATTAATAATTCTTAAATAACAACGTGTTGGCACTATTGGTATTCCCGTACCATTATCCGAACACGTTAAACTACTGACATTGGCTGGCACGCGAACCGGTGCCCGGAAGCCAAACTGAAAACTAATACTACCCTGACCTCCATCCCCATACCCGTGTCCTATAGACTCAATCCGGGGTGAAAACTCCTGACCAAATCCAAGTTATAACCATTACCGACTTAGATACTGATTTGAGTCCTTACTTGCATGTGTGCTATTAAAGCTGATTTCGTTGATTAAACACTCTTTAGCCGAGACTACTCTTTGCACTGTGAGTTTCACTCCCCCACTTTTAATCTGTTTTACTGTTTTCTAGGGTGATTTGCATGTTACAAACTGTGTTAATTACACCAACTTGCTATGATGTGAATTATCTAACACACGATATTAGCCCCGATACAAGTGATTAACGTAAGCCGTGGGCAGTGGATAGTACTATTGGTCTGACAAACCCAGTTGCCGCCGGACAGGTGCGGCCGACAGCCAGGCAACTGCACGCGTCCTAACCAGGTTATGTTGTTAGACATAACTACCCGAGGGCATTAAGCTACATGTGATGAAGGTGGTGTGAATAAGTGTCTGTGTGACACGGTACGATTAAAACAGTCTAGGTTTCACTTGTGACACTCATGTAATTCCATCTATGCAACGTGATATGTGCAATTAAACATGTTGATACATTTTGAAACGAAATAACCAAACCAGTGGAACTCACCGGCATCGTTTAGCTAACCTTTTTAAAAACTAACATGCATTTCAGGTAAAATGAAACAGGAGTGAACATGTGCGTATGGAAGGATCTAGTAGGCGGACGTAGCATAATAAAAGCTATAATGGCTTGTAGTACCGCTTTTAATATATGGTTTGTATTGTGATAGTTCGAAGACGTTGTAACCGATGCTCCTGTTTTATGTAATGTAATGTTTTTAAATTATGAGGAGTGCCATGTGTCTGCCGCACCCCGCGATTGTCTTCCTCTGCGAGTCGGGGTGTGATAAGGGTATGCGTTGACTTTATTGATTTAAACAAAGCATGTCCCAAGGATCCTTTCCCTTTACCCCAAATTGACTCCATGGTGGATGCAACAGCGAGTCATGAGTTATCTTGCTATGCCATTGTGAATATCAAATCTCCTGCCAATGCTAAGGATGTGCAAAGATTGACAGGAAGGATCGCAGCCTTTAACAGATTCATCTCAAAGTCATCTGAGAAACGTATAGAGTTCTATGACATCCTGAAAAAGAACAAAAAGTTTGAATGGACTGAAAAACATGAGAATGCCCTCAAGGCCCTCAAGGATTACTTATCGTCAGCTCCAGCTCTAATGAAACCAGAAAATGGGGAAACATTATCCTTATACCTAGCTGTTTCTACTAAGGAAGTAAGTGCGGTCCTTGTTAAGGATCATGAAGGTTCTCAACATCCGGTATACTATGTAAGTAAAAGTCTACTTGATGATGAGTCCATGTATTCTCATTTAGAGAAACTTATTCTTGCTTTAATCATGGCATCTACTAGATTACGTCATTATTTTGAAACTCATCCAATTATTGTGAAAACTAACTTTCCTATCAAGAATGTACTCAGGAAACCTGAAATGTCAGGGAGGATGGCAAAATGGGCAGTCAAGCTTAGTGCATATGACATTAAATAAGAACCAAGAACTGCCATTAAATCCCAAGCCTTAGCTGACTTTGTGGCTGATTTCAGTAGTGATCTACAAAGGGAAGCTGAATTGGAAGTCCAACAACTTGAAGAGACTAAGGATCCTTGGATACTTTTCACAGATGCGGCTTCAAATGTTAAGGGAACTGGACTAGGCATACTACTAAAATTTCCAAAGGGGGACATTATACCCCAATCTATTGCTTGTGAGTTTCAAACTACTAATAATGAGGCTGGGTATGAGGCCTTAATAGCAGGTTTTCAAATTGCCAAGCATATGAGGATCATGTATCTTGAGGTACATGTAGATTCTTTGTTGATTACTAACCACTATAATGGTTCTTATGCTGTCAAAGGTGAAAGGCTAATCAAATATCTAGAGATAGTCAAGAAATTGGCAGACTCTTTTGCTTCTTTTAGTTTGACACAGGTACCCAGGGAAGAAAATGCAGAAGCTGATGCTCTAGCTAATCTTGGATCATCATTGAAGATTCCAAAGGATATTAAGATACCCATCATCCACATCTTAACCCCTGCTATTGAGGATAACATAGTCATGGAGATAGTGGAGGATTCTTCAATTGTACCTAGTGATGATGCACAATCGAATTCAGAATCCTGAGATATATACAACATGGAGAGATTCCTGCTGTAGAAAATCCTAGAGCTTTCAAAGTCAAGGTATCTCAATTTACATTATCGAATAACATCTTATATAACAGATCTCTTGCAGGTCCATATCTAAGGTGCATTTAGGATCCAGAAATTCAAGAAGTTTTAAAGGATTTTCATGAAGGAGATTGTGGGAACCACACTGGGGGCAGAGCACTATTCTCAAGGATCCTTAGAACAGGATATTATTGGCCCACAATGAAGAAAGATGTTGTGGAAAATGCAAAAAAGTGTGACGCTTGTCAAACATATATCAATATCCTTCATCAACCAGCGGAGCTCCTGCATCCTATATCCTCTTCATGGCCATTCATGAGATGGGGAATTGACATAGTTGGCAAAATTCCTAAGGCATCAGGAGGAAAAGTATTTATGTTGACCATGACTTATTACTTCTCCAAATGGATAGAAGTTGAAGCCTTTGCACAAGTCAAAAAGAAAGAAGTTGTATCCTTTATCAAAAGAAACATCATTACTAGATTTGACATACCATCTGAAATTGTTTGTGATAATGGATCCCAATTCATTGGGAGCTGAACTACTAACTTTTGTGACAGTTGGGGGATTAGGATGATAACATCATCACACCAGTCCACCCATAAGCTAATGGTCAAGCATAATCATCCAACAAGATCATCATCAACAACTTGAAGAAGAAACTTGGATCCAAGAAAGGGAAATGGGCAGAAGAGCTACCATATGTGTTATGGGCTGATAGAACAACTCCCAAGAATGCTACTGGTCAAACTCCATTTTCTTTAGTCTTTGGAGCTGAATCTGTGATCCCTATAGAGATGGTAGTTCCTACTTCAGGAACAAGTATCCGTGATCCTGAAGCAAATGCTGAGAACTTGGTTCAAGATTTGGATACCATAGAAGAACTCAGTGATTTAGCAAGAATAAGGTTAGCTAGCTATCAACAAAAAATGGCTGGAGGCTGTTTTGGTCAAAAATCAAGTAATGATAATGCAACCAAACTTTCTGTTGTGAGGTATGATGCTTGGATCAATGAACAATACTAAGGATCACTCAAAAATGAAATGAACAAGTGACACAAAGATTTATACGAGGAAAAAGCCCTTGATCAATGTATGATCTCCGGCATAAAAAACCTCGGGTGATGGAAACTACCGATCACCAACTCAGATTAAACAAGAAATGTATTACAACTTCGGATGATAGCTAGCTAATTACAAGGATCACTATAGTGTAATGTGCAAAAAAGTGTGTAATCGCCAAGTGAATTGTCAAGAGCTGGTGAGAGCAGTTACGAGTGTGTGTGTTAAGCTAAAAATAGCCAAGTGTTTCTATTTAGCTCGCTATCCCTTTTAAAAATGGAAAATATCTAAGCTAACAAACATTCCGCATTTGGTGCAAGTCCTCCACGACCTCCATAACGTCCATTTCAGCCATGTATGTGCGGAATAAATATGGAATATGCTCCTGGAATATCGCCAAGACCAAGTCCAAGCTCGTACTCCTGCAAAACAACATCATATTCAAAGCAGACAATCGTTAGTATAAGGATCCTTACGATGATCCATGATCCTGATCCTGCAATACTTCTGAGGATCACTAATTCAAACAGAAGTGAGGATCACTAAGCCCAACAGTAATTGAGGATCACTGATCATTGGAAAATCCTCCCCTAACAATTGCCCCCAAAATATGAGTAAAAATGTAAACAACGAGTTATATTTTCTGTTTTTATCCGCAACGAATCAACGGATAACTAGCCGTTGTAGTCGGACTAGCCGTTACCATCCTGACGTCACTGAAGTGACTATCCTGCAAAATCATCATTATAAATTGAAGTTAGAGATAAGGATTAGAGAGCATTTAAATTCGTGCGTTTCCTTCTTTAAATCTTCATTCGAAGACTTGATCAGGTATTTCTCTTTCCTTTCTCTCTTCATCTTCTCACTATGGTTCTCCTTCTTCACCACTGTCATAATCGAAATGATGCTAAGATCCTCACCGGCTAAGGATCACAAGAAGGACAGCCCCTTGAAAAGCCAAGGGATCATAAAAGATTCTGCAAAAGAACGATGCTGCTTCACTGATCCACAGATAGACAGAATCCACCATTGTTTTCCGGCAAACACCGATTTCAAACCATTTGATCCCACCGTTCTAAGTGATCATTTTTCTGAAACCTGCGTAGCCTTTCCGGTCACACCATTTACAATAGGGTACTCGTATCCTTTTCCAGATTTCACCCAATCCTTCTTCTCTCTCACCGGCATCTCCTACATTCAAGCAATGCCAATGATCTGGAGGGTCTTATATACCCTTGAAAGGATCATTGAACATGAAGGAATTGATCTGGGAATGTCGGAGTTTGCAGAGATGTATGACCTCGTAAGCTATGGATCTCATCGGTATCTACTCAAACATAAACCTGGTGAAGACCATCCCATCTTCAAAGCCACTAAGAATGACACCAACTGGAAACGGCGATTCTTCTTTGTCAGAAGGGATTCTATCCCTGATGGAAATGATCTGCCTAGGAAATGGACCACCCATGGTAGGATAGAGGATCCTGAAAAGAATCACGGTATGAGCTTGTTTTTGTTTAAGGATCACTAACGTCCTTTTGTTTCCATTTTGCAGCTACTACTGTCGTACACCTCATCACAACACCTGCAACAAAGGAAAGGCTTGCCGCTTTCCGGAGACTTGATCCTGCAAGAAGATCATTTAAAGCCAATACCCAGGATTCTCAAGAAGTATCCTCAGGTTCTGTCACTATGTCGAGTAAGTATCCTGTTTTTTGCATAATTAAATGTTTAAATAAATAGTTAAATAGAAATGGGATAAGGATACTTATCTGTTTTGGATGTGTAGGTGCTGTAAAATCTTCAAGATCTGCCTCCAAATTCAGTGTCACTGATCTTGATACTGTCCGATCCTCAAAGAAGAAGCTTGATGCCAGTCCAGCTGTCACGATCCCCAAGGCAACCACTTCTAAGGGCAAGGGTGGCAAGAAAAGAAAGATCTCTGAGGCTGACAACCTAGAAGGCTTGCCTCTGATCCGTCACCAGTTCCTTGAGTACTTTGCTGAGGTAAGGATCACTGACTTAGCTTAGTTATCCTGCCCACTTGATGATCATATGATCCTAAACTTTACATTGTCTTCTTGCAGAAATTTGCTGAAATCGAGGACTATGTTGGGAACGTCGAAGAGATTGAGGAGAAATACTCTGACCTCCAAAAAGTGGCGGTGCTCAAGGATCACAAGATTGCCTCCCTCAAAAAGGACCTCAATGATGCCAAAACTCAGGCGGTTGCAGCTCAGATCAATGCTGACTATGAGAAGCACGAGATCATGGAGGATGCTAAAGTCTCCGCTGCCATTGCCATGTACAAAACCAAGTTGCAGATGGCCCAAGAAGCCCAGGATCGTAATTTTGACAGGAGCAACTGGGACATGGAGGGCTGGAAGGCCAGGCTGGCTGAGTTGGAGGACGAAGAAGTGGCTGAAGAGGTTCTGGCTATTGAGGCTGGTGGCAGTGGCAAGGATCATGGTGGAGAAGCAGGTGGAGCTGGTGAAGGTGATGCACCGAAGGTGTAAGCTGCATGAATGGGTGATGATGGACATTTCTAGACGTAGCCGGAGCCCATTTTTTTTTTAGAATTTCGTTGTTTGTTTATGATGTTTTTGTTGAACAATGATGGGTTGTAATGACTTTAGACAATAGTTTCTAGGGTGAAGGATCATGGATCCTTGAACAATAGGCAGGATAATGGGTGGTGGATGGATCCTCTGTTTGGGGGATGAAGCCACTCGTTATCCTTCCGTCTTTTATTTCCTGCACTACAAAGACCCGTAAACAATGGACACCCTTTGCCAACCCATGTGGACGGGCCACGTTTTGCTGGTAGAAACGTGGGTTGGCAATTTTGACAACCTTAAAGGGTTTAATGTTTTGTGAATAAATAAAACTTTAACTTTTTGGCTTATCCTGTGTTGATATCCTTGTTAGTACTTTACTTTTCAATTGTTGCGATATTCATTTTGTCTAAACTTATCAAGTAAAGAAAAATTTAATAAATATCCTCAAAAAGTTTAGGATATGATCAAGGATCACATATCCTATAGTCGACAAGTTCCGAAAAGTAGTATATTTTAAGGATCATAAGTTCAGTTGTCAAAGGATAAGGGTTACTCAAATGAATAATGAATAAAATCAAAATAGTTAAGGATCATACCTGAGAATCCAAGTTAGGATCCTAACCTTTAACACTTATAATCAGGATAACGAAAAGACAAACCTTAGTAGAAGGTAAGGATCAAGGATCCTTGGTCATTTATCTCCAAAAACCTGAAATAGGATAAAACTTGGGACTTAGCCAATATAAGATAAGAGTTAGTAACTAGGGACATGCCCAACAATTCTGGGGACAAGCCCAATATACTAGGGACGAGCCCAAAGGATAACTGGGGACAAGCCCAAAGGATTACTGGGGACAAGCCCAAAGGATCGTGTGTAAACTGGTGTATGGCCCTCACTGGCGACTATCCAAACTTAGTGACATGAAAATGCCAAAACCTTAGCTAACGTGAAAACGTTAGAAACCTTAGGAACGGATGTATGGTACGTCTACCATTATACGTAGGATCCTGAATATAGCCAGTACAATGAAATTGTCAGCCCCTAAAGCGAGTACTGGTCCCATTGCCATGAACTATACCAGGATCATCGTGCGCTACTGGCGAAACTGGGGACAAGCCCAAACTGGGGTCAAGCCGAAATAACTGGATACTTCTGTGGATAATCAGTCCTTTGTTAAGGATACCTAAACCTTCAAAACTCAGAACCAAGTGAAAGGTGGATAAAGGATGCAGGATCCTTATCCTTATACAGGATAATTAAAGAATGAAATAGTTTGAGATTAGATCATTACCAAAATGTGGATCATCTGTCGTGTAAGGATCCTTCAAGGATACTTTTCATGTTAGGATCATGGATCCTTATCACATGAAGTATTTCTTCAAGTGGACAGCATTCCAAGCTCTTGGTAGCAAATCACCTTCCATTGTTAGCAATCGATATGCCCCCTTTCCTCCTCAGCTTCGATCAAGTAAGGGCCTTCCCATTTTGGTGCCAAATTTCCATCAGCAGGATTGGTGGTATTCTGAAATGCTTTCCTTAATACCATATCACCAACTTAGAATTTCCTGATCCTGACATTTTTGTTGTAGGCTCCAGCCATCCTTTGTTGATAACTAGCCATCCTTATCCTTGCCAAATCCCTGATTTCTTCTATAGTATCCAAGTCTTGAACCAGGTTTTCATCATTTTCTTCAGGATCACGAATGCTTGTTCTTACAGTTGGAACCACCATCTCTGTAGGGATCACTGATTCTGCCCCAATCACCAAAGAAAATGGAGTTTGGCCAGTAGCATTCTTGGGAGTTGTCCTATCGGCCCAAAGCACATAAGGTAGTTCTTCTGCCCATTTTCCTTTCGTAGATATAACTTCCTTTTCTCTGAATTGTTTCTTTTAATAATGTTTCTTTGAAAGCCCTAGTGTTTTCTCCTGTAGGAATCTCTCCATGTTGTATGTATCTCATGATTGGGAGGATCCATGATCCTGAATGAGATTGAGTATCATCACTAGGGATGATTGCAGAATCTTCTCCTATCTCCATAGCTACATGATCCTCGATAGCAGGGGTCAGGATATGGATAATAGGGATCCTTATATCCTCCGGGATCTTCAAGGATGATCCTAGATTGGCTAATGCATCAGCCTCTGCATTCTCTTCCCGTGGTACCTGTGTCAAACTAAAGGAAACAAAAAAGAGTGCCAATTCTTTGACTATCTCTAAATATTTGATTAGCTTTTCACCTTTAACAGCATAGGATCCATTAAAGTGATTAGTGATTAATAATGAATCTACATGTACCTCAGGATGCCTGATCCTCATATGCTTAGCAATTTGCAAACCAGCTATCAAGGCTTCATATTCAGCCTCATTGTTGGTAGTTTGAAATTCACAAGCTATAGAGTGGGGTATTATGTCCCCCTGTGGCGATTTTAGTAGTATTCCCAACGCTGTTCCTTTTACATTGGAGGCTCCATCAGTGAAGAGTATCCAAGGATCCTTAGTTTCTTCAAGCTGTTGGACTTCTAACTCAGCCTCCTTTTGCAAATCACTACTAAAATCTGCCACAAAGTCAGCTAAGTCTTTGGATTTTATGGCAGTCCTTGGTTCATATCTTATATCATATGCACTAGGCTTCACTGCCCCACTTAGCCATCTTTCCTGACATTTCAGGTTTCCTGAGAACATTCTTAATTGGAAAATTAGTCTTAACAATAATGGCATGAGTCTCAAAATAATGTTTTAATTTAGTAGATGCCATTATTAATGCAAGGATAAGTTTCTCTAAGTGTGAATACCTGGATTCAGCATCAAGTAAACTCTTACTTACATAATAAACTGGATGTTGTGTACCTTGGTGATCCTTAACAAGGACCGCACTTACTGCTTTTGAGGATACTGCTAAGTATAAGGATAATATATCTCCTTTTTCTGGTTTCATCAGGGCCGGGGCTGAGGATAGGTAATCCTTAAGAGCTTTGAGGGCACTTTCATGCTTCTCAGTCCATTCAAATTTCTTGTTCTTCCTCAGGATGTCATAGAATTCCATGCACTTTTCTGAGGATTTGGATATGAATCTGTTCAAGGCTGCGATCCTGCCTGTCAATCTTTGCACATCCTTAGCATTGGCAGGAGATTTTATATTCACAATAGCCTTGATTTGTCCTGGACTTGCTTCAATGCCCCTCTTTGTCACCATATAGCCTAAGAATTTACCTGCCTTAACACCAAAATGACACTTGGAAGGATTTAGTTTCATATTAAATTTATTAAGGATATTGAATGCTTCCTCCAAGTCTTTAAGGTGATCCTCAGCTTTCTTGGACTTAACCACCATGTCATCAATATAGACTTCTATAGTGTGTCCAATTTGTTCCTTGAACATCATATTGACTAGCCTTTGATAAGTAGCACCTGCATTCCTTAGTCCAAATGGCATAGCAATATAACAATATATACCAGTTGGGGTCATAAAGGCTGTATCCTCTTGATCAGATGGTTCCATCTGAATTTTTTGAAATCCAGATGAAGCATCCATAAATGTCAACAACTCATGACCCGCGGTAGCATCCACCATGGAGTCAATGTGGGGTAATGGGAAAGGATCCTTGGGATATGCCTTGTTTAAATCAGTAAAATCGACACATACCCTCCACTTTCCATTTTTCTTTTGAACAACACCCACATTGGCTAACCATCTTGGATACTTAACCTCTCTTATCATACCTGCCCGAAGTAGTTTATCTACCTCTTCCTGGATAATATCATTCCTTTCAGGTGCAAACTTCCTCCTCTTTTGATGAATTGGCTTGAATGACCTGTCAACGCCAAGTTTATGAGTAATTATATCTTTAGATATACATGTCATATCCTCATGTTTCCAAGCAAAGGTAGTTTTCCTTCTTTTAAGGAAGGATACTAGCTCCTGTTCAATGTCGCTAAGGATCCCTGATCCTATGAAGATCTTGGATTCAGGATCATCAGGATCCATGAGGATTTCTTTCAAATCCTGTTCTCTTGCCTCCAAGACATCTCTTGAAGGATACTTTAATTGCTATCGCTCCCTTGGTCTTGAGGCTGGCTTCATTGATGACGTATAACAATTCTTAGCCTCTTGTTGATCACTCTCAATTTTCACCACTCCCCATGGACTTGGAAGCTTTACACATTGATGATAAGTAGATGGGACTGCCTTCATATCATGTATCCATGGCCTACCAAGGATAACATTACAACAAGATAAGTAATCTATAACACAAAATTTCTGATAAGAATGGAGTCCTTCAATATAAATAGGTAGTTTGATGTCCCCCAATGTGTTTTTGGTTTCCCCACTAAATCCCACAAGGACTGAGGATCTTGGGACAATATCAGACTCCGGGATATTCATTTTCTTGAGGACATCAAGCTGAATGATGTTCACAGAGCTTCCTCCATCGATCAGGATCCTGCGAACAAAGTGGTTAGAAATAAACAATGTAATTACAAGACCATCATGATGAGGATCCTGGACATCAACACGATCATCCTCATCAAAAGTTATGATCTTATCCTTGGTGACGGTGGAGGTCCGGATGGGTCTGTCCCCATTATCCATCTTGGTTTCCTTAGCATGTCTCTTGGCTGCTGAAAAGGAAGTGCCACAAATGTCTGATCCATCGGATATGAAGTTTATAACTTGTGCATCTGCTGGAGGAGCAGGAGCCCTTTCTGGGATCCTTTCAGGATCCTGGATCCTTGACTTCTTCCGTCCCAAAAGTTCCTTCAAATGCCCCTTGCTCAACAAGTAACCAATTTCCTTTCTTAGTGTAATACACTCTTCAGTGAGATGCCCGAAATCCTCATGATATGCACACCAGTTGGACTTATCCTTTGTAGCAGCTGGTTTATCACTTTTTCTCGCCCACCTAGCTTTCTCACCTAGATTCTGCATTGCAAGGATTAGTTCATTGTTATCAACAGAAAAACAGTATTCAGAAATAGGAGGATAATCCTCATCATCCTCTTCTTGTTCCACTGCATGCACGTTCTGGTTATCAGACTTGTTGTAAGACTTGGATTTGTTGTTCCTGAAGTAGGATCCTTGTTTCTCTTGTTTTGAGGATCCTGTCAATCTATCATGGATCCTTTTGTCATCCTCTAGGCGGATGAACCTAAGGGCCCTGGTTCTTACTTCATCAAGATTCCTGCAAGGTGTCATAACAATATCATCATAGAATAGCGAATCCCTAAGCAATCCCATTTTAAAGGCTTCTACAGCCGTAGCAATATCCAAATTAGGAATATCTAAGGATTCTTTGCTAAACTTAGTGATATAATCTCTAAGTGATTCATTTTGACCTTGTGTTACCCTATATAGATCACTAGTTAATCGTTCAAATTTTCTACTACATGAGAATTGACTATTAAACAAATTAACTAGATTAGCAAATGAAGTAATAGAGTAAGGGGGAAGACTTAGCAGCCATTTAAGAGAAGATCCTGTGAGTGTGGATCCAAATCCCTTGCATAGACATGCTTCCTTTAACCTCTCAGGAATTGGGTTGATCTCCATCCTCTCCCTATACTGAGCTACATGCTCTTCTGGATCTGTTGAGCCATCATACAGCTCCATAGATGGTATCTGGAACCTTTTGGGTATCTCAGCATCACATAAGGGTGGTGCAAAACGAGATATCCTATGGCTACCATTTGCAATTTCAGGAATGGGTTTAACCACTCCTGGTACACTGGATATCATATCCTTAAGTTTCTGTAATTCCCTAGCCATAGCCTAATTGATACCTGTATCCTGCATTGAGCCCTGGTTAGTGTTATATGAAGTATTAAAAGTGTTACCTCCCGAAGGATTCATGTTTGGAATTGCGGATGTGAATTCATATTGACGGGATTCTAGTATGATCGAAGGACCAGATGAAGCAATGGTTTGCATTGGTATGAAGTCTCCTTGATGAACATCGGTGCTCGGAGGTTGCATACTTCTTAAGGATCCCTGATCCTGAAAGATGTTGGATCCTTGAAGCTGAGATGATCCTTGAACCTGAAAGGATCCTTGGGGAAGAGAGGATCCTAGAAACTGGGAGGATCCTGGAGTTATAGAGGATCCTTGAAGCTGGAAGGATCCTTGAGCCATGGAGGATCCTTGGACCTGAGAGGATCTTGGAGCCGTAGGGGATCCTTGAACCTGGAAGGATCCTTGACCCTGGGAGGATCCTTGAACTGCATGCATTCCCAAATATCCTCCTGATGTGAAGTATCCTTGATGCTGAAAAGAGGATCCCGATGGCTGAGAAGAGGATCCTTGAGGCTGGAAGTGAGAGCCAAATGCCTGACTCATAGTTGTTGTTCCATAACGCCTTTCTGATGGACCACTTTGATACTGGATGCCCGGAACTGTCGATTGTAAGGTAGTCACAACTGGAGTATCGAAATCCAATGACCTTGGTATCAGAGGAGAGAGATCCTCCACTGATTTCTTCTGTTTCTTGATCTCAGCGATCTCTCAGAGGATCCTTTCGTTGGTTTTGTCATGCTCTTGTACGTGATTCCTCATCTGCAAAATCAGAGTGTAAATATTATTAGTAGTAGGATTAGAAGAAACAGAAGAAGTTGGTGGTTTTGTGAAAATGGGGGTTTGTCTCTTCGCAGCATTTTCAGCATTCTTCTGGGATCCAGAAGGCGGTGGAGGCAAAGGTGGACCGCCTTGTGAAGAACTGATTGCCGGCATAGAACTTGATGTATTCTTTGTTGAGGAAGCCATCTGCTTGGTTGTAATGAACCGAAATAACCACAAAAGTATGAATCTTCTTAGGAATGAAGCACCAATTGTCCCACGGTGGGCGCCAAACTGTTTTGGTCAAAAATTAAGCAATGATAATGCAACCAAACTTTCTGTTGTGAGGTATGATGCTTGAATCAATGAACAATACTAAGGATCACTCAGAAATGAAATGAACAAGTGACACAATGATTTATACGAGGAAAAAGCCCTTGATCAATGTATGATCTCCGGCATAAAAAACCTCGGGTGATGGAAACTACCGATCACCAACTCAGATTAAACAAGAAATGTATTACAACTTCGGATGATAGTGAGCTAATTACAAGGATCACTATAGTGTAATGTGCAAAAAAGTGTGTAATCGCCAAGTGAATTGTCAAGAGCTGGTGAGAGCAGTTACGAGTGTGTGTGTTAAGCTAAAAATAGCAAAGTGTTTCTATTTAGCTCGCTATCCCTTTTAAAAATGGAAAATATCTAAGCTAACAAACATTCCGCATTTGGTGCAAGTCCTCCACGACCACCATAACGTCCATTTCAGCCATGCACGTGCGGAATAAATATGGAATATGCTCCAGGAATATCGCCAAGACCAAGTCCAAGCTCGTACTCCTGCAAAACAACATCATATTCAAACAGACAATCGTTAGTATAAGGATCCTTACGATGATCCATGATCTTGATCCTGCAATACTTCTGAGGATCACTAATTCAAACAGAAGTGAGGATCACTAAGCCCAACAGTAATTGAGGATCACTGATCATTGGAAAATCCTCCCCTAACAGAGGATATAACAAGAATGTCAGGATTAGGAAATTTCAAGTTCGTGACATGGTGTTAAGGAAGGCATTCCAAAATATCATGAATCCTGCTGATGGCAAGCTAGCACCAAAGTGGGAAGACCCCTATCTAATTGAAGCTGAGGCAGGAATGGGGGCATATCATTTGCTAACAATGGATGGTGATCTCTTACCAAGGGCTTGGAATGTTGTTCATATAAAAAAGTACTTCATGTAGGAAGGATCCATGATCCTTAGACACCTTGATATTTAATTCATGGTAAGGATCCTTAGAGGATATATGATCCTCATTCTGGTAATGATTTTCTTATTATTTACCAAGTTCTTTAATTAATTTGATTATATGGAGAGGGTATTAGAATCCTTTATCCTTTTCATCAAGTTTTAAGTTTTGCAGAACTAGATGCATTTCTGACAAAGAATCAAGTGGTTGGCCAACTCTCCAAAGTTTTTGGGTTTATCCCCAATTTATGGGCTTGTCCCCAGTATAAGGTATCGATTACGTTATACGAATCTGGTTCCTACACCTTCGCTAGTTGCGCATGATTATCCTAGTATAGTTTGAGGCAATGGGACCAGTACCCGCTTTAGGGTCTGACAATTTCATTGTTATTGGCTGTATTTAGGATCCTAAGTATAATGTTAGACGTACCATACATCCGTTCCTAAGGTTTCTAACGTTTTCACGTTAGCTAAGGTTTTGGCATTTTCATGTCACTCAAGTTTGGATAGTCGCCAGTTTGGGCCATACTCCAGTTCACACAAGAATTTTTGGGCTTGTCCCCAGCTTTTTGGGCTTGTCCCCAGTTTTTGGGCTTGTCCCCAGCTTTTTGTGCTTGTCCCCAGTTTATTGGGCTTGTCCCCAGCTTTTTGGGCTTGTCCCTAGTTTATTGGGCTTGTCCCCAGCTTGTTGGGCTTGTCCCCAGTTACTAATGATTCTTATCCTTTGACAATTGGCTTAGTCCCAGGTTATATGTTGTTACAGGTTTCCAAAGTTGAGTAGTTAAGGATCCAGGATCCTGACTTTCTAAATGGTTCTTGTCCCTTATTGGCATAGTTGTAAATGTTAAGGATATAGATTCCTAACTTGGATTCTCTGGTATGATCCTTATTTGCTTTTACCTTAATTTTGATTTATTAGCGTTACCCTTATCCTTTGACAACAGGATATGTGATCCTTGATCATATAATTTTTAATCTTTTGACATACACTGATTTTGGCATACATTTGATACTTTTTCTAACAACTTCTAAATTCTAAAGTTATAGAATGGAAATTGATAAATAAATGTATGTGAAACAACATTTAAAGACAAAATCAACAACACGAAAGATAGCCAAAAGTTAAAGTTTTATTTGTTTATCAGTTAACCCTTTAAAAGGTTGTCAAAATTGCCAACCCAAGCTTCTACCAGCAAAATGTGGCCCGTCCACTTGGTTGGCAAAGGGTGTCCATATTAACAAGGTTCATAGTGGTGCAGGAAAATAAAAGGCAAGGGGCATCAAAGGCTTCATCCTCCACAAACAGAAGGACCCATCCACCTTTGCTACCCCCTAATGTTCCAAGGATCGGTGATCCTTAACCCTAAAGCTATTGTCTTAAGTTATTACAAACCATAATTATTCAAAACATCACAACCATAAAACCATTAAACCATAAAAAATGGGCTCTGGCTACGTCTAGAAATTTCCATCATCTCCCATTTGTGCAGCTCATACCTTGGCTGCTTCCTCCACCTTCTCTTCACCGCCTTCACCACTGCCACCAGCCGCTGCTGTGTCCTCAGGATTCTTAGCTCCACTGCCACCGGCTTCAAGGGCCAGCACCTCCTCAGGCTCTTCGTAGTCTCCAAGCTCAGCCAGCCTCTTGGTCCAGGCCTCCACGTCCCACTCTGACCTATGAAAGGAAGGATCAGTAGCTTCCTTGGCCATTTGAAGCTTGATCTTCAGCATCACAATGGCAGTAGAGTGTTTGGCTCCATCCATAACCTCAATCCTCTCCTTTCTAGCAGTGATTTCAGCAAGGATCGGTGCGTTTGCAGCGCATTATTCTCCTTCTTAAGTTGGGAGATCCTTCTGTCCTTGGCAGCTGCTATTTTTTGGAGGTCGAGGGTTTTCTCTTCAGCTTCAGCCATGTGTTGGTCTAGGAGGATCTGGACCTCAGCAAATTTCTGCACATGAAGATTCAATTCTCAGGATCCTTTATCCTTAGAAAAAATACAAGTTTCAGGATATAAGATGTCAGACCCCAACCGATGGCGGAATCATCGGGGCACGGCACCAGGCGAATCAGATTGCTCAAGAGAATCCATAACAACTAAGTTGCGACAATATTTAATGCGTTCATTATCCCATACAAATAAACAAATACAATCACATAAGCTGTCACAGATTTCATGTTCTCTCAAACAATGCAAATCCGACAACCTGGATTTTAGGTGAGTTTCTAGACTTCCTAGCTTGATTTGATGTACACTGCGATATAACCTGCAACATACGTTAAAATAACGCCAATACAAATGTATTGGCGAGTATACAAGTTTTGATAGTATAACGTAGTAGATAAAGAGTGCTGCGTATTACTACATACATAAACGAGATACAACAACATATATACCAGACAGATACTACCAGCTAAGTTACTCGAGATGCGATTGCGATTGCTATTCATCCTAACTAGACCCCGTCGGGTATAGTACTATACTAGCTAAGGCGGGACCTCACGAGTAAAAGTCCTGGCACATATATAACTAGCACCACGTGTAAATATGCATATCAGTTATTCGCAAGTGATAAGTAGTTTAAGCATTTGATTAGTTTGATTTGATAAGACGTAAGTTACACCCAAAACACGATAAAAAGGGTTCGAGTATACTCACAGTCGGTGTTTAACAAGTAAACACAACTTGATTGGATTGAAGGGAGCGTGTCTGAGATTAGCCTGATAACAGAATGATAGCGTAAGCGTTGATCGGTGGGTAAAATGGTGTCGAGTGACCTGAGTGACGAATGGTCATTCGATCGGATGACAATCCGTACGGATGGTCATTCGATCGGATGACAATCCGGACAGATGGTCATCCGGTCGGATGGCCATTCGGTCAGATTGTCCTTCGTTTGGGATGGTTGTGTTTGTGTATGATGTGACTTTGAAGTTTTCATTGTAGTATTTTGAAACCAGAGACGTATCTCTACCTTTCAAGTTGTTCGATCGAACGGTCATCCGGGTGGATGGTCGTTCGATCGGATGGCGACTCGTCCAGCGAGACAACTTTCAAGAACAAGTTCACAGCAGGATGGTCATTCGATCAGATGGTCGTCCGATCGATGACCATTCGCTGGATATCAATATGTATGGAAAATTTGAAAAGTTTAAGTGTTGAAGACCAAATGTCGTCCGATCGGATGATAATCCGTTTGACAACCTGATCGTTTGAAACTTCTAGAATTTTGTTAAGTTTAGAAAGTTTTACGTTTGAACCGAGTCGGTACGACAACGTTTTGAACAATGGAAACCCCATCAAGTCCAAGTCATCTGATTGGATGGGAATCACCCCGTTCGACCCGTTAACTGTTTTTGACGGCATTTCATGTTCAACCCGTTAAGTCGGTCATCTCTTCGATAGAAAACAGTTCTCAAACCGGCACTTCACTAGAGAATGAGGAGAAGGCCTGGACAAGCTCAGATTCTATCGGTTTTGAGTAACAAGTTAAAAATATTAAAGAAAAGCTTGAAATACTTAGATTCGGCTTAGGTTTAGGTGAAACCAGTGATTATACACTGTAGAATCCATTAGATCCGAACTGTTCTTGATGAGAGGAGGTCACACTTCATTGTTCCTAAGAACTCCATGATGACATCACCTTATAACGGTCCAAATCAGAGGATTTTACGGTGAAAAAGTGAGATTTGATGGTGGAAACAATGTAGGAGTGTGTGTAGATGATGAAAGTACAAGATTTAGAGCGAGAACTTACGAGAATCGCGAGGAATCGTGGGTAAAAGGTCTGAAGTGTGATGGTCGGAGGAGGGGCTATCACATCAAGTGTGCTTGAAGTAACAGGAGGGTTTTTATGGGCAAGAGAGGAGAAGGCGGTGTAGTGTGATGGATCGGAGGTCAGCCCGATCGGATGGCCATCCGATTGGATGGATGACCATTCGATCAAAGGGCTCCGGCAAGTTGGGTTTCGATGTTTGGTTTCGTTTGTTAAGCATTGCGATAGTTTGTTCACACATAACCACATATACAAATATATATATATATATATTTATTATAATTAGTCACAAAGGGTCGTATATAAATATCCACATTTCAAAGTCTGCGTTTCGAGTATGTATTGTGTTATGACGCATCACGGCTATCGAGGAGGGTAGAATAGGTCCTCACTCAATGTCATCGTGAGCATTAGCATGTGCGATGTGATGTGTTATAGCGATAAAGTATGCGTAATATGCGGAAATAGTGCGAAATAGCATTGTAAGCGATATAGTTACATTATGATCCGAATCTCTGGTGCTAGGCGTAATGAGTGTAACTAGTAGTAACAACGCACAAACGTGCGGGTTGTTACAGTCTCCCCTGCTTTAGGAAATTTCGTCCCAAAATTAATCCACAAGGAGGGTTGTGAAGATTGATGCGAGTGACAGAGCGACAAAAGCGTCAAGATGAGCGAGCGATCGATCAAAAATTGACGACGGAGGGCGTTGCGAAGACTAGGCGAAAACGACGAGTAATGCGATTCGCATAACAAAAGATGGCAACTCACGAAAAGCGATTCAAAAGCGTTTTGAATTTTTTTTGAAAAGCCGATTAATTCAAAAAGGTTTAAAGAGAACTTGTTTATGAAAATCTTCCCACGGTGCGGCGTTAAACTGTGTCGATGTTCACACCATCGCTATGAGAGGAGTTTTGTTAAGTTACTAAAAGATTTTATGGTAATGAAACTCGTTTAACGAAATTTTCTCATCACTCGGCGTTGACTTGATTCGATTGTCACACCAACATTACAAGAAAATATTGTTTTGTACAAAAGTTTTGGTTAAAGTTTTAGGAATTTCTTCCTTCGTTTTGTAAAAGTCTTATAAGAAAAACTTTGTTTACACAAAGGTTGTAGTAAGACAAAAAATTTAAATTTAAAGTCGGCCCCGCATGGCACCTTCCCACGAAAGTTCGACAATATGGCAAAAACACTTATATATAGGAAGTACCAGCGGCGTATCCATCATATTTTAGCCATTTGGCTTCCGTCCCGTGAGGCAGTGTCATGGGTGTCGACATAGTACTCATAGATTTTTGATAACTTGTTCCAAGCGAGGAATGGTTGAACCAAGTATAGAAGAAAGAGAATTGGGTAAGCTAGGCGATGAATTCGTTTACGAACTCAGTTTTAGCGATACGAGCGAGTGCGATAGGCGATAATCGGTAAGCAATAAACAAAACAAAACAAAAGCAATGAGCGAAGACGGCGGCGATAAGCGAAAAGCGACGAGCGATAAGCGGCAAACGTCAATCGATACACGATAAGCAATAGAGGGATAGGTGTCAAAAGCGATAGGAGCATAACCAAGCGTTTAAGCGTTAAACGATAGAGAGTGCGAGATAGATTGCAGCGATGATGCGATTTCGAGCGTGTTAACTTACGAAAAGTCTAGCGATGAGACGCTTGAGTTGCGGTGTGATTGTTACACCTTGCGAAGTAGTTTGGTGTGTCGAAAATAGTTTCAATAGTATACTTGGTCTAATAACATTCAACGTTGCATGGCACTTTCTTCACAGGAAATTTGGTTGGCATGGCGAAGCACTTATATATAGGAAGTACCAGCGGCGTATCCACCATGCTTCAACCACACGCCTCTGTCCCGTGAATAGATGTCATACTGTGTCGACATGGTCAAGACACTTATATATAGGAAGTACCATCGACGTATCCACCACGCTTAACCATGCTTTTAACGTTATGGCATCATTGAAACTCATTACGATCTCTGTGCACTGACCACAGTAATCCCGTGTGCACCCGTGATTAATTTGATCCTTTCATGTTTATCGTACCTTATTTCAAGAATGCATAGTGGGGGTAAAACACATTATATAGTATGTAGTGCTAGTATATAGACTGTGTGCGAGTGCAAGAGAAAGAGAGAGAAATAGAGTCAACGTTGCAATGAGTAACTTCAACACATTGAAAGAAATTAACGGCAGAAATCGTATTATTACAACACTGTTAGGAGCATAGTTGATGTTGATGGGATAGACTTCTGCTGGACTGCGGTTGTTGCTGAAGCTGCGGCTGCGGGGAGTGCTAGCGTTCCTCAAGTTCATGGCCCTGAGCGACAATGCTGAGTAAGATGACCCAGGCAGTTGCAATTTGCGCAATAGCGACAGTTAGCTTCTGCCGGGTGATGATACATGCATGCGTGACACAGGGGATGAGTTCCGGTGTAGGCGCGCATCGAGTAAACTGGAACTGATTGGAGAGGTTCTGGTTGCAACAGCTCTATGGTTGAAGAGTCTGGACTCGAGGTCCTTCACTTGCGGCTGGGCTGGACTTCTGGAGGCAGTACGGTGTCGTCAGAGGATTCGTCTGAGGATTCGCTGGAGGTGTCGTCGGAGGTATCTTCAGAAGAATAGTCGGTGGAATCGTCAGAGGAATCGATGACGATTGCTTGATGAGCCTGTTTGACAGGATTCTTGGAGAAAAATCCTTCCATGACTCGTTTGTCGTTGATCTCTGCGGCCAAGCGGTAGGTTTCTTTGATGGTAGCAGGTCTTGCTGCCTCGACAAAATCACCCACACACTCAGGCAAGCCACGAATGTACTACTTGATGGCTTTTTCTGAAGTGTCAACTTGACTTGGGCAAATAATGCTAAGCTGTTTGAACCTTGCTGTATAGCTAGCATTGTCACCTTCGTTTTGCTTGATTTCCCAAAATTCGTTTTCTAGCTTCTGAAGTTCATGGGGAGGGCAGTACTCTTTCTTCATGAGCTCTTTTAGCTCATCCCAAGAGAGGGCATAAGCTACGTGGATTCCACGTTTGTTACATTCGGCTGTCCACCAGTCGAGTGCTCGCGATTGAAAATCCCCTGTAGCGCAAGTAGTACGGAAACTCTCGGGACACCCACTCTGACGAAGGGTAACCTCGATAGAATCGAACCACTGGAGTAGCTGGGATACACCTCCTTTACCCGTGAATTCCATCAGGCCACAGGCTTTGAAGTGTTTGTAGAGGAAAGCAGATTGCGGCGCTTCCGTCTTAGAGTCTTTCGAGGTTCGAGAGTTGCTGAGAGTGTGCACTTGAGTGACAATTTGAGGAATGACCTTGGCCACTTCCCTGGCCACAAGCGAGCCAATCCTCTTGTTGGCGCTTCGTTTGGCTCTTCTCCTAGCTGTTTGTCTCGAAGTGGAGTCGTTTGAAGACATCTAGACAAAGAGATTTGGAGTGACATTCGATCATAATGATTTTCGAATTTTGCGATGCGATTGAGCGCGTTCAAAACTTGTTGTAGGTAGTATAGTATTACATATTCACATAGGAGACACGAGATTCCTAAGTTCTCACACAAGTGATTTGTTTGTTCATATATAAATAGGCGTAGTTTATACTTATACACATACATATCAGTTCAGAATGCGCGAGGGCACGTTGGAGAGAGCGAGGGCGAGTAATTTAGACATTAGTTTTGTTGCGAACATTCGATTTTCGTTTTAGATTGCGATAGCTGTGCTAGTTGTGCGTTTATAAAGCAGGGAGTGAAAATCGATAAAGCGTGAAATCTGAAATCGTAACACATAAGCGTAAATAAGCTCGATAAAGCGTAAAATCGACGAATCGTAGGCTCAGTAAAATAGGCAGAGTGCCTCGGGTGTTTAGGCGGCGACTACCCAAACTAACTCTACTATCCTCAACAAGTTCGTGCACGCGCGTTGCCTTAGTAGACTATGCTTCCACTGGGATGCAGCACATGGCATTCGTCCTCCTAGTCATTACGCGGCTCGAGTTATTGGTATAGTCGAGTCCTTGGTGAGAGCTTTTGAAAACCATTTTAGGGAGTGGAACGGGTTATTAAGATACGGGTTTCACCCCTGACTTAACAGCTTCGCTCCTAGCTGTGGCTGTGCTCATCGAATGAATTTGGGAGTTCCACTAGATTTTGAAATGTAGATTCTCGTCGAGATATGGATGTCACTCCTAACTCAACGAAAAGTTCTCGTGCTAGAATAATGCACTGAGTGAGCGATCTTATCGAGAGTTCTTTGTCTTCACACCTAATTTTGACTGGATCACTCGGTTGTGGTATGCGAGTATTTTCGAAAATGTGTGCATTGTGTCAACCTTAGGAAAGGCTAAGTAGTGTTACAGGTTTAGGAAAGGCTATATGCATTTTGTCTTTCGTACGAAGAAGCCCTTTTTCTTTTGCGAAAGTATCAAGGTAAGCCTGTGCAAACCCCACTGGGTTCGCATGCGTTGATCTATTGGTACTTAGACTATAGACTAGGTCAGTTTTAAGACGTCGACCCGGACTAGGTCGAGTCACAAGATTTTACCTAATTCCCTATAGTTATGGCTCTGATACCAATCTGTCACACCCCAACCGATGGCGGAATCATCAGGGCGCGGCACTAAGCGAATCAGATTGCTCAAGAGAATCCATAACAACTAAGTTGTGACAATATTTAATGCGTTCATTATCCCATACAAATAAACAAATTCAATCACATAAGTTGTCACAGATTTCATGTTCTCTCAAACAATGCAAATCCGACAACCTAGATTTTAGGTGAGTTTCTAGACTTCCTAGCTTGATTTGTTGTAGACTGCGATATAACCTGCAACATACGTTAAAATAACGTCAATACAAAAGTATTGGCGAGTATACAAGTTTTGATAGTATAGCGTAGTAGATAAAGAGTGTTGTGAATTGCTACATACATAAACGAGATACAACAACATATATACCAGACAGATACTACCAGCTAAGTCACTCGAGCTGTGATTGCGATTGCTATTCATTCTAACTAGACCGCGTCGGGTGCTATAGTACTATACTAGCTAAGGCGGGACCTTGCGAGTAAAACTCCTAGCACATATGTAACTAGCATCACGTGTAAATATGCATTTCAGTTATTCGCAAGTGATAAGTAGTTTAAGCATTTGATTAGTTTGATTTGATAAGACGTAAGTTACACCCAAAACGTGATAAAAAGGGTTCGAGTATACTCACAGTAGGTGTTTAACAAGTAAACACAACTTGATTGGATTGAAGGGAGCGTGTCTGAGATTAGCCTGATTACAGAATGATAGCGTAAGCGTTGATCGGTGCGTAAAACAGTGTCGAGTGAACTGAGTGACGAATGGTCATTCGATCGGATGACAATCCGTACGGATGGTCATTCGATCGGATGACAATCCGGACAGATGGTCATCTGGTCGGATGGCCATTCGGTCGGATTGTCCTTCGTTTGGGATGGTTGTGTTTGTGTGTGATGTGACTTTGAAGTTTTCGTTGTAGTATTTTGAAAACAGAGAAGTATCTCTACCTTTCAAGTCGTTCGATCGAACGGTCATCCGGGCAGATGGTCGTTCGATCGGATGGTGACTCGTCCAGCGAGACAACTTACAAGAACAAGTTAACAGCAGGATGGTCATTCGATCGGATGGTCGTCCGATCGGATGACCATTCGCTGGATATCAATTTGTATGGAAAATTTGAAAAGTTTAAGTGTTGAAGACCAAATGTCGCCCGATCAGATGGCAATCTGTTTGACAACCTGATCGTTTGAAACTTCTAAAATTTTGTTAAGTTTAGAAAGTTTTGCGTTTGAACCGAGTCGGTACGACAACGTTTTGAATAATGGAAACCCCATCAAGTCCAAGTCATCTGATCGGATAGGAATCACTCCGTTTGACCCGTTAACTGTTTTTGAAGGCATTTCATGTTCAACCCGTTAAGTCGGTCATCTCTTCGATAGAAATCAGTTCTCAAATCGGCACTTCACTAGAGACTGAGTAGAAGGCTTGGACAAGCTCAGATTCTATCGGTTTTGAGTAACAAGTTAAAAATATTGAAGAAAAACTTGAAATACTTAGATTCGGCTTAGGTTTAGGTGAAACCAGTGTTTATACACTGTAGAATCCATTAGATCCGAACTGTTCTTGATGAGAGGAGGTCACACTTCATTGTTCCTAAGAAATCCATGATGACATCACCTTAGAATGGTCCAAATCAGAGGATTTTATGGTGAAAAAGTGAGATTTGATGGTGGAAACGATGTAGGAGTGTGTGTAGATGATGATAGTACAAGATTTAGAGCGAGAACTTACGAGAATCGCAAGGAATCGAGTGTAAAAGGTCCGAAGTGCGCTGGTCGGAGGAGGGGCTATCACATCAAGTGTGCTTGAAGTGACAGGAGGGTATTTATAGGCAAGAGAGGAGAAGGTGGTGTTGTGTGATGGATCGAAGGTCAGCTCGATCGGATGGCCATCCGATCGGATGGTCATTCGGACGGATGACCATTCCATCGAAGGGCTCCGGTGAGTTGGGTTTCGATGTTTCATTTCGTTCGTTAAGTGTTGCGATAGTTTGTTCACACATAACCACATTTACACATATATATATATTTATTATAATTAGTCACAAAGGGTCGTATATAAATATCCACATTTCAAAGTCTGCGATTCGAGTATGTATTGTGTTATGACGCATCACGGCTATCGAGGAGGGTAGAATAGGTCCTCACTCAATGTCATCGTGTGCGCTAGCATGTGCGATGTGATGTGTTATAGCGATAAAGTATGCGTAATATGCGGAAATAGTGCGAAATAGCATTGTAAGCGATATAGTTACATTATGATCCGAATCTCTGGTGCTAGGATTAACGAGTGTAACGAGTAGTAACAACGCACGAATGTGCGGGGTGTTACACAAGAACCTTACCTCGGAGACGTATTCATGGAGTTGACATTCCATCAGAGGGAGACCTTCAGTTGGTTCATAGGGCTTCTTCCATTTGGTTCCTTTACCCCTGGTGCTCATACCCTTGGTCTCCGGGATGATTTGGCTTGCATCCAGCTCTTTTTTGATAGACGTTGGAGATACGATATCCTGGAGATCACCAACACTGAACCTGGAAGGGGATTTTGATGACTTAGCAGCACCTACAAGTACAACACACATATAAGTATTCATATCCTATTTTTATTAAATATTACATACATATATATGTGGATACTTGTTTTGGTCAAAAATCAGACGAGGATAATGCAACCAAACTCTCTGTTACGGGGTATGATGCTTGAATTGGTAAACAACAATGAGGATCACTATGAAATGAATTGCACAAGGGACACAAAGATTTATACGAGGAAAAAGCCCTTGATCAATTAATGATCTCCGGCATAAAAAACCTCGGGTGATGGAAACTACCAATCACCAACTCAAATTAAACAATAATCCTTTTACAATTTCGGATGATAGCGAGCTAAGTACAAGGATCACTATAGTGTATCGTGTAGAAATGTATGAAAAATGCTAAGTGTTTTGCCGAGAGCTGGTGAGTGCAGTTGTACAAGTGTGTGTAGCCAAAAAATAGCCAAGTGTTGTCTAATTAGCTCGCTACCCCTTTTAAATTTAGTAAAATATCTAAATAACTAACTATCCGCAATTCATGCCTTCTCCCCACGATCTCCATAACGTTCACCATGGTCAAGCACGTGCGGAATAAACGTGGAATATTCTCCAGGAACGTTACCAAGACTAAGTCCAAGCTGGTATTCCTGCAAACCAATACCAAATTCAAAGCAAACAATCATTAGTATAAGGATCCTTAGGATGATCCATGATCCTGATCCTGATCCTGAAGTACTTCTGAGGATCAATAACTGACACAGAAGTAAGGATCACCAAGCAGGATAATAATTGAGGATCACGGGTCATTAAGAAATCTTCCCCTAACAATTGCCCCCAAAATATAAGGAGTGATATTGTAAATAATCGAGTTGTATTTTGTTGATCTTATCCGCAACAAACTAACGGATAAATAGCCGTTACGATCGAACTAGCCGTTGCAAACCTGACGTCACTGAAGTGACTATCTCTGTTTTTCTTTCTTTACCAATCATCACGTTAAGAATGATGCTCCGATCTTCCCCCGCCAAGGATCACCAGAAGAATAGCCCCTTGAAGAGTCAAGGGATCATCAAGGATTCAGCGAACGAGAGGTGTTGCTTTACTGACCCACAAGTAGATAGGATCCGGCACTGCTTTCCGGCGAACACCTTTTTCAAACCCTATGATCCCACTGTTCTGAGCGACTATATTTTTGAGACATGGGTAGCTTTTCCTGTTACCCCATTCACCATAGGATACACCTATCCTTTTCCAGCCTTTACCCAATCCTTTTTCTCCCTTACCGGCATCTCCTACATCCAGGCTATGCCGATGATCTGGAGGGTGTTATATACCCTTGAAAGGATCATCGAGCAGGAAGGGATTAATTTAGGAATGTCGGAACTGGCAGAGATGTATGATCTTACGACTTTTGGATCCCACCGATATCTGTTTAAGCGAAAACCCGGTGAAGAACACCCCATTTTTAAAGCCACCAAGAACGATACAAACTGGAAACGCCATTTTTCTTTGTCAGAAGGGATTCTATTCCAAACGGAAAGGATCTACCAAGGAAGTGGTCCACCCATGGTAGGATAGAGGATCCTGAGAAGGATCACCAGATAATCTTGCTCTTGTAATAGGATTACTAACCCCCTTTTTGTTTTATGTTATGCAGCTGTCACTGTTTCACACCTCATACCGTCTCCTGCTACCAAGGAAAGGCTTGCTACTTTTAGAAGACTCGGTCCTGAAACAAGATCATTCAAGACAATCACCCAGGATTCTCAAGAGGTATCCTCAGGCTCAGTCACCATGTCAAGTAAGTATCCTGTTTTTTGTATAGTTAAAGATTTAAATAAATAGTTAAATAGAAATAGGATAAGGATACTTATCTGCTTTGAATGTGTAGGTGCCGGAAAAGCTTCCAAGCCTGCCTCCCAGTTCAACATTGCCGACCTTGACACTGTTCGATCCAGAAAGAAGAAGGCCACTACCAGCCCTAGTGTCTCCATCCCCAAGGCACCCACTAAAGGAAGGGGCGGCAAAAAGAGGAAAAACTCTGAGATAGAGGATCTACAAGGCCTGCCACTGATCCGCCACCAGTTCCTTGAATACTTCAATGATGTGAGGATCACCAATTCTGCCTAGGTATCCTACTTATTTAAGGATCACCTGATCTTGAACTGCTTTGTCTTTTTTTGCAGAAATTTGCTGAGATTGAAGACTACGTGGGGAGCGTTGAGGAGCTGGATAAGAAGATTGCTGACCTCCAACAAGTTGCAGTGCTCAAGGATCTTAAGATTGCTGATCTCGAAAAAGCCCGTCAAGACGCCAAGACTCAGACAGCTAAAATCTTGATCGACATTGACTACGAGAAGCATGATCTCATAGAGGGTGCAAAGGTCTCCGCTGCCATTACAATGTACAAGACAAAACTGAAGATGGCCCAGGAAGCTCAAGATCCTGACTTCGACAGAAGCAGCTGGGATGTTGAGGGCTGGAAGGCGAGGTTAGCTGATCTGGAAGATGATGAGGAGGCTGAGGAGGTTCTGGCGATCGAGGCTGGAGGCAGTGTGAAGGATAAGGTGAAGGATACCGAGGCTGGAGGGGATGAAGATGCAGCGAAGGTGTAGGCTGCATGATTGGGCAATGATAGACATTTCTAGACGTAGCCGGAGCCCAATTTTTTAAATTCGGTAGTAGTTTGTTTTGTGGTTGTGCTGTTTTAAAACAATGATGGTCTGTATTTGAACAATAGTTTTAGGATTAAGGATCTAGGATCCTTTGGATAATAGGTAGGATTACAAATGGTGGAGGGATCGTCTGTTTGGGGAATGAAGCCATTGTGATCCTGCCGCCTTTGATTTCCTGCACTTGCTATAACCGCATTAACAATGGACACCCGTTGCTAACCCATGTGGACGGGCCACGTTTTGCTGGTAGAAACGTGGGTTGGCAATTTTGACAACCTTCGACGGTTAAACCTTTGTTAATAAAATAACTTTAATCTTTTTTGGCTTATCTTGTGTTATTATCCTTGTTTGTCCTTTTAATTTTCAATTGTTTTGATGTACACTTGTCTGAATAAGAAAAGTTGAACAAATTAGATAAAAAGTTTAGGATATGATCCAGGATCAAATATCCTATAGTTGAAAAATTCCAAAAAGTAGTATATTTTAAGGATCATGAGTTCAGTTGTCAAAGTATAAGGGTTATTCAAATAATCAATGAATAAAATCAAAATAGTTAAGGATCATACCTGGGGATCCAAGTTAGGATCCTAACCCTTAATACTATAACCAGGATAACCATAGGACAAACCTTAGTAAGAAGTAAGGATCAAGGACCCTTAATACTAAAACGAGTACTGGTCCCACTGCCATGAACTATATCAGAATCATCATGCGCTACTGGCGGAACTGGGGTCAAGCCCAAAGGATAACTGGGGACAAACCCAAGTAACTAGTTACTTTTGTGGATAACCATCCTTTTGCTAAGAGTACCTGAACCTTCAAAACTCAAAATCACGTGAAGGGGGGATAAAGGATGCAGGATCCTTATCCTTATGTGAGAAAGTAAGGAAATGAAATAGTTTAAGACTAGAATGTTACCAAAATGAGGATCATCTGTGCTTTAAGGATCCTTTAAGGATATTTATCATATGAGGATCATGGATCCTTATCACATGAAGTATTTCTTCAAATGGACAGCATTCCAGGCTCTAGGTAGCAAATCACCTTCCATTGTTAGCAATCGATATGCCCCCTTTCCTGCCTCAGCTTCAATCAAGTAAGGTCCTTCCCATTTTGGTGCCAACTTTCCATCAGCAGGATTGGTGGTATTCTGAAATGCTTTCCTTAGTACCATATCACCAACTTGGAATTTCCTGATCCTGACATTTTTGTTGTAGGCTCCAGCCATTCTTTGCTGATAACTGGCCATCCTTATCCTTGCCAAATCTCTGATTTCTTCTATAGTATCCAGGTCTTGAACCAAGTTCTCATCATTTTCCTCAGGATCACGAATACTTGTCCTAGCAGTTGGAACCACCATTTCTGTAGGGATCACTGATTCTGCCCCAAATACCAAAGAGAATGGAGTTTGGCCTATAGCATTCTTAGGAGTTGTCCTATCAGCCCAAAGCACATAAGGTAGTTCTTCTTCCCATTTGCCTTTCTTGGATCCAAGCTTCTTCTTCAAATTGTTGATGATGATCTTATTGGAGGATTCTGCCTGACCATTAGCTTGTGGGTGGACTGGTGTTGATGTTATCATCTTAATCCCCCAGCTGTCACAAAAGTTAGTAGTTCTGCCCCTAATGAATTGGGAACCATTGTCACATATAATTTCAGAAGGGATACCAAATCTAGTTATAATGTTCCTTTTAATGAAGGATATAACTTCCTTCTCTCTGACTTGGGCAAAAGCTTCAACCTCTATCCACTTGGAGAAGTAATCAGTCATAGCAAGCATGAACACTTTTCCACCAGGTGCCTTAGGGAGCTTACCAACTATATCCATACCCCATCTCATAAATGGCCAAGTGGAGGATATAGGATGCAAAAATTCAGCTGGTTGATGAAGGATATTGCTGTGTCTCTGATAAGGATCACATTTCTTAGCATACTCCACAACATCTCTCTTCATGGTTGGCCAATAGTATCCTGTCCTCAGGATCCTTGAGAATAATGCCCTGCCCCCAGTGTGGTTTCCACAATCTCCTTCATGGAAGTCTTTTAAAACTTCTTGGATTTCAGGATCTTCAATGCATCTTAAATATGGTCCTGCAAGAGATCGTTTATACAACATATTATTTAAAATTGTGAATTGAGATACCTTAATTTTGAAATCCCTAGGGTTTTCTCCTGTAGGAATCTTTCCATGTTGTAAGTATCTCATAATTGGGAGGATCCATGACCCTGAATGAGTTTGAGTATCCTCACTAGGGATAATTGTAGAATCCTCTCCTATTTCCATAGCCACATGATCCTCGATGGCAGGAGCCAGGATATGGATAATGGGGATACTTATATCCTCCGGGATCTTCAAAGATGATCCTAGATTAGCCAATGCATCAGCTTCTGCATTTTCTTCCCTTGGTACCTGTGTCAAACTAAAGGAAACAAAAGAGAGTGCCAATTCTTTGACTATCTCCAAATATTTGGTTAGCTTTTCACCTTTAACAGCATAGGATCCATTAAAGTGATTAGTGATTAACAAAGAATCTACATGTACCTCAAGATACCTCATCCTAATATGCTTAGCAATTTGCAAACCAGCTATCAAGGCTTCATATTCAGCCTCATTGTTAGTAGTTTGGAACTCACAAGCTATAGAGTGGGGTATTATGTCCCCCTGTGGCGATTTTAGTAGTATTCCAAGCCCTGTTCCTTTGACATTTGAGGATCCATCAGTATAGAGTATCCAAGGATCCTTAGTCTCCTGTAGCTGCTGGACTTCTAATTCAGCTTCCTTTTGCAAATCACTACTAAAATCTGCCACAAAGTCAGCTAATGCCTGGGATTTAATGGCTGTCCTGGGCTCATATCTTATATCATATGCACTAAGCTTCACTGCCCACTTAGCCATCCTTCCTGACATTTCAGGTTTCCTGAGGACATTCTTAATTGGAAAATTAGTTTTGACAATAATGGCATGAGTTTCAAAATAATGTTTCAATTTAGTAGATGCCATAATTAATGCAAGGATAAGTTTTTCTAAGTGTGAATACCTGGATTCAGCATCAAGTAAACTCGTACTTACATAATAGACAGGATGTTGTGTACCTTCGTGATCCTTAACAAGGACGGCACTTACTGCTTTTGAGGATACCGCAAGATATAAGGATAACACATCTCCTTTTTCTGGTTTCATCAAGGCCGGGGCCGAGGATAGGTAATCCTTAAGAGCTCTTAAGGCACTTTCATGCTTCTCAGTCCACTCGAATTTCTTGTTCTTCCTTAGGATATCATAGAATTCCTTACACTTTTCTGAGGATTTGGATATGAATCTGTTTAAAGCTGCAATCCTGCCTGTTAACCTCTGAACATCCTTAGCATTGGCAGGGGACTTGATGTTCACTATAGCTTTGATTTGTTCTGGACTGGCTTCAATGCCTCTCTTTGTCACCATATATCCTAAGAATTTACCTGCTTTAACACCAAAGTGACATTTTGAAGGATTAAGTTTCATGTTATATTTGTCAAGGATATTGAATGCTTCCTCCAAGTCCCTTAGGTGATCCTCAGCCTTTTTTGATTTTACCACCATATCGTCTATGTAAACCTCCATAGTTTGTCTAATCTGATCCTTGAACATCATATTCACTAGCCTTTGATAAGTTGCACCTGCATTTCTTAGTCCAAATGGCATAGCAATATAACAGTATATACCAGTTGGAGTCACAAAGGCTGTATCCTCTTGATCGGATGGTTCCATCTGAATTTGTTGAAATCCAGATGAAGCATCCATAAAAGTTAACAGTTCATGACCCGCAGTTGCATCCACCATGGAGTTAATGTGGGGTAATGGGAAAGGATCCTTGGGACATGCCTTATTTAAATCAGTGAAATCGACACCTACCCTCCACTTTCCATTTTTCTTTTGAACAACTACCAAATTGGCCAACCATCTTGGATACTTGACCTCTCTAATCATACCTGCTCGGGGTAATTTCTCTACCTCCTCCTGGATAATGGCATTTCTTTCTGGTGCAAATTTCCTCCTCTTTTGATGGATTGGTTTGAAGGACCTATCAATGCCAAGTTTGTGAGTGATTATATCTTTAGATATACCTGTCATGTCTTCGTGTTTCCATGCAAAGGTAGTCTTTCTCCTTTTAAGGGAGGATATGAGGTCTTCCTTTATTTCGCCAAGGATCCCTGATCCTATATAAACTTTAGATTCAGGATCATCAGGATCCATAAGGATTTCTACTACATCCTGTTCTCTTGCCTCCAAGACATCCCTTGGAGGATGCTTTAATTGCTATTGCTCCCTTGACTTTGAGGCTGGTTTCATTGATGAGGTGTAGCAGTTCTTAGCTTCTTGCTGATCACTATCAATCTTCACTATTCCCCAAGGACTAGGAAGCTTCACACATTGATGATAAGTGGATGGGACTGCCTTCATGTCATGTATCCAAGGCCTGCCAAGGATAACATTACAACAAGATAAACAGTCAATAACACAAAATTTTTGGTAAGAATGTAGGCCTTCGATATAGATTGGGAGTTTAATGTCCCCTAGAGTATTCTTAGTCTCGCCACTGAATCCCACGAGCACAGAGGATCTTGGTATGATATCGGATTCAGGAATATTCATCTTCTTGAGGACATCAAGCTGGATAATGTTCACAGAGCTTCCTCCGTCTATAAGGATCCTGCGAACAAAATGGTTAGAAATAAAAAGAGTGATAACCAAACCGTCGTGATGAGGATCCTGAATGTCAACACGATCATCCTCATCAAAAGTTATAACTTTTCCTTCGGAGACACTGGATGTTCGAATGGGTCTATCTCCATTATCCATCTTGGTTTCCTTTGCATGTCTTTTAGCTGCAGAGAAGGATGTTCCACAAATGTCTGATCCTCCAGAAATAAAGTTTATAACTTGTGCATCTGCTGGAGGGGCTGGAGCTTTCTCTGGGATCCTTTCAGGATCCTGAGTTCTTGACTTCTTTCTCCCCAATAATTCTTTCAAGTGCCCCTTGCTCAACAAGTATCCAATTTCTTTTCTCAGTGCGATGCATTCTTCTGTGAGATGCCCAAAATCTTCATGATATGCGCACCACTTTGACTTATCTTTAGTTGCAGCTGGTCTGTCATTTTTCCTGGGCCATCTAGCTTTATCACCTAAATTCTGCATCGCGAGGATTAGTTCATTGTTATCAACAGAAAAGCAATATTCAGAAATTGGAGGATAATCCTCATCATCCTCTTCTTGTTCAACAGCATGCACATTCTGGTTATCAGATTTGCTATAGGATCTGAACTTGTTGTTCTTGAATGAGGATCCTTGCTTCTCTTGCTTTGAGGATCCTGCTAACCTCTCCTGGATTCTTTTGTCATCCTCTAGCCGGATGAACCTAAGGGCCCGGGTTCTTACCTCATCTAGATTCCTGCATGGTGTCATAACAAGATCATCATAGAATAATGAATCCCTAAGCAATCCCATTTTAAAGGCTTCAACAGCTGTAGCTATATCCAGGTTAGGAATATCTAAGGATTCTTTACTAAATTTAGTGATATAATCCCTTAATGATTCATTATGACCTTGGGTTATCCTATACAGATCACTAGTTAAACGCTTAAATTTTCTACTACAAGAAAACTGGTTATTAAATAGGTTAACTAGATTAGCAAACGAGGTAATAGAGTAAGGGGGAAGACTTAGCAGCCATTTAAGAGCCGATCCAGTAAGAGTGGATCCAAATCCCTTGCACAGACATGCTTCCTTTAACCTATCTGGGATGGGATTGATCTCCATCCTTTCCCTGTACTGTGCTATGTGTTCTTCAGGATCAGTTGAACCGTCATACAACTTCATGGTAGGCACATGGAACCTCTTGGGTATCTCAGCATCACAGATTGGTGGTGCAAAACGAGATATCTTATGGCTCCCATCTGCAATCTCCGGGATAGGCTTGACCACTCCTGGGACACTTGATATCATATCCTTTAACTTTTGCAATTCTCTGGCCATGGCATGATTGATACCTGTATCCTGCATAAGGCCATGGTTAGTGGTATAAGAATTATTGAAAGTGTTACCTCCCATTGGATTCAAATTAGGAAGAGCGGATGTGAATCCATATTGTTGGGGCTTTGGAATGACCGATGGACCAGTAGAAGCAATGGTCTGCATTGGAATAAAATCTCCCTGATGGATATCGGAACTCCCTGATTGCAAACTCCTTAAGGATCCCGGAATCTGGAAGGATCCTTGAAACTGAGAGGATCCTTGGACCTGGGAGGATCCTAGGACGTAGGAAGATCCTTGAACCTAGGAGGATCCTTGAAACTGAGAAAATCCTTGAACCTGGGAGGATCCTGGAACATAGGAGGATCCTTGAACCTGGGAGGATCCTTGAAACTGAGAGGATCCTTGAACCTGGGAGGATCCTGGAACATAGGAGGATCCTTGAACCTGGGAGGATCCTTGAGACGGCCAGAATCCTTGAATCTGCTGCGCTCCTGAGTATCCTCCTGAGCTTACGAAGGATCCTATATGCTGAGGATGGGATCCTGCTGGTTGGAAGTATGACCCTGAAGCCTGAGTCATTGCTGATGATCCATAATGCACTCCTTTTGGCCCTCCCACATATTGAACGTCTGGAACCGCTGAAGGCTGAGAAGTTATAACCGGAGTATCGAAATTCAAAGATCTGGGCATCAGTGGGGAATGATCCTCTGCCGATCTCTTCTGTTTCTTGATGTCTCCAATTTCTCTAAGAATTCTTTCATTGGTCTTGTCCTGCTGCTGTATATGCTCCTTCATCTGCAAAATCAGAGTAAACAAGTCACTAGTAGTAGGAGTATAAGAAGCAGAAGAAGTTGGAGGTTTTGAGAAAATGGGAGTTGGTTTCTTCTCGGCATTTTTCTGAGGTCCAGAAGGTGGTGGAGGCAAAGGTGGAATGCCCTGGAATGAATTGACTGCAGACATCGCACTGGAGGTGTTCTTTGATGATGAAGCCATCTGCTTGGATGTAACGAACCGAAATGATCACAAAAATGAGAATTTCTTAGGAATGAAGCACCAATTTCCCCACGGTGGGCGCCAAACTGTTTTGGTCAAAAATCAGACGAGGATAATGCAACCAAACTCTCTGTTACGGGGTATGATGCTTGAATTGGTAAACAACAATGAGGATCACTATGAAATGAATTGCACAAGGGACACAAAGATTTATACGAGGAAAAAGCCCTTGATCAATTAATGATCTCCGGCATAAAAAACCTCGGGTGATGGAAACTACCAATCACCAACTCAAATTAAACAATAATCCTTTTACAACTTCGGATGATAGCGAGCTAAGTACAAGGATCACTATAGTGTATCGTGTAGAAATGTATGAAAAATGCTAAGTGTTTTGCCGAGAGCTGGTGAGTGCAGTTGTACGAGTGTGTGTAGCCAAAAAATAGCCAAGTGTTGTCTAATTAGCTCGCTACCCCTTTTAAATTTAGTAAAATATCTAAATAACTAACTATCCGTAATTCATGCCTTCTCCCCACGATCTCCATAACGTTCACCATGGTCAAGCACGTGCGGAATAAACGTGGAATATTCTCCAGGAACGTTACCAAGACTAAGTCCAAGCTGGTATTCCTGCAAACCAATACCAAATTCAAAGCAGACAATCATTAGTATAAGGATCCTTAGGATGATCCATGATCCTGATCCTGAAGCACTTCTGAGGATCACTAACTGACACAGAAGTAAGGATCACCAAGCAGGATAATAATTGAGGATCACGGGTCATTAAGAAATCTTCCCCTAACAATACTTACTTGACATGGTGAAGGAACAGGAGGAGATTTCTTGAGAATGCTTCGCGTTTGGTTGATACTTTCTAATGGCAGGTTCAAGCTTCCAGAAAGCCTCTATTCTCTCCTGGGTGACAGGTGAATCTTGAATATGAGACAGGGAAATAGCTGCATAGACAAAAGAAAAAGGACCAGTTATCCTCAACAGAAAAGAAAAGTCTTACCGTGGTCCTAGCCTAAGGATCCTATATCCTACCCTGGGTGTTCCACTTCTTGGCAAGATGACTCCCATTTCGGATTGAATCTCTCCTCACGAAGAAGAACTGGTTTCTCCAGTTACCGTCATTTTTGGTGACCTTCAGCAAGGGATAGGGTTTTTGTGGCTTATGTTTGAAGAGGAAGCAGTGAGAACCATGGCTGACTAAATTATACAAGCAGCTCAACTCAGACAAACCTATATCTATTCCGTCATGTTCTATAATGTACTCAAGTGTGTATAGAGCTCTCCACACCATTGGCATGGCCTGAATATAGCACAGACCAGTCAATGTGAAGAAACTCTGTGTGAGAGTTGGGAAATGATATGTGAAGCCTATCTGGAATGGGGTTGCAGGAAAGGTGATCCAGGTCTCTGATAGACAGTCACTCTTCATCGAAGAGTCAAAGGGTCTAAAGATGGTATCGTCTGGGAAACAATGATGTAACTGATCAACTTCAAGATCAGTGAAGCGGCAAAGTTCCATGGAGGGGTTTTTAGTGAGGCCCTGACTCTTCGGAGGGCTATCTTGTTTAGGATCCTTGGCAGGAAAGGATCGGGTGTTCATCTTAGCCATGGATTATGGAAGAACATGGGATCAGAAAAAAGAAAATTAGAGAGAAGAAGGAAGGAGGTACCTGTGGTGATCTTCGAATGAGGATTTAAAGGGCAAGTATATCAAATTTAAATGCAAAGAATCACCCCAATCCTTATCCTATTTATAATGATTGTTTGTTGTAGGCATGACTGTTGCTGACGTAAGTCTGTAACCGCTCTATCCGTTTCTAATGGCTAGTTCGCATATTGCTGAAACATGACTATCTGATTGAATTTCAACTAGTCATGTTTGGGGGCAATTGTTAGGGATAGAATTTTATTGATTATGGATCACGGATCCTCAGTATAGCCTGGGTCAAGGATCCTCAGGAAATGGTGCAGGAAGGCTAAGGATCCAGGATCCTCTTTGATATTCTAAAACTAACAATTGTTTCCACATCCTTTAGCTTGTTTTGCAGGTGTATTCCGAAGGAGACTTGTTCTAACCGAGATTCTAGGGGAATATGCTCCATATTATTGCACATGCAAGAGCTACATGACCGTTGTGGTGATCGTGGGTGACAAGCACAAAATTCGGATAGTTAGTTATCTAGATATTTTCTATTTTTTAATGGGATAACAAGCTATTATTTGAAAGATAGTTACACACATTGACATTCATTCGAACTCTCAGAAACTCATTGGCGAATACACACACAGACACTCTAGAAATCGTTGTATCAAGCTTGTTATCATCCAAAGTTGTAACCTTTATTGTTGAATATAGTTGATAGTGATAGTTTTCACTATCCGAGGTTTTTATACCGGAGATCATTGATTGATCAAGGGCTTTTTCCTCGTACAAATCCTTGTGTTCATCACCATTTTCATTCATTTCTTGTTTACAGTATTGTTCATTTAACCAAGCATCTAACCTCACAAAAATCAGATTTGGTTACATTATCCTTGTGTGATTTTTTACCAAAACAGACATTACGTGGCGTTTCCCTGCTAATTCAAAACAATATGGTCAAGTGTGTGAGGGTCCCTAAAAAGAACTCCAAAAGTTTATGCATTAATAACATACAACTTCTCGTTTGAGAATCGGGCTCTTGTAATCCATGGTGAGTTTTAGTTAACAAAACATAAAGAGATAAACATATCCCAAACACTCCTTTTCTAATCATGGATTACTAAACTTTTTATTTATCTCTTTACTTTTTTTTGAGCCATTTTTAACCCTTTACTTTGGGTTTGGGTAGATGTTGACAAAGACTCAGTACTAAAAGTTATTGTATCCTTGGACGACCTCGGTATCTTATCATCACTAAATTACGCTAGCGATGGCTGCACTTGCCCAAGTGAAGTGTAGAGTGATAGTACTTTATCATATTTTTATAGATATTAAAGTTTGAAGTAGTGTATAAAACGACTAAAAATATACCACATTTAACATACATTTCCGCTCACGTCGGTAAGTCTCACATCGGTTGAGGAGGAGAACGAAGCCTTCTTTGTTGAGAAACATCACTAGCATTATAGATCTGGGTTTTGAGACCTTACAAGTTGGTATTCAAGTTTTGGGTGATGAAGATGGCGGTGGCTGATGGTTAACTAGATGGATGGGGGGGGGGGGTTATAAATATTTCTAGTTTTTATTTGAAAGTTAAAAAAATTAGAAAAAAAAAACAAAAACAAATATGTCAAAAGTCAAAAATATCCTGACTTAACGTAAAATTTAGATGGGGTTAGCGAAATGGATAATACTGACAGCGTTGGTCCTACAAATGATTACCACTTTTCTGTTAGTTCCATAATTTTTTTTGTAACCTTACGATCTGACATTATCATTGTTTTGGTCAAAAATCACACAAGGATAATGTAACCAAATCTGATTTTTGTGAGGTTGGATGCTTGATTAGATGAACAAATGTAAGAACAATGATTGAATGAAAATGGCAATGAACACAAAGATTTATACCAGGAAAAAGCCCTTGATCAATGAATGATCTCCAGCATAAAAAACCTCGGATAGTGAAAACTATCACTCTCAACTATATTGAACAAACAAGTTTACAACTTCGGAAGTATTGAGCTTGGTACAATGAATTCTAGTGTGTGTGCATTCGAGAGAGAAATAGAAAGGATGTCCAGTCCGTAGAGTGCCAAGTGGTTTCTAAATTTAGCTCAATACTCCTCTTAACTTGGCTAAAAATATCCTAACTAACTATCTGAAAAATCAGCCATTCACCCACGATCACCACCAACGGTCTTCAGCTCATGCACATGTCGAAATATAGAGCATATTCCACTGGAATCTCAGTTGGAATAAGTCCTCTTTGAAACATACCTGCAAAACAAGCAAAAAGGTGATGGAAACAATTGTTAGTTTAAGAATACAAGTGAGGATCCTCAATCCTTAGTCTTCCTGCATGACTTCCTGAGAATCCTTGATCCAGGTTAAACTGTGGATCCGTGATCCTTAGGCACTAAAATTCTATCCCAAACAATTACCCCCAAACATGACTAGTTAAATATCAATTGGATAGTCATGTTTCAGCGAAATTCGGACTAGCCGTTAGACATGGATAGAGCCGTTACAGGCTTACGTCAGCGAGGGTCATCCCTGCAACAAACAATGATTATAAATAGGATAGAGAAAGGGGCGATATTTTGCATTTATATTCAAGATCTTCTCCTTTAAATCCTCATTCGGAGATCTTAACAGGTATCTCCTTCCCTCTTCTCTCTAAATTTCTTTCCATTGATCCTCTGGTTCTTAAAGATCCCATGGCCAAGATGAACACCTGATCCTCTCATGCCAAGGACCCTAAACATGATAGCCCTCCGAAGAGTCAGGGCCTTACTTAAAATCCCTCCATGGAGCTTTGTTGCTTCACTGATCTTGAAGTTGATCAGTTACGCCATTGCTTTCCAGATGGTACTATCTTCCGGTCATTTGACTCTTCGATGAAGAGTGACTGTTTATCAGAAGTCTGGATCACCTTTCCTGTAGCCCCATTCCAAATAGGCTTCACATATCCTTTCCCAGCTTTCACACAGAGTTTCTTCACACTAACTGGTCTGTGCTATATTCAGGCCATGCCAATGGTGTGGAGAGTTCTGTACACACTTGAGCACATCATAGAAAATGAGGGAATAGATATAGGTCTATCTGAGTTGAGCCGTTTATACAACCTAGTCAGGCATGGTTCTCACCGCTTCCTCTTCAAGCATAAGCCACAAAAACCCCATCCCTTGCTGAAGGTCACCAAAAATGACGGTAACTGGAGAAACCAGTTCTTCTTTGTACGGAGAGATTCCATACCAAATGGAGATCACCTTCCTAAGAAGTGGAACACCCAGGGTAGGATATAGGATCATTAGGCCAGGACCACGGTAAGATTTTTCTTTTCTATTGAGGATAACTGATCCTTTTTCTTTTGTCTATGCAGCTATTTCCCTGTCACATATTCAAGATTCACCTGTTACCCAAGAGAGAATAGACACTTTCTGGAAGCTTGATCCTGCTTTCAGAACATATCTACCCAGAATAAAGGATTCTCAAGAAATCTCTTCCACTTCCTTCACCATGTCAAGTAAGTATCCATTTTCATAAATATGTCATTGAAAAGTTAAATGATGAAAGTCTGCCTCCAAATTCAATGTTGGTGATATCCAGGATATCGTATCTCCAAGATCCATCAAAGAGGAGCTGGCTGCAAGCCAAAGCATCCCAGAGGTCAAGGGCATGAGCACCAGGGGCAAAGGAACCAAAAGGAAGAAGCCCACTAAACCCTCTGAAGGTCTTCCTCTGATGGAAAGTCAACTCCACGATTACGTCTCTGAGGTAAGAATCATGTATCCTGAAACTTGCACTCTTTCCCAGGATAAAGGATCTTGAAAGTTCAATCTTCCTTTGCAGATATTCGCTGATGTCCAAATCCTCCTAGACCAACAATTGGCTGTAGCTGAAGAGAAAACCCTCGACCTCCAAACAATAGTAGCAGCCAAAGACAAAAAGATCTCCCAACTAGAGAAGGAGAACAAGGTGCTGCAGAAGGATCTGATTCTTGCTGAAATCACTGCTAACAAGGAGAGGTTGGAGGTTATTGATAGAGCCAAACACTCTGCTGCCATTATGATGCTGAAGATCAAGCTTCAAATGGCTAAGGAAGTTGCTGATCCTTCCTTTGACAGGTCAGAGTGGGACGTGGAGGCTTGGACAAAGAGGCTGGCAGAGCTTGGAGATGACGAGGAGCCTGAGGAGATGCTGACCCTTGAAGCTGGTGGGAGTGGAGGTATGGATCCTGAGGGTGGTGCAGCAGCAGCTGGTGGCAGCGGTGAAGGTGGAAAAGAGAAGGTGGATGAAGCAGTCAAGGTGTAAGCTGCACAAATGGGCGATGATGGAAATTTCTAGACGTGGCTGAAACCCATTTTTTATGGTTTAATGGTTTTATTTGATGTTGTTTTGGTTTCAAACAATGATGGTCTGTAATAACTTTAGACAATAGCCTTAGGGTTAAGGATCACTGATCCTTTTGAACAATAGAGGTAACAAAGGTGGATGGGTCCTTCTGTTTGTGGAAGATGAAGCCTTTGATGCCTGTTAGGGGAGGATTTTCCAATGATCAGTGATCCTCAATTACTGTTGGGCTTAGTGATCCTCACTTCTGTTTAAATTAGTGATCCTCAGAAGTATTGCATGATCAGGATCATGGATCATCGTAAGGATCCTTATACTAACACTTGGCTATTTTTAGCTTAACACACACACTCGTAACTGCTCTCACCAGCTCTTGATAATTCACTTGGCGATTACACACTTTTTTGCACATTACACTATAGTGATCCTTGTAATTAGCTCGCTATCATCCGAAGTTGTAATACATTTCTTGTTTAATCTAAGTTGGTGATCGGTAGTTTCCATCACCCGAGGTTTTTTATTCCGGAGATCATTCATTGATCAAGGGCTTTTTCCTCGTATAAATCTTTGTGTCACTTGTTCATTTCATTTCTGAGTGATCCTTAGTGTTGTTCATTGATTCAAGCATCATACCTCACAACAGAAAGTTTGGTTGCATTATCATTGCTTGATTTTTGACCAAAACAGTCTGGCGCCCACCGTGGGGCAATTGGTGCTTCATTCCTAAGAAGATTCATACTTTTGGGGTCATTTCGGTTCATTACAACCAAGCAGATGGCTTCCTCAACAAAGAATACATCAAGTTCTATGCCGGCAATCAGTTCTTCACAAGGCGTTCCACCTTTGCCTCCACCACCTTCTGGATCCCAGAAGAATGCTGAAAATGCTGTGAAGAGACAAACCCCCATTTTCACAAAACCACCAACTTCTTCTGTTTCTTCTAATCCTACTACTAATGATCTTTACACTCTGATTTTGCAGATGAGGAATCACGCACAAGAGCAGGACAAAACCAACGAAAGGATCCTCCAAGAGATCGCAGAGGTCAAGAAACAGAAGAAATCAGTGGAGGATCACTCTCCTCTGATACCAAGGTCATTGGATTTCGATACTCCAGTTGTGACTACCTTACAATCGACAGTTCCGGGCATCCAGTATCAAAGTGGTCCATCAGAGAGGCGTTATGGAACAACAACTATGAGTCAGGCATTTGGCTCTCACTTCCAGCCTCAAGGATCCTCTTCTCAGCCATCGGGATCCTCTTTTCAGCATCAAGGATACTTCACATCAGGAGGATATTTGGGAATGCATGCAGTTCAAGGATCCTCCCATGGTCAAGGATCCTTCCAGGTTCAAGGATCCTCTACGGCTCCAAGATCCTCTCAGGTCCAAGGATCCTCCATGGCTCAAGGATCCTTCCAGCTTCAAGGATCCTCTATGACTCCAGGATCCTCCCAGTTTCTAGGATCCTCTCTTCCCCAAGGATCCTTTCAGGTTCAAGGATCATCTCAGCTTCAAGGATCCAACATCTTTCAGGATCAGGGATCCTTAAGAAGGATGCAACCTCCGAGCACCGATGTTCATCAAGGAGACTTCATACCAATGTAGACCATTGCTTCATCTGGTCCTTCGATCATACCAGAATCCCGTCAATATGGATTCACATCCGCAATTCCAAACATGAATCCTCCGGGAGGTAACACTTTTAATACTTCATATAATACTAACCATGGCCCAATGCAGGATACAGGTATCAATCAGGCTATGGCTAGGGAATTACAGAAACGTAAGGATATGATATCCAGTGTACCAGGAGTGGTTAAACCCATTCCTGAAATTGCAGATGGTAGCCATAGGATATCTCGTTTTACACCACCCTTATGTGATGCTGAGATACCCAAAAGGTTCCAGATACCATCTATGAAGCTGTATGATGGCTCAACAGATCCAGAAGAGCATGTAGCTCAGTATAGGGAGAGGATGGAGATCAACCCAATTCCTGAGAGGTTAAAGGAAGCATGTCTATGCAAGGGATTTGGATCCACACTCACAGGATCTGCTCTTAAATGGCTGCTAAGTCTTCCCCCTTACTCTATTACTTCATTTGCTAATCTAGTTAATTTGTTTAATAGTCAATTCTCTTGTAGTAGAAAATTTGAACGATTAACTAGTGATCTATATAGGGTAACACAAGGTCAAAATGAATCTCTTAGAGATTATATCACTAAGTTTAGCAAAGAATCCTTAGATATTTCTAATTTGGATATTGCTACGGCTGTAGAAGCCTTTAAAATGGGATTGCTTAGGGATTCACTATTCTATGATGATCTTGTTATGACACCTTGCAGGAATCTTGATGAAGTAAGAACCAGGGCCCTTAGGTTCATCCGCCTAGAGGATGACAAAAGGATCCAGGATAGATTGACAAGATCCTCAAAATAGGAGAAACAAGGATCCTACTTCAGGAACAACAAATCCAAGTCTTACAACAAGTCTGATAACCAGAACGGGCATGCAGTGGAACAAGAAGAGGATGATGAGGATTATCCTCCTATTTCTGAATACTGTTTTTCTGTTGATAACAGTGAACTAATCCTTGCAATGCATAATCTAGGTGAGAAAGCTAGGTGGCCGAGAAAAAGTGATAAACCAGCTGCTACAAAGGATAAGTCCAAGTGGTGTGCATATCATGAGGATTTCGGGCATCTCACTGAAGAGTGTATTGCACTAAGAAAGGAAATTGGTTACTTGTTGAGCAAGGGGCATTTGAAGGAACTTTTGGGACGGAAGAAGTCAAGGATCCAGGATCCTGAAAGGATCCCAGAAAGGGCTCCTGCTCCTCCAGCAGATGCACAAGTTATAAACTTCATATCCGGTGGATCAGACATTTGTGGCACTTCCTTTTCAGCAGCCAAGAGACATGCTAAGGAAACCAAGATGGATAATGGGGACAGACCCATCCGGACCTCCACCGTCACCAAGGATAAGATCATAACTTTTGATGAGGATGATCGTGTTGATGTCCAGGATCCTCATCATGATGGTCTTGTAATTACATTGTTTATTTCTAACCACTTTGTTCGTAGGATCCTGATCGATGGAGGAAGCTCTGTGAACATCATTCAGCTTGATGTCCTCAAGAAAATGAATATCCCGGAGTCTGATATTGTCCCAAGATCCTCAGTCCTTGTGGGATTTAGTGGGGAAACCAAAAACACATTGGGGGACATCCTACTCCCTATTTATATTGAAGGACTCCATTCTTATCAGAAATTTTGTGTTATAGATTGCTTATTTTGTTGTAATGTTATCCTTGGCAGGCCATCGATACATGATATGAAGGCAGTTCCATCAACTTATCATCAGTGTGTAAAGCTTCCAAGTCCATGGGGAGTGGTGAAAATTGAGAGTGATCAACAAGAGGCTAAGAATTGTTATACCTCATCAATGAAGCCAGCCTCAAGACCAAGGGAGCAATAGCAATTAAAGTATCCTTCAAGAGATGTCTTGGAGGCAAGAGAACAGGATTTGAAAGAAATCCTCATGGATCCTGATGATCCTGAATCCAAGATCTTCATAGGATCAGGGATCCTTAGCGACATTGAACAGGAGCTAGTATCCTTCCTTAAAAGAAGGAAAACTACCTTTGCTTGGAAACATGAGGATATGACAGGTATATCTAAAGATATAATTACTCATAAACTTGGCATTGATAGGTCATTCAAGCCAATTCATCAAAAGAGGAGGAAGTTTGCACCTGAAAGGAATGCTATTATCCAGGAAGAGGTAGATAAACTACTTCGGGCAGGTATGATAAGAGAGGTTAAGTATCCAAGATGGTTAGCCAATGTGGTTGTTGTTCAAAAGAAAAATGGAAAGTGGAGGGTATGTGTCAATTTTACTAATTTAAATAAGGCATGTCCCAAGGATCCTTTCCCATTACCCCACATTGACTCCATGGTGGATGCTACCGCGGGTCATGAGTTGTTGACTTTTATGGATGCTTCATCTGGATTTCAACTAATTCAGATGGAACCATCTGATCAAGAGGATACAGCCTTTATGACCCCAACTGGTATATACTGTTATATTGCTATGCCATTTGGACTAAGGAATGCAGGTGCTACTTATCAAAGGCTAGTCAATATGATGTTCAAGGAACAAATTGGACACACTATGGAAGTCTATATTGATGACATGGTGGTTAAGTCCAAGAAAGCTGAGGATCACCTTAAAGACTTGGAGGAAGCATTCAATATCCTTGATAAATTTAATATGAAACTAAATCCTTCCAAGTGTAATTTTGGTGTTAAGGCAGGTAAATTCTTAGGCTATATGGTGATAAAGAGGGGCATTGAAGCAAGTCCAGAACAAATCAAGGCTATTGTGAATATCAAATCTCCTGCCAATGCTAAGGATGTGCAAAGATTGACAGGCAGGATCGCAGCCTTGAACAGATTCATATCCAAATCCTCAGAAAAGTATAAGGAATTCTATGACATCCTGAGGAAGAACAAGAATTTTGAATGGACTGAGAAGCATGAAAGTGCCCTCAAAGCTCTTAAGGATTACCTATCCTCAGCCCCGGCCCTGATGAAACTGGAAAAAGGAGATATATTATCCTTATACTTAGCAGTATCCTCAAAAGCAGTAAGTGCGGTCCTTGTTAAGGATCACCAAGGTACACAACATCATGTTTATTATGTAAGTAAGAGTTTACTTGATGCTGAATCCAGGTATTCACACTTAGAGAAACTTATCCTTGCATTAATAATGGCATCTACTAAATTAAGACATTATTTTGAGACTCATGCCATTATTGTTAAGACTAATTTTCCAATTACGAATTGTTTTGGTCAAAAATCAAGCAATGACAATGTAACCAAACTTTCTGTTGTGAGGTATGATGCTTGAATTGATGAACAACAATAAGGATCACTATGAAGTGTAATGGACAAGTGACACGAAGATTTATACGAGGAAAAAGCCCTTGATCAATGAATGATCTCCGGCATAAAAAACCTCGGGTGATGGAAACTACCGATCACCAACTCAAATTAAACAAGAAATGTGTTACAACTTCGGATGATAGCGAGCTAAGTACAAGGATCACTATAGTGTATTGTGTAGAAAATGTGTGTAATCGCCAAGTGTGTTAGCGAGAACTGATGAGAGCGGTTGTATGAGTGTGTGTGTAGCCAAAAATAGCCAAGTGTTCTAAAAGATAGCTCGCTACCCCCTTAAAATTAGAAAATATCTAGCCTAACTAATTGTCCGCAAATGGTGCAAGTCCTCCACGACTCCACAACGTCCATTTCTGACCAAGCACGTGCGGAATAGACTTAGAATATTCTCCAGGAATATCGCCAAGACCAACTCCAAGTTGATACTCCTACAAAACAATTACGAATTCAAAGTCGACAATCGTTAGTACAGGGATCCTTATAGTGATCCATGATCCTGATCCTGCAACACTTCTGAGGATCACTACTTCAGACAGAATTGAGGATCACTAAACCCAACAGTAAATAAGGATCACTGATCATTTAGAAATCCACCCCTAACAATTGCCCCCAAAATATAAGGAGTAATTATGTAAATAAATTACTTATATTTTGTTCTTATCCGTAACGAATTAATCAGATAACTAGCCATTGGAGTCGGACTAGCCGTTATGATCATGACGTCACTGAGGTGTTTATCCTGCAGAATCATTATTATAAATAGGAGTTAGAGATAGGGATCAATCAGCATTCAAATTCAAGAGAACTCCCTTTAAATTCTCATCCGACGATCAAGCAGGTAACTCTTTTCCTTTTCTTCTTTTACGTTTTCTTCCTCTGTTCATCTTTCTCCACCTTCTTCAAATCAAGATGATGCTGAGATCCTCACCAGCCAAGGATCATAAGAAGGAAAGTCCTCTCAAGCGCCAGGGGATCATTGAAGATTCGGTGAAAGAAATATGCTGTTTCTCTGATCCACAAATAGACAGAATTCGCCACTGTTTCCCGGCGAACACCATTTTCAAACCATTTGATCCCATCGTTTTAAGCGATTATGTCTCTGAAAACTTGGGTAGCCTTCCTAGTCACACCTTTCACAATAGGATATTCATATCCCTTCCCTGAATTCACCAAATCCTTTTTCTCCCTCACCGGCATCTCCTATATTCAAGCTATGCCAATGATCTGGAGGGTCTTTTACACCCTTGAAAGGATCATTGAGCAAGAAGGAATTGACTTGGGAATGTCAGAATTAGCCGAGATGTATGACCTTACCACATTTGGATCCCACCGATATCTATTCAAGCGTAAACCCGGAAAAGAACATCCCATCTTTAAAGCTACTAAAAATGATACCAACTGGAAATGACGGTTCTTCTTCGTCAGAAGGGATTCTATCCCGGATGGAAAGGATTTGCCAAGGAAATGGAGCACTCATGGTAGGATAGGAGGATCCTTAGAAGGATCACTAAATAATCTTGCTCTTGTGATAGGATCACTAACCCCCTTTTGTTTTATGTTATGCAGCCGTCACTGTTTCACACCTCATACCTTCTCCTGCTACCATGGAAAGGCTTGCTGTTTTTAGAAGACTCGGTCCTGAAACAAGATCATTCAAGACAATCACCCAGGATTCTCAAGAGGTATCCTCAGGCTCTGTCACCATGTAAAGTAAGTATCCTGTTCTTTTTATATTCAAATGTTTAAATAAATAGTTATATATTAATAGAATAAGGACACTTATCTGTTTTGGGTGTGTAGGCGCTGGAAAGTCATCAAGATCTGCTTCCAAATTTAGTGTCACTGAGCTTGACACCGTCCGATCCAAGAAAAAATCTGCTGCTAGCCCCTCCGTTGTAATCCCCAAAGCTACCCCTTCAAAGGGAAGAGGTCGAAAGAAGAGAAAGACTTCCAAAGCTGACAACCTACAAGGCCTGCCTCTAATCCGCTATCAATTCCTCGAGTACTTCAATGATGTAAGGATCACTGACTCAGCTTAGTTACCCTATCCACTTGAGGATCACTTAATTCTAATCTTTGCATTGTCTTTTTTGTAGAAATTTGCTGAGATAGAGGACTATGTTGGGAATGTTGAGGAGCTTGAGGAGAAGCATTCTGACCTTCAAAAGGTTGCGGTGCTCTAGGATCACAAAATTGCTTCCCTTGAAAAGGATCTCCTTGATGCCAAAGCTCAGACAGCTGCTATTCTGATCAACTTTGATTATGAAAAGCATGAGATCACAGAGGATGCCAAGGTCTCCGCTGCCATTGCCATGTACAAGACCAAGCTACAGATTGCTCAAGAAGCTCAGGATCCTGCCTTTGACAGAAGCAGTTGGGATGTGGAAGGCTGGAAGGCTAGGCTGGCTGAATTGGAGGATGAGGATGAGGCTGATGAGGTTCTGGCAATTGAGGCTAGTGGTAGTGGCAAGGATCATGCAAAGGATACTGGAGCTGGAGGGGATGATGATGCAGCGAAGGTGTAGGCTGCTTGAATGGGCGATGAAGGACATTTCTAGACGTAGCCGGAGCCCATTTTCTAGTTTGGTTAAGGTTTTTTTTTTTTTTGATAATGTTTTGATAAACAATGGTTGGTCTGTACTTGAACAATAGTAATTAGGGTTGAGGATCATGGATGATCCTTTGAACAATAGGTAGGATTACAAATGGTGGAGGGATCCTCTGTTTGGGGGATGAAGCCATTGTGATCCTGCCGTCTTTAATTTCCTGCACTTGTTAGACCTATGAACAATGGACACCCTTTGCCAACCCATGTGGACGGGCCACGTTTTGCTGGTAGAAACGTGGGTTGGCAATTTTGACAACCTTAAAAGGGTTTAAGCTTTTGTGAATAAAATGACTTTAACTTTTTGGCTATATCCTGTGTTGATATCCTTATGGTTATTTTATTTTTCAATCTATTGTGATGTTCATGTTGTTTAAACTTATCAAGTAAGGAAAAAAAATTAAAAAATATCCCTTAAAAGTTAAGGATATGATCAAGGATCACATAAAAAATAATTTAAGGATCATAAGTTCAGTTGTCAAAGGATAAGTGTCACTTAAATACATAATGAATAAAATCAAAACAGTTAAGGATCATACCTGAGAATCCAAGTTAGGATCCTATCCTTTAACACTTAAAATTAGGATAACCCAAGATACAAACCTTAGTTGAAAGTAAGGATCAAGAATCCTTGGTCATTTATCTTCACAAACCTGAAATAAGATATTACTTGGGACTGAGCCAATATAAGATGAATGTTAGTAACTGGGGACAAGCCCAACAATTCTGGGGACAAGCCCAATATACTGGGGACAAGCCCAAAAGATAACTGGGGACAAGCCCAAAGGATAACTGGGGACAAGTCCAAAGGATAACTGGGGACAAGCCCAAAAGATCGTATGTAAACTGGAGTATGGCCCTTACTGGCGACTATCCAAACTTAGTGACATGAAAATGCCAAAACCTTAGCTAACGTGAAAACGTTAGAAACCTTAGGAACGGATGGTATGGTACGTCTACCATTATACGTAGGATCCTGAATATAGCCAGTACAATGAAATTGTCAGCCCCTAAAGCGGGTACTGGTCCCATTGCCATGAACTATACCAGGATCATCGTGCGCTACTGGCGAAACTGGGGACAGGCCCAAACTGGGGACTAGCCCAAATAACTGGGGTCAAGCCCAAATAACTGGATACTTCTGTGGATACTCAATCCTTAGTTGAGGATACCTGAACCTTCAAAACTCAGAATCAAGTAAAAGGAGGATAAAGGACGCAGGATCCTTATCCTTGTAAGGGAATAAAAAGAATGAAATAGTTTGAGACTGGAATGTTACCAGAAAGAGGATCATCTGTCAGTAGGGATCCTTCAAGGATACTTGTCTGGTAAGGATCACGGATCATGATCACATGAAATATTTCTTCAAATGGACAGCATTCCAAGCTCTTGGTAGCAAATCACCTTCCATTGTTAGCAATCGATATGCCCCCTTTCCTGCTTCAGCTTTAATCAAATAGGGGCCTTCCCACTTTGGTGCTAGCTTTCCATCAGCAGGATTGGTGGTGTTTTGAAATGCTTTCCTTAATACCATATCCCCAACTTGGAATTTCCTGAGCCTGACATTTTTGTTGTAAGCTCCAGCCATCCTTTGTTGATAACTGGTCATCCTTATCCTTGCTAAATCCCTGATTTCTTCTATAGTATCCAAGTCTTGAATCAAGTTTTCAGCATTTTCTTCAGGATCACGAATGCTTGTTCTTGCAGTTGGAACCACCATCTCTGTAGGGATCACTGATTCTGCCCCAAATACCAAAGAAAATGGAGTTTGGCCTATAGCATTCTTGGGAGTTGTTCTATCAGCCCAAAGCACATAAGGTAGTTCTTCTGCCCATTTTCCTTTCTTGGATCCAAGCTTCTTCTTCAAATTGTTGATGATGATCTTGTTGGATGACTCTGCCTGACCATTAGCTTGTGGATGGACTGGTGTTGATGTTATCATCTTAATTCCCCAACTGTCACAAAAGTTAGTGGTTCTATTCCCAATAAATTGGGATCCATTATCACAAATAATCTCAGAAGGGATACCAAATCTAGTAATAATATTTCTTTTAGTAAAGGATATAACTTCCTTTTCCCTGACTTGAGCAAAGGCTTCAGCCTCTATCCACTTAGAGAAGTAATCAGTCATAGCAAGCATGAATACTTTTCCACCAGGTGCCTTAGGAAGCTTTCCAACTATATCCATTCCCCATCTCATGAATGGCCAAGAAGAGGATATAGGATGCAAGAGCTCTGCTGGTTGGTGAAGGATATTACTATGCCTCTGACAAGGATCACACTTCTTGGCATACTCCACAACATCCTTCTTCATAGTGGGCCAATAGTATCCTATCCTCAGGATCCTTGAGAATAATGCCCTGCCCCCAGTGTGGTTTCCACAATCTCCTTCATGGAAATCCTTTAGGACTTCTTGAATTTCAGGATCCTCAATGCATCTTAAATATGGTCCTGCAAGAGATCGTTTATACAACATATTATTTAATATTGTAAATTGAGATACCTTAATTTTGAAAGCCCTTGGGTTTTCTCCTGTACGAATTTCTCCATGTTGTATGTATCTCATGATTGGGAGTATCCATGATCCTGAATGAGATTTGGTATTATCACTAGGGATGATTGCAGAATCTTCAAAGATGATCCTAGATTGGCTAATGCATCAGCTTCTGCATTCTATTCCCTTGGTACCTGTGTCAAACTAAAGGATACAAAAGAGAGTGCCAATTCTTTGACTATCTCCAAATATTTGATTAGCTTTTCACCTTTAACAGCATAGGATCCATTAAATTGATTAGTGATCAATAAAGAATCTACATGTACCTCAAGATACATGATGCTCATGTGCTTTGTAATTTGCAAACCAGCTATCAAGGCTTCATATTCAGCCTCATTGTTGGTAGTTTGAAATTCACAAGCTATGGAGTGGGGTATTATGTCCCCCTGTGGCGATTTTAGTAGTATTCCAAGCCCTGTTCCATTTACATTGGAGGATCCATCAGTGAACAGTATCCAAGGATCCTTGGTTTCTTCAAGCTGTTGGACTTTTAGTTCAGCCTCCTTTTGCAAATCACTACTAAAATCTGCCACAAAGTCAGCTAAGGCTTGGGATTTGATGGCAGTCCTTGGTTCATATCTTATATCATATGCACTCAACTTCACTGCCCACTTAGCCATCTGTCACACCCCCAAAATCCACACGCGGAGTATCACCGCTTGGAGGCGTGACTGACCAGGATCAAACCACTAATCATATTGAACAAGTGAGTAATTAATTGTAAAAGTCCAACCAACACGATTAGTGTCCAAAATAAACATAGTTTAGGTTATGAGCGGAAGCATAATGTTTAAAACCAACACTTAAGTATAAATATCCAAAGGTCTCACATGGCACACAGCTGTCCATGTCCCACAACGACTCTTCCTTGTGCAAGCTCCAGCTAAGTACCTATTGACCTGCAAAGCATGTAGTAACGAGTCAACAACAAGTTGAGTGAGTTCACGTTTGGTTGTCCAGTTTATAGTTGTTCCGAAAACACAGTTTGTTCTTTACCAGCTATCCAGCCGTGGGGGTTACCCCATAGTTCGAAAAACGTTTATTAGTTACCCGTTCTTACGTTGGCTATTCCAGCCCGGCTCTATGGCCGTGGGGGCTACCCCATGTTTAATTCACCAGACTCGTTACCATATCGACTACTAACGTTCGTCATGTTTAAGTGCCCTAACGTCTGTGTCTATCATCACTGACGTGCCATAGTCCATTAGTCCACGCCCGTCCTCTGCGGCACGGTGTGAGGTTTGTTAAACCTAATAGCGCTATTTAACTAATGACCCGTTCGCCATTGGCCTCGGCGATTAAGTCGATATAAAAGGAGGGACTTCGTTGATAGAGTTCTAGTCTAGTATAGTTAAATCCGTCTCATACTGGACGAGGAATCTATGTTCCTGATTACGTCTCAACAGGACGAGGAATCTATGTTCCTGATTACGTCTCAACAGGACGAGGAATCCCTATTCCTTAACCCATTCCCAACCCCTGGGAATCCCATGCTTTGTAACGAAGTGTGAACTCACCTTGGTTTGCTCGGCAGATAACACAGAAAGGTCAAGTCTAGCAGCTAGTGGTCAACCACGTCCTAACATGGTTATCATACAAGTCAGGTTTAGGTTCAAGTATATTACGTATGTTTACACATAAGCTAACAGTTACGAACACGTATAGATCATGGCAAACACACAATGCACGTAAACATATTAGCAGTCAATTCCATAACATCTGATACTTGTACGATCCAAAGGTAAAGCCCAATAACAGGCGGCCCAACATGTTGTGCGGTCGGCACAGCCTTGTGCGACCCACATCATGTTGTACGATTTAGTAATACACCCGGCCCACACGAACTGAAAACCCAAACAATCAACTTGTGCGATTCATGCTACTCATAAAAATCTTGTGCGATTGGTCTTTTGGGCTTTGAGGCCCAACAGTATCAAAAACATGACTTGTGCGGTTCCAATAGTCTTGTGCGACTACTGGTATCTTGTGTGATCGGGACCCTTGTGCGATTGTTATTGTGTGATCAGTTATGGAAATCTCTAAATTTAAGGAAATCAGTTACATTCACAGAAGCCCTAATCATCGCTAACAATCTTGACGGTTTCAATCAACTAATCATTCATTCGTATCAGTTTTTAAATCATTGCTTTATCATAACCAAATTATGGAACAATCTACTCAGGCAATATACGATCACATATCCATCAAGAGTAAACATAACAAACAATACACGAGAATCTAATTATGTATCAGTCATCATTCGATCTAGTTATGTATCAGTCATCATTTAGTTTTTACGATCATCCTTACCACATCACATTAATCATGAACAGACACAACACAATCGATCATATCATCCTCATATTACGAGGATTCCTAACATACAAAACAATTCAAAAATCATATGCTCATCATCATCAATGGCCGACAATTATTAAATGTTCTCATACTATTATTGGACCAAAATATGTAGTGGCTGCCACATTATTCACATGCAAACCTTAGATTTCAATTATGGCCAATGTAAGAAATCATGTGCAATGTCAGACTTAATCAGTATACAAAGCATATCCATTATCTAAGTATGTATAGTACAAGACAAAAACCATTAACCAATAAACATATAAATAATACGTAAGTATGAATAGCACAAGGCAAAAGGCACTAACCAATAATGATCAAAACAAGAGATTTTTGGCTTCGAATACGATGAGCAGCCGTCGGGTGTAAAGCAAACCGAGAGAGAGAGAGAGAGAGAGGAGATGTGATTAGGGTTTACTAATTAAAAATTCTATCGTAACAAGGTTTAATATCAAAACACTCTAACTTGCTAGCTACTGGGCCGAAGCCCAGTCCCGTTTTCGCCGGCCCACTTCGAGAGGAGATTTGATTTCGGGTGGGGGTTTATGAGTGGGGTGTTTTCGTAGGGGGTGTTTGGCAAAGTTCCACGTTTTACATAAACAATCATAATATTAAATTCTAATTATATCACTAACACAAATATATAAATTCATACACCCTTAATACACACCATACATAACTTATCAATCACAATACGATTTTTAACATATTACAAACGTGTACAGTGGTGAAACAAACAAGTCGTGTAACAAACAACTTAAACAATTAACGTGCAATAAATGCGAAGGTGGAAATCTTGGAAACTCGAGTTGTCACATTATCCCCAAGTTGAAAGAAATTTCGTCCCGAAATTTAGCACGTACTCACTGAGGAAGCTAGTTAAGTTGCATGGTTTTCCTGGTTTTCCTGGGGTCTCACATCCTCCCCCCGTTGATCTGGAATTTCGTCCCGAAATTCCGTAGCTTCAGTCTCAGTAGTGGTTGTACTGTTTGCGAATAGTTGGGGATACTTTTGTTTCATCTGATCTTCGCGTTCCCAGGTGAACTCTGGGCCGCGACGTGAGTTCCAACGAACTCGAACGAGAGGTATTCTAGTACGCTTGAGGACCTTAACATCCCGGTCCATGATTTCAACAGGTTCCTCGACGAATCGTAACTGCTCGTCGATCGTGAGCTCCTTCAAAGGAACTACGTGGGTCTCATCTGACAGACACTTCTTCAGATTTGACACATGGAAAACGTCGTGAACTGCACTGAGTTCTGTTAGTAAGTTCAGTCTGTAGGCCACCTTGCCTATTTTCTCAATGACTTTGAAAGGTCCAACGTATCGTGGGTTAAGTTTGCCCCGTTTGCCAAAGCGAACCACACCCTTCCAGGGTGAAACTTTGAGTAGTACCCGCTCCCCAACCTGGAGCTCTAATGGTTTTCTGTCCTTATCGGCGTAGACTTTCTGACGGTCACGAGCTGCCGCCATTCGTTGTCGTATCTGAGAAATTTTCTCTGTTGTGTCCACCACATGTTCTGGACCAGTAATCTGACTATCCCCCACCTCTGCCCAACAAAGAGGTGACCGGCATTTACGCCCGTACAATGCCTCAAACGGAGCAGCTTTAATGCTGGTGTGGTAGCTATTGTTGTACGAAAATTCCACAAGTGGCAGGTGTTTTTCCCAGCCGTTGCCAAAGTCAATCACACATGCCCTAAGCATGTCTTCGAGGGTCTGGATGGTACGTTCCGACTGCCCATCCGTTTGCGGGTGATAAGCTGTGCTCATATCTAGCCTTGAGCCAAAGGACTTGTGCATTGCTTGCCACAGTTCTGAAGTAAAACGTGCATCTCGATCCGAGATAATAGAGGTGGGCACTCCGTGCCTCGAGACAACTTCCTTAAGATATACGTCTGCTAGTGTGGAGAACTTATCCGTTTCCTTGACAACCAAGAAGTGAGTAGACTTTGTGAGTCGATCCACGATCACCCAAATAGTATCGTTACCACGTTGAGATCTAGGCAGGCCAGTGACAAAATCCATGGAAATTTGCTCCCATTTCCATTGTGGTATCTCTGGTTGTTGAAGAGGGCCTGAAGGTTTCTGGTACTCCGCCTTGACTCTCGCACAAGTCAAGCACTTGCTAACGTAAGTTGCTATGTGTGCCTTCATGCTAGGCCACCAGTATGTGGTTTTGATATCGTGGTACATTTTATCCGAACCAGGATGTACCGAGTAGCGAGACTTGTGTGCCTCATCCATCACAAGCTCTCGTAAGTTGCCATAAAATGGGACCCAGATGCGTCCTGTGATGTAGTAAGCACCATCTTCCTTCTGTTCTAAGCGTTGCCTTGAGCCGCGTAGGGCCTCAGCCCTGACGTTCTCTGGTTTCAATGCTTCTACCTGAGCATTTCGTATTTGAGAAGGAAGGTTAGACTGTATAGTAAGTTGTAAAGCTCATACGCGCTTAGGCGTAGTGTCCTTTCGACTGAGGGCGTCGGCCACAACATTGGCCTTGCCTGGGTGGTACCTGATCGAGCATTCGTAATCGTTCAGCAGTTCGACCCATCGTCGTTGTCTCATATTGAGTTCCTTCTGTTTAAAGATATGCTCGAGGCTCCTGTGATCAGTGTAGATAGAGCATTTGGTACCATACAGGTAGTGTCTCCATATCTTAAGTGCAAAAACAACCGCTCCCAGCTCCAGATCGTGTGTAGTGTAGTTCTTTTCATGCACTTTGAGTTGACGTGAGGCGTAGGCGATAACTTTATCCCGCTGCATCAATACGCAACCAAGACCCTGAATGGATGCGTCGCAATAAACCACGAAGTCGTCTGTGCCCTCTGGCAATGAAAGGATAGGTGCACTGCAAAGTCGATCCTTTAAGTATTGAAACGCTAATTCCTGTGCGTTTCCCCAACGATAAACAACGCCCTTCTGCGTTAGTGAAGTAAGAGGTTGTGCAATCTTGGAAGAATCCTTGATAAACCTCCTGTAGTAACCTGCCAATCCCAAGAATTGGCGAATTTCCGTTGGCGTACGAGGTGCAGGCCAGCTCTTGATTGACTCTACCTTGGATGGATCAACGTGAATTCCATCCTTGTTCACTACATGGCCTAAGAAATGGACTTCTCGAAGCCAGAAGTCACATTTTGAAAATTTGGCGTACAACTGTTCTTTTCGAAGGAGTTCCAAAATGAGTCGTAAGTGTTGATCGTGCTCCTCCTGACTCTTAGAATAGATCAGGATGTCGTGGATGAAAACTATAACGAACTTGTCTAGGTACGGCTTGCACACTCGATTCATTGTACGGCTTGCACACTCGATTCATCAAGTCCATGAAGACCGCTGGTGCGTTTGTCATCCCAAAAGGCATGACCAAAAACTCATAGTGTCCATAACGGGTTCTATAGGCTGTTTTAGAGACGTCCTCTTCTCGGACTCTCAGCTGGTGATATCCCGATCTCAAATCGATCTTTGAATAGTAGCTCGACCCTTGCAGCTGGTCGAACAGGTCGTCAATGCGTGGAAGAGGATAGCGATTCTTCACAGTCACCTTGTTCAACTCACGGTAGTCGATGCACATTCTGAACGTACCGTCTTTCTTCTTCACAAATAGTACTGGAGCTCCCCAGGGCGAAGAGCTAGGACGAATAAAACCCTTATCTAAGAGTTCTTGTTGTTGCGTAGATAGCTCTTTCAACTCTGATGGAGCTAAACGATACTGTGCACGAGCTATGGGTGCTGCTCCAGGAGCTAGCTCGATTTGGAATTCGACCTGGCGATGAGGCGGGAGGCTAGGTAGTTCCTCAGGAAATACCTCAGGATAATCGCGCACAACTGGAAAGTCTTCTGTCTTTTTCTCTTTCTTCGAGGTGTCAGTAACGAGAGCCAGAAAGGCAGTATGGCCCTTACGTAAACACTTTTGGGCCTTAAGGGAAGAAATGATGCTCACAACAGCGCCACTCTTGTCGCCACGAATCATGAGAGGTTTATCACCTGGGCGAGGAATACGGACAATCTTTCCGTTACAAAGAATCTCTGTTCAATGTTGAGGTAGCCAATTTATACCAATAACGATATCGAAACCATCACAACGTTGGGGTCATTCCTAATATCACCCTGTCTAATCACGAACACTCGACCCCTGGCACCATTGCCGTCATTATAACCCCCGTTGTTGTCCCATTGTTGTTCCCGTTTCCTTGGTTGTGGTTCTGATTCTGGTTCAGCCGTGGGTAGCGTCTCATGAAATGATCTCCAGTACCACACTGATAACATCCCTTGTTATCCTGCTGTTGCTGCTGATTTTGTGGAGCTTGTGGCTGCTGTTATCGGTTCTGGTTTGCAGGACGTGAGCTTCTACAATCTTTGGCTCCATGACCAAACTTGTTGCATCTCTAACGACGATTCCTTGTTGCACTGCCCGCTGTGGTGCAAATTACATCGATTGCACTTAGGGTGGTTTCCCTCGTATCCACCCTAACTTCGATTACCAAAAGACTGCTGACTGGGGCTCCTGTACTCGACTAAGGTTGAACCGAAGTGAAACCCTTGCTTAAATTTCCATCCCACTTGCGTTTGTTGTCACTGGGAGCATCCGAAGTAGTTGTAGTAGCATTAATACGTTTCGGCAGTTTAATCTGTCCTACCGCCTGATCTAAGAGACGTTGAGCAAGACGAGTAATATCCTGGATGGTGGCAAGGTTAGCAGAAGTCACATGACTTTGAATCTCTGGTACTAAGCCTTTGAGGTACAGCTCAATGCGCTTGATGGGAGGATCCACCCTAGTTGGACATAATACTGTCAGTTCGTTGGATCGTTTCGTGTACGCTTCTATCTCTGACCTTGTCATCCCCAAGTTTAAGAACTCCACTTCCAGCTGGTGGATGTCATCTCGACTATGGTATTCACGTTTGGATCAGTTCCTTAAGAATCATTCCATGGGGTGGCATTAGCAGCCGCCAGCCCCAGCATCTGAACTTGCGCGTTCCACCAAGTTAGCGTAGTGCCTTCGAGAGCACCAGTGGCAAATTTCACCCCACGAGCCTCGGGGCATTCACACATCTCTAAGACAGACTCGAGCTTTTCAAACCAATGGAGGAGTCCAACAGTTCCTTTAGTGCCACCGAAAGTACTAGGACAACAGTCCATGAACGTCTTAAATGTGCATACAGGCGGCTGAGCGTTCTGACCTTGTTGCGCGAGGAAGAAACGACAGGGTTAAGCGCGAGAGTTGGGTCATGAGAGTAGGATCTACCATCCTAGGGTAGGTTTGTAGTAGCAGGTTATACCTCCTGCCTGGGCGGCTGCGAGTGCTGCCGTAACTTGTTCGTTGATAAGAGCCGTCAGCTGGCTTGAGTTAGGTTCACACGTTCCCTCAAGATCTCACATCGAAGGAAACACAAATAGGAAAAGTGTCGCGAATGTGCGTAAGTGTGTAGTGACAGTAGGGAGCAAGCACAATTGTGTTTTCAAACTATAGTTGCTACGTTTATCTAAGCATACCATGAGCAAAGTTCTATGCAATCTAGCAAGTAGGCAATATAAAACGTAAACCATATCACCTAGAATGTCGAGCCTTGCACGTGGAGTGAAGCGTCGTTGTGGATCGCAGAGCACTGTACAGGTTATAGTCTGGTTTTAACAAAAACGTTTTCCTTTATTAAAACCAAGTTCTCTATAACCAATGGCTCTGATACCAATCTGTCACACCCCCAAAATCCACACGCGGAGTATCACCGCTTGGAGGCGTGACTGACCAGGATCAAACCACTAATCATATTGAACAAGTGAGTAATTAATTGTAAAAGTCCAACCAACACGATTAGTGTCCAAAACAAACATAGTTTAGGTTATGAGCGGAAGCATAATGTTTAAAACCAACACTTAAGTATAAATATCCAAAGGTCTCACATGGCACACAGCTGTCCATGTCCCACAACGACTCTTCCTTGTGCAAGCTCCAGCTAAGTACCTATTGACCTGCAAAGCATGTAGTAACGAGTCAACAACAAGTTGAGTGAGTTCACGTTTGGTTGTCCAGTTTATAGTTGTTCCGAAAACACATTTTGTTCTTTACCAGCTATCCAGCCGTGGGGGTTACCCCATAGTTCGAAAAACGTTTATTAGTTACCCGTTCTTACGTTGGCTATTCCAGCCCGGCTCTATGGCCGTGGGGGCTACCCCATGTTTAATTCACCAGACTCGTTACCATATCGACTACTAACGTTCGTCATGTTTAAGTGCCCTAACGTCTGTGTCTATCATCACTGACGTGCCATAGTCCATTAGTCCACGCCCGTCCTCTGCGGCACGGTGTGAGGTTTGTTAAACCTAATAGCGCTATTTAACTAATGACCCGTTCGCCATTGGCCTCGGCGATTAAGTCGATATAAAAGGAGGGACTTCGTTGATAGAGTTCTAGTCTAGTATAGTTAAATCCGTCTCATACTGGACGAGGAATCTATGTTCCTGATTACGTCTCAACAGGACGAGGAATCTATGTTCCTGATTACGTCTCAACAGGACGAGGAATCCCTATTCCTTAACCCATTCCCAACCCCTGGGAATCCCATGCTTTGTAACGAAGTGTGAACTCACCTTGGTTTGCTCGGCAGATAACACAGAAAGGTCAAGTCTAGCAGCTAGTGGTCAACCACGTCCTAACATGGTTATCATACAAGTCAGGTTTAGGTTCAAGTATATTACGTATGTTTACACATAAGCTAACAGTTACGAACACGTATAGATCATGGCAAACACACAATGCACGTAAACATATTAGCAGTCAATTCCATAACATCTGATACTTGTACGATCCAAAGGTAAAGCCCAATAACAGGCGGCCCAACATGTTGTGCGGTCGGCACAGCCTTGTGCGACCCACATCATGTTGTACGATTTAGTAATACACCCGGCCCACACGAACTGAAAACCCAAACAATCAACTTGTGCGATTCATGCTACTCATAAAAATCTTGTGCGATTGGTCTTTTGGGCTTTGAGGCCCAACAGTATCAAAAACATGACTTGTGCGGTTCCAATAGTCTTGTGCGACTACTGGTATCTTGTGTGATCGGGACCCTTGTGCGATTGTTATTGTGTGATCAGTTATGGAAATCTCTAAATTTAAGGAAATCAGTTACATTCACAGAAGCCCTAATCATCGCTAACAATCTTGACGGTTTCAATCAACTAATCATTCATTCGTATCAGTTTTTAAATCATTGCTTTATCATAACCAAATTATGGAACAATCTACTCAGGCAATATACGATCACATATCCATCAAGAGTAAACATAACAAACAATACACGAGAATCTAATTATGTATCAGTCATCATTCGATCTAGTTATGTATCAGTCATCATTTAGTTTTTACGATCATCCTTACCACATCACATTAATCATGAACAGACACAACACAATCGATCATATCATCCTCATATTACGAGGATTCCTAACATACAAAACAATTCAAAAATCATATGCTCATCATCATCAATGGCCGACAATTATTAAATGTTCTCATACTATTATTGGACCAAAATATGTAGTGGCTGCCACATTATTCACATGCAAACCTTAGATTTCAATTATGGCCAATGTAAGAAATCATGTGCAATGTCAGACTTAATCAGTATACAAAGCATATCCATTATCTAAGTATGTATAGTACAAGACAAAAACCATTAACCAATAAACATATAAATAATACGTAAGTATGAATAGCACAAGGCAAAAGGCACTAACCAATAATGATCAAAACAAGAGATTTTTGGCTTCGAATACGATGAGCAGCCGTCGGGTGTAAAGCAAACCGAGAGAGAGAGAGAGAGAGAGAGAGAGAGGAGATGTGATTAGGGTTTACTAATTAAAAATTCTATCGTAACAAGGTTTAATATCAAAACACTCTAACTTGCTAGCTACTGGGCCGAAGCCCAGTCCCGTTTTCGCCGGCCCACTTCGAGAGGAGATTTGATTTCGGGTGGGGGTTTATGAGTGGGGTGTTTTCGTAGGGGGTGTTTGGCAAAGTTCCACGTTTTACATAAACAATCATAATATTAAATTCTAATTATATCACTAACACAAATATATAAATTCATACACCCTTAATACACACCATACATAACTTATCAATCACAATACGATTTTTAACATATTACAAACGTGTACAGTGGTGAAACAAACAAGTCGTGTAACAAACAACTTAAACAATTAACGTGCAATAAATGCGAAGGTGGAAATCTTGGAAACTCGAGTTGTCACACCATCCTTCCTGACATTTCAGGTTTCCTGAGAACATTCTTAATTGGGAAATTAGTTTTAACAATAATGGCATGAGTCTCAAGATAATGTCTTAATTTAATAGATGCCATAATTAATGCAAGGATAAGTTTTTCTAAATGTGAATACCTGGATTCAGCATCAAGTAAGCTCTTACTTACATAATAAACAGGATGTTGTGTACCTTGGTGATCCTTAACAAGGACCGCACTTACTGCTTTTGAGGATACCGCCAAGTATAAGGATAACACATCTCCCTTTTCTGGTTTCATCAAGGCTGGGGCTGAGGATAGGTAATCCTTAAGAGCTTTAAGGGCACTTTCATGCTTCTCAGTCCATTCAAATTTCTTGTTCTTCCTCAGGATGCCATAGAACTCCTTGCACTTTTCTGTGGATTTGGATATGAATCTGTTCAAGGCTGCGATCCTGCCAGTCAACCTTTGCACATCCTTAGCATTGGCAGGAGATTTGATATTCACAATAGCCTTAATTTGCTCTGGACTTGCTTCAATGCCCCTCTTTGTCACCATATAGCCTAAGAATTTACCTGCCTTAACACCAAAATTACACTTGGAAGGATTTAGTTTCATATTAAATTTATCAAGGATATTGAATGCTTCCTCCAAGTCTTTAAGGTGATCCTCAGCTTTCTTGGACTTAACCACCATGTCATCAATATAGACTTCCATAGTGTGTCCAATTTGCTCCTTGAACATCATATTGACTAGCCTTTGATAAGTAGTGTTATGGCTCATTTTCTAAGCATACATATCTTGATCTATATCCTGCTTTTAATTGTTTATCTGTGATCAGGATACTGGACGGGGATATTTCTAACATCCTGGGTGATATCCTGAGGTATATCGAATTAATCACGTGCAGGTTAAAGACTGGGACTTGCCAACGGTCAAATGGACTCCATCTCCTCAAGACTTGGGCGTATTTGTTGAAGGATAGACGTTGAACCCGAAAGACCAGGTCTACAACGTTCGACTAAGGAGTATTCGTTGGATCCCGGTTATGTAGGATAGTTAGTTACATTTGTTTTACTATAAATAGATGGGGGCGGATCAGATTAAGGCACAACACAACTTTCACACACTCTCAAACACTTCTGCTTTCTAGCTTTCAACAATCACTACACACAAACACTTGTAATCGAATTACATTGTAACACCTAGTTTATCCGCACCACATCCTGCACTGTATCCTGATATTTGAAGCAATAGAAGAACAAGGAAGCTGCGATTGTCAGCTCTCGAGGTTTTATGCCGGCGATCTAGATTGATCAAGGGCTTTCCTCGTACATCACTTGTCAACCTTTACATTTTTGCTCATTGTTTGATTGAAGATACAGCTCGATATCCAGAGCCGTATCCTGAAACTGTTTTCATAACTAATTTGGTTAACACATTTTTCACACATAATATTAGCACACTACCTCACTTAACTAATTTGATCACTAAATTGCTTCGGTAATTTTTGACCAAAACAATTTGGCGCCCACCGTGGGGCAAGTGGTGCTACTTTTACTAAAAATCTTTGTGAAATCGTTGATCGGTTTTCTATTTTCAAAACTTTTTGCCACATTGTTTACAATGGCCTCAAGATCAAACATGAGCTCCTCCACTATGTCTGCTGCAACCTCTGCTACTACCGGTTCGGTGCTTCCACCACCTCCTCCAAAGATGCCATTTTCTTCACAACCTCAAGATGTTATCCCTACTCGGAGTGTTCAGGGATCTGCTCCCGTTTTAGCCTCCAATGATGAAATTCTAACTTTATTTGGAAGTGTGCAGGAACAAATGAGGCAGCAACAGGAAACTAACCAAATGCTGTTAAGAGAAATACAACTCTTAAAAGCTAGCTCGAGTAGACCTGCTGAAGAAACAGTCACTCCCATACAGCCCAGGGCTTTGAACTTCAGTTCCGCAGTTTACACTGAGGATAACAGGGGGAATATCGTCCCAAGCCATTCTCAGAATCATACCCCTGAGATACCCTCCTCGGTCAGGATGTCGACTGTGAGGAGTTCAGGATATGGCCAAAATCCTCAGACCGGTAATGTGTCAAATAATAATATTCTTGCGACTAACAACAATGGCTCTTTGCAGGATGCAGGTATGACGTCAACATTTACCAGGGAGCTCCAGAAATTGAAGGACATGATATCCAGTGTACCTGGAGTGGTCCAGCCAATTCCGGAAGTATCCCAAGATAGCCACAGGATATCCCGCTTTGCATATCCTATCTGTGATGCTGAAATCCCAAAAAGATTTCAGACTCCCAACATGAAGCTGTATGATGGGACTACGGATCCTGAAGAGCATATTGCCCAGTATAGAGAAAGAATGGAGATTAACCCTATCCCTCCGGAGCTCAAGGAAGCATGCTTGTGCAAGGGTTTTGGGTCTACCCTGACAGGATCAGCCTTAAAATGGCTATTAAATGTCCCTCCTCACTCAATTACTTCGTTTGCTCATTTGGTTAATTTATTTAATAGTCAGTTTTCTTGCAGCCGGAGTTTTGAGAAACTAACCAGTGATCTTTACAGGATAACTCAAGGGCCTCAGGAATCCTTGAGGGATTATTTGAACAAATTCAGTCGAGAATCCTTGGATATCCCACATCTTGATGTTGCAACAGCTGTGCAAGCTTTTAAGATGGGGTTGCAAAAGGATTCTCAGTTTTATCAGGATCTTGTAATGAATCCCTGCAGGAATCTCGACGAAGCTCGTAACAGGGCTTTGAGATATATCCGTTTGGAAGATGACAAGAAGATGCAGGAGAGGATGAATTCTACCTCAACCTATGAATCAACTAACAGGAAATCAGAATCCTCATATAAGCCATATCGCTCCAAGCCATATGGCAGAAATGATAAGAAGAAAGTGAATGTTGTTGAAGACGAGGATCCTGAAGAATATCCTGACTTATCTGAATACTGCTTTTCTGTTAATATACCTGAGTTAATGTATGCTATGCAGGGTTTAGGGGACAAAGTTAGGTAGCCTCGAAAGAACCAGCAGAAAGCTGATTGGAAGGATAAATCTAAATGGTGTGCCTTCCATGAAGACTTCGGACATATGACCGAGGATTGCATTGCTTTAAGGAAAGAGATAAGTTACCTATTAAGCAAGGGGTATCTGAAGGACTTGCTGGGAAGAAAGAAGAATAAAGGGCAGGATCCCGAGAAGGATCCTGAAGGAGCAGCATCACCCCCAGCAGATGCCAAGATAATTAACTTTATTTCAGGAGGATCCGACATTTGTGGGACTTCGTATTCGGTGGCTAAGAGACATGCAAAGGAAGCTAAGAGTGAAAGGGGAGACAAACTAGTCAGGATGACTACCCTCACAATTGATAAAGTGATCACTTTCGATAGTGATGACAGGGATACTGTTCAGGATCCTCACCATGATGCTTTGGTAATAACATTATATGTGGCTAACCATTTTGTACGCAGGATACTGGTAGACAACGGTAGTTCTGTCAATATAATTCAGCTGGAAACATTGAAGAGGATGAATGTATCTCCGATGGACATTACTTCGAAGTCCACTGTGCTCGTTGGTTTCAGTGGAGAAGCTAGAAATACTGTGGGAGAGATAAAGTTACCAGTATACGTTGAAGGGGTCAACTCGATACAACGCTTCTGTGTGATGGACTCCTTATCCTGCTATAACATCATACTGGGAAGACCATGGATTCACGATATGAAGGCTGTGCCATCAACATATCACCAATGTATCAAGATCCCTACCCCTTGGGGAGTTGTCAAGGTTGAAAGTGATCAGCAGGAGGCGAAAGAATGCTACTCATCCTCAATGAAATCCTCAACCAAGCCTAATCAAGCATAGCAATTAAAGATGCGGGCCCGGGATACCTTGGAAGCTTCAGAGCAAGATGTGAAGAAAATTATCCTGGATCGGGATAATCCTGATATCTCGGTGCTCGTAGGAACCAATATCCCTCAGGATATTGAAGAGCAGTTAACTGACTTTTTGAAATGCAGGATGTCGACGTTTGCATGGAAGCATGAGGATATGACAGGTATATCCAAAGACGTTATCACTCACAAACTTGGAATTGACAGATCATTCAAGCCTGTTTAGCAAAAAAGAAGGAAATTTGCTCCTGAGCGGAATACGATTATCCAAGAGGAAGTTGAAAGACTATTGAAGTCCAGGATGATCAGAGAAGTCAAGTTCCCAAGGTGGTTGGCAAATGTGGTCGTAGTGCAGAAGAAAAATGGGAAATGGAGAGTCTGTGTAGATTACACAGACTTGAATAAGGCTTGTCCTAAAGATCCGTTCCCCCTTCCTCATATCGATGCAATGGTGGATGCTACTGCTGGGCATGAAATGTTAACGTTCATGGACGCATCCTCAGGATTTCAGCAGATTCAAATGGAGCCTTCGGATCAGGAGGATACTGCTTTCATGACACCAACAGGTATATATTGCTATACTGCTATGCCTTTCGGTTTGAAAAATGCAGGTGCAACATACCAGAGATTAGTGAACATGATGTTCAAAGATAAGCTGGGGGACACCATGGAGGTATATATTGACGATATGGTGGTGAAATCTAAAAAGGCTGAGGATCACCTCCAGGATATCAAGGGAGCATTTGATATCCTGGATCAGTATAACAAGAAGCTGAATCCTGCTAAGTGCCATTTCGGAGTGGGGGCAGGAAAGTTTCTTGGATATATTGTGACGAAAAGGGGGATAGAGGCAAGCCCGGAGCAGATTAAAGCTATCCTGGATATAAAATCACCCTCGAATATGAAGGATGTTCAACGGTTAACAGGACGAGTAGCAGCATTGAACAGATTTATTTCGAGATCCTCGGAAAAATGCAAGGAATTCTATGATATCCTTAAGAAGAATAAGAAGTTCGAATGGGGAGCAAAGCATGAAGCAGCCTTGTAGGATTTGAAGCGATATCTCTCAACTGCACCTCTATTGATGAAGCCAGAGAATTATGAACCACTATCCCTATACCTCGCTGTATCAGGGAATGCTGTAAGTGTTGTTCTTATTAAGGATCATGAAGGTCAGCAGTATCCTGTTTATTATGTTAGTAAAAGTTTGTTGGATGCTGAAACTAGATATTCTCATTTAGAAAAATTGATACTGGCATTAGTTATGGCATCAACGAAGCTTAGACATTACTTTGAGACACATAGAATTCATGTTAAAACAAATTATCCTGTCAAAAATGTGCTTAGGAAACCAGAGATGTCAGGCAGGATGGCCAAGTGGTCAGTAAAGTTAAGTGCTTATGATTTAGTATATGAACGTAGAAATGCCATAAAGTCTCAGGCTTTAGCTGACTTTGTGGCTGATTTCAGTAGTGACATTTAGGATGAGGTAGACCTAGAAGTTCAACAGTTAGGAGAATCCTCAGGATCCTGGACATTATATACTGATGGTGCATCTAATGTAAGAGGAGTAGGATTGGGAATACTACTAAAATCGCCACAGGGGGACATATTACCCCAGGCTATTAGGTGTGAATTTCCTGCTACTAATAATGAGGCAGAATATGAGGCTTTAATTGCAGGATTAGAGTTGGCTAAGAATATGAATATCAAGAATTTGCAAGTATATGTTGACTCCTTGTTAATTACTAACCATTTTGATGGATCCTATGCAGTCAAGGGTGAGAAAATAATCGAATACCTCGATATTCTCAAAAAATTAGCAGGATATTTCGATGTTTTTACACTTGAACAGGTACCAAGGGAGGATAATGCTGAAGCAGATGCCTTAGCAAATCCGAGATCATCGATCAGGATACCAGAAGGGACCCAAATACCGATATTACATATCTTGTATCCTGCAATGAATCCTCAGGGTAAAGAAGTAGCGGGTATTCAGGATCCTGGAGCAGAATATACGGAAAATGATCCTAGATCTTAGACGGCTCCAATTATAAAATATCTCAAGGAAGGAGATATCCCCGGAGATGAAAATCCTAAGGCATTTAGGATGAAGGTATCACGATTCACTATCATAAATAATGTTTTATACAAGAAATCTCTTGCAGGACCGTATTTGAGATGCTTGGAGGATCCTGAAGCCAAAGAAGTACTTCAGGATATACATGAAGGGGATTGTGGTAACCATACTGGGGGCAGGTCATTATTCTCAAAAGTATTAAGGACAAGATATTATTGGCCGACAATGAGGAGAGATGCCACAGAATATGTTCGAAGATGTGATGCATGTCAAAGACATAGTAACATACTGCATCAGCCTGCTGAACCATTATATCCTATTGTTTCCCCTTGGCCATTTATGAACTGGGGTATGGATATAGTGGGAAAGCTTCAAAGGCTCCAGGAGGGAAGGTTTTTATGTTGGCAATGACAGATTATTTCTCCAAATGGGTTGAAGCCGAGGCATTTATCCAAGTCAGGGATCAAGAAGTAGTATCCTTCATAAAGAGAAATATCCTGACCAGATTCGGAGTACCAGCCGAGATAATCTGTGACAATGGTTCTCAGTTTATAAGCAAGAGAACTACTGACTTTTGCAAGAATTAGGGAATCAAAATGATAACATCTACTCCGGTACATCCTCAAGCGAATGGACAAGCAGAATCCTCAAACAAGATAATTGTCAATAACTTAAAGAAGAGACTTGGAGCCAAAAAAGGAAGGTGGGCAGAAGAATTACCCTTTGTTTTGTGGGCTGATGGGACAACGGTAAAGAATTCAACAGGCCAAACCCCATTTTCCTTAGTATTTGGAGCAGAAGCAATGATCCCGACAGAAATGGTGGTACCTACAGCAAGATCCAACCTCTGGGATCCTGAAAAGAATCCTGAAGTCCTATGCCAGGAGTTGGATACTATTGATGAGACAAGAGATGCAGCAAGGCTGAGGATGGTAGCATATCAACAAAGAATATCCAGAGCATATAACAAGAATATTAGGACCAGAAGATTTAAGGTTGGAGATTGGGTGTTAAGAAAGGCTTTTCAGAATACTACTAATCCTGCCGATGGCAAGCTAGCTCCAAAATGGGAAGGACCATATGAAGTTGAGTCAGAAGCAGGGAAAGGAGCATATAGACTCAAGAATATGGAAGGGGATATGCTACCGAGATCTTGGAATGCTATACACCTTAAGCTTTATTTCAAGTGAGCTTAGAATTTAATTTCTAACTCAGGATGGTATGAATTCTATCTTTCTTAAATATGTTTGGTTTAATTTATTCTTTGAAACCCAATACTAACTTAAGCATCGGAGGGGTGTTAGCCAAGCTAACACCCACCTTAGTTTAAGGATGTTTTGCAGTATATGCTTCGGGATATAGCTCCAGGATACTTCAGAAGATTAGAGGATTGGCCCCCTCTCTCACGTACAAGGGATCCTGATCCCTTCACAGGTTTAAAGGTATTCACCTTTCTTTCGAGTTGGGTTTAAACACTCCGCCTGGAGCGCAAGTTATTCGGGAATAGTTCAAGGTGGCGGGACCAGTCCATGTAAAAGTGCCTGACAATTTCGTTACTGTTGGCTATATCCTGAATCCTAAAGGTATATGAGGATTGATCACCCTCTCTCACGAAAGGGTATTTTCATACTCTCTAAGGTTTAAAGGTTCTCACCTTTCTAAGTCTTGGAGTTTATACACTCCCGCCTGTAGCGCACGAAAATTTGGGATTTCCCCCAGAATTCAAGGGATTTATTTCCAGTACATTCTTGGGTTTTACCCTTGTAACATGAAAAATTGTCTATACAACGGGGATTGATATCCAAAAGATTTCTAAGTATTTGAAGACATTGTACACAGGGGACATTCCTACCAAGGCAATGATGTAAAGCTCAAAGAATAAGGCTCGGAACTAATGCACTAAGTGTCTCAGACAGGGGACATCTTCATCGGAAAAGTTGCAAAGGGGATTGAGGTTTGATAATAGGGTTTTACCCTATTCCTGGTATGATCTTTCCTTTGTAAACATCGTTTAAGTTTTTGACAATACTAGGTTTGGTAAAAGGTAAAACATCCTCATTAGGGTCAATTCTCGGGATATATTCTCAAAATATATTTTCAAAATACTTTTCAGGATATTTGATTAAGATATATGAAACTGGTACTAGTTTGAAACTTTAATTAAGCAAGTATCGTTATAATAGGTTATCTTTTAATTTTCTCTAAAGGTGATTGAATTAACAAAAGTTTTGGTAATATATCACTGACTATATTTTGCAAAACTAAGGTCTATAATAAGAAAGACAGAAAGTGATAGCAAGAAAAATGAAAGATAAAATTATTGGAAATAACGGTACTAGCTGATAACCAAAGGCTTCATCCTGAAACCCAGGACCCATCCGCCTTCGGTTATCAAATTGTTTTAATGCAGAAAATAAAAATTGTTCATAAGACATAAAATTGCTCGAACAAAAGGAAATAAGTTTTAGGGGGCGGTGCCATCTTCGTTTGCGGTAATTTCAGCAGCATCCGTCTCAGGATCCACCTCAGCATCCCTCTCGGCATCGTTAGCTTTTTCAGCTACTTTGGAAGATCCTTCGGCAGCTGGTGTAATAGAAATGCCGCCAAGATTCTTTAGCCTCGTTTCCCAGGCACCAACGTCCCAAGAAGGGCATTCAAAACCTAGTGTTTTGGCTTCATGGGCCATCTTCAGCCTGGCCTGGAGAAGAGAAGTGACGACGGAATTCTTAAGGCTATCCCAGTAGGTGACCATATCCCGTTCATGTTGCACATGGGCAGCTTCAAGATCGGCTTGGGCTTAAAGAGTAGCTTTGTTGAGAGAAGTCTAGTGTTCTTGAATCATAGCTTTGAACTTCTCCTCGTAATGACGAGATTTGGTGGCTGCAATCATGCCTTGATCGGAGATTGTTACTTCTGCTTCCTTTAGCTTGGATTCAAGTGTCTTGTTAAGCCTGCAGGATTCTTGATATAGATGAACCAGACGCTTAAGAACCTGCGAAAGTAAGAGGACAGGTATTAATATTGATAAATCTTTGTAAATGATGTAAGCTGCAGGATGTAATTTGAGAATACTAACCTGGTTAAGAAAGGAAGTCATAAACCCGCTAGCTTCAATGAACCCGTGCTTCTCATAAGGAAAAGTGTCAGAAATGACGGGGGAATCAGGCTCTTTCATTTTACGAGAGCTGGAGCTCCGGGGCTTGGTAGTTGGCAAGGGTTTGCTGATGACAATGGCTTTGGAACCACTGGGTTTGGATGAGGCTGTGGCCCTGGGACTAGGTTCCTTCTTGACCTGAACCTGATCAGAATAACTGTCCAACTCGTCGAGGTCAAAGACTTCAGGGATCTTGGCCGGTGCTGCATAAAGGAAAAAGTTTTGCATTATTATTACTTTCCATTCTATTACGCTATACTAACTAACTATTTTAAAAGTAATCCTTACCAGACATTTCAGATGACGAGTATTGACTGGAACTCGGGACGTGTGTGGTGAAACTCCTGTCTATTGCAGGTAATTGGTAAATACTTTTGATTCTTTCCTCTGATTCAGCGGTAGGGGGAGCTACTTCCTTGAAATTCACTGCATAAGGATCAAAAAGAAGGATATTAGTAAAAGATAAAAATCTAAAGGTACATGAGAACATTTATGACCCTACCGGTGGTTAACCACTCCACCGGAAGGCTGGCACCCTCAGCAATGGAGTCTCGTTTGACGAAGAAAAATTTGCGTTGCCATCCATCTTCGTTTTTGGTGGCTTTAAGAATAAAGGGGTTTGCTAGAGGTCGAGAAAAGCAAGAACCGGCTAGAGCCGTGGGATCGGAGGCGATAAGCAATAGGCAGATCCTCGATGCAGAGGTCGGGGCAGTGAAGGTTTTTGATTTGGTTAAGTACGATTAATACTCTCCAAACCATGGGCATGGTTTGAGCAAAAGAGATGCCGGTGGTTCGGAAGAATTGCATCATGAATTCGGGAAAGGGGTATCGAAGACCCAGTGAAAAAGGGTATGCTGGAAAGCAGACCCAATCTGTGGAAGAAACATCCGATCGAATTGACCGATCGAACGATCTAAAGACTGTGTTATCAGGGAAGGCACCGGAAGCTCTCAAAGCCGCGATGTCTGTGTTGTCGAAAGCGCAGACCTCCTTTTCAGGATTTTTGAGGAGATTCTGCTGAGTGAAGGTCTCGGCAGCCATTACGAATAAGGCAAGAAAAATTGACAGAAAGTGAATGAGAAATGAGAAATTACCTGGAGACTCTGTTGGAGATATCTGCTTTTCAAACAAGAAGAGAGAAGATATAGGGGCATTGTGGATCTCCATTGAGCTAAAAGCGCGTTGGAGGTTATGATGTGATCTTGACCGTCGCTTCGTTTTAAATGCCTTGAATTACGGGATAAAACTTTTAAAATATATCCGTTGGATTGGTATACCAACCGATATATTTGGGGACAATTGTTATGGCTCATTTTCTAAGCATACATATCTTGATCTATATCCTGCTTTTAATTGTTTATCTGTGATCAGGATACTGGACGGGGATATTGCTAACATCCTAGGTGATATCCTGAGGTATATCGAATTAATCACGTGCAGGTTAAAGACTGGGACTTGCCAACGGTCAAATGGACTCCATCTCCTCAAGACTCGGGCGTATTTGTTGAAGGAGAGACGTTGAACCCGAAAGACCAGGTCTACAACGTTCGACTAAGGAATATTCGTTGGATCCCGGTTATGTAGGATAGTTAGTTAGATTTGTTTTACTATAAATAGATGGGGGCGGATCAGATTAAGGCACAACGCAACTTTCACACACTCTCAAACACTTCTGCTTTCTAGCTTTCAACAATCACTACACACAAACACTTGTAATCGAATTACATTGTAACACCTAGTTGATCCACACCACATCCTGCACTGTATCCTGATATTTGAAGCAATAGAAGAACAAGGCAGCTGCGATTGTCAGCTCCCGAGGTTTTATGCCGGCGATCTAGATTGATCAAGGGCTTTCCTCGTACATCACGTGTCAACCTTTACATTTTTGCTCATCGTTTGATTGTAGATACAACTCGATATCCTGAGCCGTATCCTGAAACTGTTTTCATAACTAATTTGGTTAACACATTTTTCACACATAATATTAGCACACTACCTCACTTAACTAATTTGATCACTAAATTGCTTCGGTAATTTTTGACCAAAACAAGTAGCACCTGCATTCCTTAATCCAAACGGCATAGCAATATAACAGTATATACCAGTTGGGGTCATAAAGGTTGTATCCTCTTGATCGGATGGTTCCATCTGAATTTGTTGAAATCCAGATGAAGCATCCATAAAAGTTAACAACTCATGACCCGCGGTAGCATCCACCATGGAGTCAATGTGGGGTAATGGGAAAGGATCCTTGGGACATGCCTTGTTTAAATCTGTAAAATCGACACATACCCTCCACTTTCCATTTTTCTTTTGAACAACAACCACATTGGCTAACCATCTTGGATACTTAACCTCTCTAATCATACCTGCTCGAAGTAGCTTATCTACCTCTTCCTGGATAATAGCATTTCTTTCAGGTGCAAACTTCCTCCTCTTTTGATAAATTGGCTTGAATGACCTGTCAATGCCAAGTTTGTGAGTAATTATATCTTTAGATATACCTGTCATGTCTTCATGTTTCCAGGCAAAGGTGGTTTTCCTTCTTTTGAGAAAGGATACTAGCTCCCGTTCAATATCGCTAAGGATCCCTGACCCTATGAAGTTCTTGGATTCAGGATCATCAGGATCCATGAGGATTTCTTTCAAATCCTGTTCTCTTGCCTCCAAGACATCTCTTGAAGGATACTTTAATTGCTATTGCTCCCTTGGTCTTGAGGCTGGTTTCATTGATGAGGTATAGCAATTGCTCCCTTAGCCTTGAAGGATACTTTAATTGCTATTGCTCCCTTGGTCTTGAAGGATACTTTAATTTCTATTGCTCTCTTAGCCTCCTGTTGATCACTCTCAATTTTCACCACTCCCTATGGACTTGGAAGCTTTACACACTGATGATAGGTGGATGGGACTGCCTTCATATCATGTATCCATGGCCTGCCAAGGATAACATTACAACATGATAAGCAATCAATAACACAAAACTTTTGATAAGAATGCAATCCTTCAATATAGATTGGGAGTTTGATGTCCCCCAATGTATTCTTTGTTTCCCCACTGAATCCCACAAGTACTGAGGATCTTGGGATAATATCAGACTCTGGGATATTCATTTTCTTGAGAACATCCAGCTGAATGATGTTCACAGAGCTTCCTCCATCTATAAGGATCCTGCGAACAAAGTGGTTAGAAATAAACAATGTAATTACAAGACCATCATGATGAGGATCCTGGATGTCAACACGATCATCCTCATCAAAAGTAATGACTTTATCCTGGGTGACAACGGAGGTCCGGACGGGTCTGTCTCCATTATCCATCTTGGTTTCCTTAGCGTGTCTTTTTGCTGTTGAGAAGGATGTACCACAGATGTCTGATCCACCGGATATGAAATTTATGACTTGTGCATCTGCTGGAGGAGCAGGAGCCCTTTCCGGGATCCTTTCAAGATCCTGGGTCCTTGACTTCTTTCGTCCCAAGAGTTCCTTTAAATGCCCCTTGCTCAACAAGTAACCAATTTCCTTTCTAAGTGCAATACACTCTTCAGTGAGATGCCCAAAATCCTCATGATATGCACACCACTTGGATTTATCCTTTGTAGCAGCTGGTTTATCACTTTTCCTTGGCCACCAAGCTTTCTCACCTAGATTCTGCATTGCAAGGATTAGTTCATTGTTATCAACAGAAAAACAATATTCAGAAATAGGAGGATAATCCTCATCATCCTCTTCTTGTTCCACTGCGTGCACATTCTGGTTATCAGATCTGTTGTAGGACTTGGATTTGTTGTTCCTGAAGTAGGATCCTTGTTTATCCTGTTTTGAGGATCCTGTCAATCTGTCCTGGATCCTTTTGTCATCCTCTAGGCAGATGAACCTAAGGGCCCTAGTCCTTACTTCATCAAGATTCCTGCAAGGTGTCATAACAAGATCATCATAGAATAATGAATCCCTAAGCAATCCCATTTTAAAGGCTTCTACAGCCGTGGCAATATCCAAATTAGGAATATCTAAGGATTCTTTACTAAACTTAGTGATATAATCTCTAAGTGATTCATTTTGACCTTGTGTTACCCTATATAGATCACTAGTTAATCATTCAAACTTTCTACTACAAGAGAATTGACTATTGAACAAGTTAACTAAATTAGCAAATGAAGTAATAGAGTAAGGGGGAAGACTTAGCAGCCATTTAAGAGCAGATCCTGTAAGTGTGGATCCAAATCCCTTGCATAGACATGCTTCTTTCAACCTTTCAGGAATTGGATTGATCTCCATCCTCTCCCTGTACTGAGCTACATGCTCTTCTGGATCCGTTGAACCATCATTTAGCTTCATTGATGGTATCTGGAATCTTTTAGGTATCTCAACATCACATAAAGGTGGTGCAAAACGAGATATCCTATGGCTACCATCCGCAATCTCAGGAATGGGTTTAACCACTCCAGGTACACTGGATATCATATCCTTAAGCTTCTGTAGCTCCCTAGCCATGGCCTGATTGATACCTGTATCCTGCATAAAGCCATGGTTAGTGTTATATAAATTATTAAAAGTGTTACCTCCCACAGGATTCGAGTTTGGAATTGCGGATATGAATCCATCTTGTCGAGACTCTGGCATGATTGACGGACCAGAGGAGGCAATGGTCTGCATTGGTATGAAGTCTCCTTGATGAACGTCCGAGTTCTGAGGCTGCATACTTCTCAAGGATACTTGATTTCGAAGGAGGTTGGATCCTTGGAATTGGGATGATCCTTGGACCTGAAAGGATCCTGGGACCAGAGAGGATCCTGGGACCAAAGAGGATCCTTGGACCTGGGAGGATCCTTGGACCTGGGAGGAACCTTGGACCTGGGAGGATCCTTGGACCTGGGAGGATCCTTGGACTGCATGCATTCCCACATATCCTCCTGACGTGAAGTATCCCTGATGCTGAGAGGAGGACCCTGATGGTTGAGAAGGAGATTCCTGAGGCTGGAAGTAAGAGCCAAATGCCTGACTCATTGTTGTTGTTCCATAACGCCTTCCTGGTAGTTCACCCAAGTATTGCACGTCCGGAACTGCTGAGTGTTGGGAAGTTATGACCGGAGTGTCGAAGTTCAGCGACCTTGGCATCAGAGGGGAGTGATCCTCCACTAATTTCTTCTGTTTCTTGATTTCATCGATCTCCCGGAGGATCCTTTCGTTGGTTTTATCCTGCTCTTGTGCATGATTCCTCATCTGGAAAATCAGGGCATAGAGATCATTAGTAGTAGGATTAGTTGAAACAGAAGAAGTAGGTGGTTTTTGGAAAATAGGAGTTGGTTTCTTCGCAGCATTCTCAGCATTCTTCTGGGATCCAGAAGGTGGTGGAGGCAAAGGAGGAACGCCTTGTGAAGAACTGAATGAGGGCATCAAACTTGAAGTATTCTTCACTGAGGAAGCCATCTGTTTGGTTGTAGCGAACCAAAATGACCACGAAAACACGAATCTTTCTATGCATGAAGCACCAATTGCCCCACGGTGGGCACCAAACTGTTTTGGTCAAAAATCAAGCAATGACAATGTAACCAAACTTTCTGTTGTGAGGTATGATGCTTGAATTGATGAACAACAATAAGGATCACTATGAAGTGTAATGGACAAGTGACACGAAGATTTATACGAGGAAAAAGCCCTTGATCAATGAATGATCTCCGGCATAAAAAACCTCGGGTGATGGAAACTACCGATCACCAACTCAAATTAAACAAGAAATGTGTTACAACTTCGGATGATAGCAAGCTAAGTACAAGGATCACTATAGTGTATTGTGTAGAAAATGTGTGTAATCGCCAAGTGTGTTAGCGAGAACTGATAAGAGCGGTTGTATGAGTGTGTGTGTAGCCAAAAATAGCCAAGTGTTCTAAAAGATAGCTCGCTACCCCCTTAAAATTAGAAAATATCTAGCCTAACTAACTGTCCGCAAATGGTGCAAGTCCTCCACGACTCCACAACGTCCATTTCTGACCAAACACGTGCGGAATAGACTTAGAATATTCTCCAGGAATATCGCCAAGACCAAGTCCAAGTTGATACTCCTGCAAAACAATTACGAATTCAAAGTAGACAATCGTTAGTACAGGGATCCTTATAGTGATCCATGATCCTGATCCTGCAACTCTTCTGAGGATCACTACTTCAGACAGAATTGAGGATCACTAAACCCAACAGTAAATAAGGATCACTGATCATTTAGAAATCCACCCCTAACACGAATGTTCTCAGGAAACCTGAAATGTCAGGAAGGATGGCTAAGTGGGCGGTGAAGCTTAGTGCATATGATATAAGATATGAACCAAGGACTGCCATAAAATCCCAAGCCTTAGCTGACTTTGTGGCAGATTTTAGTAGTGATTTGCAAAAGGAGGCTGAGTTAGAAGTCCAACAGCTTGAAGAAACTAAGGATCCTTAGATACTCTTCACTGATGGAGCCTCCAATGTAAAAGGAACAGGGTTGGGAATACTACTAAAATCGCCACAGGGGGACATAATACCCCACTCTATAGCTTGTGAATTTCAAACTACCAATAATGAGGCTGAGTATGAAGCCTTGATAACTGGTTTGCAAATTGCTAAGCATATGAGGATCAGGTATCTTGAGGTAGATGTAGATTCATTATTAATCACTAATCACTTTAATGGATCCTATGCTGTTAAAGGTGAAAAGCTAATCAAATATTTAGAGATAGTCAAAGAATTGGCACTCTCTTTTGTTTCCTTTAGTTTGACACAGGTACCAAGGGAAGAGAATGCAGAGGCTGATGCATTAGCCAATCTAGGATCATCCTTGAAGATCCCGGAGGATATAAGGATCCCTATTATCCATATCCTGACCCCTGCTATCAAGGATCATGTAGCTATGGAGATAGGAGAAGATTCTGCAATCATCCCTAGTGATGATACTCAATCTCATTCAGGATCATGGATCCTCCCAATCATGAGATACATACAACATGGAGAGATTCCTACAGGAGAAAACCCTAGGCCTTTCAAAGAAACATTATTAAAAGAAACAAGTCAGAGAAAAGGAAGTTATATCCAAGAAAGGAAAATGGGCAGAAGAACTACCTTATGTGCTTTTTGGCCGATAGGACAACTCCCAAGAATGCTACTGGCCAAACTCCATTTTCTTTGGTGTTTGGGGCAGAATCAGTGATCCCTACAGAGATGGTGGTTCCAATTGCAAGAACAAGCATTCGTGATCCTGAAGAAAATGCTGAAAACCTGGTTCAAGACTTGGATACTATAGAAGAAATCAGGGATTTGGCAAGGATAAGGATGGCTAGTTATCAACAAAGGATGGCTGGAGCCTACAACAAAAATGTCAGGATCAGGAAATTCCAAGTTGGTGATATGGTATTAAGGAAAGCATTTCAGAATACCACCAATCCTACTGATGGAAAGTTGGCACCAAAATGGGAAGGCCCTTACTTGATCGAAGCTGAGGCAGGAAAGGGGGCATATCGATTGCTAACAATGGAAGGTGATTTGCTGCCAAGAGCTTGGAATGCTGTCCACTTGAAGAAATACTTCATGTGATAAGGATCCATGATCCTAACATGACAAGTATCCTTGAAGGATCCTTACACGACAAATGATCCTCATATTGGTAATGATCTAATCTCAAACTATGTAACACCTCGAAAATTCACGTCCTATAATGTATTGACACGTGTCATAAGATTTGAACGTGTGAAAGAATACTCTAGAAGGACTAAAGTTGAAAAACATGGAAAATAAATGAATATAAGGGTTCAAAATGTCAACAATGGATAAATATACCCTACAATATCCCTACATTATGTTTATACCCTTAAACGAATGATTCATGGATCATACGAAGCTAATTGTGAAAGAAAGTGAGAGATTACAAACTACAAGGGTTAAATGTGTCAGCATGTTTAAAGTATACCTATGAGTGACCTTTTAGCAAACCCTAAGATTTGTAACGATCAATTATGCTCACTAGAATACATGATAAAAATTTCACCAAGTTTCGCTATCATATGAGAAAGTTATGACAATATTCGTATACGAGGGGTTAAAAGCGTCAACGTTGAAATTTATGACTTTTCGGGTAACCATAAAGTTACCCAAGGACTTAACAAAGTTTGGTTATGTCTTAAGGCCCTTAAAAGTCAAGTTAGAGGGCTCAAAGTGCAAGAAATCATGTTAAGATCAAGTGTAGAAGGATCAGGGACCAAAAGCGTCAAAAAGTGCATAAGTTTGCATTTTCGCGCATAACTTACGCTCTGAATACACCCGGACATCCAAAAATTTATGTAAGCACTAAAATATTTTATTTTAGTGTTTGGCAAAAGAAAAATCCATTCGTCGCGCAATTTGGATCGTTTTTTCGCGCTTATGCGCATTCCGTCGTAATTAACCGAACATCGCGATCGTACGACCAAACGAACGTTGGTGACCGACCGGATAATATTTAAATCCCAAAAATATTCTGTTATGATTAAAATCTTATTTTAATCAGGTCCGTGTTGAAAAATAAATTAAAACGCCTAAAAACGTTATTTTTCAAAGTTTAAGCGCGTACCGTGTGTTTCTGCGCAACACAGTGCTTCTACTGCAAAACACAGACAACGCAGCCAGTCCTGGCAACTGAAATTTATTTCAGTAATATCTTGGCGAGTTTATTTTTATAAAGTAATAAAAATAATTTAGAACGCCATAAACCGGGATTTAAACGCTAGATAAAATACCCGGTACCCAGTTAAATACCCGTTTTAGCCATATGCCAGGAATATGCTAAGGAATATGCCAGGAATATGCTAGGAATATGCTTAGAATATGCTAGGAATATGCTTGGAATATGCTAGGAATATGCTAGGAATATGCTTGGAATACTAGGAATATTCTATATGAAGATCCTATAAATACCCAACCCTTTCAACCCCAAAAACCCACACCTTTGAAATCTTAATTTGCTCTCTAAGTTGTTGTGTTTAACACTTCATACATGAGATTATTCGGATTCAAACCTTCCGTTCTTGGACCCTTTGTAAGTGTTCTTTCGTTCCTTTCTTTCGTTTTAACGTTAAAGTCAAACTTTGTTCGACTTTATGCATTTACCAGTTTATGGTCAATGCGAAGTTCGTTTGAACTTCATAACGTGAGCGTGATCACGATGGTTATAGTCCCTAGTGACTATACCTACTGATTACCACGTTATCTAGGCTCAGTGACGAGTCGTAGTTTCGGCCAAAATGCGCATTCTTGCGTATTTTGTAACCAAACTACCCTTAGGTATCAAAACCGTTTGTTTTGATACCAAACCTGTTTTCTAAACTTATTTAAGCATGTTTTAACATGCTTAGCTCGTCACTTTTAGTTTAGTGCTTATATAGGGTCGTAAGGTAAGCGATCTAAACAATCGCTTATACTTTCGAACCCGACCCTTTTGGTCGATCATTAGGATCTGACCAAACACATTAGGTGACCATAGTATATAGGGAATAACCTTCCGAGGTTATACCTTATGGTCACGACGTTTAGTTAGTTGTATGACATGTAGTATATATGCCTTAGGTAAATTACCAAAATACCCCTTTGGGCTTATATTGAGATTAAACTCGTTTTGGGCATATTGGAAGGTATCCTACTGATATCACAACATATTTAAGGCATATTAACTTAGGAAACCTGTATATGACTCTTATGGTTACTCGTTACGTGCTTGTCGCGTTCGGATCGGCTTGTGTGACTAGTTTACATAAATTAGCCGAAACGGGTCAAACCATATCTTTTTGGTCTCAAAATCCAGAATGTGTTTAAGTTACCCATATTAAACAAGCATACAAGCTTGTCGGGTCAAAAACCACATTCTAAACCGGTCTTCGCCCTATCATGCGTTTGAACCATGTCTTCCTCTTTAAAACTAACCGGTCTAAGCATAGGCTTAATTAAAGACCCGTTAGAAATCTAATAGGTTATTAAAAACCTTCATTCCAGATTAAGAGCCCCAGTAGAAGTACTTGTGCTTGCTGAATTGATATACAGCTGGGATTGAATTTATACTTAGCTCAGGTAAATACTCTTAACTTATTTTCCCTATACGGGCTTGGATACGGTATTATAATAATACCGCTTGGTTGGGTATTGAATGTTTAATCGTATTCTAATTAAATTATTGAGGTAACCCGTTTTAATCTGTATTGTTTGAAATAAAAGCCTTTAGGGGTTAATGACCATGTCCCAGATATCCTTGACATCATTGTATTATAAAATGGCCACGCCTTAAGCACGGGGTGTAGGCATACACTGAATGTTGCTTAAAGGGAAACGGTATCTCACTCTCTTGTGGGCTTATACTTGTGGCGTGTCTGTTAATCTTGACTCGGTTTCTACATCGGGCCCTGAACGTATAACGAACCTGTAAATCTGTATACAAGATTATAACTATAATTATCCCAAGTTATAAAAGATTTATTTTGCCTTGTGCATTTTAATCAAAGTGTCAAAATATTTTGTGCCTGGTGCATCTAAATCAATTTTATTAAACTTTTCAAAATGAGTCGGTTGAGTGTATTTACCTGTGTAAATTGACGTATTTTCCAAAAAGGTTAAGTGACAGGTAGTGAACGTAATTGACTGGAAGCTCAGGGCGTTAATAAGGAATCTTGCAAGTTCTAGGCGTCTAAAGTCTGTTGAACAACGTTTATGTTTTAAGATCCGCCTGTGGATCCTTTACTTTCCGTTGTAATACTTGATATTACTTTATATTCGGATTGTAATATATTTATCTTTTGCTTCCGCTGTGCATTTATATATTGTGTTGTTTGACTATGATAATATAGACTACGTCACGATACTCCCCTACCGGGCCCACCGGTGAAACGTGGAAATATCGGGGTGTGACAGGTTGGTATCAGAGCCAACACTGAGTGAATTAAACGCTAGCCTTTTGTGTTTAATCTCAGTTACACAGTTGCACATTCTTGAGTCTAGACAAGAACATAGGACAAAATTCTAATTCGTTTTATTTGTCCTTACTTGGTTCCTTTGTTATTTTCTGATTAGCTCTTGCATGGGCAAGTCATTTTCTGCTAGAAGTCCCGTTTAGGGAAACCATATACCCCTTTAAATTTAATGGAATGAGTATATTTAAGATATCATTCCTATATTATAAGATCTACCATTATAATAAAATGGCAAAAATTTAAAGAGGACAAGACCTAGCCATATGTCACCTTAAGACAGGGCCAAGATGGTAGTTCCACAATTAGATTCAGATCGTTGTTAACATTTCAATTTAGGATTGTTCTGCGTTAAATATTAAAGGAGTCTTAAAGGTAAAACCTAGCCTAAATGTCATTGTAGACATGGCCAAGACGGTAAAACTTATCAAAAGGATTCCAATCCCTGTTAACATCTGTAAGTATGTTAACATTTTTGGCAAACTGTGAATCGTTAAAGTCACACAGGCCATCTTTAAAAGGGGGGTTAATCTAAATTCCCTTATTTGAAATAATCATCCCTTAAGGATGCAGTGCCTACGGGCTATAATTAACGTCCTCTGAGACTAAAGACAGTAATAGTCTTTGACTCTCTGTCCAGAAAAAGGTAATGAAATATGTTCAAACATTAATGTCTCGATTCTCTGAAATCATGGCTTGTAAATTTAAAAACTGTCCATGTGACTAGGCCTTTGCGCCACCTTAATATCCTTAATGTTTTATAACTAGGATAAATTATAATGAAAATGCTAAACGTCCTCTGAGACTAAAGACAGTAGTAGTCTTTGACTCTCTGTCCAGAAAAGGTAATGAAATATGTTCAAACCTTAATGCCTCGATTCTCTGAAATCATGGCTTGTAAATTTAAAAACTGTCCTTGTGACTAGGCCTTTGCGCCACCTTAATATCCTTAATGTTTTATAACTAGGATAAATTATAATGAAAATGCTGATTAAATATAACAAACAAATTAACCAATATGGTTTATATTACCATGGTTGATGAATCATCAAAATTGATGATTCCATAATAACCTCTAAATGAATCATCGTCGATATTTATGTAGCCATCAAACTACATGGCTGGATCGGATGAGGTCAACAGCCACCAGAGAGTGAATAATGATGCTACCAGAGTTAATATAACTGGTGCGGAACTGCAGGCATTAATAGATAATGCCGTTACACGAGCTCTCGACAGACAGTATGATGAATCAAGTGATACACACTCTAAGACTCTATCTGTGGCTCGTAGTAAGCCCCCTTCTAAATCACATGAGTCAAGGGAAGACGATGTTCATAACTCGTCAAATCAGAGGAGTGTTCCGTCTGGACAGGTTGTGCTTAATCAAGAGCCACATGTTAAAACCTGTTCGTATAAATATTTCGTCTCCTGCAAGCCCAGAGACTTCACAGGAGAAAAGGGAGCCATCGACTTCATGACGGGGCTCGATGAGATGGATACTGTTGTGGATATTAGCGGATGTGCAGAGCAGGACATTGTGAAGTTTGTTTCACAATCTTTTAAAGGAGAAGCTCTAGCTTGGTGGAGGTCACTGATCCAAGCTACATGGAAGATCCCTTTATACAACATGACTTGGGAGCAGTTCGTTGCTCTTATCAAAGAAAATTATTGTCCTCAACATGAAGTTGAGAAAATTGAGACTGAATTCTTTACATTAGTCATGGAGAACTTAGACTGCCTAGCATACCTTAAAAAATTCAATACCATGTCTCGATTGGTTCCATACTTTATCACACCAGAACCAAAGCGAATTGCTCGCTTTATTAGGGGTCTAGCCCCAGAAATAAAGGCCAGTGTGAAAGCATCGAGACCTACTACATTCAGGTCAGCGGCAGATCTGTCGCTATCTCTCACACTCGATGTGGTCAGGAACAAGGCTGCCAAAGCCTCTGAAGATGGAAAGCGTAAAAGGGAGGATGAAAATTCTCATCGCTCCGATAGGAAGGCAAAGAGGAACTCTGAGGATAAAAAGAGTTCCGGGTTTAAGGAAGACAGCCAGCAGTCGAGTGAGAAGACCAGGTGCAAAACCTGTCGGAAATACCACCTGGGGAAATGCAGATTTGAATCTCATCCTCTACCTTGTGGGATTTACAAGTCTAAGGAACATAAAACCTTGGATTGCAAGAAGTTGAAAGACGCAACCTGTTATGGTTGCAACGAGAAGGGGCGTATCAGGACCAACTGCCCTAGGAATCAGAAAAAGCCCGTAGAGGCCAAGAAAACAAACGCATGAGTCTTCCAGATGAACGCCCAGGAGATGGTGCAGAATGATAACTATATAGCAGGTACCTTTCCTTGTCAAGCAGTTTATGCAGAAATTATTTGATGCTGGCACATATGATTCTATAATGAGCAATAAATGTTGAGAACTGTTGTCTCCACCTGATTTGGACTCCGGTCATTTAATGCGAGGTAGCAATTGACCGATGATACTTTAGAAAATGCTCCAACAAATCTTAGATTGATATTTTATATCTATTAGGAATCACTCTTTTCTGATGTCCTTATGGCAAGCTTTCAAGCTATCCAAATTCGTCAATATAATAAAGACAGATGTGACGTTTTGATCCCCTGTCAAAAAGGTGATGGACTAGGTCCAACCCTTAAATGCCATTGATGGTCTTTTGTGACCTAGGCTAAGTGATATTGATATATTTTAAAAATAACGTTCATTAAAAATGTTAGTGCCATATTGGCCTGAATAGTTTAATGAAACCATGGTTAGTACATGTTAAGGCCATCAGGGTGATGAATAGCTATTGTTGAATTGCAACTAAGTAAATGATTCAATTAGTAATAGGAACCAAATCTTGAGTATGACAAACTCGGATAAGACAACAGTCAATCGTGCCATTGATGATACGACGCATGCTAATGATGCTACAATTGTAAACCTTAGAATTTCCAAAGATGTTCTTCAAACTATGATAGAAGCAGTTGTTGGAAAAGCTGTGAAGAAGGCCGTGAAAAAGTTCAAGGAGCCAGGAATATGGTAGGAATATGCTTGGAATATGCTAGGAATATGGTAGGAATATGCTTGGAATATGCTAGGAATATGCTTGGAATATGCTAGGAATATGCTAGGAATATGCTTGGAATACGCTAGGAATATGCTTGGAATATGCTAGGAATATTCTATATGAAGTTCCTATAAATACCCAACCCTTTCAACCCCAAAAAGCCACACCTTTGAAATCTGAATTTGCTCTCTAAGTTGTTGTGTTTAACACTTCATACCTGAGAGTATTCAGATTCAAACCTTCCGTTCTTGGACCCTTTGTAAGTGTTCTTTCGTTCCTTTCTTTCATTTTAACGTTAAAGTCAAACTTTGTTCGACTTTATGCATTTACCAGTTTATGGTCAATGCGAAGTTCGTTTGAACTTCATAACGTGAGCGTGATCACGATGGTTATAGTCCCTAGTGACTATACCTACTGATTACCACGTTATCTAGGCTCAGTGACGAGTCGTAGTTTCGGCCAAAATGCGCATTCTTGCGTATTTTGTAACCAAACTACCCTTAGGTATCAAAACCGTTTGTTTTGATACCAAACCTGTTTTCTAAAGTTAGTTAAGCATTTTTTAACATGCTTAGCTCGTCACTTTTAGTTTAGTGCTTATATAGGGTCGTAAGGTAAGCGATCTAAACAATCGCTTATACTTTCGAACCCGGCCCGTTTGGTCGATCATTAGGATCCGACCAAACACATTAGGTGACCATAGTATATAGGGAATAACCTTCCAAGGTTATACCTTATGGTCACGACGTTTAGTTAGTTGTATGACATGTAGTATATATGCCTTAAGTAAATGACCAAAATACCCCTTCGGGGCTTATATTGAGATTAAACTCATTTTGGGCATATTGGAAGGTATCCTACTGATATCACAACATATTTAAGGCATATTAACTTAGGAAACCTATATATGACTCTTATGGTTACTCGTTACGTGCTTGTCGCGTTCGGATCGGCTTATGTGACTAGTTTGCATAAATTAGCCGAAACGGGTCAAACCATATCTTTTTGGTCTCAAAATCCAGAATGTGTTTAAGTTACCCCATATTAAACAAGCATACAAGCTTGTCGGGTTAAAAACCACATTCTAAACCGGTCTTCGCCCTATCATGCGTTTGAACCGTATCTTCCTCTTTAAAACTAACCGGTCTAATCATAACCTTAATTAAAGACCCGTTAGAAATCTAATAGGTTATTAAAAACCTTCGTTCCAGATTAAGAGCCCCAGTAGAAGTACTTGTGCTTGCTGAATTGATATACAGCTGGGATTGAATTTGTATTTAGCTCAGGTAAATACTCTTAACTTATTTTCCCTATACGGGCTTGGGATACGGTATTATAATAATACCGCTTGGTCCGTATTGAATGTTTAATCGTATTCTGATTAAATTATTGAGGTAACCCGTTTTAATCTGTATTGTTTGAAATAAAAGCCTTTAGGGGTTAATGACCATGTCCCGGATATCCTTGACATCATTGTATTATAAAATGGCCACGCCTTAAGCACGGTGTGTAGGCATACACTGAAAGTTGCTTAAAGGGAAACTGTATCTCACTCTCTTGTGGGCTTATACTTGTGGCGTGTCTGTTAATCTTGACTCGGTTTCTACATCGGGCCCTGAACGTATAACGAATCTGTAAATCTGTATACAAGATTATAACTATAATTATCCCAAGTTATAAAAGATTTATTTTGCCTTGTGCATTTTAATCAAAGTGTCAAAATATTTTGTGCCTGGTGCATCTAAATCAATTTTATTAAACTTTTCAAAATGAGTCGGTTGAGTGTATTTACCAGTGTAAATTGACGTATTTTCCAAAAAGGTTAAGTGACAGGTACTGAACGTAATTAGCTGGAAGCTCAGGGCGTTAATAAGGAATCTTGCAAAAGTCTATTGAACAATGTTTATGTTTTAAGATCCGCCTGTGGATCCTTTACTTTCCGTTGTAATACTTGATATTACTTTATATTCGGATTGTAATATATTTATCTTTTGCTTCCGCTGTGCATTTATATATTGTGTTGTTTGACTATGATAATATCAACTACGTCACGATACTCCCCTACCGGGCCCACCGGTGAAACGTGGAAATATCAGGGTGTGACAAACTATTTCATTCTTTAATTATCCTGTATAAGGATAAGGATCCTGCATCCTTTATCCTCCTTTCACTTGGTTCTGAGTTTTGAAGGTTTAGGTATCCTTAACAAAGGACTGATTATCCACAGAAGTATCCAGTTATTTGGGCTTGACCCCAGTTATTTGGGCTTGACCCCAGTTATTTGGGCTTGACCCCAGTTTGGGCCTGTCCCCAGTTTCGCCAGTAGCGCACAATGATCCTGGTATAGTTCATGGCAATGGGACCAGTACTCGCTTTAGGGGCTGACAATTTCATTGTACTGGCTATATTCAGGATCCTACGTATAATGGTAGAACGTACCATACATCCGTTCCTAAGGTTTCTATCGTTTTCACGCTAGCTAAGGTTTTGGCATTTTCATGTCACTAAGTTTGGATAGTCGCCAGTGAGGGCCATACTCCAGTTTACACACGATCCTTTGGGCTTGTCCCCAGTTATCCTTTGGGCTTGTCCCCAGTTATCCTTTGGGCTTGTCCCCAGTTATCCTTTGGGCTTGTCCCCAGTTATCCTTTGGGCTCGTACCCAGTATATTGGGCTTGTCCCCGGAATTGTTGGGCTTGTCCCCAGTTACTAACTCTTATCTTATATTGGGTTAGTCCCAAGTTGTATCCTATTTCAGGTTTTTGAGATAAATGACCAAAGATCCTTGATCCTTACCTTCTACTAAGGTTTGTCTTTTGGTTATCTTGATTATAAGTGTTAAAGGTTAGGATCCTAACTTGGATTCTCAGGTATGATCCTTAACTATTTTGATTTTATTCATTATTCATTTGAGTAACCCTTATCCTTTGACAACTGAACTTATGATCCTTAAAATATGCTACTTTTCGGAACTTGTCGACTATAGGATATGTGATCCTTGATCATATCCTAAACTTTTTGAGGATATTTATTAATTTTTTCTTTATTTGATAAGTTTAGACAAAATGAATATCACAACAATTGAAAAGTAAAGTACTAACAAGGATATCAACACAGGATAAGCCAAAAAGTTAAAGTTTTATTTATTCACAAAACATTAAACCCTTTAAGGTTGTCAAAATTGCCAACCCACGTTTCTACCAGCAAAACGTGGCCCGTCCACATGGGTTGGCAAAGGGTGTCCATTGTTTACGGGTCTTTGTAGTGCATGAAATAAAAGACGGAAGGATAACGAGTGGCTTCATCCCCCAAACAGAGGATCCATCCACCACCCATTATCCTGCCTATTGTTCAAGGATCCATGATCCTTCACCCTAGAAACTGTTGTCTAAAGTTATTACAACCCATCATTGTTCAACAAAAGCATCATAACCAAACAACCAAATTCAAAAAAAAAATGGGCTCCGGCTATGTCTAGAAGTGTCCATCATCGCCCATTCATGCAGCTTACACCTTCGCTGCATCACCTTCACCGGCTCCACCTGCTTCTCCACCCTGATCCTTGCCACTGCCACTAGCCTCAATAGCCAGAACCTCTTCAGCCTCTTCTTTGTCCTCCAACTCAGCCAGCCTAGCCTTCCAGCCCTCCATGTCCCAGTTGCCCCTATCAAAATTAGGATCCTGAGCTTCTTGGGCCATCTGCAACTTGGTTTTGTACATGGCAATGGCAGCGGAGACTTTAGCATCCTCTGTGATCTCGTGCTTCTCATAGTCAGCATTGATCTGAGCTGCAACTGCCTGAGTTTTGGCATCATTGAGGTCCTTTTCGAGGGAGGCAATCTTGTGATCCTTGAGCACCGCCACTTTTTGGAGGTCAGAGTATTTCTCCTCAATCTCTTCGACGTTCCCAACATAGTCCTCGATTTCAGCAAATTTCTGCAAGAAGACAATGTAAAGTTTAGGATCACATGATCCTCAAGTGGGCATGATAACTAAGCTAAGTCAGTGATCCTTACCTCATCAAAGTACTCAAGGAACTGGTGACGGATCAGAGGCAAGCCTTCTAGGTTGTCAGCCTCAGAGATCTTTCTTTTCTTGCCACCCTTGCCCTTAGAAGTGGTTGCCTTGGGGATCGTGACAACTGGACTGGCAGCAAGCTTCTTCTTTGAGGATCGGACAGTATCAAGGTCAGTGACACTGAATTTGGAGGCAGATCTTGAAGATTTTCCAGCACCTACACATCCAAAACAGATAAGTATCCTTATCCCATTTCTATTTAACTATTTATTTAAACATTTAATTATGCAAAAAAACAGTATACTTACTCGACATAGTGACAGAACCTGAGGATACTTCTTGAGAATCCTGGGTATTGGCTTTAAATGATCTTCTTGCAGGATCAAGTCTCCGGAAAGCGGCAAGCCTTTCCTTTGTTCCAGGTGTTGTGATGAGGTGTGCGACAGTAATAGCTGCAAAATGGAAACAAAAGGACGTTAGTGATCCTTAAACAAAAACAAGGTCATACCGTGATCCTTTTCAGGATCCTCTATCCTACCATGGGTGGTCCATTTCCTAGGCAGATCCTTTCTATCAGGGATAGAATCCCTTCTGACAAAGAAGAATCGCTGTTTCCAGTTGGTGTCATTCTTAGTGGCTTTGAAGATGGGATGTTCTTCACCAGGTTTATGTTTGAGTAGATACCGATGAGATCCATGGCTTACGAGGTCATACATCTCTGCAAACTCCGACATTCCCAGATCAATTCCTTCGTGTTCAATGATCCTTTCAAGGGTATATAAGACCCTCCAGATCATTGGCATTGCTTGAATGTAGGAGATGCCAGTGAGAGAGAAGAAGGATTGGCTGAAATCTGGAAAAGGATACGAGTACCCTATTGTAAATGGTGTGACTGGAAAGGCTACCCAGGTTTCAGAAAAATGATCACTTAGAACGGTGGGATCAAATGGTTTGAAATCGGTGATTGCCGGAAAACAATGGCGGATTCTGTCTATCTGTGGATCAGTGAAGCAGCATCGTTCTTTTGCAGAATCTTTTATGATCCCTTGGCTTTTCAAGGGGCTGTCCTTCTTGTGATCCTTAGCTGGTGAGGATCTTAGCATCATCTCGATTATGAAAATGGTGAAGAAGGAGAAACAGAGTGAGAAGATGAAGAGAGAAAGGAAAGAGAAATACCTGATCAAATCTTTGACTGAAGATTCAAAGAAGGAAACGCACGAATTTAAATTCTCTTTAATCCTTATCTCTAACTTCAATTTATAATGATGGTTTTACAGGATAGTCACTTCAGTGACGTCAGGATGGTAACGGCTTGTCACACCCCCAAAATCCACACGCGGAATATCACCGCCTGGAGGCGTGACTGACCAGGATCCAGCCACCAATCATATTGAACAAGCATGTAAGTAATTAAAAAAATCCAACCAATACAATTGGTGTCCAAACAAAACATAGTTTAAGTTGCAAGCGGAAGCATAATGATTAAATCAAAACCAAATATAAGTTCAAATGTTTAAATGTTTAACATGGAACACATTTGTCCATGTCCCACAACGACCACGCCTCCTCGTGCAAGCTCCATAAGTACCTAACGACCTGCAAGGCATGTAACAACGAGTCAACAACAAAGTTGAGCGAGTTCACAGTTGGTGTTCATTGTTAAGTTGTTTCAAAAACCAGGAATTCATTTGTAAGTTGTAAGTTAATCAGTTTACCCTGTTTCCCAAACATATCCATAGTTGGTGGGGGCTTCCCCATGTTAACCACTAGACCTGTTTACCATATCGACCACAGACTAAAGTAAGTTGGTGCCCTAGCGTCAATGTCTATCATCATTGACGTGCACAGATCCATTAGTTCACGCCCGTCCTCTGCGGCACGGTATGAGGCTTGTCAAACCTAAATAGCACTATCTAACTAATGACCCGCTCGCCATTGGCCCGGCGATTAAGTCGATATAAAATGAGGGACTTCATGATAGAGAGTTTTGGTCTAGTATCCGTGTTGTCACCCTTCAATAAAGAGGGTGTGTACGTAATCTCCAAACTAGGAGATTACGCGGGTTCCGATTAAATACTTATCACATGTTGTCACCCTTCAATAAAGAGGTTGTGTACGTGTTCCAAACCAGGAGATCACGCAGTTACAGTTTCAATCCTTTACCCATTCCCAACCCTTGGGAATCCCATGCCTTGTGGAAAGTGTGAACTCACCTTGGTTTGCTCGGTAAGATTTGTTACTTGTTATTCAATTGATCAAACACGTCCTAAAAAGGGTTACCGATTACAGTCAGTTCCACATGCACATGTACCACACCTTTCACGTATAACTAATCCATGTATTCATTGATCACATCAAGCACATTTATTGCACATCACATTTACAATTACTGTTCGGGTTCACGTACTCGCATACTAATCACACATCTTTCGTTCACACTACGCCAATAACGTATCAGAAAACACCCCGCTATACATGATTAAATCAACAAACCCGCTATACATGATTAAATCAACAATACACAATTAATCTACACATTTCATGGACACATAAGAAAACAATTCTAATGTGCATCCTACATGGTAATACCCTTAGTGCCCCCTCCCATACTGGATCGGCCCAAGAGTGATGATACGAACAGGCTTGGTGTGTTTCAACTCATGGTGTGGCCCAACTACCTAATCGAGTTTAAGTAAAATATGATTTAAGTGGGCCGGTTCTATTGGGTCTCACCCTCAGACCCTTACCAGTTTCATTCTTGGAAGCCATTCCAATAATAATTTCCCTTATTTACTATATTTCCAAGCATTGACTTTATCAGTTATAATCTTGTCTCATGTCCATAGCAATCAACCAATCCGATTTTTCCATGAATTATGCATTACTGATAACAAGAAGATTAACATCCAACTCCATTACCCATTTAAAAACCCACCGAAATCAACATACACATACCCCTTTTTTATTAGTTTATCCAAAACAGCAACCATTTAACATGGGTATCATGAATCTCTAATACATCAACCAATCACTATCATCATGTGCAACACTTATCCACTTATGGCAACACACTAATCGATATTTATCAAAACCATTATTTTACACACAAGATTTCATCATGCACAACCCTATTCTTTCTAACCTATGCATAGCAATAATAAGATTTAGAAATCATCTTACAGTAAATAAACTAGTAATCGTGGTTCGAATCATATACAAACAACACTTAATCAAGAACTCTAATTAACAAGTTATTATCACAACTAGTTTATTTCCATGTCCATGTGTACCATATGCTAGTCATCACCTAATCGCACGTCAGGTTCTTTATCATTATTATTTACCCAATACATGCACCTAGCAAGTACACAGCATCATCATCATACGTCCATATATATACATTTATTATTAACACAATACATGCACCTATAAACAATATAATGCAAATACAAAAGTCAACAAGTAAGAACCACTAACCAAAACCTTGACGAATCAGGGTACTATCTCGAACAGGAGGGGGGTCTACCACAGCCATGAGCGAATAGAGAGGTCTAGGGTTTGGGGATATGATGGTGTTATCATAATACGTATATCATGTGTAAATAAAATAAACCAAAGGCCGCCCCCCTAATTCAAGACCCACTTGGGCTCTACCAAGCCCAATCATATATCTAGTGTATAAGGTGTGTCCGGTTTAGGCTTTAGTTGTTGTTGGGCTCGAGTAATTCAACCTGGGGTGGCTTGTGTGTATGGGCCGATCATGATTGTAATAAACGCGGCCCAACATGTTTAGCCCAAACACAAGGAATACGAGTTTTCAAAAGAACCAGTGATAATACTAGCACAACGCGTCCAAACACAATTAAGAGGGATGAATAGTAAGAAATTAGAACCGCGGGATTAAACAACACTGACCTCGGAAGTTCAGGTTGTCACATCATCCCCAACTTGAAAGAAAATTTCGTCCCGAAATTTAGCACGTAGTTACTGGGGAAACTAGTTGGGAAACTAGTTAGGTTGCATGGTTTCCTGGGGTGTCACATCATTCCCCCGTTGGTTTGGAATTTCGTCCCGAAATTCCGCAGTAGCTTCAGCCTCAGTAGTGGTTTCATTGTTTTCGCCATCAGCCGATTCCACAACAGGTTGGGTTTCAAGAAGCATCAGGGTTAAGCAGAACAGTGGCGAAGTGATTAGTCACCAAGAACACGTAGGCTACCATGTTGTTATAATCCCGGCGTCGCCCACGCCAATCCCTAATGTCCCTCTATAAGCATCATTTCCCGTGTTGTTGTACTCGTAGCGAGGATTTCCAGTACGACCGTCGTTTCCTTGGTTGTTATCATTTTGATTTAGCGACAGCCACTCCATGTCGTAGGCACCTTCCTTTCTATACTGTTGGTTGCCATATCAAGTACCTTGATGTTGCCGTGACTGTTGCCTCCATTGCTGTCGTTTGAAACGGAGCTCTATGATCTTTCATCGACAGGGTCCATCTTTTCATGTTCCGTGCCACGTTCTAAGGCGCTACCTCTTGTGCTGGCAGTTTCACATTCCATACCATGGGCGATTGTCATCGTTTATGTCCCAATGAATTCATGAAAGTTGACTCCCACGAGTCGCTAGCTGGGGTTAAGGATTCGATTGGAGTCCAATCGCTAATGTTCGTTGCGGGTAACTAGGGTCGTTCAAATGCTGAGGTCCATCTCTCTTGCAAGTTGACCGAGTGATACGCGGTAGGTTACGAGAGTGTTGCAGAAGTGATCGCACTTCGAAATCTAAGGCGTCAATACGTTAAGCTCTAGCAAACGAAGAAGGTGAGAACGATATAGACCAATCATTGTCGTTGCAACATCCAACTCGGGGATGTTCGTACAAGCACCTAACATTCTACACAGTTCGCTAGGCGTTCAGATGGGTGTTCAGGTAATACTCGATAGCATCGAGATTCGAAAGGATCCAGAGAGGAATGAAAAGTTCATGTTCGAGTAGGGGACAATCAATGCTATGACCCCTATAGGTTTGTTATGTTTCACATCGATCAAATAATGGAATGGAACCCCTTTTTCACTTGTTAAGCCTCACTGGGACTCGCATGCACCCCACATTATTATTATGTGTGCACCCACAATAATATTGCGATTTGCATGCTCATCTCAGTTCCTCCTAACTCATGTCAAATGATTCCTCAAACTCAGATGTCAAACGGAGGTCGTCAATGTAATAAGATCACAAAAACCTAAGGACTATGGCATACTATCAACGCATCATAAGGTGAGCAAGCAATCCATGCCATCTTGCTATAGTAACGAGTGTGTGTTCGTGTGTTTCGTCATAAACCAATGTGTACTATCACATCAAAGGAAACATGGGTGAGAGAGGTTCGCGAGAGTGCGATGACAAAAGAGAGTAAGCACACAAGTATTTTCAAACAATAGTTGTTATGTTTATCTAAGCATATCACGAGCAAAGTTCTATGTAACTAGCAAGTAGGCAATATAAACATAAATCATATCACCTATAGTGTGGAGTCTTGCACGTGGAGCGAAGCGTCGTTGTGGATCGTTGAGCACTGTACAGGTTATAGTCTGGTTTTATCAAAAAGCTTTTCCCTTTTTTAAAACCAAGTTCACTATAACCAATGGCTCTGATACCAATCTGTCACACCCCCAAAATCCACACGCGGAGTATCACCGCCTGGAGGCGTGACTGACCAGGATCCAGCCACCAATCATATTGAACAAGCATGTAAGTAATTAAAAAAATCCAACCAATACAATTGGTGTCCAAACAAAACATAGTTTAAGTTGCAAGCTGAAGCATAATGATTAAATCAAAACCAAATATAAGTTCAAATGTTTAAATTTTTAATATGGCACACAGTTGTCCATGTCCCACAACGACCACGCCTCCTCGTGCAAGCTCCATAAGTACCTAACGACCTGCAAGGCATGTACAACGAGTCAACAACAAAGTTGAGCGAGTTCACAGTTGGTGTTCATTGTTAAGTTGTTTCAAAAACCAGGAATTCATTTGTAAGTTGTAAGTTAATCAGTTTACCCTGTTTCCCAAACATATCCATAGTTGGTGGGGGCTTCCCCATGTTAACCACTAGACCTGTTTACCATATCGACCACTGACTAAAGTAAGTTGGTGCCCTAGCGTCAATGTCTATCATCATTGACGTGCCCAGATCCATTAGTTCACGCCCGTCCTCTGCGGCACGGTGTGAGGCTTGTCAAACCTAAATAGCGCTATCTAACTAATGACCCGCTCGCCATTGGCCCGGCGATTAAGTCGATATAAAATGAGGGACTTCATGATAGAGAGTTTTGGTCTAGTATCCGTGTTGTCACCCTTCAATAAAGAGGGTGTGTACGTAATCTCCAAACTAGGAGATTACGCAGGTTCCGATTAAATACTTATCACATGTTGTCACCCTTCAATAAAGAGGTTGTGTACGTGTTCCAAACCAGGAGATCACGCAGTTACAGTTTCAATCCTTTACCCATTCCTAACCCTTGGGAATCCCATGCCTTGTGGAAAGTGTGAACTCACCTTGGTTTGCTCGGTAAGATTTGTTACTTGTTATTCAATTGATCAAACACGTCCTAAAAAGGGTTACCGATTACAGTCAGTTCCACATGCACATGTACCACACCTTTCACGTATAACTAATCCACGTATTCATTGATCACATCAAGCACATTTATTGCACATCACATTTACAATTACTGTTCGGGTTCACATACTCGCATACTAATCACACATTTTTCGTTCACACTACGCCAATAACGTATCAGAAAACACCCCGCTATACATGATTAAATCAACAAACCCGCTATACATGATTAAATCAACAATACACAATTAATCTACACATTTCATGGACACATAAGAAAACAGTTCTAATGTGCATCCTACATGGTAATACCCTTAGTGCCCCCTCCCATACTGGATCGGCCCAAGAGTGATGATACGAACAGGCTTGGTGTGTTTCAACTCAAGGTGTGGCCCAACTACCTAATCGAGTTTAAGTAAAATATGATTTAAGTGGGCCGGTTCTATTGGGTCTCACCCTCAGCCCCTTACCAGTTTCATTCTTGGAACCCATTCCAATAATAATTTCCCTTATTTACAATATTTCCAAGCATTGACTTTATCAGTTATAATCTTGTCTCATGTCCATAGCAATCAACCAATCCGATTTTTCCATGAATTATGCATTACTGATAACAAGAAGATTAACATCCAGCTCCATTACCCATTTAAAAACCCACCGAAATCAACATACACATACCCCTTTTTTATTAGTTTATCCAAAACAGCAACCATTTAACATGGGTATCATGAATCTCTAATACATCAACCAATCACTATCATCATGTGCAACACTTATCCACTTATGGCAACACACTAATCGATATTTATCAAAACCATTATTTTACACACAAGATTTCATCATGCACAACCCTATTCTTTCTAACCTATGCATAGCAATAATAAGATTTAGAAATCATCTTACAGTAAATAAACTAGTAATCGTGGTTCGAATCATATACAAACAACACTTAATCAAGAACTCTAATTAACAAGTTATTATCACAACTAGTTTATTTCCATGTCCATGTGTACCATATGCTAGTCATCACCTAATCGCACGTCAGGTTCTTTATCATTATTATTTACCCAATACATGCACCTAGCAAGTACACAGCATCATCATCATACGTCCATATATATACATTTATTATTAACACAATACATGCACCTATAAACAATATCATGCAAATACAAAAGTCAACAAGTAAGAACCACTAACCAAAACCTTGACGAATCAGGGTACTATCTCGAACAGGAGGGGGGTCTACCACAGCCATGAGCGAATAGAGAGGTCTAGGGTTTGGGGATATGATGGTGTTATCATAATACGTATATCATGTGTAAATAAAATAAACCAAAGGCCGCCCCCCCCTAATTCAAGACCCACTTGGGCTCTACCAAGCCCAATCATATATCTAGTGTATAAGGTGTGTCCGGTTTGGGCTTTAGTTGTTGTTGGGCTCGAGTAATGCAACCTGGGGTGGCTTGTGTGTATGGGCCGATCATGATTGTAATAAACGCGGCCCAACATGTTTAGCCCAAACACAAGGAATACGAGTTTTCAAAAGAACCAGTGATAATACTAGCACAACGCGTTCAAACACAATTAAGAGGGATGAATAGTAAGAAATTAGAACCGCGGGATTAAACAACACTGACCTCGGAAGTTCAGGTTGTCACACGGCTAGTCCGACTACAACGGCTAGTTATCCGTTGATTCGTTGCGGATAAGAACAGAAAATATAACTCGTTATTTACATTTTTACTCCTTATATTTTGGGGGCAATTGTTAGGGGAGGATTTTCCAATGATCAGTGATCCTCAATTACTGTTGGGCTTATTGATCCTCACTTCTGTTTGAATTAGTGATCATCAGAAGTATTGCAGGATCAGGATCATGGATCATCGTAAGGATCCTTATACTAACGATTGTCTGCTTTGAATATGATGTTGTTTTGCAGGAGTACGAGCTTGGACTTGGTCTTGGCGATATTCCTGGAGCATATTCCATATTTATTCCGCAAGTGCATGGCTGAAATGGACGTTATGGAGTTCGTGGAGGACTTGCACCAAATGCGGAATGTTTGTTAGCTTAGATATTTTCCATTTTTAAAAGGGATAGCGAGCTAAATAGAAACACTTGGCTATTTTTAGCTTAACACACACACTCGTAACTGCTCTCACCAGCTCTTGACAATTCACTTGGCGATTACACACTTTTTTACACATTACACTAAAGTGATCCTTGTAATTAGCTCGCTATCATCCGAAGTTGTAATACATTTCTTGTTTAATCTGAGTTGGTGATCGGTAGTTTCCATCACCCGAGGTTTTTTATGCCGGAGATCATTCATTGATCAAGGGCTTTTTCCTCGTATAAATCTTTGTGTCACTTGTTCATTTCATTTCTGAGTGATCCTTAGTGTTGTTCATTGATTCAAGCATCATACCTCACAACAGAAAGTTTGGTTGCATTATCATTGATTGATTTTTGACCAAAACAATGCCCCTCGCCTTTTAATTTGCTGAACTACTTTGAACCTTGTTAATATGGACACCCTTTGCCAACCCAAGTGGACGGGCCACATTTTGCTGGTAGAAATTTGGGTTGGCAATTTTGACAACCTTTAAAAGGGTTTAATGATAAATAAATAAAACTTTAAACTTTTGACTATCTCTTGTGTTGTTGATTGTATTTTGAATGTTGTCTCATATACATTTACTTGTCAATTTCCCTTCTACAATTTTAAAATTTAAAACTGTTATAAAAGATATCAAATGTATGTCAAAATCAGCTTATGTCAAAAGATTAAAAATTATATGATCAAGGATCATATATCCTGTTGTCAAAGGATAAGGGTACTGTAAATCAAAAATAAATCCAAGGCAAATAAGGATCATACCAGAGAATCCAAGTTAGGATCATATATCCTTAACACTTACAACTATGCCAACAAGAAAGAAGAACTATAAAGTTAGGATCCTGGATCCTTAACTGTTCAACTTTGGAAACCTGTATCAACATATAACTTGGGACTAAGCCAATTGTCAAAGGATAAGAATCATTAGTAACCGAGGACAAGCCCAACAAACTGGGGATAAGCCCAATAACTGGGGACAAGCCCAATAAGCTGGGGACAAGCCCAAAAACTAGGGACAAGCCCAAATATACTTGTGTAAATTGGAGTACGGCCCAAACTGGCAACTATCCAAACTTGAGTGACATGAAGATGCCAAAACCTTAGCTAACGTGAACACATTAGAAACCTTAGGAATGGATAAAGGATTCTAATACCCTCTCCTTATAATCAAATGAATTAAGGAACTTGTGAAATATTAAGTAAATCATTACCAGAATGAGGATCATATATCATCTGAGGATCCTTACCATGAACTAAATATCAAGGTGTCTAAGGATTATGTGAAGTTCTTTTTCAGATAAATAGCATTCCAAGCCCTTGGTAAGAGATCACCATCCATTGTTAGCAAATGGTATGCCCCCTTTCCTGCCTCATCTTCAATTAGGTAGGGGCCTTCCCATTTTGGTGCTAGCTTGCCATCAGCAGGATTCGTGGTATTTTGGAATGCCTTACTTAACACCATGTCACCAACTTGAAATTTTCTGATCCTGGCATTCTTGTTATAGGCTCCAGCCATTCTTTGTTGATAGCTAGCTAACTTTATCCTTGCTAAATCCCTGACTTCTTCTATGGTATCCAGGTCTTGAACTAAGTTTCCAGCATTTCCTTTAGGATCACGGATGTTTATTCTTGCAGTAGGGACTACCATCTCTGTAGGGATTACAGATTTAGCTCCAAAGACCAAAGAAAATGGAGTTTGACCAGTAGCATTCTTGGGAGTTGTTCTATCAGACCGTAACACATAAGGTAGCTCTTCTGCCCATTTCCCTTTCTTGGATCCAAGCTTCTTCTTCAAGTTGTTGATGATGATCTTGTTGGATGATTCTGCTTGACCATTAGCTTGTAGGTGGACTGGTGTTGATGTTATCACCCTAATCCCCCAGCTGTCACAAAAGTTAGTAGTTTGGCTCCCAATGAATTGGGATCCATTATCACAAACAATTTCAGAAGGTATGCCAAATCTAGTAATGATGTTTCTTTTGATAAATGATATAACTTCTTTCTCCCTAACTTGTGCAAAGGCTTCAGCCTCAATCCACTTGGAGAAGTAATCAGTCATGGCCAACATAAATATTTTTCCTCCTGGTGCCTTAGGAAGTTTGCCAACTATGGCCATTCCCCATCTCATGAATGGCCAGGAAGAGGATATAGAATGCAGAAGCTCCGCTAGCTGATGAAGGATATTACTATGTCTTTGACAAGCTTCACACTTCTTCGCATATTCCACAGCATCCTTCTTCATTATGGGCCACTAATATCCTGTTCTAAGGATCCTTGAGAATAGTGCTCTGCCCCTAGTGTGGTTCCCACAATCTCCTTCATGAAAATCCTTCAAAACTTCTTGAATTTCTTAATCCTCAATGCACCTTAGATATGGACCTACAAGAGACCGTTTATATAAGATGTTATTTAATAATGTAAATTGAGATACCTTGATTTTGAAAGCTCTAGGGTTTTCTCCATCAGGAATCCCTCCATGTTGTATATATCTCAGGATTGGAAAGATCCAGGATCCTGAATTTGATTGTGCACCATGACTAGGTATAATTGCAGAATCATCCACTATCTCCATGGCTATGTTATCCTCAATAGCAGGGGTTAAGATATGGATGATGGGTATCTTAATATCCTCTGGAATCTTCAAAGATGATCCAAGGTTAGCTAAGGCATCATCTTCAGCATTTTCTTCCCTGGGTACCTGCGTTAAACTAAAAGAAGCAAAAGAGTCTGCGAAATTCTTGACTATCTCTAAGTACTTGGTTAGCCTTTCACCTTTGACAGCATAAGAACCATTATAGTGGTTAGGAATTGACAAAGAATCTACATGTACCTCAACATACCTGATCCTCATGTGCTTAACTAATTGCAAACCTGCTATTAAGGCCTCATACTTAGACTCATTATTGGTGGTTTGAAACTCACAAGCAATTGATTGGGGTATAATGTCCCCCTGTGACGATTTTAGTAGTATGCCTAGTCTAGATCCCTTGACATTTGAAGCTCCATCTATGAAGAGTACCCAAGGATCCTTAGTCTCTTCAAGTTGTTGAACTTCCAATTCAGCTTCCCTTTGTAGATCGCTACTGAAATCAGCCACAATATCAGCTAAGGCTTGGGATTTAATGGTAGTCCTTGGTTCGTATTTAATGTCATATGTACTAAGCTTGACTGCCTATTTTTCCATCCTTCCTGACATTTCAGGTTTCCTGAGAACATTCTTGATAGGAAAGTTAGTCTTAACAATAATAGGATGAGTTTCAAAATAATGACATAATTTAGTAGATGCCATGATTAAAGCAAGTATAAGTTTCTCTAAATGAGAATACCTGGACTCAGCATCAAGTAGACTTTTAATTACATAGTATACCGGATGTTGAAAACCTTCATGATCCTTAACAAGGACCACACTTACTGTCTTAGTAGAAGCAACTAGGTATAAGGATAATGTTTCCCCATTTTCTGGTTTCATTAGAGCTGTAGCTGAGGATAAGTAATCCTTGTGGGCATTCTTGTGCTTTTCAGTCCATTCAAACTTTTTATTCTTTATCAGGATATCATAGAACTCTTTGCATTTCTCTGATGACTTTGAGATGAATCTATTCAAGGCTGCGATTTTTCCTGTCAATCTTTGCACGTCCTTAGCATTGGCAGGAGGCTTAATGTTCACAATGGCCTTGATCTGTTCTGGACTTGCCTCTATCCCCCTTTTTGTCACCATGTAACCTAGGAATTTACCAGCTTTTACTCCAAAGTGGCATTTGGAAAGATTCAATTTCATGTTGTATCTATCAAGGATATCAAATGCTTCTTCCAAATCCTTAAGGTGATCCTCAACTCTTTTGGACTTAACCACCATGTCATCTATATAGACTTCCATTGTGTGTCCAATCTATTCTTTGAACATCATATTCACTAGCCTTTGGTATGTAGCACCTACATTTCTTAGTCCAAAGGGCATAGCGTTATAACAATGGATACCAGTAGGGGTCATAAAAGATGTATCCTCTTGATCTGATGGTTCCATCTGAATTTGTTGGAATCCAGATGAAGCATCCATAAAAGTTAAAAACTCATGACCCGCTGTAGCATCCACCATGGAGTCAATGTGGGGTAAAGGGAAAGGATCCTTGGGACATGCTTTGTTTAAATCAGTAAAGTCAACGCATACCATCCACTTTCCATTCTTTTTCTGAACAACAACCACATTGGCTAATCATCTTGGATACTTTACCTCTCTAATCATACCTGCCTTGAGCAATTTTTCTACCTCTTCTTGGATTATGGCATTTCTTTTAGGTGCAAACTTCCTCCTTTTCTGATGGATTGGCTTGAAGGACCTGTCAATACCAAGTTTGTGAGTAATTACATCCTTAGAAATACCTGTCATGTCTTCGTGTTTCCAAGCAAAGGTAGTTTTTCTTCTTTTCAAGAAGGATATTAAATCCTGCTCAATACTATCAAGGATCCCGAATCCTTTAAAAATCTTGGATTCAGGGTCCTCCGGGTTCAGCAGAATATCCTTGACATCTTGCTCTCTTGCCTCTAGGACATCTCTTGGAGGGCACTTTAATTGCTATGCCCCCTAGGTTTTGAGGCTGGTTTCATTGATGAACTGTAACAATTCTTGGCCTCTTGCTGATCACTTTCAATCTTCACCACACCCCATGGAGTAGGGAGCTTCACACATTGATGATAGGTTTAGGGGACTGCCTTCATATCATGTATCCATGGCCTACCAAGGATAACATTACAGCAAGATAAGCAATCTATGACACAGAATTTTAGAACAGAATTTACTCCCTCTATATAAATAGGAAGTTTGATGTCCCCCAATGTATTCTTGGTCTCTCCACTGAATCCCACAAGAACAGATGATCTTGGGACAATATCGGATAAAGAATGTTCATTCTTTTGAGGACATCTAACTGGATGATGTTCAGTGAGCTTCCCCCATCAAAGAGAATCCTGCGAATAAAATGGTTAGAAATGAATAATGTAATAACAAGACCATCGTGATGAGGATCTTGAATATCCGCACGGTCATCCTCATCAAAGGATATGACTTTTTCTTGTGTAAGGATGGAAGTTCGAATAGGTCTATCCCCATTCTCCATCTTTGTATCCTTTGCATGCCTCTTAGCTGCCGAGAATGAAGTGCCACAGATGTCAGATCCATCGGAGATGAAATGGAAAATTTGAGCATCGGCTGGTGGAGGAGGAGCCTTTTCAGGAACTCTCTCAGGATCCTGGATCCTTGATTTCTTTCTTCCAAACAACTCCTTCAAATATCCTTTACACAAAAGGTAACTGATCTCTTTCCTTCGTGCTATGCATTCATCTGTGAGATTACCAAAGTCTTCATGATAAGCACACCACTTTGATTTGTCCTTGGTAGCAGCTGGCTTGTCACTCTTTCTCGGCCATCTAGCTTTATCACCTTAATTATGCATAGCAAGGAATAGTTCACTATTATCAACAGCAAAACAATACTCAGAAATAGGAGGATAATCTTCATCATCTTCCTCTTGTTCCACAATATGCACATTCTGATTGTCAGACTTATTGTATGACTTGGATTTGTTATTCCTGAAATAGGATCCTTGTTTTTCTTGCTTTGAGGATCCTGATAGCCTTTCCTGGATCCTTTTGTCATCCTCTAGACGAATGAACTTAAGGGCCCTGTTCCTTACCTCATCTAGGTTCCTGCAAGGTGTCATAACAAGATAATCATAGAATTGTGAATCCTTAAGTAAACCCATTTTAAAAGCTTCAACAGTTGTAGTAATATCCAAGTTAGGAATTTCTAAGGATTCTCTACAGATTTTAGTTATGTAATCCCTTAATGATTCATTATGACCTTGGGTTACCTATATAAATCACTAGTTAACCGTTCAAATCTCCTACTACATGAAAATTGACTATTGAACAAGTTAACTAAATTAGAAAATGAAGTAATTGAATAAGGAGGAAGACTTAGCAGCCATTTCAGAGCTGATCATGTTAATGTGGATCTGAAACCCTTGCAAAGACAGGCCTCTTTTAACCTTTCTGGAATAGGATTGTTTTCCATTCTCTCCTGGTATTGTGCTACATGCTCTTCTGTATTGGTTGTACCATCATAGACCTTCATATTTGGTGTTTGAAATCTTTTTGGTATCTCCGCATTACATATAGGTGGTGTAAAGCGAGACACCTTGTGACTCCCAACCGGAATCTCAGGAATGGGTTTAATCACTCCTAGGACAGTGGATATCATATCCTTGAGTTTTTGCAACTCCCTTGCCATAACTTGGTTGATCGTAAGATGTTGACTCCCTAAGGATCCTTGATCCCGGAAGATATTGGATCCAGGATACATTGGAGCTGAAGGTGTCGCAACCCCCGATCCCTTATCTGTCCTGGGAACGGGCGGACGCGAGCTCAGAGTTTGGTGGTATCAGCTGTTAAATCTTGCAGCGGAAATTTCATCAGGACCGTAGTTAGGAAATGTTTATCAGAGTAAAACCACCATATTTGATATTAATTATAACATGGGCAAAACCCAAGTTTCTTATTACAATAAATTTATAGGGACAAACCCTATTTTATTAAATTTAAAACATCGTTTATTAGGTAACTTTTATAGCCACATTTTTCCCAAGCCTTCAGTGCTCTCCAGCTGGCTTTTCACTAATTGGCTGTTCACATTGTGTTACCTTTAACGCGTTTTAAAAACATTTGTCAGTCGGAAATACTGGTGAGTGAATCCCAGTTTAATCAAGAAACATTTTATCAATTAAAACAGTATTGAGAGCGATCACATTGTTTATGTCTACACAATTACTCCATTTAGTACTGTCAATCCTGACTTGTGGGTCATATTACACATTGGCTAACTCATTGTCCAATGGTAACGTATTGTCATCCCGACTTACTACTCACAGTGTAGTACAAATTTTGTATACAAAACCCCAACATACCGGCAGTAATTGAAGAACTACAAAGACTCAATCACCGCTTAATCGCATTGTAAAACAATTAAGGTTTTGTAAAACATTCCAAAAAGTTTAACAAAAAGAGGATAAACTCACTTTGCTATCTTAGACTTCTTGTAAGGGTTTCCTGGATATAATCTATAATTTATACAAATGTACATTGGTTAGTATCATAACCCTTTTAAAAATATTAATGATACCCTCCCCGAGACGGCATTCCAACAACTACGTAGGGCAGAACCACGACAATTGTTACGGAACCCTAAATCAATCGGGCAGCGTAACTATTATGAAACTGGGGTTGTAATACTTACAACTGAGCAGAACCTCGCTAATTAGGGGTATAATACCCGACTATAATGCTTATAACTTCAGAAATTCGTTTAGAAAGAAAGATGTGAGCGACGGAAATGAAATCCCGAGGCCTTCTTATATAGTTGTTGAAATCTGGTCCCCACGCGGCCCACGTAAGGAACAGACAAGGGTTACGCGGCCTGTGTCAACCCTGGTCAACTAACTAGCTTGTCCCGGTCATGATCTAGACCCGCCACGATGTCGACACGTGTCGGCCTAGGATGTCTCCGCGTTTGATGATCTCTAGCGGCCCGCGTTAGATTAAGATGGAGTCTACGCGGCCCGTTTGAACTAAAGAAATCAACGATATCCGGTATCCACCTTGATACCGCCCGCGTAAGCTTGAGGTGAGGTCCTACGCGGCCCGCCTCAACTTAAACATCAGATTTTATATTTTATTTTATATGTTATAACACGTTTCGGGCTCGGTTTCACATACAGGGTATATTATAAGACATATTAGGGTATTTAAAGATATAATAGGGTGTAGGAAATATTATTTAGAGTGTTGGTTTTACCGAGGGTTGTTACATCCTCCCCACCTTATTTTAGAGCTCGTCCTCGAGATCTACTGGAACAATTGCGGATATTTCTTTTGCATTTCTGACTCGAGCTCCCATCTATACTCAGGTCCTCTTTTGGAGTCCCACTTTACTTTGACCAGAACTAGTCTTTTATGTTTGAGATTCTTGACTTTCCTGTCTTCAATCTGTAGAGGCCTTTCTATAAACTTGAGTTGTTCATTTACCTCTATATCCTTAAGAGGTACTATCAGTGATTCATCAGCTAAACACTTTTTGAGATTTGATACATGAAATACATCATGTATTCCTGCCATTTCCTCTGGCAGTTGTAGCTGATAGGCTACAGGTCCTATTTTTCTAATAATCTTAAAAGGTCCAACATACCTGGGACTTAGCTTTCCCCGTTTGATGAATCTTACTACTCCTTTCCAAGGAGAGACCTTCAACAATACTTTATCTCCTACTTGAAACTCCAATGGCTTGCGTCGGTTATCGGCATAACACTTTTGTCGATCACGTGCGGCTTTCAGTCGTTCCTTGACTTGAATGATTTTGTCAGTTGTTTCTTGCACTATCTCTGGTCCAGATAGTTGCTTTTCCCTAATTTCTGCCCAACAGACTGGGGTTCGGCACTTTCGTCCATAAAGTGCTTCGAATGGTGCAGCATTGATACTTGTGTGATAACTATTATTATAAGAAAATTCTATTAAAGGTAAATGATCATCCCAATTACCTCCAAAATCAATTACACAAGCTCTAAGCATGTCCTCCATTGTCCGAATTGTCCTTTCGCTTTGTCCATTCATTTGAGGATGATAAGTTGTGCTTAACTTTAACTTGGTTCCCATTTCCTTTTGGAAACTTGACCAAAAATGAGAGGTAAATCGACTATCCCTATCAGTAACAATTGATAAAGGAATATCATGTAAAGAAACAATTTCATTTACATATAGTTTAACTAATTGTTCCATACTAAAAGTTTCTTTCATTGGTAGGAAATGAGCAGACTTGGTTAGCCTATCTACAATCACCCAGATTGTATCATTTCCTTTCTTGGTTTTGGGTAATTTAGTAACAAAATCCATTGTTATCAATTCCCATTTCCACACCGGCATTTCTAATTGTTGTAGAAATCCTGAGGGTTTCTGGTGTTCAGCTTTGACTTGTGAACAAGTTAAACATTTAGAAACATAGGCTGCTATGTCCTTTTTCATTCCTATCCGCCAGAAATTTTTCCTTAAATCCTGGTACATTTTATCACTTCCTGGATGCATCGTATATTTAGACTTATGGGCTTCTTCTAATATACAATGACGTAGATTTCCTAATTTAGGTATCCACATTCTCTTTTTATGGAATCTCCAAATTCCATCTATTCCTTGTTCCAATTCTTTTAGCATACCTTTTAACTTTTCAGAATCATCCTTGATTACTGATTCTTGTGCTTCTCTTATCTGATCATTTAAATCTACTTGCAGATTTAATTTAAGAGAACGTACCCTTTTTGGCTTTTCATGATATTTTCGGCTTAAAGCATCTGCCACTACATTTGCTTTTCCTTCATGATACTGGATATCACAATCATAATCACTAAGCATCTCCATCCAGCGTCTTTGTCTCATATTCAATTCCTTTTGTTTGAAAATATACCTTAAACTCTTATGATCAGTGAATATGATAAACTTACTACCATAAAGGTAATGTCTCCAAATCTTCAGAGCAAAAATTATAGCTCCTAACTCTAAATCATGAGTGGAATAATTTTCTTCATGATTCTTAAGTTGTCTATATGCATAAGCTATAACCTTTTGTCGTTGCATCAATACACATCCATAGCCTAATTTGGAAGCATCACAATAGACTACAAAGTCTTCAGCTCCTTCTGGTAATGCTAGTATGGGTGTATGGGTTAATCTTTGCTTAAGAATTCTAAAGGCTTCTTCTTGTTTTACTCCCCATTCAAACTTAACAGATTTACAGGTTAACTTAGTTAAGGGAATGGCTATTCTAGAAAAATCTTGAATAAACCTTCTATAATAACCGGCCAATCCTAAGAAACTTCTAACCTTGGTTGGTGACTCAGGGGTTTTCCATTTAGTAATGGCCTCGATCTTTGTTGGATCTACATGAATTCCTTCATGATTGACTAGGTGTCCTAGAAATTGTACCTGTTCTAACCAAAATTCGCACTTAGAAAATTTAGCATAAAGCTTTTCCTTTCTTAACAAACTTAAAAGTACGTGCAAATGCTTTGCATGATCCTCTTTACTCTTAGAGTAAATTAGAATATCATCTATAAAAACAATTATGAATTTATCTAAATATGCCTTACATATTCGGTTCATCATGTCCATAAATGCAGCTGGGGCATTGGTTAAACCAAATGGCATGACAGTAAATTCATAATGGCCATACCTCATTCTGAATGCGGTTTTAGGAATGTCCTCTTCCTGTACCTTTAATTGACGATAGCCTGACCTTAAATCGATTTTAGAGAAAAATCGAGCTCCTTGCAGTTGATCAAACAGATCATCGATTCTCGGTAATGGGTACCGATTCTTAATTGTAACCTTGTTTAATCACGGTAGTCAATGCACATACGTATTGATTCGTCCTTCTTTTTAACAAACAATATCGGCGCTCCCCATGGCGACGAACTTGGTTGTATAAATCCTTTCTCCAACAATTCGTCTAATTGTTTCTTTAATTCTTGCATTTCTGCAGGTGCCAAACGGTAAGGTGCTTTGGCAATTGGTGCTGTTCCTGGTAATAGATGAATCCTGAATTCAACTTCTCTGTCGGGTGGTAGTCCCGGTAATTCTTCTGGAAAGACATCTGAAAACTGAGATACTACTGGAATGTCTTGTAGTTCTTTTCCTTTAGTGTTAGTGATTATAGAAATCAAATACACTATAGAACCTTTTCTTATAGAACTTGCAGTTTTCATCACAGAGATGAATTTTGTGGATCTAGATGGTTTATCTCCTTTAATTATGATCGTTTTACCTTTTGGTGAATTTACTTGTATTGACTTTTGATCACATCAAATATTGGCTTTATTAGCTATTAACCAATCCATTCCTAAAACAACATCAAATCCTACCAGGTTCATGGGATAAAGATTTGCAATAAATTTCTGATTTAAAATTTCTATTCTTGCTCCCTGCAAGATTTCAGAAATTCTAACAGTTTCTCCATTGGCCGTCTCTACTAAACATTCTTGTGGTAGTTTAGTTAATGATTGATTTAAAAATTTGCAAAAAGATGTATTAATAAAACTTTGGTTTGCACCAGAGTCAAATAATACTTTAGCAAAGATATCATTAACTAAAAACGTACCAGCTATGACATCTGGGATCATTTTGGCTTCCTCTGCAGTCAGAACAAATGCTCTAGCATTTTTAGTATTCTTGTTGTTTGTAGCTGGAGCTAATTTTGGACAGTTTGGCCTGATATGACCTTTTTCTCCACAGTTGAAGCATAATCCATTACTGGATTTCTTCCTGCAATTTTCTTCCTTGTGTCCTGGCATTTTGCAATAATTGCAAAGAGTGGAGCATTTTCCCGAATGCTTTTTCTTGCAGATCTTGCAGTATGGTGCCGAGGTAGAACCCATATTCCTACGATTGTAATTTCCAGAACGGAATTCTTGAGTAAGCCTTTGGGTAAGGTTCCTCTTCTGATCTTCTTTTCTAGTACGGATTAGTTCATCCGTCAAGGTATTGGCTAGTTCTACAGTTTCTTCTATAGTTTGAGGTCTAGATGCCTTGACTACATGTCTAATCTCTCCAATTAATCCCCAGATATAACGGGAGATTAACACTGGTTCTGGTGAAGCAAGAGTTGGTACTATTCTAGCATATTCAAAGAATAACTTCGTGTACCCCTTACTATCCACACCAGTCATCCTAAGATTTAGGAATTTGTTTGCTATATGTTCCTTTTCATTAGGAGGGCAGAATTTCCTTTCTACCATATTCCTAAATTCTTCCCAATCCATACTATAAACCCTATCACTTCCTCTAGACTGAAGGATAGTGTTCCACCATTCTAAGGCTGAATTCTTAAATAGATTGGAAGCAAACATTATCTTGTCCTCTTCCGCACATTTACTTATTCTCAAAACAGCCTCAGTCTTTTCTATCCAACTTAGAGCTGCAATGGGTTCTTCATTGCTCGAGAATTCTATTGGTTTACAAGACCAGAATTCTTTGTAAGAACAACCGTAAGGCACGGTTCTTCTTCTTTTGGGAATAGGCATTTGAAGTAAAGATCCATTGTTTACACTGTGTTCCGGATCACTTGGTCGCTTACTACTATGTTTACTTTTGTTATCAGCATCCTTAACAGTTTGAAGAATAAATGGCATTGCATCTATAATTCCTTGTGCTACTATGTGTTGGATAGCATTATTATCCACTTGATGGTTATTGTTATTGATGCTCGGATTCTCATTAACCACGTTAATGTTACTCTGGTTATCATTATTCAGATTTCCTTGATTTCCTTCGTCGGCCATCTGAATTTTAAACATTTACCCCATATTAATATCACAACATAATATCTAATATAGTTAATCACATGATACGCAATCTAGCCAAAAACGTCGATCATTGCGACTTGTACTCTATTTTCATATACTATGCGTCTATTACACACTAGTACTGAAATAAAGATTACAATACCAACAGAAAGAAAATTACACGAATAATACTATGCATCCGTACACACATATTTTATTTTATTTTTATTATATTTTATTTTATTATTATTACTTCCTCCATCATCTCACGGATATGGATTTATCCAAATATCCATATTGCGCTCATCGTATTTCCATACGAGACGCTCTCCCACCTGACGCATTCTCTCACTGCTTTCTAAAATTTCCTCCCCAAAAGTCCTAAGTTCTTGGACGTTTTCTGCACTCATTGGGGGTGCAGGTTCTAGGACTGGTTTGGAATCTGGGGTGCGGGTTCCTGATATGGGGGTGAAAGTGCATGAAATCGGTAAGGATCTTCTAAGATCTCCCTAATATATTCATCATGGTAATAGGGATCTAAAGGGTCCATACCTGGGTAGGCTCCTATGTTTTGTATGGGAGTGTCTTCATGGATAGGGTAACGTTGCACAAAGTCCCTATTATCATCCCACCAGGGGTCATAATTTGGGTCTAGGGGGTTTGGTGTAGGTATCCTAGGGATTTCTTCTGGATTAATGTCATGCATCTCCACTTGGTTTTCCAGATTTTCTATCTCTATGGGTTGATCTGGGTTTTGTGGTTGTGGGGCTACTAGTTGTTCCAGACTCGGGTCAGCAGCAGTTGTAGCTAGGATATGGAAATTGGCTAGGCTTCTATTAAGCATATCCTGTGTATGGGCATCTGTTTTTCGCTTAGCGGCTGCTAAAACTCTTTGCTGTTGCAACTTTCGCATTCTTTTCCTACGAGCAAAGGCTTCCTTACTGAACCATCCTCGTTTCTTATGAGGGAATGGTTCTTCTGACTGAGCTCTAAAAGCAAACACTCTTTCTTCCTGATCAGCAGTATACCCAGAGAGGGCAGGCTGTGAAGAAGTACCTTCACTCCTAGGTGATTCAGACAACTGACGATTTATGTCTGAGGGTCCTTGATCACTCATACTGTAAACTAACAAATAGTCAAATAACACATAACAAATAAATACAGTTATGCATATATTTCCATTATTTCCTAACACAAAATTTAGAATTTAAGTGTCAGCAGAACACTTCTTTGGCCCAGACCAGGGGCTAGGCTCTAATACCACCTTCTGTCGCAACCCCCGATCCCTTATCTGTCCTGGGAACGGGCGGACGCGAGCTCAGAGTTTGGTGGTATCAGCTGTTAAATATTGCAGCGGGAATTTCATCAGGACCGTAGTTAGGAAATGTTTATCAGAGTAAAACCACCATATTTGATATTAATAATAACATGGGCAAAACCCAAGTTTCTTATTACAATACATTTATAGGGACAAACCCTATTTTATTGAATTTAAAACATCGTTTATTAGGTAACTTTTATAGCCACATTTTTTCCAAGCCTTCAGTGCTCTCCAGCTGGCTTTTCACTAATTGGCCGTTCACATTGTGTTACTTGTAACGCGTTTTAAAAACATTTGTCAGTCGGAAATACTGGTGAGTGAATCCCAGTTTAATCAAGAAACATTTTATCAATTAAAACAGTATTGAGAGCGATCACATTGTTTATGTCTACACAATTACTCCATTTAGTACTGTCAATCCTGACTTGTGGGTCATATTACACATTGGCTAACTCATTGTCCAATGGTAACGTATTGTCATCCCGACTTACTACTCACAGTGTAGTACAAATTTTGTATACAAAACCCCAACATACCGGCAGTAATTGAAGAACTACAAAGACTCAATCACCGCTTAATCGCATTGTAAAACAATTAAGGTTTTGTAAAACATTCCAAAAAGTTTAACAAAAAGAGGATATACTCACTTTGCTATCTTAGACTTCTTGTAAGGGTTTCCTGGATATAATCTATAATTTATACAAATGTACATTGGTTAGTATCATAACCCTTTTAAAAATATTAATGATACCCTCCCCGAGACAGCATTCCAACAACTACGCCGGGCAGAACCACGAAAGTTGTTACGGAACCCTAAATCAATCGGGCAGCGTAACTATTACGAAACTGGGGTTATAATACTTACAACTGAGCAGAACCTCGCTAATTAGGGGTATAATACCCGACTATAATGCTTATAACTTCAGAAATTCGTTTAGAAAGAAAGATGTGAGCGACGGAAATGAAATCCCGAGGCCTTCTTATATAGTTGCTGAAATCTGGTCCCCACGCGGCCCGCGTAAGGAACAGACAAGGGTTACGCGGCCCACGTCAACCCTGGTCAACTAACTAGCTTATCCCGGTCATGATCTAGACCCTCCACGATGTATACATGTGTCGGCCTAGGATGTCTCCACGTTTGATGATCTCTAGCGGCCCGCGTTAGATTAAGATGGAGTCTACGCGGCCCGTTTGAACTAAAGAAATCAACGATATCCGGTATCCACCTTGATACCGCCCGCGTAAGCTTGAGGTGAGGTCCTACGCGGCCCGCCTCAACGTAAACATCAGATTTTATATTTTATTTTATATGTTATAACACGTTTCGGGCTCGGTTTTCACATACGGGGTATATTATAAGACATATTAGGGTATTTTAAGATATAATAGGGTGTAGGAAATATTATTTAGAGTGTTGGTTTTACCGAGGGTTGTTACAGAAGGTCTAGGAGGATAATCCATGGATCCTTGAACTTGCAATGAGGATCCTTGATGCTGCGACAAGGATCCTTGATGCTGAGGTAAGGATCCTTGAACTGACAGCGTCCCCATGTATCCTCCCAAACTAGAGAAGGATCCTTGATGCAGGGAGGAGGATCCTTGAGGCTGAAGATCCTGAAGGCTGAAAGTAGGATCCTTGAGCCTGTATCATAGCCGATGATCCATACTGCATACTTGATGATCCTCCATGGTACTTGTTTTGGTCAAAAATTACCGAAGCAATTTAGTGATCAAACTTAGTTTGTGAGGTAGTGTGCTATGTAAACTTGTAAAAATGTGTTAACTTTGTTGAAAATATAAATAGTTTCAGGATATAGTTCCGGGATACAGAACTATATCAATTTGTAAACGAAATGCAAGTAAAGTAAAAATTGACACGAGATGTACGAGGAAAGCCCTTGATCTTTCTAGATCGCCGGCATAAAACCTCACGAGCTGACAATAGTCAGCTGCCTTGTTTGTTCTTATTGATTGAATAACAGCAAGATACAGCTTCAGGATAGTGCACGGATCAGCTCTAAGTGTTACAATGATTGTGATTTGTGAGTGTTGTGAGTGTTTGTGATTGAAATGGTGATCGTAGCTGCAAAGTGTGTGTAAAAGTGGACGGGATTATGTGTGTCTCAACCTACTGATCCAGCACTCCTATTTATAGTTACAAGAAATAACAAACTATGCTAAAAATCCGGGATATTATGCTAAAAATCTGGGATACTGAGATTATTTCCTTTCTGAACGTTGCCAGGCTGTTTCAACTCGTTTTCCACGCGCATACCAACTATAACTCCAGGATTTAAGCTTCCATAACTGTTACAACATTAATATCTTTGACCAATCTTCATAACTTTCCATAAAACATGCCAATCTTCAATGCTGACCGTTACAAGAGCTATTTTTCCGCCATCAACGTCCTTATCCTAACCAATTTGAGCGGGTCTTCAGGATGACTTGCTCTTCATGAACGTTAGTCCCTTGTAGCCAACGTTTACAAGCAAATTGTTAGTAATAGTCAGGATACTGCCTCTGGATGTTACCAATATCCTGGTCCGGTATCCTGATCCGGTATCCTGATCATATACAACTAATAAAAAATCAAGATACAAAGTCATTATATGGGCTCAGAATTTCACCCGTAACAATTGTCCCCAAAAATATAAATGTTGGATATCCTGATTCCAACGGATATATTTTTTAGTCATTCCAACATGTCTGGTTAGGATATATGTTTTCTTCGATCTTGAGAAGCTTGACAACTATCCCAAGCCTGTCCTAGTGAAAAAGGAGCCATCTGTTGCTGCTGCCAAAGGTTTCTCTTATGATAACCTTGGCTTCACGGAATCTATCGAGCCCATGACCTCCTTCCCTAATAAGGTAAGTATCCAGATCCTGTATCCCGTACACATATACTGAACCTGTATCCTGGTTAGTCTGTCTTTAATGATACCTGTATTTTGTAGGGTCTAAATCATCCGGTCGTCCTGCACTAAGAACAATTTTAATTTCCTACAAGTAGAATAGTTTGACGACTGAAGATGGAGGGATCCTGTGTTTCCAGGATGAAGCCTTCAACTGTTTATGTAAATATGCTTTAAAAACTTAATTGTGTTCTTGGTGGATGGCTCTCTTTTTGAGACGAAACCAAGAATACAATCTTTTGGACTAATAATAATAAACTGACCTTTTAGTCTTATTTATTATGTTTTTATTTTGAAAGGTATGTTTTGAATATCCTGATCAAATATCCTGGTCAGGATACTGATGAAATGTCTTCTAAATGTTAGACAAAACTTGGTTGAATATGACTTTTTAGAAAGCTTAGATCATTTAGATAAGGTTTTCAAGACTTGAAGAATAATAAATCATACCAGAAACACTTAGGCAATAATTTCCAACCTTAACCTTTGAATCCTTTGCAATGTCCCCGGCAAGGATGTCCCCTGTCTATGCAGGATATTGCATCAGTGCATGACATACTTGAGTATTTCTTCACTTAGTGATTAAACTTCGTAGCTTCTTATCCATAAAAGAACGTGTGTAATCACAGCTTATCATATCTTTGCAATCTTGTTAAAAACTTTAGTTTTACTGGGGATAAACCCTTAATGTATTGGGGATAAACCCTTAGTATCCTGGGGAAAATCCCAAATTTTCGTGCGCTACAGGCGGGAGTGTATAAACTCCAAGACTTAGAAAGGTGAAAACCTTTAAACCTTAGAGAGTATGAAAATACCCTTTTGTGAGAGAGGGTGATCAATCCTCATATACCTTAAGGATCCAGGGTATAGCCAACAATAACGAAATTGTCAGCCACTTTTACATGAACTGGTCCCACCACCTTGAACTATCCCTGGATAACTTGCGCTCCAGGCGGGGTGTTTAAACTCAATTCAAGAGAAAGGTGAATACCTTTAAACCTTAGAAGGGATCAGGATCCCTTAAACGTGAGAGAGGGGGCCAATCCTCTAATCTTTCGATCTTGAATATATATCCTGGAGCTATATCCTGGAGCATATTCTGCAAAACACCTTCAAACTAAGGTGGGTGTTAGCTTGGCTAACACCCCTCTGATGCTTAAGTCAGTATTGGGTTCAAAAAGAGTAAATAAAATTAGATGAATTTAAGAGAGATAGAATTCATACCATCCTGAGTTAGAAATTAAATTCTAAACTCACTTGAAGTAAGCTTTAAGGTGTATAGCATTCCAAGATCTTGGTAACATATCCCCTTCCATATTCTTGAGTCGGTATGCTCCTTTCCCAGATTCTGACTCAATTTCATAGGGTCCTTCCCATTTTGGAGCCAACTTTCCATCAGCAGGATTAGTAGTATTCTGGAAAGCCTTTCTCAATACCCAATCTTCGACCTGGAACCTTCTAGTCCTTATATTCTTGTTATATGCTTTATATATCCTCTGTTGATATGCTGCCATCCTCAACTTTGCTGCATCCCTTGTCTCGTCAATAGTATCCAATTCTTGACATAGGGCTTTAGGATTCTTCTCAGGATCCCGGAGGTTGGATCTTGCTGTAGGTATCACCATCTCTGTCGAGATTACTGCCTCTGCTCCAAATACTAAGGAAAATGGGGTTTGCCCGGTAGCATTCTTCACGGTTGTTCTATCAGCCCATAGGACAAATGGTAGTTCTTCTGCCCATCTTCCCTTCTTAGCTCCAAGCCTTTTCTTCAAATTGTTGACAATTATCTTGTTTGAGGATTCTGCTTGTCCATTTGCTTGAGGATGCACTGGTGTTGACGTAATCATCTTAATTCCCCAACTTTTGCAAAAATCAGTAGTTCTTTTGCTGATGAATTGAGAGCCATTGTCACAAACTATCTCAGCCGGTACCCCAAATTTGGTCAGGATATTCCTCTTTATGAAGGATACCACTTCTTGATCCCTGACTTGAACAAAGGCCTCGGCTTCGACCCACTTGGAGAAATAATCTGTCATTGCCAGCATAAAAACCTTTCCTCCAGGAGCCTTTGGAAGTTTTCCCACTATATCCATCCCCCATTTAATAAACGGCCAAGGGGATACGATAGGATATAATGGTTCTGCAGGCTGATGCAGGATGTTGCCGTGTCTTTGACATGCATCGCATTTCTGAGCATACTCCGCGGCATCCTTTCTCATGGTCAGCCAGTAATATCCTATTCTCAACACCTTCGAAGTACCTCCTTGGTTTCAGGATCTTCCAAGCACCTTAGGTACGCACCTGCAAGGGATTTCTTATACAAAATATTATTTATAATAGTAAAATGAGATACCTTCATCCTAAAAGCCTTAGGATTTGCATCCTTTGGGATATCTCCTTCTTAAAGATACTTCACAATTGGAGTCATCCAGGATTCAGGATCCTTCTCAGGATATCCATCACCAGGATCCTGGATACCGGCTACTTCTTTATCCAGAGATTTGAAATGTTCCATTGCAGGATATAAGATGTGCACTATTGGTATCTGAGTTCCCTCTGGTATCTTAACAGTAGATCCTAAGTTTGCTAGAGCGTCAGCTTCAGCATTCTTTTCTCTTGGTACCTGTTCAAGTATAAAAAATTTGAAATATCCTGCTAATTTTTTAACAATTTCAAGATATTCAGCTAACTTTTCGCCTTTTACTGCATAAGATCCATTGAAATGGTTAGTAGTAACCAACAGGGAATCAACATATACTTGTAAATATCTAATATTCATATTTTTAGCTAATTCTAATCCTGCTATCAGAGCTTCATATTCTGCTTCATTATTAGTGGCAGGAAACTCACATCTAATAGCCTGGGGTAATATGTCCCCCTGTGGGGATTTTAGTAGTATACCAAAACCTACACCTCTTACATTAGATGCACCATCAGTATATAGTGTCCAAGATTCTATATTTTCTCCTAGTTGTTGCACTTCTAGGTCTACTTCATTTTGAATATCACTACTGAAATCAGCCACAAAGTCAGCTAAGGCCTGAGACTTTATGGCATTTCTAGGTTCATATATTAAATCATAGGCACTTAATTTTACTGACCACTTAGCCATCCTACCTGACATCTCGGGTTTCCTAAGCACATTTTTAACAGGATAGTTGGTTTTAACATGAATCCTATGTGTTTCAAAATAATGTCTAAGTTTTGTTGACGCCATAACTAGGGCTAATATCATTTTTTCTAAGTGTGAATAGCTAGTTTCAGCATCTAATAAACTTTTACTGACATAATAGATAGGATACTGCTGATCTTCATGATCCTTTACAAGGACAGCACTTACTGCATTCCCTGATACTGCGAGATATAGGGATAATGGTTCACCATCCTCAGGCTTCATTAATAGAGGTGTGGTTGAAAGATATTGCTTTAATTCCTGTAGGGCTGCTTCATGCTTTTCTCCCCACTCGAACCTCTTATTCTTCTTCAGGATATCGTAGAATTCCTTGCATTTTTTCAAGAATCTTGATATAAATCTGTTTAATGCTGCTACTCACCCTGTTAATCTTTGAACATCTTTCATGTTGGAAGATGATTGATATCCAAGATAGCTTTAATCTGCTTCGGGCTTGCCTCTATACCCCTTTTAGTCACCATGTATCCTAAAAATTTTCCTGCCCCCACTCCAAAATGGCACTTGGCAGGATTTAGTTTCATATTGTACTGGTCCAGGATATCAAATGCTCCTTTAATATCCTGGAGATGATCCTCGGCCTTCTTGGATTTGACTACCATATCGTCAATGTACACCTCCATGGTGTCCCCCAGTTTGTCTTTAAACATCATGTTCACCAATCTCTGGTACGTTGCACCTGCATTTTTCAAACCAAAAGGCATAGCAGTATAACAGTAAATACTTGTTGGTGTCATGAAAGCAGTATCCTCCTGGTCTGAATGTTCCATTTGGATCTGCTGGAATCCTGAGGATGCATCCATGAAGGTTAACATCTCATGACCAGCAGTGGCATCCACCATCGAGTCTATATGAGGCAGAGGGAATGGGTCTTTAGGACATGCTTTATTCAAGTCTGTGTAATCTACACAAACTCTCCATTTCCCATTCTTCTTTTGAACCACGACCACATTTGCTAGCCACTTGGGAAATTTGACTTCCCTGATCATCTTGGACTTCAATAGTCTTTCAACCTCTTCTTGAATAATTACGTTTCGTTCTGGAGCAAACTTCCTTCTCTTTTGCTGGATAGGCTTGAAAGACCTGTCAATTCCAAGCTTGTGAGTTATAATATCCTTAGAAATACCTGTCATATCCTCATGCTTCCATGCGAATGTTGACATCCTGCATTTCAAAAAGTTAGTTAACTGATTTTCAATATCTTTAGGGATATTGGCTCCTACGAGCACCGAGATATCTGGATTATCCTGATCCAGAATAATTTTCTTTACATCCTACTCTGAAGCCTCCACGATATCCTGGGCCCGCATCTTTAATTGCTATCCTGCTTTGGATTTTCTTGAGGCCTTCATTGAAGAGGAGTAGCACTCCTTCGCCTCTTGTTGGTCACTTTCAACTTTGACTACCCCCCAAGGAGTAGGGATCTTGTCACACTGATGATAGGTGGAAGGTACAGCTTTCATATCGTGAATCCATGGCCTGCCCAATATAATATTATAGCAGGATAATGAATCCATGACATAACACCGTTGCATCGAGTTTACTCCTTCGACATATACGGGCAGTTTTATCTCCCCAACAGTATTCTTTGCTTCTCCACTAAACCCTACAAGCACAGTGGACTTTGAGGTAATCTCTATCTCGGGGATGTTCATTCTCTTCAAGGTTTCCAATTGGATGATGTTGACTGAGCTGCCATTATCCACCAGTATCCTGCGTACAAAGTGATTAGCAACGTATAAAGTTATTACCAGAGCATCATGATGAGGATCCTGGACAGTATCCCTGTCATCACTATCGAACGTGATCATTTTATCAGTCGTGAGGGTCGATATCCTGGTTGGCTTATTCCCCCTTTCGGCCTTAGCCTCCTTTGCATGTCTTTTGGCTGCAGAATAAGAGGTTCCGTAGATATCGGACCCTCCTGAGATAAAGTTAATTATCTTGGCGTCGGCGGGAGGTGATGCTGCTCATTCAGGATCCTTTTCAATATCCTGACCTTTATTCTTCTTTCTGCCCAAAAGATCCTTCAGATATCCTTTGCTTAGTATGTAGCTTATTTCTTTCCTCAGGGCAATGCAATCCTCGGTAACATGTCCGAAATCCTCATGGAAGGCACACCATTTGGACTTATCCTTCCAATCAGCTTTTTGTTGATTCTTCCGAGGCCACCTGGCTTTATCTCCCAAACCCTACATAGCATACATTAGTTCAGGTATATTAACAGAAAAACAATATTCTGACAATTCAGGATACTCCTCAGGATCCTCATTTTCAACAGCGTTCACTTTTTTGCTATCATTCCTACCATATGGCTTAGAACGATATGGTTTGTATGAGGATTCTGAATTCCTGTTAGTTGATTCATATGTTGAGGATGCATTCATCCTCTCTTGCATTTTCTTATCATCTTCCAGCCTCATATATCTCAAGGCCCTGTTTCGAGCTTCGTCTAAGTTCCTGCAAGGATTCATCACAAGATCCTGATAAAATTGGGAATCCTTTTGTAGTCCCATCTTGAATGCTTGGACTGCTGTAGCAACATCAAGGTGTGGGATATCCAAGGATTCCCTGCTGAATTTGTTCACATAATCCCTTAGGGATTCTTGAGGCCCCTATGTTATCCTGTAGAGGTCACTTGTTAGTTTTTCAAAGCTTCTACTACAAGAAAACTGACTATTAAAAAATTAACTAAATGAGCAAATGATGTAATTGAATAAAGTGGAACATTTAGAAGCCATATCAAGGTTGATCCTGTTAGAGTAGAGCCGAAGCCCTTGCACAAGCATGCTTCCTTAAGTTCTGGCGGGATAGGGTTAATCTCCATCCTCTCCCTATACTGGGCAATATGCTCCTCAGGATCCGTCCTCCCATCATACAACTTCATGTTAGGATTCTGGAATCTCTTTGGGATTTCTGCATCACAAATGGGGTGAGCAAAGCGGGATATGTTGTGACTATCCCGGGATACTTCCGGTATAGGCTGCACTATTCCAGGCAGACTTGATATCATATCCTTCAACTTTTGAAGCTCTCTGGTTATCGCTGATGTCACGCCTGCATCCTGCAATGATCCAAGATTATTAGTAACAGGGATACTGGTGTTAACAGACAAGTTACCAGCTTGGTGATTCTGGCTATATCCTGGGGCGCATCCTGGAGCATATCCTGGATCCCTCACAGTCGACATCCTGGTCGAAGAGGGTATCTCAGGAATATGACTCCGAGAATGGCTAGGCACAATATCCCCCCTGTTATCCTCAGCATATACTGTAGAACTGAAGTTTAAAGCTCTTGGTTGCAAGGGAGTGACAGTATCCTCAGCGGGCCTGCTTGAGCTGGATTTCAAGAGTTGTATCTCTCTTATCAGCATTTGGTTGGTCTCCTGCTGCTGCCTCATTTGTTCCTGTACACTACCAAATAAAGTTAGAATTTCTTCATTAGAGGCCAAAACAGGACCAGATCCCTGAATATTCTGAGTGGGAATAACATCCCGAGCCACATGAATTTCGGTTCCTTGTGAAGAGGCTTGTGTTCTCGGAGGAGGTGGTGGAAGCATCGAACCAATTCTTGTAGAGGTTGTAGCAGACACGGTGGAAGAGCTCATGTTTGATCTCGAGGCCATTGAAAATAGTGTAGCAAAAAGTTTTGAAATAGAAAGCCGATTAACGATTTTACAAAAGCTTTTAGAAGAAATAGCACCACTTGCCCCACGGTGGGCGCCAAATTGTTTTGGTCAAAAATTACAGAAGCAATTTAGTGATCAAACTTAGTTTGTGAGGTAGTGTGCTATGTAAACTTGTAAAAATGTGTTAACTTTGTTGAAAATGTAAACAGTTTCAGGATATATTTCCGGGATACAGAACTATATCAATTTGTAAACGAAATGCAAGTAAAGTAAAAATTGACACGAGATGTACGAGGAAAGCCCTTGATCTTTCTAGATCGCCGGCATAAAACCTCGCGAGCTGATAATAGTCAGCTTCCTTGTTTGTTCTTATTGATTGAATAACAGCAAGATACAGCTTCAGGATTGTGCACGGATCAGCTCTAAGTGTTACAATGATTGTGATTTGTGAGTGTTGTGAGTGTTGTGAGTGTTTGTGATTGAAATGGTGATCGTAGCTGCAAAGTGTGTGTAAAAGTGGACGGGATTATGTGTGTCTCAACCTACTGATCCAGCACTCCTATTTATAGTTACAAGAAATAACAAACTATGCTAAAAATCCGGGATATTATGCTAAAAATCCGGGATACTGAGATTATTTCCTTTCTGAACGTTACCAGGCTGTTTCAACTCGTTTTCCACGTGCATACCAACTATAACTCCGGGATTTAAGCTTCCATAACCGTTACAACTTTAATATCTTTGACCAATCTTCGTAACTTTCCATAAAACATGCCAATCTTCAATGCTGACCGTTACAAGAGCTATTTTTCCGCCATCAACGTCCTTATCCTAACCAATTTGAGCGGGTCTTCAGGATGACTTGCTCTTCATGAACGTTAGTCCCTTGTAGCCAACGTTTACAAGCAAATTATTAGTAATAGTCAGGATACTGCCTTAGGATGTTACCAATATCCTGGTCCGGTATCCTGATCCGGTATCCTGATCATATACAACTAATAAAAAATCAAGATACAAAGTCAGGATATGGGCTCAGAATTTCACCCATAACAGTACTGGACACCTGATGCCATAGAATGCTGAACTGTTGTTGGTGGAGTAGTGAAATCCAATGATCTGGGCACCAATGGAGAGTGATCCTCCGCTGATTTCTTCAATTTGTTGATTTCATCAATCTCACGAAGGATCCTGCCATTAGTTTCATCTTGCTGTTGCATGTAATTCTTCATCTGCAAAATCAAAGAATAAAGATCTTTGTTAGTAGGAGCAGAAGAGACAGCAGTAGTTGCTTTGTGAAAACGGGGGTTGTCTTCTTCACTACATTCTCAGCATTCTTCTGGGATCTAGAAGAAACAGGAGGTAAAGGTGGAATGCCCTATGATGAGGTGATCGCCGGCATGGAGCTTGAAGTGTTTTTCCCTTGAGAAGCCATGTGGTTGAAGGTAATGAACAGAAATGAATGAAATTTTCAGAATTGAAGCACCAATTGCCCCACGGTGGGCGCCAAACTGTTTTGGTCAAAAATCACACAAGGATAATGTAACCAAATCTGGTTTTTGTGAGGTTGGATGCTTGATTAGATGAACAAATGTAAGAATAATGATTGAATGAAAATGGCAATGAACACAAAGATTTATACGAGGAAAAAGCCCTTGATCAATGAATGATCTCCAGCATAAAAAACCTCGGATAGTGAAAACTATCACTCTCAACTATATTGAACAAACAAGTTTACAACTTCGGAAGTATTGAGCTTGGTACAATGAATTCTAGTGTGTGTGCATTTGAGAGAGAAACATAAATGATGTCCAGTTCGTAGAGTGCAAAGTGGTTTCTAAATTTTGCTTAATACCCCTCTTAACTTGGCTAAAAATATCCTAACTAACTATTCGAAAAATCAGCCATTCACCCACGATCACCACCAACGGTCTTTAGCTCGTGCACATGTCGAAATATAGAGTATATTCCCCTGGAATCTCGGTTGGAATAAGTCCTCTTTGAAACATACCGGCAAAACAAGCTAAAAGGTGATGGAAACAATTCTTAGTTTAAGAATACCAGTGAGGATCCTCAATCCTTATTCTTCCTGCATCACTTCCTGAGGATCCTTGATCCAGGTTAAACTGTGGATCCGTGATCCTTAGACACTAAAATTCTATCCCTAACAATCACATCTCCAACATCTTTTGTAGCCGCTAAAAACGTCCTTAATATAATGCAAACCCATCATCAAATTTTGATTGATATGCTCATAAACATGGTTGCAAGTGGTAGCTTATTTCAAGTCGCCGTAGTAAGTAATGCAAGAATAACAACTCATTTATCATTGCCATTGACCATAAAAATATCCATTTATATAGTATTGATTTTCAACTTGAGCATGCATAATCGCAAAACCTAGCAACGAGTTTCAATTAAGAGGTGGTTGCTTATTTGTAGCCTCCTCAGCTGCCACCTTAAGTATAAGAAATCATTGCCAATACACACACGTTTATAAAAACAACCTGGTATGCGATCACACTTCTAATGAGTCCATATGCATCATCTACAACGGGTGTGTAAATGTCAACCGGATAAGCAATCAAGTCAACCTATTTTTTAATTTCCACACTATGCATATGTCAAAAAATCATATCAACATTCTTACATCCACTTTCTACATAGCTCAACATAGGTGGTGAAAAACAGAAATAAGAGCTAACTGTCGATTTGATAGTTCAAACAAATGTACAACACCACAAAGTAAGGCACAATAACAATAATCACAAAAAAAATAAGTAAAGCATAAAATACAACACCAACATGCACAACCAAGTTATAAATTAGTACTATAAATTTGTACTATAAAAATAAGAAGTTGCAAAACCAACTAGAATACAACTTGATATGGTTCACATGAGTGAATCATAGGCTTAGAGTATTCGTCATCACAATTTTGTTAATATAACCACCAAACGTTTTTCAAACGATCTATGTATGTCTTCACAATAGTAAACAACCAAAAGACTGCTCAGATCTCCATTATGGCGGCAACATCGGTTGCCATGCCCAACAACAAAGCATTATCTGTCACACCCCAACCAATTGCGGAAACATCGGGATGAGACGAACAAATCGCTCAAAAGCATCATAACACTATTGTGATAATATAATTTAAATCAAATTTCATAAATGACTAAAACCAAATACATTGTTTCAAATAAAGACAAATGGTAGCATCATAACATGATAATGTTTATTATTCAAAGGAGTTTCTAAGTCCATCCTAACTTGATTTCTTCATCACTTCGTCTATCAACCTGCAACATGTATTAAAATAACATCAAAAAAAATGTTGGCGAGTATACAAGTTTGATACATAGCATAAAATAGAATAAAAAGTTACGTACTCATATCCAACATGAACAACATAATACAAGTTACTAAATGCTGAAACGGTGTCTCCATATGTCAAACCCAAGTTTCCAACGCAAACACCCCAAGACTTAAGGGCGGCGCGTTACTCCTATAGCGTTATAATTATATAGCATAGGAGTATAATAGGTATAAGAAGTCTAACAAGTCTCACAAGTTTAATAACTTTAGCTAGATTAATAAGCATATAGACACAAAAAGTTTACATAGCATACGAGATTAACAAGCATCAAATTGTTTCATGTTTAAAAAAATGGATAGATTGTGCATATAACAAGTTTCAAGCGTTTCGTGTTTTTGTATAGAATACATGTTGCACCCAAAAGTGATAAAATAAAAATGGAATCGAGTATACTCACATTGGTTGCGTATGAGAAATCCTTGTGAATAAGTGCATGAGTAAGCATTGAGAATAAAAATCCAAGAGAACGAATTATATAAGTTAAAGAAATACATAACGAACTCATTATTATTTATTGGTTTAAAAATAAATGATCCTAATATTTATCGTTTATAAATTAATAATTTGTATATTATATTTGAAGTTAGAATATTTAAACTAATCCTTTAATTAATACTTTTGTATCGTAAAAAGTGATTTCGGATAATTCATACATTATTCGAATCTTATTGTTAGGTTTAAAAGTGTAAATAAATAAATAAGTAAAAGGAAATTAAAAAGGACCTCAAATAAAACAGTTTCAAAATAATTAACAAGAATAAAACTTTAAAATTGTAAAATTAATTAACTTAATTAATTAAATAAAATAAATAAATAACCATTTTTATAACGGATTAGATTAACAATAAAAGTCTTTCAACGATTATTTATTTTGCGAAGATTTCGAGTTGAAGGATTTGGATACGAATTTCATTATTTTGCGAGTTTTAATTAGTTTAACGAGTATTGAATGTCAAAGTATAATAAAGGATCAAGAATCTTGAATAATATTTCGTTCAAACGTTAATTTGATTATCAGTTGCACATAAGACTGTAACACCCCAAAAATATAAAACTTTATATTTCATTATAAAGTATTAATCAAACAAGAACCGACTAACTAGGAGCTCATAACCTAGTTAGCTACAAGTCTAGAAGTAACTTATAATAAGGTTAAACACTTAAAATTTATAGTTAAATGATAAGTGAGGGACCAAACTAGTCAAAAACTGAAAGTTAAATGCTGAAATAGTAAACAAAACACACCAACCACACACTTGTGGGTGGGTGTCGATCGAGCAGAAGGAGGGGCGACCAGGAGCTTTCTCCAAACCCTAGTTTCACACAAAAATTCACAAATTGAAGCCCTTAATCTGCTTTAAATCAAGTCTCGAACATAAATTAGTGATCACCTCACTGTAGGGATCAAAAGGTATGTAAAATTATGGCATTTTGTTCCATCTTGAATTCTAGGTTAAATATGAAAAACGAAAATTTAGCTTGATTACTTGATGCATGGAAGAAATTAGAAGTGATATGAGGTTTAGGAACAAACCCTAGATAATTTCTTGACAAATCTTTCATGGTACTTGTAGGGTTTTGTAATCACCATTGTAGGTGATTGAGGAACTTGAAGAAACTTGATAAATACTAGAATTATAGCTCTTGTTCTAGCACCATTTGAATTCAAGAAGTAATTTCAGAAAATATAGTGTTAAGACATGAGTAGAATTTACTAAATGAAGTAAAATTTGATGATAAATACAAGTCATGAACTTGGTAATGATTATGTGAAAATCTGACCTGCTAGGTGTTTGATAAAATGCCTAAGTAGAGATTAAAATGTTAAAAATTGGATGAAAACGCAGATTTGATTATTGTTGATAATGATGCGTTAATGATCATAAAAAGAGTTCTAAATCAATTGTAAATTGAACTCTCTAGGCAAGGAGTCCGGATCCTCAAGCGGACAAGCCGGAGGGAATACGCGTGGGAAAGGTGTGCTCTAAAGGTACGAAATCTATCGTTTCATTACATTACATTTATTTGTTAATCTTATGTTGTCATATTGAAACATGGTAAGCAAGATAAACCAATATGTCACGGAAGTGACTATGTGTCTTAAACAAGTAAAATGGGTCAAAACAAGTGATAGAAATGGATTTTTGAGATATCATGAATGATGCCTTAATTTTGGCATCTAAATGGGTCAAAACAAATTGAGTAGTGAACTTTGAAGTTCATTACCATCACTTGATAAATGGTTATAAACAAAGCGTAAGCCGGGTAGCGGACACGCTAAACTAGTTGAGAAATTTAACCCCTAATAAGGGAGTTAAAGTTCAGAAACATAAGCATGTCAAGTAGTATAAAAAGCCAAGTTGAAACCTTGGAAACAAGCATGTAAATTATTGCGTAAGCAATCCCTCGAAAGGGAAGCGAAACGCCATAGTTGGTAAAATCTGGATATGAGTAAATAGCCCTGGTCATGTGATAAATATGATCGAATTTAAATTACGGCGATGTAGGAATTGATGGGCAAAAACAGCAAAACAAGAAAAGAAAACATGTACAGCAGCTACCGTAAGTTACGGTGGATACCGTAACTTACGGTAGCCAATAAAAGGTTACGGTGGATTCTTCCTGTCTTACGGCAGACCATTGTTACACAAGGGCCACCGTAACTTACGGTGACTACCGTAAGTTACGGTAGCACCCAGACTTAAATGCTGAGTTTTTGTTTTCTTGGTTAATCGAAGTTGTTTTTGAACATAGTTTCGATTGTATTAATTTCCAAGAACTTTAATACTAATGCATATTCAAATTTTTCAGTTTCTAGGTAATTCAAGTAGGTGGATGATGATCAAGCAAAAGTCTCGGAAACCGAACACACAAAACGAAGCTTCCGCACTTGATCTATTTTGTTTTAGAAATATGTAAACACTAGTAGTTCTGTCTTGAATGCTTGGTTAGTAGGTTTATGACTTGAATATTAAATCATGTATGGTCTTAGAATCATGAAACTTTTTGTAAACTCAAACATTTTGTACTAAGTGCACATTATGAATATTTAATTAGTTATTTAAAGCCGGGTCTTACACGTTGGTATTCAGAGCTAAAGGTTATCAATAAAGTGTGTTCGGTTCAAGCTTGATCAAGCATCTGGTAAGAGTTAATTGTTTAAGTAGATTTAGAGAATATAGAAAAGAAACATGAACAAATATGCATGAAAAGAGTGTGTAAGTTCACTCAAACACAAGAAATGCATGAAACAAGAATAGTCGAATCAAGTTATTAACTTGATTAAACCAAAACAAGTAAATCATATGTTATAAATGAAATGTTTAACGATCAATGTAAACATTTCAGTACTAAAGATGGCGGATGCAAGTAACAATGATGCGGTGCCGAGAGTCACCGAGCAAACAAGAGAAGTGATTGCCAAGGAGGTTGGAAAGGCAATCGAAAAGAGTTTGTCTGGTTTCATCGATAAGATCCAGAACACGGTACTATCAGTGGTTGAGGAAAGAATCAAGAAATTGGAAGATAATGCCAATCTAGCAATGGAAAAGTCCGGAGGACGAAAGCCTTGTACCTACAAGGAGTTCATGGCGTGCAAACCGCCAGTCTATAATGGGGAGGTTGACCCAATCGTATGCCAGCGGTGGCTAAGCGATATCGAAGGGGTATTCGAGAGGACCCATTGTGATGAAGATGATTACGTAGCTTATGGTACGGGTTAATTAAGAGGTCAAGCGAAAGACTGGTGGGATAACAAAAAGAAAGAGATTGGAAGCGAAGCAGCTAAGGCCATGACATGGGAAGAGTTTAAGACGCCATTCCTTAAACATCATAGTCCTAAGGCAGTCATTAATAGAATCAAGGAAGAATTCATGCAACTCAGACACAAGGGCGAGTCCATAGAGAAGATCACAGGAATGTTTATGGATAAGATGAAGTTTTGCGATGAATTGGAGACGAATGAAGAACATAAGATATACTATTATTATAACATGTTGAGCGCCGAATATAGGGAGTTTATGACTCCTTCAAAATACAAGACCCTTACCGAGATCATAAATGTTGCTCGGGAAAGGGAGATTGAACTGAAAAAGCAAGTTGAACGGGGTGAACGAAGGGCACACGATGTTAATCCAAGCCCTAACAAGAAAGCGCGAACAAATGAAACAGGGAAGAAATCGGATGCAAAAGGCGGGTCGCCAAGTTGCAAAATCTGTGGAAAGGGTCATAAGGGCGAATGCCGCTTCAAGGATAAACCTTCTCCCATATGTCGGAAGACGGGACACATGGCTACATCATGCCCAGAGAAAGTGACGGTTTGCTACAATTGTTATCGATCGGGTCAAAAGAAGTCGGGATGCCCAGAGCTGATTGGAAGGAAAGATGGGCAAGACACGAAAGGTGAAGCCCCAAAAGCAAAGGCAAGATCCTTCCAACTGACTGCCGTTGAAGCAAAAGTCGAACCTGAAGTGGTCTCAGGTATATTTGCTGTAAACTCGATTCCTGCGCGTGTATTATTTGATACGGGTGCGAATAAATCCTTTATTTCATATGGATTTATTCGACATCCTTCATTTGTTCTAACAATATTACCTATGCCCTTAGAAGTAGAGATAGGTAATAACAAGAGTTTTATTGTTTGCAACGTATGTGAAAACTGTAAATTGAGCATTGATGATGAAGAATACACAATAGATTTGATTCCGATGTCGATGGGAGAATTCCAAGTGATTGTAGGGATGGATTGGTTGTCCCAATTCCACGCGAAGGTGGTTTGTTTCCGGAAGGAGATAAAACTGACGTCTCCTAGCGGAAAGCACGTTACGATATATGGTGAAAAAGGGGGTAACCCGGTGGTATGCTCAATGTTAGAAGCCCACAAACTTATGAAACATGGATGCAAGGCCTACATGGTATACGCAAGCAAGTCGGAGAATGAATCCCTCAAAATTGGAGACGTGCTGGTGGTACGTGATTATGAAGATGTGTTCCCGGAAGAACTACCGGGAATACCACCAAAACGGGAGGTAGAGTTTGGAATCGAATTGATTCCGGATGCAAAACCTGTAGCCAAGGCACCGTATCGGCTAGCGCCATCAGAGCTACAAGAATTGATGTCTCAAATCCAAGAATTGCTCGACAAAGGGTTTATCCGACCAAGTGTATCCCCGTGGGGTGCACCAGTTCTATTCGTGAAAAAGAAAGACGGCAGTATGCGCATGTGTATCGATTACCGAGAGTTAAACAAACTCGCGGTAAAGAATCGATACCCACTTACAAGAATTGATGACTTGTTCGACCAGCTGCAAGGAGCAACCTGTTTCTGAAAGATTGATCTCAGATCGGGTTATCACCAACTGAAAGTCAAGGAGGGGGATGTACCGAAGACGGCTTTTCGTACGCGATACGGGCATTATGAGTTCCTTGTAATGTCCTTTGGGTTGACTAATGCACCCGCGGCTTTCATGGACCTCATGAACCGGGTTTGCAAACCTATGCTGGATAAGTCAGTAATCGTAATTATCGATGACATTTTAGTTTATTCGAAGAATGAAGCCGAGCATGTTTATCATTTGCAAGAAGTGTTAGAGACACTCAGACGAGAAAAACTGTATGCAAAATTTTCAAAGTGTGCTTTCTGGTTACGGGAGGTGCAATTTCTTGGGCATATCATTAGTGCCGATGGGGTACTAGTGGATCCATCAAAAGTAGAATCCGTGTCAAAATGGAAAACTCCAAGGAACCCCTCGGAAATCCGAAGCTTTTTAGGGCTCGCGGGGTATTATCGGAGATTCATACAAGACTTCTCCAAAATTGCTTTACCATTGACCAAACTAACTCGCAAGGAGGAAAAGTTTGTATGGGGCATCAAACAGGAGGAAACTTTCCAAACGCTCAAGGAAAAGTTAACTCACGCTCCGGTGTTAACATTACCGGAAGGAGTTGACGACATGGTGGTCTACTCGGATGCGTCGCATTCTGGGCTCGGATGTGTTTTAATGCAACGAGGCAAGGTCATTGCCTATGCCTCGAGGCAATTGAAGATCCATGAAAAGAAATACCCGACTCATGACTTGGAACTGGCGGCAGTGGTGTTTGCCTTAAAAATATGGAGACATTACTTGTATGGGGTAAAATGTACAATCTTTACCGACCATAAAAGTTTGAAATATTTCTTCGATTAGAAGGAATTAAACATGAGACAAAGGCGGTGGTTAGAAATGGTCAAGGATTACGATTGTGAAATACACTACCACCCCGGGAAAGCCAATGTAGTGGCCGATGCGTTGAGCCGAAAGGCGGATTATGCCCTGATACGAGTACAATCATTGCAGCTCATTGTGACCTCGGGCTTACTTGAACAAATTGGAGAAGCACAAGCTGAAGCAGTGAAAGTGGAAAACTGGAGAAAGGAAAGAATTGTTGGCCAAGTTAAGGATCTCGAAGAAGGCAACCACGGTTTAAAAGCACGTTTCGATAGAATTTGGGTTCCTAACACATGTGGAGTTAAAAAGCTTCTACTCGATGAAGCACACAAATCCCGTTATTCCATTCATCCAGGAGCGACCAAGATGTATAACGACTTGAAACAAAACTATTGGTGGCCCAGAATGAAGAGGGATGTTGTGAAATATGTGGAGAAGTGTTTGACCTGCTTGCAAGTCAAAGCAGAACACCAAAAGCCGTATGGTAAACTATAACCATTGGATATCCCAATCTGGAAATGGGAACAAATCACAATGGACTTACTAACCAAGCTGCCCAAAACCAGCCGCGGTTTCGATGCCATATGGGTAGTTGTGGATAGATTGACAAAAAGCGCTCACTTCATTCCGATTCGTGAGACTTATACGTCAGAAAAGATGTCGGAGGTTTACACTAATGAGATAGTAGCACGCTACGGAGTACCGGAATCCATCGTGTCCGATAGGGATACCCGGTTCACTTCAAATTTCTGGCGAGAGTTTCAAGAGCAAATGGGAACCAAATTGTTCATCAGTACTGCGTACCATCCTCAGACGGATGGACAGAGTGAAAGAACAATACAAATGTTGGAGGACATGCTACGGGCGTGTATAATCGACTTTGGAGGCTGTTGGGATGTCTATTTACCATTGGTCGAGTTTTCGTACAATAACAGCTACCATGCTAGCATTAGGATGGCACCGTACGAAATGCTCTATGGTAGGAAATGCCGGACCCCGGTATGTTGGGATGAAGTGGATCCACGTGAACTCACCCACCAAGATATAGTTCGAGCCACTAATGAAAAGATTGATGTGGTTCGGGCACATTTGAAAGCGGCTCAAGATAGACAAAAGTCGTATGCGGACAAAAGAAGGAGACCGATCGAGTTTCAGGTTGGCGACAAAGTCATGCTTAAGGTGTCCCCATGGAAGGGGGTTATCCGGTTTAGAAAGAGAGGAAAATTAAGCCCAAGATTTATTGGGCCGTTTACAATTATCGAACGAGTAGGGAAGGTAGCAAACCGCCTTGAACTACCGGAGGAGCTAAGCGGAATTCATAGAACATTTCATGTGTCACATCTTCGGAAATGTCAAGCGGATGAGACAACTTATATCCACTACGACGACATCGAGGTGGATGACAGACTAAACTACGTGGTAAAGCCCATTGCGATTTTGGATCGTAAGGTAAAAACCTTAAGAAACAAAGAGATCAACCAAGTAAAGGTCAAGTGGGAACATAGAAAGGGTTCGGATACCACATGGGAATCCAAAGAGGAAATGCAACGGCTCTACCCTACATTATTTGGTACGTTAATGGGTTTCGGGGACGAAACCTTTTTAAAGGGGGTGAACTTGTAACACCCCAAAAATATAAAACTTTATATCTCATTATAAAGTATTAATCAAACAAGAACCGACTAACTAGGAGCTCTTAACCTAGTTAGCTACAAGTCTAGAAGTAACTTATAATAAGGTTAAACACTTAAAATTTATAGTTAAATGATAAGTGAGGGACCAAACTAGTCAAAAACTGAAAGTTAAATGATGAAATAGTAAACAAAACACACCAACCACACACTTGTGGGTGGGTGTCGATCGAGCAGAAGGAGGGGCGACCAGGAGCTTTCTCCAAACCCTAGTTTCACACAAAAATTCACAAATTGAAGCCCCTAATCTGCTTTAAATCAAGTCTCGAACATAAATTAGTGATCACCTCACTGTAGGGATCAAAAGGTATGTAAAATTTTGGCATTTTGTTCCATCTTGAATTCTAGGTTAAATATAAAAAATGAAAATTTAGCTTGATTACTTGATGCATGGATGAAATTAGAAGTGATATGAGGTTTAGGAACAAACCCTAGATAATTTCTTGACAAATCTTTCATGATACTTGTAGGGTTTTGTAATCACCATTGTAGGTGATTGAGGAACTTGAAGAAACTTGATAAATACTAGAATTATAGCTCTTGTTCTAGCACCATTTGAATTCAAGAAGTAATTTCAGAAAATATGGTGTTAAGACATGAGTAGAATTTACTAAATGAAGTAAAATTTGATGATAAATACAAGTCATGAACTTGGTAATGATTATGTAAAAATCTGACCCGCTAGGTGTTTGATAAAATGCCTAAGTAGAGATTAAAATGTTAAAAATTGGATGAAAACGCAGATTTGATTATCGTTGATAATAATGCGTTAATGATCATAAAAAGAGTTCTAAATCAATTGTAAATTGAACTCTCTAGGCAAGGAGTCCGGATCCTCAAGCGGACAAGCCGGAGGGAATACGCGTGGGAAAGGTTTGCTCTAAAGGTACGAAATCTATCGTTTCGTTACATTACATTTATTTGTTAATCTTATGTTGTCATATTGAAACATGGTAAGCAAGATATACCAATATGTCACGGAAGTGACTATGTGTCTTAAACAAGTAAAATGGGTCAAAACAAGTGATAGAAACGGATTTTTGAGATATCATGAATGATGCCTTAATTTTGGCATCCAAACGGGTCAAAACAAATTGAGTAGTGAACTTTGAAGTTCATTACCATCACTTGATAAATGGTTATAAAAAAAGCGTAAGCCGTGTAGCGGACACGCTAAACTAGTTGAGAAATTTAACCCCTAATAAGGGAGTTAAAGTTCGGAAACATAAGCATGTCAAGTAGTATAAAAAGCCAAGTTGAAACCTTGGAAACAAGCATTTAAATTATTGCGTAAGCAATCCCTCGAAAGGGAAGTGAAACGCCATAGTTGGAATTGATGAGTAAATAGCCCTGGTCATGTGATAAATATGATCGAATTTAAATTACGGCGATGTAGGAATTGATGGGCAAAAACAACAAAACAAGAAAAGAAAACATGTACAGCAACTACCGTAAGTTACGGTGGATACCGTAACTTACGGTAGCCAATAAAAGGTTACGATGGATTCTTCCTGTCTTACGGCAGACCATTGTTACACAAGGGCCACCGTAACTTACGGTGACTACCGTAAGTTACGGTAGCACCCAGACTTAAATGCTGAGTTTTTGTTTTCTTGGTTAATCGAAGTTGTTTTTGAACATATTTTCGATTGTATTAATTTCCAAGAACTTTAATACTAATGCATATTCAAATTTTTCAGTTTCTAGGTAATTCAAGTAGGTGGATGATGCTCAAGCAAATGTCTCGGAAACCGAACACACAAAACGAAGCTTCCGCACTTGATCTATTTTGTTTTAGAAATATGTAAACACTAGTAGTTCTGTCTTGAATGCTTGGTTAGTAGGGTTATGACTTGAATATTAAATCATGTATGGTCTTAGAATCATGAAACTTTTTGTAAACTCAAACATTTTGTACTAAGTGCACGTTATGAAATATTTAATTAGTTATTTAAAGCCGGGTCTTACAAAGACTAACATGAATACACGAACATGATTAAAAATAACTTTGTTTTCATTATGATTAATAATCTCGGATTACAAATTGAAACGAAATAGATTACAACGAGAGTACAAGTGTCTAAATAAGGAAAGTACAACATGACTTGCTAAAATAAGAAAGTACGAAAATGCGGAGCGTTACAGTCCCCCCTACATTAGGAGATTTCGTCCTTGAAATCTAAGAGGAAGGACTGAACGAAGAGTAAAAGTGATGGTCGATCGAGAAACATGGATGTTGAGCATGAGGAACCAATAATGGGAAATAAAATCAATGGTGAGGGACTTGTTATCAGAAATTTTGACTGGGAATGACTCGGGGAGTTTCGAGCGAGTACATTTTAACATAGATTCAAATTTAGCAAATACAAAGCCTTACGCGAGTATAAAGGTAATAAGGTTGTTAACGAAAAAGCGTACCATCAATGACTTCATTGTCGTCTTGGGCCTGCTTAGCGTTGATATTTAAGGTTCGTCCCCGAGGAGCTTGTTGTTGTTGTCCTTGGTTCAACTGAGGGCATTGAGGACGAAGATGCGTAGTATCCCCATACTTGAAACAGGCTCTAACATTGTTTGCTGGTTTAAGGTTTTGGGGAGCTTGCGGAGAATAAGCAGTATTATGACCAAAACGGTTGCACGTAATGCAATGGCGACATTTTACGTTGGCAGGGTGATGATAGCGGCAGGTGGTACACTAAGGATGAACCCCCAGTGTATGGTTTTCTTGTGTTCTCTGGTGTCACAGGGTTTGGGTTAGCAGCAGGTACAATTGCGTTGCAGCCAGGGTTTTGAAACTTGCGTTTCTTACCCTCACCACTACTTGATTATTGGGTGATTTGGTTGGCTCGCTTAGAGGAGCTGGTAGGGGTTGCAATTTGTTTATCGCGAATGCGATTGTTGTTTAGGCTAGTTATGAGACGATAGACAGCCTCGATGTTGTCAAGTTTGGCTGCTTCAATAGTGTCACACATGCTAGAAGGTAACCCATGGATATACTTTCTGATCATGCGATCAGTGGTTGACACAAGGTGTGGTACTATGAAACTCAGCTGCTTAAAGCGAGTAGTGTAGGCTAGGTTGTCATCACCAATTTGCTTGAGGTGCCAAAACTCGTCCTCGAGCTTTTTTTGTTCATGAGGAGGACAAAACTCATCCATCATGAGTTGCTTCACTTCCTCCCAAGGTAGGGCATAAGCTACTTCGTTAGAGTGAATGTTTCTCTCATTGGTCCACCATTCAAAGGCCCTAGCTTGGAAAACTCCAGTAGCACTACGCGTTTTGAGTTCTTTAGGACACTCGCTGTTGATGAAAGTAACCTCTATGTTATCGAACCATTCAGTGAAAGGTTTAGGGTTGCAGGAGGCAAAGTGCTTGTAGTTAAAGGTTACAGGCTTGGGTTGGACCACCTTCGAGTCTACAGAGGAGTTGGGAGTGTTTGAAGCTTGAATTTCAGTGAAGATCTTGGAGACGATACGAGCAATCTGATTGGCCATGAATGCCATCATCTTCTTCTGAGAGCTGGTCTTAGACTTCTTGGATGAGTTGGAAAGTTGACTAGATGACGACATCTAAAGATTCAAAACAAAGAATAGATGAGACTTTGATCATAATGTTTTGTTTAAGGAAAATTGTTTTCATGAATGCGTCACATAGCATATAAAATGTTCAATTCGTTTCACATAGCATATAAAATGTTCAATTAGTTTCACATAGCATATAAAATGTTCAATTAGTTTCACATAGCATAATCATGAATCTCACGTAGCGTAACATAGATAATGAAAGCATCGTAAATTTAGTTTATTATCATTATTTATTTTAGATTGCAAAGATAGTGTGATTCGTGTCGTCAAGCTTGAAATGAAAGCAACGTTCAAATATAAAAACACATTAAAATTGAGATAGCATAAAAGAGATTTAACGTAAAATGTGGATAGTCACGGAACGTAACATAAGACTATTCCAAAGTAAATCGAAGTCCTTTTCGAATTAAGGGAACGTGCTTTGGCCTAATAGACAAATACTCTCATCGAGAAGCGACAAACGATATTTGTCCTTCCAGTTACTACACGTCCTTAATCGATTGGGAAAAATCAAAACTTTGGCGAGATTAAAAATCGAAGGGTGGGACTAGTTAACAAGATGCGAGTTTCACCTCTAACTTGATAACATCGTACCCTAGTGTGATTAGTACTTATCAAAAGAAAAGGGTCCACTAGAATATGAAATGGAAATTTCCTTCAAGGTTTGGATATCACTCCTAACTTGAGGGTAGATTTCATGAAAAATTCAAAGTATAGCTGAGCGAAAGTCATCACCAAAAGTGGGAATCACCCCTATTTTGGTGAGTCGTTTCGATTGTGTTATAAGAGTGTCTTCAAAGCCTCCAAGTCTGTATTGTGTTAGCCTTAGGAAAGGCATGTATATTAGAAGACCAAAGAGAATAAAAGGGAAGCAAATAAGATAGAAGGAAAGTAGTTTTATACAACACATAAGGATAAGCTCCTAAACTATAGACTAGGTAAAAGCATTCCTACTTTTACTAATTCCCTATAGTTATGGCTTTGATACCAATCTGGTATCAGAGCATTCCTACTATAGACTAGGTAAAAGCATGCATACTTTTCCTAATTCCCTATAGTTATGGCTCTAATACAAATCTGTCACACCCCAACCGATAGCGGAAACATCGGGATGAGACGAACAAATCGCTCAAAAGCATCATAACACTATTGTGACAATATAATTTAAATCAAATTTCATAAATGACTAGAACCGAATGCATTGTTTCAAATAAAGACAAATTATAGCATCATAACATGATAATGTTTATTATTCAAATGAGTTTCTAAGTCCATCCTAACTTGATTTCTTCATCACTTCGTCTATCAACCTGCAACATGTATTAAAATAACATCAAAAAAAATGTTGGCGAGTATACAAGTTTGATACATAGCATAAAGTAGAATAAAAAGTTTCAGTACACATATCCAACATGAACAACACAATACAAGTTACTAATATGCTGAAACGGTATCACTATATGTCAAACCCAAGTTTCCAACGCAAACACCCCAAGACTCAAGGGTGGCGCGTTACTCCTATAGCGCTATAATTGTATAGCATAAGAGTTTAATAAGTGTAAGAAGTCTAACAAGTCTCACAAGTTTAATAAGTTTAGCCAGGTTAATGAGCATATAGACACGAAAAGTTTACATAGCATACGAGATTAACAAGCATACGAAAAGTTTACATAGCATACGAGGATGTAACATTTCTAAAAATTTATAAAAATAAACTATATAGAAACTCATATTATTAAACGAATAAATTACGGGTAAGTTGACTGTTAGAAATATGAAGTACCTAGACGGGCCTATGAACCGTTTAATAATTAAATTATAAAAATACATTATATTTGAACCTACTCTATTTTGAATGAAACTTGGTTCAAAATGTAGATAAAATTATTCTTGTTCTAATGGCATATTCAGTATTTTATAAAACATTATACTTTTAAAGTTATAAGCGCCAAATGAGTAAAGCAGTTGAATTAATTATAATATATAAACTAAAATAATAATAATAATAATAATAATAATAACTTACGTGTATGTGATAATAATATAATAATAATAATAGTTAAACTTATGAGATTGAATTTATATTTTGAAAGTATACGTGTAAGTATACTAAAGAATGAGAATAAAATAATAAAATAAAACTAATCAAAATTCATTTGAATATAAAAATGACGTGTGATTAAAATTATGATGGATAGGATGCGTGGACATTAACAGGCGTGCACACTAAGTTTTGAAAAGTATATATAGATTTCTAAAACAACATTTTATGTGTTCAGTCTGTCTCGTCCCCCTCTATTCTTTTATGTATACCTTATTTTCCTAGTAATTCACCCCTAAAAATAATAGAACCCTACCCCATTTTAAATGTTTTAACGTATGTCAAGGCTCTGCCTAAATTCGTTGGGGTTCTGTCTCGTGACGTAGGGATAAAGTGGAATTGGGTTACTATACTTAATGTGAGTGCACTATATATTTTATTAAATAACCCAGGAGTTGTACCCAAGATATATCAACCCTCCAAAATATTTATGACACGCCTAATATATTTAGAATACCCCTATATGTTTTAAATACACCCCGTATGTGAAAACCGAGCCCGAAATACAATATAGCATTAAAAATAAATGAAAAACAAGAAAAGTTAAGTTGAGGCGGGCCGCGTAAGGTACCCCATAACTCTTACGCAGGGCACGAGAGGCTAAAAAGGTGGCGCAGCCCGGTGCGGCCACGTGGCCCAACACCCGGCTAAGCTAGTTGTCGACTCAGCCCAGCTACGCGTTGACCCAGCTTTGACGTCGGCCGCGTAAGCTTTGTGTTTATATTACGCGGGCCGCGAGAGACCCAGGTTCAGCAACTATATAAGAAGGCCATCGGGTTCAACCAAATTTCATTCACAATTCATTCTCAATCTCAAAATTCTGAATTAGAGTTATTATACTCGGGTATTATACCCCTAATTAGCGAGGTTCTGCTCCGTTGTAAGTATTATAACCCCAGTTTCGTAATAGATACGCTGCCCGATTGATTTAGGGTTCCGTAACAACTGTCGTGGTTCTGCCCGACGTAGTTGTTGGAATACCGTCTCGGGGAGGGTATCATTAATATTTTCAAAGGGTTATGATACTAACCTATGTACATTTGTGTAAATTATAGATTATTCCCAGGAAACCCTTACGCGAAGTCTAAGATAGCAATGTGAGTTTATCCTCTTTTTGTTAACCTTTTTGTAATGTTTACAAAACCATAAATGTTTTACAATGTGATTAAGCGGTGATTGAGTCTTTGTAGTTCTTCAATTACTACCAGTTTGTTGGGGTTTTGTATACAAAATTTACTACTGCGTGTAGTAAGTCGGGATGACAGTACGTTACTATTGGACAATGAGTTAGCCAATGTGTAATATGACCCGCAAGTCAGGATTGACAGTAATGAATGAGTAATTGTGTAAAAATAAACAATGTGATCGCTCTCAATACTGTGTTAATTGATAAAATGTTTCTTGATTAAACTGGGATTCACTCACCAGTATTTCCCACTGACAAATGTTTTTAAACACGTGTTTCAGGTAACACAATGTGAAAGCCAAGTAGTAAAAAGCCAGCTCGAGAGCACTGACGGCTTGGAAAACTGTGGCTATAAAAGTTTTCTAAAATACGATGTTTTAAATTCAATAAAGTAGGGTTTATCCCTATAAACATGTTGTAATAAGAAACTTAGGTTTTACCCATGTGATTATGAAAATAAAATATGGTGGTTTTACTCTGATAAACATTTCCTAACTACGGTCCTTATGAAATTTCTGCTGCCAAATTAATAACTGATACCACCACAAACGAATGTTCGCAGCCGCCCGTTCCCGGGACAGATAAGGGGGCGGGCGTTGTGACAGAAGGTGGTATCAGAGCCATGCCACTGGTTCAAGCCAAAGAAGTGTTCTGCTGACACTTAAGTTTTAAATTTTGTGTTAGGAAATATCTTATGTAATTATGTGTTTTATGTTATTTGACTATTTGTTAGTCTACAGTATGGGTAAGCAAAGAATTTCGGATATCTATCGTCAATTAGATAATTCACCAAAAGATAAGGGAACCTCATTTCAACCAAATCTCTCAGGATACTCAGCAGATACTGAGGAAGGAATATTTATTCGTAAGGCACAGTCTAAGAAACCATTTACGTCTAAGAAGAGAAGTTGGATTATTAGAAAAGGTCGAGAGAAAATAAAGAAGTCACAACCGAAGGGAGCAATAATCAATCAGGAAATAAATGCACAAACTCAGGAAACAGACAATAACCTACCATGGGAAGATGAATTAGATGAACAATGGGTAAATCTCCATATGTTAGCCACTACAGCAGTAAATGCTAACTTATATTAAATAGTTGAACCAGCAAACCAGTACAAGCACCCATGCCACCTATGAGGTAGAAACTTTAAAGGAACTTCGCTCATTAGATAACAACTTAGTAGAGACATGAGATAGAATAAACCTTATATAAAAGCATGTTGAGCCTAATACTCCTATAACCTAGATAGATTAAAATAAGTTACGGATGCATAATCACTAGTATATTTTGAATTCCAGTTGTAGTTTGTAATAAATACATATATATAAGTTGCAATGCTCGCTGTTTTTAATCAATCTATTTTATGATTGTACCCAAATGTTTGTACTAGAAATTTGTCTGTGATAACTAATACCACCCACTCAAATAATATCATAATATACATCAAACTAAGTTAGTTATTAACAAAGCAATCATGTTTATGATTCTCTTTTGGAACCAATCATTTACTTTGTTTTAAAATACATATTGAAATATATGGTATAAAGCTTTAAAACTTTGTGGTTTTAATAATATTATTTCAAAATAATTTATAAAACCGAAGCTATTAAATTAACCAAAAGGATTTTAAGAATTAATTTAAAAGATTGCTTTAGTGGATCTAGCCAAAGCAAGTTTTGAAACCCAGGTGTACCAATTTACCACTCCATTTTATCCCTTTTTGGTTTATAACCAGTTGGCCATAAGACTTCATACTTTCATGATTTTATGGAATAATTGATGTTGGGATTACTTATAAAAGTTTCTATTGAAATACTTAGTAATAAAATAGATGGTTAAATGAATACGATGGGTATTCATGATTTAATAAAATCATTTAAAATTTTTAAGAGATTTGGGTTGGTTGGACTATGTAGAAAGGCCTAACTAAACGTTGAAAGCATTTCTACAGATCTTTAATATTAAGGTATGTCCAGAATAGGTCTTATGCATGAAGATAGTTTATATAAGATTATAAGATTAACCAGCCATATTAGTTATAGGATTGTGTATCTTAAATTATAAAGAAAAGTATTCGAGTCGATGGCTAATGTATAATAGTTAAATAATATATACGTGTATATAACATAAAAATATATATATTAAGATACCTGTAAAATTTATACATTTAAAACTATAAAGAAAGGGTATGATCAAAAGGGTCATTATATATATCATGATAATCATATATAAATAACCAGGTTTTCATTCTCTATTAGAATATTATATTTAAAAATAAGTAATAAAATTTTTATGATATAATGAGAGAAAAGATGGGTTTGATAGTTTGAACAATCGATACATATAAAAGAGATTGGATAATTAATTTTTTTTTTTTTGTAAAGATATTGCAACAGTGAAAACATCTTTTTTTATCCAACTTAAATCAATAATTTAGTATCTATTTATTTATTTATTTTACCTGGCACGTTAAAATGTTCCTAAACATTCATTTTTCTCACACTAGAAAAAAAAATGGATGCCCCACATAAGAATAGTTGACTCAAATGTGTGTTTAGTACTTTTGTCCTTTATATATAACTTTATTTAAAATTCAGATTACAATCTTAATATTGTAATATCTTTAAATAAATTACTATTAATATTGTATGGGATATACATACATATTTCAATACATGTATATTACTCAAATATATTTAGAATTAATTTTTGAAACGTCAAACTTTGTATTACTTACTATGTTATGTGTTTTAAGTTTATACTATATATTAATATTTAATCTTATATATATATATCCGCTATATTGTTATGAATTACCGAAAGTAATTTATGTATAGTATATATATCTCTTGGTAACCCATAAATACAATGTCATGGATCACATATGCACATATTCTTCTAAATAATGCCTCTCAATCTTAAATGTATATTATAATTGATTCTTATAAAGGAAAAGGTAGGAATGTGATAATTGGAATACATATATAGATGGTTGCTTGAGGAGAAATTATTAAGGTAACATAAATAGTGAGTCTGGTATAGTTTAACCCATTAGTTAAAAACGAAACTGTTCTTATGAGTCCAGAAAATTTATATTTTGAGTAATTTATTTCCCCAAACTTTTAATTCCAAAATATTATATTTGACAGGAATTTATTTCAATATACTATCTTTATAAAATAAAGTTATGGAAATAAGCTTGATGATTGGTACCATCGAATGTATAGTTATTATTTTATATATGTGTGTATATATTCCGTAAGTTTAATATTAACTAAAGATTTGAAATTTTATACCCATATATGCATATACCCAATAGAATTTCTTGATGGTATACCCAGTATAATATCTTCTGTAAGATAAACATAAGAGAAAATGTCATTGGTAATTCATATGAAAATATGAAGTTATTATAAGAATAAACCATAAAACCTACTATGTTTTAAAATGCCATTTGTCTCAATGAAATATTCCTTGTAACGGAATCTAAGATTTTATATGTATAAATAGAGTTAGCTGTAAGCATACTCTTCACATTTAACCAAACCATAGTATCAATGGAGACAATGATATATTTGAAACTCCATTCTCCAACCAAAAAAAAACCACAACCATAATAATATCTATGCTTAAATGAAAGAGTTGGGATATTGATATTCACTGGTAACAACCATGACAATATTTAGACTTGAACCTAAGAAGAATGCCTTAGTATAAAGCTTTGAGATAAGCCAATTACTTGCATAGATAAAGTGTGATGGTTATTGGTATCCCGTGAGGATGATGACTAGAACAGTGCATGTATGATAAATAAGCGATAACAACTGGCCACTGTTATTTCTTGTTTATTAATACTACTCGGATCTAGAATATGATCCATCATGAGAATACTGATTTCCTTGTTTCTGGTTACAAACCATAATAAACAATGTACCTTTAAAATCCTAATTTGAGAAAAGTCTATTTATGGGAAATACCATGATAATTACCTCTCCGGTAAAACTGGGCATGGTGTGGTAGACTATCCAGCTTGTCCAGGTAAGATGTGGTTACCTCTCCGGCAAAACTGGGTATGGTGCGGTAGACTTTGGTGCGGTAGACTCTCCAGCTTGTCCAGGTGAGATGGGGTTACCTCTCCGGCAAGACCGGATAAGATGGGGTATGTGTTATGAAATTCCATAAATAGTACCATGAACTGATGTCTGACCTGTTTTTGGAAATATGAATCTATTAAATACATTGACCTTATAAAAAGTATGTATACTACCAGTATGTGAAATATATGATTATATAGACATGTATGTCTATGAGGAAATCCAAAGACCATATTGATTGACAATTAGGAATAAATCACGAACAAGTGTGTCAATGATAATTTTAGATTTATTTATAAGGAATCTCTCGTATACGTCTCTAATTCCGATATCAAACACTATTTCGTTTGATTATCCGTCTCGAAATTCGTGCGACAAGATGAACGACAGGAACTCTTTAAGTTGGGAAACCCTCAAAAGTATAAGAATTTCCTTTGCAATTATTAACGCATTAGGAAACCTGTAACTAAAAGTTGTGCTAAGACACAAAACGTCTAAAACTTACGCTAATAGTAAGTTTACCTTCATTAAGAAACTCTTGAGAAGATAAGAATCTCAAAACATAAAAGAATAGTTATGGTCAAAGTTCAAAAATAAACTAGGATCAAGACAAACTAAAAGTATTCATCTATATTTTAGCAAATCTCGAGGACGAGATTTAAAACAAGGTGGGGAGGATGTAACATTTCTAAAAATTTATAAAAATAAACTATATAGAAACTCATATTATTAAACGAATAAATTACGGGTAAGTTGACTGTTAGAAATATTATAAAAATACATTATATTTGAACCTACTCTGTTTTTAATGAAACTTGGTTCAAAATGTAGATAAAGTTATTCTTGTTCTAATGGCATATTCAGTATTTTATAAAACGTTATACTTTTAAAGTTATAAGCGCCAAATGAGTACAGCAGTTGAATTAATTATAATATATAAACTAATAAAATAATAATAATAATAATAATAATAACTTACGTGTATGTGATAATAATATAATAATAATAATAGTTAAACTTATGAGATTGAATTTATATTTTGAAAGTATACGTGTAAGAATACTAAAGAATGAGAATAAAATAATAAAATAAAACTCATCAAAATTCATTTGAATATAAAAATGACGTGTGATTAAAATTATGATGGATAGGATGCGTGGACATTAACAGACGTGCACACTAAGTTTTGAAAAGTATACATAGATTTCTAAAACAACATTTTATGTGTTCAGTCTGTCTCGTCCCCCTCTATTCTCTTATGTATACCTTATTTTCCTAGTAATTCACCCCTAATAAAAATAGAACCCTACCCCATTTTAAATGTTTTAACCCTTGACCACTGATACCCTGTCCAAGTGACGTAGGGCCCTATAACGTATGTCAAGGCTCTGCCTAAATTCGTTGGGGTTCTGTCTCGTGACGTAGGGATAAAGTTGAATTGGGTTACTATACTTAATGTGAGTGCACTATATATTTTATTAAATAACCCAGGAGTTGTACCCAAGATATATCAACCTTCCAAAATATTTCTGACACCCCTAATATATTTAGAATACCCCTATATGTTTTTAAATACACCCCGTATGTGAAAACCGATCCCGAAATACAATATAGCATTAAAAATAAATGAAAACCAAGAAAAGTTAAGTTGAGGCGGGCCGCGTAAGGTACCCCATAACTCTTACGCGGGCCGCGAGAGGCTAAAAAGGTGGCGCAGCCCAGTGCGGCCACGTGGCCCAACACCCGGCTAAGCTAGTTGTCGACTCAGCCCAGCTACGCATTGACCCAGCTTTGACGCCGGCCGCGTAAGCTTTGTGCTTATATTACGCGGGTCGCGAGAGACCCAGGTTCAGCAACTATATAAGAAGGCCATCGGGTTCAACCAAATTTCATTCACAATTCATTCTCAATCTCAAAATTCTGAATTAGAGTTATTATACTCGGGTATTATACCCCTAATTAGCGAGGTTCTGCTCCGTTGTAAGTATTATAACCCCAGTTTCGTAATAGATACGCTGCCCGATTGATTTAGGGTTTCGTAACAACTGTCGTGGTTCTGCCCGACGTAGTAGTTGGAATACCGTCTCGGGGAGGGTATCATTAATATTTTCAAAGGGTTATGATACTAACCTATGTACATTTGTGTAAATTATAGATTATTCCCAGGAAACCTTACGCGAAGTCTAAGATAGCAATGTGAGTTTATCCTCTTTTTGTTAACCTTTTTGTAATGTTTACAAAACCATAAATGTTTTACAATGTGATTAAGCGGTGATTGAGTCTTTGTAGTTCTTCAATTACTGCCAGTATGTTGGGGTTTTGTATACAAAATTTACTACTGCGTGTAGTAAGTCGGGATGACAGTATGTTACTATTGGACAATGAGTTAGCCAATGTGTAATATGACCCGCAAGTCAGGATTGACAGTACTGAATGAGTAATTGTGTAGAAATAAACAATGTGATCGTTCTCAATACTGTGTTAATTGATAAAATGTTTCTTGATTAAACTGGGATTCACTCACCAGTATTTCCCACTGACAAATGTTTTTAAACACGTGTTTCTGGTAACACAATGTGAAAGCCAAGTAGTAAAAAGCCAGCTCGAGAGCACTGACGACTTGGAAAACTGTGGCTATAAAAGTTATCTAAAATACGATGTTTTAAATTCAATAAAGTCGGGTTTATCCCTATAAACATGTTGTAATAAGAAACTTGGGTTTTACCCATGTGATTATTAAAATAAAATATGGTGGTTTTACTCTGATAAACATTTCCTAACTACGGTCCTGATGAAATTTCCGCTGCCAAATTAATAACTGATACCACCACAAACGAATGTTCGCGGCCGCCCGTTCCCGGGACAGATAAGGGGGCGGGGGTTGTGACAGCGTGTTTTTATATAGCATACATGTTACACCCAAAAGTGATAAAATAAAAATGGGATCGAGTATACTCACATTGGTTACGTATGAGAAATCCTTGTGAATAAGCGCACGAGTAAGGATTGAGAATAAAAATCCAAGAGAACGAACAAGAGAAGTTATCCTAGATATGAATACGTGAGCGTCCTAGTTATATAAGTTAAAGAAATACATAACGAACACGTTATTATTTATTCGTTTAAAAATAAATAATCCTAATATTTATCGTTTATAAATTAATAATTTGGATATTATATTTTAAGTTAGAATATTTAAACTAATCCTTTAATTAATACTTTTGTATCGTAAAAAGTGAGTTCGGATAATTCGTACATTATTTGAATCTTATTGTTAGGTTTAAAAGTGTAAAATTAACAAGAATAAAACTTTTATATTGTAAAATTAATTAATTTAATTATTTAAATAAAATAAATAAATAACCATTTTTATAACGGATTAGATTAACGATAAAAGTCTTTCAACGATTATTTATTTTGCGAAGATTTCGAGTTGAAGGATTGGGATACGAAATTCATTATTTTGCGGGCTTTAATTAGTTTAACGAGTATTGAACGTCAAAATATAATAAAGGATCAAGAATCTTGAATAATATTTCGTTCAAACGTGAATTTGGTTATCAGTTGCACATAAGACTAACATGAATACACGAACATGATTAAAAATAACTTCGTTTTCATTATGGTCAATAGTCTCGGATTACAAATTGAAATGAAATAGATTACAACGAGAGTATAAGTGTCTAAATAAGGAAAGTACAACATGACTTGCTAAAATAAGAAAGTACGAAAGTATGGAGCGTTACATTATCATAGCTGCAAAGCAATAGACATACGTTGCCAAATCTGTCTTGTAAGATTACAATCACCTTCATCAACTGTCGTAATCATCTATCGGGTAAAATTATAGTCACCTTCATCTCTCAAATGACCCGTAATCTTCTTCATCGAGAAAGAAAACAAATATAATATCACTGTTGTTGAAGACCAAAGACATGTAAACAACAAAGTTTCAAACACAAAAACCAACAATATCAACCTAACTACTTATATGTTGATTATGTCTCTCAAATAACAATATAGTCATCTTCATCGAGTAACACCGAATTTCTATGGAACACGATTAACAAAGCCCCAATCTTTCAACAACCACCGTCATCGGAACAACCAAAAACAAAACCCCAAAGGTTAACCCCCCCAAAATCAACTTAAAGTAAAACATCACATGCAAATGAGCTCTCAGATGAGATTTTTCTCATCCTCACCAAAGCGAGATCCGGTGTAAACACTGATTACTCAAAATCCCAAAATAAAAGAACCAACAAGGCAGATCCGACAACAAACATCGCTGTCACACCCCGATATTTCCACGTATTACCGGTGGGGAGTATCGTGACGTAGTTGATATCATCATAGTCAAACAACACAATTTAAATGCACAGCGGAAGCAAAAGATAAATTATATTACAACCGAATGAGAATATTAAAGTATTACAAACGGTATGTAAAGGATCCACAGGCGGATCAAATAAAAGAAAAACTGTTCAACAGACTTTAGGCATCTACAACTTGCAAGATTCCCTATTAACGCCCTGAGCTCCCAGCCAATTACGTACAGTACCTGCCACTTAACATTTTTGGAAAATTCGTCAGTTTACACTGGTAAATACAATTAACTGACTTATTTTGAAAATGTTTAAGAAAATTGATTTGAATGCACAAGGCACAAAACTTTTTATAACTTGGGACAATTTTATTAATAAAAATCTTGTATCCGATTTACATGGTTGTCCAACATTTATGGCCGATGATTATACAAACCGATCAAGATTAATAGACACACCACAAATATAGTCTCACAAGAAGACACCCTTACGAGTGAGTATATCTTTTACATACGCAACAGGAGGTGTTATGCCAACACCTTGTGCTTAAGTTGTGGCCATTCACTTTTTAAATGAGCCAAAGATATCCAGGACACGGTCATTAACCCCTAATGTTATTTGTTATCAATCAATACAGATTAAAACAGGATTATGCAATTTAATCATCTCCGATTAAAAGGTTTCTACACCCGACCAAGCGGTATTTTTATAACACCGTATAGGGAAAATAAGTTAAAAGTATTTACCTGAGCTAGCAATGCAATTTATACTCAGCCGTATATTCTAATCAGCAAGCACAAGTACTTCTACTGGGGCTCTTAATCTGTAACGAAGGTTTTATTAACCTATTAGATTCCTAACGGGTCTTATTTAAGTTGAGACTTAGACCGGTTAATTTTAAGGAAAGGTTTACGGTTCAAAACGCATGATTAAGCGAAGACCGGAATAGAATGTGATTTAGACCCGACAAGTTTGGGGACTTGTATAATATGGGTACACTAAACACATTCTGGATTTTGAGGCAAAAATGATAAGGTCTGACCCGTTTTGGTCAATTTATGCAAACTAGTTACATAAACCGATCTGAACGCGAAATATGCGTAACGGTTAACCGTAAGAGTCATATACATGTTTCCTAAGTTAATATGCCTTAAACATGTTGTGATATCAGTAAGATACCTTCCGTTATGCCCAAAACGAGTTTAAAACCAATTTATGCCCCAGAGGGGTATTTTGGTCATTTTAAAGGTTATAAAAGAGGTTAAACATTGATCTGAGTTTTAGGTATGATTTAATCAGTAAAAATACTTAATTTAATAAGTTATATCAGTAGGGTATTGCTTATATGTGAAATTTATTGTTTATAATCAAACTATGCACCTAAGGGGCATTTTGGTAATTTCACATAAGGTTTAAAGGTCAAAACTGGAGATCTGAGTTTAAAACTTTTGCTTACTATTAAAGTATATAAATTTACTAAAAATATCAGTAGGTATCAAGTCTTATATATTTAAAATAGTTTTCATACATACTATGCGCTAAAAACGCGTAAAAAGGCGGTTTTAAGCGATTTCCGGGTTTTTAAAGGAAAGCCGATATTTTTATCATTTCAGAAAAGCTTAAAATATTTTATTTATCTTATAAAATCAGTAGCAAAAGGTTTGGGGTCAAAATGTTTTGTAAAACTCAATTTATAAGCCAAAAGGGCAAAACCGGCACTACGTGAAAAAGGGGCTACGGCCACACTTTTGGCAAAACCGCCCTGCCACACATTTGAAAAAATGTGTGGCCAAAGGTCATTTTTCACATTTTAAAACACCTTCAGCAACACATTTTATTATTGATGTGACCATTTATACCAACTCAGAACCTTTAGCTACACTTTTAACAAAAAAAATAGCCACAACATGAAATGTGTGGCCAAATGTGATCTATGGCCACAGATTTTTGTTTCATGTGACAAAAAACACATGTATTTGACACACTTTGTCACACTTTAAGAAAAAAACTATGACATATATTAGTCACTCTAGCAAACTGTGGCAAATTCTTATCTATGATCACAGTATTTGTTTTCATGTGACCAATAACATATGTATATTCAAAATCTTTAGTCACATTTTAAGTAAAAAATGTGACATTTATTAATCACACTAAAAAGTGTCGCCAAATGTGATCTACGGCCACAATATTTGTTTCATATGACAAAAGTAGATTTATTTGAAACCTTTAGCCACACATTAAGAAAAAACAGTCACACTAAAAAAGTGTGGCCAAATGTGATTTAAGATCACTTTATATGTTTGTAATGTGGCTAAAATCTAATACATATGGCCACGTATATTATTTTGTGTAACCAAAGGTTAGACAATAGTCACACTTAAAATTACAAAATTTTATATGGCTTTACATAAACATTCGTCACACCATCTTCACTTTGGTTATTTGGTGTGACAAAATCTTATCAAATGTCATGGAAAAAATGTGTGACAAAATGGTAAACTTACTACATCTTTTAAAATTCCCCCCAAAATACTTCATTCTAAAAATTAAACTTCCCCCCAAAATATTTCATTCTAAAATTTCCCTCCAAAATATTTATCATAAAACTTAACTTCCCCCCCCCCCCCCCCCAAATGTTTCATTCGTAACTTTCCTCTCAAATAATATTCTCGTTTTAAAAATTATTCCCTCCGTCCCATTAAAAGTGTCATATTTTGAATTTTCAAAGTCTTTATTTGTAACTTTGACCTTAGATAATTTTATTTGTGTTAGATAATACTTGATGAAAGTTATATGATTTGAGTGTGTTTTACAAGTGTTTCTATCGGGTTAATTTTCATCAAGTTTTATATGACACAAAAAATATATAATTAAAGTCAAAGTTTACAAATAAAGACTTTGAAAATTCAAAACAAGTCACTTTTAATGGGACGGAGGTAGTATATTATTTAATATTAAAAAACCCTCACTACATATCTAAAAATTCAACCTATTATTAAATATTATATACTCTAAACCTTCTAAATAATATGTTAATGTATGCATATTATTACGTTTAGATACGTTTTTAATGTATGTAAATTAATTATACCGGTATCGAATTTCCCGTATCGAATTCTTTTCGGTACCCATTTTTGGCGTTTTCGGTACTGGTACTTTCGGTTCAGTACGGTACCGGTATTTTACTCAAATTAATTTTCAAATACCAGTTCTGTACGACTGTACTCATATTTTATGAGTTTTTGTATCAGTATTTTCGGTATCGGTACGCCCGGTACCGCTATCAAGCTCATCCCTAATCATATATGTGTTAATAAACCATACTGGGCCTTAATGGATCACAATGGGCAATAACGGGTCATAGATGTGTTAATGGACAATGTTGGGCCTTAATGGATCACAATGAACAATAATACATCAAACATGTCTTAATGGACCATGTTAGGCCTAAATAGATCACAATGGCTAATAGTGGATCATGCATGTCTTACTGGACTGTATTGGCCCTTAGTGGATTACAATAGCTAATAGTGGATCATACGTGTTTTAGTAGACCATATTGGGCCTAAACTGACCACAATGACAAATAGTGGATCATATATATGTTAATGAACGATAGTGGGCCTTAGTGAATCACAATGGATAATAGTAGATCATACAAGTCTTAATGGACCATGTTGGGCCTTAATGGAGCACGATGGACAATAGTGGATCATATATGTCTCAATGGACCATATAGGGCCTTAATGGATCACATTGGCTAATAGTGAGTCATATATGGATTAATGAACCATATTGGACATTAATGGATCACAATGGACAATAGTGGATCATATGTATCTTAATGGACCATATTGGGTCTTAATGGACCATATAGGGCCTTAATAGATCACAATGGCTAATAATGAGTCATATATGGGTTATTGAACCATATTGAACCTTGATGGATCACACTGGACAATTGTGGATCATATGTATCTTAGTGGACCATATTGGGTCTCAATTGACCATGTTGGGCCTTGATGGATCACAAGTAGTGAATCATATATGGGTTAATGAACCATATTGGGCCTTAAAGGATCACAATAGATAATAGTGGATCATATATATCTTAATGGACCATATTGGGTCTTATGGATCACGATGAACGATAACAAATCATATATGTTTTAGTTGACCATATTGTGCCTTAAAGGATCATAATAGATAATAGTGGATCATATATATCTTAATGGACCATATTGGGTCTTATGGATCACGATGAACGATAATAAATCATATATGTTTTAGTTGACCATATTGAGCCTTGATGGATCGCAAGAAGTGAATCATATATGGGTTAATAAACCATATTGGGTCTTAATGGATCATAATTGCCAATACTGGATCATGTATATGTAATAACCATAATGAACCGTATTGAACCATATTGGGCCTTAACAGACAATAGGTTGGGAGGGCGGGAAACATGCTTGTGTCGATCTCACTGGTGTATCCCCCCTTGCCGGGTTCCGGGAAAATAGGTTTGTGGTGGGGCAAGCGGTACCGAAAGCAGAGTCAAAGAAGGTGGAAAAACACGCGAAAGCTTGTGAGGATAATCATCATACCTTTGTCCCCTTGGCGTTTGACACGTTCGGCTCCTTGGCGCCGGAGGCGGTTCGGTTCTTGGCTAGAGTTCAGCGTGTGGTCCACACAAATTTTCGAGCCCTCAAGGGCGAGACTTTGTTTTTAGTAGATTAGGGTTTTCTATTCAGAAAGGGATGTCGGCACAGTTTGTTGCTCGTCTACTTGCTATCCTTATGTAATTTGCCCTGTTGATTGGAATAAAATTTATTTTTAATTCAAAAAACAAAAAAAAAATATAATATTATTTTCTTTTATAAGTTTTTATTATTTTTCTATAAATATTAAAAAGGAACTTTAATTTTGATTCTCACAATTTACCTAAAAAATTCGTATATAAAAGATAAAAAATAAACTTTAATTTTCATTCCCACAGTTTTGCCTAAAAATTTCGTATTTCCCTCTATTTTCCTCACCATCTACCCAAAAAATATCTAATTCCCTCTATTTTCCTTAACCTATGTTTTGAACCCTAAATACACCTCCAAACAAAATCAGCCGCATACACCTTGTCTCTTCTGCTAGCGATAGGTATATCTTCGGTTGTTCTGCTCAATTCTTTGGTTATCTAAATTTCTAGTGTTTCAAGATGACAAGATCTGGTCAGCCTCACAGAAGATAGGGATTCAAACCCTATCTAATGTTCGTCACTTTGTATTGATAGGGTTTGGATCGAATTGTTGAATTGTTTGTCTGTCAAATAATCTTAATCGAAATTATTTGATAGATTGAAGAACAGGTGAGGTCGTGGTGGTGGCCGTGGATACGGGCGAGGTCGTGGTGGTGGCCGTGGATACGGGTGAGGTCGTGGTGGTGGCGGGTTAAATTGAGGCTCAAGCAAGAATGAACAATCATTTGGTAATAGAGGGTTATTTGGTGTTCAAGGTGTCATTGAGGAGTCTGATATTGGGAAAGGTTATGAGAGACACGATGGCGATGGTTCTCGTGGTGGTCGTGATGGCGGATTTGCTAATGAAGATGTGGAGGATGGAGATCATCCTCGCCGTTCATATGAACGCCGCAGCAGGAGAGGCTATGGGTATTTTTTTTTTCCTTTTTAGTCTGTTTAATACATTTTCGACTTTTTTTTATACTTGGAATGATCATTGGGTTTGAAATTCCTAAGTTCGTAAGTTATTTATTATTTCATGTATAGGAATGAATCTAAACAATACTACCTTCTAGTTCTGTATTATGTTCATTGTTGGATCAAAAACTCAGACCATTATATTAATATTTTCTTCTGGTATAGAGAGTATGGGACTGCCTAAACACATTAAGCTCATGTCGCTTGTCCTGGACATGCTGATTATTTCTAACAAAGATATTTACCAAGAGTGTGGTATATATTATGATGTATGTTTTAATAATTCCAAGAGTGTGCACTTGTGCCAGAACCTGCAAGTTCTTAATTATAAGGCATGTAATCTTTTTTTTTTTGGTGCTGGCAATCTGGCATATGACTTTTACCCATATTTAAACATAGCTTTTGACATAATGTTGATGCTTCAAATGCAACTTCTTCTTGTTCAGCAATCAACCTTTTAAAGGGGATCAATTTGGAAAGCCGTAACCTTGACCAAGATGTGAATTCATGTGGTAATAATGAGAAAGCAACTGATAAGAGAAACAAAGTTTTAGGAGTTCTTTTTCACGACTCCGTCGCCATGCCATGATAAGGTTTTCTATCTCTTTTTGGCCATGACGACATCCTGATTATTTTATTTGCTTTTTAATGTTATAGTATGATTAATTTGTATGAAAAAATCTGATAGCATTTATGCTATTGGAGAATCAACTCAGCTACGTTCAAGTAGACATGGGCAAAAAAGCGGTTTTAGGCATCTGCATCTTTAACTACACTTGTATAACTATTTCCGAGTATCAACTATTTTTCTATTATTGTACAGGACACCGTCTTGGGTTTTAAGAATCTGTTAATGGATAATGTGAAGTTGCAGATTTTTAAACAATGCTGCTTTGTATAGCAGTGCGATGAAGCATTCGCTGAATAATGTTATGCTGATATCAGGTTAAAGTGATATGTTATTTTATTTACCTTTTTAATGGATATTGTGGTTGTATACCTGTATATGGATTTTTAACGAATCTTAATTGCCGAGGTATGCCCTACTGATGATGAGTTAGGCCGGATATCAGCCTCTGAAGCAGATAAGATAGCCAATCATTTACTTCAAACTTTCTTCACTTTACTCGGATGAAAAGGTTCAACATAAGTGGTTCGTTTACTATGGTAACTGGTAAGTAGCTCTTATTTGTTGCCCTTTTTAGTCTCTTATCATGCTCAATTTAACAAATCGTTATGTTGATTCCAACTTGCTATTCATGTTATGAAGAATGTTCCAAGGTGTCAAAAAGAAATACACCATGCTTCTGGTTTTCGGTCTCTTTTTTTAGTTTGATGATATTTTTTTTTTAAGTTTCCATAACGATTGTAATAATGCAGTTGTGAATTGTTATCTTTGCACTTCACATACTTGGCCTAGGCCTATTGCATCAAAACTTGCTACAGATACTCCTCTTCTTACTGAACATTAGGGTGCTAAACGGGTCGTGTTCGCGGGTTCAACCCGACCTGAACCCGAAAATTTTACACGAACCCAACCCGAACCCGAAAATCGTATCATACATATAAACCCGAACATGACCCGATGTTTTGTTGGTTGACCCGAACACGACCCGCTCAACCCGAGTTTTTTAATTTTTTTTTCTAAAATTGATATATTAGAATTAAAATTTACTTAAAAAACACAAATGTATATAACACAATTATATATGAATTATAAAATCTTACGTTAATTTCTCCTTTTAATTTATAATTATGACATAAAATACACACTCTATTTAAATTATTACATAACATATATTGTAAAAAATATATAATATAATATAAATGTGTTAAATGGGTCAACCCGCCAACCCGACTGGGTTGACCCGAACCTGACCCGTTAACCTAAACGGGTTCGTGGGTTCAACCTGAAACTGACCCGAACCCATTTAGACTAAACCTAAACCCGCGAATTCCGTGTTAAGTTTGTGTCGTGTTTTCGGGTAATGTCATAAATTCACACCCCTACTGGACATTTATCCATCATTATATTTATACCATTCTTGTTTATTTTTTCTTTCTATCATTATCCATTTTGCTTGTAACGTATACTAATAATCTCTTCTATGTATCAACGCTTGTTCTTGATGCCCTCTTCCCTTCAGTTCTTGGTGGGATGTGAGCCATTCCTGGTGCATTTGGTTGTGGGAAAACAGTTATTAGTCAAGTTCTATCTAAGGTATTCTCAATAATTAGTTCTTCCTGACTCATTTGAATGATTAGACATTAATGTTGTTTTTATATACACTATTCTCCCTTCTATGCAGTACTTAAATTCAGACACTGCTGTTTATGTTGGTTGAGGGGAAAGAGGAAATGAAATAGCAGAAGTATATCCATTGAATATATTATTGTATTTTTTGCTACTTTTATAGATTCACTTTCGTCTTCATTGTTTTATAATAACTTTGCAAGTTCTCATGGATTTTCCTCAATTGACCATGACTTTGCCTAATGGCCGTGAAGAATCTGTCATGAAACGTAACACAGTTGTTGCCAATACATGTAATATGCCTGTTGCTGCTCGTGAGGCTTCAATTTATACAGGTAATGCACATGATAATTTAATTGCATGTTTAGTTCATTCGATAATTACCTTAGTTGTAATGTACATTACTATTTGTTAGCCTCATGTATTAGAAGTCTGAATTGATGTTTGTTTTGGTTTGGTTTTCATGATATATTAAAACTTTGAAGTTTCTGAACAGAGAAACCAATAAAGATGTTTAACTCCTATTCATGCACACATGTAGCGTAATGGATCATAATGTATTGCACAAGGAGATGCGGCTACTGTTGTTGCAAGTGATGCTAGAAGTGATGCAGGTTGAGACACAAGTGCTGCTAGGAGTGATGCAGGTTATGTTGCAGTTGCTGCATCATTTGTAGATTACATTTGATTAGAAGTTTATGTACTTAGTATTTGAATTGAAAAATTATGTATGAATTTTGGTTTATTATATTGTTAATATCATTAGTTTGTTTTTAGTTTTATTCATGTTTACTAGTGTTTTAGTTTTAGAAACATTTGATTATTTGAAATAAGATTTGCTAGTCATATGAAAATGGCCACGTAGAATCACAACTAGTATGTGTGGCCAAAGGATAGATAATAGTCACGTTTAAAATTACATAATTTCGTGTGGCTATAAATAACCGTTTGCCACACCACAATTATCTTGTCTTTTTGTCTGTGTGACGAAATGGTACCAAACGTTATGGGAAAAGAAAATTATGTGTGACCAAAGATTAGAAAATAGAGACACTTAAAATTACAAAATTTTGTGTCGCTATAAATAACCATTAGCCATACCATAATCTCTTTGTTTCTTGTTTGTGTGACGGAATAACACCAAACGTCATGGAAAAAAAGTTATGTGTGGCCAAATGTTAGACAATAGCTACGCGTAAAATCACAAAGTTTCATGTGGCTATACATATCATTTAACCACACTTTCATGATATTGTTTTTTTTTTTTTTTGTGTGACAAGATGATAACAAATGTCACAGGAAAAACAAATATGTGTGACCAAATATTAGACAATAGCCACACTTATAATTACAAAAGTGTTATGTGTCTAGTAAAAGTTTTTAGCCATGCTTATAGTAAATTCATGTGGCTATATAATAGAACCGGTCACACTCACAGTAAATTCATGTGGCTGTTGCTACCCTTTAGCTACATTTAATGGATAGAATGCTTGATTACAACAACTCTTTTTGCCACATTATTTTTTAATTGATGTGGCTAAAACAAACTTTTATGTGACTATATAATAGAAATGGCCACACTTACATTAAATTCATGTGGCTGTTGCTACCCTTTAGCCACTTATTGTACAAAATGTCTGATTCTAGCAAGAAATAGTGGTACCATTTAGCCACACTTTTAAGTTGCTATGGCCACTAAACATGATTGTGACCGTATGATACTTACGATGACTTGACCTTTGGTCACACTTGAGTTGGAAAAAAAAAGTGTGGCGAAAGGCGTATGGTCACACTTTTTTTGTGTGGCTGTAAGCCTTTTTTGACGTAGTGCGGCAATTACCGAATCAAGCATATAACCTTATGTTATGCTCAGCCTAAAAATAAATAAAAATCTTCAAAAATTACAAAATATTATTTTATATCAGTAGGTAAAAAGTTTGGTATCAAAAATTGGGTTTAGATAAGCTTTATGCTAATTACGCCGCTTAATTAATAAAAAGCTTTCTAATTACGCTATTGAGCATAACTCCTAATCTAGACCTCAAACTGATGTCAAATTTAAAGGACAAGTTTATAAATCAGTAACAAAGATTATTGTCCTCTTACATTTTCAAAATTCTCTTTTTAGGGTCAAAAGGGCATAACGGTCAATAGTTAGGCATATAACGGAAACTTGCAATGAATAGGATAACTAAGGATCCAGGTTGTATAACCTCAGAGGGTTATACTAACCTATAACCTGGTCCTAAAAGAATCCTAAGGCATATCTAAACTAAGCTAAATCGGGTCAGAACTGAAAGTCAAAGCAAAAGTCAACTTTTGCGACTTTCGGTTCCGAACCGAGCCTATACTTAGAATTGTCGGGTTGAACATGCTTAGACATGTTCAACTAATATTTACCAAGTTATTAAAGTGACAAAACTGATTTTATGACTTTTTTATTAATAGTTATGAGTTTTATTTAAAACTAACCCGTTTCACTTTAATTTGACCCGACAATTAAACTAAGTAAACGTGGTAATTAGGAGGTGCCCTTTTGAGGGTTTAACACCTACCTAATTACGGTCACGTAGCCATGTTCGTTGCGAACCATGGCTCAACCGTTTAAAAGTCAAAGCGTTTATCGAAACGCTTGACTTTTCGGCTATAACCGCTAAATAATTAAACTAAGCACGAAAGGGGACTTACAAGGGTCCAATGGGCTGAAGGAGGTTCTCAAAAAGGCTTAAGATCCTCCAGAAACCAGAGAGCAAAACAGAAAAGAATGAAAGTGCAAGTGAGAGCTAAGAACAAAGGGGTATTTATAGGTTTTTGAGGACCGTTAGGATCATTCCTCGATAACCATGATTAAATCTGGTCCGTACACATCATACCCACTGAATTGGGCAATTTATGGGTGCCCACAACAGCCCATAGATTGAATTATGCGAGTGAGAAAACCAGGAATGAAGGAAACCAGCAACAAAACAGCCTTCTGCAGCTGTTTCTGCATCTGTGCAGGCCTCGCGGCCCGCGTGAGTGTCTATGTGGCCTTACGCGGCCCGCCTGACAGTCCAGCCCAGCTACAGCAGTTTCAAATAATGACAGAAATGGTCCCAGTGAGCTCTTAAGGTTATTTTAGGCACATTTAAGGTCTGTTAACCTCATTTTAAGGCTCCACTAGGATGTTTAAACATAGGGGACATGAAACACGTTCAAAAACATGTCAAATGTCGGTTCGTTTGGCCGTACGGTCACGTTGTGCGTCTAATTACGACGAAACACGAACGAACGCTAAAAACGATCCAAACTATGCGACGAATGGGATTTTATCATTTCAAACACTAAAATAAAATATTTTAGTGCTTACATAAATTTTTGGAGGTCCGGATATATACAGAATGTAAGATATGCGCGAAAATGCAAACTTGTGCATATTTTGACACTTTTAGTCCCTGCATGGCTTAAAAGTTTATTTTTGCGCACTGAACACCTCTAAGCCCATACCTAAGTTATATAAAGGATAATTAGGGCATGTTTAACTCATGGTCATATTTCGGAAGGTCCGAATCATACAAATTAACATACTTTTGCAGTTTGACGCAAATAGTCCTTTAATCGCATAAAGTAGCGCGAAATGTTGTTTAATGATATCCAAGCCTTCCATGGCCCATAATGGGCATTCCCAAGCATGAGTTTATTTATTGTTACGCTCTCGATCGCTTAAATGATTACCAAAAGGCGTAGATTCAAAAGTTGACGCTTTAGGTCCCTCTATTGCGCAAACTTGCGCATCTCATCATTTATTAACATTGAAGCCTTATCTAATCCATATTAGGCATCCTTGAAAGTATTATAAAACATCATAATGCTTCGGGTTTGCTAAAAGGTCATTCAGAGGTGTAATTAAACATATTGACACTTTTAACCCCTTATATTTACAAAGTTGCGCGTAACGTCACTTAAAGGCATAAAAGCCTTGGACGGCCAACGATTGGCATTCCCGAGAGTATAATCAAATATCATGAAGCTCTTGGTTTGTTAAAAGGTCACTCAGAGGTAAGAATTAACATGTTGACGCTTTTAACCCTTTATTGCGCAAACTTTCAATTAATTACACAAACGGCTACACTTGATCAACAAGTGGCTCATTTGTGAATATAAAACCATAGAAGGTTATTTAGAAACTTATTTTAGGTATGTGAATACTTCCAGTTCTTTTGTAATTAATTTTTTTCGATTTTTCAAAAAATTAGTCCCTTAAATTCAAGGTTTGACTTTATTAGGGTTTATTACACGTGTCAATACATCATTGGACGTGATTTTACGAGGTGTTACAATCGCCGGCCAGAAAAACCTTAAGGGTTAATTGGCGATTAGATGGAAAATTTACCCGTAACAACAACGATAAATAAACCGGCCATAAAAATGTCAGGGTTAATCGACGTTTCTCTAGCGATTCCACAACAAAGACGAATATTTATCTTAACACCTTAAAGTGTTAACAGTAGGATTAACCAAACAGAAATATTAAAAAGAAAGTCACCTCACCGTAACAAATGGTCTACTAAGAAGAAGGCGGTCGCAAATCGCTGGAGAAAGTGGATGGGCTCGCAGTGAAAAGTGGAAATGGGAGGACGGTGGAGGGTTTTATACACCAAACGGTCATACAACACCAAAAAGCAAGGCACTACAACAATAAGCACAAAAATAAGTAAAGTATATAGTACAACACAAAAATGCCCAACCATGTTACAATTTAATTTAATAAATACTATATAAATAGGGGGTAACGTTCTGATACAAATGAGCCTTATCATACAAATTGGGCTTAACATAAGAAGTGTACGATGGACATTTTTTTTTTTTTTGCAATTTTTTCTATCTTCTCAAGCACGTATTTTAGTCTTAGAATCTAAAAAAATGTTTTTACATTAGTAGAATAATTATGTATTTACTCTAGAGTATCTATAATTACTAACTAGTGTAAATACAAGTTTTTTTTCTTTCAACATTTTGCAATTAAAGATCATATTTATGTATGAAAAATAATTCAAACAATAAACAATTCCTTCACTTCTCATATTAGGACCTACTTATATTTCGATTCTTACATCATAAATATGTATATTATATGCATAAAAAATCGTGAAACAAATTTGTTCCTTTGTTTTTGGGGTGTTCTATTTACACCCCCTTCTTTACTAATTACTCCCCCTACAAAATATCACATCCATCAATAACTTTTATTTTGTTTTTAGTGTTTTTTGTCTTTTAGTTGTCTTTTTTTAATTATTACTTATTTATTGTTTGTTTATTAGTTATTATTATAACTAAATAGTAAAAGAAGCATGCACTTTTTATTTATTTATTTATTTATTATTATTATTATTATTATTATTATTATTATTAGTAGTAGTAATGATATATTATGTATTATTACTCTTTAGTTGTTATAATTTATTAAATTATACTTATAGTTGTAACAAAAGCTATATAAAAATAAGTATTTTTTTACAAAACTAATATCATTTAATAATTTACATACCGATCTTTAATCTATAACAGAAAATGTAGCAGGTTGTGCTATCAAAAAATTATACATATTTTGACGTGATTCAAATATATTCTCCCAGCCAGCTGCATCATTTTCTCTCATTAATTTCCATAGGTTGTTTGTGCTGGCAATTGGATACTCTCATTGCAATTCTACCATTATAAAATGGTTACCATTCACGTGTGCCTCTCCAAAGCGAAAAACAAGTAGAACTGTTTCTTTTTTCTTGAGATAAAAAATGAACGATCACATTAAACTTGTTCGCAATCAAGAATCCTGCCTCTGGCATAATCATCCAGTGTTTTTCAGGTGCAACCCCCGATCCTGACCAAGCCAAGGACGTGAACACATCTTCTAATGAGCCTAAGAAAGCCTTACAACAACAACAACAACCATACCCAGTAAATCCCACAAATAGCAAAGCTACTTATAGGGTCTGGGGAGGGTGGGATGTAGACAGACCTTGCCTCTATCCCTAGGGATAGAGAGGCTGCTTCCAGAAAGACCCTCGGCTCCAAAACGAACAACATGCCAACACACCAAGTCAAATAATATAGAAATAGCATACAACATCATTTGGACATAATATAATGTAAATAGAAAGCCACCAATACCAAGAAAGTGATCAGAGTGACACAATATAATGTAAATCATGTATAATAGCATACAACATCATTTGGACATAAACACCAGAAGGCAATCACCGGTAAAGTCACTTTAAGAATAAGAAAGACCTACATCCCTAAAAAAACACCTAAGACCTTACTGCAATATCCTCTAGAAGTCCTTAACCCTAATCCTATGCCTCCACGAAGTCCTATCTTGGACCATGTCCTCAAAAAGATGCAACTCTAGTAAATCATGTCTAATCTGCTCATCCCAAGTCAGTTTGGGTCTGCCTCTTCCTCTCCTCCCCTCCACGGTAAGAGTTTCCACTACTCTAACTGGTGCCGACGTTTGCCTCCGCTTCACATGCCCAAACCATCTCAATCTCCCCTCCTTAATCTTATCTGATATACTAGCCACTCCTAATCTTTCCCTAAAAACCTCATTTCTTATCCGATCTAACCTCGTGTGTCCACACATCCACCTCAGCATCCTCATCTCCGCTACCTCCATCTTGCGCACTTGTGACTTCTTGATAGCCCAACAGTTTGTTCCATATAGCATAGCGGGCCTAACTGCTACCCTGTAAAATTTCCCCTTTAGTTTCGTTGGGAACCTCCTATCGCACAATACCCCACTGGCTGCCCTCCATCTACACCAATCCGCTTGTATGCGGTGGGTTACATCACTATCTATGTCCCCATCTCTTTGTACAAACGATCCCAAATACTTAAATTTAGTTGCCTGCGGGACCAATTGATCCTCAATGGTGATTTGGGTGTCATCGTCATCGGCTACACCACTGAAATCACAGTGTAGATACTCAGTCTTAGATCGACTAATCCTTAGGCCCTTGCCCTCTAAAGCTACGCGCCACTCCTCTATCCTCGCGTTCAGGCAATGTTTATTCTCTGCAATCAACACAATATCGTCTGCAAAAAGCATGCACCAGGGAACCGTCTCCTGAATCAACTTGGACAACCCATCCAAGACAACCGCAAAAAGAAAAGGGCTCAATGCTGACCCTTGGTGGAGTCCTACCTCCACAGGAAAAAAGTTTGTATCCCCTACAGGCGCGCGGACCCTAGTTTCCGTTCTTTCGTATGTATCCTTAATTATGTCTATATACTTCCCAGGTATACCTCGACCCTCCAAACTATCCCAAATCAGTTGCCGTGGGATAGTGTCATATGCCTTTTCAAGGTCGATAAACACCATATGTAAATCTTTCTTCTTCGCTCTGTATTTTTTCATCAATCTCCTTAGAATATGTATCGCTTCTATAGTTGACCTCCCTTTCATGAATCCAAATTGGTTTACTGAAACCTGAGTTTCTCTTCTAATTCTAGTTTCCATTACCCTCTCCCAGAGCTTCATAGTGTGACTTAACAGTTTGATTCCTCTGTAGTTCCCACAACACTGAGCGTCTCCTTTATTCTTGTATAAAGGCACCACTACACTACTCCTCCACTGATCTGGCATTTTTCCAGTCTTGAAAATACGATTGAACAAAACTGTTAACCATCGGACTCCTTCTTCCCCCAAACACTACCATACCTCAATCGATATGTTGTCCAAACCCACTGCCTTGCCTCTTCTCATCTTCCTAAGTGCCATCCTTACCTCTTCATGTGTGATCCTCCTGCAGTAGCAATTATTCTGTTGTCGCATTTGAGTCATGGGATTGCTGCTAACTTGTTGGTATGCCCTACTGTCGTTGAAAAGATTATGGAAGTAGGTTTTCCATCTCAACTTAATGTCATGTTCCTTGACTAAAACACGTCCATCCTCTCCTTTGATAAACTTTACTACTCCTAGATCTTGTCTTCTTCGCTCACTAGCTTTGGAAATCTTGAACATATCATGCTCCCCCTCTTTTGTTTCCAAACCTTCATACATTTGTTTGTAGGCTGTGTTTTTTGCCTCGGTCACCGCCTTTTTCACTTCCTTTTTTGCCTTCTTGTAAATCTCCTTCACCCTCAGTCGTTCCTCCTCATCAGTGCACCTCAAAAGATATCTAAAACGATGTTGCTTATCCTTAATTTTGGTATGCACATCTTCGTTCCACCACCAGGACTCCTTATGCCCACTCATCTTTCCTGTTGTGACCCCTAGCGTCTCATTCGCCACTGTAGTGATCGTAGTCGCCATAGCCTCCCACATCCGGTTTGCGTTGTCACCTAGTTGCATCGTTGTCATCGAGTTGACTTTATCTCTAAACAACATAATTTTTTATCCCTTCAAGTTTCCCCAACATAAGAAAGCCTTAGTGTACTTATTTCTAAACTCGAGTAGCTCTTCCATCAGTGATCTCCGGATAAATAACCATTCATCTTCACCGTACCCGAGAGCAGAAGCTGTCGCCCGAAACCCACAATTTCCATCACCTAATACGTTATGTATGCATGTAACCTACGCATGGAAGATTTTTGGAATTAGATGAATATATTTGTGTATCACTTGTGATGCTTGATCTTGGTTCAACCCCATGAAGTCATAGCCCGGCGCACTTGTAGCGTTGGCGAAAGAACTTTGTCCCAGAATATCTTGGTTCAACCCCATGAAATCATATCCCGGTGTGTTTAAAAGGTTGGCAAAAAAACCTTGTCCGTCAGTATATTGATTTATGAACGGACTTGGTTCACTAGGCATTTGATAGTTCACGTCTGGACTGATGTGACCAACATAATCATTATGGTCCCTCAATGAACTTTCTGTAGCAGCCTCTAGATACCCGAATGAACTATGTCTCCAAGGCTCTTGAGTGTAATCATGATCTTGGAAGTCCACAAATGAACTATGCCTGGCAGGTTCTTAAGTGTAATCTTGCTCTTGATAGTTCGTAAATGAACTGTGCCTTGCAGGCTCTTGAGTGTAACCATGATCTTGGGAGTTCCCAAATGGACTGTGCCTTGAAGGCTTTTGGGAGTAGCTTCGTTGAAGATGAGGTTTAGCAATTACAGGGTTCAGTTTTTTTTTTTGTTGTTTGGATTTTGTAGTTGGTCGTCCACGAGTATTTTCTTTAACATCATGTTCTTCAACAAAAGGTACCGATATCGAAATATACGGTACGAAAAAAATCAATTTTATAACAAGTACAAATATTGTTAACACTATCGTTCAAATATTCGATAAGTTTTATTAAAAACCGAGTTCGTTTAAATTTTTTTTAATAAATATTTTTTATTCGAATAAATATTTTTAAAATAATAATAATAATTACTATTATAATAATAATAAATAATTACTACTAGTAAATAATAATAATAATTAAAAAGACAACAAAATGTCAAAAAAAAAAAAAACAATTAAATGTTGATTTATGATGTAATGATGTGATGTTTTTATAGGGGATATAGTTAGTAATTAGAGGGGTGTATTTAATAGCACCCTTGTTTTTATTAATCATTTACTGACACACGTGTAGATAATATAAACAACACACCAACACTTAGGGGTAAGATCAAATAAAAAGTTTATTTTGCCTAAGTAGGATGAGAAGGAATCTTAACCATTCATTTTTCAAATCAATGGTTAAGATGAAAGTGTAGGAAAAAGGAGGAGTGCAAAGGTATCTTGGAAAAATCCTATTTATGGACTTTCTCTCTCCACATGCAAGACACATGCATATTCCACCCCCATTTTTTAAACGTTCATGACTTTTTTATACGAAATTATTTTTTCATAAAAATTTCACCATAAAATCGAGCGTCTTTTTATCTTTAATTTGAGTACCATATTGCTATATAAAATATGAAGACTAAAAAAACCCACTAAAATATGTTGTATTTCTATGTTGTATAACATTTTTTTGTGCTGGATTTTTGTACTATATTTTTGTGCTAAATTTTTTGTGCTGAATTTTTTTGTCTTAAATTTTTTTTCTTAATTTTTTGTGCAGGATTTTTTTGTACTACATTTTTTTTGCTGAATTTTTTTGTGCTATATTTTTTTGTACTAGATTTTTTTGTTCTATATTTTTTTGTACTATATTTTTTGTGCTATATTTTTTTACTAGATTTTTGTGTGCTTGATTTTTTTGTACTAGATTTTTTGTGCTATATTTTTTTGTACTAGATTTTTTTTGTTGTATTTTTAAAAAACAAAAGGGTTGCCACATGTCATTTTCACTCCTATTTAAAAGGACCAAAATGCCCTTCATTCATACTTATTAGGAGTGCCACATGCTATCATCACAATCCTTCTTAGGCTACTTAGGCAAAATCCACTTTTTAGTGGATCCTTCCCCCCAACACTTAACATACATATGTGTAACTCTATACATAAATGAAATTTATACGTATATATCTTTTTATGAATTTCAAAATAAATAAATAAATATTTCATTTCAACGTCCTTTGATTTTTAAAATGAACTTTTAATTCCGTACAACTTGAATTAGTTCCCAACAATCACGATACTTGAAATCTAATTAATAAACATTAAGACACGTTTTTATTACTATTCTTGATACGTAGGCAACTAATTTAAATTATCCCTTTATATTGTTAGTTTACCGTTTACGCCACGTCAACTAATTGAATGAATATATAAGATAAGTTACGATATAATAGGAAGTTTATTTAATTAGGAAGACTAATAAGTAATATTGGCAATCAATTGATTTAATCAAGTGCTAAGATTAAATGAGGAAAATTGAAGGGAAGAAAAGAGGCGCGTGGGTTTGCGTAAGGGCATAGTAGTCAATACAGGACAATAGTTTCTCTCTCCTTCAATCCCCCTCCATTTTTTAAATGTTAATAACTTTTTCATACAACAAATTTTTTTTTATGAAAATTGCACAAAAAAAAACTAGCGTTTTTTATCTTTAAAACGAATATACTATTGCTATATTTTCAAAAAAAAAAATCGAAATCCCAGTTGCGTAAAACGCATTGGAAAAAAACCCAGTTGCGTAAAACGCAATGAAAAAAGAAGTAAAAATGACTTTTTTTTTTAAAACGCAATGCACAAAAAACACAAAGAAATATATTATTTGTAAAATGCAATGGCCAGAAACCACTTAAAAATGTTTTTTTTTCTAAAAGGCAATGAACTGAAAACACATAAAAATGTGTTTTACCTAAAACGCAACGCACAAAAAACACAAAGAAATGTCTTATTTGTGAAACGTAATGGCCAGAAAACACTTAAAAATGTATTTTTTTCTAAAACGCAATGAACTGAAAATACATAAAAATGTGTTTTACCTAAAACGTAATGCACCAAAAACGCCAAAGAAATTTCTTGTTTCTAAAAAGCAATGGCCAGAAAACACTTAAAAATGCCTTCTTTCTAAAACGTAATGGACTGAAAACACATAAAAATGTGTTTTACCCAAAACGCAATGGACTAAAAACGCTTCAAAAATGTGTTTTTCTAAAACGCAATGACCAGAAAACACTTAAAAATGTCTTATTTTTAAAACACAATGGCCTAAAAACAGAAAAGAAAGTGTTTTCTCTAAAACGCAGTGGACTGAAAACACATAAAAATGTGTTTTACCTAAAACACAATGACTAAAAACACTTCAAAAATTGTCTGAACCAGGAAGTAGAGATCAAAAACTGTCTACGAAATGAGCCAATTTCCAAAAAATTTAAGTTTCTGATGCAGTTTTATTAAAGCAATTTAATCAGAAAAATTTAAGTTTTTGATGCAATCTACGAACCAGGCAGCTCGACCCCAGCCAGGGGCTGCCGCCCTTTAGACCCTGCTCCCAGGGGCGCTGCCCCCGGGCCCCCGTCAAGATCGTAAAACGAAATGACTCAATTTAAAAACCCAGATCGTAAAAATGCAATTCAAAAATTTCTTACATTGATTGAAGCCTATTTCTTCAACGATTGACGAAATTTGAATGATAGAAACACTTATCAGCGATCGAATTGAACAGATCGAGTGATTCGCTTCAAAATCACAGGAAAAAAATGAGATATTGTATGAAGTTAAACTGGATTTCTTAAAAAAAATTGAAGAACATGTTGATTGGGTGTTTGAATCATTGATTGTTGACGAAAATCACACTATAATGTAGTGATTAATGAGATAGAAACTGAAGAAAAGGTTGAAGATGGTGGGTTTGAAAATGGTGGGTTTTGAAGTTACTGGAGAGAAGAAGGAAGAATAAAGGATACGATTGACTAAATTATCCATCCTCTTTATTTTAAATTTTGTCATATGTCATAATCCTATTGCTTATTATACTTTCTATTCAAAATAAACTTCATAATTCATCCTCCCCAACAATAAGATAAGATGGCTTTGGGGTTGCCATTTTCTTTTGGGTTTCTTTGTTGAAAATAAAGTGATTTTAAAAGTATATATCAGAGCTAGAAATATATAAACATATACATACCTTCTTTTAATACTTACTTTTAAATCTCATAAAATATTAATCACTCTACAAACTAAGGGGCTGTTTGGCTAGGCTTATTTTGGAGACTTATTTATTTATTGACTTTTTGAAAAGTAAATAAGTCATAATGGAGTGACTTATTTACTTATTTCTCTCACATAATAAGCTAACCCAAATACCTTTTAACTTTTCAAAAAGTCAATAAGTAAATAAGTCACTAACCAGACTACTTTCAGGCATTTGGTGGATAATCTTTGACAGATCAGCGATAATTTCTACTTTTAAAATTTTTACCAGTTTGTCGATAATCTTCGTTAAGAACTTCATCAGCAATAATCAATTTTCAAGAAATATCATCATTTTGATCAATTATTTTTAGTTTTTCTATCACTTAAGCATCCACAAACTAATATCATCTGTATTATAGTACCAATATCACTTAAGCATCCACAATAGTATGATAAAGATAAACGTGAATCATGCCACAAAACCAAGGCGCAGCTTTGTGGGGCGGGAGTGGGCGGCCGACCCCCTGAACTTTTCACTCAGTAGTGGAGGGTATGCAGTTTTGGTATAGAAATTTTTAGGTATATATATATACGTTTTTTACCCCCCCCCCCCCCCCCCCCCCGGTTTTATAGAAATTTTTGGTATATACGTCTCCGACCCCCCGGTCGTAAATCTCAAGCTTCGTCACTGCACAAAACAACTAAAAACAATCTTCTTATCGTCGGCTTTCTCATCTTTGAAGATTCTTGATGAGTTTTTCGTCCGGCGTCGATAGGGTAAGCATGAGTGGATCAATGGAATCCAACAAAAAATTTGTATAATTGTTTTGTTAAATTATATGGATAATTAATACACCTTTGAATTTGTCCAATAAAATAAAAACTGTTCATCAGGTTCGTGAGTATTTATGTTCTATACAACTAAGTTGTTTCCATGGGTCAAGTTATTCTACAAAGGCTCCTAATTGTAAGAAGTGTAAGAAGGATTTATAGAGCGATAAGTGTCCATAACCTAAAATTAAACCTACTACATCTCCATCCAAAACCTAAACACCCACCCCACCACCACCCTCATCGGAATTTTTTTTAGTGGCTTTTTTTAGGAGCCTTTGTACACTTCTTACAATAAAGAACCTTTGTATTTGATCCTAATCCTTGTTTCCATAACATAATCTTAATACTTCATTTTGTTCAGAATAAAGGTACTCGAGGCTACATGGTTTCCAACATCGGCTTGATCAGTTAATGCAGCAACACCGTCGCTTAACTTAGGTGAAAATGGGTGAAGTGAATTGAGTACTTCTTCACCACCACCCAAATGAAATGGGTACTTTTGTTTTATGAATGTAAATAAAAGTGAGGTGTAACAATTTAATTGTTTCTTTAAAATTGGGTTGTGTGTAAATACCCTAATACTTTAACTTTTACCATGTGGAAGTGACCCACCTTAACAAACACCACGATACCATTGTGCTATAAGCATTTGACATATGGTATTATGACGTATTGAAGAAGATGCATGAATCATTGTTTTGCGATAAGTACACTGACAACGAAATGATTAAATTCAATTCAATACATAATAGAAGATGCATGAATCCATGTTACAATAAATGCATGATTTTTGTCAATGTTTCATTTAGACTTGTGCTTTCTATGCGTATCCTCCACACACACACACAAAAAAAAAACAAAAAAAAAAAAAAAAAAAAAACATGCATGTTTACTTTCTTTTGAATAACAATTCATTTGTTACCGTTATTGATTGTTTGAATCGAATTTAAAAGCTCAACGTTCAATTCGTACTAAATTCCAATAACGAATTCGCATTGTGGTTTTGAATATTCAAATCAGATCCTCATCCACACGAAATTCTAAATTCGGTTTTCCAATTGAATTCGAAGTTATGAATTTCAAAACACATTGACACTATATAGGTGTGGTTTTAGAATGAACACTAGTGTATTTGTGAACTGAGTGAACAAATCCTGTGTTACACCCCGACTTTCCACGTATGACCGGTGGGCCCGGTGGGGGAGTATCGTGACGTGGTTGGTAACGTTACAGTCAAACAATACAATATTTAAATGCACAGCGGAAGCAAAAGATAGATATATATTTCAACTTTAATAAATTGTAATATCATGTATCACAAACAGTTGAAAAATAATCCACAGAATGATCAAAAATAAATAGGAAACAGTAGTTCAACAGACGTTAGGCATCTTAAGCTTGCGAGACTCTTTATTAATGCTAAGGAGAAATCCAGCCTATTACGAGTAGTACCTGCACTTAATCTTTTTGGGAAAATACGTCAGTTTACACTGGTAAATACAATTAACCGACTCATTTTAAAAATGATTAAAAATTGATTTGAATGCACGTGGCATAAACATTTTATAACTTGGGATAATTATTTAAATATATAAACTTGTAAAAGGATTACATGTTCCTTATGCGTTCAGTAGCCCGGTTCGTGCCGGGTTAAAGATCAATAGACACACCACATTATTTATTTATGCACTGACGGGTGTACGCCTACACCCCGCGCTTAGGTCGTGGCCATTTCGTAAAATGATGCCGAGAATATCCGGGACATGGTCATTAACCCCCCAAAGGCGTTAAGCAAACAAAACATATTTTTAAACGGGTCATCTCGATAATACTTAACCACCAAACGATTAAGGTCGAGTGCCCGACCAAGCGGTATTTTATATACCGTACCCCAAGCCCGTATAAGGGAAAATAAGTTAAAAGTATTTACCTTTGCAACTATAATTCACAAACAACAAATGCAAGTAGCTTTTACTGGTCCTCCTATTCTGGAACGAAGGTTTATAATAACCTATTAGAATCCTAACGGGTCTTTAATTAAGCCTAAACTTAGACCGGTTAGTTTTAAAGATACGGTTCGTACGCACGATTAAGCGAAGACCGGAATAGAATGTGATTTAGACCCGAAAAGTTTGAAGACTTGCCTTATATGGGTAATCTAAGCACATTCTGAATTTTGAGAAAAAACCGATAAGGTTTGACCAGTCTCGGCTAATTTATGTAAACTAGTTACATAAACCGAACCGAACGGGCAAGAATCGTAAAGGGTAACCGTAAGAGCCATATACAGGTTTCCTAAGTTAATATGCCTCAAATATGTTGTGACATCAGTAAGATATATTTTATTATGCCCGAAACGAGTTTAAACACAAACTATGCCCCGTAGGGGCATTTTGGTCATTTTCAAGGTTATAAAAGAATTTAAGTATTTTCCTGAGTTACAGGTCTGATGTAATCAGCAAAAATGCTCAATTTAACAAGTTATAACAGTAGGGTAAAGTATATATGTGAAATTTATCAATTATAACCAAACTATGCACCGTATGGGCATTTTGGTAATTTCACATAAGCCGAAAAGCTCAAAACTGAAGTCTGAGTTAAACAACTTTTGCTTACTGTTAAAATATTATAATTTACCTAAAATATCAGTAGGTATCAACCCGTGTATGTTTAAAATAGTTTTAGTACATACTATGCGTTAAAAACGCTTAAAAAGGCGATTAGAAGCCGTTTCCGGGTTCTATATAGAAAGCTGATATTTTTATTATTCTGGAAGGTTTAAAATAATGTATTTATCCTATAAAATCAGTAGCAAAAGGTTTGGGGTCAAAAAGATATGTAAAACTCATTTTATAGCCCAAAAGGGCAAAACCGACAATTACCGGGTCAAGCTTATAACTCTAAGTTATGCTCAGCCTAAAATTAATTAAAAATCTTCAAAAATCCCAAAATAATATATTACATCAGTGGGTAATAAGTTTGATATCAAAAAGTAGGTTTAAATAGGCTATACGCTAATTATGTCGTTTAATCACTAAAAAGCTTTCTAATTACGCTAATGAGCATAACTCTCAATCTACACCTCAAACTGATGTTAAATTTTGGGTGCAAGTTTATAAATCAGTAACTAAGGTTTCTACTCTTTTATATTTTCAAAAATCACGTTTTATGGTGAAAAGGGCATAGTGGTCAACATATAGGCAATTAACGGAATTATGCATATTAATTGGATAACTAATGAACCATGGTGTATAATCATAGAGGGTTATACTAGCATGTAACCTGTTCCAATTAGAGCTCTAAGGCATTTCTAAAACATGCTTAAACGGGTCAGAACTGAAAGTCAAAGCAAAAGTCAATTTATGCGACTTTCGGTTCCGAACCGGGTCTCTACTGAAAATTGTCGGGTTAAACATGTTTAGACATGTTCTTATATTAATTACCAAGTTATATTAATGATCAAATAGGTTGTATGGGTTCTACATTGCTAATTATGCATAAATTGGAAATTAAGCATTATGTTGACTTTTTAATAACAAGTTTGACCAGACATTTGACCTAGTTAGAGTGGAAATCAGAGGGTGCCCTTTTAAGGGTTTATTCCCACATAATTACCAACTTATAACTACTTTCAATTCGACTATTCACTGGACCATCAATGATTAATCGTTAAGTCAACCGTTAATTACGACGATTTGACTTTTAAGCTAAAACTAAGTAAAAACTCAACTAAGAAAGGTTAAGCATACTTACTGAAGTCCTATGCACGATTAGTGATCACTTGAGTCTGCTTTGGAGCTCCAGAAATGATCAGAAATGCAGAAGTGAGGTGTGATCAAATGGTTGCAACTTTGGCCCTTTATATTGTGCTTAAAATCTCATAGATTGTTGACAAACAAGTCTATCATGTGCCCCTGATCACCCACAAGTGTCCCAGTGGTCTAAAAAGCAAGTAGGGGTCGTCCAAAGATGTGGAAAATAGATTATAAGTCGGTTACAAGCTTAAAACAGACAACAGCCGAATTTTCAGTCGTTGGGCCACCCTTACGGACCGTAAGGGTTGTGGCTTACGGACCGTAAGCCCTTTGCAGAAGGTGAAAAACTTGACCTTTCAAGCATCCGAACAGGCAACCATGTTTTACGAATTTGGGACATGAATTATCAGTTTTGGGCCTCAACAACATGCTTGAACACCCTACCATTTTGCAATGTTTTATTGAATCCTTTTGAAAGTGCCGTAAATGAAGGTTTATCGTGCATTTCTTCGTAGGAGGCCACCCTTGCAATTATGATTCAATTATTGCTAGAAAACACCGGATTTGAATATATACCAGATGTTTATTAGTCTTGGGATTCATACTGAGGTCGTTCAGAGGTGTAAATTTAACATGACGACACTTTTAAATCCTGTCGTACATCTTTAATTGGATCCGGGTTTAATAATATTTTTGTCTTACATGACACGTGTCTTTATTCTATTGAACACGAATTTTCGAGGTGTTACATCCTCACCCCCTTAAAAGAAATCTCGACCTCGAGATTTACTGAAATAAATGAGGATATTTTTCTTTCATTGTGGACTCAACCTCCCACGTGTACTCGGGACCTCTACGGGCATCCCATTTTACCTTTACAATAGGCACATGCTTCCTTCGAAGCTTCTTAACCTGTCGATCCTCGATCGACACAGGTTTTACAACAAACTTCAAGCTCTCTTCTATGTGCACATCTGTATGTGGTATGACTAGTGATTCCTCAGCGAAACACTTCTTCAGATTGCAGATGTGGAACACATTGTGAATACCACTGAGCTCTTCAGGTAATTTTAACTTATAGGCAACTGATCCGACCCGTTCGATGACCTCGAAAGGTCCTATGCATCTCGGGCTTAATTTGCCTTTCTTACCAAATCGCATCACTCCCTTCCAGGGTGATACTTTAAGCAACACCTTGTCACCTACCTCGAAGTTAAAAGGTTTACGCTTGAAATCTGCGTAGCTTTTCTGCCTATCTCGGACAGCTTTCAGGCGGTCACAAATCTGGACAATCTTGTCCGTCGTTTCAAAGACTATTTCCGGTCCTGACAATTGGACATCTCCAACTTCCGCCCAACAAACGGGCGTTCTGCACTTTCTACTGTATAAGGCCTCGAAGGGCGCAGCCTTAATGCTGGTATGCTAGCTATTGTTGTAGGAGAATTCGATCAATGGTAGGTGGTTATCCCAACTACCACCTAAGTCGATCACACATGCACGAAGCATGTCTTCCAACGTTTGGATTGTACGCCCACTCTGTCCGTCTGTCTGAGGATGGTAAGCCGTACTGAAATTTAAGCGCGTGCCCAAAGATTGTTGGAAACTCTTCCAAAAATGTGACGTGTATCTAGTATCTCTGTCAGAGATAATAGACACAGGTACGCCATCTAGAGCTACAATCTTATCTACGTACAGTTGGGCTAACATGTCGGAGCTATAGGTCTCCTTGATGGGTAGGAAATGTGCTGACTTAGTCAGTCTATCCACTATCACCCATATCGTATCATTTCCTTTCCTTGTTTTTGGCAACTTGGTGATGAAATCCATCGTCACCATTTCCCACTTCCATGTGGGAAGTTCAGGTTGTTGTAGCAAACCTGACGGTTTCTGATGTTCTGCTTTGACTTGCGCACACGTCAAGCATTTAGCTACATAGGTGGCTATAGACTTCTTCAAGCCTATCCACCAAAAATTTGCTTTCAAATCCTGGTACATCTTATCAGCTCCAGGATGAACGGAGTATTTAGAAATGTGGGCTTCCTGGAGGATGACATCTCGAAGTCCTCCATAAACTGGAACCCATATTCGTCCACTCAATCTCAGAATTCCGTCCTTGCCAAGAGATAACTGCTCCTCAGTTACCCCTAGCTTTTCATTAGGATAGTTAGCTTCCAACACAGCTTCCTTTTGTGCAGCTAACAACCTTTCATTCAAACTGTTCTTTATTTCAATGCTCTTGGCATTGATTCGGATGGGCTTCGCCCTTTCCTTTCGACTTAAGGCATCGGCGACTACATTCGCCTTGCCGGGATGGTATCTGATTTCACAATCATAATCATTCAAAGTCTCCATCCAACGGCGCTGCCTCATGTTTAAATCCTTCTGATTAAACAGGTGCTGGAGGCTCTTGTGATCAGAATAGATCACACACTTGATACCATATAAATAGTGCCTCCATAGCTTCAGTGCAAATACAACGGCACCCAACTCCAAGTCATGGGTGGTGTAATTCTTTTCATGCACCTTTAACTGACGTGAAGCATAGGCAATAACCTTGCCTTTCTGCATAAGCACACACCCCATGCCAGTGTGGGATGCATCGCAGTAGACTACGAATTCTTCGGTACCTTCAGGCAATGTTAGTACAGGCGTGTTGCTCAGCTTCTGCTTAAGGATATCAAAGGATTCTTGTTGCTTGGGTCCCCAGTCGAACTTAATCTTCTTCCTATTCAAAGAAGTTAGGGGTGCAACAATCCTTGAAAAATTTTCGATAAAGCGCCTGTAGTATCCTGCCAATCCCAAGAAACTGCGAATTTATGTGGGTGTCTTCGGCTCTTGCCAGTTCATAACTGCTTCCACCTTAGCGGGATCCACTTAGATACCATGCTCACTAACCACATGTCCATGGAATTGGACTTCTCGAAGCCAAAATTCACACTTTGAAAATTTGGTGTAGAGTTTCTCATGATGTAGAAGTTTAAGAATACAGCGAAGGTGTTTCTCATGGTCAGCTTGGTTCTTCGAGTAGATGAGAATGTCGTCGATGATGATGATGACGAATTTGTCTAAGTAAGGCTTGCAGACGCGATTCATGAGATCCATGAACGCGGCAGGTGCATTAGTGAGCCCAAAAGGCATCACTAGGAACTCGTAATGACCATAACGAGTCCCAAATGCAGTTTTGTGTACGTCTTCATCTCTAACCTTCAGTTGGTGGTAGCCTGACCTCAAGTCAATCTTCGAGAAATAACTTGCCCCTTGCAATTGATCGAACAAATCGTCGATCCTGGGCAAAGGATACCTATTCTTTATTGTGACCTTATTAAGTTCACGGTAATCGATGCACAGACGCATCGGTCCATCCTTCTTTTTGACAAACAAGACTGGCGCTCCCCAAGGAGACGAACTAGGTTTAATGAAACCTTTAGCTAGCAATTCATCTAGTTGTGCTCTCAATTCCTTCATCTATGTTGGTGCCAACCTGTAAGGCGCTCTAGCAACAGGTGCTGCTCCAGGGATGATGTCAATTCTGAATTCCACTTGCCTTTCTGGTGGTAAACTAGGTAGTTCTTCAGGAAAAACCCCAGGGTATTCAGAAATGACGGGGATGTCTTCTATTTTAGGTTTCGGCTCATCAATAATCACTTGTGCCATGTAGATGACACAACTCTTCTTCAAACACTTAGAGGCCCTGAGCATAGTCACTTGGTCAGGCAATCCATACCGGGTATCTCCCTGAATGGTAAGTGATTCGCCAGACGGAGTCTTGATCACCACTTGCTTTTTATTGTAGACAATCTGGGCCTGGTTACGAGATAACCAGTCCATGCCTAAAACGATGTCAAAACCGGCTAACTTCAAAGGAAGTAGGGACAAAGGAAAAGAGTGGTTCTTAATGGATATGAAACATCCATCTAATATGGTTGAGGCGGTTTCTAAGGTGCCATCTGCTAATTCCACCTCATACTTCACTCTTAGGGTATTAACAGGTAAATTCAGCAATTTGCAAAACTTATTATATACAAATGATTTATCAGCTCCTAAATCAAAAAGCACTCTTGCATAAACGTCATTTATAAGGAATGTACCTGTGAGCATAACTCTCAATCTACACCTCAAACTGATGTCAAATTTTGGGTGCAAGTTTATAAATCAGTAACTAAGGTTTCTACTCTTTTATATTTTCAAAAATCACGTTTTATGGTGAAAAGGGCATAATGGTCAACATATAGGCAATTAACGGAATTATGCATATTAATTGGATAACTAATGAACCATGGTGTATCATCACAGAGGGTTATACTAGCATGTAACCTGGTCCAATTAGAGCTCTAAGGCATTTCTAAAACATGCTTAAACGGGTCAGAACTGAAAGTCAAAGCAAAAGTCAATTTATGCGACTGTCGGTTCCGAACCGGGTCTCTACTGAAAATTGTCGGGTTGAACATGTTTAGACATGTTCTTATATTAATTACCAAGTTATATTAATGATCAAACAGGTTGTATGGGTTCTACATTGCTAATTATGCATAAATTGGAAATTAAGCATTCTGTTGACTTTTTAATAACAAGTTTTACCCGACATTTGACCTAGTTAGAGTGGAAATCAGAGGGTGCCCTTTTAAGGGTTTATTGCCCACATAATTACCAACTTATAACTACTTTCAATTCGACTAATCACTGGACCATCAATGATTAATCGTTAAGTCAACCGTTAATTACGACGGTTTGACTTTTAAGCTAAAACTAAGTAAAAACTCAACTAAGAAAGGTTAAGCATACTTACTGAAGTCCTATGCACGATTAGTGATCACTTGAGTCTGCTTTGGAGCTCCAGAAATGATCAGAAATGCAGAAGTGAGGTGTGATCAAGTGGTTGCAACTTCATCCCTTTATATAGTGCTTAAAATCTCATAGATTGTTGACAAACAAGTCTATCATGTGCCCCTGATCACCCACAAGTGTCCTAGTGGTCTAAAAAGTAAGTAGGGGTCGTCCAAAGATGTGGAAAATAGATTATAAGTCGGTTACAAGCTTAAAACAGACAACAGCCGAATTTTCAGTCGCTGGGCCACCCTTACGGACCGTAAGGGTTGTGGCTTACGGTCCGTAAGCCCTTTGCAGAAGGTGAAAAACTTGACCTTTCAAGCATCCGAACAGGCAACCATGTTTTACGAATTTGGGACATGAATTATCAGTTTGGGGCCTCAACAACATGCTTGAACAGTTAGGTACCCTACCATTTTGCAATGTTTTATTGAATCCTTTTGAAAGTGCCGTAAATGAAGGTTTATCGTGCATTTCTTCGTAGGAGTCCTCCCTTGCAATTATGATTCAATTATTGCTAGAAAACACCGGATTTGAATATATACCAGATGTTTATTAGTCTTGGGATTCATACTGAGGTCGTTCAGAGGTGTAAATTTAACATGACGACACTTTTAAATCCTGTCGTACATCTTTAATTGGATCCGGGTTTAATAATATTTTTGTCTTACATGACACGTGTCGTTATGCTATTGAACATGAATTTTCGAGGTGTTACATCCTCACCCCCTTAAAAGAAATCTCGACCTCGAGATTTACTGAAATAAATGAGGGTATTTTTCTTTCATTGTGGACTCAACCTCCCACGTGTACTCGGGACCTCTACGGGCATCCCATTTTACCTTTACAATAGGCACACGCTTCCTTCGAAGCTTCTTAACCTGTTGATCCTCGATCAACACATGTTTTTCAACAAACTTCAAGCTCTCTTCTATGTGCACATCTGTATGTGGTATGACTAGTGATTCGTCAGCGAAACACTTCTTCAGATTGCAGATGTGGAACACATTGTGAATACCACTGAGCTCTTCAGGTAAGTTTAACTTATAGGCAACTGATCCGACCCGTTCGATGACCTCGAAAGGTCCTATGTATCTCGGGCTTAATTTGCCTTTCTTACCAAATCGCATCACTCCCTTCCAGGGTGATACTTTAAGCAACACCTTGTCACCTACCTCGAAGTTAAAAGGTTTACGCTTTAAATCTGCGTAGCTTTTCTGCCTATCTCGGGCAGCTTTCAGGCGGTCACGAATCTGGAAAATCTTGTCCGTCGTTTCAAAGACTATTTCCGGTCCTGACAATTGGACATCTCCAACTTCCGCCCAACAAACGGGCGTTCTGCACTTTCTACTGTATAAGGCCTCGAAGGGCGCAACCTTAATGCTGGTATGGTAGCTATTGTTGTAGGAGAATTCAATCAATGGTAGCTGGTTATCCCAATTACCACCTAAGTCAATCACACATGCACGAAGCATGTCTTCCAACGTTTGGATTGTACGCTCACTCTATCCGTCTGTCTGAGGATGGTAAGCCGTACTGAAATTTAAGCGCGTGCCCAAAGATTGTTGGAAAATCTTCCAAAAATGTGACGTATATCTAGTATCTCTGTCAGAGATAATAGACACAGGTACGCCATGTAGAGCTACAATCTTATCTACGTACAGTTGGGCTAACATGTCGGAGCTATAGGTCTCCTTGATGGGTAGGAAATGTGCTGACTTAGTCAGTCTATCCACTATTACCCATATCGTATCATTTCCTTTCCTTGTTTTTGGCAACTCGGTGATGAAATCCATCGTCACCATTTCCCACTTCCATGTGGGAAGTTCAGGTTGTTGTAGCAAACCTGACGGTTTCTGATGTTCTGCTTTGACTTGCGCACACGTCAAGCATTTAGCTACATAGGTGGCTATAGACTTCTTCAAGCCTATCCACCAAAAAATTGCTTTCAAATCCTGGTACATCTTATCAGCTCCAGGATGAACGGAGTATTTAGAACTGTGGGCTTCCTGGAGGATGACATCTCGAAGTCCTCCATAAACTGGAACCCATATTCGTCCATTCAATCTCAGAATTCCGTTCTTGCCAAGAGATAACTGCTCCTCAGTTACCCCTAGCTTTTCATTAGGATAGTTAGCTTCCAACACAGCTTCCTTTTGTGCAGCTAACAACCATTCATTCAAACTGTTCTTTATTTCAATGCTCTTGGCATTGATTCGGATGGGCTTCGCCCTTTCCTTTCGACTTAAGGCATCGGCGACTACATTCGCCTTGCCGGGATGGTATCTGATTTCACAATCATAATCATTCAAAGTCTCCATCCAACGGCGCTGCCTCATGTTTAAATCCTTCTGATTAAACAGGTGCTGGAGGCTCTTGTGATCAGAATAGATCACACACTTGATACCATATAAATAGTGCCTCCATAGCTTCAGTGCAAATACAACGGCACCCAACTCCAAGTCATGGGTGGTGTAATTATTTTCATGCACCTTTAACTGACGTGAAGCATAGGCAATAACCTTGCCTTTCTGATTAAGCACACACCCCATGCCAGTGTGGGATGCATCGCAGTAGACTACGAATTCTTCGGTACCTTCAGGCAATGTTAGTACAGGCGCGTTGCTCAGCTTCTGCTTAAGGATATCAAAGGATTCTTGTTGCTTGGGTCCCCAGTCGAACTTAATCTTCTTCCTAGTCAAAGAAGTTAGGGACGCATCAATCCTTGAAAAATTTTCGATAAAGCGCCTGTAGTATCATGCCAATCCCTAGAAACTGCGAATTTCTGTGGGTGTCTTCGGCTCTTGCCAGTTCATAACTGCTTCCACCTTAGCGGGATCCACTTGGATACCATGCTCACTAACCACATGTCCAAGGAATTGGACTTCTCGAAGCCAAAATTCACACTTTGAAAATTTGGCGTAGAGTTTCTCATGATGTAGAAGTTTAAGAATACAGCGAAGGTGTTTCTCATGGTCAGCTTGGTTCTTCAAGTAGATGAGAATGTCGTCGATGAAGACGATGACGAATTTGTCTAAGTAAGGCTTGCAGACGCGATTCATGAGATCCATGAACGCGGCAGGTGCATTAGTGAGCCCAAAAGGCATCACTAGGAACTCGTAATGACCATAACGAGTCCCAAATGCAGTTTTGTGTACGTCTTCATCTCTAACCTTCAGTTGGTGGTAGCCTGACCTCAAGTCAATCTTCGAGAAATTACTTGCACCTTGCAATTGATCGAACAAATCGTCGATCATGGGCAAAGGATACCTATTCTTTATTGTGACCTTATTAAGTTCATGGTAATCGATGCACAGACGCATCGATCCATCCTTCTTTTTGACAAACAAGACTGGCGCTCCCCAAGGAGACGAACTAGGTTTAATGAAACCTTTAGCTAGCAATTCATCTAGTTGTGCTCTCAATTCCTTCATCTCTGTTGGTGCCAACCTGTAAGGCGCTCTAGCAACAGGTGCTGCTCCAGGGATGATGTCAATTCTGAATTCCACTTGCCTTTCTGGTGGTAAACTAGGTAGTTCTTCAGGAAAAACCTCAGGGTATTCAGAAATGACGGGGATGTCTTCTATTTTAGGTTTCGGCTCATCAATAGTCACTTGTGCCATGTAGATGACACAACCCTTCTTCAAACACTTAGAGGCCTTGAGCATAGTCACTTGCTCAGGCAATCCATACCGGGTATCTCCCTGAATGGTAAGTGATTCGCCAGACGGAGTCTTGATCACCACTTGCTTTTTATTGCAGACAATCTGGGCCTGGTTACGAGATAACCAGTCCATGCCTAAAACGATGTCAAAACCGGCTAACTTCAAAGGAAGTAGGGACAAAGGAAAAGAGTGGTTCTTAATGGATATGAAACATCCATCTAATATGGTTGAGGCGGTTTCTAAGGTGCCATATGCTAATTCCACCTCATACTTCACTCTTAGGGTTTTAACAGGTAAATTCAGCAATTTGCAAAACTTATTATCTACAAATGATTTATCAGCTCCTGAATCAAAAATCACTCTTGCATAAACGTCATTTATAAGGAATGTACCTGTTATCACATTGTCATCCTGTACTGCTTCCTTTGCATCCATTCTGAAGACTCTAGCATTGGTCTTCTTTCCTTCATCAGCTTTCTTTGCGTATTTTGGGCAATTGGTCTTGATATGCCCCTTCTCATTACAGCTGTAGCTGGTTGCATCCTTCAACTTTTTGCAATCCAAGGTCTTGTGCTCCTTGGACTTGCATATCCCACATGCAAAAGTTCTCGACTGTGTCTGCGAGTTCGACTCAAACCTGCACTTCCCGAAGTGCTGTTTCTTGCAGACTTTGCACTTGGGCTTATCACTAGATTGATGCCCATCTTTCTTAGATTCTGACCCCTTCTTGTTATCACTGTTTCCTCGGTGCTTCTTGTTTGACCTCCGTGAATTGTCATCTTCACGTTTTCTTTTCTCGGCATCCTTGTTCCTCAACGATCTTTGTCTGACCGCGTCCAGTGTGAGGGACAAAGATATATCAGCCACAGATCTGAAAGTAGTTGGTCGAGAGGCCTTCACGCTTGCCTTTATCTCTGGGGCTAAACCCCCAGTGAAACGAGCTATTCTTTTGGGTTCCGGGGTCACCAGATACGGAACCAACCTCGACATTGTATTAAAGCTCGTGAGGTAAGCTTGGCAATCTAGATTTGTCATTACCAATGAAAGAAAATCTGACTCAATCTTTTCGACCTCGTACTGAGGACAGTAGTTCTCCCTGATGAGGGCAACGAATTGTTCCCATGACATGTTGTACAGTGGAATCTTCCCAGTAGCTTGGATCAACGATCTCCACCAGGCTAAGGCCTCACCTTTGAACGATTGAGACACAAACTTAACTATATCCCTCTTAGCGCACCCGCTGATATCCACTACTGTGTCCATCTCATCTAACCACGTCATGCAGTCAATGGCTCCTTTTTCCCCAGTGAAATCCCTGGGTTTGAATGAAACAAAGTATTTGTAGGAGCAACCCTTATCACGGGGTCCTTGATTCACCATGATCTTTTGAGACGGAGCACTGTTGTGGTTTGAGGAGTGTCGATCATCATCTTTCTTGGAGGGAGGCTTGCTGTGAGCCTCAGAATGAGTCCTCGGCTTTGAATGCGGCGTAGATAGGGTCCTACTTCGAGTCCCGCTATAATCTTCATACTGCCGCTCTAAGGCCTTTGTAACAGCGTTGTTTATTAATGCTTGCAGTTCAGCACCCGTTATATTAACTCGAGCATTATCATTATTCTCCCTTGGGTGATTATTAATTTCGTCTGAGTCAGCCATTTTAATTTGAACTGTTACATAAGACAATGACAATAGTTTATTTGGGAGTTTATTATGGAATTGCCCCTTAGGGTAATTCATTAACCATGGTAAACATAGACCATATTTGGTTAATTTGTTACTCACATTTGTTTAGGATTTCTATTATAATTTATCCTAATTATAAACAATAACAGTATTATTAGCACACATGGCCTAGTCACAGGGACATTTTAAATTATAAGCCATGATTTCAGAGAATCAAGGCATGAAGGTTTGAACATAGTTCTTTACCTTTTTCAGACAGGGTCGCAGACTATTACTGTCTTTTGTCTCATATGAAAATGAGCAGGGCCCGTAGGCACTATATTACCAATGTATGGTCAAAATATGATCATCTTAATTGATGATTTAAACCCATGATTCATAGATCATTAAGTTGGGTTAGGAATCTTTGGAAAAATCCTTATATAAAAATGACGTGTGTGATTTTTAACGAATCACGTCTGCCAGGAGCGTTAACATGTTTTCAGATGTTAACTGGGATTTGAATCTTTTTAACAGGTTTTACCATCTTGGCCAGGTCTTATAATGACATGCAGGCTAGGTTATACCTTTAAGATTCTTAATTAATATTTAAATAGGCAGATATATTTTTAAAAGGAATGATTTTGATTCATTTATTTCATATATAATTTATTTATGCATATAATGGCAAAAATGAAATTTATAAACTAATCATTCCATTAATTATTAAAGATTACACATCGCCCTAAACGGGACTTTTTTTAATAGACAAATTACCCACGCAGGGGTTTAAACAAAGACTTACACACGCAGGGGTCAAACTAAAATACTAGTCCACGCAGGGACTTAAACAAACAACATACCCTCGTAGGGGTTAACAGAAAGATAGGCCCACGCAGGGGCTCAAAAGATAACCATACCCACGCAGGGGTCAAAACAGCAAGACAGACCCACGCAGGGGCTCAACTGGTACAAGGAAATTTCAACAACAATGGGAGGATTCAATGGTCCTTCTTGCTCTTCCCTTTTATTAAACTTGTTAATCCCTGGAAGAAACTTTGTCGCTCCCTGCGATCTCTATGAAAATCTCGCTCGACTTGGTCCAACCTTTGAAGAATTTCTTCCCGTTCGGGTGGGGAAAACCGTGGCGGCTGTGATTGTTTCCGAATTATAGGTCTAGCAGGTATTTGGTACCCATGAGTTGGGTACCCTACTCCCCACGGAGCTCCATACGGTCCTTCAGGATGAAGGGCGTTATAGTTGGCCGCTACCAAGTATGGGTCGGCTTCAGCGTAATTATAGTTGGTGTGAACCGGCTGCTCAAATGGGTTATATGCCATTGAACCAGTGTAGGCAGGAATTGGGTTATCAAAACCCATCGGTGGTGGCTGCGGTGCAACTGGGTTTGAAGGTCCACCCATTTGCGGGTCTTCCGGTAGTGGCGGATAATGACTGCCACTTGAGTGATGAGGAGAGCTGAAGTGAAAATCCCCTCCACGCGCGGACATTCGCGCGCCTGTCCTCCTATGCCTCGGCGGTTCTGGAGGTGCTTGATGAACTGGCGGCGGTGGAGGCGGTGGCGTGACTGCCACAAATCGTGAATCCCCAGAGGGATCCTGCTGCTGCTGGTGAGGCGACGAATGATGCGAGGGTGTAAAATACCACTCGAACTGGTTAAACCGTGCCTGGTAACTGTCCGGACCACGGTAGGGTGATCCATGAAAAGACGAACCATCAGAGACCTCGATAGGATGGTTGGGGGTCCCTGTTGCAGGCTCGACGGGATCCGTGTCCTCGTCCATGTCCTCTGCATGATCGCCGGAGAAATGATCCTCTGGCCCCAATGGATTAAAACCCACTGGTTCTTGTATGTAGTTTGCCGGGTTAAACCGGCCCTGAAAGATGGGTGTGGGGTCTCCAAAGGAATGGTGCGATAGGGATCGCTGTAGAGGTATATAAGAAGGTTGAGGGTTATTGGGCTCATTTTCCGACTGTGGCCCATACAAGTTATGATAGGGAGGCGTTGAACTGTGCGAGACAGACCGTCTCGCTGGCTCAAAAAGGTTCCTCCTGTTCTCTCGAGGATCAGCACTCGCAGTGGTAGAAGGAGCTTGCCTGTGCGAAGGCCCGGCTTCGTGATCATTGGGGGCGGTGATTGGCCCCCTGCCTCGTCCTCTTCGTCTGAAAAATCTTGGCGGCATATTTAGACCTGTCAATATAACATAAGATAACAACAAAATATAAAGGACAAAGTTAAGATAAAAATAAAAACATTTTGAATTATTCTTATGTTATTTGTCTAGACTCGAAAATTTTAGGAATGTGCAATTGTGTCATTGAGATTAAACACAAAAGGCTAGTGTTTAATTCACTCAATGTTGGCTCTGATACCAACCTGTCACACCTCGACTTTCCACGTATGACCGGTGGGCCCGGTGGGGGAGTATCGTGACGTGGTTGGCAACGTTACAGTCAAACAACACAATATTTAAATGCACAGCGGAAGCAAAAGATAGATATATATTTCAACTTTAATAAATTGTAATATCATGTATCACAAACAGTTGAAAAATAATCCACAGAAGGATAAAAAATAAATAGGAAACAATAGTTCAACAGACGTTAGGCATCTTAAACTTGCGAGACTCTTTATTGATGCTAAGGAGAAATCCAGCCTATTACGAGTAGTACCTGCACTTAATCTTTTTGGGAAAATACGTCAGTTTACACTGGTAAATACAATTAACCGACTCATTTTAAAAATGATTAAAAATTGATTTGGATGCACGTGGCATAAACATTTTATAACTTGGGATAATTATTTAAATATATAAACTTGTAAAAGGATTACATGTTCCTTATGCGTTCAGTAGCCCGGTTCGTGCCGGGTTAAAGATCAATTGACACACCACATTATTTATTTATGCACTGACGGGTGTACGCCTACACCCCGCGCTTAGGTCGTGGCCATTTCGTAAAATGATGCTGAGGATATCCGGGACATGGTCATTAACCCCCCAAAGGCGTTAAGCAAACAAAACATATTTTTAAACGGGTCATCTCGATAATACTTAACCACCAAACGATTAAGGTCGAGTGCCCGACCAAGCGGTATTTTATATACCGTACCCCAAGCCCGTATAAGGGAAAATAAGTTAAAAGTATTTACCTTTGCAACTATAATTAACAAACAACAAATGCAAGTAGCTTTTACTGGTCCTCCTATTCTGGAACGAAGGTTTATAATAACCTATTAGAATCCTAACGGGTCTTTAATTAAGCCTAAACTTAGACCGGTTAGTTTTAAAGATACGGTTCGTACGCACGATTAAGCGAAGACCGGAATAGAATGTGATTTAGACCCGACAAGTTTGAAGACTTGCCTTATATGGGTAATCTAAGCACATTCTGAATTTTGAGAAAAAACCGATAAGGTTTGACCCGTCTCGGCTAATTTATGTAAACTAGTTACATAAACCGAACCGAACGCGCAAGAAGCGTAAAGGGTAACCGTAAGAGCCATATACAGGTTTCCTAAGTTAATATGCCTCAAATATGTTGTGACATCAGTAAGATATCTTTTATTATGCCCGAAATGAGTTTAAACACAAACTATGCCCCGTAGGGGCATTTTGGTCATTTTCAAGGTTATAAAAAAGTTTAAGTATCTTCCTGAGTTACAGGTCTGATGTAATCAGCAAAAATACTTAATTTAATAAGTTATAACAGTAGGGTAAAGTATATATGTGAAATTTATCAATTATAACCAAACTATGCACCGTAGGGGCATTTTGGTAATTTCACATACGCCGAAAAGCTCAAAACTGAAGTCTGAGTTAAACAACTTTTTCTTACTGTTAAAATATTATAATTTACCTAAAATATCAGTAGGTATCAACCCGTGTATGTTTAAAATAGTTTTAGTACATACTATGCGTTAAAAACGCTTAAAAAGGCGATTAGAAGCCGTTTCCGGGTTCTATATAGAAATCTGATATTTTTATTATTCCAGAAGGTTTAAAATAATTTATTTATCCTATAAAATCAGTAGCTAAAAGTCTGGGGTCAAAAAGATATGTAAAACTCATTTTATAGCCCAAAAGGGCAAAACCGACAACTACTTGGTCAAGCTTATAACTCTAAGTTATGCTCAGCCTAAAATTAATTAAAAATCTTCAAAAATCCCAAAATAATATATTACATCAGTGGGTAATAAGTTTGATATCAAAAAGTAGGTTTAAATAGGCTATACGCTAATTATGTCGTTTAATCGCTAAAAAGCTTTCTAATTACGTTAATGAGCATAACTCTCAATCTACACCTCAAACTGATGTCAAATTTTGGGTGCAAGTTGATAAATCAGTAACTAAGGTTTCTACTCTTTTATATTTTCAAAAATCACGTTTTATGGTGAAAAGGGCATAATGGTCAACATATAGGCAATTAACGGAATTATGCATATTAATTGGATAACTAATGAACCGTGGGGTATAATCACAGAGGGTTATACTAGCATGTAACCTGGTCCAATTAGAGCTCTAAGGCATTTCTAAAACATGCTTAAACGGGTCAGAACTGAAAGTCAAAGCAAAAGTCAATTTATGCGACTTTCGGTTCCGAACCGGGTCTCTACTGAAAATTGTTGGGTTGAACATGTTTAGACATGTTCTTATATTAATTACCAAGTTATATTAATGATCAAACAGGTTGTATGGGTTCTACATTGCTAATTATGCATAAATTGGAAATTAAGCATTCTGTTGACTTTTTAATAACAAGTTTGACCCGACATTTGACCTAGTTAGAGTGGAAATCAGAGGGTGCCCTTTTAAGGGTTTATTGCCCACATAATTACCAACTTATAACTACTTTCAATTCGACTAATCACTGGACCATCAATGATTAATCGTTAAGTCAACCGTTAATTACGACGGTTTGACTTTTAAGCTAAAACTAAGTAAAAACTCAACTAAGAAAGGTTAAGCATACTTACTGAAGTCCTATGCACGATTAGTGATCACTTGAGTCTACATTGGAGCTCCAGAAATGATCAGAAATGCAGAAGTGTGGTGTGATCAAATGGTTGCAACTTTGGCCCTTTATATAGTGCTTAAAATCTCATAGATTGTTGACAAACAAGTCTATCATGTGCCCCTGATCACCCACAAGTGTCCTAGTGGTCTAAAAAGCAAGTAGGGGTCGTCTAAAGATGTGGAAAATCGATTATAAGTCGGTTACAAGCTTAAAACAGACAACAGCCGAATTTTTAGTCGCTGGGCCACCCTTACGGACCGTAAGGGTTGTGGCTTACGGTCCGTAAGCCCTTTGCAGAAGGTGAAAAACTTGACCTTTCAAGCATCCGAACAGGCAACCATGTTTTACGAATTTGGGACATGAATTATCAGTTTGGGGCCTCAACAACATGTTTGAACAGTTAGGTACCCTACCATTTTGCAATGTTTTATTGATTCCTTTTGAAAGTGCCGTAAATGAAGGTTTATCGTGCATTTCTTCGTAGGAGTCCACCCTTGCAATTATGATTCAATTATTGCTAGAAAACACCGGATTTGAATATATACCAGATGTTTATTAGTCTTGGGATTCATACTGAGGTCGTTTAGAGGTGTAAATTTAACATGACGACACTTTTAAATCCTGTCGTACATCGTTAATTGGATCCGGGTTTAATAATATTTTTGTCTTACATGACACGTGTCGTTATTCTATTGAACACGAATTTTCGAGGTGTTACATCCTGACCATTGATTTACATTATCAAATCGTTAAATACACTAGTGTATTTTTATTATAAAATCCTGATCAAATCCTGGACATTGATTTACACTTGTATTGATAATCAAGGACTAGGATTAGTTCACACAGTTCAATATCAATGGGGTTGTTCACAGTAAGAGGTCTGAACCACTAAGAGCCCCATTAAGAGATAAACAAATAACCCCTAAATCAGATAATAGTATATAAGTGTGTGCAACTGAGTGTGACTGCGTGAGTGTGTGCAACTGAGCGTGAGTGTGTGGTTGCGTTGTGTGCGGCTTGGAACAATGGGGAAGGGGAATTAGGAATTAGATTTAGGGTAAGGAATGGGCCAAGTATGAATGAGCCAAGTATGAATGAGCTAAGTAATTTTATGGTTTAAGTATGATTTGGCGTTGTATTTCTATGGGCTACATATACTTATATTAATTAAATATATATATTAATTATTTAATAAAAATAATTCTAGCGAAATCGAGCGATCGATGAGCGAGCGGACCATGCTTGGCTCGTTTTCAAATCGAACTGAGCCGAGCGACTTATTTACAAACTGAGCGTCAATCGAACAAACATTTTTCGGGTATTTTTTGAGAGATCGTTGAGCGATTCTCGATCGTCGAGCAGTTTGGACAGCCCTACTATTTAGTGATACATGTACTAAGAGTACCCGTAGTGGGCGTTTAGCCCCTTTCACATCACCAATTTTAAGCGTCAAACTTCAAAACGAGGGTGCCAACATAGGGTGTCAAGGGACCCTTTCGCAAAGCCGTTAACGGGCGTGATCTTCAGGTGAGAGAGAAGAGAGAAAGTGAAACTTTTTTTATTTTTTTTAGCCAATTACCACTAAACATATCACCAAAATGTTTTATTTTCTTTTCTTTTTTCCTTATTTAATTTGTTAGAGTTAAACTACTATACCCTTAAGAAAGTGTAATTTAGCTAACCAACTACATTTAGTCTAGTAGTAATTGTTATAGAAAATTAAAAAAAAAAAAAACACCACGTTAGTGATTCATCTTTAACAATCATTTCATTATGATTAAAGTAAGATATCAGAATATGTTTGGTAAGCATATCTTAGAGAACCAAAGTGTGTTTATTCATTTTGCTTTTGAAATATTTGGTTTCCTGGCCTTGAAGGTTTTGGTATTTTTTAAAGTGATTCAATGGGTCGTGTATAGTAGTTTTCCGTCCCTAAAACCCAAAGCTTTGTTTTTAGTAGAATCGGTTTTACTATTCAAAAAGAGGTTGCGATGCAACTTATTACCCGTTTATCTACCACTTCCTTCTAACTTTTGAATGATATAAAAGAATGACATCACTTTTTTTAGGGGTTTCAAAAATCATTTCAATAGCAACAAATTTTATAAAACAAAAAATACTTATAGCGATCAACAATTTTTCTATTTTAAGTGGACGAACTTTCAAACTTGGCACATAAATTTTTTTAACAGTAAAGGTCCGGACACTCATGATCACCCTAACAAATAGGTGAAGAACATAACGCGATGACCCGACACACCCTCTCTGAATAAAACTCAAACTTGGATAACCCTTTAGCTCAACCCAAAACAAAATTTATGTCAGATAACACTTCCAACCATGACCTTCTATTTGAAAAGTTATAGGGCTATCACGCAACCAGAAGACTTGGGATTGACATGTACAATTTTAATTGAAAAGTCAGTGAAAGTCGAAATTAGCCATAAAATAAAAGCATGACTATTTCAAATTTATGGAGAAAATTAAAATTTGGAAATTCTTCAAATAAACAGTCGATCTTTTGGTTTACTTTTATTGAATTTGGCCAGGAATTAGTTATATTATCTTAAAAGGAATTAGTTATATATTATATTAAAGTATATAAAAAAGATAAGTTGTCACGTGCGAAAACACTAAACCATGCAGCAGCTTGACGTTGCATGAGCGCAGACTTTGGGACACTGAAAACTTCTACGTACGACTTGCCAAATAAGCTAGATCATATCGAACTTCGTCTTTCCGTAAATAACTAAATTTTAATATTTAAACTAGGTTTATCACCATAGCCGCGTTGTAACCATGGGCTTATAGCTCAGTGGTTACGGAAATGAGGGAAGACTCCTGACCGAAAGGTCTTGAGTTCGATTCGTGATCCACCCGGGTTTTACCGATTCTGCATTGTCGTGCCCTTGGGCGGGTGCAGGGTCGGGTTTTCCCCGGAACTGGTGGCATGGTGGGCTAGGGGCTCCGTGCGTGCAGGTTGGGCTGCCGCGGGCTACCTTTCGGCCAATGGGTGCCGCGTACGGAGTACCCGGCGATTCTTATGTTGGACGTTCAAAAAAAAAAAAAAAAACCATAGCCGCGTTGCGGCGAACTTCTTTTGTTATTTAGTCTGTGTTTACATTTGTTTTAAAATCACTATGAGCGCGTTGCACACGGAACCACTAAGAAGAATAAAAAGAAAATGTAAAAAGCAATAAAAAATAATCGAAAGAAAATCAACTAAAAAAGTTGTATGTTAATGATGTTGTTGGTATGAAACCCGTGGTCAGAGTCTCAGAGATGAGCAAATAATACTGGGTACCGGTACCAAATTTCCCGAACAGAAGGATCCTAAGTACCAATTCGGTACCAACTTTTGACATTCCTAGTACCGGTTCGTTACCGATTTTTACCTTCATATACCGGTACCATAACCGGTATTTTCGGTACCGTTTGCCACCGAGCTCTGATCAGGGATGAGTAAATGGTACTGTCTAGCAGTACCGAATTTCCCGAACTAGAAGATTTTCAAACTCAATCCGGTACCAACTTTTGGCGTTTTCTGTATCAAGCTGGTGCCAATTTTTACCTTCATATACCGATAATTAACTGGACCGTACCGACATTTTCAATACCAGTATTAGTTGAGACCAAGCTTATCCAACTTAGAAGGTAAAGAAAATAATAATAATTATTAATATATTAAGATATGATTATAATATATATGATTATAATATATTAAATCAAGATTTATTAATTTATTAATTATTAATATATAGTAATAAGATATGATAATAATATATATGATTATAATATATTAAATCAACTGTTCATTTAAGTTGATTTATTAATTATTATTATTAATATTAATATTAATATTAATATTAATTATTAATATATAGTAAATATTAATAAAATACTGAGGCCCAAAATGTATATATGTGATTAAAGATTCTGTACAAAGGGCCTAAAGTGTTAGGAGTGTGAGAAATATTATGAAGATGACATGTGTGCTTAATCTAAATTAATTCAAAAGGGTAAACAAATAATTTTCTCATTGATTCAATTAATTGATAATCTTCAATAACCGCCGCCACCATTAATTATAGGAATACGAATTTGTAGTTTTTTAAGATCCATTAAGATTATGTGAGTTATCGTTCATTAATTGTAATTTCTGAGGATCGCACAATGAAGGTTTTATAGAGTTGTATAGTGATGGTTGCAGAATAAAGGTTTTTATACAGTGTTATATAGTGTTATATTTTATGGTAGCAATTCTGTGATGAGTAAATTGCCATTTTAGTCCCTGAGTTTTGTCCAAATTTGTCATTTTAGTCCAAATAGTTTTTTCCCATCTGCCTCCCTGACTTTTCCCTTTTGTTGCCATTTTGATCACATACCCTAACTTTGTTAAGAAACCCCATTTTTAACCAGGGGTATTTTGAGAATTTTCAATTTAAATCTTTTAAGTTGCCATTTTGATCAATTCTTTTATTATTATTATTATTATTATTATTATTATTATTATTATTATTATATAAAAGATAAAAACAGTAAATTGGCATAATTCTACACCTCTCTCTCAGACTCTCACTCTTCCCCTTAACTCCTTTCTTTCTCTGTCTACCTCTACACATCTGCATCTTTATCTTCTCCACCAAAACCCTAATTTTATTTCAAAACCCGCAACTTCAATTTCAATGGAGACAGATGAAAGCTGCATAGACATCATCAACAGAGCATCGATAAAGCATTCTTTGATTATGAAGAAGGATGAAGAGTGTGTGAGACTATGTTTCTGTGTCGTTTGAATCTGAAGACGAAACTTGAACTTGATTCCCACACTAAGATCCATTTGATTCCTTTACAGATCTGTCGCATCATCTCTTTCAAAAATTAGGTGCAAGCTATTCAATTATTCATTCTCTCCTTATCAACTGAAATAAAAGTTCAAAGACAGACGGTAATCCATACGTATACCAAGATCCAGAAAGGTGAGAGTTCCCTACGGAAGTAACGGTGGCAATGGGATGCTGCGGTGGTGACTGTCATTGGGAAAATGCAAAGGGCATCGGTGGTGACGGTCGTCGGAAAAAAACGCAAGGGCAGCGGTAGGTCTTTCCGATGTTCTATTAATCAAAAGTGATCTAAGATGACATGTGCAACTATGACGATGTTTGTGGATCTGCAGCGGCAATGGCGACGGAGGTAGGTCTTTCTAAGGGTGCTATCAAGTGTTATGATTTTGGTATGATTTGTTGAACGGATTTTGGTGACGGACTGACGGTGGTGGAGGGAGCTGTTCTTGAGCAGAGAAGGGGACGGCGACAGGGTTTCTGCTCGTTTTCCGGCGATGGGAATGGTGAGGTGGGGAAGTGTGTCAGTTGTGTGTATATATGTATTTATATATTTTAATATATATTATGGGTTATAAGTTTGGACTAAAATAGCAAGTTAAAAAGTTTTTATTGAAAATGCCAAAAGTACCCTTGTAATAACGGGGGTTTTTAGACGAAGTTAGGGAATGCGATTAAAACGGCAAAAGATGTGAAAAGTTAGGGACCTAGAGGAGAAAAAAAAATTATTTGAACTAAAGTCGCAATTTGGACCAAACCTTAGGGACTAAAATGGCAATTTACTCTTCTATGATGGATATAGTGTTATATTTTCTGGTAGCGGATCTATGATGGATGTATAGTGTTATATAGTGTTACATAGTATTATATAGTGTTTATATAGTGTTATTTAGTGTTATAGTGTTATATGTTTTGGTAGCAGTTACATGTTTCTAGATTCGTAGAATAAGGATGAACAAGGATCGCTGACATTTAGGAGAAGGATCACTGGAATTTAGGAGAGCTTACCTTATTTGAAACATATAAAAAGACACTATTACCTCTACAATTTTCAATTCAGCCCAAATAATTAAAACATAATTTACAATTTGGTCCCTATTAATTTCAACCATTAAATAAAAAATATAAGGTAGTGTTTGTTATGCATGAATGAGAGACGGAATGGAATGGGTCATTACGAGGGAATGAAGAAAAAGGTGTTTGGTTGGTCAAGGGAATGGAATCACCCATTCCATAAGGCATTCCATTCCCTCAAAATCATTCCATCCACCCCTATGTTTTTTAATTCTATCCCCTCTTGCACCCTTCAAACAACACCACAACCCACCACCTTTGCCACCACTCACTATCATTACCAGTTTACCACCACCACCACCACCACCACCGACGCATATCGCCGCCGCCACCCACCTGCCACCGTCGCCACCAACAACCACCACCGCCGCCAACGCCGCCCGCCGCCACCAACCACTACCACCGTCGCCGCCACCACCAACCACTGCAGCCACCAACCACCATCGACGGCCGCCGCCGCCACCCCCCGTCACCGCCCCGCATCATCATCGCTGCCGCCACCGATTGCAGCCACCATTGATCGCTGCCACCACCCACAATCACTACCATCAACCACAACCACTCACCGCTGATTTTATTCCTTAATTTTATTGCCTACCAAACAATACACGATAATAATTCATTCCATTTCCATATGGTAACTAAACGAGACATGGAATGGTAATGATCCATTGCATTCCCTCGTTCATTCCATTACCTCGTCCATTCCATTCACTCGTCCATTCCATTACCTCATACCAAACAAACCCTAATGGTTTAAAATACTTCTTACACTTTAGGCTCTTTTTACACTATCCTTATCCAAGACCCTTTTTACACTATCCTTATCCAAGCATTATATTCTTTTTCTGAAGTATAACAATAATTCTTTAATATTTGAAATTCTCTTAATCATAAAGTTAGTAGAATAATTGTTGAAAGATGTCTTAGTATAACAACAATTTCTAGATTTTTTTAGAATAAATACAAAATTTAAATCTCCAACATTTTGTTGTTAGACACACATCTTAATCATCACTATGTCCTTTGGGCAGTCCTGTCTCTGAAAATATTAACAAAAATTGGACCTTTAACGAGATAAAAAGACCAGGCTCTACCCACCCTATATTATAAACTTATCAATCACATATATAGAAACTAAAAACTCATATTACAACAATAGTTGTTATAAAATAAATTAAACAAAAGTAGTGTAGTAAATTGATCGAGCTTACTTACTTAAGCAAACATTGAGTTTAAAATTTGGGGCTTTTAAAACTGAGTGGCCCATTTTACCTTTGGTATTTAGTTTGAGTTTAAATTGTGTGCCTTCGAAAATGGTTATCTCGAAGTATTAAAACATATTAGGCTCAGTTAAAAGTAAATATAGAGGTTATATATATATGTATATACGGTTAGAAGTGTGAAAACGGTGAGAACGGATCCTGGTCGAACACGTGGCATGGGCGCTAAATGATATGCAGGGGTACGATTGTCATTGTCCACGTTCCCCTCAATAAATGGCGTTATAATTCCGTTTCAAACAAAATTCCAACATATATGTCGTTTTGTTCTTTATGCTTGTTTCAATGACGTTTTTTTTCAAAGTAATTTTTTTTGAAATGGCGTTTATGTTTCAATGGTATTCTTCCTATATTCAACATATATGGCGTTTTGTTCTTTTTACTTGTTTCAATGGTGTTTTTTTTCAAAGTATTTTTTTTTTAAAATGGCGTTTATGTTTCATTGGTGTTCTTCCTCTATTCAATATTTGGTGTTTTAATTATTAATGTTAATTGTCGCTTGGGTTCTAATATATGCTTATTGTTTATGATCAATGGCTTTTTACACCTGGTTACTATTTGTTAACTATTCAAATCATGACGTTTTCATTAACATGTTTCAGGAAGACAGTAACATCAGTTCTTCTTGTTTATTATTCAACAAATGGCGTTTCATTATGGAGTATTCATAATGGCGTTTTCATGGATTTCTCACCTCTAGGCACACATATTATTGAAAACGCCATGATGAATACCCCATAACGAAATATGTTTTATTAAGAAACAAGTAGATGCAATAGTCTAAACCAAAATACGTTAGTCAACATCAAAATTATAAAATGTAAGCAATTCATGGCGTTTAAGCTAATCTACATATTCCTTCATCCCTTGTTCTATTCTCTTGTGCCCTGTTTTATACAATTCAGATATTTTTGCTGCCCCTAAATCCAAGAATTTTTTTTTTTTTTTTTTTATAGATTTGACCACTTTTCTTCTATTTTCATTTTGGCTATGCAGCAGGATTTTTGCAATGAATTTGATCCTAAGGTCATTTAGCTGTTTTTTTGTTGTAGGTCATTTGGGGCATCTTCTTTAGCCAGACCACATTCCCAACCAGCCATCTGCCCCATATACGTGTCCATATACCTCATTGCAAAAATCACACAGTCGATCACGTTAGATGTTGTCCTCCAATCCATCTTTTGTCTGACAATAGGCGTCGACTTCATGATCTTAGCCATTGGGTGTTTTTTAATAGGCAAGTAGTTTGCTATGTTGCAGTTTCACATTTTTGCGTATATTAGTATGGCGTTTTGTTAACATAGTTTCTACATACAAAGTTTCTAAGATACTTACCAACTTTTCCACCCATCCATCGTACTTTTCTTTGAAGCTGAGTTTATCCTCTACAACGTTGTTATCCAATACATCAACTCAGCTATGTTTTATATTGAAGCAAACAACATAGAAATGTATTTCCCATATTATTGGCAAGAAGACCTGATCATATTCATTTATCTTTCTATCTTTCCGGTCTTCTTTGAAATGGGCGCTTTTCAAAACCAATTCCATGTTGTTGTTGAATTCTTTGTATCGATAACTCGCTGTGTTTGTATATGCGGGCGTATTCTGTAATTTTTAGGAAACACATTTTTAACAACGAAACAAAGTCATAATATAATTGCATCAATTAAATATAGGAAAAGAGTTACCAGCATTATTTCTGTGCAAATTAACCTTGAGGGTGATTTTAGAGCCTTGTATCTTTCTTCACAGTTTAGGATATTCACCCAACTTTGAACAACGGCGACGTGTGCATAGAATCCTGGTCTCATGCTCTCACAAATCACCCTTGAGAGTTCCGACACTCCTTCCATCTTGAACACGGTACTCTTGAAGAAAAAAAAAAACAGCATATAGCATTTTAGTTATGCAAAATCATTTTAATATAAGACATGGCGTTTTGGGTGTTTACATGTGTGGATTCGCTCCGAGATCGATTCCTTGACCGTTGAATGCATATGAAGACGTAAGTTGTGCGGAATCCAATCACGTTTGTAGAGGAGACACAAGGAAGTAATTATAAGTTGTTTCTATTGATATTTGACAGTAACAAAATCACAAAAAAAACAAACGGGCAGAGCTTCACCTCAAAGTCTGCTCAAAAGTTACAAATAAATAAGACCTACACATCTATTTATAGTACTAGTGCCTTCATACGAACCCAATGTTGTGCCTTCGTACGAAGCCATGACACTTCTATTCGTACGCAGGCATGTTTTGCCTCTTCGTACGAAGCTGCCTGAAGTCCCTTTGTACGAAGCTGCTTCACTACATAAGATCTTTATCTTCTGATCTGTTCAGCACCAGTCATGTCTCATTTGTTTAAGCTACGTTGCGTGATTGACAGAAGTGATAGACATTATGCACTCACAGACTCCCCCTTGGATATTACTGCAGTCAATCTCGTAGCTTTTTGTCTCTCTCCGAGTCTTCTAAAAGTGTTGACATTTTCAGCACCACAGACTCTCCCTTTATTCCAAAAGATTCCTCGTGGATATGCTTTCAGCTGTATCTGCTCCTCCTTTCGTTTAACTCTTTCTTCAGGCTCCCCCTTGCTTTAAGCTTTTGTGCTTTCAGCTACTAGGATTGACACCTGGTTCTAATTCTACAAACTCATCCAGAATAGTTACTTGACTATTTGAATGCACACTCCCCCTTGCTTTGAGCTTGTCTTCAGACTCACCCTTAGTCTCAGCTATCAGGATCGTAATCTGGATTAATATATGCAAATCTCAAACCATTTGTAAGATATATGACAATTTAATTTCAGAATCGAAAACCTAGCTCTAAACATTTAACATGGATAAGCTGGAGCATTTCAAATATGTGACTGCACAGGACATCGTTTGTTCACAGAAATCTGGATTTTACATTTAACAATGAAAAATTTTTGATCTTCCAGAATCGATGACCTGGCTCAATATATTCTAGAATCGAAAACCTGACTCAAATGTAACAATATGTAATTATTCAGGATATCCCAACTCTTCTCCCCTATCAAATAACTTTATAAATTTGACAGATAACGCATCCAAATCCCTCACAGCTAATAATCCAAGTCCAAATTAATGACCTTGGAGATTTCACAAACTGTTTTTGATTTTTATATAAAACTTCAAGTTTCAAATTAATGAACTTGTTTATTTTTCAGAAACATGTTCAACATACTCAGATTTTGAAACTCAACTTTCCAACACATGTTGTCGAAACTAAAGTAGAAACAAAATCTTTTTGAATTTTTCAACGTTTATGTTAAAACACTCCGAAAATATTTTTGTAATTTTTCTTTAACATAAAGCAGTAAAAAATATTTACAGACAATATTTTTGTTTGATTTTCCGTTAGAGAATCATATCTGTTTATGACAAATCACTAGCACCGTGAGCTGATAAACACTTTAAGTTCTAAATGATTCACCTAGATTGTCAGTATACTGCTCCACTTAAATTTTCACACAAAGTTCAACTGTTCAGAGATACGAGAGTTAGTGTCTTAAGAACTTAAACTTATTCGTGTGTCCCATCTTAGAATATACTCCTGTATCAAGATTCCCTAGATTCAGTCTTACAGGTGAATATACTATATTGATATCTGTTTTCTGGGTTAGTGCGAGACCTTAAGAGCTCAGGTATGAACTATAGTTCAGTCAAAGAGATGAAGGCTCGACTTTAGGTGTGTCCCACTTAGGGATCTTCTTTACAACTGCACTTGATTCATATCTTTCGATATTTTTCAATTTTTATGTAGAGAGAGATTTTAACGCACATAAAGTATTATACGAGGTCTAGGTCATTGCTTCCGCAAAATCAGAAGACAAGGTGTAATACCCCAAATAACAAACAGTATAAAGACCTGGTATCTCAGAATCAGGCAACCTCTCAAACAAGATTTCAAAGGTTACCCATATATCCGAGAAATGTTCCCCACGAGATAAGCAAGATATTGTTTTTATGTTTATATCTTGAAATCAATCTACTAAATGTGCAAAAACCTACTGGCACATCATAAGTGAGACCGTTTATCACTATTTAGCAAACCATTTCTTTAGCATGCTGTGATTGTCTTACTGATGTACTATCATTTCCTCTTTTTACACAAAAACTCATTTTTCATTTTTTCATGTTTTTGGCTTTTTCAAATTTTCAAATGTTTTTGTATTTTCTAAAAAATTTCTTACTCCCCCTAAAATTCAAAACATTTTAAAGAAAATTTGACAACCCGATGTAGATAGCTTTGTCTCACCATCCATTTTCTACTTCACATGCTCTGTTTTGTAGAAAATACCCCCATGATTTACATCACATTGATTTTAACAATGTTAAAACCATTTAATCATTTGTGAAATAGTCATGTTTGTTCAGCCGTGAGGGTTTCGGATATTCAATCAAAACATTTATTTTTTTAATTTTTGATTTTTAACAAAATTTAAAAACAAACATATTTTTTTTTTCATTTTTCCAATTTTTGACAAAATAAAAAACATATTTTTGGTTTTCAAAATTTTCTATTTTTTTTAGAATTTTTGATTTATGGTTTATTTATGTACAGAAACAAACTCCCTGTTTTTAGTTCTCAGGGATCCTCCTCCTCTGGTGCCAGGCTGCTCCCTCTGTCAACTTGATAATCAGCTTCTATCGGGAGCACCTGCACATTCATCCAACTCAATCATTTGAATAAAGCAACCCAAGCCTGCTTCGACTCAAGTAGATTAACATGTATTTTTCCAGCTAAAACTGGATAATTTATGTCATTCTTTTCAAAAACATTTTTTTTTTAATTTTCTCATTATCAGAAGTCCTTTTCTTGACCACCCATATTTGACCTGTTGATTTCTTTCGTTGATAAAATCGTGAATCAATTTTTGGTTTCCAGATTTGTTTTGGTTCCAACTTGGATGTTTTTGGTTTCCAGGTTTGTTTTGACTTTGAAAAATCAACTTTTCGTTTCCAAATCTGTTTAGACTCAAATTTGTGTGTCTTTAGCTTTGGTTTCCAAGTTTGTTGTGATGCAAACTTGGTTGACTTCTGTTTAACAGCTTCAGTTTGCGGTCTCTTTTGTTCAACACCAGCAGGTTTCAGATTCGGACATTTGCAACCAACATGTCCATTTCGATCACATTTGTAACATGTTTTCTTTGAAACATCTTTAACCTGTTGTTGTTGTTTCTTTTGAGCATAGAACTCTTCATTAGACTGTCGCCTAAATTGGAGTTCTTTCTCTTCTTCTGAAATTCTTCCGTGAACAAAGTTCGTCTTTTTCATAAAATTTTACTTTTCAGCCCTTTTATATTGATATTGTTTCTTTTTATAACCCAACCCAGCCTTCATGTTTTTTGTAACCAGGTTTGTTATAACAGTTTTCTTGCTCGCTTTTCTAGCAAATTTGTCAATTTCATACTTTTCAATTTCTACCAGTTTGAAAACTTTAACGATTTTTTCTGAAATCACATTCTGAATCTGGATTTCAATATCTAGGAATAATTTGTCCGATCAAATTATGGTATAAGCCAATCCTATCGGATCATTATTCGCATTTTTCTCAGATTTTGAATTTTTAAGATAACTCTCATGAAAACTTCCCTCATTTTCATCCTGTGACTAGGACTTATCCATTTTAGTAGAATCATCTTTCAAAACACTTTCAACGACCTTACCTACCACCTCTGAATCACCAGTATCATTAGATTTGAAATAGGTTACGTCAATATTATCTTGCAATTGATCTACCATGTTGAAAGCTTTTTCCACCTTTTCGTCATCATAGAATGTGAACTTTTTTCTCAAACGGTGGTGGAACCTGATGATATTCTGAGCCAATTCCTTTCTTGTTTTTCTCATAATCTTTATCATCCGGTTTTATTTTGAAAATACGTTCAAGAACATACGATGAAGCGTGATAACTATGTAACTTGTTATTATCTTGTTCTAACTCAACCATTTTACGTTTAAGCTCAACAACTTCTTAAATATAAGAATTTACAACTTTTCGCTTTATTGAAAATTGTCGTTTAAGCGTTTCAGATGTTTCAGAACATTGTGTAAGTCTAGATTGAACAAGTTTCATTTGACTTTTCACAGCTTCATGTGACTCTTTTGTAATATGATATGCAAGTTTTATTGAATCATACTCCTTTTTTTATTTCTTGAACCATAATTTCCTTTTGTAAACACTCTTCAGTCATTCCTGAACACTTTTCTTTCAAAATCTCATTTTCTTTTTCTAAAATCTTACACTTTTGTGTCAACTTTTCATCGTTATCTTTTAAAACCTTTTCATTTTCAAACATTTCTTTACATTTATCTTTGAAAACTATTTTGATTTTAGAAAATTTTATATCTCTGGTTCTGAATTTTTCATCTTTTTCAGTACAAGCACTGCAGGTTTCCATGCATTTCTTGCACTGTTCAATAGTTTTATTTAACATTTCAGAAGATTCAGTTTGAGTAATTACCTCAGTATTTAGCGCCTCGCCTTCCTCTGTCGTCTGTTTCTGAAATGCTTCCTTCACCTGCTGTTCTGCAGCAACAACTTCACCAACTGTTTCATCAACCGCTTCTGATTTTCTCCAGCTGTTTCTTCTACTTTCTTTTTCAAACTCTCATCATTATGTTGTTTTTCAGCAACAACTTCTTTTGCTGGCTGATGTGCGTAAAATGCAACATATAAATTACATCAAATGAGGCATAAAACTAACCCATTTTTAGTACTAATGTTGGAAAAAGTATGCTTATGTCTTCCTTTTGTATTTTCAGGACCAAATGAGCTTAAAGAAACAAAAGGAACAAATATGCAGCAAAATCTAACATAATACAAAGGAAAGGAATAAATGTGGCACGCCCGACCCCTCGACAACATCTTCCCAAGCAAAAACAAGTAATCAGAAGGCTGACCACGGCCCCATGCCCAGCGAACACGGGGGCGTGGCCAAGTGTCTGCAGAAAAGACAAAACAATGGAAGCTTCTATTCCCAGCACGGGGGCGTGCCCAGCTCAACACGGGCCGTGGTCAACGCTAAGATACGCAGAATCTTGCAAATCTTGATAGTACAGATACGCTTCTGCACACGTGGCCGTGCCCAGTGGACATGGGGGCGTGTGGAGCTAATGCAGATAAATTGCAATTAATGAAGAAAGAGAATAATGATGGACACGCGGCCGTGTCCAGCGGACACGGGGTTAAGGGATATAGAGATATCTCTATATCTCTATGGTCTATATAGAGATATCTTGTCTACCTGGTCAGGGGTTAAGGGAATGGTTTGGTATGGTTCTTGCCTTGTTTAGTGTATAGATCCTGCAAGGACCTGGGTCAAGCTTACTAGGATCTTCTTCAATACCCACTGGTGTTGGATGGCGGGGGTGCGAATAGCTTGATCCCCTCATATGTAAACTACTATTAATACATTAACCCGACTACTTGGGATTATATCCCTGCTGACTCAAACCACTTAGCCGAGGGTAACGTCGCCTTCAAAAGAGGGGCCTACCACATTACACATTAATAACTTAATTAATTATCTTACAATATTCTGACCCTTTGGGATTGTATCCTTGCTGATTCAAACCACTGGATTGAGGGTAACGTCACCTTCAAAAGAGGGGCCTACTACTATAACTAAGATAATCTCTTAAAAAGTGTAAAAGTGCGGAAATCATCAAAGGTTACATTAAAGGCGAGTCGGATCCAAGTGATTAATCTTGTCTATCTGTTTAAATTTTATTTTTATTTTTCAGCATTTTAGTTTTTATTTTTCGTGTTTAAAGACCTTTTTCTAAACTTATTGATTTGATTAGACGTTGAGGATAAACCGGTACTAAAAGCTCTTATGTCCTTGGACGACCTTGGTATCTTACCATCACTATACTACGCGCACGATAGGTGCACTTGCCCATATGTGTGTTTAGTGTTAGTAGAATATCGTGTTTTATAAATTTAAAAACTTGACTAACATGTTAAAAAAGGGTTAAAATATAAAGAAAAATATGTAACGCTACACACGCATCAAGCTTTTTGGTGCCGCTGCCGGGGACACAGGGCCGTGTTCAGCCGACACGGGGTACTGTCCAGCGTGCTGTCGTTTTCTATAAATGCAGCAAGATTCCTGCACCATTGGACTCATTCCAAAGACAAAGATCTGGTGGGATCTTCACATATACCTACATGAATCTCGAGCAGGAATAGCGGAACATCATCAGCGCACTCAAGGAACGACCGACGAGGAAGAAGATCAGCGGTGGAAGACTCTCTAGTCAACTATGTTTATGCCTTAAGAGAGGCCGTTGATGAAATGACAGGAGTAGAGGAAGCCTTGGTTGACCGTATAAATCACATGACAGTGGGATTAGAGGGGTGCCTTCGAGAAGTCAACCTTTTGCACCAAAGGTTGAATATTCTTGCTTCTCCTCCTATGGTGCCAATCATTTCACAAAGGGAGTGGAATGTTATGCCGGAAGTCATTATTCCGGCCGAGTGGTATGTCATACCCCCGGAACCCCCTCTCGACATACTACACGGGGTCCCGGTAGCCGTCGCACCTCTTCCACAAAACATTGAGGAAAATGAGCACGCTTTCTTTCTCCCTAAGGAGATAGAGGAATGGCTCAACGAAATTTAAAGAGACATCCCTCGGTTCCGAGTTCTACAACACCTTTCAGTACCGGAGAACTATTTCCGGGCTATTCTACAATAAGGGTAGAACTCCTTAAAATGATTTCCTACATTACTTGACCTATCTATCCTAGGAACTTGTAGTTTTTCATTTCTAGTTTTATTTCCATTTTCTAGGATCCTTTGTAATTGTTATTTCTAATGAATGATGTTTTTCTAAATGTTAAATGGTGTTTGGATAATGTTGTATTTGATAAAACACACTCGAAATGGTGGAGGTTATGCAGAAAACGCCCAGTTTAGGTAACTGGACACGGGGCCGTGCTCACTGAACACGCCCCCGTGCCCAACCTTCTGTTAATTATGATACTGGCAATCTGAACACGGGGCCGTGCTCGGTCCAACACGGGCCCGTGTCCAGAGGCCCAGTAACATAAACTTTTGTTTTTAAACACCTTTTTACACATTCAATCAACCTAAAAACTTATTTTTGGGACACATTGAGGACAATGTGTAATTTAAGTGTGTGTGTGTGGGGGGGGGGGGGATGCTAAAACCATGAATTTTGCAAGTTCTAATAACAAGCCTTACACAAAACTCTATTGGAACCGCTAATCACCCCAAATTTTTTCAAAACTTTTCGTTTTTTTACTTGTCTTGGTTTAATTTGGGAATAACAAATTCTAAAAAGGTTATATTTTTACAAATTTACAACCGATAGCGTCGTGATAAAAATAACCAACATAAGAAGATTATGAAATGACATGACAAATCTAGTTAAAATTTGATTATATATACTTGATCACATTATAAACCCATTCTCACAAAAAGTGAGTTTTGAGCCTTTATTGAGCATACAAGTATACATCTTTAAACTAAATGCTCATTTTTCGTTTCTTGTGTTAATAGCCGCTTGGTTTCTTACGACTCTAGAACTTGCCACGACGATACATTCCCGGTCCTTACGAACTTAAACCCAAGTAAGTAAATGATAGAGGCATTAGGACTAATCCATTTTCCTTTCATCACCATTATTTTTTATTTTCTTTTTCACCTACCCAAAATCCCCCTAGTTAACCCCTTTGAGCCTAAACCTTTTCATTTCTAAACCCACAAAACAAAAACCCTTTACCCACCAAAAACTTTTTTCTTTTAAACCCTTTATTTTAGTAAAAAGCTCGGTTGTCTTGTGACGTTTTCTTAAAAAAAAAATTAAATTTTGAAGTCTAGCAATAAAAAAACAAGTTCCTCAAAGAAACTTTGTTTGAAAGTGCTTAGTTTGAATAAAAGTCACAAAATCAAAAAGTTTTATGACGACCGACGCTTTTTACGCTTTTAACCCTTTTTACTAACCACTAACCCAAAACCACCTACCTTTAACCCAAGCCTAACCCTTCTCCAAAGTCATCTTGATATTTACAAAGGTTTATAGTTAAAAAGGAGGAAGATTGATTGCTTGGCAAGCATATGGTAGAAGTAAGTTCCATGCATGTCTCGAGTGTTTCACAAAAAATACATCTTCGGCCGAGTGTTGAGTGATCTCCCGTGAGGTATGTGAACTTGTATATAAATGGAGTTAAAAAAAAAGGAATGTTATGCCCAAATAAGTAATTTCTCTTATGAAACGTTCTAAATAAATCATAACGAATAGGATTGTAAATAGCACAAAAATAAAACCCAATAAAGATCTTGGATTCCCGACACTCAAGACAAGCCCAAAGCTTCTCTCCTACCTATTCCATTTGGGTGTGTAAGCCACATAATAAAGAGTTTTGCTTGAGAACAAGCAAAGATTCAAGTGTGGGGGTATTTGATGTGTGTAAAATGCAACATATAAATTACATCAAATGAGGCATAAAACTAACCCTTTTTTAGTACTAATGTTGGAAAAAGTATGCTTTTGTCTTCCTTTTGTATTTTCAGGACCAAATGAGCTTAAAGGAACAAAAGGAACAAATATGCAGCAAAATCTAACATAATACAAAGGAAAGGAATAAACATGGCATGCCCGACCCCTTGACAACATCTTCCCAAGAAAAAACAAGTAATCAGAAGGCAGATCACGGCCCCGTGCCCAGCGAACACGGGGGCGTGGCCAAGTGTCTGCAGAAAAGACAAAACAATGGAAGCTTCTATTCCCAACACTAGGGCGTGCCCAGCTCAACACGGGACGTGGTTAACGCTAAGATACACAGAATCTTGCAAATCTTGATAGTACAGATACGCTTCTGCACACGGGGCCGTGCCCAGTGGACACGGGGGCGTGTGGAGCTAATGCAGACAAATTGAAATTAATGAAGAAAGAGAATAAGGATGGACACGGGGCCGTGTCCGGGCTTCTGTGCATGCTATAAATAGGGGTGCTTGGTTCACTTCAAAGGCATCCCTTGGCAAACCACCTCTCTCCTACTTCACCCACACTCCACCACCATCACAACACCCACATCCACCACCATCATCCATCATCCATCATCCATCTAGAGTGTGTGTAGTAGTCTCGGGATCCAAGATTGATAGTAAGAGTTCTTGACAATCAAAGGCCATGTTTGCCTAAGTCTCTTACATCACTTGGTGAAGACAAGCATTTAATGTAATACTTTTGATTTTTAATCTTTTCGCACTTTTTATTTGGTTTTGTATTAATGACTTTAATAACTAGTTTCTTATGTTGAAGGTGAAACTTCCTTATCATTTGCCCGTGGTGTCTTGGCATTATTTTACTGTCTATATAAAATAAAATATTTTCACCATTCATATCTCTACGGTCTATATAGAGATATCTTGGCTACCTGGTCGGGGGTTAAGGGAATGGTTTGGTAAGGTTCTTGCCTTGTTCAGTGTATAGATCCTTCAAGGACCTGGGTCAAGCTTACTAGGATCTCCTTCAATACCCACTGGTATTGGATGGCGGGGGTGCGAATAGCTTGATCCCCTCATATGTAAACAACTAATACATTAACCCGGCTACTTGGGAATGTATCCCTGCTGACTCAAACCACTTAGCCGAGGGTAATGTCGCCTTCAAAAGAGGGGCATACACATTACGCATTAATAACTTAATTAATTATCTTTCAATATTCTGACCCTTTGGGATTGTATCCTTGCTGACTCAAACCACTGGGTTGAGGGTAACGTCACCTTCAAAAGAGGGGCCTACTACTATAACTAAGACAATCTCTTAAAAAGTGCAAAAGTGCGAAAATCATCAAAGGTTACATTAAATGCGAGTCGGATCCAAGTGATTCATCTTGTCTATCTGTTTTTAATTTTATTTTTAAGCATTTTAGTTTTTATTTTTCATGTTTAAAAACCTTTTTCTAAACTTATTGATTTGATTAGACGTTGAGGATAAACCGGTACTAAAAGCTCTTGTGTCCTTGGACGACCTCGGTATCTTACCAACACTATACTACGCTCATGATGGGTACACTTGCCCATATGTGTGTTTAGTGTTAGTAGAATATCGTGTTTTATAAATTTAAAAACTTGACTAACGTGTAAAAAAGGGTTAAAATATAAAGAAAAATATATAACGCTACACACGCATCACTGGCCTCTCTCCAGTTCCTCATCAGCCTTTTTATGATCTTCATTACCAGCTTCTTCTTCTTCTTCTTCTTCTTCTTTCTTCACCTCTTAATCTTTCTCTTCACCACTGCCTTCTTCTGTAACCTTCTTCAATTCATCTACCAAAATTTCAACACTCTTCTTCATTCTTTCCTCATCTCTTTGTCTCAAACTTGTTGTCATTACATCTCTGATTATCTTATCTAGCTTCTAGAGATAATCTTTATCTACTGCTTTCTTTGAATAATATTCTCCAGACAAAGGAATGCCTGCAAGTACACCATCATAAACCACCTTGCATTTATCAACAACCGGATCTCCTTTTCGATTGATATAATATTCTCTTTTCTTGTCCCAGCTTCTATAGCTTCTAGCTTCTTCATACTCTTTTTGCATTTCTTCTATTCTGCAATCTGCAAAATGTCTTTCTCTATACATTTTCTCTTGCAGAATTTCTTCTTTAGACTTTGTTTTCACTTCAGCAATCAACGCACTTCCATCATCCTTTATGTATTTACCCCAGTTAAACCCTTCGTCATCATGAATTATCCTGTGTTTGGCATGATCATGTATCGTCACTAAAGCTTGTGTTTTATCTTTTGATGAACCTTTAGCAATTTGCTTTAGGCTTGCTCTGGACGTATGCTAACTGGTTTTATGATAAATGGCCTTTTTGTAGTAGTCGCACTCGTCATGGAATGGATTACCATGATCAGCTACTTCTTGGTTAACACACTCCCTTTTGAAATAACCCTTTTGTTTACATGGGAAACATGTGACTTTTGACTTTTCAAACCCGAGCTTGGTACTTATCAATCCTCCAAGATCATTTCTACCTGTTATCTCCTTAAAGCACTGTGCTCTTCGAATGCCACTAGCCAAACACCATCTAATATCAATGAGCTCCATCTCCTCTGGATCTATCTCGTCAGAATCTTCTTTTGTCAACTCAGGATTACCAATTTTCCCTGCTACCAGACTCTCGTATGATTCCAGAATCGATGCTAAGAAACTCATCTGTTGTTTAGCAGCATTGATACTCATTGTTGGAGAATTTTTTAACTTCAAAGCAATATTGCATTGAATCTCATTGGGTTCTGCTGAGTTTGATGCTGTTGAGGATGAATGATAACCTGGATTGTAACTTGATGAGCTACCTTTTGCTGAATCTTTTGACTGTTCAACACTGAAAGCTGTACCAATCTTTGGTGACTGATTGGTTGAAGGTAAGTTTCCCTTGTAGGAAAGACCCACATTTTGTTGATAGGTAGAACTGCTCATTTTGTTCTGTTTTTGTAACTCGAGCTCATGACTTTCAATTTTTTCAATCAATGTATCCATGGTAATCCCATCAAACTGTGCATCATTTTTCAAAATGAAGACAAAGGTTTGCCAATGATCTGCACATGGTAAAGCTTCAATAACCTTATCAATGATCTTTTCTCTAGTTTTTGTAATCCCAAACCTGTCTAGTTTGATTTTGAAATGACAAAATCTCTCAATCATTTTTCTCACTGTTTCACCTTTTATACTATCAAACAAATTGAATTCTTTCTTAAGCATTGATATTTTGTTCTTTTTAATTTGCTTTCCTCCCTCAGCTTTCCCTCACAACGCTTCCCACGCAGACTTTGAAGAACCATCATGATTAAGTAGTGCAAAGATATCATCTCTGATCGATTGTTGAATTAACGCGATCATCCTTTGTTCATGAGAAAATACTTTATGTCTTCAGTGTCTAAATCACCAAGTTCAATTTCTTCATTTTTATCATTTCTTGGCTTTTTATACCCGAATTCCATACAAAACCAATGATGCGTGTGTAGCGTTATATATTTTTCTTTATATTTTAAGCCCTTTTTAACACGTTAGTCAAGTTCTTAAATTTATAAAACACGATATTCTACTAACACTAAACACACATATGGGCAAGTGCACCCATCGTGAGCGTAGTATAGCGTTGGTAAGATATCGAGGTCGTCCAAGGACACAAGAGCTTTTAGTACCGGTTTATCTGTCACACCCTGACTTTTGCGGAAGCGTGATTATGGTGTGACTTTCTTAATACCATTGCATTCAATCATAACAACAACTATTTGATAAAACCATAGATTTGTCATCCATTAAATAAGTTTAAAACATAACACCATTGTTTTGAAACGTAGACTTCAAATTCAAATTAGAAACCATTCGAATTGTTTAAAGAGTTCACTAAGGACTCATCAAAAGTTAATAAATAAAACCAAGGTTTGGAAGACGTGTCTCGTCCAGGAATAAGACACACTGCCCATACCCAAGAACCATGGATGAAATCTTTATTCTTAACGCAAAATAAAACTTCCAACGCCCGCCAGATCCACTTACTAATTCCCTGAAATACATGTAGTTTGAAAACACCAACAAAAGTTAAGCGAGTTCATGTGTTTGTTTGAGTGTATGAATAAACCTTTAAAATTATTGTAAGTATGTATGTAAGTTTATAAATCCCGGTATGAAAGCAACAATGAAAAACATATCACCAATGGTTTGCAAGGCCATTGATATGTGTGACGTGATGCAGGAAGCTCGAACCTAGCAAATTTCGCACCGGGCTTCCGGCTGTAAGACATAGTCTACCCATGGGCCAATCCTGGTCCAACATGGGCAGGGCTCGCAACACCTAAATAGATCTATCACTCATGTCCCTCGGTCCGACAACGAGGATTGATGGCCTTAAGCGTTATGCCCACCACTCACATGATCTAAGTGTACCCTTCCTTAGCTAACCATACCAAATAATAATGTTTGTAAACGGTTGTAACATGTACTTCACCACCGAAGTTATAAAACTAAAAAGAGTTAAAGAAAAGGGGGAAACACGAAACTCACAGTCTTGCGTCTTCAACAATCGTAACTCGAACTTCTCCGGTGAACACGACTACCTACAACGTACTAATGTCTATTAGACGAACGGGCCGTGCCTTGTCTTAGCATTTAGGTTTCAGAGTTACGTTTCTTTTATGCCTTTGATATTATTCCAAGTAATATAATTATTGTCAAAATAATTAATATTTTAACTTAAATTATATTTATTAAATTTTGGAATAATTGTTAAACAATATATATTAACTTAATACTTCCCAAGTATTAATACTTGTATTTCCTTCCCAAGGATGGGGGTATCTTATACATGTGTATTCGTATTCTTGCATTTGTATATTTTTGCCATGTTTTGGTGTCGTATTCCGGTGAGTATTTATACGTGTGAGAATACGTATTTTATTGTGTCTATTAAGTATTCATATACTTAAATTTATATTATACTTCCCGGAATATAATTTCTAATAAAAGTCCACCAATATATATATATTTCCAAAATATATATATTTCCAAAATATATATATTTAAGAAATATTACTTAGAAAAATTATTTATAATTTTTCTTTTGGCAAAAATATTTGTAGTTCCAAAATAATATATTTTCAAGTCTAACTTAGAAAATATATATAAACTTATTTTTATCCAAAAATAATGTATTTTAAGTTTACTCAAGAAAATACATATTTTTCCCAAAAATAATATATCTTCTAAAAATTCCAAGTGAACACATATATATTTTTATTCACCAAAAATCATATATTTCCTTCTTGTCAAAATATGATATACTCTTGTGATAATTATAAAAAAAATCATACTTTCATTTCCTTGTGTCCAAAATATTATTTACCAAAATATACTTGCGAATTAAGTTCCGGAATATTTTGCAAGTTACATTTCTTGTTCGGTCTTGTCAATATTTTGTGTGTAACATATATAATTATTCCTTGGGATTTTGGTAATATTTTGGATGGTAATCCTTGGTATTTTTTAGAGTTATAATATTTCAAGTCCTAAAATAATATAACTATTACACAAAGTATACAAATAATCACACATGTGTGTCTTCATTGTATATATATTTCTAAATATATATTTAGCCACTTTTATTTATAAAAAACCAACCTCTAATATTTTTATTTTTGCAACAAAAATTATGGCAAAGTTTATATAACCATCTATTGTTGAAAATACACTTGTAAGTGTATGTTTATAAATATTTTTCTAAGTGTTTATATTTTTGGAAAATTTTGCCATAGTTTCCCCTAAAAATGGAGGTTTCCATGCTTTCAAGCATATAATTTTCTCTTGTAAAATCATCACAATCAATCCACAATCAACACTAAACAACTTACACTTACCAATTTTTCCAAAACCATGCTTATTCTACTACTTCATGATCTTGAAAGTTTATGAAAACTTGTAGTAACTTGGTAGTGAGTTTAGTTACCCTTCAAAGTGTGGTTGTTTATTTAAAAACATCATTCTTGAAAGATTTAGATGTTTACAACTTGTAATCATGTTTTACAAAAATGTTTCCTTATGAAATCTTCTTGTTACACAAGTGTTTCTACACTTGTTTAACCACAAAAAATAGTGTTTGTTTATGTAAGAACCAAGTTTATATGAAACTTATGTTTTTAACTTGGTTTCTTTGAAATCCTTCATAACTGTTTAGATCCATATGATCAACAACTCACTTTAATCATGTTTTTTCAAGAAAACATTACTTCTTTCAAGTTCATGCTTTAAGTGTGGATGATCCATCATCCTACAACAATTTCTACTTTCACATCTTGCTAAGCTGTGTTTTTAATCATGATTTAGCAAGACCTTATGATGATTAACATCACTTCTACAAACAATCAAAGATCAACATGCCTAACAACTTATATTCATGAAGATATCTTTACTAAACAAGCTTATATTCATGTTTACTTCATATGATTCTTTGGTGTTCTTGATATTTTTGATCATGATTCATCATTAACCACTAAAAATAGATGCAACATAGAGTGTACAAGGATCTTACCACTAGCACAAGGCTAAGGATGATTCAAGAGTAGAAAGTGAGTGGATAAAAGCAAATTGAGAAGGTCCTTCAAGTTCCAAAGCCACCAAGCTCCTTAATCTTGCTTCTAGCACCCTTGTATGATCTTAGAATGGATGAAGGTTGAACAAAAATGGTGGATGTGTGTGGATGAGGGTCCAGCCGAGAGTGAGAGCAAGAGAGGGAGAGAGATCAAGTGTGAAGTGTGTGAAAGGTTATGAGTCTTGATCTTGCATGTTCTCTTTATAACCATTTTACCTCATTAACTTATGTGCAATATGTTCATACTTTAGAGACAAGATCTAATTTATTATAGAAATAAAATCCACAAGGTATGGGGCCAAGTATGGTTGTCCCATAGGTGGGGGGGGGGGTCTAGCTTAGGTTTAAACCTTTAGTTACTTAATAGTTCAATTCCAAGTGTTCATTACGTGTTTCAGTTATTAGATATTTTTAGGAGGTGTTATGATGTTCGGGGATCATAACTAGCTTGGAAACATTAAAGCAGTGCTTCTAGTGTAAATTTGATGTTTCGGGTAGTGTCCGGTTGTTCGGTTAGATATTGATTTGTTAAAGTGCTAAACTTGCAGTTTAGTGTTCTTTATGTTACCTTTTGTGACACTTTTAATTTCAGACACTTAGGAAAGCATTCAGGACCATTTAACCATGTTTCTGCATAATATTAATGTGTTAAAATGCTGATTTATGCTGAATTTTGCTGAATTCAGCACTTTGGGTGAGTTTTAGGCACTTTCAAGCATTTAAACTAACACCTAGAAAAGCAATTTCGTGGTCCTTACTTCCCTACACTCTATACTAGTGTAGTACTTAGTTTCTGGCTCATACTGGGTCTCAAAACACTGTCTGTCTATGTGCTGAGTTTTGTCAGCATTTGCTGATTTATCCGTTTACTATGCTAACTGTGCTTAATGCATCATTTAAGGCAATATAACTTTCATGCAATATTGATATGACATTAAACAATGTATGATGCACATGTATGTGTATGGCAGTAATCAGAAAGCAGTTAATTTGTAATTCAGCACAGTCATTAAGCATTAATTAAGATTAATTAATTGTACGGATACCTGGATTTTTTGATAGTTGTCACATTATCCTCAACGTCTAATCAAATCAAAAGTTTTAGAAAAGGTTTTTAAACACGAAAAATAAAAACTAAAATGCTGAAAAATAAAAACAGATAGACAAGATGAATCACTTGGATCTGACTCGCCTTTAATGTAACCTTTGATGATTTCCGCACTTTTGCACTTTTTAAGAGATTATCTTAGTTATAGTAGTAGGCCCCTATTTTGAAGGTGACGTTACCCTCAACCCAGTGGTTTGAGTCAGCAAGGATACAATCCCAAAGGGTCGGAATATTGGAAGATAATTAATTAAGTTATTAATGCGTAATGTGGTAGGCCCCTCTTTTGAAGGCGACGTTACCCTCGGCTAAGTGGTTTGAGTCAGCAGGGAAACAATCCCAAGTAGCCGGGTTAATGTATTAATAGTTGTTTACATATGAGGGGATCAAGCTATTCGCACCCCCGCCATCCAATACCAGTGGGTATTGAAGGAGGTCCTAGTAAGCTTGACTCAGGTCCTTGAAGGATCTATACACTGAACAAGGCAAGAACCTCACCAAACCATTCTCTTAACCCCCGACCAGGTAGCCAACATATCTCTATATAGACCGTAGAGATATCAATGGTGAAAAATTTATTTTATATAGACAGTAAAATAATGCCAAGACACCACGGACAAATGATAAGGAAGTTTCACCTTCAACATAAAAACTAGTTATTAAAGTCATTAATACAAAACCAAATAAAAAGTGCGAAAAGATTAAAAATCAAAAGTATTACATTAAATGATTGTCTTCGCCAAGTGATGTAAGAGACTTAGGCAAACATGGCCTTTTATTGTCAAGAACTCTTACTATCAATCTTGGATCCCGAGACTACTACACACACTCTAGATGGATGATGGATGATGGTGGTGGATGTGGGTGCGATGGTGGTGGAGTGTGGGTGAAGTGGGAGAGAGGTGGTTTGCCAAGGGATGCCATTGAAGTGAAACAAGCACCCCTATTTATAGCCTGCATAGAAGCCCGGACACGGCCCCGTGTCCGCTGGACATGGCCCCCGTGTCTATCCTTATTCTCTTTCTTCATTAATTGCAATTTGTCTGCATTAGCTCCACACGCCCCCTGTCTGCTGGGCACGACCCTGTGTGCAAAAGCGTATCTGTACTATCAAGATTTGCAAGATTCTGCCTATCTTAGCGTTGACCACGGCTCGTGTTGAGCTGGGCACGCCCCAGTACTGGTAATAGAAGCTTCCAATGTTTTGTCTTATCTGCAGACACTTGGCCACGCCCCCGTGCCCGCTGGGCACAGGGCCGTGGTCAGCCTTCTGATTACTTGTTTTTGCTTGGGAAGATGCTGTCGAGGGGTCGGGCATGCCACGTTTAGGGTTGTAAACGAGTCGAGCCGAGTCGAGCCAGGGTGGGGTCGAGCTCAAGCTCGAAATTAATTCAGGCTGTTAAACTTGGCTTGAGCTTTACGTCGAAGTTAAACGAGCCTAAGAACGAGCCAAAGAGCCGAGCCATGGGCCAAGCTGAGCTTAGCTCGAGCTGGGCTTGGTTACAAAATGAGCCAGCTTGGTTCACGTCATCTCAAATTGAGTTTTTTTAGCAAGTTTTTCTCGAGCTTCTTTCAAGCGAGCTACGAGCCGTGCTATGAGTTGCGAGCTTTATGAACAGCCCTAGCCACGTTTATTCTTTTCCTTTGTATTATGTTAGATTTTTCTGCATATTTGTTCATTTAAGCTCATTTGGTCCTGAAAATACAGAAGGAAGACAAAAGAATACTTTTTCCAACATTAGTAGTAAAAAAGGATTAGTTTTATGCCTCATTTGATGTAATTTATATGTTGCATTTTACACACATCAAATACCCCCACACTTGAATCTTTGCTTGTCCTCAAGCAAAACTCTTTATTATGTGGCTTACACACCCAAATGGAATATGTAGGAGAGAAGTTTTGGGCTTGTCTTGAGTGTCGGGAATCCAAGATCTTTATTGGGTGTTTATAATGCTATTTACAATCCTATTCGTTATGATTTATTTAGAACGTTTCATAAGATAAATTACTTATTTGGGCACAACATACGTTTTTAAAATTCCATTTGTATACAAGTTCACATACCTCATGGGAGATCACTCAACACTCGGCCGAAGATGTATTTTTGTGAAACACTCGAGACTGGCATGGAACTTACTTCTACCATATGATTGCTAATCAATCAATCCTCCTCCTTTTTAACTATAAACCTTTGTAAATATCAAGAGGACTTTGGGGAAGGGTTAGGCTTGGGTTAAAGGTATGTGGTTTTGGGTTAGTGGTTAGTAAAAAGGGCTAAAAGCGTCGGTCGTCGTAAAACTTTTTGTTTTTGTGACTTTTATTCAAACTAAGCACTTTCAAACAAAGTTTTTTTGTGACTTCAAATTTTTTTGGTTTTATTATTATTATTATTATTATTATTTTTAATAAGGAAACGTCACAAGACAACCGAGCTTTTTACTAAAATAAAGGGTTTAAAAGAAAAAGTTTTTTGGTGGGTAAAGGGTTTTTGTTTTGTGGGTTTAGAAATGAAAAGGTTTAGGCTCAAATGGGTTAACTAGGAGGATTTTGGGTAGGTGAAAAAGAAAATGAAAAATAATGGTGTTGAAAGGAAAATGGGTTAGTCCTAATGCCTCTATCGTTTACTTACTTGGGTTTAAGTTGATAAGGACCGGGAATGTATCGTCGTGGCAAGTTCTAGAGTCGTAAGAAACCAAGCGGCTATTCACACAAGAAACAAAAAATAAGCATTTAATTTAAAGATGTATACTTATATGTTCAATAAAGGCTCAAAACTCACTTTGTGGGAATGGGTTTATAATGTGATCAAGTATATATAATCAAATTTTAACTAGATTTGTCACGCCATTTCATAATTTTCTTATGTTGGTTCTTTTTATCACGATGCTATCGGTTGTAAATTTGTAAAAATATAACTTTTTTAGAACTTGTTATTCCCAAATTAAACCAAGACAAGTAAAAAAAACGAAAAGTTTTTGAAAAAAATTGAGGTGATTAGCGGTTACAATAGAGTTTTGTGTAAGGCTTGTTATTAGGACTTGCAAAATTCAAGGTTTTAGCATCCCCCCACACTTAAATTACACATTGTCCTCAATGTGTCCCAAAAATAAGTTTTTAGGTTGATTGAATGTGTAAAAAGGTGTTTAAAAACAAAAGTTTATGTTACTGGGAGTCTGGACACGGCCTCGTGCTGGGTGAGCACGACCCCATGTTCAGATCGCCTGTAACGAAAACTTACAGAAGGCGAGCACGGGGGCGTGCCTGGTGGACACGACCCCGTGTTAGGCATATTTTAAGCAAACAGCCGGCTCTGGGCAATGGACACGGGGGTGTGCTGGTTGGACACGGCCCCGTGTTGACAATCTGCAATTGTTGGGAACAGGTTTTAGCTTTTTGGCTCTGGGCTCCGGGCTCCGAGCTCATGTAGCACTAATATTTAGTGCTTCCAAGTCTCCTAGGTACCTGTTTATGCTTACATACATCACACCACACAAATAACAAGCACCCTACCTTACCATAAGTTTAACATCCACAACACAAACTAAAAAAAATGCGGGAAAGTAAAAGTGTTAACAGAAAGTAAATTGTTCAACAATGGCACGCAGGCCAGAAATTTTTTTTTAGGATAAAGGGAGTTAACCTTGTAAGAGCTTCAACCGTGTTACATCACCTTCAACGCCCTTCCATCTCAATCCATATCTTCATCCTCGTCATCTCCTCCTTGATTTGCCATGTACTCCTGGATGTTGCTGATGTCATCTTGAATGTCAGAGATGTTCCTCTCTATTGCTCCGACCTGGGTGTACGTGTTGCTTGCCATATTGTAGGTGTTGCGGGTGCACATGAGGTTTTCTTGCAAGAGATCATGTAAACTTTGGAAATTAGGAAAAACACCTCCTTGGGAGGAGGATTGGCTCGGATCACCATGATGGTGATACTGGTATTGTGGAGGAGGACGGATTTGTGGGTTCCACACATGTCCCTGAACCGTTTGGAATCGAATAGTTCCGTCACCCGCGTCATTGATGATCCCCATTGAGCGGCATATGACGAGATCCACCTTACTGTTCACTGTACACGGACCCGTGTCCATCCTTATTCTCTTTCTTCATTAATTGCAATTTGTCTGCATTAGCTCCACACGCCCCCGTGTCCGCTGGGCACGACCCCGTGTGCAGAAGCGTATCTGTACAATCAAGATTTGCAAGATTTTGTGTATCTTAGCGTTGACCACGACCCGTGTTGAGCTGGGCACGCCCCCGTGCTGGGAATAGAAGCTTTCATTGTTTTATCTTTTCTGCAGACACTTCGCCACGCCCCCGTGTCTGCTGGGCACGGGGCAGTGGTCAGCCTTCTGATTACTTGTTTTTGCTTGGGAAGATGTTGTCGAGGGGTCGGGCATGCCACGTTTATTCCTTTCCTTTGTATTATGTTAGATTTTGCTGCATTGTTGTTCCTTTTGTTCATTTAAGCTCATTTGGTCCTGAAAATACAAAAGGAAAACAAAAGCATACTTTTCCAACATTAGTACTAAAAAAGGATTAGTTTTATGCCTCGTTTGATGTAATTTATTTGTTCCATTTTACACACATCACCAACTTTCATGAGCATAAGCTTTTACCCAGTTAAGAAACCTCTCTTTCCACCCAGTATAATCTTCAATGTTATCAAGTTTTGGTGGTTTAGAATGAGTTCCATAAAAGTTTTCATGTTTTATATTATCATTTATAGCCTTTGAAATACTTTTCGGTGCAACAGTTGTTGATTCAGATGATTCGGAAGTGAACACATTGTAAAACTCGTTGTAAAATTCCTCAGCCATGATTTCCTGCAAACACACAATCAAACACTTGATCAAACTTGAATAACAAACAACAAAAACTCTCTGTTCGTACAAAGGTGGAATGCTGGGTTTGTACGAAGCTATTCAAAACAAATAACCCGGTTCGTACGAAGCGATAACCTGGGTTGGTACGAAGCTAACTCACTAGGTTCGTATGAAGTATTGTTGGGTTCGTACGAAGCTATTAATCTGGGTTCGTACGAAGCCAAATTTTCCGCAAAATCTCAACTGATTAACTGGGTTCGTACGAAGCTGGAACTTGTGGCTTCGTACGAAGTTATGCTGCGAAGAAACAAGTCATGTTTTTCATGGTTTTTCACTGATTTGAATATGATTTTGTTCGAATTTTGATCTGAAACTTTGAAGGATTGATTAAAACTAAATTTCACACATCATGCTGAAATTTTAGCCAATTTTAACAATGGAAACTTTGTAGATCTGAGTTTTAAGTTCAAAAAGAATGTGTAGAAGATGAGTAGAAGAAGAGTAGAAGAAGATGTGAATAGAGGATGATGAATTCAGCTCTGAATCTTTTGAAGAAGCTTGAATCTACGTGTCTTCAATCCGTGCAAACAATCACCCGCTTTGATACCACTTGTGGATTTGCTCCGAGGATCGATTCCTTGACCGTTGAATGCGTATGAACACGTAAGTTGTGTGGAATCCAATCACGTGTGTTGATGAGACACAAAGAAGTAATTATAAGTTGTTTTCTATTGATATTTGACAGTAACAAAACCACGAAAACAAACGGGTAGAGCTTCATCTCAAAGTCTGCTCAAAAGTTACAAATGAACAAGACCAACACATCTATTTATAGTAGCAGTGCCTTCGCACGAAGCCATGACAATTATGTTCATACGAAACCATGTTTTGCCTTTTCGTACGAAGCTGCCTGAAGTCCCTTCGTACGAAGCAGCTTCACTACATAAGATCTTTATCTTCTGATCTGTTCAGCATCAGTCTTGTCTCATTTGTTTAAGCTACGTTGCGTGATTGACGGAAGTGATAGACATTATGCACTCACAACATGCATATGCATGTATATTTTAAACGTAACAAATGCAAAGATTGGCATTTTTAGGAGAAAGAATGTACATACAGCCAGTCACCCATTCGATTGAATATGTATGTGGAAATGTTGTTTTCTTGGGCTGCCCTTGCTGCATTTATAACCACTTGCCTCCTGACATAAGGTGACAAACATGCCCTACTCTTCTTTGATTCTCTCTTCTCTTTTTTTTCCACAGTCTTTTCCTTTTTATTTTCATCATCTTCTTCATCTTCATCATCTCTTCATCACCTGGCAGTTTTTCTGGGTTTAAAATTGTGTTATCTTGCATCAACTTTGTGATGTCTAGCGTTTTCTCCTCATCACCCTTCTCATGCACATCTGCCCTGTTTGGCGTTTTGGTTGGTGATGTGTCAGTGGCGTTTTCATCTTGGTGTTTCTAGGGTGACTCTTCTTCTTCAAAAGTTTGAAAGAGTTTCTTCCTACCTGCAAATGGTGGCTACCAACATGACGTTTTATCAACCACTGCACCTTGCTGATCAACACTTTTGTTCAACATCTCCCCTTCAGTTTTTCTAGTTCAGTGATGAACCCCCTGACTGTGTTGTGTTTCTGTTAGGTGGATTTTTGATGTTGTATCAAATACATGTATTTTTGGGGTCTCCTCAGAAAGGTGCAGGTGTTTTTTTATAGCTTTAAGCATTTGATCCACCATCTTTGGACAATCTAAACCTTCTTTTAGTTCAATCATTTGTTCTAGTTCTTGTCTCGGCAGTTCCAAAACCTCAACAATACTCCTTTTAATTATCTTTTCCCCATTATATATGAAAATATGATATTCAAGTGTCTTGAAATCACAATCCCAGCTTTCAGTATCGTTTTCGTTTATATCTTCATCTGACAATATAGTATTCTCATCACCACCCTAAGTCTTCCTTTCATCTTCATGATAAGCATCATCATTTATGGGGATTGGTGTAGAAGTTGAGGGTTTGGCGTTTTGATCTCCAGTCATCTCCCCTTCTACTTCCACTTCCTTTTCGCCTTCAACTTCCTTAGCATTTTCATAAACAACTGTTTGCACTTCTATGGCGTTGTGTTCTCTAGCCATCTCCCCACCCTTCTCCTTCCCCTTCCGCTTCCGCTTCTACTTCCACTTCTTTTTCACACTCAGCTTCCTTTTCAACCTCATCTTCATTTTCACCTTCTTCTCTCTCAGCTGCCACTTCCTTGGCGTTTTCATCAACAAATTTTGACATGTTCTCCAACAATGTCAGACATTGTGAGTATTTAATGTGTACCAAGAGGCTCTTTGGATGTTCAGTCTTTGACTGTTTTAACAATGTGCTCATTTTATTGTAACAGTCTTCTAATTTTTTGTATACCCCATCCAACTTCTCAGCTATTGCCTGTTAAATAAAAAAGAAATTTATTAATATGGCGTTTTATGTTTTTTGTTAAACTTATTATTCGAACAACATACATCCATAGCTTCATTGTTTTGTTGTTCTTCACCAGCACCATGGTCATAATAATGTGTTAGTACTCTGACCAGAGCATGGTTGCCTGATGCAGAAACTTCAAACATCCTGTTTCGGCTTTCTACATCTTCATCCACAACCCTTTGAATGAAAACCTCATCATTCTCATCATTGATTTGCATGGCATTTTGCACTTCAGGGTCAAGTTCAGCATAATCATAATGATCATCATGATCAAAAGCATCATCATCAACCTCATCATGATCATTATCAACATGCTCATCAACATTGTCAACATCATTTTCATCTTCGTTCTCAACATCATCACCATTAGCATCTTCTTCATCAACACCTTGCATTTTGTCTGTTGTCTTGGGTGTGGCTTCCTTAGCCTTCTTAATAGTTTTCTTTTTAACTTCTTTGCCATCGTGGCATTCTGGCTCTCCACCATATTTCCTTTTAACCGGTACACCCTTAAAGATGTCAAGAGTTCTCGTTGTAACTCACTCAATCGGGTATCCTTCTTTTCGTTCAAAGATTTTTCTATTGCAAGCATCATTCACCAAGGCAAGCTGTAACACAAGACATTTTTAATTTTTAAATTGTTATTTTCTCCAAACTATTATATATGGAAATTGTTTTCTTACCGCAAGTATGATCAAGGGCCCTATGAAATGCTTTTTTGGAGACCATGCGGTTTTGACGTGTTGCAAGCATTGGATGAGATAACCACACCAGTTTAGTTGGTTTATTTGAATGTTTTGTTTAATGTTGTGCAAGAACTGTTGGTTAACGACCGCATTATCACTTGCATGCCCAATTATAGTGAAGAATGCTACAAGGAAATATTGGCAGAAGTTTCTCCTGAAGCTATCCATCTCAGGTAAGATGTCATCAAAGTAGAGCTTCACAATTGGTCTGTTAATCTAGACAGTCCCTTTGAACTGTGCACTCCACTTAGCCACTACTTGGTCATTAGTTGTTGGCCTTCTTTTCCCCTACACGGCCACGTCTCCATTCGGTATACCTGTTAAATAGTTTATCAATTCTTCATTGATATGTATTGTATGGTTGCTAACATTTAGATTGTTTGTTCTTTCATTATAATTTTCAACCAACCAGTACCCAAGCATTGTGGGTATGCTGTCTATTTTTATCCTTAGGGCTACACCAAACCCCGTGTTTTGTACTGCTTGTCTTTGATTTTGATTTAGATTTATAAACCAAGCAGTCTAGTTTGTAGGTTTTACTCTTGACAAAACCCTAGCCCCACTGAACTCACAAAATGGATTTTCCTCAACATCAACATCCTGACTTAAGGCCTTCCTCTTATTGGTGTTTTGGGCCTTGCCAGTGTGCACATTTATTCTTACGCTCAACCTCTCTTCGCCTATAAAACATGATTAATTTCCATGGTGTTTTAGTTTTTCATGGCGTTTAATAACATAAATGATACATGTCATTTAATAACACACATGATGACGTGGGTACTCGGAGATCCCAGTCAGCAAAGTCAAAGTCAACAACAATCGCGAAAATAAAATAAAGAGCGCTAAACATAAACTAGAAAAAACAAGCTGAAAGTCAGAAGCTGAAAGCTACTGACCAGAAGCTGATACACCAACAGCTGGTGATAGGAAGCTAAGGTTACTGTACAATCTTGGGACTTAAATTGAATAGTTCAAATTGATTAGACAATTCTCTACAAAGCATAAAGGTGCCCTCGAGACACACAAACCTGAAACATACCCAAAGAGGCAAGGCTGACCCTGCAAGCAACGTCAGGGCAGGATAAGCTTACCAAGACTAGAAGGTGCAAAGCTGGCAGAGGCTCCCTTGGGCAGAGCAATCTGCCTATAAAAGGAGGGTCTTGTTCCAGCCGAAAGTAAGTCATTCTCTCTCGCTCTCGCTCTCACTCTAAAACTCTTATCCTTTCACTTTGCTAAGACTCTTAAGATCATCCTACTGATTCTCACGCTGGGGTCCAAACGCGGGAGGCCACCTCTCGCGTTATGGCTAACAATGTTCTTTGATCGCATATTTCTACCAAGGAGCTACCTTTTGGAGTTGATCCTGGACCTTCCCCCTGCCATACTCTTGTTGCTTTAACAAGTGGCACCCACCATGGGGCTGCGCTACTTAGAACAGTTTTTCCGGTAGTACAGCCCTGTTCCTAAGTCACCTTCTCTTATGGTCGGAAAGGATCCTCATCCAAAGGAAGTTTCAAGCTATTCTATGCCTCTGTCTAGCCCTCCGGCTACACCTGGAGTAGATAGTTGCTCCACTAACCCGGACAAACTTCACGTCGCACCGGTAACACAAGATGCATAACAGTTTCAAACACCTCCGTCTACACAAGTTAATTCATCTTCACCGAGTGAAGTTCTCTTCCCGGTTGAAATCATGGAAATAACCCCAGAGGGAGTAAGAAGTAACTTTATATTGCTGAGAGAGCTATTATATGGGTACATTCGAGAAGAACGAACAAAAGGGGTCAGAGTACGTTTGTCTTATGATGAACTGAAAGTTACACTCTCCCCTATGCCTGCTCCGTTTTGCACTACTACGTCTCCAAGTGTTACCCGAGCAGGGTCTAGTCCTGACTCAAACCCCTATCTTATGCCTGATGGTTCACTCTGGGCCGGGAGCTATCCAGCCAACTCCCTTCTTTTACTTCCAAGAAGCCTAGAGTATACTGTCGAGCAGCTCCTGTAACAGGCTCAAGCAGCTACCCCGCCTCCACAAAAGACCTTCGAAGAAGCCCTTTGATCATTACTGTTATTCAGCAGAGCTGTAGCTGCAAGCTTGTCACCCCCTTCGGGCTTCCAACTGGGTTTCCCCTTGTATGATGCTCAGTATCCCCAAATAGCTGCTCTCCTGGCCCAACTAAGCCAGCAGCTCGCGGGAAACCAGATGTGGCAAGCTGCCCAGGTTGGGTCATAAGCTCAGGCTCAACCAAATGTTCAAACCGGTACCAGTATGAATAGGGCAGGGGTAAATCTTGATATACCTTCCATGCCTTACAAACCAAAATCATTAGCATGTTTTTCTGAATAGATAGCCAACTATGTCTTCTAAATAAAGATAAAGATGTCGTCAAATGTCAAGACATACGATGGTTTAGAAGATCCTAAGGACCATCTCTAGGTCTTCACAAGAGCTACCCCAGTTGAGCGTTGGAATAACACAGAATTTTGCCATATGTTTATGCAAACCCTCATCAGGCCAGCTAGATTATGGTTTTGTGGGCTCCCTACCAGAAGTATAAAATCCTTCGACGACCTGTATAAAAGCCTCCTAGCAAACTTCACCCCTCAGAAGAGATGTACCAGAGATGCCACCGTCATGCATCATATCCAGCAAAAAGACCATGAAGACCTCCAAGCATTCATAGAAAGGTTTAAAACGGAAAGTTTGATGTACAGTGGGGCAGCTAAAAAGTTGAGGGTATCTGCCTTCATGAACGCTATAAAGCCCAAGGAGCTTCTAAGGAGGTTCCATGAAAACAACCCCTAAACGATGGAAGAAGCTTTCGAAAGGGCGGAATCATTCTTGAAAGGTGAGGAAGCCTTGGTAAAACAAGCATCCAAAAAGAGAGAATAAGGAAGTTGGAGGGAGCCACCTCCCTCGTCCAAAAGGTCGAGATTCCAACCATTCGTAAATCGACGACCATTCAGGCCATACGAAGGAAGAAGATTCAAACATAGAAAAAGATCTCCTAGTCCAAATAGAAATCAAGACAATGATAAACAAATCTTCACCCTCCTCACCAAGAAAACCCAAGAAATCTTGTCAACAGAGGAGGTCAAGTATAACTTTTGACCTCCCCGATCTCTATCCAAAGCTGCTAGCAAAAGAGATGCAAGCAAATTTTGTTCCTTCCATAATGACACAGGGCACCACACCAATGATTTCTACCAGTTGAAAAATAGAATAGAAGAAGTTGCCAAGTCAGGGGAGCTTGTTCACTTGGTGAAGGAAATAAAATACAAGAAGGAGGGGAAGAAAGAAGTCAGCATAAACATGGTATGGTCGGAGAGCAAACAAGAAGGAAAAAGGAGGAGGACCATACCATGGAACCAACAATTCATTTGCTTCCCCCTACGGATCCAAATGAAAAGCAGGAGCACCCCATCATTGTGGACGCCGAAATGGAAGGTTCCCTCCTCGATAGCGTGTACATGGATCCAAGGGCCTCTTCCAATATCATGTACTAAAGATGCTCCGACTAACTCAAAAGTGAAACAAAACTCGTCTACAAGCCACTGATACGTCCCTTAGAAGCTTCACCTAGGAAAAGGTACAACCCCTAGGGAAGATAACACTCAGCTTATGTTTTAGGGACGAGGACTTGTCAAGAATAGAGGAGCTCACTTTCATTGTTGTAAGTTCCCCCTCGAATTATAACCTGTTGATAGGAAGGCCAGGACTTGCAGCATTTGATGATGTAGTGTCCACGGCACACGGAATGATGAAATTCCCAACGGATAAAGGTACCGCCTTGCTGGTACCAACACAAGAAGCTCTTTTGATTGCATCCATTGAAATAGAAGAAGGAGAATGCAGTAAGGAAAATGAAAGCCCAGTTGAAGAGATAAGTATCAATGACTCCTACCCAGAGCGAAAGATAAAAATCAATAATTACCTCCCTGACAAGATCAAGCACAAGCAGATTGACCTCCTTCTAGGAAACACAGGCGCATTTTCCTGGTGCTTGGGAGATATGGTGGGGGTACCAAGAGAAATAGTAGAGCATGCATTGAATATAGCTCCCACTTACAAACCCGTCACACAAAAGAAAAGAAGTCTAGCCCCTGAGCGTAGCTTAGCTGCCTGCCAGGAGGTAGAAAAACTAATGGAAGCTGACATTCTAAGGGAGGAAAAATAAAACTCTTGGTTAGCAAACCCTGTCATGGTAAAGAAGCCCGATGGCTCTTGGAGGATGTGTGTTGACTTTAAAGCTCTCAACAAGGCATGTCCTAAAGATTGTTACCTGTTGCTCAAAATCGATTGGAAGGTAGACTCACTTACGGATTTTGAGTACAAGTGCTTTCTTGGTGACTACAAAGGGTATCACCAAATCAAAATGATGAAAGAAGACAAGGATAAAATAGTGTTCCATACCGACAAAGGGATCTTTTGTTACAAAAAGATGCCTTTTGGGCTGAAGAACGCAAGGGCAACATACCAACGTCTTGTGGACAAGGCTTTCTCCGAACAAATTGGGAGGAATATGGAAGCATACGTCGATGATCTTGTAATAAAAAGTCACACGGGAGAAGACATGCTCTAAGATATCAAGGAGATGTTCCACAATCTCAAAACAATCAACATGAAATTAAACCCAAACAAATGTTCCTTTGTTTGAAGAAGGAAAGTTCCTCGGTCACATAGTGGGGAAACAAAGTATAAAAGCAAATCCGGACAAGGTCCGAGCCGTCATAGAAATGAAGTCTCCAAGAACTAAAATGGAAGTCGAAAGCCTTAATGGAAAGATAGCGGCTCTTAAACGTTTCCGCCCCAAGTCAGCAGAAAGATCATTACCATTCTTCAGAACATTGAAGAACTGTGCCAACAAGAAAAACTTTACGTATACGAAGGAATCAGAAGCAACCTTCATAGCACTCAAAGAGCTCATAGCTTCCCTGCCAACCGTGGAAGCACCCAAGAAAGAAGAAACAATCATAGTCTACCTTTCGGTAGGTCCACAGACTATAAATATCTGATTTACTTTATGATCCACGAGCCCTATGCTCACGGTCATATATACTAACAGTTCATTAAAACGTTTATCAACAGGGCAACAAGCAATAAGCTCTGTGCTTGTGGTGGAAAGAGGGAAGGAGCAGATACCAGTGTACTTTGTGAGCAGGGCACTAAAAGTAGCTAAAGTCAATTACTCCCCAATCGAGAAGTTGGTACTAGCACTAGTGCACACGACTAAGAGCCTAAGAAGATACTTCCAAGCTCACCCAATCCAGGTCCTTAGTGATCAACCACTAAGATCCATCCTAGAAAAGCCTGATGATTCCGGAAGGTTGGCGAAGTGGGCCGTAGGGCTGGGGGAGCACATGACTGAGTACATACCAAGGAAGGCTTACAAAGGACATGTATTGGCAGATTTTTTGACATAAATGCCAGTGATCAAGGAGGTAAATGAGATAGAAGAAGAAGGGTGTCAAACGATAATCCCAGGGAAATGGACATTATTTTCAGATGGAGCTTCTAGTATAGAAGGTTCCGGGTGTCACACCCCAACCGATGGCGGAAACATCGGGGCGCGGCACTAAGCGAATCAAATTGCTCAAGAGATATCCACAACACTAATTGTTTCGATAATTGATTAATCAAGTTTCATAAAATTGTCTAAAACATCAACCACAATTTACAACCATAAAAGTATCAAATAACATAAAAATTTAAACATTGTTCAATTCCCTAAATTAACTAAGATGAGTTTCTAAGCATCATCCTAGCTCATTTCTTGAATCCCAGCCACTATTAACCTGCAACATGTATTAAAATACTATCAACAAGAATGTTGGCGAGCACACAATTTTGAATACGTAGCATAGTAGTTTAAAAACTCATATCCAACATGAAAACATATAATAAGTTTCACCATGCTAGTTTACGCAGCCCAAGTGATAGCACAAGTTTCCAATTCGGTAAGTGCCTTTCCCAAAGACTAACGGGAGGTTATATGTCTCATCCTAACAATACCCCAAACACTAATGGGGAGGTGCATTACCCCTATAGCACTACCACTGTTAAGGTGGAACTATACACAAGGATTAAACGTTCACATAGCATAAAATTCTCAAGTATCACAAGTTTCATGCATCATGTTTATATGGATAGAGTATGTTTCAAATAAGTTTCAAGTGTAAAGTGTCTTGATATAGAATACATGTTGCATCCCAAAAGTGTTTAAAACAAAAAGGGATCAAGTATACTCACAGTGGGTTCTTAAACCAAACACAGCTAAGGTTGGATCAAAGGGAGCGCTGGAACAGCCTGTGTGCGGGGAACAGAGCATAAGTCCTCTAAGTGCTGACCCGGTCGAGAACAGAGTGTTGAATGGTGCGTAAATCGAGTAAAAGTGTTGGACATAATACCTGAGCGGATGGTCATCCGGTCGGATGACCATTCGAACAGATGGACTCCATCTGATCGGATGGTCATCCGGACGGATGAGTGTTCGAACGGATGGCCATTCGAATAGTGGTGTTTGCAAACTGTTAAAGTTACAAATGTTGTGATCATAGTGTCCTATAAAACAAACAAGTGTCATGATAATCAGATCATCTGGACGAACAGTCATCTGATCGGATGACCATTCGGACAGATGGTCAGTGGGTGTAGTTTCTGTGAAATTTGTTTAATTTTGAGTTAATGGTACGGTGTAACGACGTTGTACCAAACCCAGCTCGCTCGATCGGTCGGCAGGGAACCACCCCTTCTCGAACTGACGAACTATTTATGATGAGGTTTCATGTTTGGACCCGTCAATTGGCCCGTTTTCCGGTGGAAATCAGCTTTCAAGTCGGATTTTGACTAAGGAAGGAGTCGAAAGTCTGTTTGAGTATGATTCCACCACTGTTTTGTATTAAAAGTTGAGGAAAAGTTCGAAAGTCAAGTGTAAAACATGATGTTCATCAGATCTGAGCCGGAAACCATGTGAAATTCCGTCGAATCCGGGATAAAAGTGTGAGATTCTTTAGTATTTGTATAAAAGTTGTGAAAATCTGTTAGATTTGAGGCCGATCTTGGTTAAATAGTGTTCCACAACTGTTTGTACAAACATCTGAGTGGAAGAACACCTCCAAGAGGCCCAAACCAGGTGGTTTTTATGTAAAAGTTGAAGTGCTCGTGTGATTTTGATGAAGAATCTTGTGTAGAAGTTATAATTGAAGAAAGTTGTACAAGAATTAGAGAAGAATACTTAAGTTTTGCCTTAAATCTTGCTTAAAATGACTGAGAGTGCGTGGGGTCGGACGGTAGAGGGTGAAAGGTGAGAATGAGAGCACAAGTGGTCTATTTATAAGTGAAAGTGGCAGGTAAGTCGGTGGAGAGGTGCAAGGGGTCGGATGTCCATTCGATCGAATGGCCATCCGTCATCCGAGCGGATGGTCATCCGAGCGGATGTTCATCCGAGCGGATGGTCATCCGATCAGATGTCCATTCGAAAGGCCAAATCCCGTTTGCTAGCTTTCCGACTTTGGTTCGTTTTGCGAGCTAGATTGAACGTTGCGTTGTGTGTTATTGTGAGTAACAGTTACATGGCATTATTATATAGTTAACACAAAAGTATCCGTGTTTCAAGTCCGCGTTAAAGCTAGTATCCCGCTCAATAAGTATCAAGTATCAAAGTATCAAGTACCAAAGTCTCTTGTTCAATAAAGATTCAAAGTTTCTCGTTCTATAAGTATCAAATATAACAAGTGTCAAGTCTCAAGAGTCAAGTTTCAAAGTATCACAAGAGTCTAGTATCACAAGAGTCAAGTATCACAAGAGTGAAGATTCACAAGAGTCAAGATTCATGCATAAAGTATCACAAAAGCATCCTAGAGTAAAAGTTTCAAGTATTTTAACATAGTTAAGACTCAATTAAGTATCATTAAGTATTACAGGGATGAGACTTACCAAAGGATAAAAGTTTCGAAACGCAGGGCGTTACAGTCTCCCCTCCTTTAGGAGATTTCGTCCTCGAAATCTAAGAGGAAGACTGCTCGAAGAGCTGTGGGTACTTGGTTTTCATTTCACTCTCGAGTTCCCAATGAATTTGGTGCCACACTTTCCTTCCCAGCACACCTTAACTATGGAAATTTTGCTGCGCCTCAGTCGCTTAGTACCTCGGTCCATGATTTCTACCGGTTTCTCCACAAAATGAAGTGTCTCGTTTATTTGCAAGTCTTCGATGGGAACCTGAAGTTCCTCGTCTGCTAAGCGTTTCCTAAGATTGGATACGTGGAATGTCGGATGTACATTGCTAAGCTCCTGAGGTAAATTGAGTCGGTAAGCCACCTTGCCAATCCTTTCGAGAATCTTGAAAGGACCCACAAAGCGAGGGGCAAGCTTTTCCTTTTTACCAAAACGTATTACTCCTTTCCAAGTAGATACCTTGAGTAGAACATGGTCTCCAACATTGAATTCTAGAGGCTTACGCCTTTTGTCAGCATAGCTCTTTTGTCTGCTCCTAGCCTTGATCAAGTTATCGTGGATCTGAAGAATCTTATCCATCGTCTCTTGAATGATTTCAGGGCCAGTAAGTTGCTTGTCACCAATCTCATGCCAACTGAGAGGAAATCGGCACTTGCGACCTTATAAAACTTCGAAAGGAGCCATCTGAATACTGGAATGATAGCTGTTGTTGTACGAGAACTCGATCAATGGTAAATGTACATTCCAATTACCACCAAAGTCAATGACAAAAGAACGGAGCATATCCTCTAGGGTTTGAATAGTGCGTTCAGTTTGTCCATCCGTTTGAGGATGAAAGGCTGTACTAAGATTCAGGTGAGAACCCATAGCGGACTAAAAAGTTTGCCAAAGACGTGAAGTGAAACGACCATCGCGGTAAAAGATAATGTCAATGGGTATACCATGACGACATATGATTTCATCAGTGTAGATTAGAGTAAGTTTCTCTACTTTGAAATCTTCATGACTAGGAAGAAAGTGGGCTGATTTGGTGAAACGGTGAATGATTACCCATATACTATCATGACCTGAAGGAGTATGAGGTAGTTTAGTGATAAAGTCCATAGCGATGCTATCCCATTTCCAAACAGGGATCTCGGGTTGTTCAAGAAGGCCTGAAGGACGTTGATGTTCAGCTTTAACTTTTGAGCAAATAAGACACTTAGAGACGTACGCGGCGATTTCCTTCTTTATACCTGGCCACCATTAGGTAGTACACAAGTCATGGTACATCTTATCAGCACCGGGATGAATAGAGTATCGGGATTTGTGAGCCTCATTCATAAGGAGCTCACAGAGATTATCGCGATCAGGTACCCAGATGCGATTAAGATAGTATTGAAGTCCATCAGACTTTTTCACAAGTTGGTCTATAGAAGCACCTTGTATTTCAACGATTAGACTACCTTCGTTAGCTGACGAGTACTGAGCTTCACGAATACAAGCATGAAGATCGCTAGTGATCTGAGAACAAAGGATGCTACTAACATGAGTCTTACGACTAAGAGCATCGGCCACGACATTCGCCTTGCCAGGATGGTAGCGAATCTCGTAGTTGTAGTCGTTAAGTAACTCAACCCATCGTCGCTGACGCATATTCAGTTCCTTCTGGTTAAAGATGTGCTGCAGGCTCTTATGGTCAGTGAAAACCACACATTTAGTACCATATAGGTAGTGTCGCCAGATCTTTAATGCAAAAACAACAGAGCCAAGCTCCAAATCATGGGTAGTATAGTTTTTCTCATGTATTTTGAGTTGTCAAGAGTCATAAGCGATGACCTTGTCTCGCTGCATGAGCACACAACCCAGGCCACAGTTCGAGGCATCATAGTACACCACGAAATCATCATTTCCATCAGGGAGAGCAAGTACAGGAGCGTTACAAACCAGATTCTTAACAGTTTGAAAGGATTCCTCTTGCTCAGGACCCCAAGCAAAAGGTCTCTCTTTCTGAGTCAACGAAGTGAGAGGAACGGCGATTTTTGAAAAGTCTAAGATGAATTGGCGGTAATAACCTGCCAATCCCAAGAAGGAACGAATCTCAGATGCAGATTTAGGCGTACTCCAATTCTTCACTGCTTCGATTTTGGAGAGTCACCCTTGTTTACTAACGACGTGCCCGAGAAATTGTACTTCATTAATCCAAAATTAACACTTCGAAACTTTGCGTACAAACGTTCACCACGTAAGAGTTCTAACATGAGGCGTAAATGTTGTGCATGATCAGCTTGGTTCTTTGAATAAATAAGAATATCATCAATAAAGGCTATCACAAAACGATCCAAATAAGGTTTACAAACACGGTTCATAAATGAACACGGCGGGTGCGTTAGTCAAACCAAAAGGCATAATCACGAACTCGTAGCGTCCATAACGAGTGCGAAAAGAAGTTTTGGGGATATCTTCTTCGAGAACATGGAGCTGATGATATCCAGATCGAAGTTCGACTTCAGAGAAACAACTTGCACCTTGTAGTTGGTCAAATAGATCATCGATACGAGCGAGAGGATAACGATTCTTAATGGTGAGTTTGTTAAGTTCACGGTAGTCGATGCACATGTGAAATGAACCATCTTTCTTTTTGACTAATAACATAGGAGCACCCCAAGGTGAGGTACTTGGACGTATAAAGCCTTTGTAGAGCAGTTCTTGTAGTTGACTAGATAACTCTTGCATCTCAGAGGGTGCAAGTCAGTAAGGAGCCTTGGCAACATGAGTCGCACCAGGTATGAGATCGATACGAAAATAAACAGATCGAGGAGGAGGGAGACCAGGAAGATCTTCAGGGAAGACGTCAGGGAAATCACACACTACTGGAACATCACTTACGCTCTTTTCCTTGCCCTTTTGTTCCACTATGTGGGCCAAGAAGGCAAAGTACTGTTTATGTAGGCATCTATTCGCTTGATTGCATGACATCAACTTTAGTCCTCTAGAAGGTCGGTCTCCATAGACGTGCAAAGTATCACCGAACGGGAGAGGTAAACGAACGTACTTCTCATGACAAGAGATTTTGGCATGGTTCTTACGCAACGAATCCATGCCGACTATGATATCGAAACTACCCAATTGCATGGGTATGAGATCAATAGCGTAAATGTGATCGTTAAGAGTCAGGGAACAATCACGGAGGATAGAATTAACTAGAACAGATTTACCAACAACAATCTCAATAGAGAACGACTTAGGTAGTTTAGAGCGTGCACAATTTAACAAAGATTCAAATTCTACGGACACAAAGCTTCTGTCGGCACCAGTATCAAATAGTATTGAAGCGTAAAGCTTATTAACGAGAAACGTACCATTAACGAAATCATTGTCATTACGCGCCTGATTCGCGTTGATGTTGATCCCTCGTCCTCGTGCAGCTTGCTATTGCTCCTGATTCAGCTGGGGACATTGGTTACGGAGATGAGTAGTGTCTCCACACTTGTAGCATGTTCTCACATTGTTTGCTGGTTTGGGGTTTTGCTGAGCTGATTGAGCTGGCTGAGTTGGCGGTGCTTGCTGAACCTGATTGGCTTGATGGCAGTAAGGAGTTATATGACCATAGCGACTGCAGTTGGTACACAGACGGCAAGCTGAGTTGGCAGGGTGATGATAGTTGCAAGTGGCAAACTTGCGAGGAACCCCGGTGTATGACTTCCTGGTGTTTTCTGGAGCAGGAGGGTTTGGGGTAGTCACAGACACAATAGCATTGCCAACATGGTTTGAATTCGCAGCAGGGACAATTACGTTGCAGCCAAAACCTTGAGACTTTCGTTTCTTGTTCATGCTGCCACTTGGTTGCTGTGTGATTTGGTTAGCTGACTTCGAGGGAGTAGAGTTTCCAGACTATTTATCACGAACGCAGTTGTTGTTCAAACTTGCTACCAGATGGTAAACTTCTTCAATAGAGTTGAGTTGAGATGCCTCAATGGTGTCACGCATAGAAGGAGGTAATCCATGAATGTACTTGGTGATCATGCGCTTAGGAGTAAACGGCAAGTGTTGTACAATGATGCTGAGTTGTTTAAAATGAGTAGTATAAGCCAGGTTGTCATCTCCAACTTGTTTCAGATGCTAGAATTCATCCTCAAGTTTCTGCTGCTCATGAGGAGGGCATAATTCAAGCATCATCAGCTCCCTAACCTCGGCCCATGGTAAAGCGTAAACTTCATCATTGGAGCATATGTTTCTCTCATTTGTCCACCATTCTAGAGCTCTACCTTGAAATACGCCAGTTGCACTCCTAGTCTTTAGATGCTCAAGGCACTCACTGTTGATGAAAGTAACTTCTATGCTGTTGAACCACTCCAGCATTACAGTCACCCCATCACTGCTCGTGAAAGGCTTAGGGTTGAAAGAGACAAAATGTTTGTAGTTGAAGCTCACAGGTTTGTCTGCTTTAGAGTCGACAGAGGAGGGAGGAGTGTTTGATCCCTGGATTTCAGTGACAATCTTGGGAACAATGCATGCAATCTGGTTGGCCATAAAAGACATCATCTTTTTCTGAGTGTTGGCCTTTGACCTCTTGTGTGTGTTGGAGCGACGACTTGATGACATCTAGAGAGTCAGAATGGGTAAAGGGTGAGACTCGATCAAAATGTTCGTTTCACAATATAGATTCACGTATCATAACATAAGGTTTCACATGATCCCAAAAAAAGACTCAAGTTGTTTCACACGTCACAAAACGTTCAACATGTTTCACATAGTTTGATCAAGTTGTTTCACATAGCATAGACGTCCAACATGTTTCTCGTAGTTTAATCAAGATTCCCACATAGTATAACATGAATGAATAAAGCATCATAAATTTAGTTCATTCTCGAGAGATTATTATTATTTTTTTAGTTTGCGGAGATAGTGCTATTCATGTAAAAGTTTTGAAACGAACAAAGCATCAAGTATAAAACCACATATAAATCGTGACAATCATAAAAGATAGGCTCATAAAACATAGGATTGTTTCGGGTAGAGGAACGTCGACTGAACCAAAGTAAATCGAACCCCTCTCGAATTAAGGCAACGTGCCTTGGTTTACTTAGGTAAATAGGTCATCGATGTTAGGCCTACGATATTTGTCCTTTCGGTCACCACACGTCCTTAATTGATTGGGAAATTCGAGACTTTGGCGAGACTGAAAATCAAGGAGTAGGACTAGTTATCAAGATGCGAGTTTCACCTCTAACTTGGTAACATCGTACCCTAATGTTGTCGGAACTTATCAAAAGATAAGACCTACTAGAATAATAGATGGAAATTTCCTTCAAGGTTTGGACGTCACTCCTGACTTGAGGGTAAATCTCGTGCAAAAATATAAACACTGTTGAGCGAAAGTCGTCATCAAAGGCGGGAATCACCCCTGTTTTGATGAGTCGTTTCAATAGTGTTTTCAAGTATCCAAGTGTGTATTGTGTTAGCCTTAGGAAATACATGTATGTTTAACAAGGAACTGTTGCTAGGAAACATGTACGGTAGAATGCATAAGATTTAAACAACAGATAAGAGTCAAAGTTTCCTAGAACTATAGACTAGGGCAAAGTATTCCTACTTTTCCTAATTCCCTATAGTTATGGCTCTGATACCAATCTGCCACACCCCAACCGATGGCGGAAACATCGGGGCGCGGCACTAAGCGAATCAGATTGCTCAAGAGATTTCCACAACACTAATTGTTTCGATAACTGATTAATCAAGTTTCATAAAATTGTCTAAAACATCAACCACAGTTTACAACCATAAAAGTATCAAAAAACATAAACATTTAAACATTGTTCAATTCCCAAAATTAACTAAGATGAGTTTCTAAGCATCATCCTAGCTTGTTTCTTGAATCCCAGCCACTATCAACCTGCAACACGTATTAAAATACTATCAACAAGAATGTTGGCGAGCATACAAGTTTGAATACATAGCATAGTAGTTTAAAAACTCATATCCAACATGAAAACATATAATAAGTTTCACCATGCTAGTTTACGCAGTCCAAGTGATAGCCCAAGTTTCCAATGCGTTAAGTGCCTTTCCCAAAGACTAACGGGAGGTTATATGTCTCATCATAACAATACCCCAAAGACTAACGGGGAGGTGCATTACCTCTATAGTGCTACCATTGTTAAGGCGGAACTACCCACAGGGATTAAACGTTCACATAGCATAAAAGTCTCAAGTATCACAAGTTTCATGCTTCATGTTTAAATGGATAGAGTATGTTTCAAATAAGTTTCAAGTGTTAAGTGTCTTGATATAGAATACATGTTGCATCCCAAAAGTGTTTAAAACAAAAGGGATCGAGTATACTCACAGTGGGTGCTTAAACCAAACACTCCTAAGGTTGGATCGAAAGGAGCGCTGGATCAGCCTGCGTGCGGGGAACAGAGCATAAGTCCTCTAAGTGCTGACCCGGTCGGGAACAGAGTGTCGAATGGTACGTAAATCGAGTAAAAGTGTTCGATAGAATACCTGAGCGGATGGTCATCCGGACGGTTGGTCATACAGTCGGATGACCATTCGAACAGATGGACTCCATCCGATCGGACGGTCATCCGGACGGATGACCATTCGAAAGGATGGCCATTCGAACAGTGGTGTTTGCGAACTGTTAAAGTTTCAAATGTTGTGATCATAGTGTCCTGCAAAACAAACAAATGTCATGATAATCAAATCATCTAGATGAACGGTCATTCGATCGGATGACCATTCGGACAGATGGTCAGTGGACGTAGTTTCTGTGAAATTTACTAAGTTTTGAGTTAACGATGACGGTGTAACGACGAGTCAAACAATGGAAACGTACCAAACCCGGCTCGCTCGGTCGGCTGGGAACCACCCCTTCTTGTACCAACGAACTGTTTATGATGAGGTTTCATGTTTGGACCCGTCAATCGGCCCGTTTTCCAGTGGAAATCAGCTTTCTAGTCAGCTTTTGACTAAGGAAGGAGTCGAAGGTCTGTTTAAGTCTGATTCCCCAACTGTTTTGTATTAAAAGTTGAGGAAAAGTTCAAAAGTCAAGTGTAAAACATGATGTTCATCAGATCTGAGCCGGAAACCATGTGAAATTTCGTCGGATCCGGGATAAAAGTGTGAGATTCTTTAGTATTTGTATAAAAGTTGTGAAAATCTATTAGATCTGAGGTCGATCTTGGTTAAATGGTGTTCCAAAACTGTTTGTACAAACATCTAAGTGGAACAACACCTCCAAGAGGCCCAAACCAGTTGGTTTTTATGAAAAAGTTGAAGTGCTCGTGTGATTTTGATGAAGAATCTTGTGTAGAAGTGATAATTGATGAAAGTTGTACAAGAATTAGAGAAGAATACTTACTATTTGCCTTAAATCTTGCTTAAAATGACTGAGAGTGCGTGGGGTCGGACGGCAGAGGGTGAAAGGTGAGAATGAGAGCGCAAGTGGTCTATTTATAGGTGAAAGTGACAAGTAAGTCGGTGGAGAGGTGCAAGGGGTCGGATGGCTATTCGGTCGAATGGCCATCCGATCGGATGACCATCCGACCATCTGATCGGATGTCCATTCGGACAGCTAAATCCCGTTTGCTAGCTTTCCAACTTTGGTTCGTTTTACGAGCTAGATTGAGTGTTGTGTTGTGTATTATTGTGGGTAACCATTACATGGCATTATTATATAGTTAACACAAAAGTTTCCGTGTTTCAAGTCCGCGTTAAAGCTAGTATCCCGCTCAATAAGTATCAAGTATCAAAGAATCAAATACCAAAGTCTCTCGTTCAATAAAGACTCAAAGTTTCTCGTTCAATAAGTATCAAATATAACAAGTGTCAAGTCTCAAGAGTCAAGTTTCAAAGTATCACAAGAGTCTAGTATCACAAGAGTCAAGTATCACAAGAGTCAAGATTCACAAGAGTCAAGATTCACAAGAGTCAAGATTCATGCATAAAGTATCACAAAAGCATCCTAGAGTAAAAGTTTCACGTAGTTTAACATAGTTAAGACTCAATTAAGTATCATTAAGTATTACAGGGATGAGACTTGCCAAAAGATAAAAGTTTCAAAACGCAGGGCGTTACAACCGGGCAGGTCTCGTCATAACAAACCCCCACGGAACCGAATATACTTATGCACTCCGTCTTGATTTACCTATCACAAATAATGAAGCTGAATATGAATCGTTGTTGGCTGGGTTACGATTGGCAAAAACCATGAAGGTCAAAGAGTTGCATGCTTTCACCGATTCAAGATTGGTAGCAAGCCAAGTGGGGGGAGAATACACAACAATAGAACCATCAATGATATAGTACAAGGAAAAAGTAAATTAAGTGATGGCCAACTTCGAATCTTGCTCACTAACTCAAGTTTCATGAATAAGGAACAAACAAGCTTATGCCTTGAGTAAACTAGCTTCCCTAACGTTTGCACACCTTACAAAGAAGGTGCTCGTTGAAGTACTCAAGGCAAGATCCATCAAAGAAACTGAGATCCAAGACGTGGTGGTAGAAAACGAAGACACATGGATGGCACCCATCCAACGGTTCCTAGACGAAGGAAAGCTGCCCCCCATAGAGGCCGAAGCTGCCAAGATAAGGACAAAAGCCAAAAAAAATATGTCCTAGAAGAGGGGAAGCTTTACAAGAAAGGTTATCTCTCCCTGTTACTACGCTGTGTAGGTCCAAACCAAAGCAACTATTTGATAAAAGAAGTTCACAAGGGCATCTGCGGATCGCATGCGGGAGTAAGAACAATTGTGGCCAAGCTAATGAATATGGGCAACTTCTGGCCTATGATGCACAAAGATACGACCGAAGTTATTCACAAATGTGAAGCATGTAAACTACATGCTCTAGTCAAGGCAAGCCCGAAGCATGACCTCGTCCCTATCCTAGTTGTCTGGCCATTCTATAAATGGGGAATGGGCATAGTGGGACCCTTCCCCCAGGAAGTTGGACAAGTGAAATTCCTCCTGGTAGCAGTAGACTATTTCACAAAATGGCAAGAAGTTAAGCCATTGACAAAAGTATAAGGAAAGAATGTCATCAACTTCGTCTGGGAGTAGATAGTGTGCAAGTTCGGGCTACCGGGAGAGATAGTAACCGACAATGGGAAGCAGTTCACAGAAAAAACCATTCAGTACCTGGTGTCAAGACCTTCAGATTAAGCAGGTCTTCAACTCTGTCTGTTATCCGCAATCAAATGGACAAGTAGAGCGAATGAATCACAGCAATGTAGAAGGGTTAAAAACTCGGCTAGGAAGATATGGCAAGCATTGGGTAGAGGAGCTCCCCAGCGTATTATGGGCCATTCGCACTTTAGAAAAGACAAGCCACCAAAAGAACCTATACAGCCTAGTATATGTCTCAGAAGCTGTGATACCTGCAGAGATCGGAGTTAGAACATTAACAAGTTCAAGGAAAAACAACACCTCAAATGATTCAGAGATACTCTTGAATCTTGACCTACTTGAGGAAGCCAGAGAAGCTGCTTTGATCCGAGAAGCAAGGTGCAAACAGAAAATGGAAGCCTACTACAATGCAAGGGTCAAGAAGGAAGCCTTCAAACTTGGTGACCTGGTACTCAGAAACAACGAGGCAAGTAGGCAAGAAGATCTCGGAAAAAAGGGCCCAAAATGTGAAGGTCCATACATTATCAGTGAAGTACACAAAGGAGGTTCCTACAAACTTGAAACACCTGATGGCAAGAAGGTACCAAGGCATTGGAACAGAACAGACCTCAAGAAATTCATAGTTTGAATGACTAATGTAATGACAAAAACATACTTGTACTTGGCTATACCCGTTTAATGGAAACAAAGATAACACTTTTGTTAAAAAATCCATTGTTCTATCCTAAGGGTGAGCTCCTCCAAACAAAGCTCCATGGGATCCGACGCTATATCTACCCATGAAACGAGGATGAGCTCCTAGGCCATATCGCTCAACAGGGAACAAGCCGCTATACCTTCCAGTATACATGGTGAGTTCCTAAAACAATACAACTCCATGGACTCTAGGAAGCTCCTTCCAGTTTCTTTATGAAAAATAAAAATAAGCACAGAAACCACAACTTATTCCTTTGTAAAAAAAGCAAATAAATACAAGCTTACAAGGAAAGAAACAAACCAAATATTGTGAAATCACAAAGAGAGTCCATGAAAGAGGGTAAGCACCTCACACCAATTCTACTTCATAAGCTAACACTATAAAACATAATAAGCCTATGTCCAATATACCACAATAACAAAAAGGAAATGTGGACTAGAAAAGAGATAGAACTATGACAACTTGCATTGATTCTTTCCTAAAAGATTCAAGCCAGGTGACTGCAACACTTAGTTTTGAAATCTTTGCGGATAAAGACATTGCAAAACAGAACTGTCAAAGGGAAAACTAAAATGCAAATCCTCCCATGACACATGCCAAACACAAGTTTGATAACAAAAAATCATAGAAAGAAAATGAAACACAAACACACAAGTATAAAGCATTAATGGAAGCTAAACACCCCTAACGGGGCAGCTCCCATTCGATTGTCAAAGATAGGATAAGTTCAAACATAATAAGCCCTCACAGGGGCACAATAAACAACCACAAAAAGTTAAAAGTGTTCATACTACAACCACAACAAAAACTAACAAAGATCATCAAGCCGAACCAGAACCACAGCACCACCGAAGAGGGGATTCTTGCTTATGGGAAGATCAACATATAAGCCGTCTAGGTCATCACCTTTATCGATGACTAGAAGCAAGAAGAGTAATTTCACCCCTCACAGAGGACAAAGGGGGAACATCAATGAGAATAGACAAGGAAGAAATTGGCTAAGGATCTGGAATTACCTTCAACCTCTTCGAAGAAGGGCCAGCATCATCACCTTCCTCATCGCTGGTTCCAAACAAGGCCCGATTAACGGAAGCCACTTAAAGAAACTGCTCACATAGCTCCTTGTTTAGACCTGCTGGCTCCAAAGCTTCCAGTTCGGCTATGGGACAATCAACCATCCGAGACAAAGCCTCCACATAAGGGTAAGAAAGAGCCTCCATCTTCTTCATAGCATCCACAAAGTCAGGAAGTGTAAGACCCTTAGTCCATTTTATACAATTATCATATAAAATTCAACTATAATAGTGTATTTAAGATTCAATATACACTTAAAAATGCGAGTTTGTTAAAACATTTTAACATTTTGTAAATACATTCGCCGTTTAAAATGCGACGACGAAACATAACGCGAAAGCTTGAATATTGAGTGTGTTCGGTTCTTTATCGAGCTTAATCATCCTCCGGTACCATAAATTACACCTACAATCCATAAAACATGAATTGAATTAGTCATGCGTAGTTTAAAACGTGTTTATACAAGTTTGCAAGACCAAATAATTAAATAAATAATTTTCGCAAGACCAGTATAACGTCGCGTCGCGCGACGGCTCATGGCCTTTGCTGTCGCGTGGCGCGACCCCCCCTATTTTCCAGAATGGTTGTTGCTGAGTGCAGCAATTTCCAACAAACGCAAACTTCACTAAAACGGACATAACTTTCTCATTTTTTTGGTCCATTTTGCGTCACGTTTCTTCCTACGTGATCGTAATAAAATTCTCCATCCCATGGAGTTAAAATCCGACATCTGGATTAATAAATTTTGAGACTTTTAAGCCTTCGGCTTATTACCTTTTTACAAAATTTTGACCCGTTTATGCATTTATCAAACCAACATATTTGTTTGATCCCAATTTCTCATAAACATTATAATTTCAAGGTCGGCTATCATACTAGGTTCAAATCACAGGTTTATATACATTCTTAAATCCGTTTTTTACTTAAATGCTTATTTTGACCCGTTAAGGGTAATTAAGCACTATTCCGTATAATTCATGCTCATTTATTTTTAGCATCTTATTTCCATATTATTTATCAATTGATCTTCCACCACAACTATATTTGTGGCGGATTTAATGTGGTGATTTATATTTCTGAGTTTTACCCCTCGGATCATTATTTTACGGCAAAGACTCTTATAGAGTCATTTGAACAAAATTTTACATCTTTCGCTTTTTATACTCATTCTAAGTATTTATTTGATCATAAAACTCATTTCAAAACAACCTTTAAGGGTCATTTGCTCGATTTAGCTTACAAGGGCGTTTTGGTCAATTTTAGTCATTCTTTTACGACGAAGGACTTTTAAGTACTTGTTTGCCCAAAAATCCGACTTTTCACCATAATCTTGTTTAGAAACCATTACGTTTCTAAAAACACTATGATTATAATTTTAATTATTCGGTTTACCTAAAAGATAACCAAATGTTCATTTTGACCTTGTCTAACTCTTATAAAACCTCAAGTTCTAAATGATGAGTTGAACCATTATACATACCTGATTCGGATCAATATATTGACCCGTTTTAATGCTTTTCTTAATAATCACTAAGTAATAGCGATGCAAATATCCATTCGATATTTATTCCTGTAATCATACACTCGACAAATTCATTAGTCGATATCGTCAAAGGGTGATATTTTCATCTCTTGACCCGTTTGGTCTAAATAACCGTGTATCATTGGGAGATGATATTTATTACCATCTTATCTACATGACTCGCTCCGGTTTACATCGTACGATCATTTTACTTATAAATCATTTATTGACTCTTTTGACCCATTATAACTTACGCTATAAAGTGTCTTTCACAAACTAACGGTAATCGTCAACGAGTGATCGAATTACCATTTTACCTTTATTATTTGTATTAGTTTACCTTATAAGGTAATCATTCAAAACTCGCTATCTATTAGTCATTCATGACTAGATAATCGTGTTAGCTCTTTTAACCATTACACATGGTTTATCTTTATTGTCTTTTGTTCCGACCCATATCATGTCGCGTCGGAATATCCTAATTCAAACAAGACTTTATATTATTCATAACCTATAAAATCAATAGGTATTCAATAAAAGAGTGTAAGCTTTACTTACCTTGCATCATGATTATGCTTTTCTTCATACTTGCTTCGTTTGACCCGCTTCATTCCCAAGCTTCCCCCTAGCTTGTTAAGCGTCAAACTATCATTGAAATTTGTAAGATGGTTAGTTTAGTCATAATCATTTACGACTATTCCATCCCACGCTTCTCATGTTGAATTTATCATTCGATCATATCATTGGTCAGTTTGACTTTTTAAAGTCAACTGCCTATTGACATAAATAATTACACGAGGTAGCTTAACTACTCGTTTAATTACTTGGTCAATTATCCTGTAAGCATCATTCTTATGTTACCGTTTTAATCACCTATTTAACAACTTCTTGTAACCATAAGTTACCTAATTAATACTTGATGATATTAAACATTATTTATCATGAACATATCATCAATTTTTATCATATCATACTAAACTCATATCATAGTAAGTATGATTATATACTCAAACACACAATTTGTTCAAGTATTTCCTGATTACTATCATGTATGATGATTCTAATCATAATTATATCATCAATTTCATCTTATGATTAATACCCACTTATCCTAGTGTGGTAATTCAGCAAATCATTCAATTCATAACAGCATATGTATAATTTTCACTTAGGGTTTTGTTCCTAAGCAAGTATACATCACTAATTCAATTATAGCTTCAATAATTCGTTCATAATTCGCGATTATGATGATTATTCAAATTTCACAACTTCACAAATCATCAAAATTTGACATACCTTATGATCCCCTAGCTTGGGTGATCATTAATTCACGTTCAGTTGTGAATTTAGACTTCGTTTGGAACTTCAATTTGATGATTTGTTGGAAACTTAGGGTTTTGGCTCTTGGGGAGCTTTTGGGTTCGAACAGAACACCCAGAACACACACTGAATGTGTGTTTTATGTTTAAGTTTTCTTTTTATAACTTAAGTTTCCATTTATCTGAATTTGGCCCCTCTTGTTTGGTTAGTTATTAAGCAGGGCACAACCTACTTATTTCTAACAATATTCCCACTTATTAACTAGGTTAAACATTCCTAGTTAACGTGGGTTTGGGGAATTTATAACTCAGTTTATTTTAAGTCCCGTTAACTCGGAACTTTTATAAACTTTATTTCCTCAAAAACTTTATACCGTTTTTATTTAATATTAGGTTCATTTATTTAAAATCCTAATATTCACCGGGTTACTTTTACCTCTAACGGTACTTTACCCGTCATTTAATATTAACGTGGTTTGATTATCAAACCCGTTTTTGGGGTGTTACAGGAAGAGAGTCTGGCTTGAAAGCAGGAAGATTCTCTATAGCTTCCCCCTAGAAGCAGCATCAAACCTTGCAACAAGGCCCGTATGGCGACCATAAGCCATTGCCTTAGAATATATACCTGCAAGATGGAGATTAAACTCTTGGCTATGAAGAAGATAAGTCACAAAACGATGAATCTCGGATCCAATCAACCACTTCCTATCCACCCAGTTGCTTCACTCGATGCCTCAGCTCTTCCGTAACTGCTTCATCGGCAACACGCTCCTGCCTGAACTTGGCCCTTTCAATCCCAAACTCTGTTCTTTCCTTAGCAAGGTGACTGTTGAAGTCAGACAGTTGCCTTACATAGAATTCAACCTTCCTCATTTCCTCATCCATCTTGGTTTGGGAAGAGAGCAATTGACCTTCAAGCTCATTCACTTTCACTTAAAAGGCTGTGAAATCTTCTTTGGAAGTCTTAAGTTTTGCCTCCTTCTATTGCAAAGCGGCAATGATCTCATTGTTTTTGTTAGCAGGGGCAGCCCAATGCTCAATGCAATCGGGAAGGGAACTAACTAGGCGAGCAACTTCGGTAATGACCCGATAGGCAGAATCTTCATCCGACAACTTCGATAAGGCCTCTTTCTAGGCAGGAGTGGCCATGTTCCTCAACATATCATGGCAACCCTCACTACTCTTGGTAGTGTCAGAAAGATGGATATTCCATTGGGGCACAAAGATAGGTAAATTTGCCTTTACAGGCCCCTTCCCCTTAACAGCTTCCACCTTCTCTTTCTCTTTCAAAACCATCTCCACCTTTTCTTCTACCTTCTCCTTCTCGTTCTCTTCAACAACCACAGATGAAATAGGTTCATTCCCAGCCTCAATAGAAACACCTCCCCCAGGGGAAACAGGCTTAGAAGAACCACCTTTGACCTTCTTCTTCAACACAATCTTCGACGCCTTAACTTCACCAGAAACTTGAACAACCTTCTCAGGAACAGTCCTCTTCGTTTCATTCAGTTTCTTTAAAACAGCAGATATCTGCTGACCAGGAACATCACCTGCCCTTCTTGAAACTCCAGGAACCTCTTTCTTAACAAGCTTCACACCAGTAACAGAAGCAATCACATTTGCATCATCGTCATCACCACTATCAACCGAGATAGGGTCAGAAGATTGAGAAGCATCATTAGGAGAAGAAGTTGCCCTGGTAGACCTACGAGAAGGGGCAGGTTGCTTCTTGGCAGAGGAACTATCCACAATGGGCTGAATAGGAACATTTTCAAAATCCTCGGCGGTTCGAACATGCTCAGTGCGACGGACTATGGAGGGACCACCCTCAAGAATCTCCTTCTGATCAATCTCCACATCAGATGGGTCGTTTTACAAAATATAGTCCACAACACTCATCTCTGCAAAACAAATATGCACAATGTGAGTATCAGACAAATACATAAAAAATAGGATGAACGCAAAAATAGATACCCTTCTGATTAACAAAAAAGACCGGTTCAAAACGAGATTCAACCCAATCTTGACTAACACCCAACATAACAAGAAGCCCCTCCGGGTAAGCCCTTAACTTGGCACGATAAGCACGAAGCCTAAGGAGCAACCACCATTCGAGTTCAGGAACCTCCGGCCCCTTTTCGTTCAAAGCCTCAGTAAATTTACAAGTAACAACAGTGCAAGGAAGCAACCGTTCGGAGATAAAAAAGAATTGATTTTTCCAGGCATAAGTGTAACCAACAATGGCAGAAAGGAGGGGATCCTCACATTGAGTCTTCTCAATAGTATACCAATCGCCATTCCAGGCAAGCCGGAAAAAAACAACAGAACATCAAAAGAGATGGCTCATAACTAAGAGCTCGACAAAGGATTTCAAAGTGCATCACACGAGCAACACCAAAAGGGGCCAACTGACCCAAAGAAAGACAATAGTACTTTAAAACTTCAAGAAAAAAGTTTGTGAATGGGTATCGCAGGTTCGGTTGATCAAGAATCTGGGAATAAAACACAAGAAAACCCTGCAGACATTGATTTGCAGTTCTTTCCCCGGGAACCAGAGTCTCGAGGGAAGGATTAATGCCATAGTCGGCACAGAACTTCTCAATGTCCGATTTGGTAAGTTTTGAAAATTGGACAAACATATCATTTTTATTTGACGCCATAAGAAAGATAAAGAAAGAAGAAGGGTGACTCACCGAGTTTATAAGAAGAAAACCACCAGAAAACCGCCGGATAAAACAAATAATGCAAAAGGGAAAAAGAGAATTTGAAGATCAAATAGGGGTGGTTATGGAAAATTATAAAGTTTTCAAAATTCAAATCCAAATGAAATGGACAGATGGAGGGGTGGAATTAAACCACCATAGCTGGCATCCTAGGGCACTTGTAGCCTACCTGACGGAACTGTCACATCACGTCCAGGCTGCCCAAACTTGGAAGTGGGCATATGGGCCTTAATGGTAAAATGCACTTGATAAAATAGAAAAGGAGCTTAGAATAAAAGGCCAAGGCTGGAAAAACACCTTTCGACGAGAAGCCTGTGGCCAGAAAAATGAAAAAAATTAATGCTTCTAGTACATCAGTTCGATAAAATGTACCCCTTTTCTCCTAAAAGAAACGACTCATATTTTATATAACACATCACAGAAGCATGACCAAGATAGCTAAAAACCTTTTTGAGAAAAATGAAAGGTCAAAAAATAAAAACTCCTAGACTTAGAGTCATAAGTACAACTATTTACAAAACCGATACTCATGACTGGGGGCCTGATGACGTGGGTACTTAGAGATCCCAGCCAGCAAAGTCAAAGTCAACAACAATCGCAAAAATAAAATAAAGAGCGCTAAACATAAACTAGAAAAAAAGAAGCTGAAAGCTCCTGACCAGAAGCTGATACACCAACAGCTGGTGACAGGAAGCTAAGGTTACTGTACAATCTTGGGACTTGAATTGAATAGGTCGAACTGATTAGATACCTCTCTACAAAACATAAAGGTGTCCCTGAGACACACAAACCTGAAACATACCCAAAGAGGCAAGGCTGACCCTGCAAGCAACGTCAGGGATGGATAAGCTAACCAAGACTAGAAGGTGCAAAGTTGGCATGAGGCTCTCTTGGGCAAAGCAATATGTCTATAAAAGGAGGGTCTTGTTCCAGCCGAAAGTAAGTCATTCTCTCTCGCTCTCACTTTAAAACTCTTATCCTTTCACTTTGCTATCATCCAATTGATTCTCACACCGGAGTGCAAACGCGGGAGGTCACCTCTCGCGTTAAGGCTAAAAGTGTGCTTTGATTGCATATTCCTACCAAGGAGCTACCTTTTGGAGTTGATCCTGGACCTTCCCTCCTGCCATACTCTTGTTGCTTTAACAACATACAAATGATATATGTTGTTCAATAAGACAATCATAGATGATACATGGTGTTTAATAACACAAATGATATATGTAAAATGGCGTTCTCATACAGTCAAACAATATTATACAAACGATACATGTATTGGCGTTTAGTAACAAACTATCAAAGTATATTACATGATATATGGAGTTTTACAAACAAACATTATAAAAAGTAACCACCTCTACCATGTTTTGTTGTTGTATTCTTTTGTTGCTCGGTGGTTCTTTGGTGTTTTGGACCATGTGACCCTTCATCTTCCATACCCATAGAAATTGCACATTTATTGATAAAATTAAAACACCAAAAATATCATAAAACTAGCATAATGTAAATCGTAGTTAACTCACTCTGTTTTTTGCCTCTGGATCTTGTTTGATCTTTAGACGCCATAATATTTGTGGTTTCGCGTTTTCTAGGGTTTTTGAATTTTTCGTTGGAGTTGGGGAGGTTTCTCTAGGAAGTATATATGTTTCGGTCCCGTTTGATGGGTTTTGTAGATACACATTTACCTTTTTGCCCTTAAAGAAGTGCGTCCACTTTAGAAAGTTGATGTTATTTACGAAAACACCATGGTGCCAATCTAATCCATAAATTGTTTTGATTGGACGGATCAGAACCGTTCTCACTGTTTTCACACTTTAGGGTGTTTTCTCTAAATCATGCCCATATATATATATACAGATGGGGTAAAATAAGAACCACCTTTAGATGCGAGAACCGTAGGAACCATTATCCACCCTAGATCTCTCATGTATGAGTGGTTGAGATTGAATTGTTTAAGTTTAATTTGTCTTGTAGTGATTTTATTCATTAAAAAAGAATAAACAATACAAGGGTATTTTGGAAAATTTGACTTGTATACAAAAAAAATTACACTACATGTATAAAAAGAAAACGTCTTCAATCTTTTATTTTGATCTTCATTTTTTGTTCGTTACCCTCGTTAATTGAACGTAAAAGCCCCAACACCTATGGAAATTAAAGAAAAAAACAGAGCGTTTACATTCCACAAACGTTAAGAGGAGCTCGGGCCAGCGATCAGGGGCGTAATTTTTTTTATTGTGTGTAATAAAAAAACATTTTTTTACATTCGATACCGTGTGTGAATTTTTTTTTACATTCAACACCTTGCACGAATTTTTTTACATTTGACAATGTACGATTCGACAATGTACGAGAAACAAATTTTCAAACGTATGTAAAAACTAAACATTTACGTGTGCCACTTTTACATAAGTTTGAAAAATAGATTTACACGTGACGTTTAGAGGAGCTCGGACCGACGATTATGGGCGTAAAAAACATTTTTTTTTCAATTGACACCGTGCAAAAAAAATATTTTACATTCGACAACTTATGTAAAATTATTTTTCAAACGTACGTAAATCTATTTTACGCCTTCTGTTTTTACATACGTTTGAAAATTAGATTTACGCGTGACGTTTAGAGGAGCTCGGGTCGGCGATCAAGGGCGTAAAAAACTTTTTTTACGCATGTTGTCAAAACATTTTTTTTATATAGTGGTGTTCTCATACTTAGCTAGTGTAAATGTTTACGCACATTGTCAAACTATTTTTACACACGTTGTCAAAACTTATTTTACGCACGTTGTCAAAACTTTTTTATGCACGTTGTCAAAACTTTTATTACGCACGTTGTCGAATGTTTTTTTTTAAATTGTAGTGCAAAGTCATCAAATGTTAATGAGTAAAACAGAAATTCTCAATAAATATACAAGACAAATATAGTTTGCATTTTATAAACAACATTATGTCAGAATTAGGGGAAAACAAAGTAAAAAGAAATAGATATCATTTTCGTTAATTTTGTATTTTCTAATAAACATATAAGACAAATATAGCTTGTATTTTATAAAGAACATTATGTCATAATTAGAGAAAATAGAGCAAAAAGAAATAGATATCATTTTCGATATTTTTGTATTTTCTAAATTACATAATAATTTTGGTGTTTGAATTTAAAATCTAAGATATTTTTTCTTAATTTAAATATAAAAAGTATAAAAGAGATTAAAGGGGAGAAATAATGATCATGTGATGTGTTTTAAAAGTAAGAGAGATGTGATGTACCATTGAGAGAAAAAGACTAAAATACATTTTTGAATTAAATCGATTATTGGTGATTTGTTAAAACTCTATTGGATGAGAGGAGTTCTCATGTTTCTCGCAACTAGTAGTGGTTCCTCCTTGAACCGAATGATATATATATGTGTGTGTGCGTGTGTGTATGTATGTGTGTAAATATTTTACAATTTTTGTGGGCCTCCTGGGGTTTTTAAACCATAAACTCATGCACTTTTGAATTATACTCTTATACCTACACCTTTGTCTACTATAGGACTAGAACTCTCACCACTTAAGGATGAAAACCACTATGAACAGTGTCATGAATATCATTTTATTTATCACACCCCAACAAATTGCGGAAACATCCGAGGCGCGGCACTTAGCAAATCCGATTGCTCAAAGGATCCATAACACTACGTGTTCCGATATAGATTAATCAGATTTCATAATAAGCTTCAAAATTTCATACACAAATTGATCAAATAGATTGTATCAAAAGATAGATCAAAACATGTTTCAAAATATTGTTTCTATAAGATGAGTTTCTAAGTATCATCTTAGCTTGATTTCTTCACGTCCGAACTTATCAACCTGCAACATGTATTAAAATACAATCAACAAAATGTTGGCGAGTATACAAGTTTGAATACATAGCATATTAGTTTAAATGTATAAAACTCATATCCAACATGAACAACATATCACAAGTTTCAACATGCTAGTTAACGTGGTTCATACGATAACCCAAGTCTCCAACGCGTTAACGTGCCTTTCCTACTTCGTCGCAACGAAGAGGAGGTAAAAGAATCAAAACTTAACAATACTCCCCAAGACTCAAAGATCGGTGCGTTACCCCTATACCGCTACAATTGTTAAGGCGAACTACACATAAGAATCAAACGTTCACATAGCATAAAAGACTCAATTATCACAAGTATCATGTTTTCATGTTTAATGCGGATAGAGTATGTTTATAAACAAGTTTCAAGTGTTAAGTGTTCGATATAGAATACATGTTGCATCCCAAAGTGTTAAAGCAAAAAGGGATCGAGTATACTCACAGTGGGTGCTTAAAATCCTAAACACAGTAGGATTGGATCGAAGGGAGCGCTGGATCAGCCTGCGTGCGGGGAACAGAGTATAAGTTCTCTAAGTTCTGACCCGGTCGGGAACAGAGTGACGAATTATGCGAAAGTCGAGTTAGAGTGTCTAACAGACTACCCGAGTGGATGGTCATCCGAACGGATGACCATTCGAACGGATGGCAATTTGGACAGCGTGTAGGTGTCTGTGAAATGTTTAAGTTTTTTATCATAGTGTCCTGCAAAAACAAAAAAACAAGTGTTATCATAATCAGGTCCTCAGGACGGATGGTCACCCGATCAGATGACCATTCGAATAGATGGTTAGTGGGTGAAGTTTTGAAAAGTTTTCTAAACTAACGGAGTCAGCATGACAAATTAACAACGTGTCAAACAATCGGAAACACACCAAACCCAGCTACTTTGGTCGGATGGGTATCACCCCTTTCGAACCGACGAGCTGCTCTTGATGGAATTTCATGTTTGGACCCGTAAATCGGCCGTTTTTCCCGTGGGAATCGGTTTCTATGCCGACTCTCGACTAAGGAATGAGTCGAGAGTCTGTTTGAGTCTGATTTCACTAAGGTTTGTATAAAACTGAAGAAAAGTTTGGAAATCAGTTGTAAAACGTGAAGTTTATTAGATCCGAGCCGGAAACATGTGAAATTCCGTTAGATTTGGTATAAAAGTGTGATAATCCTTTAAATCTTGTATAAAAAGTGTGAAAATCAGCTAGATCGAGAACCAATCTTGGTTAAATGGTGCCCCACAACAGTTTGCATAAGCAACCTAGTGAAAACCACCTTCAAGAGGTCAAAATCAGTTGGTTTTCGAGAAAAAGTTAAAGTGTTCGTGTGATTTTGATGAAGAATGGGGTGTAGAAGTGATTAGTGATGAAGATTGTACAAGTTCTGAGGAGAAATATGATGTATTCAAAATGTAACATATAAATTTCATCAAATGAGGCATAAAACTAACCCTTTTTTAGTACTAATGTTGGAAAAAGTGTGCTTTTGTCTTCCTTTTGTATTTTTAGGATTAAATGAGCTCAAATTAACAAAAGAAGCAAAAAGACATCAAAATCTAACATAAATACAAGAAAAGGAACAAAACGTGACATGCCCGACCCCACGACAGCATCTTCCCAAGCAAAACAAGAGATCAGAAGCCTGAACACGCCCCGTGCTCAGCCAGCACGGGGGCGTGCCCAAGTGTCAGCAGAAAAGACAAAGTGGTAGAAGCTTCTATTGCCCACCACGGGGCCGTGCTCAGCGGACACGGGGCCGTGGTCAACTATAAGATTCACACAATCCAGCAAATATGCATAGTACAAAGATTCTTCTGCACCACGGGGTCGTGCTCAGCGGACACGGGGGCGTGGTCAACTAATAAGACAAAGCTGCATTAAATGAAGAAAGAGAAGGATGTGGACACGGGGCCGTGCCCACTGGACACGGGGCCGTGCCCGAGCTTCTGTTCAGCCTATAAATAGAAGTGCTTGGCTCAAGCTCAAACCATCCCTTGGCACACCACCTCTCTCACACTTCACCCACCACCCACCACCACCATAACACCATCATCCACCACCATCATCCATTGTCCATCGTAGAGTGTGTGAGTCGTCTCGGGATCCAAGATTGATCGTAAGAGTTCTTGACAATCAAGGTCATGTTTGCCTAAGTCTCTTACATCACTTGGTGAAGACAAAGTGTCTAGTGTAATACTTTTTATTTCTAATCTTTTGCACTTTTTATTTGGTTTCATATTAATGACTTTAATAACTAGTTGCTTATGTTGAAGGTGATCTTTCTTTATCGTTTGTCCGTGGTGTCTTGAAATTATTTTACTGTCTATATAAAATAAAAGATTTTCACCATTCATATCTCCACGGTCTATATGGAGGTATGTTGGCTACCTGGTCGGGGGTTAAGGGAACGGTTTGGTAAAGGTCTTGCCATTGTTCAGCGTTTAGAGGTCCTGCAATGGACCTGGGTCAAATTTAGTAGGACCTCCTTCAATACTTAACGGTATTGGATGGCGGGGGTCCAAACTCTTTGATCCCCACATAAGTTAACTACTATTAATACTATAACCCGGCTATTTAGGATTGTATCCCTGCTGACTCAGACTACTTAGTCGAGGGTAACGTCACCTCCAAAAGAGGGGCCTACCATAATATTGCATTAATAACTTAATTCATTATCTTCCAATAATCCACCCTTTTAGGATTGTATTCTTGCTGACTCAAACTACTGTGGTGAGGGTAACGTCACATTCAAAAGAGGGGCCTACTACAATAACTAAGATAATCTTTTAATTATGTGCAAAAGTGCGGAAATAATCAAAGGATACACTAGATACGAGCCGGAACCAAGTGATTCATCTTGTCTATCTGTTTTTATTTTTATTTTATTTTCAGCATTTTAGTTAGTTTTTTTATTTTTCTTAGTTTAAAACATTTTTCTAAACTTTTTATTTTGATTAGACGTTGAGGATAAACCGGTATTAAAGCTCTTGTTTCCTTGGACGACCTCGGTATCTTACCAACGCTATACTACGCTCACGATGGGTGCACTTGCCCATATGTGTGTTTAGTGTTAGTAAAATATCGTGTTTTATAAATTTAAAATTTGGCTAAAAATAAGTGTTAAAGGGGCTTAAAATATACACCTAAAATATATAACACTTCACACGCATCAAGAAGACACCGATGTCCCTCTCATCCTCGGGAGGCCATTTCTAGCAACCGCCCAAGCAGTGGTGGATATGAATGACGGGACGTTAACATTGAAGTTTGGGGACGAGGAAGTGAAGTTTGAATGTGGAAAGAAGATAGAGGAAGAAGACCCGGTCAACTACATGAAGGTCATAGACTCAAGCTTGGATGACGCTCTCCGACGGTGTAGCATGGGATGCAATACATCCCACTTGGGTAACATATGACCAGGCTTTAGGTCTAGCCAAGGACCCTTATAAACGTGGCGCACCATGGAGGCATTCCACGGAACTATCCTTAGTTTAGTTTAGATTAATTTTTTTTTGTTTTCTAGTTAGTTTTAATTTTCAGGAATAAAACACACTTGAGATGGCAAAGGATGCAAGGGAAACTTGAACCAGCACTCCATACAGGAAAACAGAACCGTCCGACAAATTTCTTCGTTTACAGTAAGCTCGGCACGGGCCGTGTCCACCCAACACGGCCCCGTGCTGCACAATCTGCAGAAAAAGACCCAGTTCAGGTAACTGGACACGGGCCGTGTTCACCCAACACGCCCCCGTGTCCAGACTTCTGTTTCTCTTGTTTTAATTTTGTTATTGGCACTTGAACACGGGGCCGTGCCCGGATCACACGGGGCCGTGTTCAGCGCCCAGTAACAGATTTTTTTTTTGCATTTTACACCCTTTTTACACATTCAATCAACCTAAAAACTTATTTTTGGGACACATTGAGGACAATGTGTAATTTAAGTGTGGGGGGGATGCTAAAACCTTGAATCTTGTAAGTCCTAAATACAAGCCTTACACAAAACTCTATTGGAACCGCTAATCACCCCAAATTTTTTTCAAAAATTTTCATTTTTTTTACTTGTCTAGGTTTAACTCGGGAAATTCAAGTTCTTAAAAAGGTTATATTTTTACGAATTTACAACCGATAGCGTCGTGATAAAAAGAACCAACATAAGAAAATTATGAAAAGGCATGACAAGCTTAGCTAAAATTTAATTATATATACTTGATCACATAAAAACCCATTCCCACAAAAGTGAGTTTTGAGCCTTTATTGAGCAAACACTTACATATCATTTGACTAAATGCTCATTTTCGTTTCTTGTGTGAATAGCCGCTTGATTCTTACGACTCAAGAACTTGCCATGACGATACATTCCCGGTCCTAACCAACTTAAACCCAAGTAAGTAAATGATGGAGGCATTAGGACTAACCCTTTTTATTTCTACACCATTATTTTTCTTTTTTTTACCACCTACCCAAAATCCCCCTAGTTAGCCCCTTTGAGCCTAAACCTTTTCATTTCATAACCCAAACCAAACACCCTTTTTACCCACCAAAACCTTTTTTATTTTTACCCCTTTGTTTTAGTAACAAGTTCGGTTCTTCATATGACTTTTCTTAAAAAAAAAAAACAATTGTGTTGATGATGAAGCAAAAGAAAAAAAACAAACAAGTTCATCAAAAATAACTTTTTTTGAATAAATAGCTTCATCAAAATAAAAGTTACAGAAATAGAAAGTCATACGAAAACCGACACTTGTTACGCTTTTCGCCCTTTTTCTACTAACCGCTAACCACCAACCCAACCACCTACCTTTAACCCAAGCCTAACCCTTAACCCACAAAGTCCTCTTGATATTTACAAAGGTATATAAGTTAAAAATGAGGAGGATTGATTGCTTGGCAAGCCTATGGTAGGAGTAAGTTCCATGTCGCTCTCGAGTGATCCATAAAAATACATTTTCGGCCGAGTGTTGAGTGATCCCCGTGAGGTATGTGAACTTGTGTATAAATAGAATTTTACAAAGGCATGTTATGCCCTAATAAGTAATTTATCTTATGAAAAGTTTTAAATAAATCATGACGAATAGGATTGTAAATAAATAAAAATAAAATTAAATAAAGAATCTTGGAAATCCTGACACACTACGACAAGCCCAAAACCTTCTTTTCTACCCATTCCATTTGGGAGTGTAAATAGCCACATATTAAAGAGTTTTGCTTGAGGACAAGCAAAGATTCAAGTGTGGGGGTATTTGATGTGTTCAAAATGTAACATATAAATTTCATCAAATGAGGCATAAAACTAACCCTTTTTTAGTACTAATGTTGGAAAAAGTGTGCTTTTGTCTTCCTTTTGTATTTTCAGGATTAAATGAGCTCAAATTAACAAAAGAAGCAAAAAGACATCAAAATCTAACATAAATACAAGAAAAGGAACAAAACGTGACATGCCCGACCCCACGACAGCATCTTCCTAAGCAAAACAAGAGATCAGAAGCCTGAACACGCCCCGTGCTCAGCCAGCACGGGGGCGTGCCCAAGTGTCAGCAGAAAAGACAAAGTGGTAGAAGCTTCTATTGCCCACCACGGGGCCATGCTCAGCGGACACGGGGCCGTGGTCAACTATAAGATTCGCACAATCCAGCAAATCTGCATAGTACAAAGATTCTTCTGCACCACGGGGTCGTGCTCAGCGGACACGGGGGCGTGGTCAACTAATAAGACAAAGCTGCATTAAATGAAGAAAGAGAAGGATGTGGACACGGGGCCGTGCCCGAGCTTCTGTTCAGCCTATAAATAGAAGTGCTTGGCTCAAGCTCAAACCATCCACTGGCACACCACCTCTCTCACACTTCACTCACCACCCACCACCACCATAACACCATCATCCACCACCATCATCCATTGTCCATCGTAGAGTGTGTGAGTCGTCTCGGGATCCAAGATTGATCGTAAGAGTTCTTGACAATCAAGGCCATGTTTGCCTAAGTCTCTTCCATCACTTGGTGAAGACGAAGTGTCTAGTGTAATACTTTTTATTTCTAATCTTTTGCACTTTTTATTTGGTTTCGTATTAATGACTTTAATAACTAGTTGCTTATGTTGAAGGTGATCTTTCTTTATCGTTTGTCCGTGGTGTCTTGAAATTATTTTACTGTCTATATAAAATAAAAGATTTTCACCATTCATATCTCCACGGTCTATATGGAGGTATGTTGGCTACCTGGTCAGGGGTTAAGGGAACGGTTTGGTAAAGGTCTTGCCATTGTTCAGTGTTTAGAGGTCCTGCAATGGACCTGGGTCAAATTAAGTAGGACCTCCTTCAATACTTAACGGTATTGGATGGCGGGGGTCTAAACCCTTTGATCCCCTCATAAGTTAACTACTATTAATACTATAACCCGGCTATTTAGGACTGTATCCCTGCTGACTCAGACTACTTAGTCGAGGGTAACGCCACCTCCAAAAGTGGGGCCTACCATAATATTGCATTAATAACTTAATTCATTATCTTCCAATAATCCCCCCTTTTAGGATTGTATCCTTGCTGACTCAAACTACCGGGGTGAGGGTAACGTCACCTTCAAAAGAGGGGCCTACTACAATAACTAAGATAATCTCTTAATTATGTGCAAAAGTGCGGAAATAATCAAAGGATACACTAGATACGAGCCGGAACCAAGTGATTCATCTTGTCTATCTATTTTTATTTTTATTTTATTTTCAGCATTTTAGTTAGTTTTTTATTTTTCTTAGTTTAAAACATTTTTCTAAACTTTTTATTTTGATTAGACGTTGAGAATAAACCGGTATTAAAAGCTCTTGTGTCCTTGGACGACCTCGGTATCTTATCAACGCTATACTATGCTCACGATGGGTGCACTTGCCCATATGTGTGTTTAGTGTTAGTAAAATATCGTGTTTTATAAATTTAAAACTTGGCTAAAAATAAGTGTTAAAGGGGCTTAAAATATACACCTAAAATATATAACACTTCACACGCATCAAAATACTTATGAATTTGCCTTGAATCGCAATTAAAGTGACTGAGAGTGACTTGAGTGCGTGTGATCAGTTGGCTGAGTGAAAGGTGAGAATGAAGGGTTAAGTGCCCTATTTATAGATGACAGTGACAGGGCTAGTCGAATGACCTCGATTGAATGGGGTTAAGTTGGTGCAAGTGTGTGGCAGTCGATCGGATGGCGTCTTTCGAATGGCCATTCGGTCGGATGGTCATCCGGGCGGATGGTCATCCGATTGGATATCCATTCGGACAACCGGTTTAGTTTTCCGACTTTGTTTCATTTTACGAGCAAGGCTAAGCGTTGCGTTGCGTATTATTGTGAGTAATCGTTATTATATCATCATTACATCTAGATGTTCAAATAACACAAGAAGTTTCCGTGTTTCCAGTTTGCGTTCAAGCTAGTTTCTCGTTCAGTAAGTATCGAAGCATCACATAGTGTCAAGAATCTAGTGTAAATGCATCGTCTACACATAAAGCATCACAAGAGTCAAGATTCACATCGTCCATATATAAGGCATCACAAGAGTCAAGATTCACATCGTTCATATATGAAAAGCATCACAAAATCATCACATAGAGTAAAAGTTTCACATAGTTTAACAAAAATTAAGATTCAAATAGTTTCATTTCTCATTGTGATCGATCGTCTCGAGTGTAAAATCATCACAAGGTAGGAAGTATATCGGGACTTGCCGAGAAAATAAAGTATCGAAACGCAGAGCATTACAGTCTCCCCTCTTTTAGGAGATTTCGTCCCCAAAATCTAAGAGGAAGATTGCAAAAAGAGCTGTGGATACTTGGTTTTCATTTCACTCTCGAGTTCCCAAGTGAATTCGGCACCATGCTTCCTTTCCCATCGCACCTTAACTATGGAAATCTTGTTGAGCCTCAGCCGCTTGGTACCTCGGTCCATGATATCGACCGGTTTTTCCACAAAATATAGGGTCTCATTTATTTGCAAGTCTTCGATGGGAACCTGAAGTTCCTCATCTGCTAAGCACTTCATGAGATTAGAGACATGGAACGTCGGATGTACGTTGCTAAGCTCTTGAGGCAAATCAAGTTGGTAAGCCACCTTGCCAGTCCTTTCGAGAATCTTGAAAGGACCCACATAGCGAGGGGCAAGCTTTCCCTTTTTACCAAAATGTATCACTCCTTTCCAGGGAGATACTTTGAGTAGAGCGTGATCTCCAACATTGAATTCCAGAGGCTTATGCCTTTTGTCAGCATAGCTCTTTTGTCTGCTCCTTGCCTTGATCAAGTTATCATGGATTTGAAGAATCTTATCCGTCGTTTCTTGAATGATCTCATGCCAACTAAGGGGAGATCGGCACTTCCGACCATATAAAGCTTCAAAATGAGCCATCTGAATACTGGAGTGGTAGCTGTTGTTGTACGAGAAATCAATCAATGGTAAATGTACATCCCAATTACCACCAAAGTCGATAACACAAGAACGAAGCATATCCTCTAGGGTTTGAATAGTGCGTTCAGTCTTTCCATCCGTTTGAGGATGAAAGGCTGTACTAAGATTCAAGTGAGAACCCATAGAGGACTGAAAAGTTTGCCAAAGACGCGAACTAACACGACCATCGCGGTCAGAGATAATGTCAATGGGGATACCATGACGACATATGATTTCATCAGTGTAGATTCGAGCAAGTTTCTCCACTTTGAAATCTTCGCGAATAGGAAGAAAGTGGGCTGATTTGGTCAAACGGTCAATGATTACCCATATACTATCATGACCGGTAGGCGTTCGAGGGAGTTTAGTAATGAAGTCCATAGCAATGCTATCCCATTTCCAAACAGGGATTTCGGGTTGTTCGAGAAGACCTGAAGGACGTTGATGTTCGGCTTTGTCCTTTGAGCAAGTGAGACATTTCGAGACGTATGTGGCGATCTCCTTTTTCATACCAGGCCACCAATAGGACGTACGGAAGTCATGGTACATCTTATCAGCACCAGGATGAATAGAGTATCGGGATTTGTGAGCTTCATTCATAATGAGCTCACGATGATTGTCGTGATCTGGCACCCAGATGCGATTGAGGTAATTGAAGTCTATCAGACTTCGTCACGAGATGGTCTATAGTAGCGCCTCGTATTTCAAAGATTAGACTACCTTCGTTAGCTGATGAGTATTGAGCTTCACGGATACAAGCATGAAGATCACTAGCGATCTTAAAACAGCGAATGCTACTAACATGAGTCTTACGACTAAGAGCATCGGCCACGACAATTGCTTTGCCAGGATGGTAGCGAATCTCGCAGTCATAGTCGTTGAGCAACTCCACCCATCGTCGTTGCCGCTTATTCAGTTCCTTTTGGTTAAAGATGTGCTGCAGGCTCTTATGGTCAGTGAAAACCACACACTTAGTACCATATAGGTAGTGTCACCAAATCTTTAACGCAAAAACAACTGCGCCAAGCTCTAAATCGTGGGTAGTATAGTTTTTCTCATGTATTTTGAGCTGTCGGGAGGCTTAAGCGATGATCTTGTCCCGCTGCATGGGCACACAGCTAAGTCCACGGTTTGAGGCATCGCAATATACCACGAAATCATCATTCCCATCAGGGAGAGCAAGAACAGGAGCGGTACAAAGCAGATCCTTAAGGGTTTGAAAAGATTCCTCTTGCTCAGGACCCCAAGCAAAAGGTTTCTCTTTCTGAGTTAGCGAAGTGAAAGAGACGGAGATCTTTGAAAAGTTCGACATGAATCGACGGTAATAATCCGCCAATCCTAAGAAGGAACGAATCTCAGATGCAGATTTAGGCGTGATCCAATTCTTCACTGCTTCAATTTTGGAAGGGTGAACATGAATTCCTTGCTTGCTAACAACGTGCCCGAGAAATTGTACTTCTTTAATCCAGAATTCGCACTTTGAAAACTTTGCGTATAAGCGTTCACCACGTAAAAATTCTAACATAAGGCGTAAATGTCGTGCATGATCAGCTTGGTTCTTTGAATAAATAAGGATATCATCAATAAATACTTTCACAAAACGATCCAAATAAGGTTTGCAAACATGATTCATAAGGGCCATGAACACAGCGGGTGCATTGGTCAAACCAAAAGGCATAACCACGAACTCGTAGTGTCCATAACGGGTGCAAAAGGTTGTTTTGGGGATATCTTCTTCGAGAACAAAGAGCTGATGATAAGTATATCGAATGTCGATTTTAGAGAAACAACTTGCGTCTTGTAGTTGGTCGAAGAGATCATCTATACGAGGGAGAGGATAACGATTCTTAACGGTAAGTTTTTTAAGTTCACGGTAGTCGATGCACATGCGAAACGAACCATCTTTCTTCTTGACAAATAGCACAGGAGCACCCCAAGGTGAGGTGCTTGGACGTATAAAACCTTTGTCGAGTAGTTCTTGCAGTTGACTAGATAACTCTTGCATCTCAGAGGGTGCAAGTCGGTAGGGAGCTTTGGCAATAGGAGTCGAACCAGGTATGAGATTAATATGAAAGTCAACAGATCGAGGTGGAGGAAGACCAGGAAGATCTTCGGGAAAGACATCAGGGAAATCACACACTACTGGAGCATCACTTACGCTCTTTCCCTTGCCCTTTTGTTCCACTATGTAGGCCAAGAAGGCAAAGTACTGTTTACGTAAGCATTTATTCGCTTGGGTGCATGACATCAATTTCAGTCATCTAGCGGGTCGGTCTCCATAGACGTGTAAAGTGTCACCAGACGGGAGAGGTAAACAGACATACTTCTCATGACAAGCGATTTCAACATGGTTCTTACGCAACTAATCCATGCCTATAATGATATCGAAACTACCCGATTGCATGGGTATGAGATCAATAGTGAACACATGATCATTAAGAGTCAGGAGACACTCACGGAGAATAGAGTCAACTAGAATAGACTTACCATCGGCAATCTCGACTGAGAACGACTTAGGTAGTTTAGAGCGTGCATAGTTTAACAAGGATTCAAATTCAACGGACACAAAGCTTTTGTCCACACCAGTATCAAATAGGATCAAAGTGTAGAGGTTATTAACGAGAAACGTACCATTAACGATGTCATTTTCGTTCTGAGCTTGCTTGGCGTTGATGTTGAATGTGCGTCCTTGCGGGGCTTACTACTGCGGCTGCTCTTGGTTCAACTGAGGGCTTTGAGGACGGAGATGAGTGGTATCACCACACTTGTAGCAGGCTCGAACATTGTTTGCTGGTTTGGGGTTCTGAGGAGCTGGCTGAGCTGGTGGTGTTTGCTGAACTTGATTGGCTTGACGACAGTAAGGGGCTGTGTGACCATAGCGACTGCAGGTGGTACACTGGCGACAGGTTGAGTTGATGGGGTGGTGATAGTTGCAAGTGGCACACTTGGGATGAACCCCAGTGTCGACTTCTTGGTGTTTTCTGCAGCAGGAGGGTTTGGAGTAGCAGCAGGCACAATAGCATTGCAAGTAGGGTTTTGAGACTTTCTGTTTCTTACCCATGTTGCCACTGGGTTGCTGCGTGATCTGGTTAGCTGGTTTCGAGGGAGTAGATGTGCCAAACTATTTGTCACGGACGCGGTTGTTGTTCAAACTAGCTGCAAGACGGTAAACTTCTTCAATGGAGTCAAGCTGAGCTGCTTCAATGGTGTCACGCATAGCAGGAGGTAACCCATGAATGTACTTCATGATCATACGTTTGGGAGTAGACACCAAGTGAGGTACAATTATGCTGAGTTGCTTGAAACGGGTAGTATAAGCCATGTTGTCATCTCCAACTTGTTTAAGATGCCAGAACTCATCTTCGAGCTTTTGCTTCTCATGGGGAGGACAGAACTCAACCATCATTAGTTCCCTAACCTCAGCCTAAGGTAAAGCATAAGCTTCCTCATTGGAGCGGATGTTTTTCTCATTGGTCCACCATTCCAAAGCTCTGCCTTGGAAAACACCAATTGCACTCCTAGTTTTGAGATGCTCAGGGCACTCACTGTTGATGAAAGTAACTTCAAGGCTGTCGAACCATTCCAACATTGCGGTCACCCCATCACTGCCTGTGAAAGGCTTAGGGTTGCAGGAGACAAAGTGTTTGTAGTTAAAGCTCGCAGGCTTCGGTTGGACCGCTTTTGAGTCAACAGAGGAGGGAGGAGTGTCTGATCCCTGGATTTCAGTGACAATCTTGGGAACAATGCGTGCTATTTTATCAGCCATAAAAGACATCATCTTCTTCTGAGTGTTAACCTTTGTCCTCTTGTGTGGGTTAGAGAGGCGACTTGAAGACATCTAGGATCCAAGAAAGGATCGAATGAGACGAGACCATAATGTTTCGTTTAATAATATAGTTTCACGATTACGTAACGTAGCATAAAGTTTCACATAATCACATAAAAGGCTCAAGTTATTCCACACATCACAAAACGTTCAACATGTTTCACATAGTTTAATCAAGACTTCCACATAGTGTAATATGATTGAATAACGCATCATAAATTTAGTACGTTCCCGAGAGATTATTATTATTGTTTTAGATTGCGGAGATAGTGCAATTCGTGTAACGGTTTCGAAGTGAACAAAGCGTCAAGTATAAAACCACATGCAAATCGAGATATCATAAAAGATAGGCTAATAAAACATAGGATTGTTTCGGGTAGAGAAACGTCGACTAAACCAAAGTAAATCGAGCCCCTTTTTGAATTAAGGTAACGTGCTTTGGCCTACTAGACAAATATGTTCGTCGATGTTAGGTCTACGATAGTTGTCCTTTCGGTTACTACACGTCCCTAATCGATTGGAAAATTCGAGACTTTGGTGAGACTGAAAATCAAAGAGTAGGACTAGTTATCAAGATGCGAGCTTCACCTCTAACTTGGTAACATCGTACCCAAATATTGTTGGTACTTATCAAAAGATAAGACCACTAGATTATGAGATGGAAATCTCCTTCAAGGTTTGGATATCACTCCTAACTTGAGGGTAAATTTTGTGCAGAAATACAAGCATCGCTGAATGAAAGTCATCATCAAAGGCGGGAATCACCCCTGTTTTGATGAGTCGTTTCGATTGTGTTACAAGAGTGTCTTCAAACGTCCAAGTGTGTATTGTGTTAGCCTTAGGAAAGGCATGTATGTTTAACAAATAAGAAGAATTGCTAGGAAGCATGTAACGTAGAATGCATAAGTTTTAAACAACAAATAAAAGACAAAGTCCTAAAACTATAGACTAGGGTAAAACATTCCTACTTTTCCTAATTCACTATAGTTATGGCTCTGATACCAATCTGTCACACCCCAACCGATGGCGGAAACATCGAGGCGCGGGACTAAGCGAATCAGATTGCTCAAAGGATCCATAACACTACTTATTTCGATATAGACTAATTAGATTTCATAATAAGCATCGAAATGTCATACACAAATTGATCAAACAGATTGTATCAAAAGATAGATCAAAACATGTTTCAAAATATTGTTTCTCTAATATAAGTTTCTAAGTATCATCCTAGCTTGATTTCTTCACGTCCAAACTTATCAACCCGCAACATGTATTAAAATACAATCAACAAAATGTTGGCGAGTATACAAGTTCGAATACATAGCATATTAGTTTAAATGTATAAAAACTAAACACCGTGCACGAATTTTTTTTACATTGGACAATGTACGAGAAACAATTTTTCAAACGTATGTAAAAACTAAACATTTACGTGTGCCGCTTTTACATACGTTTGAAAAATAGATTTACGCGTGACGTTTAGAGGAGCTCGAACCGACGATTATGGGCGTAAAAAACTTTTTTTTTTTCATTCGACACCGTTCAAAAAAATATTTTACATTCGACAACTTATGTAAAAATATTTTTCAAACGTACGTAAAACTATTTTACGCCTTCCGTTTTTACATACGTTTGAAAATTAGATTTACGCGTGACGTTTAGAGGAGCTCAGGTCGGCGATCAGGGGCATAAAAAAACTTTTTTTACGCATGTTGTCAAAACATTTATTTATTTATTTTTTATATAGAGGTGTTCTCATACTCAGCTCGTGTAAATGTTTACGCACGTTGTCAAGCTATTTTTACACACGTTGTCAAAACTTCTTTTATGCACGTTGTCAAAACTTTTTTATGCACGTTGTCAAAACTTTTTTTACGCACGTTGTCGAATGTTTTTTTTAACTTGTAGTGCAAAGTCATCAAACATTAGCGAGTAAAACAGAAATTCTCAATAAATATACAAGACAAATATAGTTTGCATTTTATAAACAACATTATGTCAGAATTAGGGGAAAATAGAGTAAAAAGAAATATATATCATTTTCGATAATTTTATATTTTCTAATAAACATATAAGACAAATATAGCTTGTATTTTATAAAGAACATTATGTTATAATTAGGGAAAATAGAGCAAAAAGAAATAGATATCATTTATGATATTTTTATATTTTCTAAATCACATAATAATTTTGGTGTTTGAATTTAAAATCTAAGATATTTTTTCTCAATTTAAATATAAAAAGTATAAAAGAGATTAAATGAGAGAAATAATGGTGATGTGATGTGTTTTAAAAGTAAGAGAGATGTGATGTAACATTGAGAGAAAAAGACTATAATACATTTTTGAATTAAATCAATTATTGGTGATGTGTTAAAACTCTATTGGATGAGAGGAGCTCTCATGTTTCTCGCAACTGGTAGTGGTTCCTTCTTGAACCGAATGATATATATATATATGTGTGTGTGTGTGTGTGTGTGTGTGTGTGTAAATATTTTACAATTTTTGTGGGCCTCCTGTGGTTTTTAAATTATAAACTCATGCACTTTTGTTCGGCGAGAAGTTCGTTTGTGTTCATTTGTTTATTAAACAAACGAACACAAACAAGAAATTTTGTTCATTTAGTTAAATGTACAAACATGAACAAAGGGCGCGTTCGTTTATTTATGTTCGTGAACGTTCGGTAGCGTGTTCGTTTGTGTTCGATAGTTCATTAGTTTTCTTAGCTTTTATATTTTATTTAAATACTTCAAAATTCTGACAAATAAAATATTTAGTAAGTGTCAATGTATTATATATTTTGTTCATGAACGTTTGTTTGTGTTCGTTTGTTAGTATTTGTATTCGTGAACGTAGTTTGTGATCATTTGTGTTCATTATCATTTGTTTTCATTCGTTGCCTAAAATTAACAAACAAACACGAACAAGTTCATTTCCTTAACAAACAAACACGAACATAAAATCTTGTTCGGTAAGCGTTCATGAACAGTTTGTGAACACATATATTTCTTAACAAACGAACACGAACAAGGACTTGTTGTGTTTGTTTGGTTCGTTTGCAGCCCTACCTTTGTCTACTATAGGACTAGAACTCTCACCACTTAAGGATGAAAACCACTATGAATTGTGTCATAAATATCATTTTATTTGTCACACCCCGACAGATGACGGAAACATCGGGGCGCGCCACCAGGGCTGTCCAAACTGCTCGACGATCGAGGATCGCTCGACGATCGCTCGAAAAATGCTCGTTCGATTCCCGCTCAGTTTGTAAATGAGCCGCTCGGATCGATTTGATTCAAATTCAATCCAAGCATGAGCAAAGGTCCGCTCGCTCGTCGATCGCTCGGTTTCGCTCGAATTATTTTTATTAAATAATATATATATATATATAGGGGAAGACTATAGAGAAAACCCACTTGAGTTGTGTAAACTCAAGAAACCTTTGTAAAAAACCCATGTAAACTCAAGAAGCCTTTCTTAAAAAAAATAGGAAATGTAATATACATATATTTGAACATTTTTAAAAAAGAAATACAAAAAAAAACACTGAGTAGTTTTTTTTAAATGTTACAAATTTCAGGTTAACTAATATATATGTCCAAAAAAATGTAACATAAAAATTTTCAACATTAAAAAAAAAACTAGTAAGCGTTTTTTTCATTTTTTTTCACGTCTACATTTATATTACATTCCCTATTTTTTTAGAAAAAAATAAAAATGTTACATAGGATTTATTTGGGTTTTCTCAACTCACATGGGTTTTCGATTTATCTTTCCCCTATATATATATTATAGATTTTAAAGATTAAAAGACTAAAAAATATACTAGCCCAAGAAAAATTAAAAGCCAAAAAATATACTAGCCCAACTTAATAGTTAATACCAAAATCTAACCCTAAGTCCCTAATTCCTAAAACAATCACATAAACTGATTGTCCGAATGTTCGATATGCATATCTCGCCGCTGCCACACACCAAAATCTAACCCTAAATTCCTAATTCCAAAAACAATCCCATAATTGGATTGTTCGATCTCATGATGAGGGTGAAGTCCTTGGTATAACTTGCTAAAGTCCTCTCTATTACACAATCACATATCACACTTTATTTTTTGCTTCTTGATATTGTTAAGAACATTTTTAGAATCATTATTTTAGTTATGTATTGCTTTTATTGGTAAAGTGTTGGACGTGTTTTAATTAAGTTAGGATTTGTTTTTGTTGAACGTAACCTTATAATAGTCTTGATTTCAGTTTTTTTTGTTTTGCTACACATGTTTTAATTTCGGTGCTGAGAAAAACCGAGCGAAAATGATCCGCTCGATTCAAATTCAATCCGAGCATGAGCATCACTTTTGTGCTCGGTTTTGCAAATTCAATCCGATCGGATCGGATCGGTTGTAATTCAATCCGAGCATGAGCAGACCCTCGATCGGATCGGCTCATGAACACCCCTACGCGCCACTAAGCGAATCAGATTGCTCAAATGATCCATAACACTACTTGTTTTGATATAAATTAATCAGATTTCATAATAAGCATCAAAATGTCATACACAAATTGATCTAACAGATTGTATCAAAACATAGATCAAAACATGTTTCAAAATATTGTTTCTCTAAGATGAGTTTCTAAGTATTATCCTAGCTTGATTTCTTCACGTCCAAACTTATCAACCTGCAACATGTATTAAAATACAATCAACAAAATGTTGGCGAGTATACAAGTTTGAATACATAGCATATTAGTTTAAACGTATAAAACTCATATCCAACATGAACAACATATCACAAATTTCAACATGCTAGTTGACGTGGTTCATATGATAACCCAAGTCTCTAACGCGTTAACGTGCCTTTCCTACTTCGTCCAATGAAGAGGAGGTAAAAGAATCAAAACTTAACTATACTCCCCAAGAGTCAAAGAGCGGTGCGTTACCCCTATAGCACTATAATTGTTAAGGCGAGCTACACATAAGAATCAAATGTTCACATAGCATAAAAGACTCAAGTATCACAAGTATCATGTTTTCATGTTTAATGCGGATAGAGTATGTTATAAACAAGTTTCAAGTGTTCGATATAGAATACGTGTTGAATCCCAAAGTGTTAAAGCAAAAAAGGATCGAGTATACTCATAGTGGGTGCTTAGAATCCTAAACACAGTAGGATTGGATCGAAGGGAGCGCTAGATCAGCCTGCGTGCGAGGAACAGAGCATAAGTCCTCTAAGTGCTGACCCAGTCGAGAACAGAGTGTCGAATAGTGCGAAAATCGAGTTAAAGTGTCTGACAGACAACCCGAGCGGATGGTCATCCGGTCAGATGGTCATCCAGACGGATGGCCATTCAAACGGATGGACTCCATCCGATCGGATGGTCATCCAAGCGGATAGCCGTTCGAACAGCATGTAGGTGTCTGTGAACTGTTTAAGTTTTTTTATCATAGTGTCCTGTAAAAACAAACAGCAAGTGTTATCATAAAGGTCATCTGGACGGATGGTCATCCGATCGGATGACCATTCAAACAGATGGTCAGTGGGTGAAGTTTCGAAAATTTTATAAACCTTGAGTTAACGGAGTCGGCATGACAACGTGTCAAACAATAGGAAACATACCAAACCCAGCTACTTCGATCGGATGGGTATCACCCCTTTCGAACCGACGAGCTGCTCTTGATGGAATTTCATGTTCGGACTCGTAAATCAGACGTTTTTCCTGTGGGAATCGGTTTCTAAGCCGACTCTCGACTAAGGAATGAGTCGAGAGTCTCTTTGAGTCCGATTTCACCAAGGTTTGTATAAAAACTGAAGAAAAGTTTGGAAATCAGTTGTAAAACTTGAAGTTTATCAGATCCGAGCCGGAAACATGTGAAATTCCGTTTGATCTGGTATAAAAGTGTGATAATCCTTTAGATCTTTTATAAAAAGTGTGAAAATCCGCTAGATCTGAAAGCAATCTTGGTTAAATGGTGCCCCACAACAGTTTGCATAAGCAACCGAGTGAAAACCACCTTCAAGATGTCCAAATCAGTTGGTTTTCGAGAAAAAGTTGAAGTGTTCGTGTGATTTTGATGAAGAATGTGGTGTAGAAGTGATTAGTGATGAAGATTGTACAAGTTCTGAGGATAAATACTTACGAATTTGCCTTGAATCGCGATTAAAGTGACTGAGAGTGATTTTGCGTGTGATTGGATGGCTGAGTGAAAGGTGAGAATGAAGGGTTAAGTGCCCTATTTATAGATGATAGTGACAGGGCTAGTCGAATGACCTCGATCGAATAGGCTTAAGCATGCAAGTTTGTGGCAGTCGATCGGATGGCGTCTGTTGAATCCCCATCCGGTCGGATGGTCATCCGACCTGACCGGATGTCCATTCAGACAACCGGTTTAGTTTTCCGACTTTGGTTCGTTTTGCGAGCGAGGTTAAGCGTTGCGTTGCGTATTATTGTGAGTAATCGTTATTATATCATCATTACATCTAGATGTTCGAATAACACAAGAAGTTTTTGTGTTTCCAGTTTGCGTTCAAGCTAGTTTCTCGTTCAGTAAGTATCGAAGCATCATATAGTGTCAAGAATCTAGTGAAATACATCGTCTACACATAAAGCATCACAAAAGTCAAGATTCACATCGTCCATATATAAAGCATCACAAGAGTCAATATTCACATCGTTCATATATGAGAAGCATCACAAAATCATCACATAGAGTAAAAGTTTCACATAGTTTAACAAAAATTAAGATTCAAATAGTTTCATTTCTCATTGTGATCGATCGTCTTGAGTGTAAAAGCATCACAAGGTAGGAAGTATATCGGGACATGCCGAGACAATAAAGTATCAAAATGCAGCGCGTTACATTATTATAGGTGGATTTACTAAGAACAAAGTGAGTATAACATATTAATACAAGTTAGGAAGTGTAGGGTTCATTGTTCGAAACTATTGTAATTTCAAGAACCAACGAATCAGGAGGTCCAATGGGTTGCGTGACCCCACCCTCAGTGAGGGTTCAGGAGCAACAACACTCTAGGTGCGATCCAAGAGGCAAGGGCAACTTGGTTTATTAGTGGCAAGTGATGGACTGTAGCAAGTTACTACCAATCAACAGGAAGTGCCAGCAATCGTAGCTAGTTTTTTTTTAACAACAAATTTAAATCATTGAGGGACCACTGGAGTATTATCGTGCTATCAGCGGAACCACCCGATCATATTCATCTTCACTAGTTATTTATTAATAACAACTTATAACGGCTTGTGCATCCTAGCATGTTCATCCGAGTAACTGTGTTACTGTCTATAGGTTTTATTTTGAGGGTTTTCGACTTATGTTACCGAATAATTGCCGACAACTACAATTATCAAGCGCCAGTTGAAACATTAATTATGACAGTTTCCTACCTGTATATAGAAAGCCTTTGTCTAATTTTGTTAAAGATATTTTATAACAAATCCATTATTAGTTCTTGCATTTATTTTTGAGTTATTTAGTTTAAGTTTTTAGAGTACCATCGAAATATTTCAATTTAAAAGTGATTACAAAGATAATAAGACATTTAGGCTCTACAAATTATAAAACCTATATGCGTGTATCTTTTAGATGTGTGCTAGGACCACTTCTCTTCATCGTAATTAAAATAAAAGTGTAGTTTTGTATATGATACAGTAGCAAATATAAAATGAAACTTGCTGCACGCCTCTTTGGCATTGATATTGATAGGTTGCTGATAAACTCTGAATTATTCTCCTGAAATAATTAATACAACTCTTAATAAATTATGTGTTTTCACGTTGCATGAGAAGACTCTTTAAACTCTCCAAATTGGATGTCTATGATTACATCATATCAAGCAGCAATATGGCTATATAAACACCAAACACACGATTTTCTCTTGTACAAGTGAAATAACATTATTTGTTGAATTGTCTTTTCCATAGTTTGAACTTTTCTCGGCGTTTCGGCTATAAGCAGATATCAATGGCGAAAGCACGCCACACTGAAGCGGCTACAAAAGGAAAACTGATCACCATTCTTAGCATCGACGGAGGAGGTATTAGAGGGATCATTCCTGGCACTATACTTGCTTTACTCGAATCTCAACTTCAGGTATATGTTTATCATGTTACCTAAGGAAAAAAAATGGCGAGCCAAAACCATGTAGTGTAAGCTGTCATAAGTTTTTCTTCTATACCATTTATAAATAAGGGGTCCAACTCATTTTTTCCTAAAGAACTCATATTTTAAATATAAAAATCCACCAAATTCTAGTGACTGGTGGGTCATCGGACACTCTTAACCACCTCTGGTTACACCACCGTGAAACGCCAGACTTCTACATTTCACTCATGTAACGATGCATAACGAAATATATGTGATGATCATATAGGAACTGGATGGAAACGATGTAAGACTTGCAGATTACTTCGACATCATTGCAGGAACAAGCACAGGTGGTCTTGTGACATCCATGTTAACCGCTCCAGACGAAAACAATCGACCTCTCTTCACAGCCAAAGATATTGTACCGTTCTATATGGAACATGGCCCAAAAATATTTCCACAACAATGGTTAACCTATGACCGATTTTAAATTGTCCTAATTAATTCATCTAATGTTATAACTTTGTGGTAATACAATCTAACAAGGTTTTAATTTACATTTATAGGGGTATATGGGGATCAATCATCAAGACCGTTAACATGCAATTTGGACCAAAGTACGATGGAAAGTATCTTCGGAAGATAATTAGGGAGAAACTAGGAAACACTCGTTTGAACGATACCTTAACCAATGTTGTCATTCCTACATTCGATATCCAACGTCTACAACCTACCATTTTCTCAACTTATGAGGTTTCAATCTCAAAAATTTTGAATATAACATGCTCTAATGACAATATTATTGAATTATGTCCTAGCTTTAACAACATTAGATGTATGTCGTTTTTATTATATAGTACTGAAACTTGTGCGGTAATGAATGTTGTATGAACTTACAGGCGGAAGTTAATCCATGCTACAATGCTAAGTTATCAGATATATGCATTTCTACTTCGGCAGCTCCAACTTATTTCCCATCCTATTATTTCAAGAACAACGATGATGGTGGAAATGATCAAGAATATAATCTAATTGATGGTGGTGTTGCTGCTAATAATCCGGTATATTATAGATACGTATATATAAAACACAAAATTATTGCGAGAATAAAAAACAAAAATAAATCTTTTAAGGGTAGTGGTTGGGTTCAATTGGTAAAGGCATTAGAGTTTAAGTATTCAAGTCCCGGAGAAGACGGATTTTATATAGTTTAAGCGTTCAAAAAAGGAAAAGAAAAACTAAATCTTTTAAAATTTTATTTTATCAAATATTCATTTTTCTAAAATAAGGTTATTTCTTACATACAAAAATATGTATGTTATATACATACATATAAACCATAGAAATAATTTGTTCATATGTTCTTTTAATTTCTAAATGATACCTACATATGTGTTTATATGTAGATAGTATATTCTACACATTCGTAGGTTATATATAAATGATATAATTTACACGTGACTTGCATAGATAAATTAAATATTTTCATATTTTTTTCTTAATCTTAGGAAAGATACATAAACATAAATGATTTGCTTATATTTTAAAAGATTCTAATATTGAAAAATAAATGATTTATTTTGTTCGTTTTGTTATAACGAAAAACAATTTGTATATATGTTTTGTTTTTGATTGTTGGAAATGTACGGATATACTTCTTTTTTATGAGGAAATAGAAACTGAGGCTATTGAAATTTATATTCTTATTATTTCAGTGAGAAAAGAGATGATCTCATTTTTCATTATTTTAGATGCTCGTTGCAATAAGTGAAGTAACAAAACAAGTTTTTAGAGAAGATCCAGAATTCTTTCCGGTTAACCCTGTGGATTATGGTCGCTTCCTCATGATCTCAATCGGCACCGGTGCACCAAAAGAATCGAAACCATACAACGCGAAAATGGCATCTAAATGGGGTCTTTTAGGTTGGCTGCTCCACGACGGTTCTAACCCTATCATCGATGTATTCACTCAAGCAAGCGGAGATATGGTCGATGGCCACGTTTCAGTTTTCTTTCAAGCAGTTCACTCCCAACAAAACTACCTTCGAATTCAAGTAATATTTGAGTATTTGTTTCAAAGCTATAGTTTATAAAATAATTGAGTTAATATTCTTAAGCAGGTTGTCGGGAACAAGACTTGCACTTCTATGTGTTTTCAACTTTACAGAAATATCTTGTACTTCTAGTCGATTCTCTACCCTGGGAGAAAACCCGACAAGCCAACTCTATATAGTTTTTACCAAACTAAATAGAGTTTGCTAGCTTGCTTTCCAAGGTAGCGAACTGCATTTAGAAGTTCCAGAAAACACCTAAAAGTACAAGTCTCGTTTCTAAACCACATACAAACACAAAATAACCGATGAATTTAACCAGGAAGATACATTAAGCGGTGATGAAGCATTGGTGGATATTGCAACGAAAGAGAACATGCTGAAACTCGAAGAAATTGGTGAAAACCTACTAGCAAAGCCTGCTTCAAGAGTTAATCTAAAGACTGGATTGTCTGAGCCGATGGGAAATGGCCAGACCAATGCCCAAGCTCTTAAACGGTCAGTAGATTTTAGTTTGAAGTATGCACGAAAACTCTTGGTAAATTATATCATCTTACAACTAATAGTCTAATACTATTATATTCACACATACATGTAGATTTGCAAAATTGCTTTCGGAAGAGAAGAAGCAGCGAGAATCACTGAAAACACCTTCAAAGTTATACAATGGTTTCACTTAGAAGTTTCCAAACTCCTGATATCATACATGATTAAAAAAACGCTTAAACACACATGCATGTATAATAGCTAAAGCAATACTATATGTGTAAATAATTATAATTATTAGGTCTGGAATGGCTTGCTATTTCTTTTGTATTTTCTACAATGATAGTATGTATCAGATAAAGATTTGTAAAATATTTATATTTATTGTGTATCTCTTTTATTTGTTAACCTTCTTAATCATAGAAGAGTTTGTTGTAATTCTTTGATTATAAAAGTTCCCTTTCCCTCATTCAATTGATGAGATTGAATCATTATTATCTTATATGGTATCAGCCATCTTCTTCCTCTTCTCTCAAACACCCTAATTCCTTCTCTTGCAGCTGTTGGGTTAATCTTGATGTGTCGGGTACAAATACGGGTCAGTTGACAGGTCATGAGCAGAAACTGGATCATGGGTATGAAGAAGTCAAGTTGGACCGAGTTTGAAGGAAAAGAGTACGTGGGTGGTTAGCTGAAATTAGGGAGATCATGGGAATGTTTTTTAATTTGCATGTGTTTGTTAAATGTCTAGTATAAATAGATAGAAGTAGTTTCATTTTGATGTACCCCTTTTTTCATTAATACAGAAAGTTTTCTCATATCTTCTTTTACATACTTATATACGTGAGTTGTGAGTTTGCGATTGGGGCCTGATTTCCAACATTTGGTATCAGAGCGGAGGTTGAAGAAGGAGGCAAGTTTGAGAGTCGTGTCCGGCGAAGGGGGTGCAGCCCTCTAAACTGCAGTCGCCGGAGAGAATGAAAGAAGAAAGGCTGCACACAGCAGTGAAGACCGAAAGAAAGTAAGAATGAAAGAGACCGTCGCCAGAAGGAGATACCGGCGTAAGGAAGACCGAAGCCGTAGTAGACCGAACGGTTTGAGAGAAAGACCGAAAGAGACCGCCGCCGGAAAGAAAGTTCCGGTGGGAAAGGAGACCGCCGCCGGAAAGAAAGTTCCGGTGGAAAAGAAGACCGCTGCCGGAAAGTGAATTCCGGTGGGAGACATAGAGAAAGCCAACAACCGTAAGAAAGAAAGAAAGAAAGAACCGGTGTCGATGTAGAAAGAAAGCCGACAACCGTAAGCAAGAATGAAGAACGGCTGGTTGAAATCAGCGAAGAAAGAAAGAAGAAACGCCACAAGAAAGAAGAAAGTACGAAAGAGGCCGGCGTCCCTTAGCAAGAAAGAAAGGCCTCGAAAGAAAGAAAGAAAGTTTGCTGATCCAAATCAGCTTGGAAAGAAAGAAAGAAAACTGGTTCGTGTAGCAAGATTCCGGGTCGTGTGACTCGAAGCAAGCAAGAGAGAACGGGCTCGAGTCAAAGTAGCAAGTTTAGCAAGAAAAACCGGTTATAGCAAGAAGCTAGAAACGAGCCTAAAAAGATAGCAAGAAATCAAGGTTCGAGAGCAAGAAGAGCGGTTTGAATAAAAGCAAGTTAGCAACTGGAGCAAGAAAATCGATTCTGGTTTAGCATGAACGGTAAGAACGAATGCAAGCAAGAACAAGCAAGATCGACATCAAGATTAAGGGGGTGAATGTTGGGTTAATCTTGATGTGTCGGGTACAAATACGGGTCAGTTGACGGGTCATGAGCAGAAACTGGATCATGGGTATGAAGAAGTCAAGTTGGACCGAGTTTGAAGGAAAAGAGTACGTGGGTGGTTAGCTGAAATTAGGGAGATCATGGGAATGTTTTTTTTAATTTGCATGTGTTTGTTAAATGTCTAGTATAAATAGATAGAAGTAGTTTCATTTTGATGTACCCTTTTTTCATTAATACAGAAAGTTTTCTCATATCTTCTTTTACATACTTATATGCGTGAGTTGTGAGTTTGCGATTGGGCCTGATTTCCAACAGCAGCCATCTCCCCTTCTCTTCAGTTCTTTTTTTTCGCTCCTGGGTTACCTCTGTCTTCGGATATAGCGGCCTCATCTTCAAGTTCCGAATCTCAAAGAATAAAATAGTATAATTTTAAAATTTGGTCTGAACTATGAACAAACCAAAGAGATGTAAATGACAATTAACTCAAACTTATAATAACATTCAAATGCTTCATCTTTTGACTACCACAGGTATATTAATACAATTCTATGATAGCCATCGAGGTTAATAAACATTTAAAGGCTTTTTCACTTATAATTTTTGAAAGAGCCTGAAATAAAAGTGAGTCAAATACCTTGTTTTTATGCTCACTCAAAAGAAAGGGAGACCTAGATGGCAAAGAATCATATTGTTAATTTATAATAAGATCATTTCTAAGACATTTAAAACTAAATCACAAGAATGTATGAAGGGGTTGCTAATATGATACATGACTAGATGCGTATGTAATTTGGTAAAACGAACGATGCCCCGCTCATAACATTATAGATGGTACGAAAATTCAGAAGCCAATATGACAAAAGCAGAGAGGTCGCAACAAAATAAAATTGTTTAAGCAAGATTGAGCTGTTTCTAGTTTTTCATAAGGCAGCATACATCAAAATTTTGTCTTCATACAAAAGTTCAAAAACAGAAACACCATCGATGATCTGATTATCATGCTCATAGTCGTTGCTCTAAAAGCTTCCACCATCTTCTTGAAGTCATTGTTGAGTTAAAACTCCACTCCTAGCAATTGTGATACTTTTCCTATTACCTGTGGATATAACCTCAGCTGAAACATGGAGAATTCCATTAACATCTATGTTAAAGCAAACCTTGAACTTCTGTTCACCCGCAGGAGCGGCTGGAACATCATGAAGAGTGAATTCGTCAAGAAAGATATTTTCATTAATTTTTCTGCCCTCACCCTTATATACATCTTAATAACACAGATACTTGGTTGTCAGCATATGTACCATAAACCTCTTCCTTCATAGTTGGTATGCGTGTATTCCTAGGAATCACAACACTCATAGCATCCTCACAATGTCCGGTGCCAAGAGAAACAGAACCGTAGACCAGTGCTTGTTTCGGTTGTTTCAGTTTGATTTTCGGTATCGTGACCTCAGCATTGTGACCTCAGCTGAACAAGTTGTCAAGTGGTTTGGCTTCACACTCAACAGAATGAAAAAGCAATGATGAGGTTGAAGATTGCTTGTGAGGAAGCAAAGAGGGAATTGTCATCAACAACTCAAACACCGATTAACATTGAGTTCTTGTACGAGGGACATGATTTCAAAACAAGGTTCAGCAGGGCAAAATTTGAGGAGATAAATGCTGGTTTTTTCAACATGTGCATGAAGCACGTGGAGGATTGTTTGCGTGATGGAAATATGCACAAGAGTGATGTTGATGATGTGGTTATTGTTGGTGGGTCGACTCGGAATCCCAAAGTACAACAAATGCTGATGGAGTTTTTTGATGGGAAACCACTTTGCAAGAGCATTAACGCCGACGAAGCTGTTGCTTATGGTGCTGCATTTTTTACTTAGCCATGACTGATGTGTTGGAGCTAACGGAAGCTTCGACGGGCCTTCAGGATAATTGAAGAGAAGGCCGGGTAACTAGGAAGGAGCTAAGATCAAAGGTTTTTACAGAAATGCAGATGCACAGTTGAAGCACAGGTGAAGATTATCCCGTGGCTTCAAGTGGGAGATTGTTGAGTGTGAAGCCAAACCACTTGACAACTTGTTCAGCTGAGGTCACAATGCTGATCAAGTTGATAAGAGGATAAAGGGGCAGGGGTGAACCAATAATGCATGTAACCCATTTCACAGGATAATGTTTTGGTTCATTCTTCTCTTTCTTCAATCTCTATATAAGAGATTTATTTGTATTGTAAACTTTGTACCTCTCCAGAAATATAAACTCCTAGTTACCCGTGGACGTAGGTCAGTTTAGACTGAACCACGTAAATCCTTGTGTTCTTGAAAGTGGCAGAGTGTGTGAGAGCAGAGTGTGTGTGTGGTCCGAGTTCGTGTGTGAGAGTCCGATCCTAACACATTCCCACTCACATCTTTCTCTTGTTTATTCTTCAATAGTTGAACACAATGTTTTACCATCAACTTGTCAAAAGTTTCACCACCCAAGAAAGTATCACCACCCACCGCTTTAACAGCAATGGTTCCGTCCTTGGTGATGTTAAGAAGAGACACATCAAAAGTTCCTCCACCCAAATCAAATATCAAAACATTTTTCTCTTCTGGACAGTTTATGTTAGCACTCCTATCTAAACCATAAGCAATTGCGGCTGACGTTGGCTCATTAATCAAGCGCATGACGTTAAGGCCCGCCAACACACCTGCATCCATGGTTGCCTGGCGCTGCTTATCACTAAAAAATACGCAGGAACAGTGATCACTGCATCAGTAACTGTTGTTCCAAGAAATGCTTCAGCAGCCTCTTTCAAATTTTTTAAAATCATTGAAGATATTTCTTCTGGTGAAAACTTCTTTTCTACGGACTCGTGTTCAAATACAATGATTGGCTTCTCGCCAGACCCTTCAATAACCTTAAACGGTCTTGTGTCAATGTCTTTTTGCACTATGCCATCACTGAATCTAGCTCCCATTAAACGTTTAACATCTGAATATTGTTATTTTAAACAACAAAAAGTTTAAAAATGTCATCAAATAAAAGAATGAATACTACATAAATGAAATGTTTAGTGTTTAATAATACTTATTGATCAAATGAAACTTACCAAAAACAGTGTTTTTAGGATTCCAGATGCTTTGGTTTTAGCGGCTTCGCCTACTAGCATTTCTATTCCATCCCATGCAACGCATGACGGAGTGATTTTGTTACCGTGTTCATTAGGGATGATCTCGACACGATTGTGCTTATCGAACCAGGCTGCAACACATGAATATGTTGTTCCAAGATCAATTCCAATTGCAGTTTTCCTGATCATCTTCAAACTTGTATAAACTTGTAAAAGCTGTTGGTGCATGTTATGTGACAACAGCTTTGGATTGGTCTTTGGATATTAAACAGAAGATTGGATCATGAAGACTTAAAGAAAAACGAGTTCTATAAAGCCCAATCAGTCCAAGTTTGTATTAAGTCTATTAGGCCCAAGTTTATGTAACAAATGTAATATGGGCAAAGCCCAATTCGCAGGTCTTGGCTGTGTGTATATAAACAGCCTTAGGCTAGAGTTTTGGGTGAGACACTAGAGACACTTTAGATAACAAAAGAGAGCATTCAAGTGAGCATTCAAGTTTGAGAGTTTAAGAACAAAACAAAAATCGGCTGTTCGGTTCTTGTAGATCTTAGTGATTGTAAAACACTTCTAAGGGTTTGATAATCACAGAAGATCAGTTTGAAAGTTTGTGTGTTTGTGTGTTCGAGTTCATGTTCATCTACATATTCTTGTTTCTGTGTTCGAAGATCAATCAAGGGGATTCCGCACCCTTGATAGATTAACAGTCTTGTTACGATCCATTCGGGATTACGGGGACCTACATTTGGTATCAGAGTGTTTGCTCTTGTGCATGGTTCAGGACTGAAGACTGGATTCAAGTTGTGTTTCGGTTGAAGAAGTTTTGGTGTCTCATTCATAATTTTCGTGAAGAACAGCAAGAACAAGGAAGAACAGTTCAAAAATCTGTGTTTTGATCTGTTTTGGTAGTTGGTTGTTTGAAAATTTCGAGTTATATTTCTGGGTTTTTGCGAAGAACAGGAAGAACACTTGAAGAACATTTTAAATTCGTGTATTTTAATCTGCTTTTTTATTATTGTTTTTGACTGTTTTTGTGTTTGTAGGGAAGACTTTGCTTGGATTTCGTGTGAAGAACAGCTGCTGCAGTTATCAGGTGCTGCATGTTTCAGGATTGGGTGGCTGGGTGGCCCAATCAGCTGATCAGCGATTTTAACAGATTCGCATACTGATCTGCGAATTTGAAACTTGATATCTCGGTGACCGGCGAAGTTAAATCCAAAGGCGACTTTGGTAACCGTGTAATCGTCCTCAGCGAGATTATTACGGTTTTTCGGCGATTTTGCTGATCGTTGTAATAGCGAAATAGACGAGCGAAATTGGCAGCGAATTTGATTGTTTAGCGACATAATCAGCGAAATTGAACAACTTACTGGCCAGCGAAACTAATCACTAATCCAGCGAAATTACCAGCAAAGTTAAAACCAGCAAATTTAAAAAGGTGGAATTTTAGTTGGCAAGCGTCGATAAAATTTCAGTGTTTTGCAAATAGAAATTGATCCGTAGCTCATTTAAAGAAACTGTTTGCACCGTTGAATTCGTGGGATTTTTAAGAGAGAGAAAAAAAAAACCTGGAAAATCCCGAATTCGGTTTTCGACATTAGATATCATTGGATTCGTCTTTTTGAGACGATTCTAACGGTGTAATTTGGTAACCACTGTGTTCGGAAAAATTTTGTACGGTTTTATCAGTCTGTTACGTCAAAATGTCGAACATGACAAAATTGAATGAACTCTTGAGGATGGAGCATGAGGTTGGCACAACCAACAAACCACCTAAGATGATGAAGGTGGAGAACTACTTGACATGGAAGGATAGGTTTCAATCCTTCATTGAATATCAGGACACACGAATGTGGATCTGTATCGCTGATGGGTACACAAACCCTACACATGACTTTGAGGGAAGACCTCGTGTCACAGCCTATGTGAACATGCAAGAGAACGATAAAAAGATGTATGAGGCTGAAAAGAGAGCATTGGCTGCTATCAAGATGTCTCTACCTGATAGCATCAAGCATACCTTTAAGAAGTACACTACTTCAAAGGAAATGTGGGATGCACTAGAGAAGAGATATGAGGGAAATCCTGATGTCAAGAAGAACAAAGTTGATCTACTGAAGAAGCAGTTTGCTGTGTTCAAGTACATGAAAAATGAATCACTTGAAGACGTCATCACTCGATACTACCATCTGATGTCAGAACTGGATAATTATGATATAGATTGCTATACTGACATTGAGAAAAATGACAAGCTGCTTGATGCTCTACCTGCAAAATGGGATATCTACACTCTCATGATTAAGGGAGAAGCAGATTATGACACAAAGGAATTGGAAGAAGTAGTTGGAAAGCTTAGAGCTTATGAGCTTAGTATGAAGAAAAAGGACACTGGTTATGATCAGGTTCAAGATCCAGGGATATACAATGGGCTTACATCTTCTTCATCTCATGATGCTTCTAGCGACTCGGCAACTGCATTTCTTTCGCGTGATAATGAGCAGGTCACAGTGAATGAGGATGGTGATGTGTGTTTCGTAGCTGCTGCAGGAGGATCAACAGGAGTCAAGAGAACTTCAACTTCAAAGCAAAGTAGTAGTGCAAAGTCAATGCCTATGAGTGTGAAGTCTGCTGAAGAACATCTTGCCCTACTTGCTTCTTTTGTTGCGTCTTATGAGAACTACATTCAAGGGAAAATATCTGATCCTGCAACTTTAGATGAAGATTATGATCAGATTGACCCTGATGATCTAGAAGAGATGGATCTACAATGGCAGATGGCAATGATTTCGAGACGTGTGAAGAGGTTCATGAACAGAACTGGAAGGAAGTTTGTAGGAAAGAGCGTAGGTTTTGACAAGACCAAAGTCAGATGCTTTAACTGTCAGAGTTATGGTCATTTTGCTAGGGAATGTCAAAAACAAAAGCATGAGAATATGAATCAAAATTCAAACAATCGGAATGCATCAAACAACTCTAACTCAAGGGCGTTGATATCTACTGCAAGAGAAGGCTCATATGACTGGAGCATTCACTTAGAAAATGATGAGAATGTCACTCAAGCATTCATGGCAGAGATCACTCCAGTCAATGATGGTGAAGCTACAGTAGATGAGGCTAAAGTTGAGAAGAAGGGTGAAGCTGAGGAAGATAAGGCTGATCAGACAATAGATGCTGAAAAGGAAAAGCCAGAGTCTGAGCATGAAATGGAAGCTGATGAGAAAGATGAAATCATCAAAAGAATGGAAGCTCAACTTGCTGCTCTCATGGCCAACACAGACAAATCGACAGGAGAGGTAAGTAACTCTGCCACTTCTGTGTGTTTAAAGTGTCGTGAACTACAGGGTGAAGTTGACGAATTGTCAACTCAAAACAAAAGTCTTGTGAGCGAAATGTCTAACGTAAAAGAATCAAATTTCTTTGCTAAAAGAAACGAGTCATCATTTTTGAAAAAGATAAAAGGCTATGAAGCTGAAATTGAAGCTTTAACTTGCAAATTAAATGAAAAACTTCAAGTCATAGACTTAGCTCATGACATGATGGCTGAGAAAACAAAAGAGATTTCTGATAAAAACAAAGAGTTGTCAGATGCACAACTTAAAATTGTTGAACTTCAAAAGAAGTTAGGTCAATTCAGAGATTCTACTTTTGTTATGAAACATATGATGGGTGGGTTAAAGAAGAGTAATGACAAGACAAGTGTGGGATTCCAGGGCTTTAATGAAGTCCCACCTCCTCTTAGTCATGACTATTCTTTCCTACCTGATGAGGATGAGCTTACAGACTTTCTGTCAACATCACCAAGTAGTTCCACATCCAGTCAAGGTGATGTATTTGAAGATAATGATGCTAAGAAGGAAAATAACAGCAAATCTGTTTTGAAAAAGAAAAATACACCTTATAAAAACAATAATCAAACTTTTGTCAAAAAGGTTAATTTTGTTCAAGGAAGTGATATGAAAACCGAAACAGCTGTTATCGAAAAGAAATCAAATGTAGAGTTTGCTAAAAACAAAAACATAGAAAAATCTGAAATTAAGCAAACTGAACAAAATCCTTCCAAGGCATCATCATCAAATCCAGAATCTAGTTCAAAGGCTTCAACTAAGAAGTCTTCGAAAAAGAGATCGTGCTTCAAAGGTCACACAAAGGGACATGTAGCTAGCTGCTGTCCTAACAAAAAGGTTGAAGCACAAGTTAGTGAGAAACAAAGAGGGAAATCACCTGAAAAGCAAGGTGATAATGAGGAGAAAGTCTCAAATTCTCCAAAGAAATCTGCTCCCAAGCAACAACAGGGTGTTGCTAGTGATGTAGATAAGGCTGGAAAAGGAACTCCTCAAGTTCCTTGTTTTCAAAGAAATCAACCAAGATTTCAGCCTGCATCTACTTCAGGCAGACATGAGAGACCTAGACGTAGTTCACCCAAAATGAACAACCAAAACTCAAATAATTTCAGAAGTCAAGGTCAATATCAAAATCGATACCAAAATAACGGTGGTCGAACTTTTTATAACAATGGCTTTAGAAATTACAACAATAATGCTTCTTGGAATCAAAATTCAAGGTACCAAAATCAACATTTTCAAAGGTCAAATAGTCCAAACACATATAGGAACCCTCAGGACCAGAGACCTTATGGAAATCATACCCCATTTCCATCAACAGGTCCGAGAACCAAGACTCCAATTAGGGGTGATGGATCTTGGATGGATGTTCAAGTAGTTGGTGAATCTGGACGACCCAAGACCATTAAGGCTTGGGTCCCCCAATCTAACTAATCTTTTGGTTGGTGGGTGCAGGAGCTGCTAAGGAGGATTATCAACTTATGGTATGTTGATAGTGGCTGCTCCAGGCACATGACGGGGGATGCGAGATTATTTTCTGATTTTGAAGAATACGATGGTGGGCATGTAAATTTTGCTGGTGCTAAAGGTGGAAAAATTACTGGACAAGGAAAAGTGACAAATGGGAAGATCACATTGGACAAAGTGAACTATGTTGAGCAGCTTAAACACAATCTGATGAGCGTGTCACAAGTCTGCGACAAGGGTCACTCGGTCCATTTTACCAAGTCTGAGGCATTGGTGTTGAAACCGGGTTTGGTCATTCCGGACGATTGGATAGTAATGCGTGCACCAAGGAAAAATGACACTTATGTCATGGACATGGGTGCCAAGGATCCAACTGCTGCGGTGGCGTGTTTACTGTCAAAAGCACCTGAAGCTGAATCAATGTTGTGGCACAGACGCATGGCTCACATTCACTACCGCAAAATGAATTACATTATTAAAAATGAGCTAGTGAAAGGGGTTCCATTGCTGAGGTTTCAAGTGGAAGATAAATGTCTTCCATGTCAAAAGGGAAAACAACACAAGAAACCTCATAAGTCTAAAACAGTAAATTCCATTAATGCCCCTTATGAATTACTTCACATGGAATTATTCGGTCCAGTGAACGTGAGGAGCATAGGTGGAAAGTACTATTGTCTTGTTGTCACTGATGATTACTCACGTTATTCATGGGTTTTCTTTTTAGGTACAAAAGATGAGACAGCAGAGATGCTGATAGATCTTTTTACAAAATTGGAAAACGTTCATGATGCAAGGATCAAGAGAATAAGGAGTGATAATGGCACGGAGTTCAAGAATCGGATTCTAGATCTCTACTGTCTTCGAAAGGGAATTGAACATCAATATTCCGCTCCGTACACTCCTCAGCAAAATGGAGTCGCTGAGAGGAAAAACAGGACGTTGATTGAAGCCGCTAGGACGATGCTTTCGGATTCAAAGCTACCAGTTCTTTTCTGGGGAAAAGCTGTGAATACAGCTTGCTATGTCCTAAACAAAGTTTTGACCGTTAAACGTTTTAACAAAACTTGTCATGAGTTAATGTTTAATGAAAAACCAAACTTAACAGGCTTTGAACCATTTGGATTACCCTGCACCATAGTGCGAAACAAAGATAAACAAAAATTCGGTGAGGTGGCAGATGAAGGCTACTTTCTAGGCTACGTGCCTGGCACACCGAATAAAAGGGTTTTTAATCTAAAAACTGGTAAAATTGAGATTGTTTTCAATGTAGAAATTACTTCTTACAAACCTCAACAATCAACGAGTGGTCCTGCTATATTATATGATTATGACAGTGTGTTTAAATCATTTAATATTCCTGAGGTTTCTGATGCAGATGCTTCTCAGCTAATTCAAACAGTGGTTGGTGAAGACGATGAAGGCGAATTTATGCCTAGATCGAATGTAGATATATCAGATGCTCCGGAAACTTCCCAAAGTGCTGCTGATCCTGATTCAAGCGATAGTGACTCTGAACCCATTCAGGGGGAGGATTTCATTAATCCGTTTGCAAATCAGAATATTCAGGGGGAGATTGGATCAAACCTGGGGGATAATCTAGAAGTCGATGCTGTTGCTACTACACGAGCAAATAGAGATCATCCAGTTGACATGATACTTGGAGATCCTACTGCAGATGTTCAGACTAGAAGAAGCATAGAAGCGAATTCTGGGTTATTTGTTTCGATTGAGAAGACTGGGATAGTGAACGAGTGCTTGTATAGTTGCTTTATTTCCCAAGAGGAGCCGAAGAACATTCATATGGCTCTTAAAGACAATTCATGGGTTGAAGCTATGCAAGAGGAATTGGCCCAGTTTGCTAAGTTGAAGGTTTGGGAATTGGTGGACCTTCCAAAAGGTGAGAGAGAGATTGGCACTAAATGGGTATTTAGGTGCAAGAAAGATGAAAGAGGTATTGTCACACGCAACAAAGCTCGGTTGGTTGTCAAAGGTTTTAATCAGCAAGAGGGGATTGATTACAATGAGGTGTTTGCACCAGTGGCGAGGTTGGAGGCAATTCGTTTGTTTCTGGCTTTTGCTTCATTCAAGGGCTTCAAAGTTTACCAACTAGACGTGAAGAGTGCATTTCTTTACGGGAAAGTCCAAGAAGTGGTGTATGTCTCACAACCAGATGGGTTCGTTGATCCAGACTATCCAGATCGAGTGTACAAACTTGATAAGGCTTTCTATGGGTTACATCAAGCTCCCAGGGCGTGGTACGAGACATTGTCTACACATCTGGTCAAAAATGGTTTTGAAAGAGGTCAGATTGATGGTACACTGTTCATTAAGAGAAAGAAGGAAGATTTTCTGCTGGTACAGGTATACGTGGATGACATCATCTTTGGGTCGTCTGACGAAAACATGTGTAAGGAATTTGAACAGGTGATGAAGAGCAAGTTTGAAATGAGTGCTATGGGTGAGCTGTCTTACTTTCTGGGATTACAAGTTGAACAGAAGGAGGATGGGATGTTTATACATCAAACAAAGTATGTGTATGACATTTTGGCTCGATTCAAAATGAATGATTGCTCTACTTTCAACACACCCATTTGCGAAAACCACAATCTCGGCCCAGATCATGAAAGCACTGAAGATGTTGATCCAACTCAATACAGGGCGATGATTGGTTCTCTAATGTACTTGACTGCTTCAAGACCCGACATCATGTTCGCCGTATGCTTGTGTGCTAGATATCAGGCAAATCCAAAGGAGTCACATATGAAAGCAGTGAAGTGTATTCTTCGTTACTTGAAGGGGAAACCTAAACTTGGGTTGTGGTATCCAGCTGATAGTGATTTGAGGTTCGTTGCTTACACTGATTCAGACTTTGGAGGATGCAAATCAAACAGGAAGTCTACAACAGGTGGTTGTCAGTTCTTAGGAGGCAGGATCGTGTCTTGGCAATGCAAGAAGCAATCCTGTGTGTCTACCTCTACGTGTGAAGCTGAATATATTGCTGCGGGTAGCTGTTGCTCTCAGGTTCTCTGGATCCAACAGCAGATGCGCGACTATGGTTTGGATTTCACTCGTACTCCTATTATGATAGATAATAATGCCACTATATCAATCACAAACAATCCCGTAAAGCACAGTAGAACTAAACACATTGACATACGTCATCACTTTATACGGGATTGTGCTGAAAAACGGTTAATTGAATTACACCGAGTCGACACAGAAGATAACCTTGCTGATCTTTACACAAAAGCTTTTGATCGAGCTCGCTTTGAACACTTAGTCGAACTCAACGGGATGAGGAATCCTGAATAACTGGTTTTTCATAAGAATTTTTGTAAATAGTTTACTGCTTTCTTAAAAATAAAAAATACAAAAACATTTGAAAAATAAAAAACAAAAAAAAATAGAAAATCAAAAATTGAGTTATCACTGTGTGAAAAAGAAGAAATGATAGTACATCGGCAAGTTAGACTGTCACACTGAAATTGAACCATTAAATTGCTTAAAGTGTGATAGCAGCTTCATTATATGGTGTACCAGTAGGCAAAAGCATGAAATAATCAACTTACCAAAGTGATATAAACCTAAATGCACTGAGTATGAGTGGGGAACACATCAGTGGTGTATGGTTTAATGACCTTAAATCTTGCGTTGATAGATTGCCAAAGTCTGAAGTTTTGGGTCTTTATGCTGCTTATCATCTGGGTATCATGGTTGTTTCTTTTACCGAAACAAACGGAGACGAAGTCTAGATCTTCTATGATACCATACATACGTATACATACTGCATTCGACCTCAATAAGTGATCAACAATCACATGTCCCTCAAATAAGTGATAATATATCACATTTATCCGGGAGTCAAGTTCGTCTCTCTGCTGTACGAAAGTACTGACCTGTTCACGGACTTGCTACTGTGCCCTCATGCATATGAAAATCAAGTTCCTCATCAATAAGTGATTCTATCACATAGGGCTTGTTTTCAATCAAAATAAGTGAGTTTCTCACATCATTTATACGGTCAAACAGATGATAATCAGTATACTCACCTACTACGATGAATCTTTGTGCATACCTTGATCGCGGGGGTATATCCTGAAGTGGGACACACTAGTATTTCGGTATAATAAAATTACCTTAACGTATCATACGGTAATGGTACTTGAAATGTTCATGCATTTTGTTTAGGTGGACAAACATACTGGTAATCGTCTTGAACTGCTTGTCACTAAAACTTGAATAAAGAATTATATAAATTGTGTGAAACAGTTTGATTGTGCTGATATGATCTTCTTACCGGTGATTCTCACAAAAATAGAGTGTTTAATGCTTTTCGTATTTATTTGCTTTCAGAAAATATAAAAATCCAAAAATAGTGTCTTTTTCTGTTAAAATTCTTAATGTACGGAAAACTGTTATTCTTGGAGGAGTTGTTACCGAAAGGGGGAGACTGTGTTAGAAAGTGGGTTCAAATTTTTTTTAAATCATGCAGGTTATAAGGTGTATGTTAAAATTTGTGCGTGTTGGTGCTTAATTTGAAAAAGCTTAATCTGATACAGTATAACTAATCTCTTGAATAATAAAAATTCTTTAACTATGTTGAAAAATTCTTATGGTTTCTCGAGATGTTTGTTTTATAGTATACAGATTGAAGCTGTTTGTTGATGAGAAGTTGCTGTGAAGAGAGGAGGAGTTTGTTGCTGCTTGGTAGAATCCTCCTTCTACAATGCAGAGTGGATGCTGTGAAGACTTACATGGAATGCTGTCTCAAAACTTGGAAGATTTGGTGATTTGATGCATCAGCTTAGGGGGAGTCTGTTGCTAACAAAGACAGAATTCATGTTGAAGCTGACGCTATCCAAAGACCAAAGACTGTGAGATTCTGAAGACTAAAGTTTCCTTTGCAAGCTATTGTCAAGGGGGAGTTTGTTGGTGCATGTTATGTGACAACAGCTTTGGATTGGTCTTTGGATATTAAACAGAAGATTGGATCATGAAGACTTAAAGAAAAACGAGTTCTATAAAGCCCAATCAGTCCAAGTTTGTATTAAGTCTATTAGGCCCAAGTTTATGTAACAAATGTAATATGGGCAAAGCCCAATTCGCAGGTCTTGGCTGTGTGTATATAAACAGCCTTAGGCTAGAGTTTTGGGTGAGACACTAGAGACACTTTAGATAACAAAAGAGAGCATTCAAGTGAGCATTCAAGTTTGAGAGTTTAAGAACAAAACAGAAATCGGCTGTTCGGTTCTTGTAAATCTTAGTGATTGTAAAACACTTCTAAGGGTTTGATAATCACAGAAGATCAGTTTGAAAGTTTGTGTGTTTGTGTGTTCGAGTTCTTGTTCATCTACATATTCTTGTTTCTGTGTTCGAAGATCAATCAAGGGGATTCCGCACCCTTGATAGATTAACAGTCTTGTTACGATCCATTCGGGATTACGGGGACCTACAAAAGCACATGAATATAAATTGGGAAATGAGGTTGTGATCAAATATTAAATCTACAGGAAAAACCAAGGGACACCTTGGAAAATGCAACAACTCTTCGGTTCCATCTTGTTTCAGTGAACCGCGCACACAGAAATTAAATAAATAGTTTTCTTTATCTTTTTGTACAACCTTTTAATTATTCCAACTCTTTTGTAAAATATCTGTCAAAAAAAAAAAACTCTTTTGTAAAATCCTTTTCCGTTAGTATTTTTTATTTATTTATTTCATGTATGGATTTTCGAACTTTTATTTCATGTAATTGTGTTTAGATACCGATCCGGAGATAGAAACGGTACCGGAGACACAACTCAGCCCGTTTTAGGATTTTAATTTTTTTTTCTTATTTCGGGTTTTTTTTAAGAATATAATGTTTTTATTTAATGAATTTTATTAGTTTTAATTAAAAAAAATTGATAATTGTTTAATGATTGATGGGGCATTATTGGCCATTATCACCATTACGCCCATTTGTGAAAAACGCCTATTTGCTGACTAGGATGACATGTTACGGAAAACGCTCATGGGTGGGGCATTATTCACCCATACCACTACGTATGGTCTTACATTGTGGGGTCTTGGTTTGTGAGTAGTTGTGGGTTTATAGTTGTCGTTTACAGTGGCGGATCTAAGAACTTTTTTCATTGGGTTCCTTTTAGTAGGACAACCAACAACAACCATACCCAGTAAATCCCACTGATAGATTATTGGTGGGGTCTGAGGAGGGTGAGATGTAGACAAACCTTACCTCTCTATCCATACGAATAGAGAGACTGCTTCCAGAAAAGACCCCCGGCTCGAAACCAAACTGCATGTCAAACTATCTGAACTAGATATATAGCAATATAAATCTACGGTCACAAAATACATGGTGACTGAGTAACATAGCATAATGGAAACATATATATAACGTCCTAGAGCAATAGGGACATACATACACATAAATGATGAGAATCACAATGTAAAGTCCACCTAAAAAGTAGGAAATATGAACCGTTAACCCAAAAAGCTCAAATGAGAAACACACATACACATACCCACTACCGTACCCTCTCCTAAAAATATTTAGCCTTAATCCTACATCTCCACGAACTCCTATCTTGGACCATGTCCTCAAAAAGGTGTAACTCTAATAAATTTTGCCTAATATGTTCATCCCAAGTTAATTTGGGTCATCCTCTACTCCTCCTACCCTCCACACAAAGGGCGTCCACTACTCTAACTAGTGTCGTCGTCGGCCTCTTCTTCACATGTCCAAACCATCTCATTCTCTCCTCCTTAATCTTACTCGATATACTAGTCACCACTAGTCTTTCCCTAAGAACCTCATTTCTCATACGGTCTAATTTGTATGTCCACACATCCACCGCATATCCTCATCTCTGCTACCTCCATCTTGCGCGCGTAGGTCTTTTTAATATCCCAACAATCTATTCCATATAACATAGCAGCTCTAACGGTAACCCTATAGAATTTTCCCTTTAATTTAGTTGGGAACCTCCTGTCACATAATACCCCAGCGGTTGCTCTCCACCTACACCATCCAGCTTGGATGCGGTGGGCAACTTCACTATCTATCTCCCCATCTTGTTGTACAAATGATCCTAAATTTTTAAACTCAGTAACCTATGGCACCTTCTAACAATTGATGGTGATCTAGATATCCTCGTGGACGACTGTCCCACTGAAATCATAGCAAAGGTACTCGGTCTTTGAGCGACTAATCTTTAAACCTTCTAAAGTTTCCCGTAACTCTTCTATCCTCTCGTTCAGGCATTGTTTAGTCTCCGCAACTAACACAATATCATCTGCAAAAGCATGCACCACAGAATCGGCTCCAACAACGACTTTAACAACTCATCCAAGACAACTGCAAAGAGAAACAGACTCAATGCAGACCCTTGGTGGAGTCCTATCTCCATAGGGAAAAAATCAGTATCCCTTACTGGCGCACGAACACAAGTTTCGATCCCACCATACATATCCCGAATTATGTCTATATACGTCCCAGATATCCCTCTACCCTCCAAACTATCCCAAATCAGGCCACGTGACACACTATTGTATGCCTTTTCTAGGTCAATAAACACCATATGTAGATCTCGTTTCTTCTCCCTATACTTTTCCATCAACCTCCTTAAAATATGTATTGCTTCCGTAGTTGACCTCCCTGGCACAAAACCAAATTGGTTTACCGTAACTTGGGTTTCTCTCCTAATTCTAGTCTCAATTATCGTCTCCCCTAATTTCATAGTATGACTTAGTAGCTTAATCCTTGTAGTTCTCACAACAGTGGGTGTCCCCTTTGTTCTTATATAAGGGTACTACAACACTACAACACTACGCCTCCATTGATCTGGCATTTTTCCAGACCTGAAAATAAGGTTGAATAGAGACGTTAGCTATTGAACTCCTTCCTCTCCTAAACATAACCACGCCTCAATTGGTATGTTGTCTAGACCAACAACCTTAGCCCTTCCCATCTTCCTAAGCAATGTCCTAACCTCCCCATGTGTGATACTCCGATAGTAGCAATTATTCCGTTGTTGCCTTTGGATAGTAGGGTTTTCACCATGTTGTTGGTGGTCCATCATGTCGTTGAAAAGATTTTGAAAGTAGTTTTGCCATCTCAACTTAATGTCATGTTCCTTTACTAGAACACGTCCATCCCCTCCCTTTATAAACTTCACTACCCCTAGATCCTTTCTCCTACGCTCCCTAGCTTTAGCAATCTTGAACATATTATACTCTCCCAAAGTGGCCTAGATGCGCCCCAATGTTTATATGTGGATGTCAATGAAGAAAAATACGTGACAAATCGATAGATTCCCCTTTCTTATAAAACGTGATAAGAAAAAGATTATGAACTTTTTTTTAAAAAAACATATCATAATATGTTATTGAATCGTGTGAAATTTGATCATCAACTTTTTTTTTTCTTTTTATCTACTAACACACCCTTTATACTCTTAAATTTACACATTTATCTAGTGCCTAGAACCCTTTAATGTTTGACCAACTCTTTGATGTGCAAGCAAGTAACAACGTATATAACATGTTAAATATGTCTTAAAATTTTAATTCAACATCCTAAAAATTACCTTTTTCAAAAAACAGAAATCGAAGCTTTTGCGTATAAAGATTTGTAAGCCATTTTAATAAAAAAGTCATTTTTGTAATTTTTTTTTACCTTTTTTACTGTTTTTTAAGAACTTTTTTTTTTATTTTTTTAGTTTTTGAACGTTTTTTTATTAAAAAGGCATCTACATGCACCAATGTTGCTACTCACCGCTACTACCACAACTACTACCACTATAACTACCACTACTACGACTACTACCACCACCACAACTATTGTTGTCAATGACGATTGTAATCGTCGTTACAATTTTACATCTCGCCTTACCTTTCGTGACATCATAAAAAATACATATTGTTGATTTGTTTTAACTTCTTTGAACATAAATCATAAATATAGCACACAACCTCATTAAGAACACAACACAAGCTAGTAATCTACTATCTTTAGCAATCTTATAAATATAACAAATTCACACATTAATTAAGCACAACAAGATATATCATTTTGGTCATTTCAAATTTTAAATTTTTATAAACTTTAACACAATTTCATTTGAAAGTCACGGAGTTAGATCTAAGTTCTACATCGACAAGACTAAACATGTCTGTTTCGTACAATACCTGCATCAACTCATACATTCGTAATTAGGTTTATTTTAAGGATAATTGGTTGAACAATATTTATAATAAAATTTATAAATATAATAAATACTTGAAGTAAAGGTTCTAGGTGAGGGTTTTTTCATTAATTAAGTCCATAAGTTTAAAAACTTGATCAATATTGAAAGAGTAAAAACCAAGTGTGTTTACGCTAATATTTTATTCACAACATAATTACTACTAGAGGACGATTTAAAAAACGGGCCCTGCATCAGCAGAAGGGCTTGAGGTGCCTTCCACCGATGTTTTTATATGGTCCCCCCAACTATCGGAAGGATTCATTTCCATTATGAGGGAGGTTCCCCCTAAAAAGCTAAAATTTAAGGAATGTGTTTAATGATCGCATCAGATTCCTTATTGATGGAGAAATGTCTGGTGGCAAGAAAAGCTGCTTCCAGTAGGTTGTCAAGTGTTTTCGATCGACGATTTCATTCTTTGGTGATTGGTTTGGCCCTTGTTCCTGTAACTCGAATCGTAGCCTGATATAATTTGAGTAAAAACCCTAAAGTGTGTGTTAACAATGGTGTGATTGTGTGATTGTATTGATTGTTCTATATTTGGGTTTAAAAAGATGGGTTGATCCATTTAAAAACGGGTTGGCCATCTAACCCGTTTAAGTGCTTTTTTTTCTTATTATTTAAATAAATTCAATTATTTCTTGGTTTACTATAAAAAAAGTTCTTATCTTTTCCTTTTCTAAGTGTTTGCACGCAATTGCTAGACGTCACCACGATATGAGTTGTAATGTAAAACGTGATTGTGGTATGCGTTGTAATGTAAAACGTACATGTTATCACATCAAGAATGATTCGGTTGAGCACGCCGCAACGCGGCATTGTATATAAAACTAGTTACATTAATTGAGGATCCAATAATTTTTTTTAATTTCTCATTTTTTAAAATATATAAATTTATTTTTAATCTGGCCTGTAAAAAAATCAGGTCTCGACCCGGGGTGCGGCTCGCCCAACCCTGCCTGCTACTAGTCTCCACCATCTACCCTCTCATTTAGGTTTACAAACTTAATCAAACTTGGGGTTAACCTCGTTTACTAAATGAGCTTCAAGTTAAGCTTGTACTCCAGGGCCGTCTTCGAAAATCTTCGAAAATATGTAAGCCTTGTGTGAAGATAAAATACGGGCCCCTAAAATATAAACATCTTAAAAAGAATATACAAAAAAGTTTTAAATATATGAAATGAATTAAAAATTCGTGGAATCGCCCGCATGTTGCGGTGTAATGCTTTTTTACGTGGAAACATAGATTAAAAGCACATCACACGCGCATTTGGACAACGAAACATAGAAAGAAAACACGTTGTAAGGGTAAAAAGAAAATGTTGAATACGTCATAACTTTAAAAATCGTTATTTACTATCATGTAAAACCGTCGTAACATATCCAAATTTATTTAGAAAATACATAGAGTTGAAAGAGAAAAAAAAACAAAATAAGACTTTTTTTTTCATAAAAAATGGAACACACAAAACTAATTGTAGATTGAATAATATTTTAAGAAATTAACATAAATGAACATTTTTAAACTAGATTTGAGAAATAACTACGATTCCCATTTTGATTTAATATAACACAAAATTAGTCATTTAATGTCAAAATATAAAGTATAAAACTCATCAATTTTAAACATAAAGGGCACCGCCTGAAAAGTGGTATAAAGATAAATGACAATTTTTGCAATTCACTCAAACATTATTCATATAGGTATGTTTCTATTCTATATCTTGTAACTTTTCAGGAAATGATATCAATGTGAGTTGTATTGTTATACATCATGGCTGATGTAATGCCACGAGGCCATGGCGGTGATGGTGCGGATGAGCCACCTCCCGGGGGTTTTGGGTGAAGAGGTCATCACGAGGAGGACCGTAAGTGTTATTATAATTTATTTATTCACTATATTTATTCATTTTTAAAAAAAAAAAAATATATTGTGATTAACTAACTTTTTAATACATATGCAGTTGTCCCAAAGAAGAAAACGAGGGGAAAAGAAAAAAATAAAAAACTTTTGCAGGCGAATAAGACGGGAGGCCTTGTTTCAATCCCTTTTTATAGACTCGTGACATATACCCCGGTTGGTGAAGCTTGTGACATGTTCGGTCGAGAGGTGGGGATTTATATGTGGGAAACCATTGAATTTGATAAGTAATCGTATGCTAAAGTTTCTGCTGCTGAAAAGAATGCCATGGAACAACATCTCAGGGTAAATGTTTAGTTTAAGTTATTTTATATGTTCTTGGTTTATGATTCTTTTTTAGTTGACTGACTAACTTTTGTTTAATTCCTAGCGGCGCTTTAATTTTGAGGAAATTGAGCGGGATTGCGAACGTAGTCGGTTCAAGGATGGCATCCAATCGGTCTACATGAAGCGATACAGAGACCAGAAGAATATGGCAAAAAGGGAGTTTATATCATTAGGAAGGCGGCATGATAGAGACAATAAGGGACACTCCCCCATGGGTATGGGTGTGGAAAATTGGAGGAAGACTATAGACTTTTTCAGTGATTAGAAATATAAAAAAAAGGTGTGAAGTTAACAAAAAAAATCGTGAAAAGCAACAGTTCGTAAACCGCGGGGGGTTGGCATCATATAGCAGGTGGTCTTTTAAAAAGGTAATGGTTTATACATATAAGTGCTTATTCAATATATCATCTAATTTTTAATGTTCAAGATAATGTTGAAGCTTTGGAAACGTACGCTCATGCTCATACTCTACCCGATGGGACTTTTGCCAGCCCGTTGGAAGAGGAGAATTTTGTAAGTGTTTATTTAAAGTATAGTTTTTAAATATATATTATTAATATTAAAACATAAAAATTAAAACATTTAGGAGTTAAGTGTCATCTACGTCCCTAGACTTTATGTACCATTTAGGAGTTAAAAGTCTTAAAGTGTTTAAATTGTTCAACTAATAATGTATATCTTATTTTGTAGGATTATTTTGACCAACTGTTTGAAGACCCGAGATTTATGGAACGGTTCTACCAAGCTATGGATAAGAATGAATCAAGAAAAGGCAACGAAAATGACACGGACGAGGAGGGAGAATGATGTATTTTGTATTGAATTTAGGGGTTTCAAAACTTTAACTTAACCAACCAAAATACTTTTGTTGTAGTTTTATGTTTAAAACTTGGTGTCATTTGAAGAATTTTTTGAATTATTGTTGTCGCTAATGATATTTGTTGACGTGTCATGGATGGCTTTAGCGACCACAGAAGTCGTCGCTCAAAACAAAAGTCGTTGCTAAAAAGTTAAAAGAATAAGCGGCAACATATACTATTAGCAGAGATATGGCAGGTATTAGCGATGGTTCACTAGCGGCGACTCATTAGCGGCGACATATCGCCGCTAAAACTATTAGCGGCCACTTTTGGGAGTATTAGCTGCGATAAGTCGCCGCTATTGCGAAATTCTTTGTAGTGAATGTAGCGAAGATAGACGATGGGTATGAGTATGGCGAAGCTCCGATGAAAAAGTTGATTGCAGCAGTAGAGACAATGGTGTTGGCAACAGAGGTGACATAATCGACAAAACGACAGGTGATTGTGATCGGTTTTCGCGGGGGAGAACCATGGTGACGATTGTATGCACCGATTTAACGTCCTTAGCTCTAATACCAAGTAAAGACCCTTAAGTGTGTGTTAACAATGATGGAATTGTGTGATTGTGTTAATCATTCTAAATTTGGGTTTACAAAATACTACATCTAACATTCACTAATTACAATAGACTAGTAGTAAGACCCGTGTGCAAACACGGGTGGTTTTCAGAAAACCATGCATAACACATTTTAATAGAAAGTATAGATAGGTATATAGATATTGTACCAAAACGTGTTATCTATTATAGCTAAAAGACAACTATAAACATACATTATTGGTTAATATATCAGTTACATACGACTATTTCCATTCTCCTATCGAAAAAAGGGAGTATCCACCCATTGATAATGTAAACTGTTTATAGACATAAGTACATATAAAAGATGTCTAACAAACTTAATAGAATTCGAATACAACTTAAGTTTCAACAAACATTAACTACGAACACACGATCACCTGCCTCAACAACGTTCATCAAAGCTTAATCAAGAGTGTGTTACGCAGCAACATCTCCTTTGCTACATGTTGTGTCCTGGTTAAATATGCTACTGGAGACAATGTCACAGCTGCTAATCCAACAATCTCCCTATACAACAGATGATACCAAAACCCTTCTTTATTACTGATTTTTATTTCTCATCAACATCTCCCTGATTTGTCCTTTGAATTTAGTTCAAAGTCCATGGAGAACATGTCTTCTTCATCATCCTTTTCAAGTTGAAGGTCCAACAAATCTTGGAGATCGTATGCATTCAGATTATATGCACTATCCATTTTAATCTCTTCAACACTACCATCTGATCTGATCAAAGTCAATACTTGGGTTTTTGAGCATGACTTCTACTTTACTATTTTTGGATCAGGTGGTTTTCTTTGGAAAAGAATTATTGAAGATGAGTTTGGTGATTGTGGTCTGCTAACTAAATTTGCAATGGATTCAGATAAAGCAGACGATGAGAGAAGCTTTTTAGGAGTATGGATCTTTTGAGACAGAGCAGCAGTTGTAGGATAGACTAGATTTTGAGGAACATTTGGATCTTCAGCTCTAAGTTCTTCCAGCTTTTTGTAGGTCTCAACTATCTTCAGTTTAGACCATCTAGCAATGGATCTAGCTGAACCATAACCAGCAGCCACAAGCTCTGCTCTCATTCTTTTAAACTTCAATGCCTCATCTGAATCCACAGTTTTGACTTTCTTCCAATTAGGTGGAGTTGGCTTTACTAGAGGATAATTGCGCATTTTTGCGATTCTATTGATTTCTTCTCTAAGAGCATCTGATGACCAGTCTTTGAATTGATCTCTGGTTGCATTATATGGTTTGTACTTCATAATGTGTCCAACCTAATCATCCCTCAATTGCATCTGAAGCTAAGGAATTATTGGCCTCTCAGACATGGATTTACTCAGGTCCCTAGCAAAGTCTTCAAGTTTTCTGACTTTGCTAAGCTGAAATGATAAGAACCTCTGGTATTCCCTGTCATCCATCCCTATGCTATTCTTTCTTGCTATAACCTTAGCATGTGTTATTTTTAATTTTAGATACTCATCTAAGTTTTGAGGCTTCTTATAGCCATAAAGAGATGGGAATGATCTTTTACATGGATCATCTATTGTGAAGAATGATTCAATTTCATTGACAGTGACTAACTCCAGAGGATATTGAGCTTCCAGGGGAATGACTGATGGTAATGTAGCAATTGGAAGGAATGAAGTGGGTTTTCTGGGTGGAAATGATGAGGATGGACTGTTTTGAATGGGAGCAAATGATACGGGGATTATTCATTTAATCTCCTCATCATCTTCAAACACAACATGAGTTTTTCTCTTACGTGTGGATATGATTTCTGGTGAAGGAGAACGTTTTGGTGGTGAAGATGAATGTATGGGAAATCTTTGTGATGTTGGAGATGGTTGGATTGTTGTTGGTGTAGTGAAAATGATAATGGCAGATGTTTGACAAACTTCTGCTGAAACAACTGGTGTCTCAGCAGCTGTTTGGCTGACATCTGCTGATACTTTTGTTGTATCAGCATCTATTGGGTGAATTGGTGATGATGTTATTGAAGCTATTTTCTCCTTCTCTTGTGGTGATTTTTCTGGAGAAGGTTTGGGTTTAGGTATTTTTGGTGAAGGAGCACATTTTGGTGGTAAAGGTGAATGTGTGGGAAGTCTTTGTGATGTTGGAGGTGGTTGGAATGTTGTTGCTGTAGTGAAAATGAACATGGCAGATGTTTGACAAACTTCTGCTGAAACAACTGGTGTCTCAGCAGCTGTTTGCCTAACATCTGCTGATACTTTTGTTATATCAGCATCTATTGGCAGAATGGGTGATGATGGTGTTAAAGCTATTTTCTCATTCTTTTGTGATGGTTTTTCTGGAGAAGGTTTGCATTTAGGTTTAGCAGAAGATACAATTTCTGTAGGAGTAGCAATGCTTTCCTTTGTATCTTGCTTCTTCTGCTTTTCCAAAGCTATCTCTTCACCTTTCTTGTTTAGGATCTGGGGACTTCCCACTGAAGCAGAGATTACAGTTGTAACCACAACAATGGTTGCCTTCAAAGGAGTCTTAATGATGTAACCACTGTCCAAATGATAACCAATAGGTTCAACAGTTGTAGTGACTGCTCCACTTGAACTACCACCAAGAGTTTTATAAAACTCAATGGGTATAACCGCCTCAACTGTTTGTAGGATAGCAGATTGAATTGGTTGTAGGATCGAATTTGGACCCGAACGAGTCTATCAGAAGAGTTTATCACCAAAACAAGAGGCGGAAACAAGTGTTTCGGTTCAATTCAGCGAGAATTCACTTTAATCTGTTGTTTCTATTAATGAAAATGCTGATTACAATCACGACAACACTTCGGCAGCACTTCGTGGCTCACCGGAAGACAACACACACACACTCTTCCTGATTTCGCCCCAAATGACCCTATATATAGGGTTTCTGATTTCGCTCCAAATGACAATATGTCATTTTGAGCGGAATCAGCATGTAAACTTCGAGCGGAATCAGAAATATGCACTCTCGAGCGGAATCAGAAAATTATGTGATTTAGCTCGAAATGACAAGGTGTCATTTCGAGCGGAATCACCTCTAAAAGTCACTATTTTGATTCTCATGCTCTAATTCTATACAAGACTCGATACAAGACGTAGGCGACAGACGGATGCACCAACAAACTCCCCCTCGGATGTTGACGGAGTCTTCAGTGTCGAGTCTTCGGTTGTCAAACCTTCAGTCTTTATCAGTCTTCATGCTTCTCTCCGAAGTATTCTCCATTGTAAGCATCCTTAAACAATCTCTTTCTCTTTATTCCAGAATCCCAATCAACTCTGAGCTCTCTCTTGATGTCTTCAGACTCCCCCTCTTACTAAGCTGGGAACGCAGTCTGGAAATCACCATCTTTTTAGATATCGGAATCTGGTTTTGGTCAATCTTCATATCTGCAATTCTCTACCACACACATAAGTTTCTCAAAGATTAAATCTTTAAAATTTAGAAACCATTTGCAGAAAATATTCAAAATAATTTGTTCTCTGTAAACCACTTGTAAAAATTTAATCATACACTCTCTCCCAAACCTGTTCATCAAGTTTAGCACTTGGAATTTTGAACGTCAGATTTTCAACAACAGTTGTCAAAAATGTTTTTGGATTTTTACAAAATTTATGCTAAAACACACTTAAAATCTTTTTGGATTTTTTAATGAAACAGAAATGCAGTAAACGAAATATATACAGACACTATTTTTGTGAGTTTGTGCAAGAGGATCATATCAGTTTATGAGACCAATCACCAACACCGTTAAGCTTTAATACATTTTAAGCTCTAAATGATTCACATTGATTGACGATATTGTTGTCCACTTAAACTAAAACTAAAAACTTTCAAAATGCTTACCAATACGTTAAGGTATATTAATTTGCACAAAATTCTTATGGACCCCACGATCTCAGCATATCCCCTCATCATGCAATACACTGACTCAAGTAATGCCTTTAAACTTTTATCAACTGTGATTTGTGCAAAAAACAAAGCAGAATGTTAAACATTAACAATCAGGTCGATACTTCCGTATACGCAGAGAAAGTCCAATGTTTAAACAAAATAAGAAAATAAAAACAAGTTGAAGTTGTTTAGGCTTTAACCACCAGGTCGATACTTTCGTATACGCAAAGGAGGTCCAAAGCTTAAACGAAACACCAAAGAAAATAAAGCAGAACGTTTAGGCAACAACATCCAGATCGATACTCACGTATACGCAGAGGATGTCCGATGCTTAAACAAAATAAAGAAATAAGACAAGTTTAAGTCTTTGCAAAATAAAATGCACAATCACTGCGACTTTTCAGCAAAGTTGTGGAAGTTCACAAACTTAACCAGTTTTATGTCTTTAGACAATCAGCGATTACTGAGTAGGCACACAGTCAAGAAGGACAAAACTAAGTACTATGCTTTCGACCATGTTTCCCACTAGAACTAGGCTTTTTCATTTAAGTTTGTATCGTTATCGCAAATCTACTAGTCTAGCTGAGTCTACCGTCACATCCTTAGTGAGACCGTTTATCACATTTTATCTCTCCATTTCTTTAGTGTGTTGTGACAGTCCACTGATGTACTATCATTTCCTCTTTTTGACAACAAAACTCATTTTTCATTTTATCATGTTTTTGGCTTTTTCAAATTATCTATTGTATTTGGATTTTCTGAAATTATACTCCCCCTAAAATACAAATACATCTAAATAAAAATTGAAAACAAACTGTACAAGAACATGACCACTGATATCGAATTGCCTCAATTCCCCATCCACTTGGCATAAACAATCAGAACTCCCCCTCATAACAAACTTTTTTTCCCATTGTGATTTCAAAACACTTAAGTTTGTTTTAATCAAAATGGTTTTTCCGAAAAATTAGCTTTGTTGATTTTACCATTTGTAAATTTGGGGAAAACTCATCACATTGTTTACCAACACTTTTAAATGATAGTTAAATCAAGTTCAACTTAATGACCTTGATTAACAACTTGTAAGATCAAAAAAAATCAAACATTTTCAACCAATCATCATCTGTTGGTTGAATTCTCAAGGTGCCGATACCTACTCCACACTTACCAACCTGGGAGTTCCGACAATTCGCACTTATACAAATACAATTTTCATAAACAACATAAGAATAATGTCGATTCATGCTCCGCGATTACCAACTTGGGAGCTCCGGCAAGTCAGGTTTTTACTTTTTGAAAAATATATCTACCCAAGCCTGACCTTCCTTGGGTGTAACGACCTCTTCTTCATCTCTACTTTCAACAGACTTGTGAACATTTCTTTTGGAAGCATAAAATTCTTTCACTCCTTTGGCCTTACCATCGACCATTTTTCCAAAAATGTGTTTCACATTTCTGTTGAAAGCCTTATCAACATCAAATTTCTTCTTGTCAAAATAAAATTGATTTGAAATTTCAACATTTCCAACTTTCTTCTTAAAATTTTCAGCACGCAAAGGTGGAAAATTCACATCATCCACATTCGGAACTGATTTCTCAACCTTTTCTTTAACATGTGGCTCCTCTGATTTTGTGGAATCAGATTCATCACCGGAACTGTTTCCTGAACCCTTAACCACCCATATTTGGTTTTTCAGATTTTCTTTTCGTTTTACCACATTCTTTGAACATTCTCCAACTTCAAAAGTGGAGTTTTCAAAACCTGTAAATTTTCTGGTTGTAAGTTCAGTTTTCTCAACAACTTTTTCTTTGAGTTTACCAGAGACTCCATGTTTTGTCTGTATTGCCTTTGGACAATTCCTGGCAATATGACCAACTGTTTTTACACTGAAAACAGGTTCTTGTCTCTGTACACTTCTGAGCAACACTTTTCTTCACTTCTTCTTGCTTCTTGGCAAGGAATTCTTGATTTGTCTGCTTTCTGAATCCTTGCTCTTTCTCAGCCTCTGTCATTTTTCCTGAAACAAACACAGTTTTTTGTTTATAAAATTTTTCATTTTTATAATTTTTCGGTTGATTAAATCCTAATCCTTTCTTTTTAAAATTACAGTTATGGTTTGGTTTTTTATGAATACCTGAACCAGAACTGTAACCTTTTTTCTTGTTTAATCTTTGTTGCACTCTTGAGGTGTAAGGTCTTGGATTTTCAGAAAGATTAATATCTTTTATTTCAGAAATGTTGATTTCTGTTAGTTTGAAAACTTTTTTAATCATTTCAGTTTTAACACCTCTTATTGGAAAAATCTCATCAGAATATAATTTGTCAGAATCTTTCAAAGTATATGCTACTTTGACTGGTTCATCATTCAAATTAGATTTTGATAGCAAAAATTCCTTATCATAAACCCGTTTGTCCTTTTTGATTGTTGACTTTGACTTGTCAGACCCAGACTTTGACTCGGATTTGGACTCCGGTTTTGACTCCTCTATGTCATCTTTGTCTAACACCTGATCGACCACACTTTTTATCAACTCTGACTCATGATCAGTATCAGACGATGTGAATGTAACATCAATATTTTCTGGCAAATTATCCGACGACCCTGACTCCCACTGTAAGTTAATTGCCTTTTTGACTCTTTCGGAATTTGGATTTCGATACAAATATCCATTTTTGACCGGGGGCGGACATCTATTGTAGACAACACTTGGTTTCTTACCAGAAATTTCTACTTCATCCTCTTCTTTTGTCTCGGAATTCTTTTCTTCCGAAGTCTTCTCTTCTTCAAATGTCTTCATTCTTTCAACAATCGGGTAAATCCTGTCAACAACAAAAGTAGAACATGAGTAACTTTTCAATAAATTGTTGACTCTTTCAGTTTCAATCTTTTGTGTTGCCAACTTCAATTCCAGCTCAGCACACTTCTCTGTGTAATAGTTGACGTCATCAAGCTGTCTCTTGTAAGCTCCTTTGAGTGTATTCAATGCAACTGCTTGTTCACTGTTCAAATCAGTGTACTTGTTAATCTCTCTGTTCAAAGTATCATAAGATTCTTTCAATCTTTTTATGTTGTGTAGCAGCTCGTTGTTTTGCATGATCAAAGAATCACAATTCAAACACTTTTCAGGAACTTTGACTGCTTCAGTATCAACTTTGATTTCAAATTCAGGCACATCTTTGACTGTTCTTTTCGTTTGGAAAAACTCAGCTCTTTTCTTTTTCTCGGCTTCAGCTTCAGCTTTTTACCTCTCTTCTTCTTCTTCTTCCTCTTCTTCAATTTTTCTCCATTTTTCTTCTTCAGCTTCCCTGACTCTTCTATATTTTGCAGCCCAATACTCATCATAAGCATTAGCAATAAAGGCTTTAACATTTGACATCTCTTTTTCCATAAATTCTTTATCTGGGCAAAAATTATCCCAATTGAACCCTTCTGGCAATTTTTCATCATCTTGATCTGCCAAACACACTTTACTTTCTGTTGGAATGTATTTATCCCAGCTAAATCCACCATCCTTGCCCTGATTAACCAGACACGCTCTCTTAGAATCTTCAATCACATTCCTTCCATGTGCAGTTTGAGCCTGATGTTTTGCCTGTTGTTGTTGATATGGCTGTCGTGTGACTTGATGATAAATCGCCTTTTTGTAGTAATCGTTGTTTCCGAAAGGGTTTTGAGTTCACTTGTTTCTCGATTTGTGCACTCTCTCTTGAAATGTCCCTTTTACCTGCAATGAAAACAAGTAACTTTAGACTTATCGAAACCTAAAGGTGAAACATGTGCCTCGCGAAAATCATCTCTGCCTGTGATTTGTTTAAACTTTTCAGCCCGTCTCAACACACTGGCCATGCACCATTTAATATCCATTAATTCCATTTCCTCGGCATCAATTTGATCGTAATCCTCTTTCGTGAGCATTGGATTTCCGATCCTCCCTGCAACTAAGCCTCCATAGGATTCAAGCACTGTCACCAACAAAGACATGTGACTTTTTGCAACTTCCTCAGTATAATTCTGATCATTCTCAAGCTTTAAAGAAATGTTGCATTGAAGAACTTTGCCACTCTTTGTTGTAGAAAACTGTGGATCATAAGTTGGAAATGAAGATAATCCTGTAGTGTTGCTTGATCCCTGGGATGTACTTTCAGAAGAACCTTTTGCATTATAAGCGGTTTCAACCTTTGGAGAAAAATTTGTCTTTTCACTAACACCACTCTTGAAATACAAGCCGATGTCTTGTTCTCCATCGTAGTTCTTCATCCTGGCGATCTTCTTTTGCTCCATCTCTTGAGCTTCCAAATGTTTGATGAATTCACCTAGTGTTAACTTTTTATATTCTTTCCGATTGTTTCTCAACATCATCAGGAATGTTCCCCAAGTATCATGTGGTAACGCATCAGCAAGTTTCTCAATCAGCTCATCAGTATCCTTTTTTATCCCTAATTTCATCATATTTCTCACCAAGTTACAATATCTCTGAATAATTTGTTTGGTATTTTCAGATTTCAACCCACAAAATAGATCAAATTCTTTCTTCATGAGAGACATCTTGTTTTTAAGCATATCATCACTTCCTATAGACTTTGCTTCCAATTCAGTCCAGATTGAATAAGCACTTCCATCTTGTTGAAGCAAAATCAAAATGTCCTATTTGATCGCTTGCTGTAACAGACTCACCATCAATTTCTCATCTCTATACTTCTTTTTCTCCTCAGCACTCATATCTCTGATAGTTAACTGAATACCATTCCTTGTGGGCCTTTCATATGGGACTTCAGTGTGTTCCCAAGCATCCAAGTGATAAGCTTCAACCCAATTTCCAAAGCGTTCGGACCAACCATTGTAATCATCAATATCCAAGAGCTTAGGTGGTTTCTGTGATGTCCCGGTTTCATTTTCAAGCAAAGCATTCTGAGTAATTGTGATAGGACTAGCAAAGGCATTGTAGAACTCGTTGTCCATTGTTTTAATCTTCAAAAGTTCACAATTTTCAATTTCAAGTGATATAGCAAATGTATTCTTTTCGAGCGAAATCTTAGACTTTATAACTTGGAGCAAAAACAGCAAAGATCTGGTAACTTTGGAGCAAAATCAGCAGAGATCTGTTTCTGAGCGGAATCAACAAACTTGTTGGAGCTGAATCACAGATTCATTTGGAGCGGAATCAAACTTTTCAAGCTGAACCTGCTTTGCAGCGGAATTAGACTTTTCAAGCTGAACTTGCTTTGGAGCGAAATCACTCGATAACTTTGAAGCTGAACCTGTTTTGGAGCGGAATCAGCACTTAAGTTCAGGCTGAATCAGATTTCGAGGGGAATCAACAAGAAACTTTCAAGCAGAACTACTTGGAGCGAAATTAGTCAATATTTTGGAGCGGAATCAACCAATTAAAGCTGATCTGGAGCGGAATCAAGATCAGTTCTCGAGCGAAACCAAGTTGAAAGTCGATTTGGAGCGGAATCAAGACTAAATTTCGAGCGAAATCAAGCTGATGTCATCATACCATCGATCAATTTCGAGCTGAATCACGATTTTGTCAAGATTTAGTTCGATTTTGGACTTGAAACTTCTAAGGCTTTGTCAATACAAGATTCCGAGCAATGTGTGCAAATCTGAACCGATTCTGACTGTGAAATGATGTTCAATTTGAAAAGAAGGTGTAGAAAAACAGAAATCGCAGTTGAATTGTATAGAACTCTTCTTCCTGAGCTCTGATACCACTTGTAGGATCAAATTTGGACCCGAACGAGTCTATCAGAAGAGTTTATCACCAAAACAAGAGGCGGAAACAAGTGTTTCGGTTCAATTCGGCGAGAATTCACTTTAATCTGTTGTTTCTATTAATGAAAATGCTGATTACAATCACGACAACACTTCGGCAGCATTTCGTGGCTCACCGGAAGACAACACACACACACTCTTCCTGATTTCGCCCCAAATGACCCTATATATAGGGTTTCTGATTTCGCTCCAAATGACAATATGTCATTTCGAGCGGAATCAGCATGTAAACTTCGAGCGGAATCAGAAATATGCACTCTCGAGCGGAATCAGAAAATTATGTGATTTAGCTCGAAATGACAAGGTGTCATTTCGAGCGGAATCACCTCTAAAATCACTATTTTGATTCTCATGCTCTAATTCTATACAAGACTCGATACAAGACGTAGGCGACAGACGGATGCACCAACATTGGTTCAGACACAGTCATTTGTTGGGTTATACTTTCAGTAATGTGTGGATGAGAGGGTCTGTTTTGATTCTGAATTTCAATTGCTTCAAACAGATGTAATATTGTTGATGGAACGTCAGAAGAGGGTTGTGGTGTAAAAAAGCAAGATTGGCCTGGGAGAGGGACTTTTAAACATACTTTCATATGAAAGGTCTACTTCATGTTGTGGTGTCTCTATGCTTACAACATGATCCTTTTGTGAGAATACATGAGGAGTTTGGATGGGTTGAGATCTTTCCAACAACTGTGAGGAAGTAGCAACAGTGGTTTCAAGTGACATTTGTGTTGTCACCGGGTTAACCTCTATGATCTCATCTTCCAGATGACCCTTTTTATTTTGTTTGGTTTTGGTGGGCTTTTTGGATGTGGCAAGTTTCTTTTTGCGTTTTTGCTGGTGTGAGTTTCACAACACCGGTTGTGGTGTCATGATCACCAGGAGCAGTTGGCTCAACAACAGAGATTTGAGCAACAGATGTGGACGCATCTGGAACAGGCCCATCCCCCTTTGTTTCTATTTTTTGAAACATTTGACTCTTTATCCATAAGTCTGGTAAAAGTTTTACTTGTAAGACTATTTATTTGAAAAGCTACACCTTGTTCAAAATATGTTTGTGACACTTGGTTTCGTAGGTAGTAGCTTAGAAGTCTTGGATTCAACAGAAAAGTATTATTACGAGCACCTTTTTTCAATTTTTATACATTTTTCACATTAGTCAACAAATCAGAAAACAGTGCTTGTGATAAATTGTAATCAGATTTTGCTAAAATAGCATAACCCAAATACTGAATGTTTAAATGTATCTCATTAAATGCGGTGGTCTTGGCTGAGAGACAAGTTAAAAGAGTGTGGAACAAAAATTTCATTGGCGGAGGGAAGTTTGGTTTGTACATAGTAACTTCCTTCAATTGTGCATCATACCCTCTTTCAATGAACTCTGTATGAAGTTCACATTTTTCAATGTTGGTCTTACCTCCCAAGTCATCCAATGCAAATGTAGTGGAAATTGTAGATGGGGAAATTCGAAGCACACTTTTTTCGACCTTAGATGTGATGGCAACCAGATTATCATCTTCAAACTCTATTTCAGCATTAAACCAAAATTGTCGGAGCATTTCCGTATGAACCGGAGCATCAATAGTAAGGATTGATTTGTAGTAAGGATTGATTTGTATTTTGATGACATTAAAAGGTCAATTATTGAGTGAAAGCTGGTATTTTTGCTGGATTTCTCGAAGATGGGGAGGTAGTTGTGAGGGTTTTTGATGTTCAGAGCCATGATTGGAGAAGAAGGTGATTTAGGGATGAAACAAGGTTTATGTTGGAGGGTTTTTAATATGTTGGAAACTGCTTTTGAGAACTTTGAATTCGAGACGGTAGTGGTAGAAGCTCGATTTAGGGATGAAACAGCTTTTATATAGAGAGAAAAAGTGAATGCTAACGTGGCAGTAGTTACAAATATCTGATGACTAACATCTGTCCACGTCAGAACCTCTCTTGTGATAATGGATGACAATTGTTTAGAAACCTCTTTTGGCCAACGACAGAGGTTGGGAACGGTGTAAGTCAAATAGTCGTTAGCATAAACAGAATTTATGAGAACAGATGATACCTTTCAGCAGTGTTTGAATTTTTAGCTAACATCTGTCCATGTCAGAACCTCTCTTGTGATAATGGATGACAGTTGTTTGAAAACCTCTGTTGGCCAACAACCGAGGTTAGGAACAATGTAAGTCAACAGTCGTTAGCATAAACAGTTGTTTCATAGATGTCAGCAACATGCTTATACAAAGATTGTAATTACAAAGGTTCACCTAGTGAGCAACATGTAATAGCCTAACAAACTCCTAACATCTGCTATTAGCCTAACAACTGTTACTATGAAAACCTCTGTTGAGAAGCATAATTTGAATGTCATCTGTTGTTCGTTAACATCTCTTGGCCCATAGCAGACCTTTGCATCTTCAGACATTCTTCATCAGCAGATGCTCTCTTTTGGAGGACTTTAGCTACAACAGACCTTTTACAACAGCAAATATTGACTCTTTGTAATTTGGATGAGCAAATTCTTCAAAAAAAAAACTGTTATTGATGATCATATATTGTAGATTATAAAAATCTGTTCAGAAACAATTCAGCATCAATATAATCTAAATCAAACTCAGACACAATTACACATCTACATCAATATCGGTCTGCAATCCTCAGATGATATTCAAAACTATATAATAATACTTATGCTTGCTAAAATAAGTAAAACTAAAATGCGACAACAAAGATTAATAGGATTAAAATTTATTCATTTATTCAACAGTAGTAAATCAACAGTCGTTATGATAAACAGTTGTTTCATAAGAATGAGAAGAATGATGTCAGTAGCATGTTTATATAAAGATTGCAATTACAATGTTCACCCAGTTAGCAACATCTAATCTAACAGACTAACAAACTCCCAACATCTGCTATTAGCCTAACCACTGTTACTATAAAAACCTATGTTGAGCAGCATATTTTGAATATCATCTGTTGTTCTTTAACATCTGTTCACCCATAGCAGACCTTTGCTTCTTCAATCTTTCTTCATCAGCAAATGTTCTCTTTTACCAAACTTTAGCTACAACAGACCTTTTACAACTCCAAATATTGAGTCTTTGTAATTTGGAGGAGCAAATTCTTCAAAAAAACTGTTATTAATGATCAAATTTTATACATTGTTTTGTCTTTGCACTCATCTGTTCACCCTTAAACCAACCTTTAATCCTATTAAACCTCTGTTGACTTACCAAACATCTGTTCACACACAATTCAACATCAACATAATCTAAATCAAACTCAAATACTAAGTAAGTAAAAGTAAAATGCGACAACAAAGATTAATAAGATTAAAATTTATTCATTTATTCATGACATTAAAAGATCAACAATTACATAACATACTGAACAACGAAACTTTCAAATCTAACAATAACAAGAATTAAGAAATTTTAGCTTCAACTCCATTTATGTATATCCTTCAACATCGCCATGAACTCCACGTCTCTATCACCGCACTCTATATTACTGATAACACAAAGCTTACGAACGGAAGTTGAAGGCATCCGCACCAGATTTTTGGAAACCTGCTCTCTCGTGAACAGGCCAACGTGCAGTCCATCAAAACATCTCTTCAGCTCTTGAAGAGTAGCCCTATTCTCATACACATGTTCCTCAATTTTCCTGATAAAGCGCTGCTTTAAATCATCAGACTCTGCAGAAGTGTATGACGCCATTTTAACTTATATATTACTCAAGTGATGTGAAAGAATGATATCTTCGTAGCAAAACATGATGAAAAACATGTGAAGTGGCAATGAGTTTATATAGTGAAATATCTAACAACCTAAGATGTCAGATTTAAACTGATTGTACGTTTAATAATCTAATCAACCAAAACGTGTAGATTTAATATAAACATATCAATTTATATTTAAAAACAGCAGCCTTTTAATGCAAAAACCTTTTCAAATCCGAGCTTTTATGGGAAAACTATAAAATTAAACATTAAGAAACCCAAGGGACAAATTTTAAAACTTCAAAGAAAAAAACATGTTATCATAATTACAATTAACCTCTTCATTTACCATATAGACGCGTTTTAAACACTATAAAAGACTGATGATTAATTTGATTCAAAACATCAACAAATTGTCTTACAAATCACTGTCTGTCAAAAACAAAACAAAACAAAACAAAACAAATCAAAATCAGCAAATCCAACAAAAATCTAGATGGCAAACAGATGCTTCTACCACCTTGTTAGACACCAGCAATCTTAAAACACAATTCTCGATGTAGTCACTCAAAGAAAAAAGATCAGACAAGGAACTAAACAGAAAAGTCGGCATAATCAATGACACTAATTACAACAATACCTGGAACAGCATAGCATTGCTTAATGAAGTCCTCCACTCTCCTCCATCAGATTTCCAGAAGAATGCAGAAGAGTTTCTGACACACAACTACTAAAACAAGATCAGAAAATCTGCGACATGCTAACTGATCTGAAAAACAAAAGAGAGAATGAAATCACATGGAGAAAGGCCAGAGTCTACGAAATCCTAGCAACTGTTAACTCTAGTGTGTAATAGTTTATGCATATTTCAATAAATTTTTATCTTTCTATGTATGTTTATTTAATTTAATACTATCAATTTGCATATTAACATATTCTAAAATGTGACTGTTAATAAACACTATCAACATTATCAACACTTGTTTCTTTATAATCAAATTAAATTAGTATAACTACAGTTAACAAAAATAAGCCACAAACTTAAAATGCAACTCTCCCATCAAAGAAGGTAGCACATATAACTTTTCATGATGTTGCAACAATCTATATTTTCTATTAAAGAAGAAAATCTGAGTGACATAAGAAAAGCTGAATTTTGATTTAACGATGTTGGAACAATGCAACTCTCCCATCATAGAAGGTAGCACATACAACTTTTCACGATGTTGATGTTGATGTGTGATGGGAAGCTTCATTGGAAAGACGATGTTGGAACAATGATATTGGAACGATAATGTGTAAAAACAATCAACAAATGTTCGAACAAAGAACTGTAATCGGAGATTAACCGGCTGATTCATGAGAGCTACGCATTTGAGAGAAAGAGACATGCTAAAGAATATGAGTGAGAGAGATGAATTGAAATTTGAATGTGGAGCCAAATTATAATATCTTATTTATAGGGTTCGAATATATGGTTTGAATTTTAAATTTTGAATCTGTAGCTAGAATTTTGAATCTAGCCAGAGGTTTGTTTTTCTTATGAAGAGCAGAGGTTTGAAGAAAGTCTGAAGATCAGATGTTTTAATTTTGAATGAAGTGTAAACTTTGACTTTTAAATGAAGGGCAAAAGTTTGAATTTAAAATGTATTTTAAATTAAGTTTTATGATGCAATAATGACATAAGAAAAACATTGTTAGACAGCCTCTACAACTGCCACCTCAGCTTTTCTTATGTTACTGGATTTTCTGCTTTTATAGAAAGTATAGATTGTTTCTAAAATGTTCCTCCTAATCCCTCAACTGAAGCATTTAACACGGGTGAGAAAGAAAAATGAATAACCAAACTATAGCAGAAAAAATAAAGCCGAAATAAACGAACCCACTAAAAAACACGGATGGTTTGATTTTGATTTTTGATAACCGGTTTTTATGGTCGGTTATAGTTATGTGTGTATAAATAACCAAACATAATCGGCACTAAAACCAATCTTTATATTTATTTTTTTTACAAATAATATATTATAAGTTGAAATTTTTGTTATATTTTTGTTATATATAACATATTAGTTTTCAGTTATTATATATCCTCTATAAATTAAAACTAGCTTGAATCCTCTACGTTAAAAGCTGACATTTAACCAAATTAACACAATCATACTCTACAATAACCGAATTAACCGAACAGTTTATAATCGAAACCGGTCACTTATGAAATTATAATAACCGAAATATAGAATATAGTTCAGTTTGTAGCTTTAAATAGAGCCGAACCGACTCGTGTACATCCTAGTTTTAACAATTCAACCTAAAATACCAGCACTTCAACGATAAATAAATTTAGATCCAAACATCTACGTGCTAGATTGAGTTAATATATCCCCACGTTAAACATATTTTCATCTATTCAAATTGAATTGGTACACTTCAATGGTTCGTTTCTCACATTAAGACAGGTTCTTTTCGTATCATGAAAATTATTGGAACAACACTAAAATTTCAACGTACTAAAGTTAAAACATGTGAGGACAATGAAATGTTTTTCGTTGTCATGTTCTAACTAAAAACTTTGAATGTAGACGTAAAGCTAATAAAATAAAATTGTATAACTAATACTACCATAAAATCAGGGGCGCAGCTTAGAAGGCTTCCGAGGGGGCACCCGACCCCTCGAACTTTTCGATGCGTAGTGTTATGAATAGTACTTTCGTATAGAAAAATTTTAGGTATATACGTTTCCACCCCCGGTTTCGGAAAAATTGGGGGGGGGGGGGGGGGGGAAGCTTCGCCACTGCATAAAATGATAAGAACTTTAAATATATGTTTTATATTGTTAATAAAACCATGATTGGCCAATCTGTTAGAAAATTTGACCGTAGCTGTCAAAATGTTTTTATTTGTTACCTGAGATACTTAAAACCGAACTTATAATTCGGTACAACGTGAATTAGTTCCCAATTATCACCATAGCTGAAAATTAAATAATAAATCATTAATGATTAATACACGTTTTTAACACTATATTCTTGACGTGTAAGCCAACTAATTTAAGTTATCCTTTTATTTTCTAACGCCATCCGAACGACCCAACTAATTGAATATAGTTGTAAGATGGATTTGGGGTTGCCATTTTCTTCTTGGTTTCTTTGTTGAAAAAATAATTATAAAAAGTATAGTGACGATTTATATAATGACATATAGAAGACATAAAAATACTCTATGTTACTTCTTTGAACATCTTACTTTTTAGATTCATTTGTTAATTAACTAATGCTAATACCACAAATCAAACGACTTTCAACAACAAATCCTTCGGTGAAGGAAAGACCATTTCATGAAGTTCGTGGGAAATTTGACGTGGAAAAGGTAATCTCCAAGTAGTGGATCTAGAAAATCCTTATAGGGGCAACCTTTCATATAAAAAGGGGTAACGAAAGCGGAAAAAATTCAAATTATAAGCAAAAGTTTTAACCCAAGTTTGGTTTTTGCTATTAACTGAAATTAAATGAACCAAACCGAAAACCATCAATCTAACCGAATAAACCGAAGTGATTAACCGAAAATCGATTGGTTAATAAAATAGACAAACCGTTTACTTTGGTTTCAACTTCGATTGAGTATAATAACTGAACTGACTGAACCATGCACAACACAATGAAATGGATTACCCAATTACTTTGGCTTTTGATGTATTCTATCACAATGATGCTACAATAAATATTATATGAATAAGAAAACTACAAAAAACGAGTATCGCGATACGATGTGTCACTCCCGCCTGGTCGCGTGGGCATCATGCTAGTTTTAACAATGAATATATGGCTTAGCAACCCCTCTTTTCATAAGGTGTTATTTGCAACCAATGAGTTAAAAAAGGTGTAAGAAAAAAGTAAAACAAAACATAGCTTGTAAAATAGAGAAAATTTGCAACCAATGAGAAAAAAAGTGCAAGAACATTACCGTCTTAGAGGGTATATAAGGCGTGCTATCGAGCAACGCCCGAAATATATTGAGGGTCCAAAAGAATTATCTTTCGTTATATCTATATGTAAAATATTTACAGTCCCAAATGAAAAATTATCATAGATGTAACTCTAATGGTTTTGTGCTTACTTATCAATACACGGGTCTTAGGTTCAAGACTGGCCATATTCTGTTTTCTTAAAAAAAAGCATTTGTTCAATCTTCCAGTCTTAAAACCCAAAGATAAAGAAAAAAAAGGTTCTAAAAGTATTGAGTTTGTAGCCCTATACATCATATTCATTTGTAAGTTTCTATTTGTTTGATTTCTTTTTATTACTTTTAATTGTTTTCTTTATATTAAAACGTTTATTTAAGTTAAAAAAATTGTTTTAATTAAGTTGTTTAATTGTTTGTTTATGTATGTTAATTCTTATTATTTGTTATCGAGCTCTGGGGAACGGCCCTAAGACCACCCGTAGTGGCACCCAATTTGGGTGTTTTCCCCCATCCACGCCCTTTCACGCCTGCGCATCGCCCTCTGGGGCGTTTTTTTGTTGGGCGTTTTGATTAAAACGCCGGATTGTTTAAAAGTTTCAAACTTTGACCAAAAACAAATTTTCAACTCATTTATTTGTTTTATTTTTATAAAAAGGATAATAATTGAGTAATCATTGTTGGGGTATCATGAGACATTATACCATTACACTCCTTTTTAATAAATGTCCCTTTGCTGACTAGACGGCCACGTGTCGTTTCATGCCTGAAAATAGAGTATTTGTTTCACTCGCTACTACAGATGGTTTAAAAGAAAAATAAAAGAAAACATAGAGCCTTGAACAAAGAAAATGAGAGACAAACGGAATAAAGTTAAAATCATAAAAAGTTTTTTTTGTGAGTCACCTCTAGCTACAAACGTTTACTTGTTTATTTATTAGGGTTATTAGATTTTATCACCCCAAACTATCAGTCTTTGATCGTTGCCACTCGTAACTAAGGGGACTGGGGGTGGTCCGTGATGGCCACCCCATCACGCGTGGAAGTATTTTGCACACCGCCACCGCCCACAAAAACAACGCGTGAACATCTTAACGCGTTGAAAACATCACGCGTGGAAAATGAAATATTCCCGTTTGCTTTTTTGACCGTTTGCAAGAATATGAACATTGGGTTTTTTTTTTTTTTTTTTTTTTTTTTTTGAAGGTTTTTATATTAAATCCACAAACCATTCCCCCCACTTACTTCAAAAAATCAAAAAATTTTCCATTTCATTTCAAAAATTCTCTCACTCAATCTAAAAATTTTTACAACACACATGGAAGGTTCAAGCAAAAGAGGTGGGGTTCGAAAAAAAGAGGTTCGGGTACGAAGAAAAATCCCGTAAGACCCAAGGTTCGAGCGAATCTTGGCGAGCCGACACGCTTTAAGTTGCAAGACGAACCCGAGCAAGTCCCACATTTTCAAACCCAACAATATCCACCGTTTCAAACCCAACAATATCCACCCTTTCAATCTCAAACGTATCAAAACCAACCGTTCGTTCCACCGTTTCAACCTCACCAATTTCAACCCCAATCGTTTCCAAACTTTCAAACCCAACCCCACCAACTCGACCCACTACTAGAAGACAACACCCTCATCCGTCAATTTGCAAACGCGTATTGTGAACCACAACAAAGTCTTGACGACGATGAAGATGATGATTACGTTCAAGAACAAGAAGAAGAAGAAGAAGAAGAAGAAGAAGAAGAAGAAGAAGAAGAAGAAGAAGAAGAAGAAGAAGAAGAGGAAGAGTAAGAAAAAAAAAATGACGACATTCAAGAAATTGTCTCAACCGTTCGAAAACAGTGGACGAGCGAGGAGGAGGTGGCCTTGGTGAAGGCGTACTTGTACATCTCCGAGAACAAGAAACATTCCAATGAGCAAAGAAATGATATGTTTTGAAGGCGGGTCACTAATCATTTTAGCCGACTTCCCGGTACAAAGGAACGAAACATGGACCGAATGACGTCGAAATGGACGGATTTGAACGGGAAAATTAGTAAGTTCAACGGTTGTTTCATTCAAAAGGTATGTTTTTTTTATAAAGTTTAAATCTTTTTAAAAAAAACTGTTATTTAAAAAAAATACAGAAAACTGTTATTTTTTTTAAAAACAGAAACTGTTTTATTTTTAAAAAACAGAAAGCAGTTTTTTAAAAAAATCAGAAAACTGTTATTTTTTTTAAACAGAAACTGTTATTTTTTTTAAAAAAACAGAAACTGTTTTTTTGGAAAATTGGTTTTTAATAAACCAATCTTTGTCCCGTTGGTAAATAATAATCTTACCTACGTAATTGGTATACAATAATCCTACCTATCAACATGTTGGTACTCAATGAACTTCCGTTAATTTTTTTTAACTAAAGTTAGTTTTTAAGTTTTATTTATTACACAAACAGTCCCTGTAGTTGTAATTTACTAGTTTTAACTATATTAAAACTAGTAAATTACAGTCCCTTGAGGGTTTTTTTTTGTTTTATAAAATAGTTAAAACTAGTAAATTACAACTACAGAGACATTTTGTGTAATAAATAAAACTTAAAAATTAACTTCAGTTAAAAAAATTAACAGAAGTTCATTGAGTACCAACATGTTGACAGGTAGGATTATTGTATACCAATTACGTAGGTAAGATTATTATTTACCAACGGGACAAAGGTTGGTTTATTAAAAACCAATTTTCCTTTTTTTTAAAAACAGAAATAGTATTTAAAAAAAACAGAAAACTGTTATTTTTTTTTTAAAACAGAAACAATATTTAAAAAAAACAGAAAACAGTTTTTGTTAAAAAAACATAAAACAGTTATTTTTTATAAAAAAACAGAAACAGTTTTTGTAAAAAAAAAAGAAAACAGTATTTTTTATAAAAAAACAGAAAATATATTTTTTAAATACATAAGTTTTTATATTTTTTGTAGAACCGAAATCCACAAAGTGGAGCGAGCAAGGCGACATTCATGCAACAAGCCACCGAAGAGTATTGCCAACTCTACAAAAAGAGGAGTTTTCCACACGTGGCGGCATAGGACGTTGTGAGGCGTCACCTGAAATGGGTCCCGGTTGATTTGGTCGACGTGGTTAGGCCTACGGCTCCAAAAAAAAGAGGAGGTCCGAAAAGATCAAAGACCTCCGATTCGGGGAACTACACGACTTCCGCGTCGGATAACTTGCCTCAAATGAATTTGAACGACGACCCCCTTGATGAACCCGATCAACGCGTTGACGACCCCGTTGAAGAAGATACACCTAAAAGGCCACGCCGCAAGAGAAGTGGTGAATCGTCAAGCAAAGGAAAGGACGTGGTGGCGGAGTCGATCTTCAGAATCGAAGAGGCGAAATTGGCGCAATACAACGAGGCCAAACAAAGAAAAGAAAAAATTATGTTCGTAAAAGTTGAACGCGAGCAGGCGTACATGGGACACTTGAAAACGGTAGAATAACAAAATGATTTAAAAATCTTGTGTGAGCCGCACGCTCATTTCGACGAACCGTTTAAGTCGGTTGTAATTCAACAAAAGCGCGAGATTTGCGAAAGGTGGGGTTGGGAGATGCCACCCGTTTAATTTAAGTTTTTTTTCCAATGTTTAGTTGTTTTTTATTTTGCTATGTAATTTATTTTTTAATTTTAATGAAATTTATAATTTAGTGTTTTATTGTTAATTTCTAATTTTAAAATAAAATTTTTAAAAAATTTGTGAGTGATGGAATTCTATCACTAGTGACCACCGTCACTACAAAATGCTTGTGAGTGATAGAATAATGGCTGATGACATGGCAGGAGTTGATTGGATGCTTGTGAGTGATGGAATTCTATCACTAGTGACCACCCACACTCCCCTAACACTTTGACATCCGGCATACTTAACTTGACTTTTTTTTGTGATGGCACCACCCTGTTAAATCTCCACTAACTGGATTTGTTTTTTGTCTGACGTGGCACAAGTTTGTTGAGTTGGAGTTGATTACGTGGTGATGATGTGTCTTTAACCTTCATCTCCTTTTTTATAACACCAGACAAGTCCAAAACATATTTGAATTATGTTTCTTCTTTTTCTGTCCTTTGAGCCGTCTTCGAACAAAATTCACAAAGAACAATAAAAACGGTTATATCACCGAAATACTGTCGGAAGTTGTAATTTAGAAGCGTTAATGAAAAATTTCCGGTGAAATCTTCAACGAATATGTAAAGTCACACAGATCTGAACAGAAAAACGATTATATCACCGATTTACGGTTACAATTTGTGATATAGAAGCGTTATCTCCGGAGAAATGAAAGTTTTCCGAGGAGATTTGATTGAATTGTGAATTCACAAAGATCTGAACGAGAAAAACGGTTATATAACTGATTTACCGTTAAAAGTTGTGATACAGAAGCTGTGTGGCCGGAGAAATGAAAGTTTCCGACGAAATCATAAACGAATCTGTGAATTCACAAAGATCTGAACAATAAAAACAGTTATTTCACCGATTAACCGTTAAAAGCTGTGATATAAAAGCGGTGTTGCCGGAGAAATGAAAGTTTCCCGGCGAGATTTAATAGAATCTGTGAATTAATGAAAACTGAAGAGTAAAACGGTTATATTACCGGTTGATTGTAGGAAGTTCGCCAGATGATTATGAGGAAATTAGGGTTTTGTTTGGACTTGTGTTATAAAGAAGGAGATGAAGGTTAAAGACACATCATCGTCACGTAATCAGCTCCAACTCAACAAACTTGTGCCACATCGGACAAAAAACAAACCCAGTTAGTAGAGATTTAACTGGGTGGTGGCAGCACAAACAAAAAGTCAAGTTGAGGGTGTCGGATGTCAAAGTGTTAGTTGTGAGTGGCAACGGCCAAAAGCCGATAATTGGTGGTGATAAAATCCAATAACCCTATTTATTATATAATAAATCTAAACCTAATCATTAACCTAAACATTATATTTAAGAAAATAAATCAATTCGTTTGTCTTTTAGATTCCTTAGAAACTCATTAGTACTGTTAATATATCATACATACATAAAATTGTTTTATGTATTTTAAAATTCATTATAAAATTCTTGCAGTTATTTTTTTTATTTTCTTTGTGAAGCTCAATAATTCAGTTAAGTTTCGTGATTTTTTATTGTAATATTAGCATCAAGTATTTTAGTGAACCCTTTAACTTTATAAAAACAAAATTTTAGGTTCTTTTAGAACACCTAATTCACACATCCACTAATGTTACTACTAATCTACACATTTGTCTACTACGAGACTTGAACACTCAACCTCCAGGCTTCAGAGGAGAGACTTTTGCACACCACCAGGCTAGAAGCACAATTTTTTTTTTATGTAATGTCATAATGTTATTTATGCTTACCAAAAGTAGGGTAAGGTTAGTGTAAAAAGCGGTGGTTTTGTGAGGAGTGTAAGAAGTGTTTTAAGTTCTTAAATCTTTTAGTTAATAACTGAGATAAAAAAAAAAAAAAAGCTTAAAATGTAAATTATGTTTTATTTTTTTTAACTAATTTGGCTAGATTAATGACAATAGTGTATTTTTATATTGTGTTGTTTAAATAAAAAAACTGTCATCAACCTAAATGCATATACAAGTTACACCCATCTTTTTTATCGTCAATAACTTTTTATACGTAACTTTTTTTTTAAAAATTACCCCATAATAACGAGTTTTTCTATCTTTAATATGAGTACCTTATTGCTATACTTATATAGAGATTTTTTTTTTACGTATAGCATGATATGAAATCTACCGGAATGGATGTTTAAAACACCATACAAAGAACATCTACTGAAATACAGGTGTAAAACACCATGAATGCAGGTGTAAAACACCATACGAAGAACATATTAAGAACACCTACTGAAATGCAAGTGTAAAACACCATACGAAGAACATACGAATAACAACTACTGGAATGCAGATGTAAAACACCATGAATGCATGTATAAAACACCATACGAAGAACACCTACTGGAATGCAAGTGTAAAACACCATACGAAGAAAATAAGAAGAACAACTACTAGAATGTAGGTTTAAAACACTATACGAAGATCTACTGGAATTGCAGGTGTAAAACACGATAACTGGATCGTCTTGTTACATTGAGTCATCCATTATGAACTCAATCCATTCATCATAATTCGGTTGTCCATAAAACACCATAACGTAACATGTATCTTCCTGTTGCATCATGTATGTTGCGATTTAAAGATAATGAAAGAAGATATGAATGATAGATGATTTTAGACGAGTGAATCGAATAAATTTTATTTAAAACGATCAGATGTACAAATTTTAGAAAACAATTTTGTTTCCTAAAATCTCTCCTAAAACAGTTAACACATATTCTTGAATTGATTTTGAGAGTAAATTACATTATTACCCTTATTCATTAATATAATTGATGGACCCGTGTCTATCACTAGAATATTTTTTACATTTCTCACACACTTACCACTTTTTATATAATCCTTAATCACCAAAATTACATATATTGAATTATTCAGTTTTTGTTAACACTGTACACTGAGATGGAGATAGACAGATAGTAAACTACTCATGGTGAATTAGTAAAATCTGTAAAAATTAAGTGCACACCAAATAGGGACGTTCATTGGTTTTGTTTTTAGTTTGGAACTTTCAGGACCGAAAACCCAATTTACTTCTGGGTTTAAAAGCGATCCAAAAACAAAATTTGTAAGTGGGTTCAGTTATAAAAGGTTCCAATTCGATTCTGCATGCAGTTGAATCGTTCAAAGTTCAAACTGAAGAATAAGCACCTTCAAAAAAAAATTCCTTTGGCCCAATTTGCCATTCTGGTCCAACATCAACATACACCCATAATTATTAAAGGCGCTAAGCGCACTCAACGTGCATAGGCCTCGTCTGTGGCCTAGGCGCAAAGCGCAAAAAAAGCGAGAGCCTGAGAAAAATTAAGCGCATAATGAAAAAAAAGTTAAAAATAAATCATGTATTAGAAAAGAATACTATTCTTCAAATAAAATAAACAATTTCTATTATGTAAAACTAGGGGAAGGTTCATTGGGGAACATAAAAAAGTGGGGAAAAGCGGGGAACCGACTCAAACGAACTCCGATTGGACTCATTCCAGCGGCGTTGGAACCGGCTCGTCGAACCCTAACTAAGATCTCTTAACCCGAAACCCTAAATCCTAACTCCTAAACTCTAAACCCTAAAGCTAAAAAATAAGGCTAAAACCTAAGCTAAACCGTAAAATCTAAACTATAAACCCTAAAAGCTAAACCCTAAAGGCTAAACCAAACCTAAAGCTAAACCCTAAAGTTAAACCCTAAATCTAAACCCTAAACCGTAAAGCTAAACCCTAAAGCTAAACTCTAAGGCTAAACCCTAAAAGCCAAACCCTAATATATTTAGGGTTTAGGGGTTATGATTTAGGGTTTAGGGTTAAGAGATCCTAGTTAGGGTTCAACGAGCCGGTTCCAACGCCGCTGGAATGAGTCCAATCGGAGTTCGTTTGAGCCGGTTCCCCACTGTTCCCAATTTTTTTAGTGATCCCCAATGAACCTCGCACTATAAAACTATATATCATCTATTTAGAACCAAAAGTTCTAAAAACATTAGTGTATTAGTGTAGTCAAGGGGCTGGCGGCGGTCGAGTAGTCGACTTTGGCCACAACGTCCGGTGTCACGGTGGTTGACACGTCGTTTCTTACCGTTCAGAAAAAATATGATTACTACCTTAACTATAATTAAAAGTGGTTCTTGTAAAACATACGTATATTGAAGGGGGTGCATTAGATCGGTTATGGGCTCAAAGCCTCAAACCAAGGCGAAACCGAAGTTTCTGTTTTTTGGGTTGGTTTTCTGTTCATTGGATTTTAAAATTTTGGCCCAAAATAGTAAACTTGAGTCTAAAATTTTTGACCTATTGATGAACTTGTGTATGATAATTTTGCATGAAAATAATAATTTGGACCATAAACCCAGTATAACATATATGCAAACAACTTTGGTTCGGTTCGGTTTTGGTGTTCAATTTGGTATGAGGCGATTCAGCTCAATCATTAAGTAAGCAAAACCAGTGGCGGACCCAGGATTTTATTTCAATGGGGTCCATTTTCGGGTCGGTCCTCGTTCGGATCGAGTTAAAGTGAGGTTTGAACTAGATTTAAAAAAAAATAAGAAAAATGGGCTTATCAAGGATTGAACCCATGACCTCTTGGTGAAAAAGAGGGAGATTTACCACTACACCAACTTTCTTTTTATTTCTATGGTGTCCACCTAATTGTATTTATGGGGTCCATATACAATTTAATATACCGAATCTACTATTTTTTTTTTAAAAGATTGGGGTCCGGGGACCCCGGTGGCACCAATGTGGGTCCGCCCCTGAGCAAAACCGAACCTTAGTTTTGGGTTTACAAAGAAAACAAAATCGAATCCGTCGGTTATTACTTTGGGTCGGTTATTTTGGTTCGATTTCGTCGGTTTTTTTCGGTTTCATTTCAGTTTAAATTCAGTTCGGTTATTCTTTTTACCAGTTGCGTCTCTGAGAATTTATGTACCCTGTTCGAACTTGAAAAATGTGCCCTTATACCTTAACGATAAACAATGCAATCACAAAAATCACAAAATCGTAGTATTCAATAAACAATGCAATTACGAAAAAATGAGAAAATTATAGTATTCAAATGAGTTACATTACATACCGTAATAACTAATAAACTAATAGCCAACCAATGATTTGTGCAACCCTCCTTGCATTCTTCGTAGCAAATTGATAGATCAACTCTTCACAATTTATATTATCTAAGACTTTGTCAGTAATGGGCTCAATTAACATAGTGGGCTAAATTATAAAGTCTAAACCATAAAAAAATAAGTAAATGAGACTTACTTGAAATTGGTATGGGTTTACTATTTAAAAAAAATTAACACACACATAAAAATATATATATATCGGATTTTTTTAAAACCAAATGCCCTGCGAAATCACGGGCTCTGTGCGGAAGTCCTCCCCACACACCATCTAAGCCTCCCTGCTTTTTACCAGCCATTAGATTAGATGTGTCACTTTTGTTTGCCTGCAACAAGTTTCCTAGTAGGGGTGTGCATGAGTTGGTTTGGGTCGGTTTTAGCCTAAAACTATGACCATAACCGTGATGTCGGTTATTGAATTATCATAACCATAACCAATCGGTTATGGCGGTTTTAGTTAATCGGTTTTGAAGGTTATAACGGGTCGGTTATGTGTTGTTTACCATGAATTTAGGCCTAGCTAAAAATAGTTTCTTTATTTTTAAAACATGAAATAATTTGTTATTACATATTTGTATATTACATACTACTAAAAACCAGTGTTGCAAAAGTCGGATTCCTCGGCCGAGTACTCGGTCCTCGGACCTCCACCTTGGCGACTTCTTCCTAGGCGGTCGCAACTAGTCGGCCTCGGGAGTACTCGGTCCTAGTCGGCGCCTACTCGGCCTAGTCGGCGCCTAGTCGGAGCCTAGTCGGTCTAGGCGGTTAACGTGGTTTGTTGACTTTTAATCGGTCAAACTCGGTCAAAATCGGCCTACTCGGCCTTGTACTCGGACTACTCGGCCTTGTACTCGGACTACTCGGCCTTGTACTCAGACTAGTCGGACTTGTATTCAGAATATTTGAACTTTAAACATTTTTCATTTTAAATTATACCCAGTTGACATGAATTATGCTTATTTTAACACATAAATAATATATAACAATTAATTTTCTTAATATTTACCTTGTCCGAGTACTCTCCGAGTACACCCCGAGTACTCCGAGTACACCCAACTCCCTCGTTGGCCGACTAGGTTCCGCCTAGCGACTTCTGCAACACTGCTAAAAACATATATAATCTATAATATTAATACCGAATATTAAAACAAAGTGATATGATATATTGCATAAATTCAAATAAACATTCAACCAACATGATATGAAATAACTCATAAATACTAAAAACGTTCAACCAAAAAATCAAATATTAAAAAAACGACGAAAATCTAAATCCGACAAAGAGTTTACTATATGTAGGTTAGGCTATGGTGCATATGCGAACATTGATAACCATAACCGATCCAGTACTTTTGATGTTCAAAAGAACAATTAACAGACGCACTGTTTTTGTTATGGTTCAGTTTTTGCGGTTAATTTGGATATGGGTCGGTTAATTCGGTTTTTTGCACACCACTGTTTCCAAGTTTGCGGACAAGAGTGAATTAAGCAAAGAAGCTTTCAAGCATCTTAGAATTTGATTGAATATAATTTTCAATTAAGGGATTGACTTAGCTGGTCATAGTTAGAGAGTCTATAGATTATGGAAGATCAAGTAGGAAATTAAATAATACCACAAAATCGAATAAAAGCAAGATTCACCTCACCAATTGTGCATAAACTCGAATAAAACCAACTGGGCTAGCCCAGTTGGCCAGGAACCAGTGATGGATTAGGAAACTCGGCCTTGGTCGTGGGTTCGATCCTGAGGAACCGCAGGGAGTTTTCACCCTAGCCACCTGTTGCGGGGTTTCTTCCTGGAACGGACCGGGTGTAGACTAGCCGATGAAGCACGGTTCGCCAATGTGCAGCGCGTGTCGGAGGGCCTAGACTAACCTGCCCCGAAAGGGAGGGTTTCTATGGTTCGAACCCGGGTCTCTCATTCCCCCAGCGTGTCTACGACCGCTGGGCTATAAGCCGTTCAAAAAAAAAAACCAATTGTGCATAAACAAATTAAAAAAGAAAAAAGAAAAAAGAAACCTGTGACCAAGATTCTTCTCGTGACGTATGCAATCTTGTCTTCGATATCTACGTTTATGGGTTATCTTACTTATTTATTTTGTCCTAGGCGGGTACCACGAAGTACGAACACCGTAACACTTGGTAACTTTATTACGAGATATTTTGATTGCAAATATATTTATTTGTAGATACACACTTTAAATTAGAAAAAAAAAAGCATCGATACTTGTACATTCGTATATAACAGTCGATATGTATATACATCAAGTGTTGAGTTATTTGTTTGTAATTTATGACATCGGTACCCAGACCTCACTTCTCAATATAATCGAGAAGCTTAGAAACCAAACGCATTAGGTTCCTAGCTTATAGCATCTCTTAAAGTAATGTTACACTGACTGCTATCAACACAGATACCAAAATCTATAAACCCTATGAAGCTTCACTGTTCCCTGGGATTGGTTTTGGGTCTTTCCTGGCAGCTTAGGTGGAAGGCGAAGAAGGCCTCCTTCCGGGGGGGGGGGGGGGGGGGTGTCCGAGTCATCAGTGAGATACCACTCTGGAAGAGCTAGAATTCTAACCTTGTGTCAGGACGTACGGGCCAAGGGACAGTCTCAGGTAGACAGTTTCAATTCTATGGGGCGTAGGCCTCCCAAAAGGTAACGGAGGCGTGCAAAGGTTTCCTCGGGCCGGACGGAGACTGGCCCTCGAGTGCAAAGGCAGAAGGCTTGCTTGACTGCAAGACCCACCAGTCGAGCAGGGACGAAAGTCGGCCTTAGTGATCCGACGGTGCCAAGTGGAAGGGTCGTCGCTCAACGGATAAAAGTTACTCTAGGGATAACAGGCTGATCTTCCCCAAGAGCTCACATCGACGGGAAGGTTTGGCACCTCGATGTCGGCTCTTCGCCACCTGGGGCTGTAGTATGTTCCAAGGGTTGGGCTGTTCGCCCATTAAAGCGGTACGTGAGCTGGGTTCAGAACGTCGTGAGACAGTTCGGTCCATATCCGGTGTGGGCGTTAGAGCAATGAGAGGACCTTTCCCTACTACGAGAAGACCGGGAACACGCATCCCTTGGGAGTACTTTCACCGAAAAGGTAAGGTCACCTTCACATGGCCGACCCTGGCAGAAGACCCACTCATGCGGTTAGACTAACAGGGTACTTGAATTCTCAGGGCCGGCCATGACAGAAGACCCACTCCTGCGGTTAGACTAACGTTATCGTTCATCTAACCTGATACCCAAAAGCTTGAAGCTGTGGAATTTACTAAAGCATGACTAGCCATATCCTTGTTGTATCAACAGGTGACACCCATCGTGGAGTTGTGCTACTTAGAACAATAGATCTTGGTAGTCCACCTTTTTTCCTAAGTTTTCCATCTTAAAATGGTTGGACGGGACGCCCTTCCCAACTAATCTGCAAATATCGACCAACAAGTCTCTGGTCACAATTTTGCAGACAAGAAGGCTGCAATTCATCCACAACACACCGACCATAGGTCGAACCCTCGTTATAAGACCTTCAACAGTTCCAAACACCATCACCTTTTAAGGGAAGCAGTCATTTCCCTAGAGATAACGTCTTACTCCCATCAAAATAATAGACTTAACTCCTAAGGGAGTTAGGCAAAATTTCCATCGGATTAGGGAACTCGTGAACTGTTATGTTAGAGACGAACACGCAAAAGGTGTTAGGGTTAGGCTTGCTTTTGACAAAGAATCTAAGATAACTTTTTTTCTTATGCTTGCCTTTTTAAACATAAGTACTCCTCCAACAGCCACTCGAGGTGCCTGCTAGTCCAAACTACAAACCATACTTAAACAGTAAAAGGGAATCTTCACAAAAAGGGTAAACCTAACTGCTTCCTCATCTGCTCAGTAAGGGAACTAGGGGTATACTATTGAACAACTACTCCAATCCTCTTAGACAGCAACACCTCCTCCAACCTCTTTTGAAGTAGTTCTGAGGGATTTACCTCTTACCAGAAACACAACTACCTTTGTCTTTGTAATGGCTAGCTGCCCAGTACCATCTCCATACACACATCCTGGATTCATGTATCCTAACTTCATTCGTCAAAGATGGCTGCTTACATGATGCCTCAAAATAATCAACATTGTCCTAAAAGTTATCCTTAGCAGATGCCTTAAAGCTTCCCTCCTACTAGTCAGCCAGTTGTCAACATGGTCAAACAGATCCAATAAAACCACCCAAAAGGACAGATCCTGGTGAACCATCTTGGCTTTATAAGCCCAACTAGATGTCATGCTTCTCAGATTGAATTGCAAACTTTGAATTCCAGTCCAAGATTAAGATGTCGGAAAATGTGAAAACATATGACGAAACACAAGACCCTAAAGATCACCTTCAATTTTTTTCTGAGGCAGCGGTTGTAGAACGATGGAACAAAGTGGAGTACTGCCTCATGTTCATACAAACGTCAATAGGCTTAGCTTGCCTCTTGTTTAGCAACTTACCAGGAAAGAGTATTGAGTCCTTTAATGATCTTTACAAAAGCTTCTGGGCCAATTTCACCCGACAAAGGTGATATACGAAGGATACAACCATTCTCTATTAGATCCAATAAAAATATGATAAGGATACGAAAACCTTCATGGAGCAGCACAAGAAGGAGGGTCTAGGTTACAATAGGCCAACCGTAAAGATGTGTGTGGGAGGATTCATGAATGTCATATGACCAAAGAAGCTACTTAAAACCTTCATGATAATGTCCCTCTGACTTTCAAAGAAACCTTCAATAGGGCTAAAGCCTTTTTTCGAGGATAGGAAGCCATAGATAACCAAGCCTATGAGCGTGTTAATGATATCCAAAACAGTAGCTCATCACCATGAAAAAAGCCCCGTTTCAACCCTTTTTCGAGAAGCGTTCAAGTAGACCTTATGAACATAAAGTGTCTAATAACAGAAGAAGGTCCCCTCGTTCGAACTAACACCCCCACAAGAGATTCTTTCTGACATCTCGAACTCTTACAAAGCGAGTTAGCAAGCGTGACTCAAGTAAGTGATGTTATTTTCATAATGATATCGGTCACCATCCCAATGACTGCTTCCAACTTCGAAAACACTGAGGAGGCTATAAAGTCAGGTGAAGGGGTAAGGTCCCAAAAACCTCATAATAAGTACTTGGGACCATACCACAACCTTGCCTTTTAACCTTTTAACCTTGCGCGGCCGCGCACTGGTCTTACAAAAGGAAGAAACAGTCAGCAGTCTATAGTCGCGCGCCCAAAGGAAATCATAAATCCTTGCGCCTTCTCCCGTTAGTGAAAGGATGAAAATCCTATAATAAATACTTCCGCTTAAATATCCAGACTTGGATATTATTTACCCAGACTTGGGATTTGTTCATCCAGCTATTTCCACACAATAAAGTGCCACACCAGATTACAGCAGTAATCTTCTAGAAGAAAAACAATCGTGCACCACCGAGACGGTTATAACCGTCTGGACACGTGTCACCATCTCAGGCATCCCTGAAATCACAACGAAAGCATGCAATTGGAGAGTAATCTCCACTTGATCATTTTACACGTGGCAAATCCCCAGCCTTCGATCTAAGCCACGATCCGTGTGCTCTCACGTCAGATCAAAGAACTTAACGGAAGGAAATGTAACCGCTTACGGGGTTAGCATCTTCCGTCAACTTTTCACTAACGGGTTTTCCCGACTAAACGACTCCCGGCTATAAATAGGAGAAAAAACCCAGGTATGAGGTCAAGTTACACACACTTCTCAAATACATCTTCTTCTTCATTACCCATACTTATTCTCACACCGGAGTCGGGTCAAGGAGAGAACCCTCTTCTCCCCTTGGCGAGGCTAACGGTGCTCTTTTTTGCATAATTATCGGAGAAGAAGACCAGTAGTACCTGGATCAATCGAGAGGAAACTAACCCTTTTATGCGGATTCAAACCCCCTAGATATCTCGGTTCCGACCATTTATCTAGTGTTTCTTCATTGGCGCCCACCGATTCCTCTGTCTCATCAGTTTTCATCTCGTTTCGATTCAGTTCTTTTCATTTTCTGTTTTACATATGGCAGAAAATTCATCATCTCATCGACAAACCGGTCTTCGACCGAACGTCGAAAACAACGTTCAAGTAGAAGGAATCCCAGAAGATGTCTCCGATGACAACGAGGTTCAATCCAACCGAGAAAACGACCCTGCCACTCCAGGAATGTTACCAGCAAACCCTGCTCAATCATTTCTACCACCAGGAGAAACTCCAATTTCCTGGTACGTCAGGTCTCAAGGAGCACTAAACGCAGTGTACACACAGCTGTGTGCTCAAACTGCTCCCCTGACTCAATCACGGAGACCAGGATCTCGTGCTCATGCCTCCTAACGGGAGGATTCAACTTACGAGAATACAGAAGTGTATGCCAGATCCACATCACAACGGGAACACACTCAGACAGGAAGTCACCAGAGAGAGAATCATGGTAGAACACATCGAAGACAATCGGTTCATGATAGATTGGGTTCCCAGCAAGACACCCACACCAATGAATCCGATCCAACATACCGTTTAAGTGCAAACACCAGTGTGTTCAATCGACTGCAGCCAAATTACAATAAATGCAGGCCTCGTGCGGTTTATAACCCTGAGGCAGAACACAACTATGATTTGATTTACCGCCCTGCGGAAGCAGCGGAAAATTCAAAATTCATAATGGAAATAGCTTTGGCTCCATTGGAGAAGGCTAAACTACCATCCAATGTGGGTAAGTTTAACGGGATCACGGACCCCGATGACCACTTAAGAGTATTTACCAGCGCTGGATTGGTTGGGGGTTGGACCCTCCCGCTATGGTGCCACCTGTTCGTGCAGACCTTAACCGGCCCAGCACGAATCTAGTTCGATAACTTACCAATTGGACAGATCGAATCTTGGAAAGACCTGCACGAAAAGTTTTTAACACATTTTAGCCAGCAACGGCGTTCCATTCGCGATACATCTGACGTCATGAACATTTGGCACCAAGATGACGAAAATCTGGAGGATTTCATCACCAGATACAATAAAGAAGTGTTAGAGATCGGCGGAGTTCATGAGCAACTAATCCGCACTCAATTCAAGTACGCGGTTAGATGCGATGACATGATTAAGGTCTTATCTGGAACAGAGGGCCTTCCAAAAAGTTGGGAGAAGATAATGGCGGCGGCCAAGGTTTATGCGCAAACTGAGAAAAACCTTACCACAAATAGGCCACCGCCACCACACAATAGGCCCGCGGACTTAAGCTCAACCGGCGAAAAGAGGTTTAAGAAATCATGGCGTGAGTCTGGATCAGGAAGTCGTTCCTCTGAAGATGCTCGCGCAACAATTAACAAACTCACCGCGCAAAGGGAGAACAAGCAGGAGAATAGGGAGAGGCAGTGGACTCCCCTAATAAAGACTCCGGCAGAGGTTTTGAGTACTGAAGACTATCAATTCAAACCTCCGATTCCCATGAAAAATAAACGTGGGCAAGACCCGGCACAATACTGTGAGTATCACAAAGACAACGGGCATACCACTAACAACTGCATCTCTCTGCGCACAGAAATAGAGAAAGCCCTCAAGAGCGGCGAACTCACACATTTACTCCAAAATGTACGCAAAGAGATAAAACAGATTACCCGGGGAGAGGAGGGCCCAAGCAAAAGGGCAAAAACTTAAGAGGCAACTCTACGAATTTCCGCAGGAGAACACGATCTATCAAAGCGGAAATCTTAGAGAGTAAGTTAAGTTTCATATATTTATATCAGCAAACTTTGTAAAAAGCCTCTGTGCTCTATCCTTAAATAAAATTGCAAAGTTTGTATTATTTCTGTGTTTTTCTTACAAAGTGCATGCAATTTCTTTTAGTAAGCGCAAAAACATTATGGTAGCTACAAGACAAGCTTCATGAACGGTCAGTGATCATGTCACAAACGACCATACGTTCACACATGAGCTTTTACACCAACTTTATTCGCCTTACCCAATAAAAGTAATCGAACGCATGCAAAATATTGTAAAATGAAAAACAAACATATTATCCTCGGCGTACAAATACGTCTAAACAACTATCAAACACGGCAGTGTTTCAATTACTTGCGCAGCAGCGCATCATCAAAAAAAGGGGTACAAATCCCAAATATCACAAGAAAATTGTTCAACACATTTTTCAACCTACGATAAATCTTCACCCTCATCCGGAAAGATTTCTCTTAGTTGCGCCACGTGATCATCAGATTGCAGCGCAACATTTATCAAATCCATAACCGGAAGTTGCAAGTTGTTAAACTCTGCTTCAAGGCCGCAAGTGCGGCACCAGTATTCACGCCGAAAGTTGCAGACTTACTGTTATCCTAGTCAACCTTTAAAGCACTGTTCACATGACGGGAACATTCAGCATATCCTTGCGCGTACCCATCTCTTCGCGCAGCAACCAACAAACGTGCAACAGTTTTATCCAACTCTTCAGAGTTCAACACAGATTCAGCAATCTGTGAAATCAAGAAAAAATGAGTATCAAGAAAGCGCATAAACAGTTCCAAAACAAAAAAGAAGAGAAACTTACACAGGCAATACCGCGATCTTTCAACCAGGCCATATCATTCTTCAAAGGTTCAAGCTCGCTTTCCGCTGTAACCCGCGCCGTTTCTGAATTTTCCAACTTCTCTTCAACTTCAGTCAAACGGCGGGAAGTTTCAGTATTCTCGGAATGCGCGAGCTCCAAATCCTTCTTAAGTTTTTCCTGATCAGAAAGCAAAGTAGTAAGTTCCTCCAATTCTTTATCTCTAAGAGTAAGAGTGGCGCAAGCTTGTACCTCTCGTTGCTCACTACGCTCCGTATGAGAACGCGCTTCTTCCAAAGCAGTTTCTGCATCAGCTTTCTCCTTCTTCAACCTCTCTACCTCCGCTTCCTGATTCTTCAGTTTTTCAACCTCGGCCTTGAGGTTATTAATGATATTACGAAGGTTTGCCTGCTCAGCATTATCTTTTTCACAAATTCTCCTCCAGTTTTTGCGTTCCTCGGAAAGGAGAGCAGCTTCAGCTTCCACATTTCTTTTCCAACCAGCAACAGACCATTCCTCCGTCTTACGTTCAGCTTCAAACTTGGCCTGATCAGCCTCCAATTTAGCCTTCAGCTGAGCCAGGCGTTTCTCATCTTTGGCAAACCTCTTTTGAGACACCATAAAGGTTTCCCGGTCCTTATGCATACTATACCACTCACGCACTATGCGGTGAGTGGTAGAGACGTGAGAAGCAGTTTCTTCAAGGTAAGATTGATAAGTTTGTTCATAAGATCGGCCTTCTTGAAACTTGATCTCTCCAGGTGGAAGTATCCCTTGCAACCAATCTTGGCACACACGCCAATCTGAGAAAGTGTCACCTTTCTTTAAATTCCAAAGGGGGGCGTGAAGTTCAGAGGCATCCTTCTCCATATAAGTCCGGTAGTAATAATCTCCCAAGGTTTCTTCTGGGCGGATTGGAGAATGTTTACCAACACCATCAGATGAGCCTTGCCCTTCAACTGTCACCTTCTCAACATGCTCAGGCATAGCATTAGAAGGTTTAGGGGAAGAAGTTGAAGTTTTTTCAGCAGTTTGTTTTGTCCCCAGATCTTGAGCAACAGTTTCTGGGGTTTGTGGCTTACCAGCACCATCCACCACACTTGGATCAACAACTTTTTCAGCCTCTACAGCAATATCAACAGGCTTCTCAGCCTCGACAATATTCTCCACACCACCATCAGCAACCTCTATAGGCTCTAACTGGTCAACGACAGAAGCACGCGGAGGAGTGGATGGTAGCTCTTCATTTACCACAGATTGCAGTTCTGTGGGAACAGGGGAAACAGGAACCTCTGGAAAAGCAACAAAAATCTGTAAAGATTTAACGCGCATAAAGAAAACAAGAAATGGCAACACTTACCAGGAACAGATTCTGAAATAAAAGAGTCAAGATTCCCTTTCCTGGTAATTTTCTTTCGCTGAATTTTCTTAGAAGGCTGACCCTCCACATCAGTATCAGCTTGTTTACTTTTACCAGCCTTCCTGTGCACCAAATGTTCAGGACTGGAATCCAAATCGATAGGATCACTTGGGTTGGATGGGGGAATATCAGCAAAATCCCTCGGTTCAGGTTTTGTTTCTCGAACAGTTACTGTAGGGGTAAGACCGTCCAAAGAATCAGAAACCACCACATAATCACACCTGGAGTCAGAGGAACGGCGCATACTGTCACGACCCCCGACCCACCCTGAACGGAATCGGAAGCTGTGAACAGTCCAGCGGTACCGGTGATTATTTTTTAAAAACGTTGCAGCGGAAATTTCATCAGGACCGTGAGTTAGGAAAAATATCAGAGTTTAGAAACACCGGATTTTATTTATTAAATAGATGGGATAAACCCATGTTTTATAAAGGTAGCTTTAATAAGAATAATTTGTTTACATAAAACAATATTTCTTAATTAGATTTAATTAATAAAATAAGCCACTTCTTGAAGCCTTTCAGTGTCGTATCCAGCTCTTATTCAAATTTATTGTAATTACCTGAAAATGTTTGAAAAAGGTTTTGTTAGCGAAAACACTGAGTGAATTCATTCCAATTTTTATAAAATCTATTGTTATACCTTACAGTATTAAGGTTTTTATATCTATTTATATTTATCTAACTCCATCAGTATTTGTCACATAGCGGCAGTTCCAATATGACATTAATCATATCACCTATTGGATCACTTTTGTCCAATAGTGAATTTATCAAGTAATTACATTTTATTATTATTCAATTTATCTGTCACTAGGCGATTCCTGTGACTATAATCATATCATTGTTTATCATTCTTTCAACTAATTATTCTGGTCATATCACTGTTGATCATTCTTTCAACTAGTGATTCTGTAACACTGTTGATCATTCTCTCAATTAGTGTTTTCGGTCATGTCACTGTTGATCATTCTTTCAACTAGTAACTCAGATTATATTACTGTTGATCATTCTTTCAACTAGTAATTCTATTCATAACACTGTTGATCATTCTCTCAACTAGTGTCTTTGGACATGTCACTGTTGATCATTCTCTCAACTAGTGACTTCGGACTTTAATTGTGTCCCGTGACATTTCTTTGTCAAATATATTACTTTTGGCATAAAACCATTTAATCCAGAAAATGACATATATCAATTTATGTCAAATTACTATAACCTATCAAATATAATATGTTAATTAAATAATTGTAATATCATTATTTAATATTTTAACGTGACTAAGAATAAAATATAATCTTAGTAAAATGCATAATTCCCACTGTTATTGTAATCATGCTAATATTGACTAACTTTCTGGCAATTAATAATGAGAATCAAATAATGTATAAAACATTTCATACCAGTAGTTAATATAAAACTTAATCACTGTAACTATAACTGGTAAATATTTAGGATTCTGGAAAAACCTTTGTAAATGTAATTGTATCACAAAAAGGTGATAAAACTGTGAGAAAATAGAGTGGACTCACAAACTGTGAGAAAAGAGAAATGAACTCACATTGCAGATTTCTACGGGCAAAGCTTAGTCTACAGATAATCCTTGATATATTGCAGATTTAATTTGAGCAGAGCTTAGCCTATTTCTTTAGCCTGGTAACCTAGTGCACACGAACTAGGTAATAACAAATACAGCATTTACGATAACTCACGAGATCAAAATCCTCACAACGAATGACAAAGTGCAATCACTTAAACATCTGTCGGATTCACAACAAAGGACAGAGTTTTTCCCCCAATTCGGGTGATACTCAACATCCTGTCGGAATCACAACTAATGACAAAGGATAGCCCAATTTTGAGCAGCACTTAAACATCCATTGGATAGTTTCAATCGATCGGACAATGAATCGTAGCAGCGATTGAGTTAATACCCTGTGCAACAGCACCCCGCTATACTAATTAGTGATTTGTGTGTGTTTCTGAAGTAATTGGACAATAATTCAGCGTGAATTTGAAGTTTGAACGTTGTTCCAATTGTAGAATTCAAGTCCCGAAGCCTTCTATTTATAGCCAGAAAACCGTCCCCCTCGCGTGTCGCGACAGGGAGACCTGTCTCCTTCGCGTGGCGCGACGGAACACATTTCACCATAGGGTTGCCACGTTCATGGGTAGGCTAGCTGAGTCGACGGAACGAGAAAATTCAATTTTTATAATAAACTGTGATGATAATCGTCAACGGAAAATGCCCCCTCTGAGTTTTAGGGGCCCTGATCCTGATTCTGATTGTTCTGAAATTTGTAGGTTTCGCGTAGAATCACTTGGGTGTCTCAATTAGAGTTTCCTATTGAATAAAATAATAATATAAATAGGACTTTTAATGAGGGTTGTTACATTCTCCCCACCTTAATAAAAATCTCGTCCTCGAGATTTGGGTTACGATATTTCTTTTAGACTTATGTCATATTCTAGTCAATAAAAACAATATTAAGGTAGATGACACAGAATTGATTATCAAATTTTGTGAATACTAGTTGTATCATAAGTAGAATTCAAAGGTTCAACTGATTTATTTGAAGAAATCGATGTCAAACGGATGAGATGAAATGATATAATTTCCAATGTGACTATTTTCAAGCCAAAAGATATATGAGCAATAGATATTTAGAATGAATGTGAAGAATTTTTTTAGAATCAATAAAAATTCTTTGTCAAAAGAAACTTACTTTGATTGACAACTGAAGAAGACTCAGAATCAACAAGATCAAAATGAAATAAAAGCATGAAAATGATTGTCAACTATCGAATCATAACAAGAGAAAAATCAATGTGTTGACATTTATTAAATTGCAAGGATACACCGAAATACAATAGAGTTTAGTGTATCATTGTCTTAATACATAATTGCATCAAGACTATTTTCAAATGATGAGTCAAACGAAATACATACGTGATTTTGAATGATTCGTATGCTTATGATTAGCCCAAGCTACAAGTTTATAACGACTCCACAAGGTGTCGTAAGGATTGAAATAATTCAATAATTACGGTGACCGAACAATTTTCACCGTATAAGCAACTGAAAGCTTTAATGAAGTGAATTTGGATATTCATTTCGAATAGGATTTTCAAATAAAAAGACCAAATGAATATTATAAAACTTTCGATAAATAATGAAAGAAACGTTAAGAGGTACACCGGAATATGATATGAATTTGTGTACACTTATCTTAACACATAATTGTATTAAGACTGTTTTAAGATGATAAACCAACAAAATTAAAATTCGTTTATCAGGAGTGAAAATGAGAATAGCTCAAACTTCAAATTTATTATGACGCCACAAGGTGTCATAGTAATTGGAAATAGTAGCGGTGAATGAAACGAATTTCACCATGCTTTAAATCAAATGAAGTAATTCCGAATGTTTCAAATAAATCTAGTAGGATTGAAATCGAAATACTTGAATAATGTTTTTCGATCAAAGATGATAAAACAATAAGGATTACGAAACGCTCGATTGTTGATATAAAAATCTTTAAGAGATACACTGAATATATGAAATGAATTTGTGTATCATTATCTTAGCACATGATTGTGTTAAGATTGATTTTATAGAATAAGACAACAAAGCGGATTCAATATAAATGAATAATTAAACCCGTATGCAACGAGATTAGCACAAGCTTCAAATTTTGTGAAAACGTCACCACAAGGTGATCGTGACCAAATGAATGATTCAGCGAAAGTGAAAACCAAACAATTTTGTTATGGTTTTGAATAGATGAAGTACTTGACATAATATATTTATTTATAAACTTTTATTTGTACTAGGGTCAAATAATAACTTAACTTAGATATTATATATCAGCTATTACGTCTGGAATTATTTCTGCTTCTTGCGTCGTAAGTACGAATGCTCACGCGTTCTTCTTAACTCCTTCTGTTGTTCTGGCCTTGTTATCGAGTGCTTTGGTTAGTTTAGGGCAATATGGTTTGATGTGTCCTGTTTCTCCGCAATTGAAACAAACATTAGTTTTCCTTCTACACTCTTCCTCTATATGTCCGGTCATCTTGCAGAAGTTACAGTAGGATGTTTTCCTAAAACGGCATCTTCCTGAATGCTTTTTGTTACGGATTCTGCAGATAGGTTGTTCCAGTGACAATTCAGTTCCTGTCTTCTTGTAGAATTCTTGGGAAATTTTCTGGGCTAACTTTTTCTTCTTGTTTTCTTCTCTTGTGCGGATTAGTCCATCTGTCAGCATGTTAGCTAGTTCGACTGCTTCTTCAATAGTTTGTGGTCTAGTGGCCTTAACTATGTCTCGAATTTCGCTAACTAATCCCCAAATATAACAAGAAATTAGTACAGGTTCTGGCGAAGCCAGAGTTGGTACCATTCTTGCATATTCGAAGAACGTAGTCGTATATTCACGACAATTCACATCTATCATTTTATGATTTAGGAACTTGTTAGTTATTCGTTCCTTTTCATAAGGAGGACAAAATTTCCTTTCTGTCATTTCCTTGAATTTTTCCCAGTTCATGGCATAAACCATGTCACTTCCTTTTGCCTGAAGAATCGTATTCCACCATTCTAAGGCTTCTTCCTTAAAGAGATTAGATGCATACATCACCTTATCTTCTTCGGCACATTTGCTGATTGTAAGAACAGCTTCCCTCTTTTCTAACCATCGCAGAGCAGCCGTGGCTCCTTCACTGCCGGCGAACTCAGTTGGTTTACAAGCTAGAAATTCTTTGTAGGTACACCCGAGAGTCATCGCCTTCTTTTTCTTGGGAAATGGGGTTTTGATAATATCATCATTACCCCCATTGACACTATGGCTAAAACCATCGTCACGAGTATGCTTGCTACTCACAACTTTGGTAGGTTCTACGGTTTTTTTAACAGCTTTAATTATTGAAGGTAAAGCATTAGCTATTCCTTGAGCTATTAGATTTTCTATAGCATTTTTATCCAAAGGATTTTCATTATTATTATGAACTTCTGGATTATGTGGTACTTCATTCGACATCTGAATTGCAAACATTTTTACTTATTAATATCACATAATAATTAGAACAAAACAATACTTCCAGGATATTATATGTGCATATCTACATATATAAATTCATATATAACACATATGTGTATCAGTTTCCTAACTTTATTGTTTAAGTTTAGGTATTAAAAGAACACCTAAATGGCTTAAACAAGTGGCTCTGATACCACCTTCTGTCATGACCCCCGACCCACCCTGAACGGAATCGGAAGCCGTGAACAGTCCAGCGGTACCGGTGATTATTTTTTAAAAACGTTGCAGCGGAAATTTCATCAGGACCGTGAGTTAGAAAAAATATCAGAGTTTAGAAACACCGGATTTTATTTATTAAATAGATGGGATAAACCCATGTTTTATAAATGTAGCTTTAATAAGAATAATTTGTTTACATAAAACCATATTTCTTAATTTGATTTAATTAATAAAATAAGACACTTCTTGAAGCCTTTCAGTGTCGTATCCAGCTCTTATTCCAATTTACTGTAATTACCTGAAAATGTTTGAAAAAGGTTTTGTCAGCGAAAACACTGAGTGAATTCATTCCAATTTTTATAAAATCTATTGTTATACCTTACAGTATTAAGGTTTTTATATCTATTTCTATTTATCTAACTCCATCAGTATTTGTCACATAGCGGCAGTTCCAATATGACATTAATCATATCACCTATTGGATCACTTTTGTCCAATAGTGAATTTATCAAGTAATTACATTTTATTATTATTCAATTTATCTGTCACTAGGCGATTCCTGTGACTATAATCATATCATTGTTTATCATTCTTTCAACTAATTATTCTGGTCATATCACTGTTGATCATTCTTTCAACTAGTGATTATGTAACACTGTTGATCATTCTCTCAATTAGTGCTTTCGGTCATGTCACTGTTGATCATTCTTTCAACTAGTAACTCAGATTATATTACTGTTGATCATTCTTTCAACTAGTAATTCTATTCATAACACTGTTGATCATTCTCTCAACTAGTGTCTTTGGACATGTCACTGTTGATCATTCTCTCAACTAGTGACTTCGGACTTTAATTGTGTCCCGTGACATTTCTTTGTCAAATATATTACTTTTGGCATAAAACCATTTAATCCAGAAAATGACATATATCAATTTATGTCAAATTACTATAACCTATCAAATATAATATGTTAATTAAATAATTGTAATATCATTATTTAATATTTTAACGTGACTAAGAATAAAATATAATCTTAGTAAAATGCATAATTCCCACTGTTATTGTAATCATGCTAATATTGACTAACTTTCTGGCAATTAATAATGAGAATCAAATAATGTATAAAACATTTCATACCAGTAGTTAATATAAAACTTAATCACTGTAACTATAACTGGTAAATATTTAGGATTCTGGAAAAACCTTTGTAAATGTAATTGTATCACAAAAAGGTGATAAAACTGTGAGAAAATAGAGTGGACTCACAAACTGTGAGAAAAGAGAAATGAACTCACATTGCAGATTTCTACGGGCAAAGCTTAGTCTACAGATAATCCTTGATATATTGCAGATTTAATTTGAGCAGAGCTTAGCCTATTTCTTTAGCCTGGTAACCTAGTGCACACGAACTAGGTAATAACTAATACAACATTTACGATAACTCACGAGATCAAAATCCTCACAACGAATGACAAAGTGCAATCACTTAAACATCTGTCGGATTCACAACAAAGGACAGAGTTTTTCCCCCAATTCAGGTGATACTCAACATCCTGTCGGAATCACAACTAATGACAAAGGATAGCCCAATTTTGAGCAGCACTTAAACATCCATTGGATAGTTTCAATCGATCGGACAATGAATCGTAGCAGCGATTGAGTTAATACCCTGTGCAGCAGCACCCCGCTATACTAATTAGTGATTTGTGTGTGTTTCTGAAGTAATTGGACAATAATTCAGCGTGAATTTGAAGTTTGAACGTCGTTTCAATTGCAGAATTCAAGTCCCGAAGCCTTCTATTTATAGCCAGAAAACCGTCCCCCTCGCGTGTCGCGACAGGGAGACCTGTCTCCTTCGCGTGGCGCGACGGGACACCTTTCACCATAGGGTTGCCACGTTCATGGGTAGGCTAGCTGAGTCGACGGAACGAGAAAATTCGATTTTTATAATAAACTGTGATGATAATCGTCAATGGAAAATGCCCCCTCTGAGTTTTAGGGGCCCTGATCCTGATTCTGATTGTTCTGAAATTTGTAGGTTTCGCGTAGAATCACTTGGGTGTCTCAATGAGAGTTTCCTATTGAATAAAATAATAATATAAATAGGACTTTTAATGAGGGTTGTTACACATACCTTTCTTCTCTCCCACATTCTTTGCCTTCAAAGATTGAATTCTAACAGCCTCACCCTTCTTCGGCGCAGAGGTAGAAGTTGTTGTGCGTTTCTTCCTTTCAGGGCCTATGCCCAAATTCAACAACTCACCTACAAAGGCGCAAAACAACAATTTACCCACAAGCGCAGAAAGGGAAAACAGAAACAGATATAGCTTACCAGCACCAGCAGCTGGTAGGGCAGAAAGATCCGCATCCTGCGGAAGAACAAAGTTTCTTACAATACGATGGTACCAGAGTTCCTCTTCAGGTTTTTTCTTGATAGTACCCATTCTTCCGCCTTCCCTCTTGAAGGCAACAACATATAGTGAAACAACTACAAGCAAAGGATAGCAAGTCAAAAAAAAATGGAAATGGAAAAAACCCCAATCTTACCATGACCATCCTCGGTGTACACCGGTTTGTCATCACGCTCCATCTTCCAATTCAAACTCATGCCGGCTCCGACGAGAGCTTTCTCCGGCAAAGCAATGTTGGGCACATCCTTCAAATCTTGATACCAGTTCTCATCAACAGGGGTCTGAAGCCTTTCAATCGGAACATCTTCTTTCCCCCTTAAAACCATCCTCACCGGAATCACTCCGGCCTTGATAAAAAAGAAGTTTTGCTTCCAATCGTGAAAGGATTTTGGGGGTTGCTATAGAATCTTCTTTGCAGACGCCCTCTGAGCAAACGAATAAAACCCTTGGGTACAATGCATCTGATAGAAAACCCTAAATCGGGGAACAGTCGGCTCAATATGCATTGTCCGACGCACGAATTCGAAATGTCGAACCCTAACCATGCTAATAGGATGAAGTTGGGAGATGTGCAGGTTGTAAAACCCAAGGATTTCAAGAAAAAATTTAGTGACAGGCAGACGAAAGTTACCTTCATTGAAAAAATCCCAAAAAAGGGTAATATACCCAGCCGGAGCATCTGCTGCAGTTTGCCCCTTTTCAGGATACAGAGCACCCCAGCTCTCCGGAAATTTGAAATTCCTAACCAAACCATCAAAGGTCGCTCTAGGCCACTTTAACGGTGGAAGTTCAGTCGACATTTCTTCAGAAAGATCTTCTTGATGTTCTCCAGTTGACATAAGAAGAAGGAATGATAAATCTTTTTTAGAGGAAAGGAACGAGGAAAGTTTCAACAACACAATGATTACACAAGAAGGGGGTTACTCAAACGTTATATATACTCACCGCAATAAATAGCATCGGTAACCACCACACCCCTTTTTTCGGATATCACAGTTCCCCAAGCAGCAGAGAGAGTGAATATCAACACAAACGTGCTTACACGCGCGCGTGCAAGACACGGTTAGTAAAAAACAACTGACAGTGACAGGCTGTCACTCAGTTTACTGTACCAGTCTCGTTAAAAGTCAAAGATTTCAAAAATCTTCACAATCATCAAAATGAATCTTCTTCCGGATGTTTCCTTATTTTTAGCGCCAAAAAGCTTTTCCCCTCATAAGTCCAGTGCTCCACTTATTTGCATAAGTACAACACTAGACTGGGGGGGACTTGAAGTGGTAAGGTCCCAAAAACCTCATAATAAGTACTTGGGACCATACCACAACCTTGCCTTTTAACCTTTTAACCTTGCGCGGCCGCGCACTGGTCTTACAAAAGGAAGAAACAGTCAGCAGTCTATAGTCGCGCGCCCAAAGGAAATCATAAATCCTTGCGCCTTCTCCCGTTAGCAAAGGATGAAAATCCTATAATAAATACTTCCGCTTAAATATCCAGACTTGGATATTATTTACCCAGACTTGGGATTTATTCATCCAACTGTTTCCACACAATAAAGTGCCACACCAGATTACAGCAGTAATCTTCTAGAAGAAATACAATCGTGCACCACTGAGACGGTTATAACCGTCTGGACACGTGTCACCATCTCAGGCATCCCTGAAATCACAACGAAAGCATGCAATTGGAGAGTAATCTCCACTTGATCACTTTACACGTGGCAAATCCCTAGCCTTCGATCTAAGCCACGATCCGTGTGCTCTCACGTCAGATCAAAGAACTTAACGGAAGGAAATGTAACTGCTTACGGGGTTAGCATCTTCCGTCAACTTTTCACTAACGGGTTTTCCCGCCTAAACGACTCCCGGCTATAAATAGGAGAAAAAACCCAGGTATGAGGTCAAGTTACACACACTTCTTAAATACATCTTCTTCTTCATTACCCATACTTATTCTCACACCGGAGTCGGGTCAAGGAGAGAACCCTCTTCTCCCCTTGGCGAGTCTAACGGTGCTCTTTTTTGCAGAATTATCGGAGAAGAAGACCAGTAGTACCTAGATCAATCGAGAGGAAACTAACCCTTTTATGCGGATTCAAACCCCCTAGATATCTCGGTTCCGACCATTTATCTAGTGTTTCTTCATCAGGTGAACTTGGTCACCTTGTTAAAGAAATTAAAGATGGAAATATGAAAGTGGGGGTCAACAAGGTTAGCGTAGAAGGGAAGCAAGTTGCTAAAAAGGTGTAACAACTCCCAAAACACCTTATAAGGACTCCTGATTGAAACCACAGACTTGTACGACGCAAAACAGTACAAAAAAAAAGTAACTAGTAACTAGACTCCCAGGAGGCACGGGGGGAATACCCCTAAATCTTCCGCGACACGCGGGGGAGTACCAGGACACGTGTTACCTGAGCGCGACGTGTGGTAAGGCTATACGTGAAACAAAGCCTATCTAGCCAAACTAGATGGGTGTCGCAACACGCGGGGGATCCCCTTGACCCCTCCACGACGCGCCTGAGGGTCCCGGTCGACCTACAAATGTAGCAGCATGGGACTTAAGTTTCTGCACATTTACGATCAAAATTCACGTTCATATGTTCTCTCGTATTGCTGTTTCTTTGCACGATACCCCTAAATATGTGAAACTCTACCCCGTTGTAAGTGTTTTAACCCTGATCACTGATTCGATACCCTGTCTGATCGATCCAAAACCCAACAACGGATGCCAAAGTACTGCCTGAATAAGGCTATACTTTGTTAACTACATTGGGGCTTTGATCTCGTGATGTGTCGTTAAAGTTTGAATTGGGTTGATGCACTGACACATGTTGCATTGTATTTTTATTAGGAACTCAGGATTATCACCAGGAAGCTTTAATCTAAATCCCTAAATCTACAAAGTGAGTCATTCTTTCTTTTTACCAAATGCATTTCAAACCCTAAATGTTTTTCAGTTATACTTACAGTGATTAAGTTTTTGTATTCTGAAATTACTGCCGGTATGTGGGGTTTGTATACACTACTTAATAATCTTCACTATTGGATGAAAGTCAGCCAATTAGTGATATGACCACCGTCACACCGGAACTGCCATCGTGTGACAAATACTGATTGAGTATTTGATAGATATAAACAAATATAAAAACTCTTGATGCTGTAAATTATAACAATGTATCTTTTTAAATAAATGAACTCACCAGTATTTTTTGCTAATAAAATATTTTCAAATGCGTTTCAGGTAACTTACTGCGAAGGTAATAGAAGGCTGCTATGGAGCACTGAAGGCTTAAATAAAGTGGCTATGATTACCTGAATAAAATGAAGAAATTTATGTTTTATCAATTAGGGTTTATCCTTATAAAAACATTTGATTGTAATATTGGCTTTATCCCATTTGTTTAATATTAAAGTTTGTTGTTTTACAAACTCTGAAATATTCCGTAACTACGGTCCAGATAATATTTTCCGCTGCAAATTTAATAAACATCGGTACCACCTGTTACTGCCTCACGACTCCTGCCCAGGGTGTGGTCGGGGGCTGTGACAAAAGGCTCGCATGGAACCTTAGAACCAGCAATACATATCCCCCCAACATACCTAAACAATCGCATCATCATCCCAGTCATTATGGAAGCTGAGCTAGAAGGCTTCCCCATAGATCGAGTGTATCTAGATAGTGGAACATTCTCTAAATTCATGTATGAAAGGTGTTTGCTTGCTAAAGAAGCAGCCTACGAGCTGCTGAAGCATCCCCATGCTAAGGAAGTAATTGTTAAGCTGCAAAGGCCCTATATTAGCTACACATAAATATGCTAGTCCCATCACAAACTCTAACTTACTAAGCAAAACAACCTTTTGCTACTATCACACCATATGAGCTACTTGTAGCTAGGTCGTCCGGGTTTCTACCATTACCTCCTTTTATACTATCTATCTCTCATATACTAATATATACATTTATTTTCTTATTGACATCCTACTTATATGGTATAAATCACTAGTTTTGAACGTCGAAGGGTGATTTAGCGACCTCGGTGTATGAACCCTTCTAATGAGTTCTTTCTTCTTAGCAGATCCAACAAAGAAGGTGACAAGGAAAGAAGGTTGGCACCTAAGACGTCTATACCATCTTCCAGTTATAACATTGTTGTAGCAACACATGGATCCCACCGTGGGGTTGCGCAGCTTAGAACAAAAAAACTCTAGTAGTTCCACTCATGTTCCTAAGTGTTTTCTCTATGGCTAGAGAGGACATCCTTCCTAGGTCACTTCTTCACCTCCTATATTTCTACAACCATAACACTGTTTACTAGGTTCCAAAACTCTTGCTCTTTACATTGCAATCTGATTTGAACATACTTGTTATACGTAACAATACATTTGTTAATTCTTGAATACCTTGTACATACCAAGAGATAAAAAGTCTTAGTAAATCTAAAGATATACACAAACTCACCTAATTTCATGCTTTCCACGTTCTAAAAGGTGATTTATTACTTACACTCGTATGTAAAAACCACTTATGCTTTGTACGCCATCGTCAAAAGAGATCCCAATTTTATGATATCTTCACGCAATACTTTAATATGCACAAAATATGTATTTTCAAAATAGTAGGTATCTTGTCTACTTTGCTGCTACATAGGCCTAGTGACTACGTCTACTTTACATTACAACTTTAAGCAAGGATACATGTCCTTGATACAAGGGTACACATCCCTGACATCTGCAAATTCAAGCAGCTTTATAAGTGAACCAGGTAGGTTAGTGACCAAGTAACCAAAATAGAAAAATAAAGAATCTAGGGAGGCAAGAAGCATGACAGCCTACGTCAGACACACCCAAAACTTCACCAAAACACCTTTCCTGGGGACTACTGACGTAAGTAAGTGGGCTGACCTAGTCGAAACACATGAAGCAGGAAACATATTAGGTTCTTGCATAGTCCAATAGTCAATGATCTGAGAAGCAAAGAATCTTATCAGCTTCGATGGTCTAAGGGGGGCATAATAAAATCAACAAACTCCATTGGCTCGAGAAAGATCTCAGTTATAACAAAATCAGAAATAGGAACACCGTTGCCAATGAATATCACATCAAGAAGAGACATTGGCAAGAACAAAAGACAATGCTTCGCTCAAAAAAAGCTCAACATTCTTGGTTTAGATAACTGTGATTATGATTAAGCCTCTTAGATAAGAAGCTTGTCGACATATTTCGGCAACATGAGTTTACATAGAAATACTAGGCGATTATCGAAAAACATAGGAAAAGGGATAAATACTTAGTCTCACACTTCGGAAAAATAAATAGACAAAATGGTCATGATTATCAGAGACATCCTAAACAAGCAAGAAAAGAAGCTCACCTTAGAAGGTTGCTTTCATATGCAATTAGCTCACCTTCACATAAAAGAAACTCACCAGCAGGCGTTATAAACTCACATTTATAGGCAAGAGCTCAACAACATGCACCAAAAAGATCACCTTTGTACGAAAGAAGCTCACATTCGAGCACGAGAAGCTCACCTTCGCATGATAGAAATTTATATTCATACAAAAGAACTTTATCGGTATCACCATAAGCACACAAGAAGCTCATTCCTTTACCTTGTATGCCACTACCTACTTGATTCCATGTCTTGTATCACACAAAGGAATTTATGACAACACTTAAAACACCTAAAGATTTTGGAAGTATAAGTTGTTGTATTTGATGGGCGGAATCCACGAGCTCATGCTCAGCAAAGAGCTAACAGCTAGAGCAATGCTCAAAGGGTTGTTTAGACACGCAGCTAAGACACTCACATTTAAATAGCTTACCATAAACCTTCGCAAGGGGGATATGAATACAACATTATAAAAAAGGCATGTAGTGACCCGCTAAAACCTATGTTCAAAGCCAATACTTGTCTATAGTAAGCTCATCAACACGGCATTTCCATTGAAACTTATGTTTTTGAATCTCCTCTAATGAGAATGGCAAACTCACCTTTCAGACTCTCCCAATAAAAACCTTTGATGAGCATCCTTAAATCTGTAATGCTAGTTCTCTAAGAACACCTAGAAGTTTATTACAAAGTCTTATCAATATAAGATAGCTGAAGAAGCAATGTGCTCCACCTTCGTGTGCAAGAAGCATGCCTTTTACTGCACGTAGCTCACATGATACCTTACTTACCATTATCCACTCGGACTATACGACAAGATACCTAATCTCGGAGCAAAATCATATCAAATTTGCAACAGTTGCTTAGTACAAAAACGTAACTTGCTAAAAACTTTCATGTATCTGGCCACAACCCTTAGATGGTACTCGGCTACTATGATGATTGGTATAAACAGTATGATTACAATCCATATTAGATGGATTAGCTTTATTTTCAAGATCTTTGACCAAAATAAAGATGTAAGTGATGAGATATTTTAGCATCTCCTTTTGGGATTGTTAAAACACGTATGTTAAACTTTTGTCTAGAGAGCATATGCTAAATCACTCAACTCGAAGCTAGGAACAAAGAAGCTTATGAGCTAGAAGGCTAGAAATGAAACTAAGGCATAAGCACCCATAACTACGTCGTAGCTACTTATGACTTCGGGGGCTGATGGCATCGGTGGTTAAACCCACTTTCCGAAAAGTCAAGAATCTAAGAACCCAAGAAGCTGAGTAGCTACACATGTTGAGGCTTCTAGTCAAAGGCTAAAATGGCCCCATGCACCTTGCTACAGTACTGGAACTGTAATGGTTAGAGAGTCAAATAATAATATAACAGTAGATCCTAGGAATACTTGCTTGAGAACTCACAAATCTCCCTTGGAAGAGGAAGACATGGTCTCTTACACCAAAAGGAAAAGGTCATACTACATACAAGGAAATAAGGAGAGAAGCCACCCAAAAGAAGAAGTTAAAACAGCTACATATTTTGCTTTTGAGAAGGCACTCTTGGCTATAAAAGGAGGCCTTTGGACCCTTTAATATCCACCCACATTCAACTTCTCTCTCTCTCTCTCCCAATATTCACTCTACTCTGACTTCATTTGCCTAGAACTAACCCAAGGCATCTAACATTTTCTCTTTCTTAAACTATATGTTCTTTTTAAAGCTAAAGAAGAAACCCTCGAGTTGCTGAAGCATCCACTTACTAAGGAAGGAGCCGTTAAGCTGCTAACACGCCAAATTAGCTACATATAACTATGTTGGTCTCACAACAAGCCCACACTTAGTGAGCAAAGTAGCCATCTGCTACTACCACACCATATGAGCTGCTTGCAGCTAAGCCGTCGGGTTTCTATCATCACCTCCTTTTATGCTTTCTTTCTCTCATATAAAGATATAAAAATCTATATATTTATTCTCTATAAACTTATATTGGATAAAGCACTAATGTTGAGTGTCAGAGGATAGTCAGAGACCCCGGTCTCTAAACCCTCTTAACTTGTTTTTTTCTTCTTACCAGATCCAGCAAAGATGGTGACGAAGAAAGAAAGTTGACACCTAGAAGACGTCCATACCATCTTCCATCCGTCACCTTGTTGTAGCCACATGTACTTTTTCTTTAAGACAATACCAATTTTATTTGATTTACAATATCTTGTTCAGGGGAAAAGCTTCATAGGGGCCAGTGGTGCCCCCGTAATTTGTTTGTTCTCTTCGTAGTGTTAATTTTATCGAAAATATCTGATTTTAATTTGTAGTGTAAAATATTGGATTTTGAGAGTCCACCCCCTGATTTGGACGTTGAAAGTCCAGCCTTGGGCTAATTTTTTGTTCAAGCTACGCCACTGATTTTGTGTTCTTCAAATGATGAGAAAAAAACTAGAAAGTAATGACTGAAAAGGCATTAAGAGGAGTTGATCATTACACATTTTTAAGGGGCGTTATGATGCTGACATGCTGGAAAATGCCCATTAGGAGACAAATGGTTTAAAAGAATATATATATATAAATAAAAAATTAATCGGTAAATTATTGATTCCCATGAAATCCCTCAATATAAATAATTTAGTTACATTTTGGGAACGGTGTGTCGGATCTGAGTCTATAATAATTGTGGTTTTTAAGAAAATTAAGAACACACAATTTATATATTGAAAGACAAATAATGCAAACACACAAGCAAGATGATATATGAACAACCGTTTTTCATTGATGATTACATAATCTCCCTCTCAGCCTAATCATACACAAATCTATTCGTACAAAAGAGAATGTGTTAAGTGATGAATAAATCTCCAACGTGTGAGATTTATTTATACTGAAGAAACAATAGATAAACGACCGGGATCGAAATATCTAGGGGGTTTGGATCTGCATAAAAGGGTTTGTTTTCTCTCGTTTGATTCGACGACAATTGGTCTTCTTCTCCGATAAAACTCTGCAAAAAAGAAGCACCGTTAGCCTCGTCAAGGGTAGAAAGGCGTTCTCTCCTTGACCCGACTCCGGTGTGAGAATAAGTATGGGTTATGAAGAAGAAGATGTATTGAAGAAGTGTGTGTAACTTGAAATTCATACCTGAGCTATTCTCATATTTATAACCGAGAGTGCTTGGGCGGGAAAACCTGTTAGTGAAAAGTTGACGAAAGATGCTAACCCCGTGAGCGGTTAGATTTCCTTCCGTTAAGTTTCTTGATCTGACGTGAATGCACACGGATCGCTGTTTAGATCTATGGCTGGGGGTATGCCACGTGGAAAGTGATCAAGTAGAGATTACTCTCTAATTACATGCTTTCGTTGTGATTTCAGGGATGCCTGAGGTGGTGGCACGTGTCCATACGGTTATAACCGTCTTAGTGGTGCACGATTTGGGTTTTCTAGAAGATTACTGCTGTAATCTGGTGTGACTCTTTTATCGTGTGGAGTCAGCTGAATATCCAAGTCTGGATATCAGGCGGAAGTGCCTAATTTAGGATTTTCATCCTTTGTTTTATGGAGAGAAACGCAAAGCTTTATGATGCGCAAGTGTTACTTGCTTATCTGCCTTTTCAGGCCTTCTTTGTAAAACCAATGCGCGGCCGCGCAAGGTAAAAAAGGTTAGAGGACGAGGTTGTGGTATGGTTCTAAGTACCTATTACAAGGTTTTTTGGACCTTACCCCTTCAAGTCCCCCCCAGTCTAGTGTTGCTCTTATGCAAGTAAGTGGAACACTGGACTTATGAGAGGGAAATGCTTTTTGGCGCGAAAAATAGAGAGTCTTTTATGAGAAGATTGAGTTTTGCTTAAAAAACTTTTTCAGGGAAAAATGTGACTTTTTTTTCCCTTGTAATCATGACCTGACATGTGGTGACGTCAGTTTCTAATAAACAATTGGTATTTTGTGACATTTTTCTTTCTTACATTGGGATACGTAGTGGCGCTTGTCAGGCCTCATTTATGAGGATATGATACTTGTTTCTGTAGCGCCGTTTGGAAAAGACATCTGACAGGTGATCATGCCTCTCCCCTTTCCCAGAGTTAACTTGCTTATATATACATTTGATAGGCTCTGGAGCCTTTTAATTTGACGAAAAGAAGATGAAGCGTTCCTACTATACTCGTCGTCTATTAGATATTTTTAGAGTTTATGAGGCTGCTGAGGGCCTCGTGCTTCTCTCTAGTTCACCGCCCTTAGTGACTATCGGAGCAAAAGATCCGTTCAATCCTATTTCTCCGGCGGTTGCTGGTTCTGATTGTGAAGCTTCCCAGCGGAAGGGTGATGTTGACGATGGTGTCGTTGTGCTATCTGCTGATGATTTGATGGCCCGTCTTCCGATGATTCCGAAAAGAGGATGCCAGTTGGTGTATCAGCGTCGGAAACTGTGTTGGTTGCTGGTGGAGACCCTGTCATTGAGTAGGTTAGGTTTGGGAAACTGTGTATTCCCTTTTTGATGTTTATGTTGGTCTTGCTACCGAAAACTTTTTTTGAAGATCACTGTCGTGATCGTTGTGAATGGTTGTTTATACCACTTTTTGATGATATGTATGTTTTTGATGCACTGTTGTGCATGTAAGTTTGTGTTTTCATTACAATATGTTGCATATGTTTAATTGCTTTTAGTAGGTAGGGCGAATGAGAAATGGTATTGTGCTCATGTGTGAACCTTTGTCTAAAAGGCGTCTTGCTTAGACTGTTCATGAGGTGTACAATGTCTACCATATCGTTTTCGCGTAAACCAAAAGAATTATATGCAATTTGAAATAAACAGAAATATGAGTAAAGATGATGTTTGTATTGATAAGAGCGCAAGGCTCGTAATACGAAGGATAATAAAGAAATACATTGTATGCTTTTCCTTTTTTTTCGGACTGGTTTGGCTTACATGTAACACTTGCGCAGCTGCTGCGCGTTCCAGGTGCGGGGAACTAGTGTCCCATCAAGTCTTTTTAGGGTGTACGCCCCTTTTCCTAGAACCTCATTGATGATGTATGGTCCTTCCCATTTTGGAGCTAATTTGCCTGGTTTTTCGTGTTAGAAACCTCATTGTCGCGTAAGACAAAGTTACCAGGAACAAATGTGCATACGCGGACGCGCGCGTTGTAATATTTTTCAAGTTTGGATTTGTACCTGGCCTCTGTGATGGAGGCATTCTCGCGCCTTTCTTCGAGAAGGTCTAAATCCAGTCTCCGTTCTTGTTCATTGTTTTGTCGTTCCATGGCTAGCATGCGCGGTGATGGAAGACCGATTTCGGCTGGGATTACCGCTTCGGACCCATATACCAGGCTGAATGGAGTTTCTCCCGTGCTGGTTTTTGGCATGGTGCGGTGTGCCCATAAGATGCTGGGGAGTTCATCAACCCATCCTCTGCGCGCTGTCCCGAGTCGCGCTTTGATGCCATCGACGATCTGTTTGTTTATACTTTCTACCTGGCCGTTTGCTTGTGGATGCGCTACGGAGGCAAAGTTGTGCTCGATCTTCATTTCTTTGAACCATTTTTGAAGATCATCTGAGGCGAAGTTAGTGCCATTGTCGGAAATGATGCGTAATGGTAATCCGAATCTGCAAATATTATGTTCCCATATAAATTTGCTAATTACCATTGCTGTTGTTGAGGCTAGTGCCTTGGCTTCAACCCATTTTGTGAAATAGTCGACTGCTACAATGATGAATTTTACTGCGCCTGGCGCATCAGGGAATGGACCAACAAGATCGATGCCCCATTGCTGAAAGGGCCAGGCGGAGGTGACCGGTATGAGCGGGTTCTTTGGTCGGAGTGTTTTTGGCGCGTGGCGTTGACAGGCTGCGCATCTCCGTAATAATTCTACTGCGTCCACGTGCATTCCCGGCAAGTGGTATCCCGCGTTCATTATTTTCGCCACGACCATGCGCGGCCCTGCGTGTATTCCGCATAAGCCCTCGTGGATTTCTCTGACCAGATATTGCGCATCTGTTTTGTCAACACAGCACAGTAATGGTCCCATAAATGACTTCCGGTATAGGACGCCATCCGCCATTTCATAGTTTATTGCCTTGTGTTGGATTTTTCGAGCTTCTGCCTTTCCTTCCGGGAGTTTTCCGTGTTGTAGGTATAAGATGATCGGAGACATCCAGGATGGATTCCCGACTTCTATAACGTTTACTTGCTTGAGGTGAACAGACGGATTAGACAATACTTCGATGCGTACTTCTTTTGCTAAGTGCTTGAAGCTGGTAGCAGCCAATTTGCTTAGCGCATATGCGTGCTTGTTTTCGCTTCTGTTTATATGGTTAACCTTGAACGTCTGGAATTGGCTAATTAACATCCGCGCTTGTTCAAGGTATAATGCCATGGCTTCTCCCTTTGCATCATAGTGGCCATTAACTTGCTCGGCCACTAGTTTTGAATCGACGTTGGCTTCAAGGTTTCTTGCCCCCATTTTAAGCGCTAAGCGGAGACCTGCCAAGAATGCTTCATATTCGGCTTCGTTGTTTGTGCTTCGGAAATCCAAGCGTATGGCATATGTAAGTTCGTGATCATCAGGACTGACTAATCGAAGACCTGCGCCGGCTCCGTCGTCATTGGAAGCTCCATCTGTGTGCAGAGTCCAGACTCTATCATTGAAAACAGGAATAGGGTTCTGGATTGCCTCGCACTCTTGCACTTTGTCGATGGAGACATCTGTGGCAAAGTCCGCTAGAACTTGCCCTTTAATTGCTGGTCTTGGTCTATACAGGATATTGTATCCTCCTAGCTCAATAGCCCACTTAGCCAATCTTCCCGCCACGTCGGGTTTGGATAGGATTTGGCCTACATGATAATTGGTGAGAACTGCCATGACATGGCCCGAAAAGTACCGACGTAGGCGTCGTGATGCATGTACCAGTGCTAGGACCAACTTTTCTATCATTGAGTAACGAGTTTCCGGACCGGTGAGCATCTTGCTTATATAGTAAATTGGAGTTTGAACGTTTTCTCGCTCCACCATTAATACTGCACCAACTGCTACTTCCACAGCAGACAAATATAAGATCAGTGGTTCCTTTTCTCGTGGTACTGTTAGCGTTGGCAACTGAATTAGGCATTCCTTCATTTGTTTGAAGGCTGCTTCTGCTTCGGGTGTCCACTGGAAGTGGGTTTTCTTGGCACAGTTCCGTAGTGTACTGATGAATGGATAGGATTTTGCTGCATGATTGGCTAAGAATCTGTTCAAGGCCGCTAAGCGTCCGGCGAGTCTTTGCATTTCTTTTATTGTTGCAGGTGATGGCATTAGCTGGATGGCCTGCACCTTTTCTGGATTTAGTTTAAACCCATCTCGTGTTACTATGAAACCCAGAAACTTCCCTTCTTCCATCCCTAAGGAACATTTTGTTGGGTTGAGCTTTAAGTTTACGCTGCGCAATGAGTCGAATGTGCGCTGAATGTTTGCCAACATTGTTTCTTCCTCATGACTCATGATGACAAGGTCGTCCATGTATACCTCGACTGTTTTACCAATGTCTCCTCTGAAGACTGTGTCCATTAGTCGTTGGTATGTTGCGCCTGTGTTGCGCAGGCCGAAGGGCATTTTGGTGTAGCAGAAGATGCCCTTATCTGTACGGAATGCAGTTTTGTCTTCGTCTTCTTCTTTCATCTGGACCTGATGATAACCTTTGTAACAGTCAAGAAAACACTTCCATCGAAATGATGCTAGAGAGTCGACTTTTTTGTCTATCTCCGGAAGCGCATAGCAATCTTTGGGGCATGCTTTATTCAGGTCTTTGAAGTCGACGCACATCCTCCATCCGCCACTGTGTTTCTGTACCATTACTGGATTGGCAACCCATGTATGGTATTTAACTTCGCGCAAGATTCCCGCATTAAGTAGCTCTGTTACTTGCTCGTCCATGGCTTTCGCTTTTTCTTCACTAAAGCTGCGCCTCCCCTGAGCAACAGGTTCTGCTGAGGGTCGGATGTTCAGACAATGTTGTGCTATGTCGCGCGGGAACCCAGTCATGTCTGCTGGGCACCAAGCGAATATGTCTTTATTGTTAGACAGTAATTCTTTTAATTGTATTCGAGTTGCCGGTGAAATGGCGTGTCCTAGCAGGATGGTCTGCTCTGGATATTCGTTGTTCAGAATGCATTTCTCTGGTTCGTTTGATGTTGAGGGTTTGGCCACCTTCATTGGTGGCTCGTCGTCTACGTACATGACCTCTTTGCTTGAGTATAGAATTGCGACTCCGGTTTCTGTTAGGAATCCACATGCAGCATGTGGGATGGAAGTGATCATGCTGAATTCCCTTTGCAACCTTCTTCCGAGCAAAACATCATGGCGTGATGTTGCTGGCATGACCATAAAGTTTACCGTGACTGTGCGTGAATGTTCCCCATCAGATAGGGTCACGGGAAATGCTATTTTCCCTAACGGGGATACAGCTTCATTACAAAATCCGGTGAGTGGGAAATCAACCGGTTCTAGACGTGCTTTGTCTTCTGGATCAAGCTGTTTGAAACATTGCTCGTATATGATATCCATCGAGCTGCCCGAATCTATAAACATATAGTCCGTTCGGTAATGACCGAAGATGCCAGTAATAATTACTGGTTGCTCTTCCTGAGGGCCTCCAGGGACAACAGGAAACACAACCTGTTGTTCCCTCCAATGTTGATCATGGTTTCGTTTGTTTGGCCTTCGTGATGGACCTCCTTGAACCATGTTTATTTGTTTAGTTTTCTGATGGTTGGTACCTCTTGATTGTCGAAGTATCTCAACATAACTGTCAGATTGGATGTCCCACTGACAAGGCGTCTGTGGGTCCAATACTGCAGTATTGAGTTCACCCTTGCTTCCTTTTAGAGCGTCATATCTGATGTTTGGGGACTCAGATCTGTAAATTTGTGTGAAAATTTGGTTTAAAGCAGTCTGGCATCTATCGAACCAGTATTCTGGAGCTCTCTCTGTGAGCTGATCTGAGGAGTTCTTTCTGTCTGGATGTCTGTTACGTTTGTTGATTCCCATGATTTCGTCGATCTGGGTATTCTGGATTGTAGAACCCTTGAATCCAGATCGAGGACCTGATGGGTGAGATGATGAATTCTCTGCCATGTGAAAACAGAGGATGAAAAGAATTGAATCGAAACGAGATAAACACTGATGAGACAGAGGAATCGGTGGGCGCCAATGAAGAAACACTAGATAAACGACCGGGATCGAAATATCTAGGGGGTTTGGATCTGTATAAAAGGGTTTGTTTTCTCTCGTTTGATTCAACGACAATTGGTCTTCTTCTCCGATAAAACTCTGCAAAAAAAGAAGCACCGTTAGCCTCGTCAAGGGGAGAAAGGGGTTCTCTCCTTGACCCGACTCCGGTGTGAGAATAAGTATGGGTTATGAAAAAGAAGATGTATTGAAGAAGTATGTGTAACTTGAAATTCATACCTGAGCTATTCTCATATTTATAACCGAGAGTGCTTGGGCGGGAAAACCTGTTAGTGAAAAGTTGACGGAAGATGCTAACCCCGTGAGCGGTTACATTTCCTTCCGTTAAGTTTCTTGATCCGACGTGAATGCACACGGATCGCTGTTTAGATCTATGGCTGGGGGTATGCCACGTGGAAAGTGATCAAGTAGAGATTACTCTCTAATTACATGCTTTCGTTGTGATTTCAGGGATGCCTGAGGTGGTGACACGTGTCCAGACGGTTATAACCGTCTTAGTGGTGCACGATTTGGGTTTTCTAGAAGATTACTGCTGTAATCTAGTGTGACTCTTTTATCGTGTGGAGTCAGCTGAATATCCAAGTCTGGATATCAGGCAGAAGTGTCTAATTTAGGATTTTCATCCTTTGTTTTACGGAGAGAAACGCAAAGCTTTATGATGCGCAAGTGTTACTTGCTTATCTGCCTTTTCAGGCCTTCTTTGTAAAAACCAATGCGCGGCCGCGCAAGGTAAAAAAGGTAAGAAGACGAGGTTGTGGTATGGTTCTAAGTACCTATTACAAGGTTTTTGGGACCTTACCCCTTCATATACTAAGTACAAAAGGTCTGCTTGCAATCAGCTAACGTCACCCTGATAGTGACATCTAACATTCCTAATAGAAAAGATTACACAGATGTTAGCAAACATCTGCGGAGATCTAACATATGATCTAAGACACTAAAACTCTATTACAAGCAAAAAAACTGTTAGATTGATGAAACCGCTGATCTTCAAACCGCTATTACTTTATATCAAACATCTGTATGGCCTAAACAAATGTTTGGTCTTTTAATTTGAACAGATCTTTGCTTCAACAGGCTTTGGCCATTTGATCAATGCTTGGTTCTTCTTCAACAATGGTTCCAAGGCTTGAACAGATGTTAGCAAGTCTTCAACAGATGTTCTGATTAGTGTTCAAGATTCACTATCTTTTGGAGAAGAATGCTTCATCTACTGTTTATTTCTTGATCAAAATGTCATGTTTTGACTTTTGAATATCATTTGTTCTTTTGTAGGTCCAACACGGTGAGTTTCTTGTATTAGGCTACCGCACTCCCCAAATTGGGGAGCCCCATTGCCCCCATCCGGCCAGACTATGGTGTCTTAACCTGGCTTACGCTGGCTTCAGAGTTTGACTTTGGCGTTCTCCCGGAAAACCATACCGCCAGCTGCCATTTTACTGTCGTTGTGCCACCACATGAGCAGAACTCTCTGGCATAAAACATGATGGGACGAAAACCCAGTGGGCTCAAGATAGAGCATGGTACCTCTACAAGGAGGCTAGACTCTATCTATCATTGCCTAATCTATCAAAGTGACACAAGTGAAGATGAAACTTAAGTCTCCGTTGAAAAATCCAAGTCTTCTTACCATTAGACCACAAATGCTGATCTTATTCTTTAATTATATATACTACCATATAATCATTAGATGCAACACATTAATAAACTATTCAAGATGAACCATCATACAAATAATTGAATAGTGCTTTAAGATGAAAGTTTTGTATTTGCTTTTAGAAATATAAAATCTATACTAATAATTGTGTTTTTATTTTAAAAAACTATATTTCAATTTATGTGGTTTAAGATGAAAGTTTTGTATTTGCTTTTAGAAATATTAAATCAATACAATAATTGTGTTTTTATTTTAAAAAACTATATTTCAATAAAATAATATGTAAAGAATATAAATTATATGGGTAGCATATCTTATTTTTAAATGCTATTTTAGTAAATAAATAAAGAAAGGAAATAAGCTAGAAAGTTTCGAACCACAATTATAATTTAAATATTTTGAATTATATAGACCATAAGCCTATTTGCATCATAATTGACTATTAGAATTTTATTTTATTTTACTATATCTAAATAATAAAACATCTCTTGAAAACAGATGTCAAGAGCGAATTATTGGATGGTAAATTAGAAGAGCATGTATATGTGGAATATTTTGAAGGTTTTATACTTAGGCTATGCGGTATGGGGGACGTCCCCATACCGTCGAGGTCCGGCGCCGGCAACTACACCATCCCGCCCCCCACGTCCCCGTCTTCTCCGGCAAGCACTAGACGTTTGCGACGGGCACTAAATGCCAAAAAAATGTGGGCCACATCCTGATTTCGACCGGTAATAAAAAAAAAATTTAATTTATCTTTTTCTAGGGCCATCCTCCATACCATCTATTTTTGTGGGATGGACGATGTGGTGCCTACGCGGCGGATCATCCTCCCTTAAAGGACCATCACCATACCCTCTATCCTTATAAATTATATGAAAACAAAGTTGGTATAGATGTTAACTCCTTAGAGCATTCACATCCAAGGCATCATATTGTGAGTGGGGTTTTTAAAATGTAAAAAGTATAAAAAGTGGTTGTGAGTGGAGGAGAGAGAAAATATTACTGTTCATCTGTATATTTGGGGGACACTGTTCACCCACTATAATTTTTAATATATATTGAAAGTGGTTGTGAGTGAAGGAGAGAGAAAAATGTAATATATATTGAAAAGGAGAGAGAAAAAGTATTTGTTTTTAGTGAAAATATATTGATATAGGAGTTGTTTTTTAGTGGAATGTATGTATATTTTTAGTGGATTGGATGTGAATGCTCTTATACGGCCCTTAAAAAGATACCACAATTGTATTAAATATAAGCTATCTTATCTAATGATTTTTTAATGGCGTCTTATATAACCAAACTCACACGGTTAGCAAAAACTAAGACGGAGAGAAAAAACCAAACGTTATAAGATTAACATAGGATTTTTCATCCACTCGACCCATACAATCTTACTTTTGTTTGAGCGACTAGAAAACCACAAATAAGACTTTAAAGTTAATGAATTAGAAAAAAGAAGTATATTATCATCTTGTTAGTTATAGACGGGTTATCATTTTCTTATATATAAATGATTTGCTTCTCTTTTGGATTGACTCAGAACATGTGCAAAACTGCAAATTATAAATTATCATAAAATTTTGATATTAAAGATTTTGAGAGAAGTTGATGTCATCATAGACATAAAATATTAAAAGTAAAAGGAAATTTGTTTTATTCCAAACTCACCACATTGGGAAGATATAGACATGTTCAAATAAAATTTGACACACTTACATGTAAAGCAATCCTTTTGAAGTAGGTTATACATTAAATTATGATATAGATTAATTTTGAGCCAAAATGAGTACCCGAAAGTTATTGGTGTCTGATTTGTTTCATGTCACTATGATAGTTTAAAGATTAAGCACACATACTAGCGAACATGAAATGGACATTGCTATGTTGTAAATTAAGTATGTTAGTACTTGAAGAAATTATGGATTTGAATACCCTCGGTTTCTATTATCTTATAATATTCATTGGCGCAAGTTGGATAACTAACAAGAAGACTATGCATGCGCATCTACATGTGGTGCGATAATCAAAACTTGGTGAGTTGGTGGGGTTGTAGTGTTATGGGGATTAAAAAATTAGAGTTATCTGCATACAAAGGGGTTGAATTTGTAGCCTAGCTTCTTGTTAAAAAAGTGAGGAATGACTCTTGGATTTGTTGACAAACATACCATAATGACCAATAAAGCTCATGCAAGAACAAGTCAATCAATTTATCAATAATATTGTGGTGAACACTGGCAGCTTCACAATCATATAAGAACTTAACATTTTTTCGCAAAAAGAAAACCAAAATAGCTAATTGACAGCAGTTTAAAAGAGATGATACTTATGGTAACATATAAATAATCACCTCGTAGGAGTTATAACTCGTGATCCACATAGTTACAACAAAGCACAACAAAACACGTAAGACAATTTAATTTTATGCTTGCAAAGTTATACATAAAGCTTCAGAAACGCAACAAAAATACCTAAGGTAAAAAAGAACAAACAAAAGCAAGATTTTGGCACTTTTTAAGGTTTATGAAAAGATCAAATACAAGGGAAAATAAAACAATAGGCACGTCATGAAGCGGGCATCATATCCATGAGAATTATGGTTAGGGCATTATGTCTCTTTGATTGTGCAATAAAATCTAAATGGTTATTTGTTTGGGAAAACAATACTAAAGCAAATGAAATTGATTTTATGCCAACATTAAGGTTTCATGATGTTTCTTTGTATCACACACGTGATAGATATTATACCAACACATCCTAGTCTCCCAAAGGCATTTGTCAACTTCTAAAACTAATTATTGGTAACTTTTTATTGTTGAAGAATGATTCAAACTGTTTGACCATGCACGTGCATGGGAAGCTGGCTTCTAGTTGTTAAGGGTTTTCCTGGTTTTCAGCAAGTATCTTTTGAATAAGTTAACGTTTGAAGTTGTTAGTACGGTCCTAGTTTTCTGATTAGCCGTTTGTTTCTTTTCTATAAATAGCTTAGACTAGTTTCATTTATGTATGCACTTTACAATTCAATTAATAAGAGAAGCCAAGCATTTTGAGTATTATTATTTGTGAGTTCTGTGAGTTTGCATCTGATCCAACAGTGATATCAGAGCACCAGGATTATTATTTGTTGATTACACCAGGATGTGTTGGGTGTATTTTATAAAAGAAAAGTCTGAAGTGTTTAGTAAGTTCAAAGTTTTTGAGTGTGTGAGGTCATCTTCTCAACCATTAATGGCTGAACAAGTGAATACCTTGTCCATGGCTCCTAGCCCAATCCCTATTTTCAAGGGAGAAGGCTATGAGTTCTGGAGTATTAGGATAAAAACTATTCTGAGATCTCGTGATCTGTGGGAATTGGTTGAGACTGGGGTAAATGAGGCAGATCCTGATCAAGCAAGACTAAGGTCCAATAGGAAGAAGGATGCTCATGCTATGGCAGTCATTCAGCAAGCAGTCCATGACCAGTTATTTTCTAGGATCTCTGCAGCCTCTTCGGCAAAGGAGACTTGGGAGATTCTAAAGTTGGAGTTTCAAGGAGACTCTCAAGTGAAAGCAGTCAAGTTGCAGGGGCTTAGAAGGGATTTTGAGAATCTCTGTATGAAAGAAACTGAGTCAATTGGTGACTATTTCTCTAGAGTAATGGGGATTGTTAGTCAACAAAGATCATATGGTGAGATCATTGCTGACAAAACTGTGGTAGAAAAGATCCTCAGGAGTTTGACTCCAAAATTTGATTATGTGGTGCCTTCCATCGAAGTTTCCAATGATCTGTCCACTCTCACACCTGTGAGGTTGATGGGATCATTGCAATCACAGGAGGAGAGAATCAACAGCAGGAGTCAAGATAAAGTGGAGAGAACAGATGAACATGCCCTGCAAGTTTTTCAAGACATGAACAGAAGCCCTCAGAATTATGGTAGAGGAAGAGGTAGAGGGTCTACAAGAGGAAGAGGTAGAGGGAGGACATTTGACAGAAGAGGTCCTCAATGTTACAATTGTCATAGATTTGGCCATGTGAAAAGGGACTGCTGGTACAGTGAAGATGGACATGCAAATGTAGCAGAAAATGAGGTTCAGGAAGATGGGAATACTGGAGAGGAACAACACTTGTTCATGACTTATGTTCCTACTGATGAATATGCTCTAATGGCTGATGATCATTCCCATGGTAATAACTCCCACTCAAACTGTCTGTGGTTCCTGGATTCTGGATGTTCTAACCATATGACAGGTAACAAGTTCAGTTTTGTTGATTTAGATGAGACTTTTAAACTGAATGTCAAATTGGGTGATAAGAAAAACTTGGCTGTGGAAGGAAAAGGGACTGTTAAAATAGAGATAAAAAATGGAGGGTACAGGTTATTAAATGATGTGTATTATGCACCTCATTTAGAATATAACTTGTTAAGTGTTGGGCAGTTAATGAGGAAGGGTTATTCATTGTTATTTGATGATGGCAAGTGCGTTATCAAAAACAAGTCAACAGGTGCCACCTTGATGACTATTATGGTAGCAAAGAACAATATGTTCTTAATGGATGCTGCTCATGCAGAATCCTCAACAAATTCTGCTCCTGCTCAGATTTGTGATGAAGAATCATGATTGTGGCATTTGAGGTATGGCCATTATCATCTAAGTGCTTTAAAAACTTTGTATGATAAAAGAATGGTTCTTGGCTTACCAAAGTTGAAAGCATTTGAGGGATGTTCTGGCTGCATGTTTGGAAAACAAGCCAAAGCACCCTTCAATTCAAACTTGTGGAAAGCTAAGAAAAGGCTTGAACTTGTGTATGCTGATGTGTGTGGACCTATGCAAGTTCCAAGCATGGGTGGAAGCTATTATTATTTATTATTTGTTGATGATTACACCAGGATGTGTTGGGTGTATTTTATAAAAGAAAAGTCTGAAGTGTTTAGTAAGTTCAAAGTTTTTAAAGCCTTGGTAGAAAAGGATGCTGAGTGTCAAATAAAGACCTTAAAGACAGATAGAGGTGGTGAGTTTTGCTCCAATGAGTTCAACAGTTTTTGTGAATCAAATGGTATCGTTCATGAACTCACTCCTCCCTACACACCACAGCACAATGGTGTAGTAGAGAGGAAGAATAGGACAGTCATGGGGCTGGCAAGAAGCATGATTAAAGAAAAGCAAATGCCAAATTATTTTTGGGCTGAAGGGGTAGCAACAGCAGTATACTTGATCAATCTTGTAGGCACCAAATCCCTTAAAAACAAAACTCCTCATGAAGCTTGGTACAATGAAAGGCCCAAAGTTGATCATCTGAGGGTATTTGGGAGTCTTGCTTATGCTACTACACCTAGTCAAGGTCGTAGGAAGCTTGATGACAGGTCAGAAGCTGCTGTGTTTATTGGCAATGTTGGTCAAACGGATGGATACAGGCTGTATAATCCAAGGAGTAAAAAGGTTTATACCAGGAGAGATGTCAAGGTGCATGAAAACACAAAATGGGACTGGGGTGAAAAGATGGACAAGAAAAGTTATACTACTGCATTTATTGACCCATTCCCTGAAATGGAATATGTTGGAAATGCTGCTGAAGATGATGGAGGGTCTGCACCATCCTCACCTTTTACTGATAATAACAATGACAGTTCAAGCAATGAAACTGTGGGGACCAGTGGTGAAGGACCTTCAAGCCAAAGTTCATCACCATCTCCAAGACTAAAGTCTCTCAGTGATGTGTACCAATCTGCTAGGGAGGTACAAGTTGACTATGATACTAATACTTTAATTCATGATCTCTCTACTTGTCAGTTTGCTCTCAATATTAGTGATCCTATGAATTATCAAGAAGCTGTCAAAAGGTCTGAATGGAAAGCTGCCATGGTGGAAGAAATTCAAGCTATCGAAAAGAATAATACATGGGAGTTGGTAAGGCTGCCAGCGGGGAAGAACTTAGTTGGTTTAAAATGGATTTTCAAGACAAAAGTTGGGCAGAAGGGGGAGATTCTAAGATACAAAGCCAGGCTGGTTGTGAAAGGTTATTCTCAACAACAAGGGGTTGATTATCAAGAGACTTTTGCACCAGTAGCTAGATTTGAAACAATTAGAGTTGTGATTTCAGTTGCAGCTCAATTGGGTTGGGAACTACATCAGTTGGATGTAAAGTCTGCTTTTTTGAATGGTGATTTGACAGAAGAGATTTATGTACAACAACCTGAAGGTTTTGAGGTGAAAGGTTCTGAAGACAAGGTTTACAAATTGAGGAAAGCCTTGTATGGGCTCAAACAGGCTCCTAGAGCCTGGTATGCTAAGATTGACAGCCATTTTCTGAAGCATGGGTATAAAAGAAGTTATAATGAGCCAACTTTGTATGTTAAAAGGGAAGAATCAAATCATATTATCTATGTACGTATATATGTAGATGATATAATTTGCACTTCTTCTTCTTCTAAGCTCATTACTGAATTCAAAGAAAAGATGAAAAGTGAGTTTGAGATGTCTGATATGGGGTTACTGAAATATTTTTTGGGTCTTGAAATTACTCAAACTAGCACTGGAATATTCCTCTCACAAGAGAAATATGCCAAGTCCTTGCTTGCAAAGTTTGGTATGATTGGTTGCAAGACTGAGAAGGTTCCAATGCAAATGAATGAGAAGTTTAGAAATGATGATCAAGCAGAAAAAGCAAATGCAGTGGCATATAGAAGCTTGGTAGGTGGGTTAATTTATTTGACCCATTCAAGGCCTGATTTGGCCTATTCAGTTGGTATTGTGTCTAGATTCATGCAACTTCCTTCCAAAGTGCATTGGGGTGCAGCAAGGAGAATCCTTAGATATGTTGCTGGGACATTGAAGTTTGGTATATGGTACAAAAGAGGGACAAAAGTGAAGCTGGTGGGATTTTCTGATAGTGATTGGGCGAGTAGCATTGATGACAGGAAAAGCATCTCAGCTCATGTTTTTGGTCTTGGAAGTGGTTCAGTGACATGGAGTTCTAAGAAGCAAACTACTGTGGCTTTATCCAGCACAGAAGCAGAATATATATCTGCTACATCAGCTACTTGTCAAGCCATTTGGCTGAGAAGAATCTTGGAAGAATTGGAGTTACCACAAGGCAATGCTACTGTACTATTTTGTGACAATCAATCAGCCATCAAGTTGAGTAGAAATCCTATTCTGAACATTAACTCTAATCACATTGAGTTGAAACATCATTTTGTTCGAGAAATGGTTGCAAATGGGGAAGTTGCTTTGGAGTTTTGCACTACAGATGAGCAGCTGGCAGACATACTGACAAAGGCTTTGACATGTGAGAAGTTTATGTGGCTGAGGAATGAACTTGGTGTTAAGGAGTTTGAATCAAGGGGGAGTGTTGAAGAATGATTCAAACCGTTTGACCATGCACGTGCATGGGAAGCTGGCTTCTAGTTGATAAGGGTTTTCCTGGTTTTCAGCAAGTATCTTTTGAATAAGTTAACGTTTGAAGTTGTTAGTAGGGTCCTAGTTTTCTGATTAGCCGTTTGTTTCTTTTCTATAAATAGCTTAGACTAGTTTCATTTATGTATGCACTTTACAATTCAATTAATAAGAGAAGCCAAGCATTTTGAGTATTATTATTTGTGAGTTCTGTGAGTTTGCATCTGATCCAACATTTATGAGGATTTGCAGGATCACATATTTTAATTTTAATTTTATCTGTTATTCATTTTATGACTAGAATTTGGTAACGTTTTAACAAGTGAAATCAAAGAACAAAATTAACATGCAAGAACACGATCAGTTGCTCAAACATACGGACGACTCTTCCCTTTAATTTAACTTTGATACGCAAATCATAAAGAAAAAGATTCCGATAAAAAGACTTATAAAATAAAAATTTAGATGAGTATTTATATAACATCCTATACAAGTAACTATTCGAACACAAATGCTAACAATTAGAAATTGAGACCATAAAGATAAATAATAAACTTCTTCTGTTTTGTTATGAATTGGATTTGAAAACTTAATTCACATGTTATTGCATCCAGGCGTCAACTCAAGCCTAACCGCATCCTCGATCTAAGACATCACACCTCCAGTGATGGCTCATGGTTTGCCATACCCACCAACCTGCAGCTTGTGTGGGTCTTACCCCCTTTATCCGCGTTCACGTGTCCAAGCCTTCGTGAAACGAACATTTCTAGCGGCATCTCAAATCTTTAGCTTGTGCCCAAGCCACGATCCTCCCTTTCTTCACCTACCTTCCCAGTCGCGGCTCTTGTTTTCAATTTAGCCCGCAGAAGGCCAATTATGAGGATTCAAGTGCCCTGGTTGAGCCCGAAAAAAAGCCCCTTAGACCCTAACGAATTAACTTTTATAGACCCAAATTTTTATGCGGCCATTAACGTTATAGGAATAAACATAACAAAATCGTAGTATTAGAATGATATACCGTAATAGCTAACTAATGATTCGTGAAGCTCTTCTAGTATTCTTGATAGCCAATTGATTGACCACTTCTTTTTAATTTATACTCTCCAAGATTTCATTCTCAGTAGCTATCATCACCAATCATTTAAGTCTTTCTGAAAATCAAATCCAACTTCAAAACCATTAACAATTACTCAATTTTACAAATTAACAATTATTCAATTAAGGCTCAACAAAAGACATAATTACCCTTAGTCAATCAAATCTAAATTCTGAAATTCAAAACCATTAACAATTGCTCAATTAACAATTACTAAAGTAGGGCTCAACAAAACACCCAATTTGGGGCTCAACAAAACATGAAATTCTAACAATTTACAATTATTCAATTAGGGCTAAATTGTAGGAAGCGGAACAAAAAAACATGTCGTGACTGGTGGGTGGTGGTAACTACTGGTGGACCGGTGCTGGTCGACGGTTGTGTGGGGCTGTGGGCCGACGACGATGGTCGCTCTCGTACTCCCTGATTTAGACCGCTTTTCTTTTTAAATGTCGTTATTACTTATTTCCTCTATATAATTTACCAACTTTCTTTCCTCACACATATTTACTATTCAATTTCTTTTGTTTTGATTGGTTCAAACTCTTATATGTTTCTCACACTCTCCGGTCTGTATTTCACACACATTTACTCAATGCTAAATTTATTATTTGTTATATTATATAAATATATAAATTTAGTACATTCTTAAAGTTAACTTATTTTTTTATATAAAATACAATTTATTCTTTTATTTTTGTGTCTATCTATTTATTAAATTATGTGATTATATTCGGTTCTTAAAGCCGGTTGTCTGGTCTGACCGATTTGATGATCCAGATTTACACACATTATTTTGTGGGTTGTGTTCCTATTTTTTGGGTTTTCTCTTTCGTAGTTTAAATTTGGTGAGTTGACAACCCGTACCGTTTGTGCGTGATTCAATGTTTTTTATATTTATTTTGTTTTAGTTTAATGGTCCCGTCGCAACACACGGGTTTTAAAAACTTGTTAAGTTAATGAGTCATTATTTGATATTTCACATGTGGATTAGGCTTTATGGATCAATATTGGCACTAAGTTTTTATAATTTAAAGTTTTAGGTATTTGGCCATAAGTTTTTAGGTTTTATATTTGGCTAGGTTTATTTTTAATTTTTAAGTATTGACCAAAACATTTTATATTGGGCTATGTTTATTTTTAATTTTCTAAGTATTGACCAACACGCGGGTTTTAACAATTTAATATATATATATATATATATATATATATATATATATATATAGGGATCGGTTCAAATGAAAACCATCCCCATTTGCGAGAACCACTCTCCAACAATCAGATAATGACACGTATGCACTATTATTTTAAAACCTAAAGGGTAATATAGTCATTTACTCAATCTATCAAATCATCTCTCTCTCTCAAAGTCTGATTCACAGACATATCATACACCCCCAAATTTTGAAATCCCCTAATTTCTCTCTCTTTCTCAAATTTGTTCAACACCATCTTCCCTCGTCTCTCTCTGTCTCATACCCAAATAAAGAAAGCAAAAGATGTTTAATCGGTGGTGAGGCATGGTGGGAGGTGGTTGGTCGGTGGCGGAAGATGGTAGTGGGAGGTGGTGGTCGGAAGACGGTGGTGGGAGGTGGTTGGTCGGAAGACGGGGGTGGTGGGTGACGGTGGGGGCGGAGGTAAATGGAGATCCACTCTCCTCTGACCCCCCTCCTACCTCAAAAAACCCACATCCACACACCCCACCTAATCCACCGAATGCCGATGATCTGAGACCCGACCCGTTTGTGCGGTGGTTGATGTCATGATGAGCTCCCTGTAAGATCCATTCTGTAAGATCTGAAAACCCTTTCTGTAAGATCTATTCTCTCTCTCTCTCTAACAGAACACAATTTGATGATGGTGTGGGGTGGTTATTGTGGTGGGTTAGGGGTGGCGATGTGTCGTAGGCGGTGACGGTGATGGATAAAATGCAATCACTGTTGATGTTGGGGGGTGGTGTCACACCCCAACCGATGACGGAATCATCGGGATGAGGCATGATGCGAATAAGTTGCTCGAGAGAATCAATAACAACTAATTGCGACAATATTTAGTAAGGATCAATTTCCCATACAATCAAACAAATATTTCAGCAAAAGTCACAACGGATTTCAGTAGTTTCTCAAGCAACAAAACAAAATGTAACAAAACTTGCAACTAAATTTAAGCGTGTTTCTAGAAATCCTAGACCATTTCCAGCAATAATCCATCAACCTGTCACATACGTTAAAATAAAGTCAATACAACAATGTAAAGGTGAGTACACAAGTTTGGAATAAGTATAGTAGTAAAGAGTTTACGCATAACCAGCATGTAACACGTAGAGAGGCGAATCAAGTAAGCTATCGAGAATGATACAAGCTAACCAACATGACTGCGAGTATGCGCGATACGTGTCCACCGAAGTCACCACGCACGTAAGTGTGAGAGAACCTTAACAACCCCTGAATAAACAGGTGCTGAGTCCAAACTATAGTACTATCATTGCTAAGGGTGGTAGGGCGAGTCATCAATGTGTAAACATAGCAAACAAGCATTCAGCGATTCACGTATAACATGCGAAAGCGGTTAGCGTTTATAAAGAGTTTAAGCGTTGTGTGCGATGTGTTTTAATAGAGAACGTATATAACACCCAAAAGTGCGTTAAAGGAAAAAGGGTCGAGTATACTCACAGTGCGTGCTTTACAGTTAAACACTGTCTGGAAAGGAGTGGAAGGAGCGCCGGATCAGCCTGCGTACGGGAACAGAAGTGCATAAGTCTTCCAAAGTGCTGAAACGGTCAAATTGGAGTGTCGAGTGGGAAACGGAACCTTCGTACGAAGGCGGCTCCTTCGTGCATGTAGCTTGTTTCCGTGTCCAAAATCGAGTGTTCTTCGCGCCTTGCTTCGGGAAATCGAGTGTTCATCCCTCCAGCCTTAAGCTACTGATTAAACTTAGAGCCGGAGAGGTCTTTTGAGCAGTTCAGTCACATGTGGGAACATGGGCTGGGTTGTACGAAGGGTGCCTTCGTACGAAGTCGTGGCTTCGTACAAGCCAGTCTTGCTCGTACAAGCGATTGTTTCAGCGTCTTCATGCATTTGGAACGGTGTTTCGCCTGAATCGGATGTAATTTCGAGTCCTTTTCATAACGGTTTCGACACAGCTTCGTCACACTATCCAGTGAACGAAACACATGTCGGTTTTGGTCCGTTAAATAGTTTTTCCTTGGATTTAACAATTGGTGAGTGCGAGATATTCAGATCTCTATCTTGGGGAGCCAAAGCTAAGCCCAATATACTCATTTAAGTGTAGATCCATAACAAAATCAGAAGTTTTGATGAAAAAGATGAAGGTTTTTGTAAAAAGAGAGAAGCTTAGATTAAATCGGAGATAAACTCGTGGAAAATCGTTGTGGAAAACGTTGTGTTTCGTGTAAAAATAGTGGATCTTACCTGGAAAATAGAGAGAAAGCGAGTTGAGAGTGTTCTTGAGAGAATGGCAGTAAGTTATTAAATGAGGAGTGGGCTTGGTATTTATAGAGAGCGCTGTCACACCCTAATCGATGGCGGAAACATCGGGATGAGACGAAAACGAGATTGCAAGAAACTTTATAACACTATATGAAAATATAAATTAAATTCCAATTTAATTTCAAGAATAAATGCCATACAAAGATTCCAAATTAAAGCCAACAATTGTTTCAAAACGAACATAACATCAAAATAGATAAATTAAGTCTAGGTGTGTATCTAAGTCCACCTAAATCTTGTTTCATCTTGTAACCTCATCTCATCAATCAACCTACAATATGTATTAAAATAGAGTTCAATGCAAAAGCAAAGGCGAGTATACAAGTTTTTGTTACATGGCATAATATAGCATAAAATAGTTTAAGTGCTCATATCCAACATGAATCATATTAAGCAAGTTTATTAGCATGCCGAAAACGGTGTACTTATATGTTCAAACCCAAGTTTCCAATGCATTAAAATAGCCTATCCCAAATAGAATAACAGGAGGTTAACATGTTTAACTTAACAATACCCCAAGTATCGTGGGCGGTGCATTAATCCTATAGCGCTATAATTGTTAAGGTAGGCTAGCAAAGTTAATGAAGCATATAATCGACACAAATAGTTTACATTAGCATACAAGTCTAAACAAGCATCATATAGTTTCAGGTTAAGCATGGATAGAGTTTAAAGTAGTTTCATGTGATGTGTAATTTAGTATAATATACATGTTGCTCCCAAAAGTGATAAAATGGAAAACGAGATCCATTATACTCACGGTTTTGCAAGCTTTCCTACTTGAAATCCCGGGATTGATGTTGGTGGATGGATTAGTTTGGACCACCTTATCCTTCTACACGAAGAAAACATAGGTGTGTGTGTTTGGGGAAATCGGAAGATTTAGATTCGAAATTTAAATAACATGAAAGTAAACATAAGAAAATAATCATCTAACACCTATGACACTTGTTCTTGACACTGTGAAACTATAAAAGAGTTTAAATTTTTTCATGGAACAAGGTTCCATTAGAATCATGACAAGTTGTTAAGGCCTAAGATGATACAATCTACTAGCTTGGTGAATGTCCATTAGTTCATCACCAAGAGTTCGATTATTTGGTTGTTACATAAGTATTACATAGTGTATATAATATCATATATGTCAAGTATGAGGTAGAAGATAAAAGTCTTCATTTAAGCACCTCTAAGTATCATAGAAATCATGCATGAGGTAGGAAGAACAAAGCTCCCATTTAAGTACCTCCATTGTTCACCACTACACTTGTTGTCATAAATAACAAGGAGTGTCATGAACTTACAAGTATCAATGAAATAATAACAACTAATCTATGGAAAAACCTCAAGTAATGAGTGGATTTCTATGAAGGATAGTCCAAGCTAGTCCAACTATCACACATTCATCAAGCTTTAAGCTTGAACACTACTTGTGGGTAAAACCCTAACTAAAACATAATGTTTGTGAGGTTTTAACCTCTGATTTAACATTTCTCAGCCTTGTTTTTAAGCCTAACTAACCATTTAATTTATTATGAGCATTAGGACATAGGTTTAAGATGACATAGACTCAAGTTCACTAAGATTAACAAAGTTTAAGTGAAAACAGAAACTGACAGTCCACTTTGGAGCCTTTTTGGTGACATTCCAGGGCTTGGTTTTCCATGGAAAACCTCTGAAAATGTTCCTAAGGTTGTTCCAAGCAAGTGGGAAAAAGAATGGATGAAAAATGTTAAGTATTGAGTGAGTTATGCTCACTTTTGTGAAGGTTGATGATTCTGCTCGAACTTCAGATTAGCAGCTGATTATGGACTGATTTGAGAGTGTTGTGGATGGTTTGCAAAGTGTGAAATGCTTGGAAGGCACTTGGGTTTTATAGGGAAGGATTAGGTTAGGTTGTAGTTGAGTAATTAACGCTATAAATGAGTTTAAAACTCAACTATACACTAAATTCCGCTAAAAAACGAAGCTGGTCAAAATTTTCTGCGCACTGAACTACTTGGCGAGCCGCGAGCCTACCCAGTTCAATATTTGTTGTTTTTTTGACAACTTTGTCCCTCCAACTTCTATGTTTTGATGTTTTTAGTTATTATTAGGATATTTTAGTTACAAGGATCATATATAAGGGTGTGTTATGTTATTGCATCATAAACTAAAGGGAAAACAAGTATATACATGTATAAGTGCCATAATTAAGTGTTGAAATTGTATAAATTGTGAATATAGAATACAAGTTTGCAAGTTTGAAAATTTTTGCACAAAGTATGAATGAAGTGTTGTATGAATGATGTTTTTGAACGTGTGAACATGTATGAAGTGTATATAACAAAAATGTAACGAAAACGCGAATTTCATTATGATTCACGTCTTGAATTTTACATCGTTTACAATGAAAGAATGATTACAAGAGTACAATGTTTCCAAAAATAGATTTACAAATGAGGGTTTCCAAATATAGAAAGTACGAAAAAGCAGGGCGTTACAGTCTCCCCTCCTTTAGGAAATTTCGTCCCGAAATTTAGGAAGAAGTAACGAAATGATGCGGATACTTGGTCTTCATATCACTCTCGAGTTCCCAAGTAAATTCAGCGCCACATTTTCCTTCCCATCGAAACTTGACAATAGGAATTTGACTGCGCTTCAATTTCTTGACACCTCGGTCCATGATTTCAACGGGTTTCTCCACAAAATGCAAAGTGTTATTGATTTGGAAATCTTCGAGAGGAACTTGAAGTCCTTCTTCAGCGAGACACTTCTTTAGATTCGAGACATGAAATGTTAGATGAACGTTGTTGAGTTCTTGAGGTAACTCGAGTCGATAAGCCACCTTGTCAATCCTCTCGAGTATCTTGAAGGGACCAACATAGCGAGGGGAAAGTTTTCCCTTTTTACCAAAACGAACCCCTCCTTTCCAAGGAGATACATTGAGTAGAACATGGTCACCAACGTTAAATTCCAATGGTTTACATTGCTTGTCAGCGTAGCTCTTTTGTCGACTTCTAGCCTTGAGTAGATTGTCACGGATTTGAAGAATCTTATCCGTTGTTTCTTGTATGATCTCAGGGCCAGTAAATTGTTTGTCACCAACCTCATGCCAGCTTAAAGGAGATCGGCATTTGCGACCATACAATGCTTAGAAAGGACCCATTTGAATACTGGTTTGGTAGCTATTGTTGTACGAGAATTCGATCAAGGGTAAGTGCACATCCCAACTACCACCAAGGTCGATGACACAAGAACGGAGCATGTACTCTAGGGTTTGGATAGTACGTTCAGTCTGTCCATCCGTTTGACGATGAAAGGCTGTACTAAGATTCAAATGAGAACCCATTGCGGACTGGAAAGTTTGCCAAAGACGCGAAGTGAAACGACCATCACGATCAAACATGATGTCGAGAGGAATACTATGACGGCATATGATTTCTTCAGTGTAAAGTCGAGCAAGTCGATCAACCTTAAAATCTTCACGAATAGGAAGGAAATGAGCGGATTTGGTCAAACGATCGATGATTACCCAAATACTATCGTGACCAGACGACGTACGAGGAAGTTTGGTTATGAAGTCCATAGCAACGCTATCCCATTTCCAAACGGGATTTCAGGTTGTTCGAGTAGCGAATCTCGCAGTCGTAGTCGTTAAGCAGAAGGTCGTTGATGCTCGGCTTTGACTTTCTAAGTGCTTTACCAGGATGGTAGCGAATCTCGCAGTCGTAGTTGTTAAGCAGTTCCACCCAACGTCGCTGACGCATGTTAAGCTCTTTTTGGTTAAAGATGTGTTGTAGGCTCTTATGGTCAGTGAAAACCACACACTTCGTACCGTATAGGTAGTGTCGCCAAATCTTTAATGTAAAAACAACTGCGCCAAGCTCGAGGTCGTGGGTAGTATAGTTTTTCTCATGTATTTTGAGTTGACGAGAGGCATAAGCGATGACTTTGTCTCGTTGCATGAGAACACAACCAAGACCACGATTCGAGGCATCGCAATGTACCACGAAGTCATCATTCCCATCGGGAAGAGTGAGAATAGGAGCGTTACAAAGCAGATTCTTTAGAGTTTGAAAAGATTCCTCTTGCTCAGGACCTCAAGCAAAAGGTTTCTCTTTTTGAGTCAACGAAGTGAGAGGAACAGTGATCTTAGAAAAGTTCGAGATGAATCGACGGTAATAACCCGCCAATCCTAAGAAGGAACGGATTTCAGAAAGAGTTTTAGACGCGATCGAATTCTTCACTACTTCGATTTTAGAAGGATCAATGTGGATTCCTTTTTCACTAACAACGTGCCCAAGGAATTGGACTTCTTTGATCCAGAACTCGCATTTGGAAAACTTCGCGTATAAGCACTCGGTACGTAAAAGCTCGAGGATAAGACGTAGATGACGTTCATGATCGGCTTGACATTTATAATAAATGAGAATATCATCAATGAAGATGATGACAAAATGATCCAAATAAGGTTTACAAACACGATTCATGAGATCCATGAACACAGCGGGTGCGTTGGTCAAACCAAAACGCATAACCATGAACTCGTAGTGTCCATAGCGAGTGCGAAACGCTGTTTTGGGAATGTCCTCTTCGAGAACACGAAGCTGGTGATAACCAGATCGAATGTCGATCTTGGAGAAGCAAGTAGCGCCTTGAAGTTGGTTGAAAAGATCATCGATGCGCGGAAGAGGGTAACGATTCTTGATAGTGAGTTTGTTGAGCTCACGATAGTCGATGCACATGCGGAATGAGCCATCCTTCTTTTTTACAAAGAGTACAGGAGCATCCCAAGGTGAGGTACTTGGACGAATGAAGCCCTTATCGAGAAGTTCTTGGAGTTGCGTAGATAACTCTTGCATCTCGGAAGGTGCAAGATGATTAGGAGCCTTGGCGACAGGAGTCGATCCAGGCACGAGGTCAATACGAAAGTCAACAGATCGAGGCGGAGGAGGACCAGGCAAATCTTCAAGAAAGACGTCAGGGAAGTCACGCACTGCTGGAACATCACTTACACTCTTTGCATTACCCTTTTCTTCCACTACGTGGGCTAAAAAGGCAAAGTACTATTTGCGTAAATATTTGTTCACTTATGTGAATGACATCAATTTCAGTCCTTTTGAAGGTTGGTCTCCATAAAAGTTTAAAACATCACTAGATAGAAGGGGTAAACGAACGTATTTCTCACGGCAAGCGATTTCAGCATGGTTCTTTCGAAGCCAATCCATGCCTATGATGACGTCAAAACTACCCAATTGCATGGGTATAAGGTCGATAGTGAAAACGTGCTCGTTAAGAGTGAGAAGACAATCAAGAAGAATGGAATCGACGAGGATAGATTTGCCATTGGCAATTCGACGGAAAATGACTTAGGTAGCTTAGAGCGTGTACAACTTAACAAAGATTCAAATTATAAGGACACAAAGCTTTTGTCCGCACCAGTATCAAATAGTATCGAAGCATAAAGATGGTTAACAAGAAACGTACCATTAACGACGTCATTGTCGTTGCGCGCCTAATTTGCGTTTAGGTTGAAAGCTCATCCTCGAGGTGGTTGTTGTTATTTCTGATTAAGTTGAGGACACTGAGGACGAAGGTGAGTTGTATCACCACATTTATAGCAGGTTCGATCTGGTTTAGCATTTTGTTGAGCAGGTTGAGCTTGTTGAGCTTGCTGAGCTTACTGAGCTAGTGGCGAAAACGATTGCAATGGGTACAATGGTGGCAATTGACATTGGTAGGGTGGTGAAAGTTTCAAGTGGTACACTTGGGATGAATCCCAGTGTAGGGCTTTCGGTCGTTTGCAGGGTTAGGTTGTAAGGCTTGAGGGTTTGGCAGAGTAACAACCGCATAATTCTGACTAGAAGCCTTCCGCTTCTTGTTCTGGTTCTTTTTGGCTGATTGGGATGAAGAAGGTTCAATAGTGGCTTGGTGGGCGTTTTTCGAGGAAGCTTTCTCGGCATTCCTACGAAGAACGATGTTGCTGTTTAGGCGAGCAGCCAAACGATAGGTTTCCTCTATGGTTGCTGGGAGAGCAGCTTCCATAAGGTTCATGAAGAAGTCAGGGCAGCAATGGATGTGTTTGTTGATTTGCTTTTCAGGTGTATCGACCTGTCTAGGACAGAGAATGCTAAGTTGCTTGAAACGGGTGGTTAAGCCATCGTTATCTCGCCGACTTGTTCCAGGAACCAAAACTCATGTTCCAACTTCCTGAGCTCATGTAGAGGGCATAATTCTTCCATCATGATCCTTTTTAGTTCAGCCCAAGGTAAGGCGTGGACGACATCTTCTCCTCTTATGCCTCGCTCAAAGGTCCACCAGTCCAGGGCCTTTGAGCGAAACACCCGAGTAGCATTTTGGGTTCGTAGATCATCAGAACAACCACTCTGACGGAAAGCGATTTCCATAGCATCAAACCAAGTGAGCAATGTGGTGGCACCATCCTTGCCTGAAAACTCAAGGGGTTTGCAAGCCATAAATTGCTTGAAGAGGAATGGTGCTTCAGGTTGCTCGACCTTAGATTCGACGGAACCTTGTTCGTTGGAGGGTTGAATCTTACTCACGATATCCGGAATGACTCGGGCCATTTGGTCGGCCATTTGTTCAGCGATTAAACCCACTAACTCTTGTTTGGAGATGGAGTCAGAGTTGTTGGGGTTCTTCTTTGAAGCTGATTTATACTTCTTGGCTTTCTTGGAGGATCCAGAGTTTGGTGAAGACATCTAGAGATATAAAAGGAATGAATAGGTGAGACTTGATCACAATGTTTGTTTAGGAAAAATCATTTTTTCATGAAATGATTCACATAGCATAAAGTGTCACATAGCGTAAAAGAGTTTCAATTGCTTTACATAGCATAAATGTTCAAGTTGTATCACATAGCATAATCATGGATTCCACATAGTATAACATGAATTTCACATAGCATAATCATGAATTCCACATAGCATAACATGAATTTCACATAGCATAATCATGAATAATGAAAGCATCGTAAATTTAGTTTGTTCACAAGAGATTATTATTGTTTTTTATTGCGATAAATGTGCGAAATGTGTAAAAAGTTTGAAATGAACGAAGTAACGAGTATAAAATCACATATAAATTGAGATAACATAAAAGAGAGGCTCAATAAAACATTGGATTGTTTCGGGTAGAGAAACGTCGACTATTCCAAAGTGGGTCGAATGTCCTTTCGAATTAGAGAAATCGTGCTTTGGCCTATAGGTAAGATACTCTCATCGAGAAGCGATTAACGGTATCTTACCCTTCCAGTTACTACATGTCTCTAATCGATTGAAACAATCAGGACTTTGGCGAGATTGAAAATCGAGGAATGGGACTTAATCGACAAGATGCGGTTTTCACCCCTAACTTAACGATTTCGTACCCTAAATGTTGTTGGTACTCGTCGGGTCAAAATATAATTTTGAAACTTTAAAGAGGGTCCACTAGAGTTGAAATGGAAATTACCATTAAGTTGTGGATTTCACTCCTAGCTTAATGGTGTAATTTCGTACAAAAATAGTTTAAGGTAGAATGAGAGTCGTTTACCAAATTGTGAGTTTCATGCCTATTTTTGTAAAGTCGTCTCATTTATGTTACGAGTGTCTTCAAATAATTAAAAGTGTATTCATGTTAACCTTAGGAAAGGCATGTAAGTTTAACAAGTAAGAAGAATTGCTAGGAAGCATGTAAGGTAGAGTTCATAAATTTTAAACAACAAATAAGAGTCAAAGTTCCTAAAACTATAGACTAGGGCAAAACATTCCTACTTATTCCTAATTCCCTATAGTTATGGTTCTAATACTAATTTGTCACAACCCAATCGATGGCAGAAACATCAAGATGAGACGAAAACGAGATTGCAAGAGACTTCATAACACTATATGACAATATAAATTAAATTCCAAGTTCATTTCAAGACTAAATGTCATACAAAGATTCCAAATAAAATACAACAATTGTTTTAAAACGAACATAACATCAAAATAGATAAATTAAGTCTAGGTGTGTATCTAAGTCCACCTAAATCTTGTTTCATCTTGTAACCTCATCTCATCAATCAACCTGCAACATGTATTAAAATAGAGTTCAATGCAAAAGCAAATGCGAGGATACAAGTTTTTGTTACATAGCATAATATAGCATAAAACAGTTTAAGTGCTCATATCAAACATGAATCATATTAATCAAGTTTACTTGCATGCCGAAACGGTGTACTTATATGTTCAAACCCAAGTTTCCAACGCGTTAAAATAGCCTATCCCAAATAGAATAATGGGAGGTTAGCATGTTTAACTTAACAATACCACAAGTATCGTGGGCGGTGCGTTAATCCTATAGCGCTATAATTGTTAATGTAGGCTAGCAAAGTTATTGAAGCAAATAATCGACACAAAAAGTATACATTAGCATACAAGTCTAAACAAGCATCATATAGTTTCATGTTAAGCATGGATAGAGTTTAAAGTAGTTTCATGTGATTTAGTATAATGTACATGTTGCTCCCAAAAGTGATAAAATGGAAAACGGGATCGAGTATACTCATGGTTTTGCAAGCTTTCCTACTTGAAATCCCGGGAGTGATGTTGGTGGATGGATTAGTTTGGAGCACCTTCTCCTTCTACACGAAGAAAACATAGGTGTGTGAGTTTGGGGAAATCGGAAGATTTAGATTCGAAATTTAAATAACATGAAAGTAAACATAAGAAAATAATCATCTAACACCTATGACACTTGTTCTTGACACTATGAAACTCTAAAAGAGTTTAAATGTTTTCATGGAACAAGGTTCCATTAGAATCATGACAAGTTGTCATGGCCTAAGATGATACAATCTACTAGCTTGGCGAATGTCCATTAGTTCGTCACCAAGAGTTCGATTATTTGGTTGTTACATAAGTATTACATAGTGTATATAATATCATATATGTCAAGTCTGAGGTAGAAGATTAAAGTCTTCATTTAGGCACCTCTAAGTATCATAGAAATCATGCATGAGGAAGGAAGAACAAAGCTCCCATTTAGGTACCTCCATTGTTCACCACTACGCTTGTTGTCATAAACAACAAGGAGTGTCATGAACTTACAAGTATTAATGAAATAATAACAACTAATCTATGGAAAAACATCAAGTAATGAGTGGATTTCTATGAAGGATAGCCCCAGCTAGTCCAACTATCACACATTCATCAAGCTTTAAGCTTGGACACTATTGTGGGTAAAACCCTAACTAAAACAGAATGTTTGTGAGGTTTTAACCTCTGATTTAACATTTCTCAGCCTTATTTTTAAGCCCAACTAACCATTCAATTGATTATGAGCATTAGGACATAGGTTTGACATGAGATAGACTCAAGTTCAGTAAGATTAACAAAGTTTAAGTGAAAACAGAAACTAACAGTCCACTTTGGAGGCTTTTTGGTGACATTTCAGGGCTTGGTTTTCCATGGAAAACCTCTGGAAATGTTCCTAAGGTTGTTCCAAGCAAGTGGGAAAAAGAATGGATGAAAAATGTTAAGTATTGAGTGAGTTATGCTCACTTTTGTGAAGGTTGATGATTCTACTCGAACTTCAGATTAGCAGCTGATTATGGATTGATTTGAGAGTATTGTGGATGGTTTGAAAACTGTGAAATGCTTGGAAGGCACTTGGGTTTTATAGGGAAGGATTAGGTTAGGTTGTAGTTCAGTAATTAATGATAAAAATGAGTTTAAAACTCAACTAAACACTAAATCCCACTAAAAAACGAAGCTGGTCACAATTTTCTGCGTGTTGGACTACTTGGCGGGCCGCGAAGGTTGGGCTGGGCCGGGTCGCGGGCAGCTAGCCCATCCAGTTCAATCTTTGTTGTTTTTGTTTTTGACAACTTTGGCCCTCTAGCTTCTAGGTTTTGATGTTTTTAGTTATTATTAGGATATTTTAGGTACAAGAATCATATCTAAGGGTGTGTTATGTTATAGCATCATAAACTAAATACAAAACAAGTATATACATGTATAAGTGTCATAATTAAGTGTCGAAATTGTATAAATTGTGCACATAGAATACAAGTTTGCAAGTTTGACAATTTTTGCAGAAAGTATGAATGAAGTGTCGTATGAATGATGTTTTTGAACATGTGAACATGTATGAAGTGTATATAAAATAAATGTAACGAAAACGCGAATTTCATTATGATTCAAGTCTCGGATTTTACATCGTTTACAATGAAAGAACGATTACAAGAGTACAATGTTTCCAAAAATTGAATTACAAATGAGGGTTTCCAAATATAGAAAGTACGAAAAAGCAGGGCGTTACAAGCGCTGTAGGTTCTGTACGAAGCTGTTGCCTTCGTACGAGGGGACTTGTTTAGTGTGATTATTTCCCGTTTCACGTGTCAGGTGCTCATTTGGTGCGTTTGGTTGCGTTAGTTAGTTCGAGTACTTTAAGTATTTTAGCGAGGTAATTAAGTGTTTTGTTGCGTTGCGTTTTAGCGAGATAAATCGAGTTGCGTGAGTGAGCGTTTGAGCGTTTTAAGTGAATGTTTGATACTCGCTGGTATAAATATTTAACATTTAAAAACACAAATAATATAAATAATACAAATAAATCCTCGTTATGAGTTCTCGTTGCGATGAGTGTTTAAGTAATAAGTGTTTAAATACGATAAATAAGTGATATAAAATGCGTTTAAAATATATTTAACCCATGGTAATCATCGAATCTCGTAGTACAAGCATTTACGAAAGAAACAACAATAAGAATAGGAACAACCGAAAGTCGGGTTGTTACAGTATGCCCTACTTTAGGGAATTTTGTCCTGAAATTAAGTAGTAGACGTAACAAAGAGTTGTGGGTATTTAGCTTTCATCTCACTTTCTATTTCCCAAGTGAACTTGGCGCCGCGTTCGCCTTCCTATCTAACCTTCACTATGGGAATGCGACTGCGTCGAAGTTTCTTGGTTTCTCGATCCATGATTTCTATTGGCTTTTCCATGAAGTGCAGTGTCTCGTTTATTTGCAAGTCTTCAAAAGATACATGAAGATTTTCTTCCGTTAGACACTTCTTGAGGTTTGATATGTGGAAAGTCGGGTGTACATTGCTGAGTTCAACCGGTAATTCGAGTCGGTAGGCCACTTTACCAATTCTTTCCAGAATCTTATAGGGGCCCACATAACATGGCGCTAGTTTCCCTTTCTTACCGAATCAGATCACCCCTTTCCAAGGTGAAATCTTTAAGAGGACGTGATCTCCAACTTCGAACTCTAGGGGCTTGCGGCGTTTATCGGCGTAGCTCTTTTGACGACTCCAAGCTTTCAGGAGATCATCTCTTATTTGGAGAATCGTGTTTGTCGTTTCTTGTATTAACTCAGGACCGGTGATTTGTGCGTCTCTGATCTCGTGCCAAATAATAGGCGATCGACATTTTCTACCGTATAGTGCCTCAAAGGGTGTCATTTGTATTTTTTTTTTTGAGTAAAGAAAAGGGTGCCATTTGTATACTAGCGTGATAACGGTTATTGTACAAGAATTCTACTAAGGGTAAATGTGAATCCCAATTACCACCAAAATCTATAACGCACGAATGAAACATGTCTTCGAGGGTGCGGATCGTGCGCTCAGTCTGACCGTCGGTCTGGGGATGGAATGCGGTACTGAGATTGAGAGTCGTACCGAGAGCGGATTGGAATGTCTCCCAGAGACGTGAGGTGAAATGACAATCGCGGTCATAGATGATGTCACGAGGCGTCCCGTGTCGACAAATGACTTCATCGGTATAGATTCGTGCTAATCGTTCAACCTTAAAGTCTTCTCGTATCGGAATGAAATGAGCAGATTTCGTAAGACGATCAACGATAAACCAAATGCTATCATGACTAGAAGGCGTGTGGGGAAGTTTTGTAATAAAATCCATGGCTATACTTTTCCATTTCCACCCCGGGATTTTTGGTTGTTCGAGCAAACCAGAAGGTCGTTGATATTCGGCCTTAACTTTCGAGCAAGTTAGGCATTTCAAAACATACAGAGCGATATCCTTTTTAATGCCCGGCCACCAATACCTAGAACGGAGGTCCTGGTACATCTTGTCGGCACCAGGGTGAATGGAGTATCGGAATTTGTGAGCTTCAGTCATCAATATCTCCCGGAGGTTATTGCGACTAGGAATCCAAATACGGTCAAGATAGTGAAAGATACCGTTCGATTTATTCACAACTGAGTTTTGGCACCACAATTCATTTCCTCCTTCAAGGTATTCTCGAGGAAGCATGAGTGCTGTGCGTCGCAAATTAGGGCTTCGAGATCATTCTGGGCTTGAACATTACGAATACTATGCACATAGCTTCGTCGACTGAGAGCATCGGCTGTGACGTTTGCCTTGCCGGGATGGTAGCATATCTCACAATCATAGTCATTGAGAAGTTCAACCCATCTGCATTCGTGCATGTTCAGTTCTTTCTGGTTCAAGATATGTTGTAAGCTCTTATGGTCGGTAAAGACCGTACACTTTGTACCATAAAGGTAGTGTCGCCATATCTTTAACGCAAAAACAACTGCATCGAGCTCGAGATCGTGGGTAGTGTAGTTCTTTTTGTGGGTTTTGAGTTGTCGAGATGCATACGCAATAACCTTGTCTCGTTGCATAAGAACACAACCGAGACCTAGGTTAGAGGCATCGCAACAAACAACAAAATCGTCATTTCGATCGGGAAGTGCGAGGATAGGAGCCTTGCAAGGCATACGTTTGAGAGTCTGAAAGGGTTCTCCTGTCCTAAAACCTAAACAAAAGGTTTGTCCTTATGAGTTAACCCGGTAAGAGGTACGACAATTTTAGAAAAGTCTGCGATGAATCGACGGTAAGAACCGCCAATCCGAGAAATGAACGGATTTTGGATGGAGTCTTTGGCGTAATCCAACTCTTTACAGCTTCAATCTTCGCGGGGTCGACGTGAATTCCTTGAATGTAAATGATGTGACCGAGAAATTGAACTTCATCGAGCCCAAATTCACACTTGGAGAACTTGGCGTAGAGGAGATTTTCTTGAAGAAGTTCGAGAACTAAACGAAGATGTCGCGCGTGTTCTACTCTCGACTTTGAGTAGACAAGAATATCATCAATAAACACAATGATGAAACGATCCAAAAAGGCTTTGCACACATGGTTCATCAAGTCCATGAAGACCGCTGGTGCGTTCGTGAGACCAAAAGGCATGACCACGACGAATTCATAATGGCCAAAACGATTGCGGAAAGCGGTTTTTGGGAGTCTTGCTCTTGTACACGCAACTGGTGATAGCCTGAACATAAATCGATCTTCGAGAAATATGTAGCACCTTGAAGTTGATCAAATAAATCGTTGATTCGGGGTAGCGGGTATCGGTTCTTGATAGTAAGCTTGTTAAGTTCCCTATATTCGATGCACATTCAGAACGACCCGTCCTTCTTTTTCACAAAAATAACGGGTGCGCCCCATGGTGATGTGCTAGGGCGTATAAAGCCTTTATCAAGCAATTCTTGAAGTTAGCTAGATAGCTCGCGCATTTTAGATGGAGCAACGCGATAGGGAGCTTTTGCAACAAGTGTAGCACCGGGTATAAGATCAATACGAAAATCAATATCGCGAGTAGGGGGTAAACCAGGTAATTCATCGGGAAAAACTTTAGGAAAATCACAAATAACAGGAACGTCTTTCACGGTTTTCTTCTCGTTCTCCGGTACTACGATATAGGCTTGGAAAGCGATGTACTCCTTGTGTAAGTACTTACTTGCTTGGATGCACGACATAAGCTTCAATTCTTTCAAAATTACCACACAGTAAACATGTAATTGATCACCATTTGGAAGAGAGAAACGAATCATCTTATCGAAACAAACAACTTCGGCACAATTATCACGAAGAAAATCCATGCCTACTACGATGTCAAAACTACCTAGTTGCATATGTATGAGATTGATCAGGAAAACGTGATTGTTGAGTTCAAGAGTACAATCACGTAGAACGGAGCTAACGGTAACAGTTCTTCCGGTGGGAACTTCTACGTCGAAGGTCTTTGGGAGTTTAGCGCGTTCACATTTTAAAAGCTTTTCGAATTCAAACGATACAAAATAGTTATCGGCTCCAGTATCAAATAAGCATGAAGCATAAATACCGTTGACAAGGAACGTACCATTGACAACGTTGTTGTCATTCTGGGCCTGGCGGAGGTTGATGTTGAAAGTTCTCCCGCGGGCAGCTTGTGGTTGTTGTTGCTGCTGCTGGTGTGGTTGTTGTTGTTGTGGCTGCTACTGCTGCGGCTCTTACTTCACATCACGCTACGGCAGACATTGCTAAAGTGGCTGGATCGCCACAAGTATAGCAAGCACGTGCATGAGCAACTGGTGCTGGAAGTGCTAGGTTGACTTTGGGATTGAGGGGTTAAGCTGGCAGTGTTACAAGAGCTTGAGGAGCTTGCTGACGAGGGCCTGAGCGGCAATTGGCTGTGTAGTGCCCATAAACATTGCAGTTGACACAGAAACGGCAGTTTGTCTCCACTGGATGATGATAGGTGCAGATAGGGTACAGTGGGTGATTCCCAGTATACGCACGCTAAGCGGGTGGTGCGTTGGGAGTAGCAACCTGGCGAGACTGGTTGTTGGGCGGCGCTACAGTAGTCGCACAGCTCTTGCTGGAGTTCCTTCGCTTACGAATCTGACGATTGGACTTGGGGGCTTGAGATAGTGCGGTATCGATGCTTGGCGTTGCAGTAACTTGGTTGAGACTATTCATCGAGACCTTGAAAGTTCCAGCCAAGACTCGCTTGTCGTTGATTTCTGCGGCGAGCTGATAAGTTTCCTCAATTATTGCCGATTTCGCTGCTTGAAAAAAGTCAGCGACACAGTCGGGGAGAGCACGGATGTACTTCTTGATGGCTTTCTCAGTAGTGTCCACTTGGCTCAGACAGATGATGCTCAACTGCTTAAATCAGGCGGTGAGACCAGCGTTATCACCACCAATTTGCTTGATGTTCCAGAACTCGTTTTCCAGCTTCTGGACTTCGTGGGGAGGACATTATTCCTTCATCATGAGCTCTTTTAGCTCCTCCCATGCGAGACCATAGGCTGCATCGTTTCCGCGCCTGTTGCGCTCGAAGGTCCACGAGTCAAGTGCCCTTGACTGAAATACACCAGTGGCATTGACAGTGCGGAGATTCTCGAGACATCCACTTTGTCAGAAAGTCACTTCGATCGAGTCAAACCATTGAAACATCTTACTGGGTCCATCCTCACCAGTAAAGGCCATAGGACCGCAGGCTTTAAACTGCTTGAAGCTGAACGGAGTTTTCGACGCGTCATTCTTGGAATCAACTGAAGAGTTGCTGCTGACAGCGTGAATCTCACTGACAATTTGAGGGATCACCTTGGCCATTTCCTTGGCCATGAGAGAGGCGATGCGTTTGTCAGCATTGTTTCGCTGGACAGTTCCGTGAGTGTGAGATCCAAGTGATGGCATTGTCAAGTGTGAGTTCCTCTGCCGATGTCATCATGATGAATTAGACGAGATTCGATTATAACGGGTTTTGGGTAAAAGTTTTGCGTTTTATACAACATATTTATTTTTATTATTATTCACGTAAGGCACACAATCACATAATCACATAGGCACATAACCACACAGTAACTTAATCACGTATTTGCACATATACACATAAGCACGTATTAGCACATAATTCTCATAAACACATATTTTGCACGCCTTCTCTATATTGCGTGTAGCGCGTGCGAGATTCGCGTGATACAGCATAGCATATGCGAGGGGCCGAGGGCTATACTCCTCGAATCATCTTCAGGTAAATAAGACTTCTTAGTTTGTTCGAGATTGGGTAGCATTTTAGATTGCGAGAGCTGTGCGAGTTGTGCGTGTTTTTGTAAAGCGGAGAGCGATAAAACGAAACCAATAAGCATAAAAATCGAAACTCATAAATTTAAAACACGTACACAATAAACTCGATGATGCATAAAAATGACGATTGTGGCCTTAAAATAATTAGAGTGTCCTGGGTGTTGAAACATCGACTACCCAAAGTGATTCAACTATTCCCAACAAGTTCGGGCACACGCTTTTGCCTAATAGACTCATGCTCTCACCGTAATACGGCTAACCACATTTGTCCTTCCATACGTGCCCCGAGTCTTTGGAACAGTCGAGACTTTGGTGAGATCTTTAAAAAATCAATTTAGGGAGTGGAACGTGTTATTAAGATACGGGTTTCACCCCAAACTTAACAATTTCGCTCCTAACTATGGTAACAACAACCACAAGATAGAAACGGAGATTTCCGTTGAGATATGGATATCACTTCTAACTCAACGAAAGATTCTCGTTCAAGATATAATACGCGGAGTGAGTGATTTTATCGAGAGTTCTTGGTTTTCACACCTATTCTCGAAGCAATCACTCGTTTGTGTTTTACAAGTATCTTCAAGTCTTCAAACGTGTATATTGTTTTAGCCTTAGGAAAGGCGTGTAAATATTTAGACCGAAGAACATGTTAGCCTTAGGAAAGGCTCCCTTCGTACGAGGCATGTGAGTTCGTACGAAGGTGCATCATGTGGGTTCGTACAAACCGAGCAGGTTCGTATAGAATGGTCTGTTTTGGTACTTAGACTATAGACTAGGTCTGTTCTGCATGATTCGACCTAATTCCCAATAGTTATGGCACTGATACCAACCTGTCACACCCCAACCGACGGCGGAATCATCGGGATGTGGCATGATGCGAATAGGTTGCTCGAGAGAATCCATAACAACTAATTGTGACAATATTTAATAAGGTTCAATTTCCAATACAATCAAACAACTATTTCTTCAAAAGTCACAACGGAGTTCAGTAGTTTCTCAAGCAACAAAACAAATCGTAACAAAACTTGCAACTAAATTTAAGCGTGTTTCTAGAAATCCTAGACCATTTCCAGCAGTAATCCATCAACCTGTCACATACATTAAAATAAAGTCAATACAACAATGTAAAGGTGAGTACACAAGTTTGGCATAAGTATAGTAGTAAAGCGTTTACACACAACCAACATGTAACACGTAGAGAGGCGAATCAAGTAAGCTATCAACAATGATACAAGCTGACCAACATGACTGCGAGTATGCGCGATACGTGTCCACCGAAGTGACCACTCACGTAAGTGGGAGAGAACCTTAACAGCCCCTGAATAAAAAGGTGCTGAGTCCAAACTATAGTACTATCGTTGCTAAGGGTGGTAGGGCGAGTCATCAATGTGTAAACATAGCAAACAAGCATTCAGCGATCCACGTATAACATGCGAGAACGGTTAGCATTTATAAAGAGTTTAAGCATTGTGTGTGATGTGTTTTAATAGAGAACGTATGTAACACTCAAAAGTGCGTTAAAGCAAAAAAGGGTCGAGTATACTCATAGTGCATGCTTAACAGTTAAACACGGTCTGGAAAGGAGTGGAAGGAGCACCGGATCAGCCTGCGTACCGGAACAGAAGTGCATAAGTCTTCCAAAGTACTGAAACGGTCGAATTGGAGTGTCGAGTGGGAAACAGAACCTTCGTACCAAGGGCCGCTTCGTACGAAGGCGGTGCCGTCGTACATGTAGCTTGTTTCCGTGTCCGAAATCGAGTGTTCTTCGCGTCTTGCTTCGGGAAATCGAGTGTTCATCCCTCCAGCCTTAAGCTACTGATTAAACTTAGATCCGGAGAGGCCTTTTGAGCAGTTCAGTCACATGTGGGAACATAGGCTGGGTTGTACGAAGGCTGTAGTGCCATCGTACGAAGGCAGTGCCATCGTACGAAGCCGTGGCTTCGTACCAGGCAGTCCTGCTCGTACAAGCGACTGTTTCAGCGTCTTTTTCGCCTAAATCGGATGTATTTCGAGTTCTTTTAATGACGATTTTGACACCGCTTCGTCCCACTATCTAGTGAACGAAACACATGTCAGTTTTGGTCCGTTTTAGTGTAAAAATTGAGTTTAAAATAGTTTTTCCTTGGATTTAACACTTGGTGAGTGCGAGATATTCAGATCTCTATCTTGGGGAGCCAAAGCTAAGCCCAATACACTCATTTAAGTGTAGATCCATAACAAAATCAAAAGTTTTGATGAAAAAGATAAAGGTTTTTGTAAAAAGATAGAAGTTTAGATGAAATTGGAGATAAACTCGTGGAAAATAGTTGTGGAAAACGTTGTGTTTCGTGTAAAAATAGTGGATCTTAACTGGAAAATAGAAAGAAAGCGAGTAGAGAGTGTTCTTGAGAGAATGGCAGCAAGTTATGAAATAAGGAGTGGGCTTGGTATTTATAGAGAGTGTTGCAGTTTTGTACAAAGTCGCTGCCTTCGTATGAAGGCAGTGCCTTCGTACGAAGGTGGTGTCTTCATACGAGGGGAACTATTTCGTGTGATTAATTCCCGTTTCGCGTGTCGGGTGCTCATTTGGTGCGTTTGGTTGCGTTAGTTAGTTCGAGTACTTTAAGTATTTTAGCGAGGTAATTAAGTGTTGCATTGCGTTGTGTTTTAGTGAGATAAATTGAGTTGCGTGAGGGTGCGTTTGAGCTTTTTAAGAGAATGTTCGATACTCGCTGGTATAAATATTTAACATTTAAACACACAAATAATATAAATAATACAAATAAGTCTGTATTTTGAGTTCTCGTTGAGTTTGTGTTGCGATGAGTGTTTAAGTAGTAAGCGTTTAAATGCGATAAATAAGCGATATACTATGCGTTTAAAATATAGTTAACCCATGGTAATCATCGAATCTCGGAGTACAAGCGTTTACGAAAGAAACAATGACAAGAATAGGAACAACTGAAAGTCGGGTTGTTACAGGTGGTTTGATGGAACTGTTCTTTGCAGCGATTTGTCGATCTGGGTCCTGGTCGGAGGGGTGTTGACCCATTTGTTGATTAATGGGAGGTTGAGAGATGTTAGGGTTTGGTAGAGACGGTCGGAAGCTGAAGCAATCTGGTAGCGCGGGATGCTGGGGAAAGATTATAGGGTGAGAAAGAGAGGGATTGTTGGTAAACTGTGGTGCATGCTGTCGTGAAATCTGCTGAGGATTGGAGGGTTTCGGTCACCCGTTTTGAGGATGATGAACCCATTTGTTTGAGATGTGGATTTTTCAACGTGTGGACCTAAAAGGTGTTGTGTTTGTTTGGGTACCTATAAACTACCGAAAGGGGTAAATTCGGGATAAACAATAGATACACATAAAATCCACCACAATAGTAGTTGTGGTGGAAGACCCCTCGAAAAGCAGTGTGAAAATATAAAGTTAGAATTGAATGAGTGTGGCTTATGCATTAAAGCGTTTAAATACCCTTAACGGTTTAAAAATAAGCTCATAAGTATAAACGGGGCAACGATGTATAATAACCCGTGATTTGAACTTCGTCTGATAGAAAACATTATAATATATGATGTCCGTAGTAATTTAGGTGTATCAAACTAGTTGGTTTGCAGAAATTATAAAACGGGTCAAAAGCTTTGCTAAAGGTTTAATAGTTAAAATAAGGCCGGGGGCTTAAAATCTAAAAAAATTGTAATCCGGATGTCGGATTTTAACTCCATGTGATGGAGAATTAAATTACGAACGCGTAGGAAAAATAATCGTGTAAAACAGATTTGTAAATTGAAAGTTATGCACGTTTTTGTGCATATCAAGTTGAAATAGTATAGCTGGGAATGTGCAGCACCAGCTAAGGAACATTCTGTCAAAATGGGGGCGTGGCGTCGCGCGACGCCCAAAGGGAATTACCATCGCGGGCGGTGACGGGGTAAAAACCTGCAATTTTTGTTTATTTTGTTTGTTTGACCCATTTACCTTGTTGTGCTTGTTATTTAACTATCAAAACTAACTTTTAAGTTGTTTTTAATCATAGGTGAATGTCAAGAGTCCCGGATGAAGATCAAGCGACGAACAAGAACCGAACACACATTAAATGAAGCTTCCGCGTTAAATCTTGTTTTGTTTTGTTATGAGTGATTTATGTAAACACTTACAACTATGGTTTTGGAATGTTTTTAAACATATAGGAATGTTGGTATGACAAGTTTTTGTATAGTCGCATTTTTAGTATTAAAATGCGTATTTTAATGTTGTAATCGTGTAAATTTCCAATGAGGGTCTTACAGTACCCACTCCGAAATATCCTGATTATGTACCCTTTTTATGGTTTGGAGGTTGAAATTGTTAGTTTTTATGTTTTTGTTGTTTTGATTGGACTTATGTGATTTTTGTATGGTATGCGCCCAATGGTGACGATGGTGCCCGTTGGTGCCGGTGTTTTTTTTTTTATTTTTCAGTTGGGTTGTGCCGGTGGTTCTGGTGGTCCCTATGGAGCCGGCGGTGCCGGTGGTCTTTTGTTTTTCTACACTTGATGAACTGAGTGCACATGGTTTGACTGATTATATGATTTACAGGTGGTGCCGGTGGTCTTTTTGCGTTGTCAGTGATAGTTCGAAACATTTTTCCGACAATTAATAACGATGGTGTGGCAAGGATGGTGGAGGGTAGGTTTTTGAACCTGCAACCCCACTTTTTGCAGCCAATATTATTGGAAACTCTGAGCCAAACCACGTTTTTTTCAAGATCCACAGATGGTTTTTTTATTTTTGTTTTTATATTTTTTTTCAGTCGATGATGACAAGTTTCAACTTATCTGAGACACCAGTTTTGAGTTGTGATTTTTGGGTGAGTTTGTTTTGTTAAGATTCTCAAATTTCGTAAACCCGAAATCGGCGTCGGGGGGCGTAAAAAGATGTTTGGCGTAAAAAAGTCTCTGTAAAAAAATTTGCAAAAAGGTTTTTGTAAAAAAAATTTACGTTTGGCGTAAAAAAGTTTAAACCCCTTAAAAAATTATTTTTGTAAGAAAATCTAAAAAAACTAGTTTTTTTTGTAGGTTTCAATAGAGGTACGAGAAAGGGTTGGGGGCAATGAAGTAGGTGAAGTGGTTGGATTTTGCGAGCTGTTCCCACCACTGCTGGATGTGATTCCAAGAGCCGAACGAGAATGAATACCACACAGAAAAGTCAAGACCAGGCTCCCTAACGGAAGGTTTAACCGATCCATTCCGAATCGACCGAATTGGTACGGAAGTTGTAACATGGGAAAACCACGGAAAACACACACGACTTATTTGAATAACCCGGAAAATCTGTTTTTTGTAAAAAAGTTTAAAACCGTAAAAGATTTTGGCGTAAAAAAATTTTAACCCGTAAAAAAATGTTTTAAAACCGGGTCGTAAAAAAGTTTAAACCGGTAAAAAAATAAAAATCTAAAAAATTGTTTTTTTTGTAAAAAAAGTTTAAAACCGTAAAAAAATTGGCGTAAAAGAAATTTTACTCGTAAAAAACTGTTTTCAAACCGGGTGGGGTCGTAAAAATGTTTTAAAACTGTAAAAAAGTGTTTTAAAATCGGGTTGTAAAAAAAGTTTAAACCCGTAAAAAAATTAGTTTTCTGTAAAAAAAGGTTTAAACCTGTAAAAAAAATTTTGGTAATTTTTTTTTTTTTTTTGTAAAAAAACCTGACTTTCAAATGATTTTAATAAAAAAGTCTGATTTTAATAAAAAATCTATTAATACAATAAGACAAAAAGTAATAGAAAACTATTAATACAATAACACAAAAAAGTAATTTTACTAAACTACCCTTGTCACATTAAAATATTAAAAACATTAAAAGACAAAAAGATTTTAAAATGTTTTTATTCTCTTTTAATCTCAACCATCCATCACACAATATCAATGGTTAATAAGTGGTTCATACGGTTCTCGCAACTGTAGGTGGTTTTCATCTTAACCCATCCATATATATGGATTCGAGAGTGTGTGTTAGTGTGCGTTTTTTATTAAAAAAACAATTTTGAATTCAATCAAACAGTATAATAAACACATCAAATTCAACACAACTGAATTTGCGAAGATAATTGCCATATGACTTCAATTAGACTTAATCTGATCCAAGTACAATCAATAGACGCACTCTCTCACTTAGTTCTTCTACTTTTCAGCTCTAAGTGTTCCAAATTACACTATGAGTAGTTCTATATATAAGAGAAGAGAACTGCTGGTGACGTCACCATTAAAGCGACCCTAAACAACCTATTAAATGATATAACTGCCAACAGTTTGCAAAACTACTGGACAATTAGGAAAATACTTTTACATTAAAACTATTGCTAAAGCAAAGGAAAACAGCTGGAATTCCAAAACTGCTGGAAGGGTTCCAGCGCTTTTGGAATCAAGTACTTCTGGTATTTTGTTGACTTGGTCTTCTTGTCTTCAGCTTTGACTTGTTGACTTGGCTATTAACTAGTTAACCAGCACTTTATCAATCTAGCACTTTATACTTCTGTTTTTCAATACTTTATCAACGTAGTAGTTCGTGTATCAGCAATTTTGATTCATTGCTAGAAAAGCTTTCAAGGGGGAAACTTCTGGAACAATGATCATACTCTAACCTTATTCCTTCAGGCAGGGAAGATGATTCCCTTGGGTTTTGGCTTTCATCATTAGCTGATCTTATATAACCCAACAATCTCCCCCTAAATCTGTTGATGCCAAAATTACTCTTCTTTTGGCATGCCTTTTATTCTTTTATTTGTTGATGAAGAGTCCTAGAAATAATTTACTGTAATTGTTGCCCTAGACAAATCCTTTATCTTCATCATGGTTATCCATCTTGACCTCCGAGAAATGTTCTCTGGTCATCACATCTTTTAATTTGTAAGTGCTTGGGATATTTCAATCATCTCTGGAATGACGTGTGACGAAGATTTAACAAGGAATATGGATGGAGTTTGTAACATGGATTGAAATTGCAAAGATTTAAAACCATAGAGTGTTTTTGGCAAAAACCTTTTAAAATTGTAAAAAAATTGCAATCTGATCTAAACCCTACGGACGAAAACTGCAAATTTACTCTTATAAGTTTCATTATAAGATTAAGAGAAAAATGCCCGGATAGTCCCTGTGGTTTCACCTTTTTTCACCTATAGTCCCTATCTTTCTAAAATGACCCGGATAGTCCCCAAGGTTTACCGTTTTGTTCTCGGATAGTCCCTGGGTCTAACTTCAGTTACTTTTCTCTGTTAAGTGGCTGTTAAGAGGGTGTGAAATGACAAAAATACCATTTCCTTAAAAGGGCAAACCACAGGGACTATCCGGGCATTTTTCTCTTTTTATTTATAATTCCCTACCACATTCATTCTTCATCATCAGTTCATCACCTTCACCTTCAGACCCTTTTCTCTCTCTCTAAACCACCATCTCCTTCATCTCCACCACCACCATAAAACACCACCGCCTGTCAACACTTCCATCACCAACCCATCATCCTCGCCGTCTCTCACCGCCAAGCCACCACTGCCACAACCACCACCAACCACCATCATCCGCCACCACCACCTTCATCACCGTAATCAGCCACCACCACCGCCTCCTCCACCCACTGTGCCTTCTTCCATGTGTAAACCCTTGAAATCGCCATGTGATTTCATTTCAGAAATTCTTGTTCAATCGGTACGAATGCCACTCAAAAACTATAGGGCTTTTATTCAGGCCATGAATACGAGTAGAATGGTATAATTTTCACCTCAAATCGGTGCCGATTTGACAGTCCGGCGGTTGAAGACGGCCGGCGGTTGAAGTGTGAAGAGGATGGAGGTGGGCAGCGGCTGATGTGTGGAAGGCCGGTTCAGGTTGGAGGCGGAGATGGAGGTGATGAGTCCGGCGGTAACATCTGAACTCGTCATCTTCTTCGTCTCGTTTTTCAGTGTGTTTCGTGAATTCTGGTTAAAGTGTCATATATTTCGAACTAAGTCAGTGTGTTTCGAATCAAGTTTTGAAAGTTTCGGACTGATAAAATTCAATTTAATTCAGTTACTTTAGTGTGTGTATGAGTATGTAGATCTGACTTGGTGTTTTTCTGAGTCAAAATCGGATTATTGGTTGTTCTGCAAGTAGATCTGAATCAATATATTGTTTTTTTTGTCCGAAAAAATTAGAGTTGCAATAGAACTGATTAAAAAAGAAGTTGCAGATTTGCTCGATTCAGTTGTTTGGTGATGAGTTGTTTGAAGAGTTTTTATTGAGTGTCTGTTCAAGGTTTATAGATTTTGGATTGTTTCAACAGTTAAAATTCAACTGAAAGTTTAATTACATTGATCATATTGTCTAAATCAACTATAAATCATTGAACAAAATCTGAGTTTCAGTCATATAAGAAGTGAAAACGATTTGAGTTGTATTACGGCTGGATCTTATTTGATTTTTGTATTGACTGATTGGTGTTATTTGAAGACATTGTACTTGAGAAGATAGCTCGAATCAGTTAAATGTTATTAATAAAGGATTTCAGATTCGTAGTTGATGTTTAGTAGTTGATTGGTTTGTGTCGCTGAAGAAGATAATTGGGTGTGAGGTTATCATCGAAGAAGGAGAGGGCACAGGGGTTTTGTCTGGTGTGCGGGTTATGATTCACAGGGTGGTGGGGGAGGGTGGAGGAGGGTGATGGTGGCGGTGATGGTGGAGGGTGGAGGTTGAAGATGAAGTGTGGTGGTGGGGTTTTATAAATAAAAATGAAGAAGACGCCTGGATAGTCCCTGTGGTTTGGCCTTTTAAGGAAAGGGTATTTTTTTCATTTCACATCATTTTAACAGAGAAAAGTAACTGAAGTTAGACCCAGGGACTATCCGAGAACAAAACGGTAAACCTTGGGGACTATCCGGGTCATTTTAGAAAGATAGGGACTATAGGTGAAAAAAGGTGAAACCACAGGGACTATCCGGGCATTTTTCTCTAAGATTAACCAGTTGTCAATAAGATTATAAATAAATTGTAATTTGCATCCCTGTGTTTTTAGGGCGGGATCACTCTAGGTCCCCACTTTGGAAATTTTGGTTCCTGAGTCCCTAAGGTCGTATTTTTACTTACAATCTAAGTCCCTCATGCTAACTTCAGTTAGATTTAACGTCAAATATGGGTTAAATGAACACTTTACCCCTAGGTGTAGGGCTGTAAATGAGCCAAGTCAAGCCGATTCAGACCCAGCCCGAGCTTGGCTCGACCTCAATTCGAGCTAGCTCTGCTCGAGCTATAATTTTAAATCGAGTTGGAATTTGAGGCTTGAGCTCGACTTGATTAAAATTCAAGCTAGCTCGGCTCGGCTTGATCTAGCTCGAACTAACAAAAGAGCAGCAAAATTTACTAATTAAAAATCTCTCAAAGATGAAACTCTTCGTAGACTAAGGGTCATAATTGCAATGTAATATAACCAAATGGCTATATATGCAAATATAAATAATTAATTCACTTTGTATATTGTCTTTGTCTTCTTTTATAGAGGAAATACCCCTTTAGTTTTTGTTTTCTGAGCTATGTGGGACAAAAGAAATGATGGATGTAAAGGTTAGTTATTGTAAACCTTATCAAGCGATGCGGGACAAGTTGTGACTATACTTATATTTATATATTGTAAGCCTTATCGAGCCGGCTCACGAGCCAAGCCAGGCCTAGCTTGAGCTCGGCTCATTTACTAACCGAGCCGAGCCGAGCCAGCTCGTTTACAACTGAGCCAATTTCGAGCCGAGCTTTTTTCGAGCGAGCTACGTGCCACGAGTTTTTTTTACACCCCTATCTAGGTGTAACCAAATAAACACTTGAATCCTTGATTAATGCCTCAAAATGCATATCAACACCACCATCGTCATCATTTATTTCCAACTTCACCACCACCACCACCACCACCACCATCATCATTTTTAATGTCGCAAATTCAAAACCGAATATGAAACTTTGGTTCATTCACTTCCAATTTCAGCCTCTTGTAAATCCTTTGCACGATTCTTCGAGTTTCCAATAGATCTGGTAGAAACCCATTTGGCGGATGACAAATTCCCCATTGTAAAGCATGAGAGATCAAGAGTGAGGTTTGATGAGAGGGTCTCACTGGTTGATAGATCGATCGCTCGCAAATTCTAAGTAGAATTTGGACGAATTGAGTAAGAAGAGAGAGACGACTTAGAGAGAAAAGAGGTAGAGAGAGAAAGTACATAAACCCCCTCGTCTCACACCAAACGTTAGATGGTGGTGGTGCTGAGCAGGGTGGTGGTGTAGTGGATGTGGTGGTGTAGCAGTGGTTGTATAGTGGGGGTTGTGCCATGCGGGTGGTGGAGATGATTTTGATGAGAGAGAGAGTTTTGATGATAGAGAGAAACGGTCAAAATGGTTTTAATTAGAGGGAGTTCTTGAGAGTCAAAAGACAATCCTGCCTCTCACCCCAACTCTGGTTGCATTTAATAGAAAATCCTGATGGTGTTAAAGGAATGAATTCATAGGGTAATAAAACATGAAGCAGAGGGACCAAGATGCAAAATTTTCGAAATAGAGACTTAAGCTGACTTTGTAAAAAAACCATAAAGACGCAAATTACAATTTACTTTAAAATAGGTTAGATGAGATTTAATAATTGAAACTAGAAATAACCCACACAACAAATGAAGTTAATCTTAATTAATCTTCAAAATAATTGGTAGCTTTAATAATTAAAATTACTCTTAATTAATCTTTTAAATAATTGATAGATTATAAGATGTTTACTACTGTTATTAATTTTGTTAAGCACAATCGCTTTATTTTTTAAATTGTGTCATAAAACTTTATTTTACATTGAAAAATAAAAAATAAAAGTTTCGTCTAGATAAGTAAACTATATTTTTTATAGAAAATTTGTTTCCTCCACCTTGTCCCAGTCATACATGACTTTTTATTGTCACGAGATAAGATTTTATGATCCACAAGTGGTTGGTGTTAAGTTGTTGAATATTAAATTATTAATTGTCACGGTTTATTGAGAATTGACTATTGAGAGCAAGAAGTTTTGTACTAATTTTACTTGGTGTTTTATGTTTTATGCGTTGTTGCTTAACTAAGTTTTGATACTTGGTGTATTATGTTTTAGTAGCAGGATGCGACGAGGGTGACCAGAGCCGGCCCTGAGAATTTGTGTACCTTGTTCGAGCTCGAAAAAATGTGCCTTAGTCCTTAACTATAAGTCTAAACCTAATGCCAATGGGATAATCTAAACCATAAAAATAGTTTTGTAAGTGGGTCTATGTTGGTGTTTGTATGAGTATACCATATTAATTTATTTTTTTACATATACATATCGGATTTTTATTTTAAAATAACGTGTCATTCGAAATATCGGAACCTGGCCGGTGGTCCTCCCCGCCCACCCTTAGGGCCGGCCATGAGGACAAATGACAATATGCATTGCGTTATTCGTTTCTCGCAGTTTTCTTGTTTATATAATATTTATTGTATGATAATTGCAGTGGACATACGTCAAAAGCGAAGGAACCGATTAATCCATTTCATTGTAGTGTGTATGGTTAGGTCGGTGGTCAGGTGTTTTAACGTAACAATTGGCAAAACTTTCTTGGCATTATAAACAAAATCAGACAATGTATCAAAGAAAAGCACAACTCTTCATTGTTTTTTTAAGAAGAATTGAATATATTATTTAACAAGTATAAGTTACAGAAAAGGGCTAATAAATAATAAAAACACAACAAGATACAAATAATTATTAGTCAAGGGTAGACAAAAGGTGAAATTCTGGGCAACAACCATGATTGTTTTATTAACCTTCTAAACCATAAGAAGCCTTTAATTGTGCTTAGTATTCGACTTCCCATTTCTTCCACATGTTACTTCATGTTGTACTTCAGTTCCATTTCTATTTTCTTCTCCACAACTTTACACACATATACTCATTCGTTTGTACAATCATCCAACCACATAGAACAACCTCCAAACCTTTGTAATTAACTCTCTCTTTTGCCTCTATTTCACATCATAATTCTGCATCTATGATCCAACTAAAAACACTATCAATCAATGTTTAATTTCTTATTTCAAATGAACTTATGAAGGACACCCGGTTAAAACAGTAGATCATAGCAATTTTATCATCCTAACTTTAGCAACTGTTATATTATCACCTATTAGCAAAGCAATAGCAAGCATATAAACAATCAGGTTCATGTGCTTCCACAACAGTTCTTCCATCTTTACTGGAAAAAAAACACGAGACCCTCTTATTAAATATAAATAAGAACCACCAGTAAAAGGATTCAATCAGAAAGATAACATGGATATTAGCAAACAACTGTAATAGACATACATCTTTTCAACAAAATAAGCACCCGAAGAAAAATAACTTTGAAAACATTACCGGTGGCTTTTAGATAGGCTCATTGGAAAGTTGTTTTTTTTTATCAAAATAATGCATTATGAAGAACACCTCCCCAAGGTTTAACCACCTAATTTGTGCTTCGTGGAAGTGATGTTATAACCTGAGAATATATATATATAACCTGAGAATATATATATATATATATATATATATATATATATATATAGAAACGGGTTCGGGAGAAAACGCTCAAAAGTGTGAGAACGCATCTTGGCCCAACACGTGTCCCGCGGCATAGAGAAGGGCGGAGGGGCTTTTTTGTCTTTTCATTCTTTCTTTTATTTTCACAACGCGGTATAATATTTTCTGTCGTCTAAGTTTTTTTTTTTGCGTTAATTGTATTTATTAAACTTTTTGGCGTTGAATTAATTGTTTTTGTGTCACATATATAATTTTTTGGTGTTATATCGTTTTCTGGTTAATTTTTTTGGCGTTTGTGGCGTTTTGTATGATAATTCACTACAAGTAATTAATATTTGCATAAGATTAAAATAAGTCCAATTTTTCTTTTTTGGCGTTTAGTGATATTTTTGGCGTTTTAATACCCTTTACAAGGTGCTTTTGCCAGCAGCTGTTCTCCCAGTTTTCATTCTACTAGCGTTTTGGTGTTTGTAGTTTTTGGCGTTTTATATAATAATGTATTTTATTTATAGAGAAGTAGATAACAAAACAACATATAACTTGATATCAATACTATATAAAATGAAAACAAAAATAATTAAAAATGATAATCTAATTTTTCTTTCCAATCTTCAATGTCATCAGCCTCTTCCTTCTTGAATTTGTTTTTGGCGTTTTGAACCTTTTTTTGAATAATTTAGCTAGATGCCAACTTTCCTTCCTAAGCCTCGTCTTTTTCAGAAGAAGTTGCTTAGTGGCATCCTGTTTTTTGGTGTGATATTTTTGTTTGGTGGCATGTCATTAAAGATCAACTCTTGCTTGATGCTATTTGTAATAATGGAGTCCAAAATAGCATTTTACACTTGTGTTGAACCCTTTATTCCATCCATATAATCATCAAGAACAAAGCTCACATGATGGCATATCACTTTCATCAGTATCTTTTTCTTGAATATTTTCCATCTCATTCAGCAAAATATTATTGAGTTAACCCCCTCAGAAAAATGATCCATTTCAGTGAAAGCTTTGCCATCTGTGGCGTTTTAAAGGGAGTGGTTTCTAGAGAATATGGTGTTTTTGTGTTTTTCTGGGTGTGATTAATTTCATTGTGTATAGACCCCTCTCTTATAGGAGTTTTTTGGCGCGTAGTTTAGGCAGGACTTTTATTGTAATAAATGATAGTAATAAAGTAACTGTCTTTTCAGTTACTGTTTTTGTATTTACTGTGTTGATCAGCTTTTATCAGTTTTATAGGTTATAGACGTCCCATCTTCTAAGTTTAGCGTTTTTTTTAAATGGCCTCATGCAGACCAACATGACAAAATACAATAACGGAGTAAATAAAATATTAAGCAGGAAAAATATTTTTTGTTATTTTTGGCGTTTTGTTAGGGTTAACCATTTTTAGTATTATTTTGGCGTTTTGCTAATAAAGATAGAAATATATCATTTAATTATCTTAGAAAAAAAGATTACATAGAAGAAAAAAAAGAGGAAAAAAATCAAAATCCTTTTTCAGAAGGTACTTTATCCGAATAGTAACCATCACTTGCGTCATCTTCTTCCTCCTCAGAGTCTTCATCTTGATCTTCATCCATGTCATCACATTCACCTTCATCAGCTTCTTGTTCCTGAAGATTCCGAAGCCTCCACCTGAACATGTCTTGCATAACTCCAATTTTGAGTCTATTTCTGTGTTGGTACAGGTGGCGTTATGCAATTCTTCCATGAAACCCAGTCGCTGTTTTGTCATGATGTTCTCTAGCCAGTAGACTTACTGCTCTCCGCTGTCATATGTAACCGTCACCTTGTCTGTTTCATAATCAAAACGCCATGATTTCATGACAGGGTCTGGCTTCACATCTCCTTTGATTGGTCCAATTTTGGTGGTTAATGCTTTCATAAGCATATGCGTTTCATGGCATTCGTTGTCTAGAGCGATGCCAATGGATAAGATTTGCCTCTGTATCTCTTCTTCCATATTCAGAATTGCCCTGACCATCTTAACATACACCCTCCTTAACATACTCTAAAAGTAAGGAAGATCGTGCAAAGCATTTGCACGCACGTTTAAGTCTATTAAGCAAGGAAAAGCTTTATGCTAAATTTTCAAAGTGCAAGTTTTGGTTAGAACAAGTACAGTTTCTTGGACATTTAGTCAATCATGAAAGAATTCATGTGGATCCAACAAAGATCGAGGCGATTACATAATGGAACACCCCTGAGTCACCAACCGAGGTTAGAAGTTTCTTAGGATTGGCCGTTTATTATAGAAGGTTTATTCGAGACTTTTCTAAGATAGCCATTCCTTTAACTAAGTTAACCTGTAAATCCATTAAGTTTAAATGAGGACCAAAGCAAGAAGAAACATTTAGAATTCTTAAGCAAAGATTAACCCATGCACCCATACTAACGTTACCAGAAGGAACTGAAGATTTTGTAATCTATTGTGACGCTTCTAAGTTAGGTTATGGATGTGTGTTGATGCAACGTCAAAAGGTTATAGCTTACGCCTCTAGACAACTTAAGAATCATGAAGAGAATTACTCAACCCATGATCTAGAGTTAGGAGCTATAATTTTTGCCCTTAAGATTTGGAGACATTATCTTTATGGTAGTAAGTTTACCATATTCACTGATCATAAGAGTTTAAGGTATGTTTTCGGGCAAAAGGAGTTGAATATGAGACAAAGACGCTGGATGGAGATGCTTAGTGATTATGATTGTGATATCCAGTATCATGAAGGAAAAGCAAATGTAGTGGGAGATGCTTTAAGCCGAAAGTATCATGAAAAGCCAAAAAGGGTACGTTCTCTTAAATTAAATCTACAAGTAGATTTAAATGATCAGATAAGAGAAGCACAAGAATCAGTAATCAAGGAAGATACTGAAAAATTAAAAGGTGTGATTAAGGAATTAGAACAAGGAACATATGGAATTTGGAGATTCCATAAAAAGAGAATTTGGATACCTAAATTAGGAAACCTACGTCATCGTATATTAGAAGAAGCCCATAAGTCTAAGTATACGTGTAACACCTCGTAAAATCATGTCCAGTATAGTATCGACACGTATCATGGACTTTAAACGTGTAACGGATTGATTACGAGGGACTAAAGTTGACAAACGAAGAAAGTATATGTATATAAGGATACAAAGTGTCAACATTTGGTAATTTTACCTTTCAACAACCTTACACGATGTTTATACCCTAAAACGAATGTATCATGAAGCGTGTGAAACCGTTTGTGGAAGAAAGTGAAAGTTTACAAGACGCGAGGGTTAAATGTGTCAACATGTTTAAGTTATACCTCTGAGTGACCTTTTAGCGAACTCGGAGCCTTGTAACGATTAATTATACTCCCAAGAATAAGTGGTAAAAATTTCACACGGTTTCGATATCGTATGAGAAAGATACGCTAACTTTCGTAATTAAGGGGTTAAAAGCGTCAACGATGCAAAACTTGTGTTTTCGGTTATCTTTTAATGAAACCGGACCTAATGATGATTGGTTTATCTCATGGATCATAGAAATATAAATTTCATGGGTTAAAAGTGCCTAAAATGGAAGAAATTACGCATTTGAAGGTCCAAGGGGTGAAACTGTCATTTTTAAAACTTGAATTGCTGATAAGCATGTTGCTGGCGCTGCGCCACCACCTGGGCTCTTCCCCATGGCGTAGCGCGATGGACTACCAGATCAGCAAACACTTGTTTAACGTGGTAGCTTGCATGTTTGCCGAATTCCGCGAGTTTGCCACCCTCTAGCTCCTTGAAACACGTCCCTAGGCACTTGTCTTCATCCCTGGAGTTGCCATAACACTTGTGTCCATCTCCTTGATCCTCCTTGGCTATATATAGAGCCCTTTGTTGCAACTTATGAACACACATTGAGCACTTCACTTGGAAAGCTTCCAAACTCTTGTTCTGAAGACCACTTCCCAAGCATCCTTAGTCGTGCATAGGACTTCAGTAAGTGTCCTTAACCTTTCTTAATTCAGTTTTACTTAGTTTATTAGCATAAAGTCAAACCGTTGTAATTAAGGTTTGACTTCGTGATTAATTAAAATTTGTCCAGACAAATCTCGAATTGAAAGTTGCTTTGAGTTGCTATTTATGTGGGTAATAAACCCTTAAAAGGGCACCCTCTGATCCCCACTCTAACTAGGTCAATTGTCGGGTCAAAGTTAATTTTAAAAAGTCAACAGAAAGCTAATTTTAGCATAAACACATAATGAACAATGTAGAAGCTATGAAACCTGTTTTATCACTTGTATAACTTGGTAATTAATGTAAGAACATGTCTAGGCATGTTCAACCCGACAATTTTCAGTTTAAGCTCGGTTCGGAACCGAAAGTCGCATAAGTGGACTTTTGCTTTGACTTTCAGTTCTGACCCATTAGAGCATATTTTAGTAATGCCTTAGAGCTTTAATAGGACCAGGTTACATGTTAGTATAACCCTCTGTGATTATACAACTTGGTTCATTAGTTATCCGATTCATATGCATGTTCCGTTATATGCCTAAATGTTGACTATTATGCCCTTTTAACCTTAAAGCAAGAATTTTGAAAATGTGAGAGGACAATAATCTTTATTAATGATATATAAACATGTCCCTAAATTTTCACATCAGTTGGAGGTCGAGATTAAGAGTTATGCTCAATATCGTAAATAGAAAGTTTTTTATTAATTAAACGGCGTAATTAGCATATAGCCTATCTAAACCCAATTTTTGATACCAAACTTTTTACTCACTGATGTAAAATAATATTTTGGGATTTTTGAAGATTTTTATTTATTTTTAAGCTGAGCATAACATAGGGTTCTAGCCTTAATTCGGTAATTGTCGGTTTTGCCATTTTGGCCTATAAAATGAGTTTTACAAAACATTTGGACACCCAACCTTTTGGTACTGATTTGTTATGATAAATAAAACATTTTAAGCTTTCTGGAATGATAAAAATATCATATTTTCTTATAAAACCCGGAAATCGCTTAAAATCGCCTTTTTACGCGTTTTTAACGCATAGTATAAGTTAAAACTATTTTTAACATATAAGGTTTGATACCTACTGATGTTTTAAGTAAATTTATATGTTTTAACAGTAAAGAAAAGTTTTTAAACTCAGATTTATATTTAAACTCTTTTATGAGCTTTAAAATGACCAAAACGCCCCTACGGGGCATAGTTTGAATTTAAATCTATTTTAGGCATAATGGAAGGTATCCTACTGATATCACAACATATTTAAGGCATATTAACTTAGGAAACCTGTTCATGACTCATTTGGTTACCCGTTACGCATTATTCACGTTCGGTGCGGTTTATGTTACTAGTTTGCATAAATTAGCCGAAACGGGTCAAACCTTATCGTTTTAATCTCAAAATCCAGAATGTGGTTAGTTTTCCCATATTATACAAGTATTCAAACTTGTCGGGTCTCAACCACACTCTAATCCGGTCATCGCTTAATCGTGTGTTTTGAACCGTATATATTCCTTTAAAACTAACCGGTCTAAGTTTAGACTTATTTAAGACCCGTTAGGAATCTAATAGGTTATTAAAAACCTTCGTTCCAGATTAGGAGCCCGGTAAAAGCTACCTGCACTTGTTGTTTGTGAATTATACTTGCTCAGGTAAATACTTTTAATTTATTTTCCCTATACGGGCTTGGGATACGGTATTATAATAATACCACTTGGTCGGGTGTGTAGTCATTTAAATCGGATTGTGATTAATGTATTTATATAATCTGTTTTAATCTGTATTATTTGGTGTATGGCCTTTGGGGGTTAAATGACCATGTCCCGGATATCCTTGGCATCATTCAAAGAAATGCCCACGACCTAAGCACGGGGTGTAGGCATACTCCTGACAGTTGCATTATGTAAAAACTGGTAATCCACTTAAAGGAATCAACCTTGTGGATATTATACCTATGGCATGTCAGTTAATCATGTCCGGCTCTTCTATCCGGCCCTGACGGACGACAAATAAGTAAAACTATATACAAGATTATTTTTAAATAATTGTCCCAAGTTATAAAAGATATTTTTGTGCCTTGTGCATTCAAATCAATTTTCTTAAACTCTTTTCAAAATGAGTCAGTTAATTGTATTTACCAGTTTAAACTGACGTATTTTCCAAAAAGACTAAGTGCATGTACAAGACGAAATAGGCTGGCTACTCCTGGCATCATTAATCAAGTCTTGCAAGCTCTAGATGTTAAAGTCTGTTGAACAATAATCTTTTTATCTTTCGATCCGCCTGTGGATCCATTACAGTCCGTTGTGATTCTTTGATATTACTATTTATTCAGTTTGTAATATGATTCATCTTTTGCTTCCGCTGTGTATTAAAATGTGATAATATAAATTGTCTATGATATCAACTACGTCACGATACTCCCCACCGGGCCCACCAGTAATACGTGGAAATATCGGGGTGTGACAGGTAGGTATCAGAGCCAACGTTGAGTGAATTAAACACTAGCCTTTTGTGTTTAATCTCAATGACACAGTTTGCACATTCCTCGACTTCCGAGTCTAGACAAAGAACTTAGGATTAATCCAAATTGGTTTTATTTCTAACTTTGTCCTTTATATTTCTTTGTTGTCCTATTGTTTGTTTTGACAGGATCTAATACAATGCCGCCAAGATTCAGAGGTAGGGGAAGAGGCAAGGGGCCATTCGTTGCCCCTAATGATCATGAGGCCAGGCCGTCACACCGGCGAACACCATCCGACACCCAAAGCAGAAGTCCTCAAGAAAACTGGAGGACCTATATAGAACCCGCAAGGCGCTCAGTCTCGCTGAGCTCCTCACCTTCGTACCAAAACTCCTTCGGGCCTCAGTCTGAAAACGAGCCCCATAACTCCCACCATTCTTATATACCTCTCTAAGGCCATAACTCACCCTTCAATGACCCGACACCTGTCTTCCAAAGCCGGTTTAACCCGGCAAACTACATTGAAGAACCAGTGGGTTTTAACTCATTGGGACCTGAAGACCACTTCTCGGGCGACCATGCGATGGACATGGACGAAGACACGGATCCCGCCAAGCCTCCAACCAGGACCCCTAACCACCCCATCGAGATTTCAGATGGGTCACCATTTCTGGGATCACCTTATAATGGTCCCGACAGCTACGAGGCGAGGTTTAACCAGATCGACTGGGTGTTTACTCCCAGTTACCACAACTCACCGCAGCAGCAGCAGCAGCAGCAGGATTCTTCTGAGGATTCCCGTTTTGTAGCGGTCACTCCGCCACCACCACCAGTACAGCAACAGCCTCCGGAGCCACCGAGGCGCATGAGAACAACTGCACGGATGTCCGTGCGAGGGGGAGTCCGCATCAGCACTCCTCAACATTCTAGTGGCAGTCATTACCCGCCACTATACGAAGACCCACAAATGGGTGGGCCTTCTAACCCTGTTTCTGAGGTGCAGTCTGCGCCGGTCGCACCGCCACCAGTGGGTTTTGATAATCCAATCCCTGCATATACCAGTGCAGCGGCATTCAACCCAATTCCTACATACGCCGGTTCAGCGGCGTATAACCCTTTTGAACAGCTGGCGCATACCAACTACAACTACGCTAATGTTGACCCGTACCAGGCAGCGTGGGATTACAATGCTCTCCATCCCGAGGGGCCCTTTGGAGTCCCATATCAAGATGGATATCCACACTATGGGCACCCACCCTATGGGTATCAACAACCGCCACCTCCTCAACCTCCGTAGTATCAGCAGCCCCCGCAGCCGCCAGGGATATCGCCACCACAGCAACAGGAGATTCTTCAAAGGTTGAGTCAGGTGGAGCAGGTGGTTCGGGAAGAGCAGAGGCAAAACCGGGGAATTTTCAAGGGTCTGGCAAACTTAATCAAGGGGAAGACCAAGAAGGGTCATTAAATCCTGTAATTGTTTATTTGTATTTCTTTTGTGTTAAATCAAGTCCCTGCGTGGACATCTGTTTCTGTAATCAGTCCCTGCGAGGACTTATATTTCCTGTTAGCCCCTGCGTGGGCATGTCTTTCTGTTTAACCCCTGCGTGGGTATGTTAGGTTTGTTTAGCCCCTGCGTGGGCATGTTATTTCAGTTAAAGTCCCGTTTAGGGCAAAGTGTACTCCTTTTAAAATTTAATGGCATGTTGTAATTTAAATTTCATTTTTATCATTATATGCATAAATGTAAAATGTATGAAATAAATAAATAAATAAAATCCAAAATATGTCAAATTTTTTTAATAAGATCTACCATTATAATAAAATGGCAAAATCTAAAAAGGACAAAACCTAGTCCATGTGTCATTTTAAGACAGGGCCGAGATGGTAGATCCTCAATTAGATTCAGATCATGATTGACATCTCAATTAAGGAATCGCTCCGCGTTAAATATTAATAAGAATCTTAAAGGGTATAACCTAGCCTGCATGTCATTATAAGACCTAGCCATGATGGTAAAACCTGTTTAAAAAGAGATTCAAATCCTTGTTAACATCTGTAAACATGTTAACATTCCTGACTAACGTGATTCGTAAAATCACACGTGTCATTCTTATATTGGATTATTCAAAATCCTTCTTTATTATTTAAACATCCATATGTGATGTAATGCCTACGGGCCATAATTATTATCATATAAGACAAAAGACAGTCGTAGCCTACAACTCCCTGTCAAGAAAGATAATGAACTATGATTCAAACCTTAGCACCTCGATCATGTAAGATCTTGACTTATAATTTAAAAGAGTCCTTGTGACTTGGCTTTTATGCCATTATTATATTTAATTATAACTAAGGGTTATTAATGAAAAATCCTGAATGAAATACTTAACAAATTATTCAATATGGTTCTTTAATACCATGGTTAATAGATTAATAAGACAACAAATCTATTATAAACTTCTAAGAAGTCATTGTCATCATTTTATGTAGCAATCAGACTACATGGCTGAGTCTGAAGAAATCAACAGTCACCCAAAGGAAAATCAAGATACCACCAGAATCAACATAACTGGTGCAGAACTTCAAGCATTGGTTGATAATGCTGTTACCAAGGCCTTGGATAGGCAATTTAATGAATCTAGTGGTACTCGAAGCAGGACCTTATCAGTACCCCATTCTAAACCTAAGACTCACTCTGAAGCTCATAGTAAGCCACCTTCTAAACCTAAGGGGTCAAAGAAGGATGATGACGATCATCACTCCTCAAATCAGCAAAGTGTTCCGTCGAAGAAGATTGAGCTCAAACGAGAACCACGTGGTAAGTCCTGTACCTACAAATATTTCGTCTCCTGTAAGCCCAGGGATTTCACTGGGGAAAAAGGAGCTATCGACTGCATGACGTGGTTAGACAAGATGAACACCATAGTTGACATTAGTGGTTGTGCCGATAAGGATGTGGTGAAGTATGTATCTCAGTCGTTTAAAGGAGAAGCACTAGCCTGGTGGAGGTCACTAATCCAGGCTACTGGGAAGATCCCGTTGTACAATCTGTCATGGGAACAGTTTGTTGCACTCATTAAAGAGAATTACTGCCCTCCGCATGAGGTTGAAAAGATCGAGTCTGACTTCTTATCGTTGGTGATGAAAAATCTAGATTGTCAAGCTTACCTCACCAGTTTCAATACCCTGTCTCGACTGGTTCCGTACCTGGTAACACCGGAACCTAAACGAATAGCTCGATTCATTGGGGGTTTAGCCCCAGAGATCAAGGCCGGTGTCAAGGCATCCCGACCTGCTACTTTTAGGTCAACATCTGATTTGTCTTTATCCCTTACTTTAGATGCGATCAGGATGAGATCGCTTAAGAACTCTGAAGAAAGTAAGAGAAAACGTGAGGACGATAACTAACGACGGTCTGAGAAGAAGCATAAGGGTAACACGGACCACAAGAAGAAGTCTGGGTCTAACAAAGGTAGCCAGCAAGCAGATGAAAAGCCAAAGTGCAAAACCTGCCCGAAACGCCACTTTGGAAACTGCAGGTTCGAATCCAAGTCTCAGTCAAAACCATTTGCATGTGGGTTATGCAAATCCAAGGAGCACAAGATGATAGAGTGTAAGAAGATAAAGGATGCAACGTGCTATAACTGTAACGAGAAAGGGCACATCAAGTCCAACTGCCCTAAATATGCCAAAAATCCTGAAGAAGTCAAAAAGACCAATGCAAGGGTCTTTCGAATGGATGCACGAGAAGCCGTTCAGGATGATAATGTGATAACAGGTACCTTCCTTATAAATGATGTTTATGCAAGGGTATTATTTGATTCAGGCGCGGATAAGTCATTTGTAGATGATAAGTTTTGTAAGTTGTTGAATTTACCTGTTAAAACCCTAAGCGTGAAATATGAAGTAGAGTTGGCCGATGGTACCTTAGAAACTGCCTCAACTGTGCTAGATGGATGTTTCATATCCATTAGGAACCACTTTTTCCATTATCCTTGCTTCCTTTGAAGTTAGCTGGTTTCGACATAGTTATAGGCATGGACTGGTTATCTCATAACCAAGCCCATATCGTTTGCAACAAGAAACAAGTGGTGATCAAGACTCCTTATGATGAGCCACTTACCATACAAGGAGATACCCAGTATGGGTTACCTAAGCAAGTGTCTGTGCTTAAGGCATCAAGGTGTATGAAGAAGGGTTGTGTCATTTATATGGCACAAGTGACTATTGATGAACCAAAACCCAAGATTGAAGACATCCCTGTCATTTCTGAATATCCAGAAGTATTCCCTGAAGAACTACCTGGTTTTCCGCCAGATAGGCAAGTGGAGTTCAGAATTGACATTATACCTGGAGCAGCACCTATTGCAAGGGCACCTTACCGGTTAGCCCCAACTGAGATGAAAGAGTTGAGAACTCAGTTGGATGATTTATTGGCAAAAGGATTTATACGCCCTAGCTCGTCTCCATGGGGAGCACCAATACTGTTTGTAAAGAAGAAGGATGGGTCGATGCGTCTATGTATCGATTATCGCGAGCTTAACAAGGTTACTATCAAGAATAGATATCCATTGCCCAGGATCGACGATCTGTTCGATCAATTGCAAGGGGCAAGTTACTTCTCCAAGATTGACTGAAGGTCAGGCTACCATCAATTAAAGGTTAGAGATGAAGATGTACACAAGACTGCATTTAGAACTCGTTATGGTCACTACGAGTTCCTAGTGATGCCTTTTGGGCTCACTAATGCACCTGCAGCATTCATGTACCTCATGAACCGCGTATACAAGCCCTACTTGGATAAATTTGTCATCGTCTTCATTGACGACATCCTTATTTACTCGAAGAACCAAGCTGACCATGAGAAAAATCTTCGTTGTATTCTTAAACTTCTACATCATGAGAAGCTCTACGCCAAGTTTTCAAAGTGTGAATTTTGGCTTCGTGAAGTCCAATTTCTTGGACATGTAGTTAGGGAGCGTGGTATCCTAGTGGATCCCGCTAAAGTTGAAGCTGTCAAGAATTGGCAAGAGCCAAAGACGCCCACAGAAATTCGTAGCTTTTTGGGTTTAGCAGGATATTATAGGCGATTTATTGAAAACTTCTCAAGGATTGCTGCACCCCTAACTTCGTTGACACGTAAGAATATTAAGTTTGACTGGGGTCCTAAGCAGCAGGAATCCTTTGACATCCTTAAGCAAAAGTTGAGCAATGCACCACTATTAACATTGCCTGATGGAATAGAAGAATTTGTAGTATACTGTGATGCATGACACACTGGTATGGGATGTGTGCTAATGCAGAAATGCAAGGTTATTGCCTATGCTTCTCGACAGTTGAAGGTGCACGAGAAGAATTACACCACCCATGATTTGGAGTTGGGTGCCGTTGTATTTGCACTAAAACTGTGGATACATTATTTATATGGCACCAAGTGTGTGATCTATTCTGATCACAAGAGCCTTCAACATATGTTTAATCAGAAGGATCTGAATATGAGGCAGCGACGATGGATGGAGACACTGAATGATTATGATTGTGAAATCAGATACCATCCAGGTAAGGAGAATGTGGTCGCTGATGCCTTAAGTAGGAAGGAAAGAATTAAACCCATTAGAATCAATGCCAAGAGCATTGAATTGAAAAACAATTTGAATGAAAGATTGTTAGCCGCTCAGATGGAAGCTGTATTAGAAGCCAACTACCCGAATGAAAAGTTGGGAGTAACTGCTGAACAGTTATCACATGGCAAGGATGGAATCCTAAGATTGAATGGACGAATATGGGTTCCGATCTACGGAGGACTTCGGGATGTTATCCTCCAAGAAGCCCACAATTCTAAGTATTCTGTTCATCCTGGAAGTGATAAGATGTACCAGGATTTGAAGGCAAATTATTGGTGGATAGGCTTGAAGAAGTCTATAGCTACATATGTAGCCAAATGTTTGTCGTGCGTGCAAGTTAAAGCTGAACACCAGAAGCCGTCAGGTTTGGTACAACAGCCTGAACTTCCCACCTGGAAGTGGGAAATGGTGACTATGGATTTTATCACCAAGTTGCCAAAGACTAAACGAGGAAATGATACTATTTGGGTGATAGTGGATAGACTGACTAAGTCAGCCCACTTCTTACCTATAAAGGAAACACACATCTCAGATAAGTTAGCTCAGCTGTACGTGGATGAGTCTATATCTCTCCACGGAGTGCCAGTGTCTATCATTTCTGATAGGGATACGAGGTATACATCACATTTTTTGGAAAAGCTTTCAGCAATCGCTAGGCACTCGATTGAATTTCAGCACAGCATATCATCCTCAGACGGACGGTCAAAGTGAACGTACTATACAGACACTCGAGGATATGCTACGAGCTTGTGTTATTGACTTGGGAGGAAGCTGGGATGATCATCTTCTATTAATTGAATTTTCATACAACAATAGCTATCATTCCAGTATTCAAGCTGCACCTTTTGAAGCTCTGTATGGAAGAAAGTGCAGAACGCCCGTTTGTTGGGCAGAAGTTGGAGATGTCCAACTAACAGGACCTGATATAGTCCTGGAGATGACATACAAGATTATGCAGATAAGAGATCGTCTCAAAGGTGCCAGGGATAGGCAGAAAAGCTACGCAGATAAAAGGCGTAAACCTCTAAAATTCGAGGTTGGTGACAAAGTTTTACTGAAGGTATCACCCTGGAAAGGGGTAATGCGATTTGGCAAGAAAGGCAAGTTAAGCCCAAGATATATAGGACCATTCGAGATAATCGAATGTGTCGGAACAGTGTCTTATAAGTTAAATTTGCCGGAAGAGCTCAGTGGTATTCATAATGTATTCCACATCTGCAATCTGAAGAAATGTCTAGCTGATGAATCACTAGTCATACCGCATATGGATGTGCACATAGATGAGAGCCTAAAGTTTGTTGAGAAACCTTTGTCGATTGAGGATCGACAGGTTAAGAAGCTTCGAAGGAAGCATGTACCGATTGTAAAGGTTAAATGGGATGCCCTTAGAGGTCCCGAGTATACGTGGGAGGTAGAGTCCACAATGAAAGAGAAGTACCCTCATTTATTTCAGTAAATCTCGAGGTCGAGATTTCTTTTAAGGGGGTGAGTATGTAACACCTCGTAAAATCATGTCCAATATAGTATCGACACGTGTGATGGACTTTAAACGTGTAACGGATTGATTACGAGGGACTAAAGTTGACAAATGAAGAAAGTAAGTGTATATAAGGATACAATGTGTCAACATTTGGTAATTTTTCCTTTCAACAACCTTACACGATGTTTATACCCTAAAACGAATGTATCATGAAGAGTGTGAAACCGTTTGTGGGAGAAAGTGAAAGTTTACAAGACGCGAGGGTTAAATGTGTCAACATGTTTAAGTTATACCTCTGAGTGACCTTTTAGCGAACCCGGAGCCTTGTAACGATTAATTATACTCCCAAGAATAAGTGGTAAAAATTTCACATGGTTTCCATATCGTATGAGAAAGATACGCTAACTTTCGTAATTAAGGGGTTAAAAGCGTCAACGAGGCAAAACTTGTGTTTTCGGTTATCGTTTAATAAAACCGGACCTAATGAAGATTGGTTTTATCTCATGGATCATAGAAATATAAATTTCATGGGTTAAAAGTGCCTAAAATGGAAGAAATTACGCATTTGAAGGTCCAGGGGGTGAAACTGTCATTTTTAAAACATGAATTGTTGATAAGCTTGTTGCTGGCGCTGCGCCACCACCTGGGCTCTTCCCCATGGCGTAGCGCGACGGACTACCAGATCAGTAAACACTTGTTTAACGTGGAGGCTTGCATGTTTTCCGAATTCCGCGAGTTTGCCACCCTCTAGCTCCTTGAAACACATCCCTAGGTACTTGTCTTCATCCCTGGAGTTGCCATAACACTTATGCCCATGTCCTTGATCCTCCTTGGCTATATATAGAGCCCTTTGTTGCAACTTATGAACACATATTGAGCACTTCACTTGGAAAGCTTCTAAACTCTTGTTCTGAAGACCACTTCCCAAGCATCCTTAGTCGTGCATAGGACTTCAGTAAGTGTTCTTAACCTTTCTTAATTCAGTTTTACTTAGTTTATTAGCCTAAAGTCAAACTATCGTAATTAAGGTTTGACTTCATGATTAATTAAGATTTGTCCAGTCAAATCTCGAATTGAAAGTAGCTTTGAGTTGGTATTTATGTGGGTAATAAACCCTTAAAAGGGCACCCTCTGATTCCCACTCTAACTAGGTCAATTGTCGGGTCAAAGTTAATTTTAAAAAGTCAACAGAAAGCTAATTTTCGCATAAACACATAATTAACAATGTAGAAGCTACGAAACATGTTTTATCACTTGTATAACATGGTAAATAACGTAAGAACATGTCTAGGCATGTTCAACCCGACAATTTTCAGTTTAAGCTCGGTTCGGAACCGAAAGTCGCATAAGTGGACTTTTGCTTTAACTTTCAGTTCTGACCCATTAGAGCATATTTTAGTAATGCCTTAGAGCTTTAATAGGACCAGGTTACATGTTAGTATAACCCTCTGTGATTATACAACTTGGTTCATTAGTTATCCGATTCATATGCATGTTCCGTTATATGCCTAAATGTTGACTATTATGCCCTTTTGACCTTAAAACAAGAATTTTGAAAATGTGAGAGAACAATAATCTTTATTACTGATATATAAACATGTCCCTAGATTTTCACATCAGTTGGAGGTCTAGATTAAGAGTTATGCTCAATAGCGTAATTAGAAAGCTTTTTATTAATTAAACGGCGTAATTAGCATATAGCCTATCTAAACCCAATTTTTGATACCAAAATTTTTACCCAATGACGTAAAATAATATTTTGGGATTTTTGAGCATTTTTATTTATTTTTAAGCTGAGCATAACATAGGGTTCTAGCCTTAATTCGGTAATTGTCGGTTTTGCCATTTTGGCCTATAAAATGAGTTTTACAAAAAATTTGGACACCCAACCTTTTGCTACTGATTTGTTATGATAAATAAAACATTTTAAGCTTTCTGGAATGATAAAAATATCAGCTTTTCATATAAAACCCGGAAATCGCTTAAAATCGCCTTTTTACGCGTTTTTAACGCATAGTATAAGTTAAAACTATTTTTAACATATAAGGTTTGATACCTACTGATGTTTTCAGTAAATTTATATGTTTTAACAGTAAAGAAAAGTTTTTAAACTCAGATTTATATTTAAACTCTTTTGTGAGCTTTAAAATGACCAAAACGCCCCTACGGGGCATAGTTTGAATTTAAATCCATTTTGGGCATAATGGAAGGTATCCTACTGATATCACAACATATTTAAGGCATATTAACTTAGGAAACCTGTTCATGACTCATTTGGTTACCCGTTACGCATTATTCGCGTTCGGTGCGATTTATGTAACTAGTTTGCATAAATTAGCCTAACGGGTCAAACCTTATTGTTTTTATCTCAAAATCCAGAATCTGGTTAGTTTACCCATATTATACAAGTATTCAAACTTGTCAGGTCTAAACCACACTCTAATCCGGTCATCGCTTAATCGTGCGTTTTGAACCGTATATCTTCCTTTAAAACTAACCGGTCTAAGTTTAGACTTATTTAAGACCCGTTAGGAATCTAATAGGTTATTAAAAACCTTCGTTCCAGATTAGGAGCCCGGTAAAAGCTACGTGCACTTGCTGTTTGTGAATTATACTTGCTCAGGTAAATACTTTTAACTTATTTTCGCTATACGGGCTTGGGATACGGTATTATAATAATACCGTTTGGTCGGGTGTGTAGTCATTTAATCGGATTGTGATTAATGTATTTACATAATCTGTTTAATCTGTATTATTTGGTGTATGGCCTTTGGGGGTTAAATGACCATGTCCCGGATATCCTTGGCATCATTCAAAGAAATGGCCACGACCTAAGCACGGGGTGTAGGCATACACCTGACAGTTGCATTATGTAAAAACTGGTAATCCACTTAAAGGAATCAACCTTGTGGGTATTATACCTGTGGCGTGTCAGTTAATCATGTCTGGCTCTTCTAACCGGCCCTGACGGATGACAAATAAGTAAAACTGTATACAAGATTATTTTTAAATAATTGTCCCAAGTTATAAAAGATATTTTTGTGCCTTGTGCATTCAAATCAATTTTCTTAAACTCTTTTCAAAATGAGTCAGTTAATTGTATTTACCAGTGTAAACTGACGTATTTTCCAAAAAGGCTAAGTGCAGGTACTAGACGAAATAGGCTGGCTACTCCTGGCATCATTAATCAAGTCTTGCAAGCTCTAGATGTTAAAGTCTGTTGAACAATAATCTTTTTATCTTTCGATCCTCCTGTGGATCCATTACAGTCCGTTGTGATACTTTGATAGTACTATTTATTCGGTTTGTAATGTGATTCATCTTTTGCTTCCGCTGTGTATTAAACTGTGATAATATAAATTGTCTATGATATCAACTACGTCACGATACTCCCCACCGGGCCAACCGGTAATACGTGGAAATATCGGGGTGTGACATATGCATCCGGGGAATGATAAAATGTACCAGGATTTTAGAAAGAATTTCTGGTGGATAGGAATGAAAAAGGACATAGCAGCTTGTGTTTCTAAATGTTTAACTTGTTCACAAGTTAAAGCTGAACATCAGAAACCCTCAGGTTTGTTACAACAACTAGAAATGCCAGTGTGGAAATGGGAATTGATAACAATGGATTTTGTTACTAAATTACCCAAAACAAAGAAAGGTAATGATACAATCTGGGTGATTGTAGATAGATTAACCAAGTCAGCTCATTTCCTACCAATGAAGGAAACTTTCAGCATGGAACAATTAGCTAAATTATATGTAAATGAAATCGATTCATTAGATGGAATTCCTTTATCAATTGTTTCTGATAGGGATAGCCGTTTTACCTCTCATTTTTGGTCAAGTTTCAAAAAATCCATGGGAACCAAGTTAAATCTGAGCACAGCTTATCATCCTCAAATGGACGGACAAAGCGAAAGAACCATTCAGACAATGGAGGACATGCTTAGAGCTTGCGTAATTGATTTCGGAGGTAATTGGGACGATCACTTACCTTTAATAGAATTTTCTTATAATAATAGTTATCACACAAGTATCAATGCTGCACCATTCGAAGCACTTTATGGACGAAAGTGCCGGACCCCAGTCTGTTGGGCATAAATTGGGGAAAAGCAACTATCTGGACCTGAGATAGTGCAAGAAACAACCGACAAGATCATTCAAGTTAAGGAACGACTAAAAGCAGCACATGATCGACAGAAGAGTTATGCTGATAACCGATGCAAACCATTGGAATTTCAAGTAGGGGATAAAGTATTGTTGAAAGTCTCTCCTTGGAAAGGAGTAGTAAGATTCATCAAAAGAGGAAAGCTAAGTCCCAGGTATGTTGGACCTTTTGAGATTATTAGAAGAATAGGACCTGTAGCCTATCAGCTACAACTGCCAGAGGAAATGGCAGGAATACATGATGTGTTTCATGTATCTAATCTCAAGAAAAGCTTAGCTGATGAATCGCTGATGGTATCTCTTAAGGATATAGAGGTAAATGAACAACTCAAGTTTGTAGAAAGACCTCTACAGATTGAAGACAGAAAAGTCAAGAACCTCAAGCATAAGAGACTAGTTCTGGTCAAAGTAAAGTGGGACTCCAAAAGAGGACCTGAGTACACATGGGAGCTTGAATCTGAAATGCAAAGAAAATATCCACACTTGTTCCAGTAGATCTCGAGGACGAGCTCTAAAACAAGGTGGGGAGGATATAACAATCCTCAATAAAACCGACACCCTCATAATTTTTCCGACACCCTAATATATTTTAAAATATCCCAATATGTCCCAAAATACACCCCAGACGCGAAAATGGGCCCCAAATACATTAAATAGTATTAAAAATAATTAAAAACTGAATTTTTAAGTTGAGGCGGGCCGCGTAAAGGACCCTTAACCCCTACGCGGGCCGCGTAAACTTAAAACCTAGCGCGACCCTGGGCCGCCACGTGGCCCAACACATGGCGGGCCTAGTTGCTGATCCGGATGGGCTACGCTGTTGACCAGTGTTGACGCGGGCCGCGTAGGCCTTTGCCTACTCTTACGCGGGCAGCGTAAAAGTTGAAGACATGCCCTATATATAGAGGCCATCGGATTTCAGTCGAGAATCATTCAAAAATCGTTTCTTTCTCTCAATTCTGAATAATATACATAATATACGGGTATTATACCCCCCTAAATAGCGAAGTTCTGCTCCGTTGTAAGTATTATAACCCCTGGATACGCATTAGATACGCTGCTCGATTGATCTAGGGTTCCGTAACGGCTGTCGTGGTTCTGCCCAACGTAGTCGTTGGAATGCCGTCTCGGGGAGGGTATTACTAATGTTAAAATGGGTTATTATACTAACGCGTGTGCATTTGGGTAAATTATAGATAATTCTCAGGAAACCCTTACGGAAAATCTAAGACAGCAATGTGAGTTGATCCGCTTTTTGTAAACCTTTTATTAACTGTTTTTACAAAACCTTAAACATTTTTCCATGCGAATAGAAGTTATTGAGTATTTGTAAGAATACAATTATCATGAGTATGTTGGGGTTTTGTATACAAAATTTGTTACCACCTGGTCAAGGAGTAACATTTTCACAAGTCGGGTCTGACAGTACCATGGATGTTAATTGATATAACTTGGAAACAAATGTAATTGCGAGATCGCCCTCAATACTGTGAAATGGTTTTTATTTAAACTTGATTAAACTGGGATTCACTCACCAGTATTTCCCACTGACAAATTTTTTTAAAACACGTTTCAGGTAACAAACTGTGAAAGCAAAATAGAAGCCAGCTGGACAGCACTGAAGGCTTGGAAAAGTGGCAATAAAGTTACCTAAATAAAATAGATGTTTTTATTGAATAAAATAGGATTTATTCCTACGAAAGTGTGTGTAATGAAAAACTTGGGTTTTATCCCATGTATTTAATTTTATGAAAAGGTGGTATTTTACTCTGATTCAATATTTCCTAACTACGGTCCTGATGAAAAATTCCGCTGCCAAATTAGACAATACACGATACCACCGAAACTGGCTCGCGGCCGCCCGTTCCCGGGGATTAGGGATCGGGAGTTGCGACAATCCCCTATAAATGTAACCCCAAACCCCACCGGCTACCCCAACCATAACCCACTTGATCCCACGAACCCGCTACCCCAACCCGAAGAAGATGGCCTCTTGGACCCACGAAGAAGAATTGGCTCTCGTCACAAGCGTCGTTGACGCTATGAAGGGGCAACAACCCGGCCAAAAACGATATTGGCCGGAAGCATTCGCAAGCTACCGACATATCGTCGGACACGACCGACACAACCTCAATGCGTGCCAACATACATGGAGCGAGCTACGGCCCAAGCTCGATCGTTTCAAGGCCTACTACGAAGCCGTTCCGAGCGGCGAGTTAAGTCACGAGGACCGGGTGGCGGTGGCGAACATTGAGTTTTGGGGCAAGGAGCGAAGGCCGTTCCACAAGCTCGCACTTTTTGAAATTTACCTAACGCTCTAGGTTTTTTTTTTTTGTAATCGTTTTTAGTTTTTTTGTAATTTTTAGGTTTTTTTTTAATTTTGTAATCGTTTTTAGGTTTTTTTTATTTTGTAATTAATAAAATTTTAGGTTTTTTTTAATGTTGTATGTATTTTTTAAATTTTTTGTATTTTTTTTTAATAAACTGCCAAGCCACGCCCCCAACCCAATCCCCGCCATACCCCACAGACACGTCACACACCGTTGGGGGGCTCCAACTCCACGTGTCAACTCATGCCCCCAACCCAAGCCCCACCATACCCCACGGTCTAAATTGAAACCTACACCCCTTATTCTTTAGGTAAGTTGCATCATCTTTAACTTGACACTGCAATGTCTGACGGATTATTATCCTTTTTTTTATTTATGTGTAACCACTTTAATGCCTAAATTACTTTTAAGACTTTACATCAATATCTAAATTACTTTCACGACTCTACACCGCAACGAACGGAAAATACTTTTTTATCTATGTCTAACTACGTTAATGTCACAAACGTAACGAGGGTGACAAAGTAAAAAACACGTAATATCATTAATGTCATAATCGTACACAGTAGCCGCAAATGCCCGCAATGCTTATATAGGTTACACTGAGTCAGATCGGAAACATCGAAACGCCTTATATGGTTAATGCATCACATAACACGTCGCTATCTATAAACAACTAAGATGCCGCCGCCGCAACGCGCGGCTATTGATGGGTGGTCTATAGGACAACCCTTAATGATGTTAAAAGACGAAATTATCCTTCACTTAATCGTTTAATTATCTTGAATTAGATAACTACGTTTGCTTATGTTTCAGGTGCGGTTCGGGAGCTTAAAAGGTATAAAATGCAGCTTTGGACGGTTTGGAGATGAACGGGTCGTGCGTGGAACGAATGAAGAAACAAAACACACAAGTCAGGGTGCCACCGTAAATTACGGTGGCCACCGTAATTTACGGTGGCCCTGAAACTTGCCTGAATCCCACCGTAACTCAGTGTACACTCACCGTAACACCCTGGAGACCACCGTAATTTACGGTGGTACCGTAAATTACGGTGGAGGCTGCGCAGAATTCCGTAACTGCCTCATTTATTCAGTTTTTAGGGTGTCTTTTCACATATCTCATCATTGGACAGTTTCTCTGTACTTAGAGGGCGATTTTGGCTAGTTCTTGTTGGTTGGAAACAATTCTAAACATTTAGTGCTTGTTTTTTATTCTTATGAACTTGACTTTTAATGTTATGATGATCAATCGAACAATGTCCGGCTAAAGTTGTGGTGATCATCTTAGGTGAAGGCTTCTCTAAACTTTTGTGTGTTTATTCCGTTATTTCTAGAATGATAACTTGTGTTTGCTTGATTATCATGGTGTATGCATAATTGTTTGTAGCTTGTTAATTAATAGTACAATTTCTAGTCTCAATCGTACGTTCTTGGTGCCGTTGGCAATCGAGATATCACGGGAAGGGTTAGGGTTGGTTATTGATTAATTGATCATCGGGAAACAACCTCGCGTTTATATAATCCGAGTACTTTGTTCCCTTTTATCACTTCGATTATTTATGCACGAGTTATGTCTATGTAACTCTTTCTAGTTGGAATTTCACACAATTGTTAAAAGAAACTGAATCCTAAGATGGTCATTGTTTTCCTAATTTGCTTTACAACCAACCTTTGATTTGAAGTTATTTAGTTAATTTTAGTTTTAAAACCAAACAATCCAAATTATTGATCTTTACTTTCTACAAATTAGGTTAATTTTAGTTTAAGTGCAAAGCTACATAATCGACATATTTTCCACATACTCCCTGAGTTCGATACCCATTTACCACTATCTATAGTTGTTATTGGGATAAAATTTGCGTGTACTACGACAGCACGTCAAATTTTGGCGCCGTTGTCTGGGAGTTGTGCGCAACGTGTGTCAGTTTGTTAGTTTTGCTTTGTTATTTTTGGGTTTACACTGGTGTGTTTAGTGTGCAGGTTCTACAGGTGCATGCATACTAGAGGCTCTCACAAGTCGTCACCATTGTCATTTGATCCGGAGATCGAAAGAACACTAAGGCAAAACAGAGTTTTACTAAGAGAAAACAGAATCGTTGGTTCACCTACTTCACCCATCACACCACGAAACATCATGCAAGAATCTCAAATACCACCCACAACGGGTCAAACGACCTCATCATTCATACCTACTTCCACACAACCATCACCAAACACCACTATACCAAACTCCACTACAATTCCTACTCCACCTCATGACACTACACCAACCAACACCACACAACCGATTACTACTCAAGTTGAACCCAATATTACCTTTAGTCCTTCAGCCACAATCCCACCATTATCACACTTCTTTCCTCCATCTACGGGTCAATCATCTTCCCACTATTCAATACCACCAAATTCCACCATTGTCCATGCTACTTCAACATTCAGACCATCGAACCAATCGGGCTTTCAATATTCGACCCTTCCATTTGGGCAATCTTCGGGTATAGGGGGAGATGGATATGAGGAAGGTTATGAAGATTTTGAGGGTTATGACGAGGACGGGTATGCTTATGGGGGTTATGCTGATCAAGGAGAGTTCGGTTATGTGCAAGGCCAATCTCAAGGGATGGCAAGTGTAGGTGGAATGCCACAACAACAACAACTCATACCACAACATATTCGGCCAAGACCACAAGGGCTACAAGTGCAACGCCCTACACCATTGCAACAAGTTCGCCCACAAAATGTACAACCACAATTCCAAAGGCCAATTCAACACCAACCGATGCCACAACAGCAATTTCAACAACCATTCGCACCACAAGGGCATATACCAAGGCCAATGGGTCCTGTTCGACCAAGGGTTAGGTTGGGGGTGCCAAGAAGGCATTGATGCGTGTGAAGTGTTATATATATTAGGTGTATATTTTAAGCCCCTTTAACACTTATTTTTAGCCAAGTTTTAAATTTATAAAACACGATATTTTACTAACACTAAACACACATATGGGCAAGTGCACCCATCGTGAGCGTAGTATAGCGTTGGTAAGATGCCGAGGTCATCCAAGGACACAAGAGCTTTTAATACCGGTTTATCCTCAACGTCTAATCAAAATAAAAAGTTTAGAAAAATGTTTTAAACTAAGAAAAATAAAAAACTAACTAAAATGCTAAAAATAATCACTTGGTTCCGACTCGTATCTAGTGTAACCTTTGATTATTTCCGCACTTTTGCACATAATTAAGAGATTATCTTAGTTATTGTAGTAGGCCCCTCTTTTGAAGGTGACGTTACCCTCACCCCAGTAATTTGAGTCAGCAAGGATAGAATCATAAAAGGGTGGATTATTGGAAGATAATGAATTAAGTTATTAATGCAATATTATGGTAGGCCCCTCTTTTGGACGTGACGTTACCCTCGACTAAGTAGTCTGAGTCAGCAGGGATACAGTCCTAAATAGCCGGGTTATAGTATTAATAGTAGTTAACCTATGAGGGGATCAAAGAGTTTGGACCCCCGCCATCCAATACCGTGAAGTATTGAAGGAGGTCCTACTAAATTTGACCCAGGTCCATTGCAAGACCTCTAAACGCTGAACAATGGCAAGACCTTTACCAAACCGTTCCCTTAACCCCCGACCAGGTAGCCAACATACCTCCATATAGACCGTGGAGATATGAATGGTGAAAATCTTTTATTTTATATAGACAGTAAAATAATTTCAAGACACCACGGACAAACGATAAAGAAAGATCACCTTCAACATAAGCAACTAGTTATTAAAGTCATTAATACGAAACCAAATAAAAAGTGCAAAATATTAGAAATAAAAAGTATTACACTAGACACTTTGTCTTCACCAAGTGATGTAAGAGACTTAGGTAAACATGGCCTTGATTGTCAAGAACTCTTACGATCAATCTTGGATCCCGAGACGACTCACACACTCTACGATGGACAATGGATGACGGTGGTGGATGATGGTGTTATGGTGGTGGTGGGTGGTGGGTGAAGTGTGAGAGAGGTGGTGTGCCAAGGGATGGTTTGAGCTTGAGCCAAGCACTTCTATGTATAGGCTGAACAGAAGCTCAGGCACGGCCCCGTGTCCACATCCTTCTCTTTCTTCATTTAATGCAGCTTTGTCTTATTAGTTGACTACGCCCCCGTGTCCGCTGAGCACGACCCCGTGGTGCAGAAGAATCTTTGTATTATGCAGATTTGCTGGATTGTACGAATCTTATAGTTGACCACGGCCCCGTATCCGCTGAGCCCGGCCCCATGGTGGGCAATAGAAGCTTCTACCACTTTGTCTTTTCTGCTGACACTTGGGCACGCCCCCGTGCTGGCTGAGCACGGGGCGTGTTCAGGCTTCTGATCTCTTGTTTTGCTTGGGAAGATGCTGTCGTGGGGTCGGGCATGTCACGTTTTGTTCCTTTTCTTGTATTTATGTTAGATTTTGATGTCTTTTTGCTTCTTTTGTTAATTTGAGCTCATTTAATCCTGAAAATACAAAAGGAAGACAAAAGCACACTTTTTCCAACATTAGTACTAAAAAAGGGTTAGTTTTATGCCTCATTTGATGGAATTTATATGTTACATTTTGAACACATCAAATACCCCCACACTTGAATCTTTGCTTGTCCTCAAGTAAAACTCTTTAATATGTGGCTATTTACACTCCCAAATGGAATGGGTAGAAAAGAAGGTTTTGGGCTTGTCGTAGAGTGTCGGGATTTCCAAGATTCTTTATTTAATTTAATTTTTATTTATTTACAATCCTATTCGTCATGATTTATTTAAAACTTTTCATAAGATAAATTACTTATTAGGGCATAACATGCCTTTGTAAAATTCTATTTATATACAAGTTCACATACCTCACGGGGATCACTCAACACTCGGCCTAAAATGTATTTTTGTGGATCACTCGAGAGCGGCATGAAACTTACTCCTACCATAGGCTTGCCAAGCAATCAATCCTCCTCATTTTTAACTTATATACCTTTGTAAATATCAAGAGGACTTTGTGGGTTAAGGGTTAGGCTTGGGTTAAAGGTAGGTGGTTGGGTTGGTGGTTAGCGGTTAGTAGAAAAAGGGCGAAAAGCGTAACAAGTTTCGGTTTTCGTATGACTTTATATTTTTGTAACTTTTATTTTGATGAAGCTATTTATTCAAACAAAGTTATTTTTGATGAACTTGTTTGTTTTTTGTTTTTTTTTTTTTTTGTTTTTTTTTCTTTTGCTTCATCATCAACACAATTGTTTTTTTTTTTTTTTTTTTAAAGAAAAGTCATATGAAGAACCGAACTTGTTACTAAAACAAAAGGGGTAAAAATAAAAAAAAAGGTTTTGGTGGGTAAAAAGGGTGTTTGGTTTGGGTTATGAAATGAAAAGGTTTAGGCTCAAAGGGGTTAACTAGGGGGATTTTGGGTATGTGGTAAAAAAAAAGAAAAATAATGGTGTAGAAATAAAAAGGGTTAGTCCTAATGCCTCCATCATTTACTTACTCGGGTTTAAGTTGGTAAGGACCGGGAATGTATCGTCATGGCAAGTTCTAGAGTCGTAAGAATCAAGCGGCTATTCACACAAGAAACGAAAATGAGCATTTAGTCAAATGATATGTAAGTGTTTGCTCAATAAAGGCTCAAAACTCACTTTTGTGAGAATGGGTTTTTATGTGATCAAGTATATATAATTAAATTTTAGCTAACTTGTCATGCCTTTTCATAATTTTCTTATGTTGGTTCTTTTTATCACGACGCTATCGGTTGTAAATTCGTAAAAATATAACCTTTTTAAGAACTTGAATTTCCCGAGTTAAACCTAGACAGGTAAAAAAAAAATGAAAATTTTTGAAAAAAATTTGGGGTGATTAGCAGTTCCAATAGAGTTTTGTGTAAGGCTTGTATTTAGGACTTACAAGATTCAAGGTTTTAGCATCCCCCCCCCCCCCCACACTTAAATTACACATTGTCCTCAATGTGTCCCAAAAATAAGTTTTTAGGTTGATTGAATGTGTAAAAAGGGTGTAAAAAGCAAAAAAAATTCTGTTACTGGGCGCTGAACACGGCCCCGTGTGATCCGGGCACGGCCCCGTGTTCAAGTGCCAGTAACAAAATTAAAACAAGAGAAACAGAAGTCTGGACATGGGGGCGTGTTGGGTGAACACGGCCCGTGTCCAGTTACCTGAACTGGGTCTTTTTCTGCAGATTGTGCAGCACGGGGCCGTGTTGGGTGGACACGGCCCGTGCCGAGCTTACTGTAAACGAAGAAATTTGTCGGACGGTTCTGTTTTCCTGTATGGAGTGCTGGTTCAAGTTTCCCTTGCATCCTTTGCCATCTCAAGTGTGTTTTATTCCTGAAAATTAAAACTAACTAGAAAGCAAGAAAATTAATCTAAACTAAACTAAGGATAGTTCCATGGAATGCCTCCATGGTGCGCCACGTTTATAAGGGTCCTTGGCTAGACCCAAAGCCTGGTCATATGTTACCCAAGTGGGATGTATTGCATCCCATGCTACACCGTCGAAGAGCGTCATCCAAGCTTGAGTCTATGACCTTCATGTAGTTGACCGGGTCTTCTTCCTCTATCTTCCTTCCACATTCAAACTTCACTTCCTCGTCCCCAAACTTCAATGTTAACGTCCCGTCATTCATATCCACCACTGCTTGGGCGGTTGCTAGAAATGCCCTCCCGAGGATGAGAGGGACATCGGTGTCTTCTTCCATGTCTAGGATGACAAAGTCGGTTGGAAAAACGAAGTTGTCAACCTTGACCGGTAGATTTTCAGCGACATCTTGCAGAAATTTGACGGACCTGTCGGCGAGTTGTATGCTCATCTTTGTAGGGCTAGTTGTTCCTAGGCCGAGTCGTTTGAACATTGATGTGGGCATGAGGTTAATGCTAGCCCCAAGATCGGCTAATGCATTACGAACGGGGGACTTCCCAATCGAGCAAGGAATTGTGAAGCTCCCGGGATCGATTTTCTTTTGTGGAAGTTTGTTGAGTACTAAAGCGGAGCATTCTTCGCCTAAGTTAACTAATTGCAATGATTCAATTTTCGTTTTGTGAGTGGGGAAATCCCTCATGAATTTTGCATATTTAGGCATTTGGGTTAGAACCTCAATAAAAGGAATATTGACATGCAATTGTTTTAGTAAACTTTCAAACTTTGCGAATTGCTCATCGGTCTTTTGATGATTTAACCTACCGGGGTACGGAATTGGAGGCGTCTTGGTGGGCTCTTGATTTGGAGAAGAAGCCTTTTCTAGTTGAGGTGTAGGTGAAGTCGTGCTTTGGCGTTGACCTTCTTCAACTGGCGGTAATGGGGCATCTTCGGGACCCACGGTTCGGTTTCTTAAAGTGATGAGGTGTACTTGCGCCTTTGGGTTGGGTTCGGTATTACTTGGTAACGCGCCTTGTGGTCTCTCGGAGAAATTTTGAGCTAGTTGATTTAATTGTTTTTCAATGTTTTGAATGCTAGCTTGTTGATTTCTAAAATTCGATTCCAATTGTTGAAATCGATCCGAGTTTTTCTTTTCGGTGTCGGAGATGAGGCGAGATACGGTATCTTCAAGCCTTTCTCTTCCACCTTATTGTTGAGAGAAATTTTGTTGTTGTTGAAAATTAGTTCGTTGGTTTTGTTGGTTACTACTATTGCCGGGATCTCTCCAACCAAGATTTGGGTGGTTACACCATCCTTGGTTGTAGGTACCCGTTGGAGGACCCGACGGCCTAGGTCTATTATCAATGTAGTTTACCGTTTCTGTTTGTTCATCTAATTCTTTCATACAACTCCAATTTTCATGTGGCCCACCACACCCTTCACAAGCCATAACCGAGGCCGTTTTTGTCATTTCTAGTTTTTTTATTTTTGAAGAGAGGGCCTCGATTTGGGCTTGTAAAGAGGTGCTTTCATCAACCTTATGGGCGCCCGGGGCAATAGATTTATTACCTCGGGGAGTGTGCCATTGAAAATTGGTTTGAGCAATTTCCTCAATTTGATTATATATTTCATTTGGGCGACGATTACCTAAAAGTCCCCCGGAGCTTGAATCCAGTGTTCGTCTTGTGTGTGGCAACAACCCATTGTAGAAAGTGGATACTTGTTGCCATACCGCTAGACCGTGATGAAGACACTTTCTTAGAAGCTCCTTGAACCTTTCCCAAGTTTCATATAAGGATTCCCCATCCTCTTGTGAGTATGTATTAATTTCTGTCATTAGTTTAGCCATTTTAGCAGGAGGGAAATACTTATATAGAAACTTTTGGGCTAGTTCATCCCAGGTGTTTACCGAGCCAACTGGGAGGGTGTTAAGCCAAGCCTTAGCTCGGTCTTTTAGTGAAAATGGAAACATTCGAAGGCGGATGGCGTCATTTGATGCTCCATTGATCCGAAAGGTATCACATATTTCTAAGAAATTAGTAATATGCAGATGGGGATCCTCGTCCGCAAGCCCATGGAAGGTTGCGGAGTTTTGGAGCATTTGTATCAAATGCGGCCGAAGTTCGAAGTTGTTGGCTTCGACATTCGGTGCATTAATAGCGGCGCCGAGATTGCCTACGGTGGGCCGTAGGTAATCCATGAGGGTACGTTGGTCCGCCATTGGAAGTGGGTCCCCCGAAACTTTCTCTTGATTTTTAGCTTTAAGTCTTTTTCTAAGAAAGCGTTCGGGTTCTTCTAGAGGTTCTTTTATGTCTCTACTAGAACTGGAGCTCATGCACTACGTTGGAGGTTCAAATGTGGCGCCTGGGTTCCAAGTCCTGCAATAAAAACAGAAAAGAACGTTGGTCAGAATGTTCACCACGGCCCCGTGCTCAGTGAACACGGCCCGTGGTCAGAGGTACAGTGATTGTCTTCTGGATCCCTGTTACTGGGAGTTGGACACGACCCCGTGTTGCACCGACACGGCCCCGTGTTCAGCTCTCTGTAACTCAGAAAATAAAAACTGCCAGTGATGATGCTGGGCACGGCCCGTGTCCGACCAGGCACGGCCCGTGCTGAGCTCTGCAGAAACTGAAAAACTAAAAAAAAAATCCTAAAAAAAATGAAAAATAAGAAAAATGATTAGGCCGTTGATTCCTAACTTTCTTAAAATCCTTGTGTCCCCGGCAGCGGCGCCAAAAACTTGATGCGTGTGAAGTGTTATATATATTAGGTGTATATTTTAAGCCCCTTTAACACTTATTTTTAGCCAAGTTTTAAATTTATAAAACACGATATTTTACTAACACTAAACACACATATGGGCAAGTGCACCCATCGTGAGCGTAGTATAGCGTTGGTAAGATGCCGAGGTCGTCCAAGGACACAAGAGCTTTTAATACCGGTTTATCCTCAACGTCTAATCAAAATAAAAAGTTTAGAAAAATGTTTTAAACTAAGAAAAATAAAAAAACTAACTAAAATGCTGAAAATAAAATAAAAATAAAAACAGATAGACAAAGATGAATCACTTGGTTCCGACTCGTATCTAGTGTAACCTTTGATTATTTCCGCACTTTTGCACATAATTAAGAGATTATCTTAGTTATTATAGTAGGCCCCTCTTTTGAAGGTGACGTTACCCTCACCCTAGTAGTTTGAGTCAGCAAGGATACAATCCTAAAAGGGTGGATTATTGGAAGATAATGAATTAAGTTATTAATGCAATATTATGGTAGGCCCCTCTTTTGGAGGTGACGTTACCCTCGACTAAGTACTCTGAGTCAGCAGGGATACAGTCCTAAATAGCCGGGTTATAGTATTAATAGTAGTTAACCTATGAGGGGATCAAAGAGTTTGGGCCCCCGCCATCCAATACCGTGAAGTATTGAAGGAGGTCCTACTAAATTTGACCCAGGTCCATTGCAGGACCTCTAAACGCTGAACAATGGCAAGACCTTTACCAAACCGTTCCCTTAACCCCCGACCAGGTAGCCAACATACCTCCATATAGACCGTGGAGATATGAATGGTGAAAATCTTTTATTTTATATAGACAGTAAAATAATTTCAAGACACCACGGACAAACGATAAAGAAAGATCACCTTCAACATAAGCAACTAGTTATTAAAGTCATTAATACGAAACCAAATAAAAAGTGCAAAAGATTAGAAATAAAAAGTATTACGCTAGACACTTTGTCTTCACCAAGTGATGTAAGAGACTTAGGCAAACATGGCCTTGATTGTCAAGAACTCTTACGATCAATCTTGGATCCCGAGACGACTCACACACTCTACGATGGACAATGGATGATGGTGGTGGATGATGGTGTTATGGTGGTGGTGGGTGGTGGGTGAAGTGTGAGAGAGGTGGTGTGCCAAGGGATGGTTTGAGCTTGAGCCAAGCACTTCTATTTATAAGCTGAACAGAAGCTCGGGCACGGCCCCGTGTCCAGTGGGCACGGCCCCGTGTCCACATCTTTCTCTTTCTTCATTTAATGCAGCTTTGTCTTATTAGTTGACCACGCCCCCGTGTCCGCTGAGCACGACCCCGTGGTGCAGAAGAATCTTTGTACTATGCAGATTTGCTGGATTGTGCGAATCTTATAGTTGACCACGGCCCCGTGTCCGCTGAGCACGGCCCCGTGGTGGGCAATAGAAGCTTCTACCACTTTGTCTTTTCTGCTGACACTTGGGCACGCCCCCGTGCTGGCTAAGCACGGGGCGTGTTCAGGCTTCTGATCTCTTGTTTTGCTTGGGAAGATGCTGTCGTGGGGTCAGGCATGTCACGTTTTGTTCCTTTTCTTGTATTTATGTTATATTTTGATGTCTTTTTGCTTCTTTTGTTAATTTGAGCTCATTTAATCCTGAAAATACAAAAGGAAGACAAAAGCACACTTTTTCCAACATTAGTACTAAAAAAGGGTTAGTTTTATGCCTCATTTGATGAAATTTATATGTTACATTTTGAACACATCAGCATCTTAGAGAACATGCGAGAGGAATTGAAGCGCATTTTAGGCCGGTAATCACTCAAAATCCCTCACCGGTAGTTATTCTTCATAATGATCAACGGAGGACCTTTGAAGTGAGAACAAATTCTTTGCGAAGTTTGCCGAAATATAAAGGGCTAGCAACGGAGGAACCGTATTTCCACTTAGAGGCTTATGACTCAATTTGCAATACTCTTGGGAGTCAAGGTTTTTCGGCTGACGATGTCAAGTTAGACCTGTTTCAATTTACTTTGGAGGACAAGGCAAAGAAGTGGTTCTACACTTTGCCTTCAGCATCTATTTATACTTGGGCGGAGATGCAACAAATTTTCCTAGACGAATTTTACACCGCTCAAAAGACCAACGATGCTAGGAAGGGGTTGAGGAGTTTTCAACAACAACAAGGAGAAATGTTTCATGAAGCCTTTGAGCGTTTCAACATGATGATCAAGAATTGTCCTCACCATGGGATTGAACTTTGGGAGTTGATGAATGCTTTTCATGAGGGATTGAGTGCCGAAGATGCTCGTGACTTAATGTCTATTATCGGTGGGACTTTTGGCACAAACTATGAGAATGATGATTGGGAGTTTTTGGAGCAAATGGCAATTACTTCAAAGAGGAAAGCTCAAGCATCGAGAAGAGCACGACCGGCCATTGCCCAACCTCAAGTGCACGCAATAGATGATGGTAATGTTCAAACCACTAACCAAATTTATGATGTTTGTGCATTGTGCAATGAAATAGGTCATGCGGCTGAAAATTGCCAAGGAATGGTGGAAGGGCAATATGAAGAAGTTCATGCGATTCAAGGTCAAGGAGGGGGTGGTAGAAACTACAACATGAATTCTAATACTTACCACCCCGGGTTGAGGAACCACCCAAATTTTCGGTATGGGAACCCTTCAAATCAAGCTAACCCGAACTTTCAAGGTAGCCAAGGTAACTTTGGTTCGCGCCAACCTTACAACAACCAAAGTGGATATCGAGGTGGGAACAACCAAGGGTATCAAAAGCAATATCAAACGGGTCAAGAACAAGGGGGTCTTTGGGTGGAAATGAGATGATGGAAATGCTAAAAAGCATGCACGCGGAGATGCAAAAACGGAACCAACTCGATGAAGTTCGAATGCGAAAGGATGAGGTTCGTGACAAAAGCATCCAATCACTAACAACCCAAATGGGTCAATTGGCAACCGATGTGGACGAATTGAAGAAAAACAAGGGTCAACTTCCTTGCGACACCAAGGTAAATCCTTCACATGGTTCGTCACGAGGTAATGTTAATGTTCATCATGTTAGTGTTTTAAGAAGTGGAAAAGAATTTAAAGCCAATTTGTCACCTGAATTGGTTGAGGGGGTAGTTGAGGACATCACGGGTAATGATAGTGATGATGAAGTTTCACCGGTTAAACCTAAAGAATCAAATGTTAAAAAACCGGGGTTGGGTGAAAATAAAGAAAATGAAAAAAGTGAAAAAGTTGAGGGTGAACCGAGTCAAGTTCCGTTTCCATCGGCTTTACTTGACCCGGGAAAGAAAAATTTTATTGCATCAAGAGGTCCCCAAAAAGAAGAGTTGTGGGACATGTTTAAACAAGTTAAAATTAATCTTCCACTCCTTGATGCAATAAAACAAGTACCCGCCTATGCAAAATTTTTAAAAGAATTATGTACACAAAAGAGGCAACAAAAGAAGAAAATGCCTAAGCGGGTAGATTTGACCGGGCAAGTGAGTGCGGTTTTGAACGGGGAGCTTCCTCCTAAGCTCCAAGATCCGGGCACGCTATTAATTAACATACAAGTTGGTAACTTTCAAATGGCAAAGGCGTTACTAGATCTTGGAGCCGGAGTTAGCATTTTACCGGGGGGCTTATATGACCAATATGATTGTGGTCCGTTAGCTAGGGTGGAGACAACGGTTGTCTTGGCCGATTTGTCTCATAAGCTACCTCGAGGGATGGTTCAAAATGTAATTGTTAAAATTGATGAGTTCTATTACCCGGTTGACTTTTTAGTCTTGGACTACTCATCCGCGGACCCAAAACAACAACAAAATGTCATTTTGGGTCGGCCATTTTTGAGCACCGCACATGCAGTGATCGATTGTAGATTTGGTACAGTCGACATGACTTTTGGGAATCGAAAAATGTGTTTGAATGTTTTTACTAACAATTCTAATGCTAATGGTGTTGATGAGTGTTTCATGGCAGATATAGTTGATGGATGCAACCCGCATGAGTATGAGGAGGAAGGTATGGATATTTGTTTGTGTGATTTTTCTGAACAGGTACATGCTTATGCACTACGGGTTGAAGAGGAAAAACAGGATGCTATGGCCTTGAAAGAAGGTCGGTCGCCATGGACTCACCAATTCGAAGGCTTACCGGTGGAAATTAGCTCGGGTACAAAACCGTCATTAGAAGAACCACCGAAGTTGGAACTTAAAGACTTGCCGAGCCACTTGAAGTATGTTTTCTTAGGGGATAATGACACGCTACCGGTCATTATTGCCTCTAATTTAGAGTTGGAGCAAGAGCAAGCACTGTTGGAAGTTTTAAAGGAGAATAAGGGAGCTATTGGATGGACAATTGCCGATCTTAAAGGAATTAGTCCATCAATCGTCATGCACAAGATTATTACCACCGAAGATGCCAAACCAACACGAGAAGCTCAAAGGCGATTGAATCCGAACCTAAGGGAGGTAGTAAAAAAAGAGGTAATCAAATGGTTGGACGCGGGAATCATCTATCCGATTTCGGATAGTGCTTGGGTGAGTCCCACCCAAGTTGTGCCGCCGGTATTCAAGTAGTCAAAGATGAAAGTGGTGAACAAATTGCCACCCGACCGGTCACCGGGTGGCGTGTATGTATTGACTACCGAAAATTGAATGCCGCCACTTCTAAGGACCATTTCCCGTTGCCTTTTATTGACCAAATTATTGAAAAATTATCGGGTCAAAAATATTACTGCATTTTGGACGGGTATTCGGATTACAATCAGATAGCAATACACCCGGATGACCAACACAAGACCACCTTCACTTGTCCATATGGTACCTTTGCCTTTCGGCGAATGCCATTTGGCTTGTGCAATGCACCGGCAACTTTCCAACGATGTATGATGAGTATTTTCCCGGACATGGTTGGAGAGTCGCTAGAAGTATTTATGGATGACTTTTCCATTTTTTGGCACTAGTTTCGAGTCTTGTCTCAATGAATTACAAAAAGTTTTAAAAAGATGTGTTGAGAAAAATTTAGTGCTTAGTTGGGAGAAAAGTCATTTCATGGTGCAAGAGGGCATTGTGTTGCGTCACGTAATTTCGGAAAGGGGAATGGAGGTGGATAAGGCAAAAATACGGGTAATAGCATCTTTGCCACCTTCGAAAAATGTTAAGGGTGTAAGGTCATTTTTGGGACACGCGGGGTTCTATAGACGTTTCATAAAAGGTTTTAGTGTTATCACCAAACCTTTATGCAACTTGTTATTAAAAGATGTCCCATTTGAATTTACTAACGAGTGTATGCAAGTTTTCACTGTTTTGAAGGAACACTTGGTCAAAGCTCCTATTTTGCAACCACCGGATTGGTCAAAGCCGTTCGAGATCATGTGTGACGCATGCGACACTACTATTGGTGCAGTTTTGGGTCAACGGGTTGATAAGAAGCTGGTGGTGATTTACTATGCAAGCAAAACTTTATCTGAAGCGCAACTTAATTACACCACAACCGAAAAAGAGTTATTAGCGGTGGTGTATGCTTTGGATAAGTTTCGTGCGTATATTTGGGGGAGCAAGGTGGTGGTTTATTCGGATCATAGTGCGGTCCGATATTTGATGGAGAAAAAGGAGGCGATGTAACACCCCGAAAAATGCAAATCATTTATTTAAATATAAAGTTGATAAATAAACTAGTTAACTAACTAGGATTTTAAATAACCCAATTAGGTGAAAGCCTTGTAGTAACCTACAAATGGGTTAAAATGCTAAATTAGAACCAAAGGAAAGTCTAGGGACCAAATATGTTCAAAATGAAACTAATATTAATAAAATCTAAATAAATAAAACACAAACATTTTGTCTGTGTTTTGGTGGAGATCGACCAGGAGCGACCCAAGCTCCATCAAACCCTAGCTCAGCATAAAAACTCTAAATTGAAGGATCAAACTCAGTCCAAATAAAAATCCGAACATAGATTACTGATCCTCATCACAAGAGGATTACAAGGTATGTAAAACTTTGAGAAATCTCTCAAATTGAAATTCTCATGAATTGGGAAAAATCTGAAATTTTGGTTGCATGTGTGTGTTATGATGATTTAGGAACAACTATAGTGTCTAGGGACAAACCCTAGACAAACACAAGCTGAAATCATGTGAAATTTTAGTGGAAACTATGATCACCATTGTAGGTGATTAGTGGGTTATGTGTAATTTGATGAACACTAGGAAATAGATTGTTGATCTAGTGTAATTTGGCAATTTTGAAGTGATTCCAGAAAATTAGAAGTTATCAATCATGTAAAAAGGTTGAATGATGTGAAATTAGGGCTAAATGATACACTAGAGATTTGATGTTTAATCATGTAAAAATCTGCTCATGAAGTGTTTGTTGAAATGCCTCTATGAAGGCTTAAAACTGAAATTCCAAGTTTAAACGCATAATCATAATGTTTGGTGTATTATGCGAATTATGATTTAAAGAGAGTTCTAAACATATCATAAATGAACTCTATAGGAACGGGCGCAGGAGCGTCAAGCAGACAAGCGGGTGGCGAACCACGTTTAAAAGGCCTACTTTGAAGGTACGTAACTTGATTGGTTACATTAAGCGAGTTGTTGATAAGTTTTGTAAATCTTATTATTGAATCGAAATCTGCGTTGAATTTATATTGATTATGGTTGGAATGTGAATTAATAGACTTAGTATAGTCGACGAACCAATTGGTAGTCATCATAAGTGGATGGTTCCACAAGATGAGCCAATGGATCTATTAGTTGTGAAAATTGTAGTTTTAAACGTTCTAGTAGTCGATAATGGCGATAATAATCACAAAGACATTAAAACACGAAATTGGTAAGAAATGTGGGTGATAATAAGCCCCGGATGTTGGGCATAAGGCGCCATAGGTTTATTAGTTAAATGGTAGTAAAATGAGTAAGGTTTGAATGGGTCGAATAATTACATAATGACGTATGGTCTTTCGGTCCGTAAATAAAATTTTCGGTATGATAATCGTAGTAGGCACGTCGGTAATGAATTTACAGACGTATAGGAAAAAGAATCACCTAAAACGGACTTACGAGTCAAAAGATATGCACATTTGAAGTTGAAATCTGAGTTTTCCGGAGCTGGCAGAAAATGCAGCTCAATAAACATAAGCTGCTGGAAAACCTGTTCCCCCGGGCCACGCGGAAGAAGACCCGACAGGCGCCACGACACGCGAAGGGTTCTCGCGGCCCGCGTAACGCCTCTCGCGGGGCGCGAGCGACCCTGTTCCGGAAATTTTTATTGTTTTCAATTGTTTTGATGCTAGATTTCAATTATACGTGCTTTATTATTGTCAAAACTAATCCTTGATGTGGTTTTGACATTAGGTGACGTTGGTGAACTTACGGATGGCGATCAAGCAAATGATGAAGAACCGAACACTACATTTTGAAGCTTCCGCAATGTTTTAAATCTTTAATAGACTTTGTGTATGGGTTGTAAACAATTTTTAAACAACTTTTGAAACGTTTTAACTTAGTCGTTAGTTGACTAAGGTTGATACTACTTATGAACTTCTTTAATGAAAGTTATGTTACTTAAGAAATATTTTATTTGAAATGGTATAATCTATTATTAAAATCAAGTAAAATTAGACGGGTGTTACAAGTTGGTATCAGAGCTTAAGGTTGTCAACAAAGTGTTCGGTTCAAGCTTGATCGATCGTCCGGTAAGAATTAACTTATTATGTTAATAAATTATGTCTTATGTAAGGAATGAGAAACGAATTGATATGCATGGGAAGAGCGTGTTAACACACTCAAACCCGGAAAGTGCATTAAATGTGAATGGTTAAAGCAAGTTAGGAACTTGGCTAAACCGAAACAAACGAAGCAATGTCATGAATGAAATGTTTAACGTTTGATGTAAACATTTCAGTTTCAAGATGTCCGATGGGAATGATGATAATCCGGTGCAAACAAGCACTGAACAAATGAAAGAGATAATTGCAGAAGAGGTAGGGAAGGCAATTGAAGGAAGTCTATCCGGGTTTATAGACAAAATTCAAGGCACGGTGTTGTCGCTTGTAGAAGAGCGAGTTAAAAGGTTGGAGGATATTGTCAACCTTATGAAGGAGAAAACGGGAGAACGCAAAGGGTGTTCGTACAAGGAATTCATGGCGTGTAAACCGCCAATCTATAACGGGGAAGTCGACCCGATAATTTGCCAAAGATGGTTGGGCGATATTGAAGGGGTGTTTGAAAGGACCCATTGCGACGAAAGCAATTTTGTTGCCTACGGAACGGGTCAGTTAAGAGGACAAGCCTAGGATTGGTGGGATAACAAAAAGAATGAAATAGGGGCCGAAGCGGCAAGGGCCATGACATGGGAAGAGTTTAAGACACCATTTCTTAAACATCATAGTCCCAAAGCGGTCATTAACAAAATCAAGGAAGAGTTCATGCAACTTAGGCACAAGGGTGAAACCATAGACAAGATCACGACAATGTTTATGGATAAAATGAAGTTTAGTAGTGAATTGGTGACGAACGAAGAACAGAAAATATACTACTACTACAATATGTTGAGCGCTAAATATAGGGAGTTTATGACTCCTTCAAAATACGAGACCCTTACCGAAATCATTAACGTTGCTCGGGAACGGGAAATCGAGTTGAAGAAGCAAGTCGAAAGAGGTGAGCGAAGGGCACATGATGTGAATCCAAGCCCTCCAAAGAAAGCCCGAACTGGAGAATCGGGAAAGAAGGTGGATACTAAAGGTGGGTCGCCAAGTTGTAAAGTGTGCGGGAAGGGACACAAAGGGGAATGTCGGTTCAAAGACAAGCCATGCCCCATATGTAATAAGACGGGGCACACGGCCTCGCTATGCCCGGGAAAAGTCTCTGTTTGCTACAAATGCTATCAACCCGGCCACAAAAAGTCCGAATGTCCGGACTTAGTTGGAAAGAGAGATGTTAAAGAATCCCCAACATAAGCTCCCAAAGCGAAGGCTAGGTCCTTCCAACTTACCGCGGCTGAAGCGAAGACAGAACCCGATGTGGTTTCAGGTATATTCACAATTAACTCAATTCCAGCACGTGTATTGTTTGATACAGGTGCGAATAAATCCTTCATTTCGCATGGATTTATTCGACATCCTTCATTTGTATTGACGAAATTACCTGTGCCCTTAGAAGTTGAAATAGGGGACAACAAAAGTTTTATAGATTGTGATGTTTGTCGAGGCTGCAAATTAAGCATCGACGATGAGGAATACTTGATAGACCTAATCCCGATGTCAATGGGGGAATTTCAAGTAGTCATTGGGATGGATTGGCTAGCCCAGCACCATGCAAAAGTCGTGTGTTTTCGTAAAGAGATAAAACTAACATCTCCGAGCGGGAAACACGTCACCATTTATGGCGAAAAAGGAGGTAACCCTATAGTGTGCTCAATGTTGAAAGCTCACAAGCTTATGAAGCGAGGATGCAAGGCATTCATGATATACGCAAATGAGCCCGAGAAAGAATCACGGAAGATTGAAGATGTACCGGTAGTACGAGATTATGGAGATGTGTTTCCGAAGGATTTACCGGGGATACCGCCTAAACGGGAAGTAGAGTTCGGGATCGAATTGATTCCGGGCGCAAAACCCGTAGCTAAAGCACCGTACCGACTCGCGCCGTCGGAATTACAAGAGTTGATGTCCCAAATTCAAGACCTGCTTGACAAAGGATTTATAAGGCCGAGTGTGTCTCCTTGGGGCGCACCGGTACTGTTCGTGAGAAAGAAAGATGGGAGCATGCGGATGTGTATCGAATACCGGGAGTTAAACAAACTCACGGTAAAGAACCGATACCCGCTTCCGAGAATAGATGATTTATTCGACCAATTACAAGGTGCGAACTGGTTTTCAAAAATTGACCTTAGATCTGGGTATCACCAACTAAAGGTCAAGGAAGAAGGTGTACCGAAGACGGCTTTCCGCACGAGATACAGACATTACGAACTCCTCGTGATGTCATTTGGGCTAACAAATGCACCCGCGGCTTTCATGGACCTCATGAACCGAGTTTGCAAGCCAATGTTGGATAAGTCGGTCATCGTTTTTATCGATGATATTTTGGTGTATTCGAAAAGTGAAGCTGAACACGCACACCACTTACAAGAAGTGTTAGAGACACTTAGACGAGAAAGGCTGTATGCGAAATTCTCTAAGTGTGCCTTTTGGTTACGAGAGGTACAATTTCTTGGCCACGTCATAAGTGCCGACGGAGTATTGGTGGATCCGTCCAAGATCGAGGCTGTGTCAAAATGGAATCCCCCGAAGAACCCTTCGGAAATTAGAAGCTTTTTGGGGCTTGCGGGATACTATAGGAGGTTCATTCAAGATTTCTCCAAGATTGCGTCACCGCTAACAAAGCTAACCCAAAAGAAAGAAAAGTTCATTTGGGGTGTCGATCAAGAAAAAGTGTTTCAAACGCTAAAAGGAAAGTTAACTCAAGCTCCGGCACTGACATTGCCGGACGGAGTCGAAGATATGGTGGTTTATTCGGATGCTTCACTATCGGGGCTCGGATGCGTTTTGATGCAACGGGGCAAAGTTATAGCTTATGCCTCGAGGCAATTGAAGATACACGAGAAGAAATATCCCACACACGATCTTGAGTTGGCTGCGGTGGTATTTGCCTAAAAAATATGGAGGCACTACTTATATGGGGTAAAGTGCACCATATTCACCGATCACAAGAGCTTAAAATATTTCTTCGATCAGAAGGAGTTAAATATGCGACAACGGCGATGGTTAGAAACGGTGAAAGATTTCGACTGTGAAATACATTACCACCCCGGAAAGGCAAATGTGGTAGCGGATGCTCTGAGCAGAAAAGCGGACTATGTCCCAATACGAGTAAGGTCGATGCAGCTCGTGGTGACCTCGGGTATACTTGAACGTATTCGAGAGGCGCAATTAGAAGCAGTAAAAGAGGAGAATTGGAAGAAGGAAAGAATAATCGGTCAGTTGAAAGATTTGACGGATGGGAATAACGGGTTGAAGACTCGATTCGGGAGGATATGGGTTCCAAATACTTGTGGGGTGAAGGCGCTTCTACTTGAGGAAGCTCATAAATCCCGATATTCAATTCATCCAGGAGCGACCAAAATGTACAATGATTTAAAGCAAAACTATTGGTGGCCCGGGATGAAGAGAGATGTGGTGAAGTACGTAGAAAAATGCTTGACATATTTACAAGTCAAAGCGGAGCACCAAAAACCATACGGTAAACTTCAACCGTTGGAAATTCCGGTTTGGAAATGGGAACAAATCACCATGGATTTGTTCACCAAATTACCCAAAACTAACCGCGGGTTTGATGCTATATGGGTAGTTGTAGATAGATTGACGAAAAGCGCTCACTTCATTCCAATTCGTGAGACTTATACATCCGAAAAGATGTCGGAGGTGTACACCAATGAAATCATAGCATGGCATGGGGTACCGATATCCATTGTGTCAGACAGAGATACTCGGTTTACTTCGAATTTTTGGCGTGAATTTCAAGAAAAAATGGGAACTAAATTGTTCATTAGCACTGCTTACCATCCACAAACGGATGGGCAGAGTGAAAGAACAATACAAACGTTGGGAGATATGTTGCGGGCTTGCATTATTGACTTCGGGGGTAGTTGGGATGTCTATCTACCCTTGGTCGAATTTTCATATAACAATAGCTATCACACGAGCATTAAGATGGCCCCGTATGAACTGTTATATGGCAGAAAATGTCGAACTCCGGTATGTTGGGGAGAAGTGGGTCCACGAGGGCTAACACCTACTGATATAATCCGAACTACGAATGAGAAAATCGACATGGTTCGGGCACACTTGAAAGCGGCTCAAGACAGGCAAAAGGCGTATGCGGATAAAAGGAATAGGCCAATTGAATTTCAGGTTAGCGACATGGTTATGCTAAAAGTTTCCCCATGGAAGGGCATTATTAGATTCAGAAAAAGGGGGAAACTAAGCCCGAGATTTATTAGGCCATTCAGAATCATTGAACGGGTTGGTAAAGTAGCTTATCGTCTTGAATTACCCGAGGAGTTGAGTGGGATTCATAGCACATTCCACGTGTCACATCTCCGAAAATGTTTGGCAGACGAAACTGCTCGTATCCACTACGATGATATCGAGGAGGATAACAGTCTCAACTATGCAGTGAAACCAATTGCGATTTTAGATCATAAAGAGAAGAGTTTGAGGAACAAAGTGATTAATCAAGTCAAGGTCAAATGGGAGCATAGGAAAGGTTCGGACACTACGTGGGAGTCCGAAGAGGAGATGCGACGTCTCCACCCTACATTATTTGGTACGTACTTCGGTTTCGGGGACGAAACCCTCTTAAGGGGGGTGGACTTGTAACACCCCGAAATATGCAAATCATTTATTTAAATATAAAGTTGATAAATAAACTAGTTAACTAACTAGGATTTTAAATAACCCAATTAGGTGAAAGCCTTGTAGTAACCTACAAATGGGTTAAAATGCTAAATTAGAACCAAAGGAAAGTCTAGGGACCAAATGTGTTCAAAATGAAACTAATATTAATAAAATCTAAATAAATAAAACACAAACATTTTGTCTGTGTTTTGGTGGAGATCGACCAGGAGCGACCCAAGCTCCATCAAACCCTAGCTCAGCATAAAAACTCTAAATTGAAGGATCAAACTCAGTCCAAATCAAAATCCGAACATAGATTACTGATCCTCATCACAAGAGGATTACAAGGTATGTAAAATTTTGAGAAATCTCTCAAATTGAAATTCTCATGAATTGGGAAAAATCTGAAATTTTGGTTGCATGTGTGTGTTATGATGATTTAGGAACAACTATAGTGTCTAGGGACAAACCCTAGACAAACACAAGCTGAAATCATGTGAAATTTTAGTGGAAACTATGATCACCATTGTAGGTGATTAGTGGGTTATGTGTAATTTGATGAACACTAGGAAATAGATTATTGATCTAGTGTAATTTGGCAATTTTGAAGTGATTCCAGAAAATTAGAAGTTATCAATCATGTAAAAAGGTTGAATGATGTGAAATTAGGGCTAAATGATAAACTAGAGATTTGATGTTTAATCATGTAAAAATCTGCTCATGAAGTGTTTGTTGAAATGCCTCTATGAAGGCTTAAAACTGAAATTCCAAGTTTAAACGCATAATCATAATGTTTGGTGTATTATGAGAATTATGATTTAAAGAGAGTTCTAAACATATCATAAATGAACTCTATAGGAACGGGCGCAGGAGCGTCAAGCGGACAAGCGGGTGGCGAACCACGTTTAAAAGGCCTACTTTGAAGGTACGTAACTTGATTGGTTACATTAAGCGAGTTGTTGATAAGTTTTGTAAATCTTATTATTGAATCGAAATCTGCGTTGAATTTATATTGATTATGGTTGGAATGTGAATTAATAGACTTAGTATAGTCGACGAACCAATTGGTAGTCATCATAAGTGGATGGTTCCACAAGATGAGCCAATGGATCTATTAGTTGTGAAAATTGTAGTTTTAAATGTTCTAGTAGTCGATAATGGCGATAATAATCACAAAGACATTAAACCACGAAATTGGTAAGAAATGTGGGTGATAATAAGCCCCGGATGTTGGGCATAAGGCGCCATAGGTTTATTAGTTAAATGGTAGTAAAATGAGTAAGGTTTGAATGGGTCGAATTATTACATAATGACGTATGGTCTTTCGGTCCGTAAATAAAATTTTCGGTATGATAATCGTAATAGGCACGTCGGTAATGAAGTTACAGACGTATAGGAAAAAGAATCACCTAAAACGGACTTACGAGTCAAAAGATATGCACATTTGAAGTTGAAATCTGAGTTTTTCGGAGCTGGCAGAAAATGCAGCTCAATAAACATAAGCTGCTGGAAAACCTGTTCCCCCACGCCACGCGGAAGAAGACCCGGCAGGCGCCGCGACACGCGAAGGGTTCTCGCGGCCCACCTAACACCTCTCGCGGGGCGCGAGCGACCCTGTTCCGGAAATTTTTATTGTTTTCAATTGTTTTGATGCTAGATTTCAATTATACGTGTTTTATTATTGTCAAAACTAATCATTGATGTGGTTTTGACATTAGGTGACGTTGGTGAACTTACGGATGGCGATCAAGCAAATGATGAAGAACCAAACACTACATTTTGAAGCTTCCGCAATGTTTTAAATCTTTAATAGACTTTGTGTATGGGTTGTAAACAATTTCTAAACAACTTTTGAAACGTTTTAACTTAGTCGTTAGTTGACTAAGGTTGATACTACTTATGAACTTCTTTAATGAAAGTTATGTTACTTAAGAAATATTTTATTTGAAATGGTATAATCTATTATTAAAATCAAGTAAAATTAGACGGGTGTTACACACGAAGCCTCGTTTAATTCGGTGGGTATTATTGTTGCAAGAGTTTGACTTGGAAATTCGAGACAAAAAGGGAAGTGAGAATGTAGTGGCGGATCACTTGTCTAGGATTCCGGTTGAAGGAATTGACGATGTTAGTGAAATAAATGAAAGTTTTCCCGACGGGCAACTCCTAGCCGTCACCACCTTTGTTGCACCGTGGTATGCTCATTATGTCAACTACTTAGCCACGGGTGCCATCCCAAGTCATTGAACCAAGAAGCGTCGACAACAATTTATGGTTCAAATGAAGCAATATATTTGGGATGAACCGGATCTTTTCAAGATTGGGCCAGATCAAGTTATTCGGAGGTGTGTGCCCGAAACGGAGGTGATGGAAATTTTGACTCACGCCCAATCATCCGCATGTGGAGGTCACTTTTGTAGGCATAAAACGGGTTACCGGGTTCTCTCATGTGGGTTTTATTGGCCCACAATTTTCAAGGATGCATGTGAGTTTGCAAGGAATTGCGTGAATTGTCAAAAGATGGGAAGCATATCGAAGAGGGATGAGATGCCATTATAACCAATTTTGGCTGTTGAAATATTTGATGTATGGGGTATTGACTTTATGGGTCCCTTCCCGAATTCGAATGGTTTTCTATATATTTTGGTAGCGGTGGATTAAGACTCGAAGTGGATTGAAGCTATTGAAACACGAACAAACGACCATTCGGTTGTTTGTAAATTTGTTCAATCCAACATCTTCTCTCGTTTTGGCATCCCGCGTGTTATTATAAGTGATGGTGGTTCCCACTTCAAGAACTTTAATTTCTGGAAACTTTTGAAGAGGTATAGCGTGAATCACCGGATTGCCACACCTTACCATCCGCAAACGAGTGGACAAGTCGAAGTGTCCAACCGTCAAATCAAAGAAATCCTCATGAAGACGGTTAGAACGGATAGGAAGGATTGGTCGAGCAAGTTGGATGATGCGTTGTGGGCGTACCGAACGGCCTACAAGACTCCGATTGGCACAACACCTTACCGGATGGTGTATGGGAAGGGTTGTCATTTGCCAATGGAGTTAGCGCATCGGGCACATTGGGCAATTAAGACGGTGAATGCGGATTACGATGAAGCGGGGAAGATAAGGAAGTTGCAATTAAGCGAAATTGAAGAGATTAGAGATGAGGCGTATGAATGTGCATCGGCTTATAAAGACAAGCTCAAGAAAGTACACGATGCGAAGTTGAGAAAGAAAACCTTTGAAGTGGGTCAAAAGGTTTGGTTGTACAATTCAAGACTCAAGATGTTCACGGGCAAGCTTAAAAGCAAATGGATGGGCCCGTATGTCGTTCAGAGAGTTGGGAGGTTTGGTGATGTAGATATCCAAGATGAGCAAACACTGAAACAACAAACGGTGAACGGTCACCGGTTGAAGCCATACTTGGAGGGGAACGACATCAACAACTTGGAGCTTGATAAAGCAGGCTACATCTTACGCCCGTTCGATGAGGAACAACCATGAGAGGCCCAGGTTTGGTAGTGTAAATAGTTAGAATTTCATTTTGTTTGTTTTGTATAGTTTGCATGTTTACCGTACTCGCTTCAATCTTGTGTTTGAAACAAGTGTGGGGAAATTCGGGTCACGAATTGCTCTAACATTGTGTTGAGGACAACACGGGATTTTCGAGGGGGTAGGGTAATTCTTAAATGTTTTTGAAAAATTTTAAAAAACACAAAAAAGAAATCGAAAAAACTTGAAACATATAAAAAATGACACTTAAAATTACACTTTTCAGCAATTCAGAAATGCCCAGGTGCCACCGTAACTTACGGTGGCACCGTAATTTACGGTGGGGATCAAAAAGTTGTGGGGCTTACGGTGAAAACCCCCTGAGTTACGATGGAATTGGTTTGCCAGCATCCACCGTAACTTACGGTGGCACCGTAAATTACGGTGGACCTGGCGATGTTAAGGGTCGTTCCAGGTTCTGCATTACATTAAAAAAAACAAATAAACAACAATTAGGGCACGTGAACTCTTCCCCATCCACACAATTTCCTTCATCTTTCTCATCCATTCTTTTCCATCTATCACTCTCAACTTCCCCACAAAATTCCCAAACTCCATAACCTTCCAAGCTTCATATCTTGTTCAATTCTTAGCCAAATCAAGTGAAATTTAGGTCTAACTTGACTAATTTTTCACGAACTTTCTGATTTTGAGAAGAGACTTGCGAAAAAACGAAACTTTTGGGTCTGAATCACAAACCCTAGGTCCGAAAATTTTAGGGGTTTTTGGAGTTTTTGTTTCACAAGCATTCTAGCATCTTCAAGCAAAGGTATGAAATTTTATTTGTTATATTTAGATGATGCATTGTGAAGATTGAGGTTATTTTTGATATTTGTTCATACTCACTTGCTCGTTATTAGAGTTTGTCATAAAATTGTTGCTTGAACATGGTTATGGGTTGTAGATGTAGGATTGATGGTAAAGTAGTGAACTTTTTGGGAATCTCTACATTGTAGAGTCACCATGCCCAATTTTTGAAAAAGATTTATAAAAGTTTTGGTTCACTAGCATCTACAACTATAGTAACAAGCAAGTGTGGGGATATTTTGGCGAAAAAGGGGCTAATCTATTGCGTTTGGTTGTGTTGTTTGCTCTAATGTGTGTAGAAAAATGGTACGAACGAAAGAAAAAGTCGGAGCAAGTTCGTCTTCATCGTCTAAAGATAAGGGCAAGCAACCGGAACAACAACCGAGAAAAAGGCAATATTTGGGTCGAGTTGATGAAAGTGAAAGCGAGGAAGAAATGGAGTTGGACCCGGCCTGAAAAGCCAAGATGGGAGTCGGGTCCTTTGGATGACCAACCGGAACATTGGCAACCGACACTCTTTCACGATAGTATGAATAGATTGAAAAACAAGGCTGCCGTATTTATTTGCGAGAGAGTAGTTAATGAGGTTCAATTTAGCCCGTTTGGTGTGTTTGCTAAATTCCGTGCTCTAGGATGGGAGGGGGCGCTTAATTGCTATGATAAGGATAGCAAGAATTTGTTCATGACCGAAATTCAAGAGTGGATGGCAACCCTCAAGTGCAACACATATGAAAAGCCATCACAAATGAAGCTAACGGGTATGGTGAATGGGATTCCGGTAGAGATGTCTTTTAACACATTGAAGAAATTGGGAAAATACGACAGTCTATCGGCTGGTGACTACATGATACCTACTCTTGATGACCTTTTGCTTAAACCGGAGAAGCATGTTCATTGGAATGATATGTTGGCAGCGCTGTTTTTACCCGGTACATATAGTGGAATTTTGTACCGGAGGAATTTAAAGATAGAAGCAAAGTTGCTGCTAGCAATCTGCATTTTAAATGTCATTCCGAGAAGAGGGGACAAGGAGCAAGTGAGGTACCCGGAAGTACCCGTTCTCTATTCTCTACTCAATGGGTCTCCGTGTTTTCCAATCCGATATTTAATCATGAACCACCTCTGGATTTGCAGAAACAAGTTGGGAAGAGATATTATCCCGTATTGCAGAATTATCACGGGATTGATGAAGCAGCAAAAGGCAATCACGTCCGAAGATAAAGGGGCACCAAAAAGGCATCAGCCTTTTACTTTAGACAAGTTGGGGATTGGTTGGACTTACACACAATCGGAGCGGTATCAAAAGCTTAAGTCGGAGGGGCTGAGATGGAGAGCATTAAAAGTGGGTGCAAGAGATCTTCTACCGGGAGAAGCGGATGAGCCGGAAAGTGATGTGGAGGCTCCGAGTGGTGATGATGATTATGCGGACGAGCGGCATGGTGGTGAGAATGTGGGCCAAGGGGGTCATGGTAGAGGTTATGGTGGTGCCTTTTTCGATTACACGGAACGTTCTTATGTGCCAAATTGGGCTTATTATGGCACGATGCAAGAAGTTATCGAAAACCAACGTCCTCCGGCACCCATTTTTGAGTCATGGTCGGGTTCGGAGCGGACGTTATTTGATCAAAACACGATGATGAGTGCAAGCATGGAGCGGTCTTTGAAATAAAGCTTCGATCGTCAAGAGGCGTGGAATCGCACACACGCATATTCCCATGAATTGGAAATGAATAATCGATACCATGATGATCAAGCAAGAAGATTGCATGCAGATTGGCACGCCGGGCGGGCGGTGGTTGTGGATCCACAACATGTGGATTATGCGTCTCTACCACCGTATGATGGTAGTGTTTCGTATCCAACCCCACCGCTCCATCATTCACAATGGATCGACCCGCGCCAACAAGAAGGAGCTCAACAACAAGGTGGGAGTAGTAGCGGTTCATTTGCATTTGGAGAATGGAATGACATGATGTCTTCCATTTTTAGGCCTCCACAACCATGCTATTACTAGCCAGGTCGTGTTCCTTCCTTGTATATTTTGTGAATATTTGTTAGCTTGTTTTGTTTATGGTTGGGCGGTTGGGTGGTGTTAGTTTGTGATGTTATGTTTGGGTTGGTGCGAGTTGGCGGTGTGATGTTTGAAAAGAAGAAAAATATAAAAAAATAATAGAAAAATAAAAAATCCAAAAAGAAATTTGTGGTTTGAGTGTTGAGCTTTCAGTTGATGTGAAAGAGTTTTAAGCGATCAAAGCCTCCTAAAACCATACATTGGGGTCAATGTATCCCAAGTGTGGGGATGGGGGGAATTTTTGAAGATTTTGAAAAAAAAAATTGTAAATCAAGTGAAACGATGTGAGAATTTGAACACCTTAGATTAACCCCAAATTGATGCACCGGCAACCCTTATTACCCCTTTTATTCTTGGGGAGAGTTGAAGCCACATGTGTAAATAAATAATACTTATCTTTGATGAGAGTGGCTATGGGTGGGGGTGCTCTAGAACTTGTGCCTTAATACGGCTTGAGTCCTTAGTTGGGCGTGAATGCGAAAAGGATAAGGGCATTTAGGTAGCCTCGTCTTTAGTGTGTGTGAGTGTGGGATTTGGGGGGTTGGACCTCATAAGTTAATATATATGAGCATGGTTGTGAGAGGGGCGGGGGTTTGGACATTTAGTTGCCCAATTTTGTGCCTAAAAGCCTATCGTTTGTTACCCCTAGCTAGTTACCTAAAAATTTACCCAATTTGACCCGGTCTTATAGTGCTAGTGATTGTTTAGTAATATGTAATTTTATTTGATATTATGTTGAAAGTTATTATGCTTGCTTGAAAAAAAAACAGAAAAAAAAAGCAATGAAAAATGAAAAAAAAAAAAAAGAAGTGATATTTAGTTATCTTGTATTTAGTAGTAAGTTTGGTAGTTGTTTGTTTGTTTATTTGTGTAATAAAAGACCGGGTTAAGTTTTCGCTACCTCATATATATTCCATTTCCTATCCATACACCTAGCCACGTTACAACCTTGAAAGTCCCTTTGATTTGCATTCATGTTTGACACGTTTTAGGAGAATGATCGATTTAGGTACAAGCCTATAGTTGTGCAACCGCCCGTTAGCCTTTGTGTGTCTAGCTCATATTGCTAGTGCTTACTTGTTACCGAGAGGAGAGACATAGTGAGGGGTGCGTTATTTTGGGTGTTAAAAAGGGGTTAGTAAAAGGACTACATGTTTATGCTTGGTTTACATTGATCACTTGTTTTGAAAATGATTTGATGAGTTCCTTGGGACAAGCAACGGTTAAGTGTGGGGATGTGACGGGTGGTCCATAGGACAACCCTTAATGATGTTAAAAGACGAAATTATCCTTCACTTAATCGTGTAATTATCTTGAATTAGATAACTACGTTGGCTTATGTTTCAGGTGCGGTTCGGGAGCTTAAAAGGGATAAAATGCAGCTTTGGACGGTTTGGAGATGAACGGGTCGTGCGTGGAACAAATGAAGAAACAAAACACACAAGTCAGGGTGCCACCGTAAATTACGGTGGCCACCGTAATTTACGGTGGCCATGAAACTTGCCTGAATCCCACCGTAACTCAGTGTACACTCACCGTAACACCCTGGAGACCACCGTAATTTACGGTGGTACTGTAAATTACGGTGGAGGCTGCGCAGAATTCCGTAACTGCCTCATTTATTTAGTTTTTGGGGTGTCTTTTCACATATCTCATCATTGGACAGTTTCTCTGCACTTAGGGGGCGATTTTGGCTAGTTCTTGTTGGTTGGAAACAATTCTAAACATTTAGTGCTTGTTTTTTATTCTTATGAACTTGACTTTTAATGTTATGATGATCAAACGAACAATGTCCGGCTAAACTTGTGGTGATCATCTTAGGTGAAGGTTTCTCTAAACTTTTGTGTGTTTATTCCGTTATTTCTAGAATGATAACTTGTGTTTGCTTGATTATCATGGTGTATGCATAATTGTTTGTAGCTTGTTAATTAATAGTACAATCTAGTCTCAATCGTACGTTCTTGGTGCCGTTGGCAATCGAGATATCACGGGAAGGGTTAGGGTTGGTTATTGATTAATTGATCATCGGGAAACAACCTCGCGTTTATATAATCCGAGTACTTTGTTCCCTTTTATCACTTCGATTATTTATGCACGAGTTATGTCTATGTAACTCTTTCTAGTTGGAATTTCACACAATTGTTAAAAGAAACTGAATCCTAAGATGGTCATTGTTTTCCTAATCTACTTTACAACCAACCTTTGATTTGAAGTTATTTAGTTAATTTTAGTTTTAAAACCAAACAATCCAAATTATTGATCTTTACTTTCTGCAAATTAGGTTAATTTTAGTTTAAGTGCAAAGCTACATAATCGACATATTTTCCATATACTCCCTGAGTTCGATACCCATTTACCACTATCTATAGTTGTTATTAGGATAAAATTTGCATGTACTACGACAGCACGTCAAATTTTGGCGCCGTTGCCTGGGAGTTGTGCGCAACGTGTGCCAGTTTGTTAGTTTTGCTTTGTTATTTTCGGGTTTACACTAGTGTGTTTAGTGTGCAGGTTCTACAGGTGCATGCATACTAGAGGCTCTCACAAGTCGTCACCATTGTCATTTGATCCGGAGATCGAAAGAACACTAAGGCAAAACAGAGTTTTACTAAGAGAAAACAGAATCGTTGGTTCACTTACAAATTTTTTTCTTCTCATTTGAACCATCCACTATATATATATATATATATATGGGAAGGTTTAAATGAGAACGTTAATTATTGTGAGAACCGTGAGAACGAATGAAAAAACCATGAAAACTTGGTCAAAAACAATTCAAATTCAAAATTTCTTTTTACACTTATCATTATTATTCGATTACAATGTTAGAAATTTAATTTACACGTTCAAATTTACATGAATTCGTAAATAAAGAAAATTTACACATGTGTAAGTTTGCCATTTACACATGCATAAATTTGTTATATATACACATGTGTAAAAAATCTAATAAGAGTGATTTTGAGAGAAGAAATGAATTATTTGATGTTGTAAATTCTTTTTTTGATGTTGTATTTTTATTACAATGAGTGTTGTATTAAAAAAATTGGTTTTGATTGGGTTTTTTATTCGTTCTCACGGTTCTCGCAATATTTAGCATTCTCAAGATAACCTTCATATATATATATATATATATAGGTACGGGATCAGGAGAAAACGCCCAAAAGTGTGAGAACGGTGAGAACGCATCCTGGCCCAACATGTGGCGCGGGATATGATCAGGGCATGAGGGGTTTTTTTGTCTTTTCAATCTTCTTTTATTTTCCCAATTTATGCTGCTTCATTTTTTGCGTCTAAGATTTTTTTGGCGTTAATTGTATTCATTAAATTTTTGTGTCACATAGATAATTTTTTTGGCGTTATAGCATTTTTGGTCAATTTTTTTGGCATTTTATGGCGTTGTATAATAATTCCCTACGAGTCATTAATATGTTCATAAGATTACCATAATACCAAATGTTTTTTATGGCGTTTAGTTAAGTTTTTTGGTGTTTAATACATTGACAAGGTGCTTTGTCAGCATCTGTTCTCACAGTTTTCATACTACTAGCGTTTTGGTATTTGTAGTTTTTAGCGTTTTATATAATAATGTATTTTATTTGTAAAGAATTAGATAACAAAACAACAGATAATTTGATAACAAAACAATATAAAGTGAAAAAGAAAAAAATTTAAAAATGGTGATCTAATTTCCCATCCGAATCTTCACTGTCATCAGCCTCTTTCTTCTTGAATTTGTTTTGGCCTTTTGAACCTTTGAATACCTTAGCTAGATGTCAACTTTCCTACATAAACGCCGTCTTTTTTAGACGAAGCTTGTTAGTGGCATCCTGTGTTTTGGTGTGATATTCTTGTTTGGTGGCATGTCATTAAAGATCAACTCTTGCTTGAATGTTATTTATAATAATGGAGTCCAAAATAGCATTTTACACTTGTGTTGATCCCTTCATGCCATGCATATAATCATCAAGAACAAAGCTCACATGATGACATATCACTGTCATCAGTCTCTTTTTCTTGAATATTTATTCATCTCATTCAGCAAAAGATTATAGAGATAACCCCCTCAGAGAAGAATCCATTCAGTGAATGCTTTGTCATCTGTGGTTATTTTAACTAACCTATTTTGGCGTTTTAAAGTGAGTGGTTTCTAGAAAACATGGCGTTTGTTTTTCTGGGTGTGATCAATTCACTGTGTGTAGACCCCTCTCTTATGGGAGTTTTTTGGCGCGTAGTTTAGGCGGGATTTTTTATTATAATAAATGATAGTAATAAAGTAACCGTCTTTTCAATTACTGTTTGTATTTACTGTTTTGTTCAGCTTTTATCAGTTTCTAGGGCGATAGACGTCCCATCTTTCAAGTTTGCCGTTTTTTTTAAATGGCGTTATGCAGACCAAGATGACAAAATACAATAACGGAGAAAATATTAAGCAGGAAAAATATTTTTTGTTATTTCTGGCGTTTTGTAAACAATAACTTTTTGTAGTATTCTTTTGGCGTTTTGCAAATAAATAGAGATATATATCATTTAATTATCTTAAAAAAAGATGATTACACAGAAGAAAAAAAATAAAAATTAAAATTAAAACTCTTCGTTAGAAGGTACTTTATCCGAGAAGTATCCATCACTTGCATCATCTTCTTCCTCGGAGTCTTCGTCTAGACCTTCATCCATGTCATCACCTTCACTTTCATCGTCTTTTTGTTCTTGAAGATTCTGAAGCCTCCATTTGAACATGTTTTGCATTAACGCCATTTTTGAGTCCATTTTTGTGTTCAAACAAGTGGCGTTATGCAATTCTTCCATGAACCCACCTGCTTTGTCATGATGTTTTCAAGTCAGTAGTCTTCCTGCTCTCCGCTGTCGTATATAATGGTCACCATGTCTGTTTCATCATCAAAACGCCATGATGTCATGACAGGGTCCGGCTTTACATCTGCTTTGATTGGTCCAAATTTCCTTGTTAATGCTTTCATAAGCATATGTGTTTCATGGCATTCGTTATCCAGAGTGATGCCAAGAGATAGGATACCCCTTTGTACCTCTTCTTCCATCTTCAAAATTGCCTTGATCGTCCTAACATACACCCTCCTTCTGTAGTAAAAACGCAGGACAAATCGCCTGATTTCCAGAGTGTATCTCCACCAAACGATGGTTGCCATTTTTGCTAATAAATATTAATAACTGAATTTCAGTTACTATGTTGTTTCCTCTTCCTGTAATCTCCTACGCGTTTTATCACTAATTTTTGGCGTTTTGTATTTAATGGCGTTTTATTTTTTTGAATGGCGTGTTATCATTTTGTTGGCGTTTTGAATTCGAGCGGTAAAAGAACCTTTTACCCTTAATGAAGCGCGTCCCACATAATAAAATTGATGTTATTTACGAAAACGCCACCGCACAATCTAGTCCATGGATTGTTTTGATCTGACGATCCATAACCGTTCTCACACTTTCCCCCGTTTTCTCTAAATCCTGACCCTATATATGTATATGTATATGTATATGTATATGTATATGTATATGTATATGTATATGTATATAGGGGAGGTTTATCTTGAGAACGCTAAATATTGAGATAACCGTGAGAAAGAATAAAAAACCAATCAAAACCAATTTTATAAAACAAAATTCATTGTAATTAAGATACAACATAAAAAAAATAAAAGAATTTACAACATTAAATAATTCGTTTCTTCTCTCAAAATCACTCTTATTAGATTTTTTTACACATGTGTAAATATAACAAATTTACACATGTGTAAATTTTCTTTATTTACGAATTCACTTACATTTAAATGTGTAAATTAAATTTCCAACATTGTATTCAAATAATAATGATAAGTGTAAAAAGAACTCTTTAATTTGAATTGTTTTTTACAAAGTGCTCACAGTTTTTTTTTTCATTCGTTCTCACAGTTCTCGCAATATTTAGTGTTCTAATATAAACCTTCCCCTATATATATGTGGGAGGGTTCATTAGGGAACCCCTAAAATCTAAAGCTAAACTATAAATACTAATGATTAACCCTAATATAAGACCTAAAAGCCAAACCCTAATATATTTAGGGTTTAGGGTTAATATATCCTAGTTAGGGTTCGACGAGTCAATTCCAACGCCGCTGGAATGAGTCCAATCGAAGTACGTTTGAGTCTGTTTCCCACTGTTCCCTGTTTTTTTAGTGTTCACAAATAAACCTCACTCTGTATTAAACCTACAAATATGTAAGTTATTATATATAGGTTATATTATCTAAACGGGTGTAGGTAAGGGTTAAAAATTATAAAAAAAAAAAAAACATATAAACTAATTCCTTAAACATTTTTTATGTAGATAACAAATATATATTTGTGTGTAATAACTAAAATTTATAAAATTTGTAAACCACTGATAATAAAATTGTTACTTGATTTAGGTTTGTTTTTTGTTCTCGACCAACTCACATACATATATAGAGAGACCATTCATTAAAATGAGATTGAAACATCTAGTACAACCGTAAGATAAAATGTACAATCAAAAGAAAACAATTATAGAAAGAAATTGATTTGGTTGGTCATGATATGTTAAACCGTGAACTAACCGTCATTTTTTAGGTTTATTTATTTCATGTCAAATGCATATCAATCAATTTAAATTAGGACCAACAGATATCGATAATATAATTGATTGTGACCATCAAACTAACATGATCAATTATTTGATTTGACCAACATAGACTCAAAAATAAAATTTGTGACTTTGATACAATAAGATGCAATATGTACGCCTAATTAAGCTTGGTGTAAACCACGGTTTAAGGTCATTAAGACTTAAATAGAAGTGAATCAGAATGACTTGAATAAATATCCATTAGATAAAAACGAATTAAAATATTAATAAATCAAAATATATCCTTGTTAATAAAAAAATTATGAAAATAATCCATCTTTTTACTACAATGTATATAACTATTTGATTATAACTATAAGGTACGTGTCTCAAAGTCATAATATATCCAGCAAGGCGGATCTAGAAAATCCGCATAGGGTAATGTTTTAAAAAAAGGGTCAACAAATCGAAAAAAAAGTCATTTTTTTCCAAAATTTACATTATTGTCGAAGCGTCAAGGGGCAACGGAGGTTACACCTTGTAACACTATAGCTCCGCCCCTAATATCTAGTTTATTTTATTTTGTATGATGCTTTCCTTTAACATAATGACTTAAACTAACATGATATGATCAGACACTAAATTAGATATAGATTCACGTGTAAAATGGTATTTGCGTACAGATTTGTATACTTACTATTATTTGCATACATATAAACTGAAAATAATTTAGATTTAAACCCATAAAATGACATAAGGATATAGGATGTGGTTATGATCGTCATGGTCACCATGACCCTCCATATCAGCATCATACACTTCTAATCCACCATCTAAAACCACTCCCCTAAGTGGGGACGGGGCACCCTGTTATGGGCTTATGGTCACGCGTGGAACATAAGGAAACACCGCCGCCACCCGTTATCATCACATGTGGTGATGATAACGCGTTGTGTACATCACACGTTTTATTTTAAGTTGTTTTGTTGTTTTGTGAATGATTTTTACGATGAAGATGAGTGTGTGGTGAGTGATGGGTATTTCCACTAAAATCCATCACTAGTGATGGAATAAAGCTCGATGACATGGCGGAAATTGATTGGATGTTGTGAGTGATGAGTGTATGGTGAGTGATGGGCGCCCCTACTCCCCTAAGGGTGTGGTTATGACCCAAACCACTATTCTCTTATTTGAATTTAATTTTTTGAAAAGGAAAAGGAAATGTTAAAAAACATAAAGGAGGCACATGCTTGCCATAGTTTAATCAATGCAAACCATGGTGGATGAGTCAAGGAGATGGTGTATCAATCTATTTGATCCTATGTGACGATTGATGAGCGAACCCACACCCCCACACCCTTTATCCTGAGTGAATACAAAAGCATATAAGAAACCAAAGATTCACTGATCTCATATATAACTTAATACCTCAAATTCTATAACATGAGGAGGTATAATGGACTCGAATTTAACTACTTCTCATGTTTTTCTCTCAAATTCATATATATGTATTATTAATTATTATTATTACTATTAATTATTATTTTATTAATTAATTAATTTCTAACTATATAAGAAATAGTAATGTTCTTTGCTTTTTGTTTTAGCCACAAAACTTTTTCAAACTCTTTGTGTGGCTTTGTTTTGTTTGTTTTTTTTACAAAATAAACTTTAGAGTTTTTTTTAGTTTTGTAACACTTTGATTCTATTATATATTTGTCATAAAAGTTAAACGAGTTTAGTTTTTTTTATTAGTTTTTGTTCTATACTTTTTCGTGCATTTGGTTATTGTTTAGTTGCTACTTAGCACGATTTTTAGTGATCACGTTTGGTCCCTTAGGTTTTATGTTCTTTCGTTCAATTACTATTTAGCACAATGTTTGATAGTCACATTTAGTCCCTTAGTTTTTCTTACCCCATCAGCTTTCTTATATGTGTCGGTATAAATTCGAATTCGTCTACTTTTTACATCACATGGTGTTAAAAAATTGTGTTTTTATTTTACATTTTTTTCCCGATTTTGGTCATCATTGGGTTGCAACTTAGTATGGTTTTACACCCCTGCAACGCTAGAAGCATAAGACTAGTTTATATAAGTTGTCAACACCACAACTTTTTTTTTTCATTATGTTAATTTTGGTCGATTGGGTCAGATGGTGCATGTTACCTTATATTATATGGACAAACAACTCAAAGTAGTATGCCCCTAACTCTACTTGTTCTCATTCTCTCTGACAACTCTCCCTCTCTCTCTCTCTCTCTCTCTCTCTCTCTCTCTCTATCCATATTATTGTTATCCAATTTTGTGTTCCTGGTTATCACTAATCTAGTAAGCATGAAACTTATAGATAATAAAGTAGAGGATGAACAAACATACTTGAAACAAGTATCCACACCACTCCAAGAAACTAGCCACTATCCATCACCACCAACAACCACCGCATCACCACCATCTCCCTCTTCATCTCCCACCCATGAATTCTCCTTCACAGTCTCCCTCCACCCACTCCCACCACCAACCACCACTTATGATACTAATAACAATCATAAAACCAATACAACTACCACCACCACCACTCTTCAACCACCACCACAACCACCGGCAGCTATAGACTTATCTCCGGCGGATGACATCTTCTTCCACGGCCACCTCCTCCCTCTCCACCACCCTATCTCCCACCTCCCTGACTCCCCTCGCTCATCAACCAACTCAATGGACAGTTTTACCCTCCCCATCAACCTACTCTACCACCACTCAAACCCCATCGGAAACACCAGCTTCCACTGCCACCACCACACCACCTTCTCCGACTCCGACGAGCCTGACGTCACCACCACCACTCCCACCCCACCAAAGCCCAAATCCTTCTCAATCTTTAACATACCCAAGTGGAAAAAAAGGCCAGACAATGAAATATCAACAGATGAAGACCAAACCAAAGACAGAACCACCAAGAAACTTAAGTTAGACTTAAGTCAACTCATCAAGAAGTACATGAAAATGGTGAAACCTTTGTTATCATTTCCAAAGTCAACAAAGAGGTCAAATTACTCAAATAGTACAAGATATAAATATAACAACCATCAGTCATACTCATATTCAAGCAACTCATTGAGTCGAAAACAACCGGTGGATATGATGAGTAAAGTTGGTCGGAGAAGAGGTCAGTTTTCAGCTCCGGCTTCCATGAGGGCTTCTCCGGGGAACAGTGGGATACTTCTGGCATCAGGGTGTGTGAGTCCGGCGAAAAGCACGAGTGAAAGTACTATGGATGAGTTGCATGCTGCAATACAAGCTGCTATTGCTCATTGTAAGAATTCTATTGCTATTGAAGACAAAGTTCATGAATCCCAAAGATCATAAATGTTTGGTTTAATATATTTTTTTTTTACGATAATTGTATGTTTAAGAGGTGTTTTGGTTTATGATAATATGGTTTTAGGAGCTCCATAAGCTTATTTTTTAAATGGTGTGGATATCTTGAGTACCGTACGATCATGTGGCCAGTTTCTTTTGTGTTCCCCGTATACGGATCTTACATGTACGTAAATTTTTTTTCTATAAATGTGTAGGACCCGTATGTATATGTGTTAAGAATTTAGCTATATATGGGAAGGAAAAATAAAATGAATATATGTGAGTTTTTGTCTAGGTTTTTCATAGCTTCCTATCCAAAGAGTTTGGACAAGCACTATGACCAAAATCAAATCTTTTACTTTATATCTAAAATTACACTAAAAAACCTACTTTTTCTTTTTCTTTTTAATTAAATAATATTTTTTATACTTTATTATTACCATTTCTCCACTCACAACCACTTTCAAAAAGTATTAAAAAAATATAAAGGTGAACAGTATCTACTTCAAATTTACTGATGATGAAGACTAACCTTTTCTTTTCTCTTCCATCCACTCATAACAATTTACAACTATTCTCACAAATATAAAGGTTACACTCACATAAATATAGAGAATCCGTTGTAAATGCTCTTAGGATAGTATAATGGAAAACCAATGCTAGTTTGCCTTAATTTTTGTGGCGGTATATTGACAGCTCCTTCGATCCCGTCTTCTTGGCTTTGAGACTCGGAAGTAGGGACCGCCTCAAACTCTTTGGGAGCCAAATTATCCAAGTAATAAAATTTATATGTAAGCTTTATTATAGAGCTCAAACCCGAGAGTGTCAACAATCCCAAAGCCCAAATTATGCACATTATCCTATATATTAAAAAACAAAGCTAATGAATAGTAGTTGTCACATCATAATGAATAGTAAATTTTCCTTATTGGTTGTCATGAATAGTAAATATACATAACTTCAAGTCATCTTTTGTTGATTTTTTTCCACTACACCCTTTTTAAGTGTGTGTGTATATCCATTTTCTTCAAAGTTTGGTAGATTATTCATCATGGTGGAGTGGTTTTGTTGTTGTAATGAATAGTAAATTTTCCTTATTGGTTGTCATGAATAGTAAATATACATAACTTCAAGTCATCTTTTGTTGATTTTTTTCCACTACACCCTTTTTAAGTGTGTGTGTATATTCATTTTCTTCAAAGTTTGGTAGATTATTCATCATGGTGGAGTGGTTTTGTTGTTGTATGTGTTTTAAAGAGACTCAAGTTCAAATCATGGGGTCTTTTTTTTTCCATTTTATGCTTACATAACTTCACGTCATCTTCCTTTTTTCTCCTCTTTCACACGTTTTTCTGATTGTATTTATACAATTCTTATTCCTTATTTGTTGGGTTAGTGGATGCTTAGACATCGCAATAGTCGCCATCGCCAGGAGTTACTAACTCGCTTGCTACCAACGGCTCTGTTGTATGAAAACTTCACTTGTCAACTTAAAAATAAGACAATAAATAACACAGCTTTAATAACAACCAAGTATTTAGTCGCAATAAATAGTTTTACAATGACTTAGTTTTGTCGCGCCGCAACGCGGCGCCCAGCATTAAAACCTAGTTTAACTTTATTTTAGTATTTTGGGGCCATAGGATATTGAGGCTAAAGCTCTAGCTTTGTGCTCTAGCTTTGTTTCACTCTCTCTTAAGCTAACTGCTTGGAACCACTACTCCACTACTTGACTTCCCTTTAGGATTTCTCTTATCTGGTTCCTAAAGAAAGTCTCTTAACCTCTTTTAAAATTGAGAAAAATGAAGTGGGGACTTCAAAATCCAGTTTGTACCTTTTCGGCCAGTTACCGCAAGACATGGTTTCATGGATAATCGATTTGATAACTTAAACAAACATGAAGAGGAAAGGGATTTAATCCCAAACATATAGTGTAACATGTTGGAAATTTAATAAATAATATTATATTATGAGTTAATATAATGAATATTTAATAAATAAGCCAAGATGAATGAGTGATCTTGTGCATTAAGTTTGTGTGTTGGAACCATAAACATGTGGGAAATTGAGCTTGTCCCATATAGGTGGAAAGATAAATCTTTTGTGGATTTATAATTAGAACTTTCTACATGAATGTATTCTTGTGTGAAAACTTAAAACAAATTAGTTCTGTTCCTCTTTATGTATTGCAATCAGATTGTTTATTAATAAAATTGTTATTTTATTTATTTTGTGAACGGTTGTCCTACAAGCTTAAAACAGATTTTTAAAACCCGTTCACTGTTTTGATTTTAAAAATTTTTATAAGCAGTTTCTTTTGTTCATTAGCAAACTTTTGTAGTTTGTATTGGTTTTCTGTAAACCAATCTGTTTCTGCCATAAACTGATTGAATTTTTATTCTTGTTTCAGAAATGGCTACTGTTGCAGCAACCACATCATCCACTGTTGGATCCACATCCACTACTATATGGGACCATTGGTTGGTACCCAAGCGGCTCAAGCAGTTGCTAACCATGCTGAAAAACCAGAGAAGTTCACTGGTTTGAATTTTAAGAGATGGCAACAAAAGGTGTTGTTCTATCTGACCACTCTAAACCTTGCGATGTTTTTGACGGAGTCCCCTCCTGTTCTCGCAGAAGGGACAACTGAGGTCCAATCTGTGAGTGCTGTGGAGGCATGGAAACATTTTGAGTACCTATGCCGCAACTATGTGTTGAATGGCCTCTCAGATGCCTTGTATAACGTGTATCTCAAGGTTCCAACTGCCAAAGAAATATGGGAGTCATTGGAACGGAAGTACAGGACTGAGGATGCGGGTACTAAAAAGTATGGTGTGGCTAGGTTTTTGGACTATAACATGATTGATTCAAAAACTGTGATGAGTCAAGTCCAAGAACTGCAGATTATTCTTAGTGATATTCTGTCAGAAGGGATGAATCTGAGTGAAACATTCCAAGTGGCAGCAATTGTTGAAAAGTTGCCTCCTAGTTGGGTGGACTTCAAGAATTACCTTAAGCATAAGCGAAAGGAAATGACTATCGAAGACCTTGTGGTCCGTCTTCGTATTGAAGAGGACAACAGAATATCACACAAAGGAAGTCAAGTTGAAGCTTCTGCAAAAGCGAACCTTGTGGAACATGGTCAATCCTCAAGGGGTCACAAGGGTAACAAAGGCCACAAGTTCAATGGAAAAGGGAAAAACAAAGGTGTTGACCTTGGGCCAAAGAAAGGTGGTGTGAAGAAGAAGGTTGGTCCCTTTAAAGGGAAGTGTTACAACTGTGGACAAACTGGTCACCGTGCTGACCAATGTAAAGAGCCTAAATGTGACACGGCTCTTATGGTTGATGATGATGGTATGCCATTAGTGGCCATGATTTCAAACCTCGCTGCCATGGCGGAGGAGGTAAATTTGGTGGCTAACGAGCCAAAAGGGTGGTGGGTTGATACTGGGGAAACCCGCCATGTGTGCCCAGATAGGACCCTCTTTAATACGTTTAAAGAGGTGGTGGGAGAAAAGTTGTACATAGGTAATGCTGCTACAGCTGATATCAAGGGAGAAGGTGATGTAATCTTGAAGTTGACTTCTGGGAAAGAGCTCACTTTGAAGAATGTGCTTTATGTTCCAGACCTGCGCAAGAGTCTTGTATCGGGTTGGATGCTTAACAAGCATGGCTTTCGTTTGGTTTTTGAAAGTGATAATTTTGTTTTAACTAAGCGTGGTATGTTTGTTGGAAAGGGCTATGCCCAAAATGACATGTTTAAACTTAATGTAATGGTTGTTAAGAAAACCATGAATAAAAGTGCTAGTACTTCTGCTTACTTGGTTGAGTCTCCTAATGTTTGGCATGGACGTGTTGGTCATGTAAATTTTAATTCGATGCATCGTTTAATTAAATTAGATTACATACCAACTTTTGCCATTGACTCTAAAACAAAATGTAAAACTTGTGTTGAAGCCAAACAAACAAGATCATCATTCAAATTAGTTGAAAGAATAACTGAACCCCTTGATCTGATTCACACTGATGTGTGTGACTTAAAATCAATTCCCACCAGAGGTGGTAATAAATATTTTATTACCTTTATCGATGACAATACAAGATATTGTTATGTTTACTTACTTAAGGGTAAGGATGAAGCAATTGACAAGTTTATCTTGTATAAAGCTGAAGTTGAGAATCAACTCAACAAGAAAATAAAACGTGTGAGAAGTGATAGAGGAGGTGAATATGTTTCACCATTTGGGGAATTATGTGCAAAAAGTGGCATAATACACGAGTGTACCCCTCCTTATACACCCCAATCAAATGGCATCGCGGAGCAAAAGAATCGTACACTAAAAGAAATGATGAATGCCATGTTGATAAGCTATGGGATGAGCCAGGACATGTGGGGGGAGGCCATTTTGTCGGCTAGTTTTTTGTTAAATAAAATACCTTTCAAGAATAAGGACATAATGTAACGACTCTCACTAAAATTAATACTTATTATGTTAATTGTATAAAAAGGAAACCCTAATTGAGACACCCAAGTAATTCTGCATAAACCCTAAAATTTTCAGAACATTCAAAATCAGGATCAGGGCCCCTAAAACTCAAAGGGGGTTAAACCCTAATTGATATTTATCTTCGAAATACGTTGTCAAAATAGAAATTCGTTCGTACGTCGACTCACCCAGGCTATGCTAGTAACGAGGCTACCCTAGGCCATAGGGGCACGCCCCGCGATACGCGACAGGGGGAGAGGATCCCTCCGCGACTCGCGGGCGGCTCAAATTTTGGGTATAACCTGAACTATTTGCTCAGTTCGACGGTCTAAAACGTCGTCCTACTCTTTGTATCTCCATTTCTTTCTATCAACGCCCTAAAACCCCGAAACTCTGCTCGTTATTAGGGTAATAACTATAATCGCTGCTACGATTCAATCTCCGATCGACTGAAACTATCCGACGGGATGTTTAAGTGCTATCCTTTGTCATTAGTCGTGATTCCGACAGGATGTTTAAGTACCACCCGAACTCGGGGAATACTCTGTCATTCGTTGTGAATCCGATGGATGTTTAAGTGATTATACTTTGTCATTCGTTGTGAGGGTTTTATCTCGTGATTATCGTTAAAGTTGAATTGAGTTAATACACTAATACGAGTTCCATTGTATCTACAAATTAGAACTCGTAAGCAAAGAGCTGCTAGAGTACTTAATAGCTAAGTAAACTTAATAGTTAAATAAACTTAGTAGCTAAGTTAGCTGAGTAGATTAATTAATCTATTAATTAAGTTAAGTATGATTAATTAATCAGGATTTATTAAGTTAATCAAGATTAATTAAGATTAATTAAGCTAAGCAAGATTAATTAAGCTAAGTAAGTTATTTAGTTAAATGGATAAGCAAACTTAATAGTTAAGGAAACTTAATAGTTAAGGAAACTTAAAGGTTAAGGAAACTTCCTAGCTAAGGAATAAATCTACCTATAAATAGGAAGCTTAGGATTCATTTTCCTTTGTTCATTTATTCTATTCTTCTCTCTATACGTTGGTGTTCTAACCAATAATCACCAAAGCGATGTCCTGTCCGATCGATTCAGGAACCATCTAACGAATGTCGAAGTGTTGTGCTTTGTGAATTTCGTTAAACGGAATCCAAAGTACTATACTTTGTGAGTTCATTAAATGGATACCAAAGTACTGTCTGAATAAGACTATACTTTGTGAAATTCGTTAAGGTTCGAATCTCGTGACTACCGTTAAGGTTTGATTTGGGTTTTACACAAATACGTATTCCATTCTGTTAAACTATGTGTTTAACTACCAAGAATACTCCCAACTACACACTTACAATCAAACAAACTATTAAATCATCAGAAGATCCAGAATAATAAAGTGCATGCTTAATTATCAGAAGAAGTAGAATCAAGAAGCTTGTTAACTCAATCCTGCATGCTTATAATGTGAGTCATTCTCTTTTTATCAAATCTGTTTATCAAAAAGTATGTTTATTTTCAAGATTATAATTACAGTGATTAAGTTTATGTAGTCACCAAATTACAGCCGGTATGTGGGGTATTGTGCACATTACTACTTTTATCACTTTAGGTGGGCGAACCTAATTAATGATACTCGTTACTATTGGGTGAACGGACTCAATAGTAATATGACCACCGTCACCGAAACGAGTCGATGACAAGTACTGTGGGTATTTGGTTGAAATAAACATTGTAATCTCTCTTAATACTGTGAATTATAACAAACGAGTCGTTTTAAAAAAAATGAATGATTCACTCAGTATTTCCCGCTGACAAAACCTTTTTAAAACGCGTTTCAGGTAATTACAGTAGATTGGAGTAAGAGATGGATACGGCACTGAAAGGCATCAAAAAGTGGCTTATTTTATTAATTAAATCAAATTAAGAAATATTGTTTTATGTAATCAAATTTATCTTTATTAAAGCTACCATTGTAAAACATGGGTTTATCCCATCTATTTAATAAATAAAATCTGGTGTTTTCTAACTCTGATATTTTCCTAACTCACGGTCCTGATGAAATTTCCGCTGCAACGTTTTCAAAATAATCACCGGTACCACTGGGCTGTTCACGACTTCCGATTCCGTCCAGGATGGGTCGGGGGTCGTGACAGAAGGTGGTATCAGAGCCACTTCTTGAAGCCAATAAGTGTTGTAATAATAATACCTAAGTTTATATAAAAGAGTTAGGAGATTGTTGTTAACTGGTAGCACACATGATAGCATTTAGACTTCTAACTTAAGAAAAGATGCCTTAGTATCAGCTTCAAGATAAGCTAAGTACTTATGTGAATAAATTATGATGTGTTTTGATATACCATAAGAATGGTAATTAGAATATTACAAGATATGATAAATAAGCAAGAATTAATAGTAATTATTGCTTATTGATATTACTTGGTCTATAATAAGACATGTTATGGAAATACAAATTTCCTTGATTCTGGATAAAAGCCCTAATAAAAGAGGCACATTTAAAATCTTGAAAAGATACTATTTATGGGAAATAGAAAATTTTCTCCGGCAAGACTGGGTATGGTGTAGCAGACTCTCCAGTTTGTTCGGATATACTGGGATTACCGCTCCGGCGCGAATCGGATAAGACGGGATAAGATAATATGTCAAACAAGTGACAAGATTTCCCTAAATAATATCATGACCAAATATTTGACTGGTTTTTAGAAATATGAATCTGTTAAAAACATTGACCTGATAAATGGTATGTTTATTTCAGCATGTGAAATATATGATTATATAGATATATATATCTATAAGAAAAAAAATCAAATAGGAATAAAGCACAAACATATGTGTCTAGATTTCTTTATTAGGAATCTCTTTTCTGATATCAAACATTATGTCGTTTGATCATCTACCTCGTAACTCGTACGATAATATAAACAATGGAAACTCTTTAAGTTGAGACACCATCAAAAGTATAAGAATTTCCAATGCGTTACCATAGATTATTAACGCAAGTAAGAAACATGTAAAGTTGTGATAATATATAAGAAAACACATGAAAATTTAATTATAAGTCCACAGAAGTTAAAGTATATCATACACAACTTTCGAGGCAAGACCTTTGGAAAATATAAATTGGGCACGATGACACTAATGTTAATTCTGTCAGTAGAAGAACTACTAAATCAAAAAGAAGGACTTTGCCAAGTGATCCTATAAACGACATGAATATCGCTGAGGTATGTTGGAACAAAATTTTACAACCATCGGTGCACAGTTTAATCAAAGTCATAATTCCTGCAAAAGGAGTCACATACCTTTACAAATTCCCTATTTCATTTCATTCGACATTCCTTGGTAATGTCATTTAACAACGGTTATCACCCAAAATTTTCAGATAAAGCTCTTAAATTTCTTTCATTGAAATTCTGAATTTTGCATATAAAGAGTTGACTTTCGTATTTCTACGTTCCCCTAATAATTATCATACCATGAGAATTTCTTTCATAGTAGCGAATATTGATCTATTTCATTTCTTGGTAAATTCATACATTACACATGCACTGTTTGTTGCGCATGTGATTCGTTTGAATTCATAAAGACCATTGGAGGGCTTCATTCTGATTTGTTATTTTATCCAAACTCAAATATCATTCCGCTTTTTGTACTGTGAACTGCATTATTGCAAAACAATAAACTCCTTGATATCGAGTCAATAAATTTCTTGAAAAATTTAATTTTCTTTGACATACATAGTTTCTATTGTGACCATGTCCGAACTTTCTTATTAAAACTTGTTAAATAAATTTCAAATTATTTAACTCGCTCACATTACAGATTCATTTCAAGATTCCATATGATAGATGAAAGCTATCATATTCAAAATAGTCCCAACAAGTACTTCATTTGTTTTGAACCATAATCAGCTTGTTTAGTCTTTGACTTCATTGAATCGTTTCTTTAATCACGATCACCTTATACTGACATTTTCACAAAATTTAAAGCTTGCACTAATCTAGTATATATATATCATATACGGATTTAATTATTTATATATTTATAAAAGCCATCTTAACACAAATCGTGTGTTAAGATAATGATACACAAATTCTTGTCATATTTCAATGTATCTCTTAATGATTCTTACAACATCAATCAAGCCTTTCGTGATAATAATTGCTTTAACAATATTCAATCGAAAAACATTATATAAAATTAATTATATATGGAAACTTACATAAGTGATTACCTAATTTACAAAATAGTATTACTATATTCTTATTAAATCATTGAGGTGAAGAATTTATATTTTTATATATATGTATAAAAATTATGTTTGAGTTATACTCTCATTTAAGTGTATGTTTAGATATTTATTACTAATATCAGTTTTATTATTAGTAATAAAATATTAATAAGTATTATTTTAAAATACTAGGGTTATTGTCAAGGGCAGGTATTGGATAGCCTAGCCTTAGTTAGGCATGGATTGGCCACCTATGCTTAAACAAGGCAGCACTAATCAATATTCAACCATGATAATGACTAGTTAAATTAAGTTATCATACTTAATTAGTAAAATTTAATTATATGTAGAAATATTTTACATATACTTTACACTGTAAAGAGAAGTCATATTTTCATAAAACAATACAAGAATTAGAGAAACGAATAAAATTATCTAAATAACTGTCTAAGTATTCATGAACAAGACATTTATATTTATATTTAATTATTCATCTTGTTTAAATATTCTACAATACTTTTATAAAATATGCATTTTAATATATATTTTACTCAAGCCAATATTTAAGTATGCTTGATATTAAAATAAACATTTACTATTTTTCTTTTATGATTTAAAATATATTATTGTAAAATCTTATAGTTAAACATATTTGATTTTAAAATAATGATCATGAATTCTAGGATATTTGGATCAACATAAAACATATATCATTATTTTGTCAAAATTACCACGGATTTTTATTTTACTTTATGATAACATAAAAGGAAAAGATATTTAATAAATTGAAGTATTACATATTTTGTAATAACTATGTAAACGCTTTGGCAAGAAAATGATCATATAAGAATAATATGGTAGTCATCAACTAAGTTGGTTTAAGGAAACATTATAATATATATAAGAATAGTCACCGTTTTCAATAATTGTAAATATATTCACAACGTTATATGATTTCAAAATGAAAATAATTAATCACATAAAATCGGACCATTAAAATATTTTACAAATACTTTTGTACAATAAATATTTTTACATCTCTATTTACAACTTTTATATAAATAGTAAATTCTTTTACAAAATAATACTAAAATATTTTGTAATAAATATAAGTTATTTTTAGTATAGTAAAATACTAAAATTTATTTTTGGTAACCATTTACATATAGTAAAAATATGTAACAAATAAATATATATTACATAGTAGTTATATTTAATATATATAAGATACGGTTCAGACAAATACACAAATAATATATATTACATTTTGCTTTACAAAATATAATATTTGGTCATGCCAAAACAACTTGTTCTTATTATATTTCAATCTCTAAGACATAGTATGAACCCTAAAAGTGCACTATCACAATTAAAACAACTTGGAACTTTAAACAAATGATACACTAACTTTATTATCTTATGGTGTATCTTTGCAATTCATTCATCTCAACACTTTAACTTTCTCATATCATAAATATTTGACAAATCATTTTTCATGCTTTTATTTCATTTTGGAACCTGTCAATTCTAAGTCTTCCTCAGTTGTCAATCAAAGTAAGCTTTCTTTTGACAAAGAATTTTATTAATTCTAAAAACCCTTCACATTCATTTTAAATATCTATTGATCATATATCTTTTGGCTTGAACATAATCACCTTGGAAACTATATCATTTCATCGGAATGTCTCATCTTTTGAAATATCTAGATTCGCTTCCTTGAAACTCTCAGTTAATTTCGAAAACGGTAAATTTATTATTAAGTTCTTTCAATCATAACAATACCTTGCAGTATCCATATCCATTTGTAGCATGTGCTAATAATAAACCCTATCCATACGTCATTCGTTTGATTTGTCATATTCTTGGTACAATTATGTACTCAGATTACGATACACTAAATTCTATTGTCCAATACCATTTAAGTAAACGATATTGATTTTCGGATAATCATTAACAAATAATCATTTTCCATACTTCCATTCACAAATAGATATTTATCAATTCGGAATCTCCCTCAATTGATCAAAGTAAGTTCATTTCGGATATTGAATCCAATTGTTTCTATAAATCATTTTTATTTTCAAAATTCATACCCCTCAAATATCTTTTGATTCCATCCCACGATACATTGTTTCTATTAATTAAAAGAAGTAACATAACCCCAAGAAAATATCATAGTCCAAATCTCGAGGACTAGATTTTATTAAGGTGGGGAGGATGTAACGACTCTCACTAAAATTAATACTTATTATGTTAATTGTATGAAAAGGAAACCCTAATTGAGACACCCAAGTAATTCTGCATAAACCCTAAAATTTTCAGAACATTCAAAATCAGGATCAGGGCCCCTAAAACTCAAAGGGGGTTAAACCCTAATTGATATTTATCTTCGAAATACGTTGTCAAAATAGAAATTCGTTCGTACGTCGACTCACCCAGGCTATGCTAGAAACGAGGCTACCCTAGGCCATAGGGGCACGCCCCGTGATACGCGACAGGGGGAGAGGATCCCTCCGCGACTCGCGGGCGGCTCAAATTTTGGGTATAAATGCAGGGGCTTGGGGCCTGAACTATTTGCTCAGTTCGACGGTCTAAAACGTCGTCCTACTCTTTGTGTCTCCATTTCTTTCTATCAACGCCCTAAAACCCTGAAACTCTGCTCGTTATTAGGGTAATAACTATAATCGCTGCTACGATTCAATCTCTGATCGACTGAAACTATCCGAAGGGATGTTTAAGTGCTATCCTTTGTCATTAGTCGTGATTCCGACAGGATGTTTAAGTACCACCCGAACTCGGGGAATACTCTGTCATTCGTTGTGAATCCGATGGATGTTTAAGTGATTATACTTTGTCATTCGTTGTGAGGGTTTTATCTCGTGATTATCGTTAAAGTTGAATTGAGTTAATACACTAATACGAGTTCCATTGTATCTAGAAATTAGAACTCGTAAGCAAGGAGCTGCTAGAGTACTTAATAGCTAAGTAAACTTAATAGTTAAATAAACTTAGTGTGACACCTGTGTCACTTCAACCATCAAACAAATTCCAAACCAATGAAATATTGTATTTCATACTTGGGATTTGTAAAAATATGTGTATCGTTTGCACATATCAACTCTTGTTCGATTTCAAGCTCTAAATCGCTTTCTGGAAGGTTATACGCGCACTGATGCGTAGATATAACCAGTTTAATGCAACGAACACTCTGGAATAGTGAAATAGGCTTAACATACCTTAAATAACCTTTACATAACCTAGAAATAAGTTTTTGAAGGCTTTGGTATGGCAAAATCAAGTTTAATCGCTTACAGGGACTAAATTCGACAAACTGCGAAAGTATGCCAATTTGAACTGTAACAGACATTCCGGAACTTGAACATAAGTTTAACATACCCTAAATATCCTTTACATAGCTTAGAAATAGGCTTTGAGGGGTTCGGTATGCTAAAATAAACTTTTGGGTCATTCAGGGACCAAAAGCGTCAAAAAGTGCACAAGTTTGCATTTTCGCGCATAACTTACGTTCTGAATACATCCGGACATCCAAAAATTTATGTAAGCACTAAAATATTTTATTTTAGTGTTTGGCATGAGAAAAATCCATTCGTCGCGCAATTTGGATCGTTTTTCGCGCTTATGCGCATTCCGTCGTAATTAAGCGAACATCGCGTTCGTACGGCCAAACGAACCGACATCCGAGATATTTTTGAGCACATTTTAAGTTCCCTATACTTTAACTTCATTTTAGAGATTTGAAATGGGGTTAACGGGCCTTAAACGCGTCGGAAATGACCTTATAGCACAACAGGGACCAAAAATTGTAAATCTGCCAAATTTGGCCCTTGCGCACCGTAAGGGTTTATTTGTTACGGTGCGCAAGCATAGGTCAGATGCAGCAACTCGTTTTTCAGCTGCTATTTCCTGACCTTAACCCCTTCCAAAGTCCAATGCCATGTGTCCAACTCTTGTGGTGGGTCAATATCAGTTACCACAACCTTCCGACAAGTGTACGGGCGAGATCATTCCCTCTTCTCCAAGAAACGATCCTAACGGTGAACCGAAATCTATAAATACCCACCTTGTTTTACCCATTTCCCTCACATTTGAATCTGATTCTACACTCTCTAAGTGGAAGTATATGCTTCCTACCTGAGAGTGAATCGGGTTCGAATCTTGCGGGGACCCTTCGTAAGTATTCCTTCGTTCTTTTATTGCTTTTCGAGTCTTTTTGAGTCTGAAAGTCAAACTTTGTTTGACTTTCTACATTGACCAGTTTATGGTCAATGCGAAGTTTGTTTGAACTTCGCAACGTGATTGTAATCACGATGGTTATAGTCCCTTGTGACTATGCCTACTGATTACCACGTTGTCTAGGGTCGTAAGGGTAAGCGATCTAATAAATCGCTTATACCTTCGAACCCGACCCATTTGGTCGATCATTAGGATCTGACCAAAGACATTAGGTGACCATAGTATATAGGGAATAACCTTTCTAGGTTATACCTTATGGTCGCTTCGTTTAAGTAGTGGTATGATAGGTAGTTTATATGCCTTAGGTAAATTACCAAAATACCCCTTTGATGTCAAAATTCATTTTAAACATATGTAACATAACTTTTGACATCTAAACTGATTTGACAACAATGTTAGACATGTTAAGGCATATGTTACTTGTCATAGGGCTAGTTAAGCGGTCCGAACGCGTTTTACGCGAACGACGCGTTAAAGTAGCATAAGCTTCCTAAACGTGTCGTAATGGGTCGTAAGCACTTATGTTAGGTCTCATTTAGTATGTAGGATTTGTTAAACCATATGACACGAGTCTCCATACTCGTTTGGTTTACGAACCCTCATTTTATCCGATCTTCCGATTTAGGTCCGGTTATTAACATAGTTACCTATATTAGGTGCCGTTTGATATCCGCGATCTCTAGCATTGTTTGGTTGTTACTCCAGGACTACTAAGCAATCTCAAGTGAGTACATAGACCCCTCTTTTACTGTTTTCCAAACTGTTTTGGGGTGGAACACATGTGCCTACTTGTTACTTTCATGCTTTCACATCATATACCTGCTATGTTCATTAGTACATTTATAGTACATGATTTCATTACATTTCATGCTATGTATGCCCATTGTGTGCGTACTTAGTACATTGTCTTACATTACATTCTATGCTATGTATGCCCATTGTGTGCGTACTTAGTACATTGCCTTACATTACATGCTATGTATGCCTATTGTGTGCGTACTTAGTACATTGTTCTACGTTACATTTTATGCTATGTATGCCCATTGTGTGCGTACTTAGTACATTGTTATACATTACACTATATGCTATGTATGTCCTTTGTTGCATACTTAGTACATTTGTTATTCATCACATGCTTACATTTTGACATTTATATACACATTACATGATTTACATCTTGACATAAACATTTTGACATATTATTCAACACATTTGGAAATTGGTTTAAACATAGACATCTTACATTGTTGGTTTGGTTTGAGTAAGTGATTAAGTAACGAGGCGTGTGTAATATGATACAAGTATGGTGGATACGTCGCTGGTACTTCCTATATATAAGTACTTGTATGGTATTACACATCGTAGCGTTATTTGAATCATTTCAATTTGAGACATATAACATTTTATACAAATAACATACTTTTCACAAGACATTGATTTACAAGCAACTTATCTTATACAAACTCATTTTACAATGGTTATTCATTTAACCATACATTATTCTCTTATTTATACATATCATCTGATCTTATCGTTTTTCAAATGATTTACAAAACAAAGCAAATTACAAGGTTCATGACTAAACATTTTCTCAAACATAAGTCATGAAACCTATTTTCACAAAACCTATGTATCTCACAGGCATTTTTATGCTGACGTACCTATTTTCACATGTGTTTTTCAGGAGCTGTTGCATAAGATGATCAAGATACACATAGGCAGGCTTGGGCTTTAGTGACAATAAAAGATGCAAGACTAGTTAATTATGTTGTATTCCTTTGTTTGTTAAGACATTGTAACACTTTTAATCAATAAAACGAAACTTCAATTGCCATGGATTTGAAACAATTAATTCTGTTACAACACTCCCCGATGTTTCCGCCACGTTTTGTATGTTCTACGTGGTCGGGGTGTGACACTTAGCAGCTAAGTTAGCTGAGTAGATTAATTAATCTATTAATTAAGTTAAGTATGATTAATTGATCAGGATTAATTAAGTTAATCAAGATTAATTAAGATTAATTAAGCTAAGCAAGATTAATTAAGCTAAGCAAGATTAATTAAGCTAAGCAAGATTAATTAAGCTAAGTAAGTTATTTAGTTAAATGGATAAGCAAACTTAATAGTTAAGGAAACTTAATAGTTAAGGAAACTTAAAGGTTAAGGAAACTTCCTAGCTAAGGAATAAATCTACCTATAAATAGGAAGCTTAGGATTCATTTTCCTTTGTTCATTTATTCTATTCTTCTCTCTATACGTTGGTGTTCTAACCAATAATCACCAAAGCGATGTCCTGTCCGATTGATTCAAGAACCATCTAACGAATGTCGAAGTGTTGTGCTTTGTGAATTTCGTTAAACGGAATCCAAAGTACTATACTTTGTGAGTTCATTAAATGGATACCAAAGTACTGTCTGAATAAGACTATACTTTGTGAAATTCGTTAAGGTTCAAATCTCGTGACTACCGTTAAGGTTTGATTTGGGTTTTACACAAATACGTATTCCATTCTGTTAAACTATGTGTTTAACTACCAAGAATACTCCCAACTACACACTTACAATCAAACAAACTATTAAATCATCAGAAGATCCAGAATAATAAAGTGCATGCTTAATTATCAGAAGAAGTAGAATCAAGAAGCTTGTTAACTCAATCCTGCATGCTTATAATGTGAGTCATTCTCTTTTTATCAAATCTGTTTATCAAAAAGTATGTTTATTTTCAAGATTATAATTACAGTGATTAAGTTTATGTAGTCACCAAATTACAGCCGGTATGTGGGGTATTGTGCACATTACTACTTTTATCACTTTAGGTGGGCGAACCTAATTAATGATACTCGTTACTATTGGGTGAACGGACTCAATAGTAATATGACCACCGTCACCGAAACGAGTCGATGACAAGTACTGTGGGTATTTGGTTGAAATAAACATTGTAATCTCTCTTAATACTGTGACTTATAACAAACGAGTCGTTTTAACAAAATGAATGATTCACTCAGTATTTCCCGCTGACAAAACCTTTTTAAAACGCGTTTCAGGTAATTACAGTAGATTGGAGTAAGAGATGGATACGGCACTGAAAGGCATCAAAAAGTGGCTTATTTTATTAATTAAATCAAATTAAGAAATATTGTTTTATGTAATCAAATTTATCTTTATTAAAGCTACCATTGTAAAACATGGGTTTATCCAATCTATTTAATAAATAAAATCCGGTGTTTTCTAACTCTGATATTTTCCTAACTCACGGTCCTGATGAAATTTCCGCTGCAACGTTTTCAAAATAATCACCGGTACCACTGGGCTGTTCACGACTTTCGATTCCATCCAGGATGGGTCGGGAGTCGTAACACATAACACCTCATGAGTTGTAGTGGGGACATAAATCATCCTATAAATACTTGAAAGTGTGGGGGTGCCTGGCCAAGGTGATTGTTACACCCCCTAAGGCACTTAGAATAGGGCCAAAAACTATTGATTGTATTTTCATTGGATATGCCAAAAACGGTAGCTCACATCGTTTTCTTGTATATGAATCCAAGAATCCTGATGTGCACTGTGACAACTCGTACCAAAACCGGTAATTTCCGTACACTTTAATTATTATTTAATGACTGCAATTATGTGCTTAAATGTCAACATTGTCTGATTACATACTATACAAGTGAATTCATGCACGTTTTACACTACAAAATATTGCTTTGTACATTAATGAACAGCGTTGCGTCAGAAATACTAGTAAACTCACCGGTAGGACACATTGTGTCAACAATTCTGCAGAAAGCAGTTAGACAATAGAATTGGAGCCTAGGTGTAGGTCCAATGACAAGAATACATTAAAACCCAAGAGGACATACAAGGGTTAACATATAGACTATCCAGTAGCTAAAGTACGCACTAAAAAGCACCCGAAGCGCACTTTAAGTGCAGAATTTTACACAAATCAGCAATAAGTCAGCTTTTAACACATAAATATTATGCAGAATTCATATTTTATTATCCAGAATACCCTCCTAAGTGTTGGGAATTAAAAGGGTTACAAAAGGATACATAAGGTACATTAAACGGTGTAATTTAGCACTTTAACGAACCGGTATTTAACTGAACAACCGGACTTTACCCGGAACATCAAAATATTACTAGAAGCATTGCTTTAATGTTTCTGAACTAGTTATGGTCCCCGAACACCATAACACCCCTTATAGCATAATAACACATCAAGTCCTTAAAAATTACACTTGAAAGATAACTTGTTTATAAATTAGAGATTTGAAGTTGCACATTACCCCCCTCCCCCCCCCCCCCTCTTTTGAACGGTCACTATGGACCCCACTAAAATCACCAAAGATCTTGCAATATTCACTTTGATATTGCTTGGATTTGTTTAGATATTGTGAGATCTCTTTAGATATGGTGAGATATTGTGGAAGATCTTTCAAGTACTACAAGAAGACATGAGCACATTACATTTACACACTTCATCTTCCCCCTACCTCCCACCTTGCTCTCGGCCTCCAACACCCCACACTACCACCACCATTTTCATCTTTAATTAAAGCATTCCAAGCTCATTTTGAGGTGTAAGAAGCAAGATTAGAAGGTGTGGAACTCTTGGAACTTGAAGGACCTCACTCGTTTGCTTTTACCCACCACATTTTCATCATAGTTCTTCCCTAGCTTTAAGCTAGTTGTAAGATCCTTGAACACCCTTGTTTACTTCTATTTTTAGTGGTTAAAAGACTTATTATGTTGAAAATCATATGAACACTAAAGAATATGAACATGAATCTTGAACATAAGTCTTACACATAATGAAATAGTGATGAAACTATGTGTTTAGTGTATGAATGATGCTTGTTTGTTGAAATGATGATGTTGATCATCACATAAAGCTTGCTAGATTGTTATTAAACACATGATCTAGCAAGTGGAAGGATGATTATGTAACAACATGAAATAATCATCTTCTAGTAAACACATGAACTTGATAAATGAAATGATTTCTTGAAAAGTAATAAACAAAAGAAGCTAGTAAACTTATAAATCCAAGATTTATGAATGATATTTCCAAGAAAAACAAGTGTAAAATATGATTTTTAGAAGATCATGATTCTTACATAAACCAATATTATTTTTTGTGGAAAAGCAAGTGTATGAACACTTGTGAAACAAGAGAGTTAATGAAATCAACATTTTTGTAAATTATGTTTACAAGTTGTAAACACCAAATCTTTTCAAGAATAGAATTTTTGATGAAATAAACACACTTTAAAGAGTAACTAAGTCTACTAGAGACATTGCCAAGTTACTACAAGTTTTGAGAAAGAACAAGTTCATGTTGTCATGTAACTTACTTGATTTTAACACTTGTTAGATGAGAAATGAGTTGTTAATGTTGATGATGATTTTTAAAAGAAAATAAACACATGTTTTGAAAACATGGGAAACCTCCATTTTTAGGGGAAAATCTGTCAAAATTTCTAAAAATTTTGACACTTAGAAAAATATAAGTTTTTGAGAAACTTATTCCCTAAAAATGTATCTAAAAACATTTACCAAGGTTTCCCTAATGTTTGTGTTAAGAAATGATGATTTCTTCAAGGTTAAAATTTATATTAAGTATGTATATTTTTGAGAAATATATATATATATATTATTTGATCACCAAATTTTGTGCTAAGTGTATGTAGTGAGATTATTACAGGCCAATTCCCCTATTTATTTTTGAGAAAATAATATAAGTAAGACATATAGTTAAAAATATAAATTATTTTTAACACAAGAGCAAATACATAAAAGATGGTGACTTGTACTTGTGCGATACAAGTCTAGTGACTAACGTTAATAAAACACGTTTAGGTCACGACGCTAGATAAGCAAACCCGGTGAAGTTTACGACGCAGGAACGCAAAGTTGTGAGTTCATGCTTCCCCCTTTTCTTTTAACTGTTTTCAGTTTTATAACTTCGGGGGTGAAATACATGTTACAAATATTACAATGTTTACAAATGGTATGATGGATACAAAAACAAGAAGCACTCTTGGTGAGAACGAGTACCAAGTATGATGCGTTTTGAGAATACAAAAATACAAGAAGCACTCTTGGTGAAAACTAGTACCAAGTATGATGCGTTTTGAGGAATGATACGAGAAATCGTGTCACGAATAGGGTACCATAAGCACCATTAATCAACAATATACCTAGACCGCAGAACAAAATGTTAGATCTAACGGGTTTCGGGCAGCCACACTCTTGGTGAGAACGAGTACCAAGTAGTGCTTTTGTGTCTCAGAAAAACATGATAAATGCCTATGGTTTGGTGACTTCCTATGTCGTGTCACATGTTAATGGCCTTGCAACCCATTAACAACCCTAATACATACAAGAACACCTTATTTATACAAGATTCATACACAAGAATACTTGATTTATACATGAGTACGTGGTGTACACATGAATACTTGATTTATACATGAATATTTGATTTACACAAGAATACTTGATTTATACATGAGTACGTGGTGTACACAAGAATACTTGATTTATACATGAGTACGTGGTGTACACAAGAATACTTGATTTATACATGAATACTGGATTTATACAAGGATACTTGATTTATACAAGATACAAACTATGTTTTCGTACAAAGTATACAAACTTAAAATACAAATACTGCATGAATTCACACCAACATTATGTTGACGTTTTTCCAAAACTCACATGTATTTCAGGTAACTAGTGGATGTGCGCGCGGTCTTACTCATGCTCCTGGATGTTGTTTATGTTTAAATAAAGTTGTAAACTTTTCAGACAATATGCTGTCTCGTGATGTAAACACTTAACCTACATTTTCAGTAATGTAATGTTTGGCATTTGAAGTTATTTTTACGAGCATGTAGTATGTTTACCAATCGTATGCAATGAAAACCTTTCATGATCACACCTCGTGCTTTCGCCTTAGAAAGGGGTGTGACATGCACAAGGACTCTATCATAGAGACAAGGCCAGGAAATGTGACTTACTTTGAAGAAGAGTTTCCAATGTTAGTACAAACTCATGTGAGTTCTTCAACAACCAATCATGCAAGTTCATCAACAATGGTTGATGAGACTGTTTGAGGGGAAACTCAAGAACAATTAGAGGTTGAAGAGGGTGAACCAAGAAGAAGTAAAACGCAAAGGACTGAGAAATCCTTTGGGCCTGACTTTCTTACATTCATGGTTGAGAGTGAGCCTCAAACCTATCGAGAAGCAGTTACCTCTTCAGATGGACCACAATGGAAAGAAGCCATCAAGAGTGAAATTGATTATATCTTGCAGAATCATACTTGGGAGCTAGTAGATCTTCCACCAGGGTGCAAGCCACTTGGATATCGATGGATATTCAAGAAAAAGATGAAAGCTGATAGCTCTGTCGACAAGTATAAGGCAAGGCTTGTGATCAAAGGGTTTAGACAAAAGGAAGGTCTTGACTATTTTGACACATACTCGCCTGTGACCAGAATAACCTCAATTAGATTGGTGCTTGCAATTGCAGCTTTGAGAAATTTGGAAATACATCAAATGGATGTAAAAACTTCATTTCTCAATGGGGAATTAGAGGAAGAGATTTACATGGAGCAACCAGAGGGTTTTTCTTCTCCTGGCTAAGAGGGCAAAGTGTGTAAACTCGCCAAGTCATTATATGGCTTGAAGCAAGCTCCAAAACAATGGCATCAAAAATTTAACCAAGTTATGCTTAACAGTGGTTTCAAAATAAATGAATGCGACAAATGTGTCTATGTGAAAGACACTTCTAAAGGTTATGTGATATTATGCCTTTATGTAGATACTATGCTTATCATTGGGAGTGATGATAAGATGATCAGATCTACTAAAGACATGTTGAAAGCGAGATTTGACATGAAAGATATGGGTCTAGCTGATGTGATTCTTGGAGTAAAGATCATTAGAACCCAAACTGGTTTGGTGCTAAGTCAATCTCATTATGTGGATAAGATTCTTGAGAAGTTCAATCCTAGGGACACGAGTGTGGCTCAAACTCCAATTGATACCTCTCAACATTTGTCAAAGAATAGAGGCGAGAGTGTTGCTCAATTGGAGTACTCAAGGATCATTGGCAGTCTTATGTATCTCATGTCATGTACTCGACCAGACTTAGTATATGCTGTGAGTAGGCTAAGTAGATATACTAGAAATCCTAGTTCAGAGCACTGGAAGGGTATGGCAAGATTGTTAAGGTATTGAGATACACGAGAAATTATGGACTGCATTATGGCAAAAATCCAGCTGTTATGGAAGGATTCAGTGATGCCAACTGGATATCCGATACAAAAGATTCTAGATCTACAAGTGGTTATGTGTTTACCCTTGGAGGAGCAGCTATATCTTGGAAGTCGTCCAAACAAACTCTTATAGCTAGATCCATGATGGAATCTGAGTTTATCGCGTTAGATAAAGCTGGAGAAGAGGCAGAATGGTTGCGTCAATTCTTGGAATATGTTCCAAGATGGCCTAAGCCTTTGACTGTAATTTGCATACATTGTGATTGCCAATCAGCTATTGGTAGAGCTCAAAGTGCAATGTATAATGGCAGATCAAGACACATGCGACGTCGGCATAACACGATACGATAACTACTCTCAACTGGAGTTATCACGATTGACTATGTGAGGTCAAATGATAACATTGCGGATCCGCTTACAAAAGGCTTAAGCAGAGAGGTAGTACATAAGTCGTCGATGGGAATGGGTCTAAAGCCCTTGGAGTAAGTTTGTACAACGGAAAACCTATCCTAGAAGATTGGAGATCCCATGATCTAGGCTCAATAGGACCACTTAACTGTACGAACTGAGATCACTGTAGGGGAGTACCTCAACATACAAAGGGAGTTACAAACTTCCTAGTCCATTCCTAGTTAAAATTAGTGATATCAAGAGAGGTTAAGCATATGGCTTTTAATGATTTGTGAATCACCTATGTTAGAGAGAAGTAAGGTCGCTTCAAATGGAATTGGGGGCACAATTCCTAGAGCTCTCGCAGAACCAGGATGGTGCTCCATGACCATAACGGACACAACTATGAGGGGTTAGCCAGACCAGGAAGAGTAATGTGTGATGTGTAATAACGTCTACGTAAAAAGGGGTTGGTTCAAGGACATCGTGTCTACTAACCGCTAGGAGACTAAGTATATGTCACAAAGGAGGGTTCAAAGGGAAACCTACCTATCCTGCATTACTTAACCGCTGAAATTTTATCATGACACTTGAGTGTATGGGACGATCTCTATTCATGTGGGGGATTGTTGGAAATTTAATAAATAATATTATATTATGAGTTAATATAATGAATATTTAATAAATAAGCCAAGATGAATGAGAGATCTTGTGCATTAAGTTTGTGTGTTGGAACCATAAACATGTGGGAAATTGAGCTTGTCCCACATAGGTGGAGAGATAAATCTTTTGTGGATTTATAATTAGAACTTTCTACACGAATGTATTCTTGTGTGACAACTCACACCCAGTGGTAGCCAGGAGGGTGCGAAGCACCCGACACGCGCACGCGCCCGCGCCCGCGCCCGCGCTCGGGCGTGGGACCGGGACGAGGGCGATGGGCGCAATGTGGCGCTTTGATGGCGCACTTCGCACTTTGCACTTTGCACTTCGCACGCTCGCATCGTCGCGAGCCGCTTGGAGCCGCCTTTAGTATTTTTTATATGTGTCTTGGCCGGGTGTTGTCAACTAGAGACTGTTCAAATTCCACCAGTCAAATGATTAAGTTACAGAATTAATTATGCCATTGAATTCTAAATTTATTTTATAGGTTTCATAATTCATTGTGCTATTGAATTCTATAACTGATTTTATTGAAGGATGCATTCAATATTCAGTTATCTTATTCGAATTCTAATCAGTATAAATACAAAGCTTTGTGCTTTGTTTTAGACACACTGAAATTCGTATGGTTCATACTACACACACAGCTTCAAACGATTTCCCTAATCTTGAATCTCTACGCACTCTTGTTTTAGGTATTTTTTCAGGTGCTAGGCTAATCCCGGCAGTACAATCTGCTTAGGCTGTTGTACCCTGGGAAACAGACAAGTTCACCTGGGTGGCCCGAAATCTGTTTTAAGGGAAGCGTGATCTTCACGTGCCTCAGTCACCGTTGTTTTCTTGTAACCTGTTCTTAGTTCTGTTCCTCTTTATGTATTGCAATCAGATTGTTTATTAATAAAATTGTTATTCTATTTATTTTGTGAACGGTTGTCCTATATAACACATTCCTAGTGTAATGTATAAAGAAGCTGTACGCACAATGTGATGGAACATTTATGACGCCACAAACTGTTAAAACACGCAAGATATCATATTTTACGTTTTCAAATTAGCATACAACACAACCAAATTTGCCACTACTACTTGAACTAGTCTTAGGGAATGATCAAATATTCCATGTGACATGAGAACTACCACCATAGTGGATAGGCAATTAACATCATCAAATGACCTTTTTGTTTGGCTAATTATCTGTTCATAACCCCAATGTGTTTCCTGTTTAGTAACAGGTATGTAAATACATCAACAATTATTTCCAAGGGTTCATGAAAAAAAGTAGCAATAACCTTAATTTTTGTTGAACTGAGTAAAGATGGTTTGATTAATAACTTTCAAGCATGATTGAAGCTCTAGCAAACATCACACAATCAAAGAACTCTTACCTTAGCTAGAGATAGAGTTACGACCAAAGAATGAATTCTTAATATCCTAGACCCCAATTCATGCTTAGAAATGTAGCTTACAATGTTTATAACTTCCTAAACATGTTTAATGCGTGACGAAATGCACCCAACCCCTTACGGATTGCGGGGACGTTCCAACGTTTTTGGAGACTCTAAGCGAACTACGAAGTGGTGGCCTTAATTTCACCCATAAACTCTCCTCCAATCCTGATGGATCCGTCGCTATGGGTGATTACGGTTACTTTTTTCGTCTAATTATAGCGGGTAGCCTAGAAATTGAGAGCAGGTTGTGATGGGAAGTGGGAACGATGATTGCGGCTGTATTTTAGGGGCCTTAGGCTGCTGAATAATGATGATTAAGTTGATGGTTTTTGTTGTGTTGTCATAGCTGGAAATTAATACGAAATGGACTTTGAAATTGGGCCTTTTTCTGTTGCTAAACATATTTACTTTGGACTCATTCAATGAAAAACTAGTTTAGTTTTGAAACACGTATTTATTTGGGCCTAATACATATACTATATATAAAAACTTTCTAAGAACTTGGAGTCCCTTATTTTTCTGGTGGCCCTAGGCCTGTACCTAGGTTAGCAAGCTGACGGATTGGTTTAAAGTTATGGGAATAAATATGAAATGAAATGAAATGGGTCAGAGATCCGTTAGGGTTGAAAATCATCTACTAGATGCAAACATGGGTTGCTAAGTGCTAGGGGTGTGCATGGGTCGGTTTGGGTCGGTTTTGACCAAAAACTATAACCATAACCATAACCGCGATGTCGGTTATTGGATAACCATAACCATAACCGATCGGTTATGGTGGTTATGGTTATTTGGTTTTGATGGTTATAGCGGGTCGGTTATGGGTGGTTAACCGTATATTTAGATTAGCTAAAAATAGCTTTTTTTTAACATGGAATAAATTGTTATTGCATATTTGTATATATTAGTATATTACATACTATTAAAGAATACATATAATCTATAATATTAATAACAATTATTATAGAATATTCAAATAAAGTGATATGATAAATTCAAATAAACATTCAACCAAAACCACAAAATAATATGAAAAACCCAGAAGTACTAAAAATCTTCAGTCAAAAACATCAAATATTAAAAATATGGTGAAAAGTCCAAAATCCTACAAAGATTTATTACATGTCGGTTCGGTTCGGTTATGGTGGGTATGGAAAAAATGATAACCATAACCGACCCGCTACTTTCGGTTTTCCAAAAAATCATTAAACGACCCACCGGTTTTTTATTTGGTTCGGTTTTTTCGGTTCGGTTTTGTCGGTTAATTCGGTTATGGTTCGGTTAATTCGGTTTTTTGCACACCCCTACTAAGTGCATAAGTACAAATTACAAGATCTGATATTCAGCTTTGTGTCAAGATGAATATATATTTATAATATCAATATATCGTACATCTCCATACTAGAGAAAATTGAAGAGATGACTACAGAACCGGACTTGCACAAGCCGATCAAAGCTGCAACTTCACTCAAACTAATTTGGTTAAAATTCTAATACTAAGATGGTTTAGTCCACTGCGTTAACTTCATCCATTTTTTCTGTTAATAAGAAGGGCAATTCGGTAACTATATATGTAATTCTGTTAACTAGAAGGGCAATTCGGCTATATAAAATGACCGAATTGCCCTTCTCATTAACAAAAAAAATGAATGAAGTTAACCTAGTGGACTAAAATGGCAACAGTGAAACATTTTTGGATCCACAGGTGAAAAGGAAAACCTTTGTACTAAACTGGCAAAATGACTCAAACAACATAAGACTAAAATGGCATTTAACTCAAAAATTTAAACTATATAGTCATTAATGCATAAAGAATACAGGAAAAAAAAAAAACTAAAAGATGTCCATGGTTGTATATTTATGACAAAAATGATGAAATTACTAAATTGCCACAAGTTCAGTCATGTCATGTTCGCTAACTTTAAGAAATAGACTTTTTTTTTAACTTTCAAAAGAAGTCATATATTAAATAAGGGATGACTTGTTATACAACTAATATAAAAATAAAGAATAAAAGTATTTACAGAAAAAAAAAAAAGGGAAAAAAGAACTGTAAGCAATTAAAAATAAAGTTTGGAGACTAAAAAATGTAATTCAATAAATGTTTGGGCCCAAAGCCCCAAACTACAGAGTACAGACTACCTCAAATGTTGGGCCTAAACTACAGACTACAACAACCTTTGGGCCTAAAATACAGACTACCACAACTACAAGGGCCCAAACGTTTAGAAACAAAGAACAACAATAGATGATGATACCATAAACACATAGATCAAAATCAAGAACCCAAAATGCATAGCCCAATTCCTCTTGAACTTACCAAAGTAACTCTTTGGTGGTTCCTGATAAGGGATCTCAAACTCATCACCACCAACATCTTTGCCATCAACATTTGTATCAACCGCGCCCGTGTTCATCTGCCTGAGCCGCTCGGTGGCTAACCCAAGGGTCAACTTATGGCATCTCCTCTGATACTTGAACCCATTGATGCACCGCAGGGTCTGAGCCACCGAAACATAGAAGATGAAGTGGGAAAAGGTGAGGAGACCGATGGGCATCCAGCAGTGGCGGCACTTGAGGCTCGGGGAATGGACCAGTGCGGTGAACACAAGGGCTAGGAAGAGGAAGAAGAGTTGGAAGAGCTTCCATAGCTCCTTTTTCTGTTGGTCAACTGCTCGTTTTTTCTCTAGGGTCTTCTCGAAATGGAGCTGTATTATGGTGTTTAGGGATTGCATGGCGGTCTCGCTTTGTGTGGAATAGTTGCGACTGTTTTCATATTCTGCCATTGAAGTGTGAAACTGCAAGTACCTGTTGGAAAGTGCAATATATAGTTTAGCATTAGCATATGGCGTTTTGGTCCCAAAAGTTGAAGCGCGAGACACACGTCTACGTACAACAAAATAAACTTTATCTTACAACCAGAAGTTGTGTATATATCATATCTTTTGCATATCAACCTAATTATCAATAATAACCTTTCATAATTATCAATAGTGAACCTTTCAGAACTACACAAGGCATGCCTTTTTTGCCCCTGAGGCGTTTTCCTCTGGATGCGCCTTTTTAAACCAAGATCTAGACATGAAATGGATAACCTTTCATAATTATCAATAGTGAACCTTTCAGAACTACCTGACCCCTTGAATTGAATTTCAGATTTTTATCTCTTAATTACATATAACATAAAGGTTTATTGTTTTCTTTAAAGTTAAATATTTTCATTGGGCTCTTAGCCTCTTAGCATCTGAAAGTTGTTAAAATATAAAGAAACATCGTTAAGGAACAATACAATTAAGGAGACTATATGCTAGGGAGGTTCACGAGATCTCGCCCCTGCCAGCAAATAAATTTTCTTTTCTAACAAAAGATTTTTCATTATAAAATAAATTTTCTTTTTTAACAAAAGATTTTTCATTATAAACCTTGGTTTTAAAATGCGCGCATAATGCGTGATGCGCCCGATGCGTGATGAGAGCGCATCGCCACAGCTGATGCGTTGCATTTACGTGATGCGAGAATATTGCACGCATTTCGCAAAATGCGCTCATCGCATGATGCGCATTGATGCACGCAACATTGTTTTTTATGTTTTTTTTTCCAGATTTTATGAACTGGGTTGAGTTTTGTCAATAATTAATATCTTAGTACGCTTGATTTGAACCAAAAAGCACAACTCCTATCTTCTTATTACGTCATTTGTTTTACTTTACCTATGTCTTTATATATTTTTATGTATAAATAAATTTTTAACATTTTTTTATAAACTCACGCATCAGATTTTGGAACCAAACGCATCGGAGCGCATCACGCAATTTAAATAACCTTATATCTATAATGTTTATTTCCTCAGAGAAACTTGATTAAAGGGTCAAAGAACAGAGACAAGAAACATGATGGAAGTTGTACTAATTAAAAAAACAGAATTAAAATACCAACCTTAAACTATAACAAAAACAACATTATAAACTAATATTAAACAAATAATTGTTAATCACTTTCACCATCAATTAACTGTGTTGTCTGTAGTTCTGTACACAACTTTTGGGGAAGAAGACAAGAAGGTCAAAAAAGGCAAAACATTTTTTTTTTAAACTTTTGGATTCAGATTCAATTTTTTTAAATTCCCCCTGTTCATAAATCAAAACCGAATCTGTAACATTAACATTTTTCAGATCCAACAGTGAGATTTCGTACACTGAAAATTCAACTTTACGAATTCACAAAACAAAAATCTACAGAAATGCAAGAAATATTGAAGAATTTGAGCATACCTAAGTTCAGTTGTAGTTCAAATTCCAGCTAACGGCATCCAAATCACTGTGCAATGACATACAAATGCTTGAAAGATTATTGTTTAATAAAATGAAAATACAAATAATGAGCATGAATTATTGTGTTTTTGGGTGCTTGAAAGAGTACCAAATTGCAGGAAATCAGAAGCTCCTCCATTTTTAGTGAGAGTCTGTGATTTGATAGTGGTATCATCAACGGGAAAACCCTAAAAAACTAATTTTTGAGGGTCGTAAAATTATTTAAAGATATAATGGCTGTCATTCTTATTACTTTCTTGGTATTGGCCTTGGTATTGGTGACTTCTTTTTTTTATATTCTTTGACTTGGTGTATTGGTATGCGGTTCGTTTTGGAGCTGAGGGTCTCTCTGGAAGCAGCCTCTCTATCCCTAGGGATAGAGGCAAGGTCTGTCTACATCCCACCCTCCCCAGACCCTATAAGTAGCTTTGCTATTTGTGGGATTTACTGGGTATGGTTGTTGTTGTTGTTGTAAAGTGGATGATTTGAATTCAAATTTTCCACTTTTAAAGTTACATAAAGTCTACGCAACTAAATAGGTCGTGTTTGCGGGTTGTCAATCTAATCCAAACCCGAAAATTTTAGAAGATCCCGAACCCGAAAATTGCGTCATACATATACACCCGAACATTTGCAGTCTGACCTGAACCCGACCCGTGCAACCTGAATTCTTTAATTTTTTTCAGCAAATTAATATATTAAAATTAACATCTACTACGAAAAAACACAAATTTATATAATAAAATTATAAAATCTTATGTCAAATTCCCTTTTAAAGCTATAATTATAACATCAAATGCACATACAATTTAATTTATGACACAAAACATATTAAAAAAAAATATAATATAATAAAAATGGATTAAACGGGTCAACCTGTCAACCCGACCAGGTTGACCCGAATCTTACTTGTTTAGCTAAACGTGTCCGCAGGTTCAACCTCAAACTGATCCGAAATTGTTTAGACTAAACTCAAACCCGCAAATTTCATATTAGTTTCGTGTCATTCAGAAATTCACATCCCTAATATAAACTTTAGAGTTAATTAAAATTTGTACTCCAGTGGTTTGACTCGGATTACATAATGATGCCCTCCATTTTAGATCCTGTTTAATGCCTTCCCATGCTCGCAAATCATCACACTTTGCCCTCCTCGTCAGTCAAACGTTTGTTTAATTAACCGTCCAACTGAGGCACATTTTGGTCTTTACATGAATAAAATATATTTTTTATACAAAGAAACCATTTGTCATTAATTTATTTTTTTATATAAAGAAACCAATATTTATATAAAGAAACCAATTTTTATATAACTACATCCCCACAAACAGTACACGCCACCACCAACCACTTTCGAACACAACCGCCACCGCGCTCACCACCACCGCCACCCTCACGACCATCACCACCATAAACAAGCACCCGTCAGCGTTGCCGTCATCACTTTGCCACTACATAACTCCCCTCGCAACCACCATTTGTTGCCGCACATCGCTGTCGTCGCGTCCCCCCCAATCACCACTCCCATCGCCATCATCGCCACTGTGGCGTCTACAGAAATTTTTTGTAGGGTGAACACAATACATGTCGATTAAAATTGAGTAAAAAAAGACTATGATAAAATAATATAGTTCTTTTTTTTTTTTTGAAAATTAACTTTCATTAACAAACAGCCGAACCCGAAAACCGAGCCGGGCCAAACAACAAACAAGAAAAAACAGAGATTACATAATTACAAATTTACGCCAATTACTCCACCCGATGGATTGAAAAGACGACCTATGTTTCAGCCAAAAGTACCCCATCGATCTTAATTTGCTAAAAACGTCTTCCGCACAAACCCGGGATCCTGAAAAAATCGCTTTATTTCTAGCCATCCAAATGCACCAGCAAGCAATAATAATGCCCTGTAAGATCTTTTTTCCTAACAAGCCCAACCTACTAAACTTATGAATTTCCAACAAGTCTTTAATAGAGAACGCGTAAATCATCGGGATGTGACACCATCTACTAACCTTTTGCCATATATGTCACACCCCAACCGATGGCGGAATCATCGGGGCATGGCACTGAGCGAAACAGATTGTCCAGAAGTTTCCATAACAATTATCAATACTATTTAATTAAACAACACGTCCCATTCCGTATCTTAAACAGTAAAATAATTATTACAGACAAAAACTAGGCAATTACTCTGTTCCGACAACTCAGATTTAAACATAAATAGTTTATTTATTGGTTTCTAGGACCTCCTTTCCTAGCTTCAATTTCATCACAGCACAGAGAGCATCCTAGACCTTTCCTAGCCTCAAGTTCACAGCATGCTAAACATGTAAACTTCCTAAGCACCTGTCACATACGTTAAAATAAAGTCAATACATAAAATGTAAAGGTGAGCATACAAGTTTGATAAGAGCATATAGAGTTCGAATTCGTTTACGCATAACCAGCACGTACACATAGTGAAATGAAGCACGTTAGTTATCGACATAGATCCATCGATACCAATGACTGCGGGTTGACTGCCTGAGGCAGTTCGCAATACATGATTACCACCGTAATCCATGCAAGTAAAAGATCCTTAACAACCCCCGTGTGAACGGGTGCTGAGTCCAAACTATAGTACTATCGTTGCTAAGGCAGGTAGACAGCATTCCATGTGTAAACATAACAAACAAGCATTCATGAGCCACGTATAACATGCATTAACGGTTAGCGTTCAAATAGTATTTGAGTAGTGTGATTGTTGTAGTTTGAATATTCGTAACGTATGCAACACCCAAAAGTGCTTAAAGCAAAAAGGGATCGAGTATACTCACAGCGATTAATGGATTGAAGGGAGCGCTTAGCGAGTACGGCTAGCCTGAATAGATTCGGTAGCATAACGATAAGTGAAACGTAGAACGGGAAACAAATGTTGGAGAGTCGGACAGCTGGTCGATCGGAAGGCAGTTCGATCGGACGGCTGACCGTTCGGTTGACAGCCCGTTCGGTCTGCTGTCCGGTCGGTCGGTAGGCCGATCGGATGGCTGTTCGAGTGGATTGTTTCTTCCTTTGAGAAGGATGTGTTTGTGTATGATGGCTTGACTTTTGAAGTTTTCGTTGTAGCATTTGAAAACATTGAAGTACCTTTACCTTTCAGGTCGGTCGATCGGACGGCTGTTCGATCGGCCGGCAACCCGATCAGTTAGATATTTTAAGGATTTGTAGTGATTTGCTTTGGATCGGACGGGCGTTCGATCGGACAGGTGTTCGATCGGACAGGTGTTCGATCGGACAGCTGACCGATCGGTCGGCACGTCAACAATAGTCAACAACTTTAATGAATTGCAAAGTATGGTGTAGTAGGTCGGTTAGCTGGTCGATCGAACACTAATGCTGTTCGATCGGGTGGCACTCCTAATGCATCGAACATGTTGAAAAATCGATCAAGTGTTGAAGTATAGTATCTCATGATCCGAAGAGTAATCCGATCGGACAGTAGTCCGATCGAACAACAGTTCGTTCAATACTACTCTTCAAAAATAAATTGATTGCGTGGGACCAGGTGTTAGCCGATCGGCTGACTATCCGATCGGCTGGCTGTCCGTTCGGACAGCAGTCCGATCGGTCAACGTCCTGACCTGATCAGCCTTTTCGTCTATCACTTGGTTGTTTTGTTTGTTTGTCGTTTTATTGAGGTATTTTGACAACGAGTAGAACCATAGATCCTTCGTCCTTACTTGGTTCCTCGGGTTGGACAGGAATCACCCAAATCCGGTCGGTGGACGGTTCGGAATGAAGTTTAACGTTTGACCCGAAGTCGGTTAACCTTATGGATAGAATCCGGATCTTGAGCCATACAACCACCGAAGTGATTTGTAAACCGGCTCAGGGTCCGTTTCTACAAGTTTTGAAGTTATTAAGTGAAAAAGAGTGAAAGAAAGTTGGAAAATCCATCCTCCAGTCCTTTTCACCGTGTTTATGTTTAGATCTATGAAAGATCCTTGTTTGTTTATGTGGAAATCGGCTAGATCCAGGTCATTCTTGGTGGATTGAGGCCAAAACATAAAGTTCTTCAAGAACCCATGATGACATCATCCTAGAACACTTGATTCTTGGTGATTTCACGATCAAAAGTTAAGATTTGAAAGATAGAAGGGTGTAGGAGTGTGTATAGATCAAGAAAGTACAAGATTTAGGACGAAAACTTACCGGAATCGAGAGAAATCTACGAAAAGGTGAGCTGAGCGTGCTGGTCGAACAGAGGTTTCCAAAAGTGGAAAAGGATGACAATGACAGGGGTATTTATAGGATGACAAAAGAGGAAAGTGCTGGCCGATCGGCCAGGCAGCTCGATCGGACAGTCTGTCCGATCGGACAGCAGTCCGTTCGGCTGGCTGTTCGATCGGCTGGGAGCCTGATCGATCAGTCGCACCTTTCGAGTGTTTCGCGCGACGATTTTGATATTTCGATTTCGATTGCGAGCGGTTCGATTCGATAGGGTTTCCTAGTCAAATTACTTTCAGTCCCAAACACTCATACCTCGCATAATCTATTTTCCACCAATTATCATAGTTCGTTCACGATTCGAGTTCGATTGTATTTCGAGTTAGATTTCGAGTTTCGATTGAGTTCGTTTGATTATCACAACACAACATAAATAAACATGCACAGGTAACACGTAAGGCACACACACACGTATAATAACAAGTAAAAAAATACGTAGCTCGAGTTGCGAATTGATGTCGATTCGATTAACATAGCTTGATTATTAGTTGATTAACTTTATCGCATTGTTACTTCCTATAGTTCACAGTCGTAGGTCGATTGAATAACGTTTAACTCACATCGATTATTGTCATTAACAACACTTACTCCACATAATACGAATTAAATAAAGAAATTTCTATAAGTCAAGTTGCGCGAAATCGGTCGTTGACTCAGACCTTGACTTTGACTTTGACTTGTGAAAACACGGGGTGTTACAGCCTCCCCTTGTTTAGGGAATTTCGTCCCGAAATTAAGCTGAAAGCTGTTACAACACCGTGACTCACGTTTGAGAACTTTCTCTTTCTAGACTTTCTCTTCGAATAACTGCGGGTACTTTGCCTTCATGTCGCTCTCGAGTTCCCAAGTGAACTCTGCGCCTCGTTTGCCTTCCCATCGGACTTTCACAATAGGAATGCGTGAGCGCCTGAGTTGCTTGGTTTGGCGGTCCATGATTTAGACAGGCTTTTCCACGAAGTGTAATGTTTCGTTCACTTGTAGATCGTCGAGAGAAACGTGTAAATCGTGGTCGGCTAGGCACTTTCGGAGGTTTGACACGTGGAAAGTTAGGTGGACGTTACTAAGTTCCTCCGGTAGTTCGAGTCTGTAGGCAACTTTTCCGATCCTTTCCAGAATCTTAAAAGGTCCAACATATCGAGGCGCGAGTTTCCCTTTCTTGCCGAATCGGACTACACCCTTCCAAGGTGATACCTTTAGGAGTACGTAGTCACCAACGCCAAATTCACGGGGCTTGCGCTTTTTATCGGCGTAACTCTTCTGTCGATCCCGAGCTTTCACTAGGTTGTCTCGAATTTGGAAAATTTTGTCTGTCGTTTCTTGTAGTAGCTCCGGACCGGTTAGTTGCGAGTGACCGATCTCGTGCCACACAATAGGCGATCGACATCTTCTTCCGTATAATGCCTCGAATGGTGCCATTTGGATGCTAGAATGGTAGCTGTTGTTATACGAGAATTCGACCAATGGCAGGTATTTATCCCAATTACCACCGAAGTCTAGGACACACGAACGGAGCATGTCTTCAAGAGTACGAATCGTTCTTTCAGTCTGACAGTCGGTTTGTGGGTGGAAAGCAGTACTTAGATTAAGCGTTGTTCCAAGTGCCGTTTGAAACGTTTCCCACAATCGCGAAGTAAACCGAGCGTCACGATCAGAGATGATGTCACGAGGCGTCCCATGATTACAAATGATCTCGTCGGTGTAGATTCAGGCTACTCGTTCTACCTTGTAGTCTTCTCGTATCGGCAGAAAGTGAGCTGATTTAGTCAAACGGTCGACCACAACCCAGATGCTGTCGTGACCTGATGACGTGTGCGGTAGCTTGGTTATGAAGTCCATGGCTATACTTTCCCACTTCCACATGGGAATTGGTGGTTGTTCAAGTAAGCCAGAGGGTCTTTGATGTTTAGCCTTGACTCTAGCACAAGTTAGGCATTTTCCGACGTAAAGAGCGATATCCCTTTTCATACCCGGCCACCAGTACTTATAACGAAGGTCCTGGTACATTTTATCAGCACCGGGATGAACAGAATACCGGGATTTGTGGGCTTCGTCCATCAGTATCTGTCGCAAATTGGTTCGCTTGGGAATCCAAATTCGGTCTAAAAAGTGAAATATCCCGTTCGATTTGCTCACAAGTTGGGCTCCATCGTGGTAGATTCTTTCTTTCTTCAGGGTGCGTTCATTGAAACACGCATGTTGAGCGTCGCGGATGAGGGTTTCGAGATCATGTTGGGCTTGAACATTACGAGTGCTGAGCAGATAGCTCCGCCTGCTAAGTGCGTCGGCAACAACATTCGCCTTGCCTGGGTGATAACGAATCTCACAGTCGTAATCGCTGAGAAGTTCTACCCATCGGCGTTGACGGATATTAAGTTCCTTCTGATTAAAGATGTGCTGTAGGCTCCTATGATCGGTGAAGATCGTACACTTAGTACCGTACAGGTAGTGTCGCCAAATCTTTAACGCAAAAACAACTGCGCCTAGCTCGAGATCATGGGTTGTATAGTTCTTCTCGTGAATTTTGAGCTGACGAGATGCGTAAGCTATGACCTTGTCCCGTTGCATGAGAACACAGCCGAGACCAAGGTTGGAAGCATCACAATAGACAATGAAATCGTCGTTTCCGTCGGGCAATGTGAGAACATGAGCATTGCAAAGCTTGTGCTTGAGGGTTTGAAAGGCAGTCTCTTGTTTAGTTCCCCAAACAAAAGGCTTGTCTTTATGCGTGAGAGAGGTAAGCGGTACAACGATCTTTGAGAATCCTTCGATAAATCGTCGATAATAGCCTGCTAGTCCGAGAAAAGAGTGGACTTCAGACGGATTCTTAGGCGTAACCCAGCTCTTGACAGCTTCAATCTTCGCAGGGTCGACGTGAATACCCTGACTATTAACAATGTGACCCAGAAACTGAACTTCCTCCAACCAGAATTCACACTTGGAGAACTTGGCATAGAGTTGGTTCCCCTAGAGCAGCTCGAGAACCAAACGTAGATGTTGCGCGTGTTCGGTTTTCGATTTGGAATAGATCAAGACATCGTCGATGAAAACGATGACGAAACGGTCGAGATATGGTTTACACACGCGATTCATAAGATCCATGAAAACCGCTGGTGCGTTAGTTAGACCAAAAGGCATGACAACAAATTCGTAGTGGCCGTAACGAGTACGAAATGCGGTTTTGGGTATATCCTCCTCTTGTATATGCAGCTGGTGATATCCTGAACGTAGGTCGATCTTCGAGAAACACGTAGCGCCTTGTAGTTGATCAAACAAATCATCGATGCGAGGTAGGGGATAACGGTTCTTGATAGTTAACTTATTCAATTCCCGATAGTCGATGCACATCCTGAACGACCCGTCCTTCTTTTTGACGAAAAGGACCGGCGCGCCCCAAGGAGAGGTGCTCGGGCGAATGAAGCCTTTCTCAAGTAATTCCTGGAGTTGGGTTGAGAGTTCGCGCATTTCGGACGGCGCGAGTTGGTAGGGAGCTTTGGCAATAGGATTGGCTCCAGGAATGAGGTCGATACAAAAGTCAATATCGCGGTTTGGCGGTAGTCCGGGAAGATCCTCTGGAAATACATTTGGAAATTCTCGAACCACGGGAACGCCTTTCACTTCCTTCTTCTCTTTCTTTTCCATCTCCGCTACTACAATGTTAGCCAAGAAAGCTCGGTATTCCTTGTGGAGGTACTTGCTAGCTTGGACACATGACATAAGCTTGAGACTCTTCGAAGTAGTATCACCGTATACACACAGTAAGTCACCATTTGCGAGCGAAAATCGAATCATCTTGTCGAAGCACACAACTTCAGCATGGTTTTCTCGAAGAAAGTCCATGCCTATTATGACGTCAAAACTTCCGAGTTGCATCGGAATAAGGTCGATTGGAAAGATGTGATTGTTGAGCTCAAGAGTACAATCACGAAGAACAGAATTGACAGCGACGGTTCTTCCGGTAGCGACTTCAACATCAAATGTCGAGGAGAGTTGGGAACGTTTACGACTAAGGAGTTTCTCAAATTCGAACGACACAAAGCAATTATCGGCTCCGGTATCAAACAAACATGAAGCATAAATACCATTCACAAGGAACGTACCATTGACCACGTTGTTGTCGGCCTGGGCTTGACGCACATTGAGGTTGAAAGTTCTGGCACGTGCGGCCTGTTGTTACTGCTGCTGTTGTTGTTGCTGCTGTGGCTGCTGTTGCTGAGGCTCTTGTTTCACAACCCTGTTCGGGCACATGTTGGTGAAATGGTTCGGGTCACCACATGCGAAGCAGGCTCTGGCCTTGACTGCGGGTGCCGGAGGAGCTTGTTGACCCAGTGGGGCAGTGAGTAGCGCTTGATGAGCGGGAGCTCGTTGAATACGGCAATTGGCAGTAAAATGGCCGTATACATTGCAATGAGCACAAAAACGGCAAGCAATGGCAGTTGGATGGTGGTAGGTGCAAGTAGGGCAGAGCGGGTGTGGTCCAGTGTATGCACGCTTTGCAGGCGGTGCATTGGCCACAGGCGCCGCTACTTGACGCTGTTGGGCGGTTACAGCTTGAATTGGTGCAGCAGTGATCGCATAGTTCTTGTTGGTGGAGCTGTTCTTTCTCTTGTTCTTCCTTTTGTTGCTCGATGAGGTGGGTTCAGCAGTTGTTGCGGTAGCAGTAGCTTGATGCAGATGCTTCGAAGTCTTATCCCAGACACCAGCCTTAACCCTTTTGTCGTTGATTTTGGCGGCCAGTAAGTAGGTTTCTTCGATCGTCGTAGTCTTAGCCGCTTGCACGAAATCAGCAACGCAGTCGGGCAAAGCTCGGATATACTTCTTGATGGTGATTTCCGGAGTCTTGACTTGATCGGGACATATGATGCTGAGTTGTTTAAAACGAGCAGTGAGAGCAGCGTTGTCACCCTCATGCTGACGTATGTGCCAGAATTCATCTTGAAGCTTTTGACGTTCATGAGGAGGGCATAATTCCTCTAGCATAACTTCCTTGAGCTCGTCCCACGACAGACCGTAGGCTGCATCGTTCCCTCGCTTGTTCCTCTCGGCCGTCCACCAGTCAAGTGCACGGGACTGGAAGACGCCGGTAGCGTTCAGAGTTCGAAGGTCATCAGGGCAACCACTCTGTCGCAGAGTAACCTCAATGGAATCAAACCAGTGAAATAGTGCAGTGGGACCTCCTTCGCCAGTGAATTCCTTTGGCCCACACGACTTGAATTGCCTGAAACTGAAAGGCCTTGCGGCAGCTTTAGGAGCGCCAGTCCTCGATTCCTCAGACGACTTGCTGGCATTCTCGTAAACGTCACTCACGGCTTTTGCCACGCTTTTTGCGATGATGGAAGCAAGGCGTTTGTCCCTCTTTTCTTGACGAGAGAGTGCATGATGGGATCCAGACGACATGGTCTGCAACAGACATCGTCACAGGACTCATCACATTGTATTCGAATCTCACCTCACACGTCTACTACTTACTAAAGCTCAGGAACATGTATACTTACATAAATACTTAACACATAAGGCACGAAATCACATAATCACATACGCACGTAGAGCACATAATCATTTAACACCTAACACGTAAAGCACAGAAGCAAAGAAACACATACGCATTTAATCAATAGAGGCAATCAGAAAACAGAAATCTATCATTCAAGGTCTGCGATCGTTCGAAAATAGCGTAGTATAAGCTGTTAGTGCATTTCTGTCTATCGCCTCCGTTATCTCAGATCGTAGCTGAGGCTATCTAATTCTAGGCCTTATGTTGTATCTAGTTAGTAGAAGGCAAGGTGGTATTATTGGAGATTTGAAGAGCTCTAGGTCTAGAGAGAGAAACTAGAGAGAGAAAGTGGCATGGTGATTCTAGGTGCTTCGTACGATTTTAGCTCTGTCAATAGAATCACTGATTATAGTACGTTCTTGTGTGTTCGGTCATGTTCATGTACGGATTCCATACGTCACGTGTTCGGTTCGCAGTCGTTTCGGAGCAAAAATAAGCACATAAACGGGTAATGACACATAAAACACATATAAAATCGGCAAACTATCTTTGAAATGCATAAAAATCGAGAGGTAGATCGTCCGCGGCTAGTAGACTTCGACTAACCAAAGTGGTTCGACTATTCACATGGACTTGTCGTGCACGCTTGACCTACCGGGTAGTGCCTCTGCCTCGATTCTTGGGCGTTGGACACTCGCCCCGTTAGTCATATCGTGACTTCAGGTCGTTGGAGTCCATCGAGACTTTGGTGAGAGTTTTGTAAAATATGCGGGACAAGTCGTCAAGGTTAGGGTTTCACCCCTGGCTTACAACATCGCCCCTGTTTTGATAAAAATAGTGGAGATTATTCATCAAAATATGGGTTTCACCCCTAGTTTGGTATAATTTCCTCGTTGAACAGTATCGATTAAGCAATTTAGTCGTGAGTTTGGGGTTTTCACACCTGATCTCGACTTTATCGCCTATTTATTGTTGAAAATTCGAGTGCAGTGATAGTGTAGTATAGGCAAGGGTAGTGAGGAATAAGTACGCACAAAATTCCTACTGGACGTACTTGAGTCGGTCTGTTGGTGCTTAACTATAGTCTATGTATCTAAGACTTCGACCCGGACTAGGTCGAGTCTTGCCTAATTCCCTATAGTTATGGCTCTGATACCAATCTGTCACACCCCAACCGATGGCGGAATCATCGGGGCATGGCACTGAGCGAAACAGATTGTCCAGAAGTTTCCATAACAATTATAAATACTATTTAATTAAACAACACGTCCCATACCGTATCTTAAACAGTAAAATAATTATTACAGACAAAAACTAGGCAATTACTCTGTTCGGACAACTCAGATTTAAACATAAATAGTTTATTTATTGATTTCTAGGACCTCCTTTCCTAGCTTCAATTTCATCACAGCACAGAGAGCATCCTAGACCTTTCCTAGCCTCAAGTTCACAGCATGCTAAACATGTAAACTTCCTAAACACCTGTCACATATGTTAAAATAAAGTCAATACATAAAATGTAAAGGTGAGCATACAAGTTTGATAAGAGCATATAGAGTTCGAATTCGTTTACGCATAACCAGCACGTACACATAGTGAAATGAAGCACGTTAGTTATCGACATAGATCCATCGATACCAATGACTGCGGGTTGACTGCCTGAGGCAGTTCGCAATACATGATTACCACCGTAATCCATGCAAGTAAAAGATCCTTAACAACCCCCGTGTGAACGGGTGCTGAGTCCAAACTATAGTACTATCGTTGCTAAGGCAGGTAGACAGCATTCCATGTGTAAACATAACAAACAAGCATTCATGAGCCACGTATAACATGCATTAACGGTTAGCGTTCAAATAGTATTTGAGTAGTGTGATTGTTGTAGTTTGAATATTCGTAACGTATGCAACACCCAAAAGTGCTTAAAGCAAAAAGGGATCGAGTATACTCACAGCGATTAATGGATTGAAGGGAGCACTTAGCGAGTACGGTTAGCCTGAATAGATTCGGTAGCATAACGATAAGTGAAACGTAGAACGGGAAATAAATGTTGGAGAGTCGGACAGCTGGTCGATCGGACGGCAGTTCTATCGGACGGCTGACCATTCGGTTGACAGTCCGTTCGGTCTGCTGTCCGGTCGGTCCGTTGGCCGATCGGATGGCTGTTCGAGTGGATTGTTTCTTCCTTTGAGAAGGATGTGTTTGTGTATGATGGCTTGACTTTTGAAGTTTTCGTTGTAGCATTTGAAAACATTGAAGTACCTTTACCTTTCAGGTCAGTCGATCGGACGGCTGTTCGATCGGCCGGCAACCCGATCGGTTAGATATTTTAAGGATTTGTAGTGATTTGCTTTGGATCGGACGGGTGTTCGATCGGACAGGTGTTCGATCGGACAGCTGACCGATCGGTCGGCACGTCAACAACTTTAATGAATTGCAAAGTATGGTGTAGTAGGTCGGTTAGCTGGTCGATCGAACACTAATGCTGTTCGATCGGGTGGCACTCCTAATGCATCGAACATGTTGAAAAATCGATCAAGTGTTGAAGTATAGTATCTCATGATCCGAAGAGTAATCCGATCGGACAGTAGTCCGATCGAACAACAGTTCGTTCAATACTACTCTTCAAAAATAAATTTATTGCCTGGGACCAGGTGTTAGCCGATCGGCTGGCCAGTTGATCGGCTGACTATCCGATCGGCTGGCTGTCCATTCGGACAGCAGTCCGATCGGTCAGCGTCCTGACCTGATCAGCCTTTTTGTCTATCACTTGGTTGTTTTGTTTGTTTGTCGTTTTATTGAGGTATTTTGACAACGAGTAGAACCATAGATCCTTCGTCCTTACTTGGTTCCTCGGGTTGGACAGGAATCACCCAAATCCGGTCGGTGGACGGTTCGGAACGAAGTTTAACGTTTGACCCGAAGTCGGTTAACCTTATGGATAAAATCCGGATCTTGAGCCATACAACCACCGAAGTGATTTGTAAACCGGCTCAGGGTCCGTTTCTACAAGTTTTGAAGTTATTAAGTGAAAAAGAGTGAAAGAAAGTTGGAAAATCCATCCTCCAGTCCTTTTCACCGTGTTTATGTTTAGATCTATGAAAGATCCTTGTTTGTTTATGTGGAAATCGGCTAGATCTAGGTCATTCTTGGTGGATTGAGGCCAAAACATAAAGTTCTTCAAGAACCCATGATTACATCATCCTAGAACACTTGATTCTTGGTGATTTCACGATCAAAAGTTAAGATTTGAAAGATAGAAGGGTGTAGGAGTGTGTATAGATCAAGAAAGTACAAGATTTAGGACGAAAACTTACCGGAATCGAGAGAAATCTGCGAAAAGGTTAGCTGAGCGTGCTGGTCGAACAGAGGTTTCCAAAAGTGGAAAAGGATGACAATGACAGGGGTATTTATAGGATGACAAAAGAGGAAAGTGCTGGCCGATCGGCCAGGCAGCTCGATCGGACAGCCTGTCCGATCGGACAGCAGTCCGTTCGGCTGGCTGTTCGATCGGCTAGGAGCCTGATCGATCAGTCGCACCTTTCGAGTGTTTCGCGCGACAATTTTGATATTTCGATTTCGATTGCGAGCGGTTCGATTCGATAGGGTTTCCTAGTCAAATTACTTTCAGTCCCAAACACTCATACCTCACATAATCTATTTTCCACCAATTATCATAGTTCGTTCACGATTCGAGTTCGATTGTATTTCGAGTTAGATTTCGAGTTTCGATTGAGTTCGTTTGATTATCACAACACAACATAAATAAACATGCACAGGTAACAGGTAAGGCACACACACACGTATAATAACAAGTAAAAAAATACGTAGCTCGAGTTGCGAATTGATGTCGATTCGATTAACATAGCTTGATTATTAGTTGATTAACTTTATCGCATTGTTACTTCCTATAGTTCACAGTCGTAGGTCGATTGAATAACGTTTAACACACATCGATTATTGTCATTAACAACACTTACTCCACATAATACGAATTAAATAAAGAAATTTCTATAAGTCAAGTTGCGCGAAATCGGTCGTTGACTCAGACCTTGACTTGTGAAAACACGGGGTGTTACAATATAAAATCCGCAAATTGGCATGAAATAAAAAGATGATCGACTGTCTCGGAATCGCAGCCACAAAGAGAGCATGACCCGGTTTGATTAATAATTCCCCTATGGTATAAAACGTCATATGTCGGAATGCGGTTCAGTTCCATCCTCCAAACGAAAATATTACACTTCAAAGGGACCCATTTACACCAATCAATTACAAAAACATTTGGATCGCATCTGTCACGAACGAGTAACTCCTTGACCGATTTCACCGAAAAGAGACCCGTTGAATGACCCAACCATTTCCATTTATCTCTACCACTACCAAGGGAAAACGAAGACAACATACCCGAGAGAATGGCCAGCTCCGCAACCTCTGCAGCCAAATCCGGCTCGTGTTTCCACAGCCACGAACCCCCTCCAGCCAATCTATCGCTCACCGAACAACACTTAACCACCGCTAGCCGAAAGAGACAAGGAAGAATATCTTTAAGAGGAGACTCAGATATCCAGGGATCTAACCAGAAAAGAACTTTAGTACCCGAGGCGACCTCTCCTCTAAAAAAATTGCGAATGGACTTATTACCCACAAACGGCTTGTTCATAGCGCTGCATATATTTACCCAAACTCCCTTAACAGATTTATTACATGGCAAAAAATCCCACTCCGATCGGCCCGAATGGATAGCTTTAATAACTTTGACCCATAAATTATCGACTTCAATCTTAAACCTCCATCCCCATTTACTAAGCAAAGCCAGATTGACATCTTTTAATTTACACAACCCCAAACCTCCTGCTTTCTTCGGTAAAGACACTCTATCCCATGCCACCCAATGGGTATTCCTAACATTACTCGAGCCACCCCATAAGAACTTTCTAATGATGCTTTCTAGATCTTTGACGACTTTCACAAGAGCCTTGTAAAGGGACATATAGTAAGTAGGTAGACTCTCGAGAACCGACCGTATTAATGTAACCCTTCCTCCTATAGATAACAATGCAGCCTTCCAAAGAGTGAGACGCTTTTCAAAGATATCGTACACCGGCCTCCAATTGTTTATACGATTCATATTAGCACCGACCGTCAAGCCTAAATACTTAAACGGAATGGAGTCGGCCTTACAGCCAATCCAATTCGCCATTTCCTCGACTTCAACACTACTTATACCATTACCGAATATGCTAGACTTACTAAGGTTGATTTTTAGGCCCGAGCAAGCATGAAAGCACCGAAGGATCCTTATAACGTTGACAATGTTATTTTTGCTCCACTCCCCCATAATCATTGCGTCGTCAGCATAGAATAAATGAGAAATTGAGTGATCGATATCTGGAAGATGAATACCTTGAAACACATTAACCTCACAAGCCTTATTGAATAAGCAAGATAGCGCCTCCATTGCTACAACAAAAAGGAACGGGGAGATCGGATCACCCTGCCTCATACCTTTACTGCATCCGAACTCGAAAGTAGGAGAACCGTTCACCAAAACAGACGCCCTGGCAGATTTCAGAACACCTGATATCCAACTACACCACTTCTCCCCGAAACCTATTTGTTGAAGAATATCCAAGACAAAGCCCCAGTTCACGTTGTCGTACGCTTTCTCAAAATCGACTTTGAGAAAAAAGACCCGTTTCTTGTTTTTTCTCACCCACGAAAGCAACTCATTAATAACCAAAGGCCTGTCTAAAATAAATCTTCCTTTAAGGAAGGCAGACTGGGAATTAGAGATAATATCGTTTAGAATCGGCTTCATCCTATTAGCAAGGATTTTAGAAATCACTTTATTAATGACTCCTACCGGATAGTTCGTTAAATAATTAAATAGAATAAAAGCATTCCTTTCTCGCTATAACACATCCATGAGTTTGTGAACCAACATTACCCCACCTTCAATCTGGAAAGAATTTTCTGTACAGAAAACTATCACGGTAACTTCTTTATATGTTTTACCAAAAATAAAGAAGTTAAGTATGTTGAAAAAAAATAAAAAATAAAAAATAAAAAATAAAAAATAAATAAATAAACTTCTTCATTAAAAATAAAGAAAGCAATAACTTACTGTAATAGTTTGGGCTGTAAATGAACCAAATGTTCAGCAAACAATTTATGAATTGTTCGATGGAAAGTTCGTTTAATAAACAAACGAATATGAACAAGAAATTTCGTTCAATTAGTTAAATAAACGAACATGGACAGAGGTCTTGTTCGTTCAATTGTGTTCATGAACATTCGGTATGGTGTTCGTAAACATTCATTCATTTATGTTCGTATGTTTGTCTTTTAGTTAAAGATTTTTGTACTTTCATATATTTTATCTATATGTTTTATATTATTAAACTTTTATTTATTTTGTTACCCAAATACAAGAGTCACTATATATAGGGGATATAACATTAAAACAAACATAAATGTGATATTGGAAATTGAAAGTATGGATAGTCACTAATAAATAATATATTCATAACACCTCCTTTGACTATCCATGTTGTAAATAAAAATGGTATATTATTCTTCTAAGGCTAGTGGGTATGGTGATGGACCATCCTTGGAGGATGATCCGCCACGTAGGCGCCACGTCATAGTCCTCCCAAGGATGGTCCATCCTCCAAAACTAGAAGGCGTGGGAGGATCGTCCTAGTCATAGTCCTCCACCACTTTTATGTTTTTTTTTATTTTTTTTAATCTTCAACTTTTTTTTAACATTTAACAAATAAAGTAACAAAATATTTTCATTAATATTAAAAAACATTACATAAACTTAAAAAAAAAATTAAACTTAAAAAAAATAAATTTAAAAAAAAACATAAACTTAAAAAAAAAACAAACTTAAAAAAATTTAAAAAAACATAAACTTAAAAAATATTCTAATATATTAAAATAAGCTACTAGTCTTCGTCTTCCATGTCGTGGCCGGGTTCGTTTTGAGCGTTGTTCCAAATGTACTCCACCAAGTCCGCTTGTAGGTTATGATGTGTGTACTCGTTACGTAGAGCGGACATGTTCAAATCTTGTTGTTCCGCACTAACCGGAACAGAATTTCCAGTAGACGCGTTCTCGTCGTACTCGCATATCGCTCTACCTTCGTCTTCAATGACCATGTTATGAAGGATGATACAAGCGTATATAATGTGTCGTAACCTCTTTGGTGTTTGCGAACGTGCTGGCTGTTCAATGATGTGCCATTTTTTTTTGTAGAACACCAAAAGCCCGTTCAATATCTTTTCTCGCACCCTCTTGATACTTCGCAAACTTTTTTCTTTTGTCGTCTGTCGGGTGCGGAATAGTTTTAACGATTGTCGAGTACTTTGGGTATATCCCATCGGCTAGGTAGTAACCTCGCCTGTATTCCACCCCCGAAACTGTAAAGCTTGTGTCTGGACCTGTACCCGCCACTACATCCTCAAATATCTGTGACTGGTATATGATGTTAAGGTCATTAAGCGAACCAGGTAGACCAAAAAAAGCATGTCAGATCCAGAGATCCTGTGACGCAACCGCCTCTAGAATAATAGTCGGATGTCCATGATCTCCCCGAGTATACTGACCTTGCCAGGAAACTGGGCAGTTCTGCCACGGCCAGTGCATGCAATCAATGCTCCCGAGCATTCCTGGGAAACCATGTCTCTGTTCGTGTGCTTGATATAATTTTTGAACGTCGTTTGCGTTCGGTTTCCGCAGGTATCGCTTGCTATACAATTTGACAACCCATTCGCAAAACTTGTGCAAGCAGCGACGTGCGGTTCTTTCAGACATCCTAATATACTCGTCTAATGCATCGGGTGAGTAACCGTACGCAAGTTGGCGAATGACCGACGTACATTTTTGTAAATTACTGAAACCCCTTTGCCCCCTAGCGTCGTTTCGCAATGTAAAAAACGGATCAGACTGGGCCATGTCGCCTGCAATACGTAAAAACAGTGGACGACTCATGCGGAACCGACGTCGAAAAATCTCGGCTGGGTACACGGGTTCATCGGCAAAATAATCGGCTACTAGTTTATCGTGCCCGGCTATAAATTTAAAACGAAACATAAATGAAATTAATTATAAAATACATTTTCAAATCTATATAAAACATAAGGAAAAAAAAGTAAAATACCTTCTTGGTCTCGGTTATATTTTGCTCGTCTAGTTAGCCGTTGGGACGACCCTTCATCAGCCGCCATGAAGACCTGAGCCGCGTTCATAATCATGTTGTGCATAACATCATCCTCTTCCGAAGATGATGAATACCACGCAGACGAAGACGATGAAGACATAGAAGAAATTGAAGAAATGGGAGAAGGTGCAGACATGATAATTTTTGAGCGAGAGATGGGGTGGTAGCGGGTAAAAAATGGTATAAAATATGATGAGTTTTTATAAAAAGGGAAGAGTGGTTATAAAATGTGAGAGAGATGTGAGATTGTAGTGGGTGAAAAGTTATGAAAAAATGTGTAAAAGAGGTGAGTATTTATAAAAGTGGGAGTGATTTGGGTGTTTTTTTGAATTATAACCGTTTGAAAAAATAATTTAAATTAGAAATTAAATTTTTTTTTATAACGGTTACTTTTGTCTTGGGCCCCACCTTTTTGGACCGTCACAAACGGCGAGAACTCGATGAGGAGGACGCGACGTGGGGGGGGGGGGGGGGGCGGCACGGTGTTCGCCCCGTCGCCGAACCAAGACGGACTGGGGCCGAACCCCATACCGTGTAGCCTAATACACTTAGTGATGTAGCATTACTAAAAACCTTGCTAGAAAACCCATTTGAATAAAAAATTCACAACTAAGAGGAAAAAAATGTAGCGCGTAATTTCTCCCCTAGATACTCCTGTAGTAGTTATGTTTCCTTGTGAGCAACCATAATAAAAAATCCAGGTGGGACAAAACTTAGTGAAGTAAAAAGAGTGCAACACATATAACACCCCCTCACATTTTAATATGTATATTTTAAGCATTAATATTGATCTTCGGTAAGTATTACTCAAAACTTTTGTAGTCAATGATTTTGTGATTTATCTCTTGATATGAAAATCTTTAAGCTAAGCAATGATGTATGATCTTCATGTCAAACTTCTTGTGCCTCCTCTCATATATGCATACCACAAGATCAATGATTGTATGTATTACATTCCTTGCGTATAAATGACTAACCAAACATTTTGTATGGGTTAGTAAAGCATAAACTCTTATCTTTCATACCTTGAGGGTATCAAAATATTTGTTTTTTACTCATTTCAATGCCTTCTCACTAGACATGAGGTATATCTTGTGGATAAATTTTAATAAAAGTTATGGATAACTAGAAACAAAACTTGCATCACTTACAATTAACAATGGTAATTCTGAACCAATAAATTGTATTTAGATGACAAGGGCAATTTTTTCTATAACAAATCAGTTAAAACCCTTCAACTTTCTTAGAGAAGAACTTTGTCTGTATTAAAATGTTCTAGCATCTTTAGGATGCAATTTGATTGATATATCAAAATATCATTATAAAACGCTTGATTGATCTGTATACCGATCCTCTTAAATTTGTTATACCATCTTTCACGTCAAACTCTTTCTTTAGTAATTTGGAACTACATTCGATCTATAAGGTGAAAACATTGATATCATCAACATACTTTTTTTTTTTTTTTTTTTTTTGAACGGCAAATTTGAATCACTGACGGACCACTGAAGTATCATCGTGCTACCAGAGGAACCACCCGATCATATCCATCTCCACTAGGCATATTGCCACACCAATTCAGGAGGAAACCCAATAAATATGGGAAAACCCCCCTTGTGGGAATCGAACCCAGGACATATTGATCCCAAAGCCTTATCCCACCACCAAGATGTCACTAGGCTATAAAGTCATGGGCGATATCATCAACATACTATATAAATTTTCGAAACATGATATTATTATTTAATAAAACACATAGACCGATTACATCATATCCATATCTCTTTTCCCAAGATAATCACTAAGTTGTTTATACCATGTTTAACCTGACTAGTTTAGTCCCTATATGAAACTTGTTAACTTCGTCTAATATATTTCTTGAGGTTGAATTTTAATATCTTATGCATTTACAATCAGTTTGGTCTTTTTTCTATCTTAACCATTTATTTACATGCATTTGACTCTTCAGAAGTTTTCACACCTAAACTTCATTATTTAACACATGACTTTCCATATCATATTCAAAGAATTCATTAATATTTTTTTATTCATTTTCATTACATACTCTACCATTTTTTACATACTTTATTAAGATGTTTGCTTTTAAACACAAAACAGTTTTAGGAAACCCATCATGAGTTCTGGTTATATATAACTCATCAACATACACAACAATTATAATGCACTTGGATCCTAGTTTTTATACAACAGTTATATCATTCTCGAGAACTTACATTACATGATTTGACAATTTAAATCCTTCAAGGACTTCATGTAAAAGTTCATTATCATATATTTAAGATATCACGATATCCGTTAGATGCATATTAATTAGACGCATATTCATTGTCAAAATCATATTAATTGTATAACAACCCTCCTAAAACCCTTAACGTGACCCTAAAACGTTCCTTATATACCCCGTTTACGAGAAACGGACCCGAAATACCTTAATATTAATAAAAATAAGAAAAACAAGGAACAGGAGTCGCTTGCGGGCCGCCGACCCAGTCCCCTGGGTCCCTCGCGGGGAGCAATTGGCTTTGTTTGTCGGACAAGGCATTTCGCCACGTGTCTGATGACTCAGCAAACCTACACCTTGACTCGATCAAGCTATAATCGACACGCGTACTCTCGCGGGCCGCGAAGGCCGGCCCTGTAGTTCTCGAGGGCCGCGACTTGCTGTCCGTCAGGCCTATGTTGTGACAACCCTGGATTACTTATCAAATTTCGGGACGAAATTTCTTTCAAGTTGGGGATGATGTGACAACCCGAGATTTCAAGGTCTTTTCTCTGCGTATCACTTGTTTCACAATTTTATTTTCACAATTCATTTTACGTTGTATCACGTGTACGGTATTTGATTGATTAAGGTATTGTTACGTTTGGGTGTTGCATGTAAACCTAGGAGTTGTTTAACGCCTGGAAATAACATGGTTGTGTTTAACTTAGGGCTGCACAACACTTGAATTGCATGAGACCCATATCGACGAAGAACCTTGGTTCTTCACCCCAATCACTTCACGACGAAGAAGGTCCTTCGTCGAGGGAGTTGTTCGCCGAAGGAGCTCTCGGCCCAGGTCCATTCGTGGCCCAGTTGGTGTTTATGTTATTTTAATTTCATAACCGTCCATAACCTGCGAAAAATTAAAACAACAAACCCTAAAACTCTCTTCCGTCATCTCCTTCCTGTGCGGCGACGGCTTTGGGTTCTCGAAGCCCTTCATCTCGAATAACCTAATCACTTCGGTATCACGGTTAGTGCCTACCATCGTTAATTTCTAAAATACGGATGATATGATCATATGGGTGATTAGGGTTCATTGATAAGGTTGTAAATCTAGTACTAGCATGATGAGGATTCATTGATCTGTATGCGTTCATATTCATGATAAGATTGATAAGCCTGCTTGATGAAATTAGTCCATGATAAACCAATAATTTGATTTTGTGTGGTCATTGGGTGTTGGGGATAATGATTGCTTAGAATGATTTGTATGATGGGTGCGAACTGTTACGTTTTGAATGAGTGATGATTGTTCATAACTAGAGTGCATGATCATCATTTAAAAGTATTGTTTGATCTGTTTGGAAAAATGATGAACTTGTTAGCATATGTTACTGCTGAATTAAAGGGAGTGTAACTGTCTGTGAAGATAGCGACAAAGAACAGGACTCAACGAAGAACTTGGTTCTTCGTTGGACGGTTTTGACGAACCATCGAGGTCTTTCGTCACACCCATGATCGACGAAGAATTGTCCTTCGCCATAAGGTTCTTCGCCAAGGAGGCATTTCACGAAGGACTGGTTCTTCGTGGAGATGCTGCACTGTGAACAAACAGAACCTTTTAAAACAGTAGGGTCCCTATAGTTATGACATGTATGAGGTTGAATAATTGCTATCTGTATACGATGATCTTTGCTATGAATGCACATTGTGAATACACGTGACAATTGATTAAGAAACTGATTTCATTGGTGACCACGGTAGGGTTGGTTGACTAACTGGAACGGGTAACTTAATATACCGAGCAAATCTAAGGTGTGTTCACTGCTCTTTTTCAAGCATGCGTCCCGGGGAGGGGCATTTGGTAAATATTCCGGGGAGGAATATTGGGTAAATGGGTTTAACTGGAATGTTAAACTTGGGATGTTGGTTAATACACTCATATCTATCATTTAAGTCCCATCATATACCGAATTAGTTGCCGGGGAGGCAACGGGGTTATTAGTTGATAGCGCTATTAGGTTTGGCACCCTCACACCGTACCGGGGAGGACGGGCGTGAACTAATTACCTTAACCACTCGACCAATGTTTGATAGAGCATTGGGGAAGGGTAAATAATCTGGAGCCATCTGCGGTAATCGAGTTATTAACAACATCGAATCTCTGAAATGTTTTAAACTTATAACTGGTAACTAAACGTGTTAACAAACTTTGAACTCACCAGCGTAGTTTGATACACTTGTCTGCATGCTTGCAGGTCGTTAGATTCATGGTTATGGAACTTGCTATCTGGGAGTGCTAGAGTGGTCATGGGTCGTGGCTCTTGGATACATGTTTATTGTTTTCGCACATTTGTTTTGAAACACTTGAATAACATTTTACATTATGCTTCCGCTGAACGTATTTGTTTTAAGTTGTGATTTGAATTTACTTTGTGAAATAAATGGAAATTTTTATTTAATATCTTGTTATAGTTCAATGTGATTAGTGGTTGGATCCTGGTACGTCACACGTCCCACGGTGTTTCCGCAAGTGGTATTTTGGGAGTGTGACAGTTTGGTATCAGAGCCACTGGTTATAGTGAACTAGGTTTTAAAACGCTTTTATAAAACCAGACTATAACCGAACAGCTTCGAAATCGACCATGACACTTAGTTCCAGATTGCAAGGTTCGTCTCTCGTTTACTTATTGCATAGCATATCTAGTGTATACTTATGTATGATGTTTCATGTGATTGCACACTTAGCACTATAGACTGAATTCATGTGTTACTTGCCTATGATATGTGGTAGATAGAGTCACAATGCGACCTTCCTTTAGACTTTCATGATTTATGTTGTGTGATGTATTTTGTCTTGCTACTCGAATTTGAGGAACCTTTTAGCACGAGTTGGGATGAGCTGAGATAAACATGCAAATTGCATTATTATTATGGGTGCACACATAATAATAATGTGGGGTGCATGTGAGTCCCAGTGAGGCTTAACAAGTGTGAAGGGGGTTCCGCTCTGTTGTCTGATGAAAACCTAGTAGTCTGTAGAAGTCATTGTGATGTTTGACTCCTACTCAATTCCGACCCTTAACCTTCTCCCTTCTCTTATATAGAATCATGAGTGGACGTGGTGGACGTAATGGTGGACATGGTGGTGGCCGCGGCGGTGGACGTGGCAACATTAATATGAACCAGGCTGAATTAACCAACCTGATCAACACTCGTGTGGTTGAAGCCCTAGCGGCTTATCAAGATGGTACGATATGTGCCAAATACTCTTCATTCTTATGTCGTGTACTCAACTCTTACCCGTGTGTTGTATTTTCTTTCGTCCTTAGGTCAACAAGTGAATCAGAATCAAAACAATCCACCTGTTTGCACGTTTAAGACGTTCATGGATTGTAAGCCACAGACATTCAGTAGGACTGAAGGAGCTGTGGGGCTACTTCGCTGGTTTGAGAAAGCCGAGTCAGTATTCGCTATGTGTAACTGTCCCGTAGGGGACCGGGTGAAGTATGCTACATGCACATTGGAGGATGGTGCCTTAACTTGGTGGAATGCCCAAGTGCAAATGTTGGGCATCGAAATGGCTAATGCAACCACTTGGGAGGATTTCAAGGAGCTGATGCGAGAGGAGTACTGTCCTTGTGACGAGATTCAGAAACTCGAGAACGAATACTACAATATGAAGATGGAGGGATCCGAGATCGAGGCTTACAAGAAACGATCTCATGAGTTAGCAAACATGTGCCCTAACTTATCACAACCACCCCCTCGAAGAATCGAATTGTACATCAAAGGCTTAGCACCGCAAGTTAAGAGTTTGGTCACTGCTGCAAATCTTAACAACTTGCCTCAGATCATTCGTTTAGCACACAAGATTACAGATCAGGAGGTTGAACGTGGTTCGCTACCGCCTCGTGTGTCTGCTACTCCTGCTGCTACTACTACCCCTGTTAGTGATAACAAGCACAAGTGGAATGATACGGACAAGGTGTCCGACTCGAATCAATCACAGAAAAGGCCAGACAACAGCAATAATCGTAGTTTCAGTCAGTCCTCCTCTGTTAATCAAGGTCAGAGTAGCAATCCGAATCAAGGCTCCTATGCTGGAAGGCAGCCAAAGTGAAACAAGTGTGGTTATCATCATCGTGGGCCGTGTGTTTGAGCTTGCCATAGGTGTGATAAGGTGGGCCATATGGCAAAGGACTGTAGAGCTCTATTCCCAAAGCAACTACATCAGCAGAATCAGCAGCAACAACAGCAGCACCAGCAACAGCAAAGGCAGCAGCCCCATCAGAACCAAGGCAATAGGAATGGGTGTTTCCAGTGTGGGGACGAGGGTCACATCAAACGGGATTGCCCTCAGCTGAATCAAAATGCCAACGATAACAACAACCGTCAGGATAACAATAACAATACTGGGAACAACAATAGAGGCAACAATGGGGGAAATGGTGCTCGTGGAAGGGTATTTACGATTGGTGCTGGTGATGCTAGGAACGACGACAATGTCGTGACTGGTACGTTTTCTGTGAACAACCTCTTTGCTTCTGTGTTATTTGATTCCGGTGCCGATTGGAGTTATGTGTCCTTAGAGTTCAGTCAACGATTAGGGCTAACTCCAACACCTCTAGAAGCTAAGCATGTAGTAGAATTAGCTGATGGTAAGACAATTGAAGCCTCACACATCATAACGGGATGTAAACTGGATCTTGTGGGTCAAGTGTTTGATATTGACCTCCTTCCTGTTACTCTTGGTAGTTTTGACGTAGTGGTTGGTATGGATTGGTTGTCCAAGCACCGTGCTGACATACTTTGTAAAGAGAAAATCGTATGTATCCCTCTCCCTAGTGGAGAATCCCTACTAGTTCAACGTCATCAAAGTGGTGAAATGGTTGGCATTATTTCGGCTATGAAAGCTCAGAAGTGTTTACGTAAGGGCTATCCTGCAATTTTAGAACTTGTTACTGACACTCAGTCTGAAGAAAGGAAAATCAAAGATCTGCCTGTTGTCCGTGAATTTCCTGATGTATTTCCTGAAGAACTTCCTGGTTTACCTCCACACCGTCTGGTGGAGTTTCAGATTGACCTCGCACCCAGGGCAGCCCCAATCGTCCGTGCCCCTTATCGTCTTGCACCAGGAGAGTTGCAGGAACTGTCTAATCAACTCCAAGAACTGTTGGATAGAGGTTTTATCCGACCCAGTTCTTCGCCTTGGGGAACCCCAGTCCTATTCGTAAAGAAGAAAGATGGGTCCTTTTGCATGTGTATAGATTATCGAGAACTGAACAAGGTGACCGTCAAGAACCGCTATCCTTTACCACGTATCGACGACCTGCTTGACTAGTTGCAAGGGTCAAGTTTTTACTCGAAAATTGATTTAAGATCGGGTTATCATCAGATGAGAGTTCGAGAGGAGGATGTCCCTAAAATGAATTTTTGAACGCGGTATGGCCATTATGAGTTTCTGGTTATGCCATTCGGGTTAACTAATGCACCAGCGGTTTTCATGGACCTCATGAATCGCGTGTGCAAATCATATCTCGACGATTTCGTCATGGTGTTTATCGATGACATTCTGATCTATTCAAAGAGCAAGGAGGATCACGAGTGACACTTGCGTCTTATCTTGGAGCTTCTAAGGAAGGAGCAACTTTACGCGAAATTCTCTAAGTGTGACTTCTGGATTCGAGAGGTACACTTCCTTGGCCACATTGTTAATGAAACGGGGATACACGTAGATCCTGCTAAGATTGATGCTATCAGAAATTGGGCGGCACCGAAGAATCCTTCGGAGGTGCGACAATTTCTTGGCCTCGTTAGATACTATCGCAGATTTATTAAGACTTCTAGAAGATTGCACAACCTCTCACCGCACTAACACAGAAAGACGTAGTATATTCTTGGGGAACGAAACAGGAGGATGCTTTCCAACTCTTGAAACAAAAACTCTGCAGTGCACCGATCTTGTCTTTACCCGAAGGTACCGAAGATTTTGTGGTGTACTATGACGCCTCTATTCAAGGTCTCGGTTGCGTGCTGATGCAACGTGAGAAAGTGATAGCTTACGCCTCTCGGCAGTTGAAGGTCCATGAAGAGAATTACATGACTCACGACTTAGATTTGGGAGCCGTGGTGTTTGCGCTAAAAATCTGGAGGCATTACTTGTACGGTACTAAATGCACTAATTATACCGACCACAAGAGCCTTCAACATATCTTTGACCAGAAGGAATTAAATATGCGACATCGTCGCTGGGTAGAACTCTTAAATGACTACGACTGTGCAATCAAGTACCATCCAGGTAAGGCTAATGTTGTAGCTGATGCCCTTAGTCGAAAAGAAACAAAACCCAAACGTGTCCGTGCCTTGCAGCTCACCATCCATTCTAATTTACCTGACCAGATCCGTTCTACTCAAGCTGAAGCATTGAATGAAGAAAACCTAAAAGCAGAGTACTTGCGGGGCATGGAGAAACGGCTTGTAGAAAGATCTGACGGTATTCGTTATTTTATGGAACGGATATGGGTCCCTTTGTATGGCAACCTTAGAGAGATTGTGATGGACGAAGTACATAAGTCTCGATACTCTGTTCACCCAGGTTCTGATAAGATGTATCAGGATCTAAAAGTCTTGTATTGGTGGCCGAAGATGAAGGCTCACATCGCGACGTATGTGAGTAAATGTTTGACTTGTGCAAAAGTCAAGGTAGAATATCAGAAACCCTCAGGCCTACTTCAGCAACCAGAGATACCCATGTGGAAATGGGAGCAAATTGCTATGGATTTTGTCACTGGTTTGCCAAGAACTCAAAATGGAAACGATACCATTTGGGTGATCGTTGACCGCCTCATGAAGTCAGCGCACTTCTTAGCAATCAAGGAAACTGATAAGTTCTCACAACTTGCAAATGTTTATCTTAAAGAAGTGGTTTCTAGGAACGGGGTGCCAACCTCTATTATCTCCTATCATGATCCGCGTTTCATATCCGATTTATGGCAGTCGATGCACAAATCATTCGGCTCACGTCTCGACATGAGCACTGCTTATCACCCACAGACGGATGGTCAAAGCGAACGAACTATCCAGACACTTGAAGACATGCTGCGAGCATGTGTAATCGATTTTGGTAAAGGTAGGGAGAAAAACTTGCCTTTGATAGAGTTTTCTTAAAACAATAGCTACCATACCAGCATCCAGGCAGCTCCGTTCGAAGCATTGTACGGACGGAAATGCCATTCTCCTCTCTGTTGGGCTGAGGTGGGTGACAGCCAGATCACAGGTCCGGAACTTGTACTTGAAACTTCAGAGAAGATTGTTCAGATCAGGAATCGCATGGCGGCAGCGCGTGATCGTCAGAAAAGCTATGCTGACAAGCATAGGAAACCCTTGGAAACCCCTGGGCCATTCAAAATTTTGGAGCGAATTGGTAAAGTGGCCTACAAGCTTGAGTTACCTGCTGAGTTGGGTAACGTTCATGATGTCTTCCACGTATCGCAACTAAAGAAGTGTTTGTCCGATGAAACACTTGTGGTACCATTTCAAGAGCTGAAAATTTATGACAAATTGCAGTTTGTCGAAGAGCCTATCGAAATTATGGACCGGGAAGTCAAGGTTCGTAAGCATAGTCGAATCCTGATCGTGAGAGTTCGTTGGAACTCAAGACGTGGACCGGAGTTCACATGGGAAAGCGAAGATCAGATGAAGCTCAAGTATCCTCATCTATTCCCAACTGACCAATCAAATCCTAATGCAACTGGAGAATTTCGGGATGAAATTCCCTTTCAAGTTGGGGATGATGTGGCACCTAGGGAAAATCCACAGTCATCTTGATCCAACAATGTGCTGATCCAACATTGTGCTGCTTTGGATTACTTATCAAATTTCGGGACAAAATTTCTTTCAACTTGGGGATGATGTGACAACCCTGGATTACTTATCAAATTTCAGGACGAAATTTCTTTCAAGTTCGGGATGATGTGACAACCCTAGATTTCAAGGTCTTTTCTCTGCGTATCACTTGTTTCTCAATCTTATTTTCACAATTCATTTTACGTTGTATCACGTGTACGGTATTTGATTGATTAAGGTATTGCCACGTTTGGGTGTTGCATGTAAACCTAGGAGTTGTTTAATGCCTGGAAATAACATGGTTGTGTTTAACTTAGGGCTGCACAACACTTGAATTGCATGAGACCCATATCGACGAAGAACCTTGGTTCTTCGCCCCAATCATTTCACGACGAAGAAGGTCCTTCGTCGAGGGAGTTGTTCGCTGAAGGAGCTCTCGGCCCAGGTCCATTCGTGGCCCAGTTGGTGTTTATGTTATTTTAATTTCATAACCGTCCATAACCTGCGAAAAATTAAAACAACAAACCCTAAAACTCTCTTCCGTCCTCTCCTTCCTGTGCGGCGACGGCTTTGGGTTCTCGAAGCCCTTCATCTCGAATAACCTAATCACTTCGGTATCACGGTTAGTGCCTACCATCGTTAATTTCTAAAATACGGATGATATGATCATATGGGTGATTAGGGTTCATTGATAAGGTTGTAAATCTAGTACTAGCATGATGAGGATTCATTGATCTGTATGCGTTCATATTCATGATAAGATTGATAAGCCTGCTTGATGAAATTAGTCCATGATAAACCAATAATTTGATTTTGTGTGGTCATTGGGTGTTGGGGATAATGATTGCTTAGAATGATTTGTATGATGGGTGCGAACTGTTACGTTTTGAATGAGTGATGATTGTTCATAACTAGAGTGCATGATCATCATTTAAAAGTATTGTTTGATCTGTTTGGAAAAATGATGAACTTGTTAGCATATGTTACTGCTGAATTAAAGGGAGTGTAACAGTCTGTGAAGATAGCGACAAAGAACAGGACTCAACGAAGAACTTGGTTCTTCGTTGGACGGTTTTGACGAACCATCGGGGTCTTTCGTCACACCCATGATCGACGAAGAATTGTCCTTCACAATAAGGCACTCCACGATGGACTGGTTCTTCGTGGAGATGCTGCACTGTGAACAAACAGAACCTTTTAAAACAGTAGGGTCCCTATAGTTATGACATGTATGAGGTTGAATAATTGCTATCTGTATACGATGATCTTTGCTATGAATGCACATTGTGAATACACGTGACAATTGATTAAGAAACTGATTTCATTGGTGACCACGGTAGGGTTGGTTGACTAACTGGAATGGGTAACTTAATATACCGAGCAAATCTAAGGTGTGTTCACTGCTCTTTTTCAAGCATGCGTCCCGGGGAGGGGCATTTGGTAAATATTCCGGGGAGGAATATTGGGTAAATGGGTTTAACTGGAATGTTAAACTTGGGATGTTGGTTAATACACTCATATCTATCATTTAAGTCCCATCATATACCGAATTAGTTGCCGGGGAGGCAACGGGGTTATTAGTTAATAGCGCTATTAGGTTTGGCACCCTCACACCGTACTAGGGAGGACGGGCGTGAACTAATTACCTTAACCACTTGACCAATGTTTGATAGAGCATTGGGGAATGGCAAATAATCTGGAGCCATCTGCGGTAATCGAGTTATTAACAACATCGAATCTCTGAAATATTTTAAACTCATAACTGGTAACTAAACGTGTTAACAAACTTTGAACTCACCAGCGTAGTCTGATACACTTGTCTGCATGCTTGCAGGTCGTTAGATTCATGATTATGGAACTTGCTTTCTGCGAGTGCTGGAGTGGTCATGGGTCGTGGCTCTTGGATACATGTTTTTTGTTTTCGCACATTTGTTTTGAAACACTTGAATAACATTTTACATTATGCTTCTGCTGAACGTATTTGTTTTAAGTTGTGATTTGAATTTACTTTGTGAAATAAATGGAAACTTTTATTTAATATCTTGTTATAGTTCAATGTGATTAGTGGCTGGATCCTGGTACGTCACACATCCCACGGTGTTTCCGCAAGTGGTATTTTGGGGGTGTGACATATGTAAAGGGCCTCAGGCCTCATTTGTTCGTCGTTCAGAAATCATTTCTCTCTCAAATTTTCTGTAAGCTATAATACTCAGGAAATAATACATCTAAAAAGCGAAGCTTTGCCTCGTTGTAAGTATTATAACCCTGCTTGTTACCCTACACGATTGATTCTCTGTAACGCATGTCAAGGCTCTGCCTAACTCAGTCGTTGGAGTTCTGTCTCGTGTTACACCCTATTGATCCAGGACTCCGTATTGCATGTCAAGGCTCTGCTTGACTCAGTCATTGGAGTTCTGTCTCGAGTTGTACTTTTAATATAATTTGGGTTATTTTACTAATACGTGTGCATTGTTTAATTTTAATAGATAATAACCAGGAGAATCACAAGGAAGATTTAGTTTTACCTAAATAAACAATGTGAGTACATCTGCTTTTTGCCATCTTTTGTAAATTACTTTTGTGAGTCATCTTTCTTTTTGTAAACTGTTTTTATAAAACCTCTAATGTTTTAAATTACACTTAACAGTAATTGAGTATTTGTAATTCTACAATTACTGCCGGTATGTTGGGGTTTTGTATACATTACTTGAAAATCGTTACTATTACGAATAGTAGCATGACCACAAGTTTGGATTGACAGTACCCATAAACAATGTAAATGCGGATGCTCTCAATTACTGTAAAGATTATAAAACTGCTTTGATTAAACTGGGATGCATTCGCCAGTATTTCTTGCTGATAAAATGTTTTTAAAACGCATTTCAGGTAACTTAATGTAAAGCTAATTGAAGCCAGCTGGAGAGCACTAAAGGCTTGGAAACTGGCTATAAAAGTTACCAAATAAGAAACGGAGTTTATGTTTTTCATAATTAAGGTTTATCCCTATAAACATATTGTAATGGAAACTTGGGTTTTATCCCATCTGTTTATTATAAAAGGTTTGGTGTTTTAACTCTAATAAAACATTTCCTAACTACGATCCTGATGAAAGTTTTCCGCTGCCATATTAATAAACATCGATACCACCGGCTCTGAGCACGCCGCGGCCGCCCGCCTCTCGGGGCAGGGGTCGGGGGCTGCGACAGAAGGTGGTATCAGAGCTACAACCACTGGTTTAAGCCAATGAAGTGTTCTGCTGACACTTAAATTCTGTGTTAGGAAATAATTTTTTGTGATGATGTGTTTAGTGTTATTTGACTATTTGTTAGTTTGCAGTATGAGTGAGCAAGGTACATCCAACACTTATCGTCAATTAGCTAGTTCCACAAAAGATGAAGGAACCTCGTCTCAGCCAAATCCCTCAGGATACACAACTGATACTGAGGAGAGAATATTTATTTTTAAGGCACAGTCTGAGGAACCTTTTACTTCAAAAAAAGAGAGGATGGTTTAGTAGAGGAGCACATGAGAGAAGAAAGAGGATGAAGAAATTACAACAATAAAGAGCGATAGTAAAAGCCAATAGGGAAATAAATGCCCAAACTCAGGAAGCAGTCAATAGACCACAGTGGGAAGAGGAACTAGATAGACAGTTGGCAGATTTCCATATGCTAGCCACTACAGTAGTAGACTCTAACCAAATAGCTGAACCCCCACTGTTACCCTTATTCCCAGAACAACAAATGCTAGAACCTAACCAGGAAGACCAGTTTCCAATCCCAGATGTTGACAAATGAGATCCCCAGAATTCCCCCACCAAACCCCATAGCTCAGTATACTGACCTGAATCCTTTAGACCCATTTTGGAATAGCGATTGGTGGAAGCAGAGTGTAATAAAAACCCATACCCTTACGGACACCCCATACCTTGATACACTGACCCAGAACTAGTACCATTACAACCCATGAGTGAAGAAAATATGCAGGAACTTCGCCAATGGGGCGATGAGTTAGTTGAAGAAGGAGAAAGAATTCGTCAAATATGAGAAAAGCTTATGTGGAAGCATGTCGAGCGTGATATACATGATTGGATACATCATACCTAGAATAATGCCTAGATATGTGTGTAATTTTGTACTTTGATAAAAAAAAAACTAAGATAGATAGACTAAAATAGATATAGATGCATAACTATTAGTATGTTTAATTTCCAGTTGTAGTTTGTAATCGACGCATATATGAAAAAGAGTAAAAGTCGCAATGTTTGACGATTTTGATCAATTTGTTTGTGTGACTGTTTGTATTAGGTCTTATTCTGTGATAATTAATACCTGATAAATGTTTACAATTCAGATGTCGAACGAAGTAACTCAGGAAAACAGAATAATAAGAATAACGGAAACCAAATAGATAACAGTGCCATTCAACATATAGTAGCACAAGGAATTATAGATGCTATGCCTTATATTATCAAGACTGTTAAAGAAGCAGAAAATAATAAATCTGCAAATGGGAGTAAACGCCAACACACTGAACCAAGTCACAGTGTGAACGATAATAACAGACCTTTAATCCAAGCTCCATTTGCTAAAAGAAGAACCGTCTCTTACAGTTGTTCTTATAAAGAATTCTTGGCCTGCAAACCATTAGAATTCTCAGTCAATGAAGGAGCCATTTCAGCCTTACGCTGGATAGAAAAGACAGAAGCAGTCATAAAAATAAGTAAATGTGCAGATGAAGATAAGATTACGTTTGCTTCTAATCTTTTCAAAAATGCAGCCTTAGAATGGTGGAATACCATTCTCCAATCTAGGGGAAGTGAAAGAGTTTATAGAATGGAATGGACTAATTTTAAAGAAATAGTCGAAAGAAAATTTTTTCCTCCTCACCTAGTTCATGGCCATGGGGAGCGTCGGTTTTATTCATTAAGAAGAAAGACTGATCAATGCGTATGTGCATTAACTATCGAGAATTGAACAAGGTTACGATTAAGAATCGGTACCCTCTACCGAGAATCGATGATCTGTTCGATCAACTTCAAGGAGCTCGATTCTTTTCTAAGATTGATTTACGCTAAGGATATCATCAATTGAAAGTACAAGAAGAAGACATTCCTAAAACTGCTTTCAGAACAAGGTACGATCATTATGAATTTATCGTCATGCCATTTGGTTTAACCAATGCCCCAGCTGCATTTATGGACATGATGAACAGGATATGTAAACCATACCTGGACAAATTCATTATGTCTTTGTAGATATTCAAATTTACTCTAAGAGTAAAGAGGAACATGCAGTGCATCTGCATACACTTCTGACATTATTGAGAAAAGAGAAGCTTTATGCTAAATTCTCAAAATGTGAATTCTGGTTACAAGAAGTGCAATTCCTTGGACATTTTCTCAATCATGAAGGAATTCATGTGGATTCCACAAAGATCGAGGTGATTACCAAATGGAAAGTCCCTGAATCGCCAACAGAAGTACAAAGTTTTCTTGGACTAGCAGGACATTATAGACGATTTATCCAAGATTTCTCTAGGATAGCCATTCCATTAACCAAACTGACCTGTAAATCAATTAAGTTTGAATGGGGACCAAAACAGGAATTAGCCTTTAAGATTCTTAAGCAAAGGTTAACCAACACACCCATACTCGCATTACCAGAAGGAACTGAAGACTTTATAGTTTATTGTGATGCGTCTAAGTTAGGATATGGATGTGTGTTGATGCAACGTCAAAAGGTTATAGCTTATGCCTCTAGATAACTTAAGAAACATGAAGAAAATTACACAACCCATGATTTAGAACTAGGAGCCATAGTTTTTGCCCTTAAGATTTGGAGACACTATTTATATGGAAGTAAATTTGTTGTCTTCACAGATCATAAGAGTTTAAGGTATATTTTTGGGCAACAGGAATTGAATATGAGACAGAGACGCTGGATAGAAATTCTTAGTGATTACAATTGTGATATCCAGTATCATGCTGGAAAGGCTAATGTAGTAGCTGATGCTTTAAGTCGGAAGTATCATGAAAAGCCAAAACAAGTACGTTCTCTCAAATTAAATCCGCAGATAGATTTAAATGAGCAAATTAGAGAGATACAGGAAACAACATTTAAGGATGATGCCTAAGGTTTAAAAGAAATGATTAAGGAATTAGAACAAGGATCAGATGGAATTTAGAAATTCCACAAGAAAAGGATGTGGATACCTAAACAAGGAAACCTACGCCACAGAATTCTAGAAGAAGCTCATAAGTCTAAATATACGATACATCCCGGAAGTGATAAGATGTATCAAGATCTAAGAAAGAATTTCTGGTGGACAGGAATGAAAAAGGATATAGCCAACTATGTTGCTAAATGTCTAACCTGTTCACAGGTTAAAGTTGAACATCAAAAACCTTTAGGATTATTATAACAACTAGAAATGCCAATATGGAAATGGGAATTGATAACAATGGACTTTGTTACCAAATTACCCAAGACTCGAAAAGGAAATGATACAATCTGGGTGATTGTTGACAGATTAACCAAATCTGCTCATTTCTTACCAAGAAGGAAACTTTTAGTATGGAACAATTAGCCAAGCTATATGTAAATGAAACAGTTTCATTACATAGAATTCCTTTATCTGTTGTATCTGATAGAGATAGCCGTTTTACTTCTCATTTTTGGCAAGTTTCCAAAAAGCAATGGGAACCAGGTTAAATCTAAGCACAACTTATCATCCACAAACGGACGGACAAAGCGAAAGGACAATCCAGACCATGGAAGATATGCTTAGAGCCTGTGTAATTGAATTCGGAGGAAATTGGGACCATCATTTACCATTAATAGAATTTTCCTACAATAACAGCTATCATACTAGCATTAATGCTGCACCTTTTGAAGCACTTTATGGACGAAAGTGCCAAACTCCAGTCTGTTGGGCAGAAATTGGAGAAAAACAACTATCTGGACCAGAGATAGTGCAAGAAACAACGGACAAAATAATTTAAGTCAAGGAAAGACTGAAAACAACACGAGATCATCAAAAGAGTTATGCAGATAATAGACGAAAACCTTTGGAATTTCAAGCTGGAGATAAGGTATTATTAAAAGTTTCTCCATGGAAAGGAGTAGTCAGATTCGTTAAAACAGGAAAGCTAAGCCCCAGGTACGTTGGACCTTTTGAGATTATTCGAAGAATAGGACCTGTAGCTTATCAGATACAACTGCCAGAGGGAATGGCAGGAATACATGATGTGTTTCATGTATGTAATCTCAAAAAGTGCTTAGCAGACGAATCATTAGTGATACCTCTTAAGGACATAGAGGTAAATGAGAAACTTAAGTTTGTAGAGAAACCTCTTTAGATTGAAGATAGAAAGATCAAGAATATCAAACACTGTTGGGATTGAACCCTACCAGAGGAACAGATAATTAAAGCCAAAACTGGATCAGCGCAGTGGATCCAGAATAAGCAGATGTTACATACAAGTCTCTCCCCTTGAAAGTGGTTTTCAACATCTGCTGACCTCCTATTTACTGATCATGCAAACTGGTGACCTACAAACTGCTGATCTAGTAAAGGCCTGATGAAAGACTAAAGCTCTGCTGTTCAATCTACTGCCTTGAGTCAAGTACTGCTGATCCGGACAAGTGCTGCTGGGTTCACATCAGTGGAAGGATGCAGCAGTAGTTTATTATGTCTTTATATAATGAAATGTAATAGCAGTAGTTTAGCATAGCAGTGTTTGTATTGATCAGAGGTTAGAGTTTGTTAGGAGGTTATATGTCACTTTCATGGTGACGTCAGCTTAGATGCTCAGTGGTTTGCTAGTGCCTATAAATAGAACAGTGCTCTGTACTGTTCTATTAGCTCTTTGCAACATCGTCTTCTCTGCACGAACAAACACTGAGCTCTGGCTGAGGGGGAGTTTGTATTCAATCGTTGCAATTGTAATCGTAATTGAAATAAATTCAATCTTTCGGTTCATTGTGAAAAATGTTTGATCAAAGCAATACTCTCGTTTGATTGTATGCAAAGTTTGTTTCCATCTTAATTCCGTTGCACAACTCATTCATTTCCATCTTAATTTCAAACGTAAAATACAATCAAAACAAAACTCAGATCCAACAATTGGTATCAGAGCTTGGACAGTCAAATTTGATTTAACAATCATTTTGACATAAATAGTTCAGCTCAAAATCGTTGATATCGATAGTTTGTTCGGTTTGTTGAAAAACAGAGTAAGGTTTAATCACCATTAAAGTTGATTAATCAGTGCCTGTAAAACAACCAGGATGACGTCACAATCACAAGATGATAAGAATAACATTGGCTCTCTTTTTAAACCGCCTATGCTTAAACGTAATGAATACAACATCTGGGAGAGAAGGATGGGTCATATCCTTGCTCAACAGAACACTGGATGTTGGAGGTCTGTTGTTTTTGGTCCCCATGTTCCTATGGTGCCAAGTGCTGAGGATCCAAAGAAGTTCGTTCCTAAACCAACTGAGAACTATACTGAAGTTGATTTTCAAAAGTTCGAACTCGATGCCAAAGCATTTAGCATCATAGCATCTGCATTACCAAATGAGATCTATGCTGGACTGTTACATTGTAACAGTGCCAAAGAGCTATGGGATGCATTGAAGGAACAGTTTGGGGGGACTGAAGAAGTCATTGAAAACAATAGGGAAATTTTGAATCAGCAGTATGAAACATTTTGTCACATCAAGGGTGAATCATTGACTCAGCAGTTTGAGCAATTCAGTTGTCTCATTAGTGAACTAAGGCTTGTTAAAGTAACATTTCCAAATTCAACTCAAAATAGCAGGTTCCTTAGATCACTACCAGAAAAATGGGATACCATAGCTTTTGTCACTAGAAACTCTGCAGAGTTCAAAGATCTGACCCTGACCCAACTTCATGGTAGACTCTTGACCTATGAAAGGGAGTTGAACCAGAAAAAGAAGTTGCAAGAGTCTGGAAAAGTTGCTGATGATTATTCATTCGGTAGCACAACTCTTTTTGGTCAGGAAGAATCTGGTAGCAGTGGTAAGGAACAGGGTTATGATCACTTCATTGATATAACCGCTGGTGGAAATTTTAACAACCCTGATCCTCACTCTGCAAACTATGCGTTTACAGCTAATGAAAACCAGATGTCAGATAACTTGTGCTTTGAACTAAATGATTTACAACATTTTGATCCCACTGACTTAGAAGAGATGGACATTTTGCATCAGTTGGCTTTGCTTAGTGTAAGAACAAGCAAATTCTACAAAAGAACAGGGAGAAAATTCCCAGGGTTACATGGGAATCTAAGGGTGGGGCTGGATAAATCTAAAATCAAGTGTTACAAGTGCAATAAGCTAGGTCATTTTTCTAGGGAATGCAGGAGTCAAACTACTGGTCCTATAGTTACTCATCCCAGCTCAAACCCTAGACCACAAAATCAGAGCACTGTTCACTATACCCAATATACCCCTGCAGCCCATGTTAACACTGCTCACTATGCTGCAACCCCTGTGCCTGTGCATTATGTCCAAACTACTGTTCCACAAATTCAATATGTTCAAACCTCTGTCCCCCAGGCACAAGTGCAACTTGTTGCATCTCAAACAGCTGCTCCAGCGGTGGTACAACCAGATCAGCAAAGCTTTTTCACTCAAGGCTTTGTTGACTGGAGCAACATGCTTGATGAGCTTGGTGATGAAAATTTTGCACTCTATGCTTTTAATGAACCTTCTAATGATGAATTTTGTTTGATGGCATTAGAGTCAATACCAGAGGGGGTTGAAACTGAAAGTGAACAACTAAGTGCTAAAACAGTGGATGAGGTGACTGAAGCAGTGGTTACTGCTGTGGCTGGTGAACTACTGCTGGGAGAAAGTTCAGGAACCCTGATTGAACCACTGACAGATCCATGGTCCAAAGAAGACAAAGAAGAAGAGGAAGAGAAAAGAGCAGGTGAGAAAGAAGCAAGAGCTGATGATGAAGAGGATCATCAATGTGATTGTGCAATGATGGCTGCGGCCAAGGTATCACCTCAAGTTCTTGAAAAACTGTGTTCAGACAATTGCATTATTGCTTTTGCTAACATCAAAGAGGTAAATGAAAACCTTAGGAACAAAGTCTTGTCTGATGAAGTCAAATTTGAAAAGTTATTAAAAGAACTTAGAAACAAATTGGCTGAAAAAGATAAAGAGATCAGCAGTCTGAAAGAAGAGCAGAGCATAACCAAAACTCAACTCCAAACTATGGTAGAAAAATACCAAGTTTGCAAAAAGGAGTTGGAGTCCACCCAGATTACCTGTGAAAAATGGGTGGAATCATGCAAAGGGTATGAGGTTATGCTTGAAAAACAGATTAAAAGCAATGTGAAATTTGGGGTTGGTTATAGAAAACATGATGATGAAAACATTGCTTTTGAAAAATCTGTTCAAACCACTGATGAAACAACTGAGTACATTCCCACAAACAAGAATGGCCAAGAAGTGAAAATCACTGATAAACTTGGTAACAAAATCACACTTGACAGACCAATGGGATCCTCTACTTTTGAGGAGATTGAGAAATACCAGTTTAAACCCACATGGTCTGATGAGTGTGACATTCTTGAAAATTTTAAGCCCATGGACTTTACAACCACTGACGGTGTTAAAGCTCCAAAAGCAAAAGTCATTCCTCTCAAGGACATCCCAACAGAGATTAAAAACTCTGTTGCAAAGGAGTCCGAAAAGAGAAAGAAGAGAGAAAAGGTCAATAACTTGTTTTGTGAATTTTGTGAAAAAAGAAATCATCTAACAAAAGACTGTTTTCATTTAAAAGCTTATGACATAAACAAAACAAGTGTCATTGTTCCTGCTGAAAGCTGCATTGTCTGTGGTAAATCAAACCACAAAACTCAAGCATGTGTGTATCTCAAAAACTTTGATGTGAAAAAGAATGAATACACTGCTAAAACATCCTTGAGTTCATCAACATCATCTGTCAAATTCACCAAGAACCAACCACTGTTTGTGCCAGTTCAAACAGCTGTCACAAAACAGCTGAACCAAACATCTGTTAAAAGAGATGTTCAGGTTACTGATGCACCCCCTGCCAATCAATACAGAAGAGGTAAGGAGAAACAGTCTTACCAAAGGATTCCACACGTTTATGAGACCTACAAAAGGCCCTCTAAACCTAAAGTGAACAGGCATCCTTTTGGTTATCAATAGGTGATTGGTCAAGACCCTCAACAGTGGTTAGCAAGAAACAGTCCTAAAACTGTCCAAACCCCTGACCTAACCACTGTCCATCAATTTGCATCCATCCCAGACACTGTTGAGACCCCATCCAAAGCCTTATTGGCTTTGGAAACCCTAATGAACTAATCCTTTTACTTCATGTGCAGGGAGCTTCTGCCTGCTTAGATAGCCTTTGGTATGTTGATAGTGGAGGCTCCAGGCACATGACTGGATGTAAAGCCCTACTCAAAGATTTCAAAATTCATGGAGGGGGTGATATATCCTTTGGGAATAACAGTAAAGGGAAAGTTCTGGGGTCTGGTACAGTGCAGTCTGGCAATGTAAAATTTGAAAATGTTGTTTAAAAGGAAAACAACATAAAAGCTCCTTTAAGTCCATTGAAGAGTCCAAAACAACCCAGTGTTTGCAAATGCTGCACATGGATTTGTTTGGCCCAGTTCAAGTCATGAGTCTCAAGAAAAAGAGATATTGTTTGGTTATTATTGATGACTTTTCTAGGTTTACATGGACTTTCTTTTTACACTCAAAAGATGAGACTGCAGACATTTTGCAAGACTTTGTGACACAGGTTGAAAAGCAATTTGACCTTCCAGTAAAAATCTTCAGGAGTGACAATGGCACAGAATTCAAAAATAAGGAGTTGGATGCCTTCTGTGTGAAGAAAGGGATTGTAAGGCAGTACAGCATCCCTAGAACACCAGAGCAAAATGGGGTAGTTGAAAGAAAGAACAGAACTTTGATTGAGGCTGCCAGAACCATGCTTGCTGATTCAGGTTTGCCATTGACTTTTTGGGCAGAGGCAGTAAACACTGCTTGCTATGTCCAAAACAGAGTTTTAATAAACCCCAGGCACAAAAAGACTGCTTATGAAATTCTGTATAAAATCAAACCACTGATCTCTTACTTCAAGGTATTTGGCTGCCCATGCTTTATTTTGAACTTAAAAGATTCCATTTCAAAATTTGCAGCCAAAATTGATTGTGGTTATCATCTGGGATACTCAACCACTGCCAAGGCCTACAAAGTGTTTAATACACGGACCAAGACAGTGGAGGAGACCTTGAATGTAAAGTTCAATGAACTTTCATCAATGAAAATCCCAGCAAATCCTGCAGATATGTTTGATCTTGATAAATTCACTTTTGAAAATACTGCTGTCAAGACTAACAGTGCAGGTCCATCAGAGGATTCAACACCAGACTATGGGTGTGAAATCATCATTCCTCAAAAGTCTGTTACAACGGGAAAAGCATCAGTTGTTCAAAACAGCTGTCAAAGCTCAACCACTGCTACCTCAACAGTTGTTGACCAAAGTAGCCCATCAACCACTGCTTCCACCTCAACAAACACTACTGACAAAAGTCCCCAAACAGTGGATAAAAGTCAGCATGTGTCCTCACCATTAGCACCAATTCCACCACCTTTTGAAACCACTGTTGGGTCATCAAAGTCACCAACAGTGGTTAGCTCAGATGATACACATTTGCAGCCTTCACCAACAAATGCCATCATACCATACCAAGGAGATTTAATCTTCTTGAGATCTCATCCACCTGATCAAATCATTGGCAACATAAATGAAGGGGTGCTCACAAGAAGCCAAACCCAAAACATTTGTCTTTTTGCTGGTTTTCTATCACTCCATCAGCCAGTCAAGTACCAAGAGGCACTGAAAGACAACAACTGGGTAGAAGCTATGCAAGAAGAGCTCCAACAGTTTAAAAGACAACAAGTATGGGAGCTTGTACCACTGCCAGAAGATGTAAGTCCTATTGGCACAAAGTGGGTCTTCAAAAACAAAACTGATGAAAAGGGCATTGTTGTCAAAAATAAAGCCAGGCTGGTGGTTCAAGGTTACAGAAAGGAAGAGGGGATTGATTATGATGAAACATTTGCCCCTGTAGCAAGATTGGAAGCTATCAGACTGTTCCTGGCCTTTGCTGTCAACCACAACATGAAGTTGTTCCAAATGGATATCAAAAGTGCTTTCCTCTATTGTACAATTCAAGAAGAGGTGTATGTTTGTCAACCTCCAGGTTTTGAGGATCCATTTTATCCAGATCATGTTGACAGGCTAAACAAAGCCTTGTATGGCCTGAAACAAGCACCTAGGGCCTGGTATGAAACTCTTTCCAACTTCCTTCTCTCAAATGGTTTCAAAAGAGGTACCATTGATAAAACACTGTTTCTAAAATGGAGAGGGAAGGATTTAATGATTGTCCAAATTTATGTGGATGACATTATTTTTGTAAGCACATGTAACAAAATGTGTGAAGAGTTTAGAGAACTCATGACAGCTGAGTTTGAGATGAGTGCAATGGGTGAGCTGCAATGCTTTCTTGGTCTCCAAGTTCAGTACATGCAAAATGGAACTTTCATTCATCAAAGCAAATATGCTAAAGAACTTTTGAATAAATTTGATATGAATGATTGTAAACCATGCAACACACCCATGGCAACAAATAAGCTTGTCATGTCTGATGAAAAGGATGAGCTGATTGACCAAACACTTTATAGAAGCATGATTGGGTCTTTACTGTACCTAACTGCATCTAGACCAGACATCATGTTTGCAACATGTGTCTGTGCAAGAAGTCAATCAGCTCCCAGAAAATCAAATCTCATTGCTGTAAAAAGGATCTTCAGATACATAAAAGGTGCTCCCACACTTGGTATCTGGTATCCAGCTAATGGGAATATCAAGCTTTCAGGTTTCTCAGACAGTGATTTTGCTGGATGTCACACCACAAGGAAGTCCACTTCAGGAGGGTGCCAGTTTCTAGGTGATTGCTTAGTTTCTTGGCAAAGCAAAAAGCAAGCAGCTGTTTCAACATCCACTGCTGAAGCTGAATACATTGCTGCTGCAAGCTGTACAGCCCCAACTCCTGTGGCTTCAAAACCAGTTGCTGGATTTTGGTATCACTGCCTTAAAGACACCACTCATGTTGGATAGCCAGGCAGCAGAAAATATCATCAAAAATCCAGTCTCCCATTCAACCACCAAACACATCGACATCAGACATCACTTTGTGAGGGATTGCTATGAAAAAGGTTTGATTTCTCTGCATCATGTCCCAACTAAAGACCAGCTGGCAGATGTGCTCACAAAAGCACTTGATACAGCCACCTTTGAAAGCTTGGTCTCTAGGATTGGGATGCTAAACATGGAATAACAAGCAACATCTTGTTTTTCTATGAATAAAAGCATTAAAATGTTTTCAGAAAATCAAAAATCCATCCTTAAAAATAGCTAAAAATGAAATTTTCATTAAAATCCTTAAAAGTCTGCCATAACCACTGCTTGTTCAAAAGTCTGCTCTGCTTCAAAGTCTGTCCACTGCTGAAAGTCAACCCCTGTTCACTCATTTCTTTGATAAACACTGTTGTTCAAAAGCAGAGTCTTATCCACTGATATGCTATCCACTGATAGTGAAAATCATCCACTGCTTCCATAACCACTGCCTTCACCAGTAACTTTCATAAAAGTACTGTCCTTCATTTCATCAGGGGTTGTCACGTGGGCAGTACATTGTGGTCAGACCTTTTGTAACCGCTGCCACGTCAGCATTCACTCTTTCCTCTATAAAACCCCACTCAACACCAAAACAGGGTTTTACTGTCGAATTGAATTCTCAAAAATTCTATTCTCAAAGCAGTTTTTCCATCTCATTTCTTCACAAATTTCTTCGATCATCATCTTCAAAATGACAAAATCGAAGCCATATGCAAAACCCACCTCCAAATCATCGTCGAAAGCGGCCTCTCAAAAGGTCAATACCACTGAAATTCCACACAAACCATCTCACAATCTTCTGGGTCTTCTCACAAAACCCGGCACCACAGATGCTTTCGACTCCATCATCGACAAAATGGCTAAATCAAAGTACAAAACTTTGTTAACAGCCGATGCACCAATTTACTTAGCAACCCAACGAGAGTTTTGGAAAAACGCAACCCTTGACAAACAAGGTGAAACTGTGGTAGCCATTAACTCCTCTTTAAAGGGTAAAGCTGTTCAAATCATGCCACAATCTATTTCAGAAGTCTTTAAACTCGAGGATCAGCAAGGTAAAACTTCTTTCCCTAAAAACGAGTTAAAAATTGACTTCATTGAGAGAGGGTATGCAGACACAATGATGAAGAAAGCTACCTTACAAAAAGGTTTCTTTCCTTCTACAACAAGGTTTTTATTCCATACCCTACTAATGTGTGTTTCAAACAAAACCCCTTCTTTTAATGAAATACCATTAAAGATTCAAAATCTGGGATATGCTATTCTTCAAGCAGAAAATTTTAATTATTCTCGGGAAATCTTTAATGATTTGGTTAACAATGTTGAAACAAAATCATTCTTACTGTTTCCAAGGTTTTTAAGTTATTATTTTGAAAAGAAATTCAGTAAGGATGATATTGCTGCAATAAACCAAGGTGAATATTTTCAAATGCACAGCTTAACTGCTGAAACTTTTACAAGAATGTTAACACCTTGCAAAACACAAGCAGAGGTGCCTGAGCAAAATTTAGCAGCTACCACTACTCCTCAGGTATCTGCTGCTGAGCCCACTGCTCAAGGTGATCAAAGCAGCAGAACAACTGTTTTGAAACCCACACCTACAATCCACAAAAAGCCACACAAAAAGAAAAGTCAAAACCCCCCCAAACCCATCAAAAAGGCAACTCTGGAGGATGAGATACCAGAGCAACTGCCAGTAACAAAACAAAAGTCACAAGAAACCACTGCTGCTACTTCCTCACAGTAGTTGGTCAAAATATCTCAAACCATATCCGAAACTCCTCCTGCTTCTTCTCAAAAAGAACAGGTTGTACTCATAGGGACTACACAATATGATGCTCTGGAATCACTTGTTTCCATCATCCACAGCCCAATGCCCGGGGCAAATTCTCTTTCTACACCCAACCTCACATCCACAATTCCCCCACAAACAAAATTTTTGTTGGATGCAATTGATTTGAATCAGGCACAAACCAGTCCTTCTCAATCACCTATTAATGAGAACATGCCTCAACAAATGACTGGGTCTGTTGTATCAATCTTTGCTAACCCACCAACACAATCTGAGGAGGTTACACCCCTTGAGTTACATGTAACTCTTGGTGGTAATCCAAGTGAAGCAGCCACTACAACTGTTGAACCCATTGGTTTGCAGTTGGACAGTGGTTACATTAATAAGACTTCCTTGGAGGCAATTCCTTCCATAGCACCTCTGACATCTACCAGTGGACTTTTCTTGACCTCTGGCAACATCAAAAGACTGTCAAGTGTTGAAGGGAGAAGACCCCAGTACCAAGAAAAAGGGGCATCAGTGGTTAATGTTTGGAGTCAACTCCCTACCTCATCCACTGATAAAACCACTGCTAGTGGGAAATCAGATGATCCCATTAAATTGGGTGATGGTTTAAAGTACCAGAAATTGACGGATCGTGTTGAAAAACTTGACAACTCTGTTGCAGAACTCAAAGATATGCTGCAACAGTTGTTACAAGTACAAAAGGTGCAATCCACTGCTGTTCCACCTCAAGCACCTGCTCCACCACAAGCACCTGCTACAAATGAGCTCTGGAATCTATTTCAACTTTTTCTCCATCAACAAGCACAAATGGCAGATCAGCAACATGAAAAACATGTACTACAGCTGAGAAATACAATGGAGTCTAGGTTCAAGAACACCCAGGCTGATCTCAAGGCTCTAAAAGCCTAGATCCTGCATACCACTGGCACTGCTCCTCCAACTGTCCTCTTTCTTGATCAACTCCCTCCAGATAATGCCAAAAAGGGGGAGAAAATTCAGGAGTGGAAGAAGAAGGGAATAGATGATGGTCTTTACCTTGAACCAGAAAGAGAAAACATGTCCAAAAATATCCCTTTGCCAGATGGTAGCAAGAAAATTGATGAGACCACAAATGCACTGGGAGAAGCAGTTGCAAGTGTCAAAAAGGATAGAGAGGCCAAGAAGAAAGCTAGGGTGGATTATCCAGATCAGGGTACTTCTGGGTCAAAGGATGATGAAAATCCTGTTGATGAAAAGAAGAAGCCTACTAGAAAAGTAAGGCAACCCAAATCCATCCCAACCAGACGTTCAAAGTCTGCTTCAAAACCACCATTCAAAACAGCTGTTGTAACTCCTGTTGTATCAACTACTGCTGGTACTTCAGTAGTTTCAACATTTTTTCTCACTTCAACACACACCACTTCAACACACACCACATCCACTGCTTTACCACCATCACCACCAAAAATAAACTCACCATCATCTCCTGCCAAAAAGCAGAAGACAGCAGATGTTACAACATCTATTGTAATGACAACAGTGGTTGAAACACCAGTTGTTTCAACAGCTGTTAGTCAATCACAAACCACTGCCACCCAATCTACCACCACTGTTCCACCCAAAACATCATCAGTCCCTCCTCAAACAAAAAGGAGAAGGCTAATCCTTAAAGATGATGACTATTCACCACCACCAACATCTTCAAAATCCTTGTCACAATACCCAAGCCTATTCCTATCTCATCAGCACAAGTCCAACAGCCCTTAGCTCCTGCAGGTGTTCAATTTCCTCTTGAGCTCATAGCAGTCAGAGAAGAAATCAAATCTTTCTACTATGAGGATGACCCTGCTAAAAGGAAGCTCCCATCAGTAAAATGATATCCCAGGCCTAACAATATTGAAGAATATTTGAAAATCAAGGCTAAGCAAGCAGAGGATATCTCAAAAAGAAACACAAAAGGGAAATCTGATAGGGAAATACAGCAGAACTATCAATACTTGCTCACACAAGTCAGATCCCTGGAAGAATTTGCAAAAAATGTATGTCAGAAAATCTCAGAAAGAGCAGATGAGACTCTGAGAAAAGACTACATTGAAAGCATTATGGCAACAAAGAAATACAAGGGAGAAAGGCACATGTACAAGGAGTGGACCATTCCTGAGCTTGAACAAGAAGCAGCCAGGATTCAAGAAATGATAAAGAATGAGGTCGAACACACTCCTCCAGAATGGTCAAAATTAAAAAAGAATGTGCCCGATAAATCACTTGTGTTGAAGGGAATGAAAGAGGAATTGGTTGCTGCTGATTATGGGTCTAAACGACAAATAGCAAGATGGAAAGAAGATGTAGTCAGGGCTACCTACAAAAGGTTGGAAGAATTGAGGAAGAAAGATCCCAAAGTTCCTCAAAAGCCTGACTATCCTGAAGCAGAGGTTTCAAAAAGACCAACAAAGCTGCAAATCAGGAGAGCCACTGCTCCAACTGGTGCTGCCATCTACAAAAGAAGGAGTCAAAACCAGTCAGATGCTGAAACAGTTCAAGATCTAAATGCTGGAAATGCCATTGAAAAAGAGGGCATTAGATTAATGATGAAAGAAGATCCTGAATTGGAACAATCTGCAAGTACTGCTCAGCCAGTCATGAATAGGCCAACATCTCCAAACTCCTCATCAAATAAAAATCTCCTAAGAAACCCACCAGGCTCAAAAGTACTAAAGTGGGAAACTGATAAACAGACCCATGTATTGACTATGTTCAGGTCTGGTGGAGAAGTGAAGAAAATAACAAGGGAACAAGCTCTTGGCCTGAGTCTTGAAGATATGCAGGATCTCCTTGATCTTCCACTTAGTAGGGATGAAGATGACACAGTTTCCCTAGACTTTGAGTTACAACTTAAAGGTCAGATAAGGGAACTGTTGATGAGGCAATAAAGTTCCACAATAATGAAGAGTTTTGGCATTATCTGTTCCAGGGGGAGATTGTTGGGATTGAACCCTACTAGAGGAACAGATAATTAAAGCCAAAACTGGATCAGCGCAGTGGATCCAGAATAAGCAGATGTTACATACAAGTCTCTCCCCTTGAAAGTGGTTTTCAACATCTGCTGACCTCCTATTTACTGATCATGCAAACTGCTGACCTACAAACTGCTGATCTAGTAAAGGCCTGATGAAAGACTAAAGCTCTGCTGTTCAATCTACTGCCTTGAGTCAAGTACTGCTGATCCGGACAAGTGCTGCTGGGTTCACATCAGTGGAAGGATGCAGCAGTAGTTTATTATGTCTTTATGTAATGAAATGTAATAGCAGTAGTTTAGCATAGTAGTGTTTGTATTGATCAGAGGTTAGAGTTTGTTAGGAGGTTAGATGTCACTTTCATGGTGACGTCAGCTTAGATGCTCAGTGGTTTGCTAGTGCCTATAAATAGAACAGTGCTCTGTACTGTTCTATTAGCTCTTTGCAACATCGTCTTCTCTGCACGAACAAACACTGAGCTATGGCTGAGGGGGAGTTTGTATTCAATCATTGCAATTTTAATCGTAATTGAAATAAATTCAATCTTTCGGTTCATTGTGAAAAATGTTTGATTAAAGCAATACTCTCGTTTGATTGTATGCAAAGTTTGTTTCCATCTTAATTCCGCTGCACAACTCATTCATTTCCATCTTAATTTCAAACGTAAAATACAATCAAAACCAAACTCAGATCCAACAAACACAAAAGACTAGTTCTGGTCAAAGTGTAATGGGATTCCAAAAGAGGACCATAATACACTTGGGAGCTCGAATCCGAGATGCAAAAGAAATACACACACCTGTTCCAGTAGACCTCGAGGACGAGATCTAAAACAAGGTGGGGAGGATATAACAACCTTCCTAGAACCCTTAACGTGACCCTAAAATGTTCCTTATATACCCCGTATACGAAAAACGGACCCGAAATACCCGAATATTTATAAAAATAAGAAAAACAAGGAACAGAAGTCGCTCGCGAGCCGCGACCCAGTCCCCTGGGTCCCTCGCGGGGCGCGACTGGCTTTGTTTGTTGGACAAGGCATTTCGCCATGTGTCCGATGACTCAGCAAACCAACACCTTGACTCGACCAAGCTATAATCGAAACGCGTATTCTCGCGGTCCGTGAAGGTCGGCCCTGTAGTTCTCGCGGGTCGCGACTCGCTATCCGTCAGGCCTATATAAAGGGCCTCAGGCCTCATTTGTTCATCGTTCAGAAATCTTTTCTCTCTCAAATTCCCTGTAAGCTATAATACTCGGGAAATAATACATCTAAAAAGCGAAGCTCTGCCTCATTGTAAGTATTATAACCCTGCTTGTTACCCTACACGATTGATCTAGGGCTCCGTAACGCATGTCAAGGCTCTGCCTGACTCAGTCGTTGGAGTTCTGTCTCGTGTTACACCCGATTGATCTAGGACTCCGTAATGCATGTCAAGGCTCCGCTTGACTCAGTCATTTGAGTTCTGTCTTGAGTTGTACGGTTAATATGATTTGGGTTATTTTACTAACCCGTGTGCGTTGTTTGATTTTAATAGATAATAACCAGGAGAATCACCAGGAAGATTTAGTTTTACCTAAATAAACAATGTGAGTACACCTGCTTTTTTCCATCTTTTGTAAATTACTTTTGTGAGTCATCTTTCTTTTTGTAAATTGTTTTTATAAAACCTCTAATGTTTTAAATTACACTTAACAGTAATTGAGTACTTGTAATTTTACAATTACTGCCGGTATGTTGGGGTTTTGTATACATTACTTGAAAATCGTTACTATTGCGAATAGTAGCATGACCACAAGTCAGGATTGACAGTACCGAAGGGGTAATTGGATAGATGTAAACAATGTAAATGCGGATGCTCTCAATTACTGTAAAGATTATAAAACTGCTTTGATTAAACTGAGATGCACTCGCCAGTATTTCTTGCTGATAAAATGTTTTTAAAACGCGTTTCAGGTAACTTAATGTAAAGCTAATAGAAGCCAGCTGGAGAACACTAAAGACTTGGAAAAGTGGCTATAAAAGTTACCAAATAAGAAACGGAGTTTATGTTTTTCATAATTAGGGTTTATCCATATAAACATATTGTAATGTAAACTTGGGTTTTATCCCATCTGTTTATTATAAAAAGTTTGGTGTTTTAACTTTGATAAAACATTTCCTAACTACGGTACTGATGAAAGTTTTCCGCTGCCATATTAATAAACACTGATACCACCGGCTCTGAGCACGCCACGGCCGCCCGCCTCCCGGGGCAGGGGTCGGGGGCTGCGACAAATTGTCACCAGACTAAAAAAATGTAGCACCCAACACTAGAAAATATGTCTTATCATAATTAATTAAGAGTCTCTACGAAAATACATGTGCCATCAATTGTGCCTTATATTGCCTAATGGCACCATTCTCGTTATGTTTCTGCATGAAAGGCTCATTTTTATTTAACATATTATACAACTTTTAGTTGTACGTACCACTTGTCCAAAAACTTTTAAATTCGTGAGAGATTTCAATTCTGTCTCATTTGCATCTTTTCATTTTGGTCAATCATTTCACATTTCATTTATCGGTTGATCTTAGTTCTTAATCCTCATTGTGTTGATTATTTCATGCGCAACACACACACATATATAATTATTATTGATGCCGGTTTTTGTTTCCTTTCCATACATTTAAAGACTAGTTTACTGAAATCTCTTTATTTTTAGATATCTGAGGTTCTCTCTGGAACCATCATATCCAGTGTTTATTTAGGAGACCTTTTTTACTATATCTCAACTTGACCATTTTCATTATTGCTCCATTTTTTATGATTTTTATCTTTGAAACCGACTAGTTTACCACGCTTCAGGTGCCTTAGACTCATCTCCATTATGTGATTGTCTTTCTGAGACATTAATCTTAACTGGAGTATTAGCAATTGGTCCATGTGACTTCACAAGTCACTTTATTTAGGCAAATGAATATGTTTTGTAATTAATCCATAAATTCTTCTTAATAAAATTATCCTTTAAACTTTAAGTTCACACTTTTTAGTTTGAGGATTAAAATGAAATAATGATAATTCAACCCAACTGTTTTTTAACTACCCTTAATGTTGGGAATATAGATTCGTTAAAACGAAAATTTAGTCTCAAATGAATCCCACCTTTAATGGCTCTAAGTACTTAGTTATAAAGATTTAGTCATATCCAACATATATTCTCAACCTTCTTTAAAGTCCCATCTTTGTGCATTGTGGTGGAGTAATTTCAAAATATACCAGGCAACCAAAAATCATAGATGGGAAGTATTGGGTTTGTATATCATTTACTACCATTGACTCGGAATGCTCTAACCGGTCAATCATATATGCTCCATAAACAACTTATGGTTTATGATCATATATTCTTATATATGCTTTAGTGGCACTCGTGTTTGTTTATTACACGACGGGAAATATAAGAGAATAGTGTATTATTATTTCAAACATTTATGTTATAACTTGTTTCACATATTTATTCACGTATAAGCACTCTCTTAGTTTGTCATTTCTTGTGGATGATTCCAATTATATTAACATGGTTGATCTCATTATCAATATGAGGATTTATTACAATTTACTCATTTACCATGATCATGAATTATCACATTATTAATATTGTTAATCTCATTATTAACATGAGCTTCACAATAGTTTTCTCAATTACCATGATCATGAACTATACACTGATCATTATGTCATCACATTTACTTCAGAAAATGGATTATAACCCCATAAATTTCATGGTAGCATAATTACAATTTCCTTAATTATGTACATTATCGCGACCTTTACACTGATTCTTATATAATCACATTCACTTCAAGGAATGAATTAAAACCACACAACTTTCATAGTGGTCATTTCAAACTTTATATATTCTTTAACAATAGTGCTACTTTACGAGCATATTCGAGGTTTGACAAATGGAAACTGTTTTATTCAACATATTCTTATAAATAATATGATCATCACATGATATAAATCGAGAAGTAGTTATATAATAGAATCATTTGTTATGAATGTATCCATTATGTGGTGGCTATCCACATCTATAACTCCTATCCCTTTAGTGCATCCATTATGTAGTGACTATCCACCTCTATAACTCCTATCTTTTTAGTTACTATTGTACTAATGTAAGGGCCTATATATAATGACATTTGTATATTATGTTGAAATTGATCAATAAGATATTCATTTTCCCCAATCTCTCCTTCTTATCTTTATAATGTTAATAGGCTAGTTGTTACACCACACGTTATCAGCACGAGTTGCTTTTGAAGATGGATGACATTATCATAAGAGTTGCACAATCCGGTGATTGTTGGGAACCCGGTGACTTAATGATCTGCTACTGTTCTACAGAAAAAAAGGTAACAAAGAATCAATATCTTGCTATTATATATGTCTTCTTATCATATTGTTTGATTTTTGCATACATTCCAATGAGTAACATAGCCTTTTATCGGTTGTTGTTTTCTACTTTTGTTTAAAACTCTGTCAACTATTTTCTAAACCAAAGCCCACTAATAATTGATACGAATGTGTTTTGAAATCAATGCAGAAATTTAGTAAATTAATAAATAGATTTATAAAATTTAAGATTTCCAACTATGATAATGTTCATCTGGGTTTTATATGGTTTAACATAATTATTTTTGAAAACCAAATAGTAGAGTCGGGCATGTAACCACTCACCTTTGGAGTTGGGTATGTGTGGATTCTTTTTGGTAGCCACTTTACTAAGTACATTTTGATTAACAGTCATGTTATAATTATTTTGTTAATATATTTTGTTATCTGCTACTTATTTCAAGATATGACGTATAAAGGGTGAAAAGTATATTTTGTGTTGAAACAACATATAAACAATGTTATATTTCATGAAAAAATTGACCAAGTTTAGTTTCATTTAAAAATTTATTAAATTTTGAACTTCGAATGTCATATTATACCTTGTTTCAATATTTGTTTCTTGTATTTAATTCAAGCTATGGGATTCGACTACACAAATTTAGTTAAAAAAATTTCTTTTGAATTGTTTATAGATAAGTCGTAGAGATGTATAAATGGTTTAAAATAGATATACAAAATAGGTTCCCTTATATATTCTCTTCTTTAAATCTTGAGTAACACATAAACATTTTGATTGATCGATCGAAGCAACGTGAGCCTATGAAATTAATTTGAGTGAATTTATTGATTTTATTTAAATTTAGTTGATTGGTGGCCTTCCATTTAGCCGTATTTAATTGACCACTTGACTTTCATATTCATAATTTTAACATTCTAAAGTATTTAATATTATATATTATGAATTAATGATATGTTAATATCACATTTATGTTTTATCTATTTTTAATATATATATATTTTAATATGCTTAAATATGCATTTATATAAATGGTGAATACATTTATAAATTTTAATATATGATTAATTAGATCATAATTGGATTTAAGTTTAAAAACTTTGTGGTTTCTTATGAGTGTACATACTTTAGAAACATATAATAAATCTTGCATGTATCATTATCATATTAAGTTAACCACCTTTATTATTATTATCACAATATTATCACCATTACCCTATTAAATTAGACATTATATAACTTGTTTTAAGTGTGGTATGTTTTACTCATCTCAACTTGTTGCTTTCGTAGTCATGCTAGCGTATAGAAGGCATGCCAAAATACCTTCACACAGTTAAGATGTTTAAGAGATCTAGTACGTAGTACACATTCGACATTCATTTCTACGATTTTAAACATTGATTCATTTCGGTATTACATACACCATACAAGCCTTTAATGCAATACATTATTACAATAACATTTGCTACAGTTAAAAAAAAAACCTTTGATATTTATGCATGGATTGTACTAGGATTTATTAAAAAAAAATGTATCAATAATATTCAAGTAATGGTTTACTGTTGTTCATTTCCTTTATTTTTACAAGAGGAACCCATGCGTTATTTTATAATGATAACGGTATCTCATGCATCTAATATGGGATTGGTTATAATACTTAACAATAGTATTGGATATTAACTATAGTGTATTGATTATATATTTTATTATAAGTGATAAAAATCGTATTTCATAAGGTTGTATTATAACTTGTTTTACTTGGTTACATCTCATAAAGTCATCATTGTATAATCTAGCTTTATGTATACATTGTGTTCATATGATGAGCATTAAAGTGACCAAAGTTGTGGTATATGATCACACGTTATAAACATGATTGGATTGTGATCCTTGTTGGGTTATAACATGACATCTGAAGTATCAAACTCCCTAAAGCTTATTATAAATATATTGAAGCGTGTTTGGAGCGATACATATTAATGATTCGGTCATATAATTGATGTTATATGATGAAAAGATTATTTATACACGTGGAATAAAATAATTTCCATTGCCAAACCTTAAATATGCTTTTGAAATAGCAAGATTGTTAAAGTTTATGTAAGGTTGATTGTGATGATACAATGATTGGTATAAAGGTGGTGATCATGTACATAACTAAGAAAATTGTAATGATGTCACCATGATAGTTGTTTGGTTATAATCCATTTCGTGAACTGAATGTGATGATATAATAATTGGTGTAAAGTTTGTAATCATGGTAATTGAGGAAATTGTTATGATGCTCATGTAATGAGATTAACCATTTTAATAATGTGATGACTATACAATGATCGTTATAAAGGTCATAAGATATAAGATTGATAAATCTTATATGACTCAACTACTTCTCAATTGATAGAAAGCAAAGAGAACATTATTTACAAGGAAAAATCGATTAAATTTCGTTTGTCACACTTAAGACATTTGTTCCTAAAGTAGCAATATCATTATAAGAGTTATGAAAAAATAAAACGATTTTATACTCATGTGACCGAGTAAATAATGAAAAGCTATGAAGCTTGTTTTGGTTCCACTCAATTCCCAAAAGTGAATGTGATTATATATTAATCATTGTAAATGTAATGATGGACCTAATTGAGACACTTGTAATGATGAGATTGACTATAAAAATTGTAATGATGACGATTTTAATATTGAGATAGACCACCAAAAGAGGCAAACTAAGGAGTGATTGCATAGCGTGATGGTTTTAACTTTGAAGTTATAATATATTCTCTCGCATCATACGTTTTGTATTACATACGAGCAAGTAATACACATACGATCATAAACCAGAAGTTTATGGATCATAATTATTTAATTAGTTGGCATGACCGGTTAGACCATACCGAGTCAATGATGATGTGAAACATAATGAAGAACTAGAAGATTGTTCAAGATAATAATTAGCATGTAATGTTTGCTCTCAAGGGAAATTATATATTTGCAAAATAAACGAGGGTGTGTATACCTAAATATTCTGGAAGCGATTAAAGGATATGCATATCCCAATATGATACAATTTAGTGTTTTAAATCGATGCATCGTCTAAATGGTTATCAAATCCACAACCTGCAGCTTTTGTGATTGTGGCTTAGCTAATGTGATAGCAAGCATATTAATACGGATTAGTATATTTATTTGTTAATAGTGAATTTGATTCCCAAGTTATTAATGATCATTGGAATAAGTGTTATTGTGATAACTGAATGTCTACTATTGGTTACAAAGCCAATAATCATGAGAGGAGAAAAAGTTTATTTAGGTACATGTAATTTTATATATAGTACCATCAATTCACATCAAGCTAATAAGTTATAGTTTTCCCCATACAGTTGGTTTTTGGTCAAGAACCAAAGATGTCTCATCAAAGATTTTGGTTGTACGACACAGGGTCGTTCCTACATTTTTGGAGACCCTAAGCGAAATATGAAGTGAGGTCCTTAATTTCGTCGGTAAACTCTCATCCAATCACGACGCCATGGGTGATTAGCCTTACTTTTTTCGTCTAGTGATAGCCGATAGCCTAGAAATTAAAAGAAGGTTGCGATGAGAAGTGAGAACGATGATTGCGGCTGTATTAGGGGCTTTATGCTGCTAAATATTGATGATTAGGTCGATGGTTGTTATGTTGTAATAGTTGGGAATCAAGGCGAAATTGGTTTTGAAATGTGGCCTTTTTTTGCTAAACAATATTTATTTTGGGCTCATTCAATTAAAAACCAGTTTAATTTTGAAATAAATGTATTTATTTGGGCCTAATACATATACTATATAAAAACTTTTAAAAAACTTGTAGGCCCTTATTTTTTGGTGGCCCTAGGCCCGTGCCTAGGTTACCAAGCCTCTGGAGCCGACCTTGGTGCGACATATATTGAAACTCATCCACCACACCACAAAAAATGGGACTTCTAAAAAGTTTGAGAATATGTTGGGTATAAATAATCGTCTATGATTAAATACTTAAAGCCATTAGTGAGAAATTCGTTTATGGCTCATTGGTTTTCACTTTAGTGAATGAATGTTCCCAACATTAGGGGGGGATAACAAGCAATTGGAAAGTGAAAAGTGAAATGAATTATCATGTCATCTTGATCCTCAGACTATAAACTATGAACTAGAAGTTTAAAGTATAATTCATTTACCAATATTAAAGAACAAATTACCAGACAAGTTCACTGACCTAAATAGAGTGACTAAGTAAGTCACATAATCAACTGCTTATGCTCCAGTTATCTTTGTGTCCCAAGAGGACAACCACATATTTTTGTAATGAGTCTATTGCACGCCTATAGCTTGGTAGACTAGTTGATTCCAACAATAAAATTCCTCGAAAAATGGAGCAAGTAATTAAGATGGTCAAGTCGAGGTTATAGTAATAAGATCCCCTGAAGGGACAATAGACATGATGGTTCAAGAAGAACCTCAGGTACCTAAAAATAAAGAGATCTCGCCAAGTTGTATCATGTCTAAGATATGTAGGGAATCAAAATAAAAGTCGACGTCGTTATACTTTTGTATATATTGTAGCGCTTAAATGATTAAATGATGAGGATCAAGATTTAAGATCTGCCTATGAATGAATATTAAGAAATGATTGGCCAAAATAGAAAGACGCAAATAAGGCAAAGTTTAGTTCTCTAATGAAATGGAAAGTTTCTGGACCAACAGTCCATACAACTGAAGTTGTAAAATATGCTGGATACAAAAGTGTCTTTTACGCGAATCATGTGAAAATCAAATTAAATGATATAAGTCAAAATTGGTGGCACAAGAATTTTCACAAATACCTATGATTGATTATGAGAAAACGTATTCTTCAGTGGTGGATGCATTGACTTTCCAATATCTTATTAGTCTGGTAATATATAAAAGAGAATTGACACGCGTCTTATGAAAGTTATGTATCACTTGATACTAAGTCATATAAAATAAGTTCTCGAGAATATTATGATTATTATATAAATTCAGATCTGAATACATATACATGTTGTATATGTTATTGAATTGAATATAATTGGAACTCCCCATGAGTATCCTAAAGCATTTGAGTGCTTAAGAGGTTAATTGAAACACCTTAGGGATGTAATTATAGTGCACCAATACTCCAATAAACATACATAGAAAATGTGTACCCGGTTATTATGGCATCTCAATGTACACTGTGTACAAACATGGTACAATATGAATTTTGGAGATAAAAGCAAGTGTTCTTGATATTTTTGCATATAGATGTCTATGTGTTAAAAGAGCAAGTTTATATAGCAAAACTTCTAAGAGTGAAAGCACATGCATATTTGGATAAGATGGAAAGAATTCCCTCATGGATTGATAATGCTAGAAGCATTAATGATGTCAAAACCTCAAGAACGTACTATATCAAGTTCATAGAATATGTATGGACTAAAATAGTTAGATCGATTGTTATACAACTCGAGATATTTGCATAAAGAGGGATATAAGTTTGATTAAATTAGCCATGTTTTATCGACGTTCTACTTTTAAAAGTTCACTATAATCGCAGTTTACAGTGAAGATGTCTAGGCATCATCGAGAGAAATTGTCGAGCTTTGAATGACCTTGGCACGCTCTAATTATTACTCGAACTGCAGTTCGAGTATATATGTAATTATATTTTAGCAATCCCTCAAGTACATCTAGAAGATGATGTTTGGATATTTTAGTATGGACATAGTTGAACCTTAAAGTATGTTAAAGGTTGTTAAGTCATTTGTTATAAGAAATGCCTATTATCATCTCCTACCAAAGTAGATATTCTCATTCTAGAAGTACCATCGTTAAATGCATAAGTGCATTAAAATGTTTTGCTAGCTATGTATAGTTATAATATCTTTCACTTGAGCTTATTGTCATGATATAACCTTTGTCAAGCGAAGAGACATTGGAATGAGTTCAAAGAAACATTTCAGGTATAAACGATATTTGATTATATTTTACTAACCCATCAAAACAAGTTTGGTTAGTCTTGTAGATGTAGGAGTGTAACGAAACACAGTCATGGACATATGATAATTTTTGGAAAGAGACACCTAAAGTCTCGTTAGAAGATTATACAACATTGCTCAACATAAAGGATTGCACATTAAGGGATCAAGCAACAAATCATTCGCTACAAAGGCTTTATTCGACTTTCAAGGAAGATGGACACACGTCACTTAAAGGATACATGTTAAAATGAGGGGGAGACTTATTCAAGTTGCACTCTTTTTCCCTTGACTAAGTTTTGTCCCATTGGGTTTTCTTAGTAAAGGTTTTTAATGAGGCAACATATCTGATCCAAAAGTATCAAGGGGAGAAAATGTGCGCTGCACTCTTTTTCTCTTAGCTGAGGTTTTGTCCCATTGGGTTTTCCTAGCTAGGTTTTTAACGATGCAGCATCACCAAGCGTATTAAAGAATAGTATATCATGTGGCTAGTCATGGGGGAGTGTTATGAATGTATCCATTATGTGGTGACTATCCACATCTATAACTCCTATCCCTTTAGTGCATCCATTATGTAGTGACTATCCACATCTATAACTCCTATCTTTTTAGTTACTATTGTACTAATGTAAGGGCCTATGTATAATGGCATTTGTATATGATGTTGAAATTGATCAATAAGATATTCATTTTCCCCAATCTCTCTTTCTTATCTCTATAATGTTAATAGGCTAGTTGTTACACAACATCATTAGATTTATTGGTCTATAATCTTATAAGCTTCCATAATAATATATAATAAGCCTTAGAAATGTAGCACCTTCACGTATCATATTATAAAAGGATATTGGCCTCTAATAATCCTATTAGACGTCATTGGTCATTGGCAGTCCTACCTTTTTTTATTCCCCTTGATAGTCCCACCTTTCAACTGTTTTTCCTCCATTGGTCCTTAGTTAAAAAAAACTTAACGGATTTTTTTTTCCGAATTACAAAGTAACGTTTTAGATCTTTTGATCAGAATGAGGATACGAGTCGTTTGATGTAAAACTTACCTCGAAACGATGCTCCAAACGATTTAATTTTTGTTAATTGGAATTTTATACACCCGAATTGAAGCACCGTTTTCATCGTTTGGAGAACAATTTCAAGGTAAGTTTTACATCATTCAACTCGTATCCTTGTTCTGATCAAAAGCCCTTAAACGTCAATTTGTAATTCGGAAAAAAAAAACTTAACTCCGTTAAATTTTTTTAACTGAAGACTGATGGAGGAAAAATAGTTAAAAGATGAGACTGTCAGGGGGAATAAAAAGTGAGACTATAATGACATCTAGAGGCAAATATCCCTATTATAAATTGAAACTTGACCACAATTCAAACATGTTTATAACTTGTGATTATATACCACAACTTTGATTATTTTGATATTCTCTTCAAACCTAATAACATATAGAACAGAATATACACAAAAGTTAAATTATAAAATACATGACTTTATAACGTTTCACCATCAAATATGAGGAGTTATATCTTATAAAATAAAATTTTTTCATCTCTTATAATAAAATATATAGTTTATTGTTAGCGTATCACGAAATAATTAATCACAAGTATAAATTAATACATTTTTGATGGATTTTTAATGCATAGACTTTAATGTGTTTATATCCATCCCCTAACATTTGTATTTATATATGGATCTTGCATTTCTATGCATACACTAAATATTATAGTTAAAAGTTATCATCTACGAAATCATATTTCTGGTAACCAAATTTTATAACGTTATTATATTTTAAACATCTATTAGTGTTAGATTGGTATACAAAAGTATTGTAACTATATAACAAATGTAAGATTTACGTATAATAAAAATAATCATAAATGTTAAGTAACAACCAATTTCAAAAGTTTTCTTAATAACAAAAAACGAACATAAAACCATTTTATATTGATTCTTCAGCTTCAAAAAATCGTAAGTTATCACATTTCAAAATGAAAAAGTAAATTAATATTTTATCTTAGAAGAAACCTTTTAAGGCAATATGCAACACAAAAACAGAAATAAAACATTGAACAACTTTATCTTTTCTTTTCTTGAAGCACCTAGTATATATAGTTGATCCGATTGCTAGGGGAAAACGTTAAATTTTCCAATAACACATATTATTCTTACACTATGAAGGTAGTTCAATGTTTTATCAAAGATGCTATTCGTCATTCACGAATCCGTCTATAAGAGTACATATGTGTTTGATATATGTCTCTAGAAGTGTATTAACTGTGATGCTGTCATGCTGACAATTTTGTAAAACTTAACGTGCATTAGTTATGACTGAAAGGTCAAAAAAAGAAAATCACAATTGTTGATTTTTTATTCGTTTTCACTACTTTGTCAGAGTGAATATATTGCCATCACATATAACCACATATATTCATAAATATATGATAACAATATCGGTATAAACTGATAAGAAACCGATTATGATATATCTCTTCTTTTGTATGCATGGCTTTTGACTAGTATTCCACAACTACCACATTCAGCTCTTTCTCCGCAAAGACTACAAGCTTTGGAAATTCGTCCTCATCAACATAACCATTGACATTGGCTTCTGCAGACTTCAACGCGCGGTTACCCTTCCATGTGGCAAACCAACCTCCTCTCTTGCGGACTGCTTGACTAAGTTCTTCTGCGCTAATAACTCCATCCTTATTTGTGTCGAGTGTGTCTATGAAATTTTTGAACGCCGTCATTGTCATCTGTGTCTTTCCGTCCGGACGACCCCCAGTTTTATATCGAGTCCTACGCACCATCTTTAACGCTATTCTTTCTTTCTTTCTTGATGATATTGAAGTATATGTGACTATGAGTTAAGGGATTGCATATATATAGGACTAGCTTGATCTCTTTTGTTCTTTATAAAGACGTAACAGTAGTTAGCATGATATTTACCAAAGACTGATGCTTGTAAAACGTGCAAGTCTAAATCACATGGTTCGTTTGGTCGTGTAATAATAATCATTCATATCCTATCGCCGGGAATCCAAAGATGCCTTTAATACTTTTTCCCTAATACCTTAGCCCTCACCACTCCCTAGTGCTTGCTTCATCACTCACTTCATCTACTAAAGTAACTACTTTAAACTACCCTTATTCTTTTTTTTTTTTCTTTAAATACAAATATATCATTTTACGTAAAAAAATATAAAACACTTAATAAAATAAAAGTATATCATCAAAGAATCGATAAACTAACAGTAAAACGAGTGCCAACATATCACGAATAAGAAAACTAACTTAAGTAATATACAAGATATCACGAGACGACTGATAAACTAACGGTAAACGAGTATCCTATTGTAAATCGTCACTCCTGCTGCATCGCACGGGTAAATGGCTAGTATATATATATATAGAAACGGGTTCGGGAGAAAATGCTCAAAAGTGTGAGAACGGTGAGAACGCATCCTGGCCCAACACGTGTCACGCCGCTTAGAGAAGAGCAGAGGGGCTTTTTTGTCCTTTCATATTTCTTTTTTTAAACGCGTGTCCCTTCATCTATCCATTTTTTGGCGTTTAATAAATACCCGGCGTTTTTATTGTTTTTAGATCAGGATCATAGTAAATATTTTGGCGTTTTAAGTATTGTTTTGGCGTTTTTATTGTTTTTTAGATCAGGATTCAGGCCTTTATTTTTTCTTGATTTTATTACATCAAGTGTTTTGCCATGTAGGATACAGGCCTATAATGTGACAGACAATTATGGCGTTTTGAAAAGATAAATAAATTTCAATTTTCCATGTAGTGGCTTTTAATATAAATAAATGTTTGACAATAATGATATCGTCTCTTCATTTTACTGTTTTAGCAGTTACTGTTTCTTTCAATTTTCATCTATCAATTAGTGTTGATTTTTCTAGCAATACTTTGTTTGCGTTTTTTGGCGTTTTATATAGCAACATCGTGCTTTGCTAGCATTCGTTCTCACAGTTTTTCAAACTATCAGGCGTTTTGGTGTTTGTAGTTTTTGGCGTTTTATACTCAGTTTTTTTTTAAATTAGTAGAGAATTTGATAATAAACAACAGAGAATTAGATAATAAACAATAGAAAATGAAAAAAAAATTTAAAAATCATAATCTAATTTCTCATCCAAATCTTCACTGTCATCAGCCTCTTCTACTTTAATTTTTTTGGCGTTTTGAACCTGTTTTTGAATAACTTATGTAGATCCTTATTTTCCTACATAACGCCCGTCTTTAGAAGATGCTTATTTTTTGTGGCATCCTTTATGGTGGGTGGATATATACTTGTTTGATGACATGTTGAAGACCAACGCCTTCTCTAATGTATTGATCCCTTCATGCCATCAATATATCCATCAAGAACAAAGTGACATGATGTCATATTAGTGTCATCAGTCTCTTTTTCTTGAATATTTGTCCATCTCATTCAGCAAAAGATTATAGAGATACCCAACTCAGAGAAGAATTCATTCAGTGAAACTTCAATCAGATCAATACTCAATATAGAAGAATCGAGGTTCTGCATCTGTGGCTTTCTTAACTATTTTTTGGCGTTTTTAAAGTGAATGGTTTCTAGGAAATATGACGTTTGTTTTTGGTTTTGTGATCAGTTGATTGTGCAAAGATGATTCTCTTATAGGATGTTTTTGGCGCGTAGTTTAGGCGGGATTTTGTTTTAAAATAAATTATATTAATAAAGTAGCCGTCTTTTCAGTTACTCTGTATTTTTACTGTATTTTTGTTCAGCTTTTTATGAGTTTTTAGGGTCATAAACTTTCCATCTCCCAAGTTTGGCATTTTTGAATGGCTTTAAGTAGTTTTTGGCGTTTTTTCCATTTTTAGCCTTTATTAATACGTCTGCAAACTACTTTCATTATAGTTTGGGAGTTTTTGGCGTTTTACTGCATTATGGCGTTTCATATGCATTATGACTGGTTGACGTTTTATTAATATAATTTATTTTTTTATTCTAAGTTGAAAAATAAATAACAAACAACAGAAAAAGAAAATTAAAAAATAAAAATAGAAACAATTCATCTTCCAAATCTTCATTGTCATCAGTCTCTTTCTTCTTTGAATCATATTCGCTGGTGGTTTGGCTTAGCCATGCTTGTGTTTTTGTGGCCGTTTGGAAAGACAAAATGACATGAGTTTTTTGTTTGAATATGTATCTTCAAACAACTCATTAGTTTCATTCGTCTTTTCATGCCATTATAATATTCATCAATAACAAAACACAAAAAATGACATAAGTCTGACACCAGCATCTTTTTGTTTATGATTTGTCCATATCATGCAGCAAAATGTTATGTGAGTCACAACACCTCAGGGAAGAATACATTATCCGAAACTTTGGCGTAGAACAATATTTGAATATACAAAAAACGATATTTGGCATTTTTGGCGTTTTACTGAGGAAATAGTCTTTCTGAAAGAACCGTCGATTTTTTGGAATCTTTTGATGTTTTGAGTGTTTTGGCGTTTTCTAAGATGAATGGTATATAGTAGAAAATATAGCGTTTTTTGAGTAGTTGTGTTTGATGTTTTGGGGATTTTGGCGTTTGTAATTTGAATGGTATATAGTAGAAAAAATGGCGTTTCAGGTTTCTGGTGGTGTGTTTTTATGTGTGGGATGTTTTTGTTTATATAGGGATGTGTTTTGGTCCGTAATGGCGTTTTATTCATCAGTATGGTGTTTTGCTATAGAAGTGTAAAGACCTTTTTACCCTTAATGAGGCGCGTCCACATAATAAAATTGATGTTATTTACGAAAATGCCACCGCGCCAATCTAGTCCATAGATTGTTTTGATCGGACGATCCATAAGCGTTCTCACCGTTCTCACACTTTCTACCGTTTTCTCTAAATCTTGACCCTATATATATATATATCTATATCTATACTACTTTATAATGCATATAGGAAGGACTTCTTAAAGTCCAAAAAAATTTCCTTAAAACACCTCTAAAGCATGGTTTACAACCCTCTAAAGCACATTCATAACCTTACTTTCCAATAATACCCTTATTAACCCATACAAAAACAAGGATCATAATCCTACCGTCAATCACCTCACACGGATCATGATCCAACCGTTTATTACTTCACACGGATCCCTGAAAGCTGTCCTATCCCTACTTTTGTACAATCCCCCCATCTCATTTCAAATTTCAAATCCACATCTCCCTTCTCTTTTCATTCTCTCTCCGATTTTGGATCTAGATCTGCCCCTTTCTCTCGATTCATCTCCCACCTACCCATCATCTTCACACTGCGTAGACAAATTGAGAGAGACTAAGAGAGAGAGACAGAGACAGAGAAGGGAGCTGAGAGTGAGAGTGAGAGTGAGAAGAGGATCGGGTCTGCTTCCGACGAAAATCCGGCATCTGACCAGCAACGGCAGGGGTGAGCTTGGGTAGTTCTGGTTCACGATAATAAGGTAACCTAAGATTTTCTTGCAGATCCTCATCCTGTTAAAGTTAATGTCGACACTGTAAGTGTTAATTTGTTGTTTTACTTGAAGGGTTGAGGTTTTGTTTTGCTGATAGAAGTTAAAACCCTACTTTCATAAAGTTGAGGTTGATTCAGATGTTTGTTTATTTGTGAATTTTAGGGAGCTTATCTTGATGATAACGAGAATCCGATTTTTCTTGATTGTGTTAGAGAAGCTGAGGGACGGATTGCTGGAAATCTGAACATCAGAACTTGTAAGTAAGATGACTTGGTGTTTTGTTTTGTTTGAGTTTTAAATTTCATTCATTAGATTGATTATTGACCAGTTAATTTTAGATGCAAATCACGAAGAATATTGCACATTCATTTATTTAAAATAGCTATTGTGGAAAAAATGGTTGTCATTTATCTTTTAAATAAACCAATAACTTTTTGTGGGAAGATGTTATGCAGGTCGTGTTCTTGGACTTTCTATGCAAGTTTATGTGGGCTAGACATTTTTTTGTTTATATTGCAAACTTCATAATCTTAGATTGAGAAGGTATATGGTCCTGGAAATCAGTACATGACAACTGCGAAAATAATTGAGGTATTACTCATGTGAATGCCTCCTTTAATTTTTTTTATTGCGGACGACTTTATATCACAAAAACTAGGCAGGTGACTCGATATACATTGTTTCTTGTTTTGCAGAGCATCCAAAGATGCGACCAGATACACGTGTCTTCAAACTTGCGGAGATAAATACTGCAACACGTAACTTTAATCCATCGAACAAGCTTGGAGAAGGTGGTTTCGGTAGCGTGTGTCAGGTGGTGTTATTGTGTTATATTGTCAACTGTTCAAACCATAAATTTTTGTCGTCTTGTGTTTCTAATAAAACTCGTGTTATGTAGGGCAAGTTGACAGATGGGACAATGGTTGCCATAAAACAACTATCTTCAAGATCGAAACAAGGAACAGAAGAATTTCTAGCTGAAATTGCCACGATTTCCATGTTAAATCATGAGAACCTGGTCAAACTTATCCGATCTAAGGTTACATTTGTTTTGGGAAATGTAATGGATGAAACCAAGGGGCTGCTGCATCTGCTGATCCCAAGTTGGTGTGTAAAATAATAATGGATGAAACCAAGAGGCTGCTGCATCTGCTGATCCCAAGTATGAACACATTGACTTGAGTGTCAAACAGAAGGTAATTATCTTAATATCCATATATTTTTTAGTGTATGATCATTTATATCTATTCTAACTTGTCTACCCCCGCCCTCTTTCAGGTCTGGATATCCATATATTCAAGAGGAACATGGCTGCAACCTCAATATATGTGGGGTCACAACCACCATCACCACTTTTTAAGTCATGGCTGCACTCGGGTTTCCCTTTGGTTCAATTGGGCTTGAGCCATGATCGCCACAGCAAAGAACGATAATCATGATCCAAGACAAGTGCAGCAGCCTCATAGTTCTCATGATCCTAGAAATTTATGGTTAAGAAAAAGGTATATGAGTAAACAGTTTCTTTTTTTTTTAATTTTTTTTAATTTTTTAGTTATTTATCATGCTTGTTGACTTGTAGTGAAATTGATTTTGTAGAATTACTATAGTACATTTATTTTCTTACAGGAATCATTGTATAATTTTACATTGTACTCGCCTACTCGGTTATTACAATTATGTCATTTTTCTTGTTGACCGCTTTTACTCTCTTAACTGAAGGAGTGAGGGTTACCCCTGGAGAACAAGTGTGCCGGTTGATTGAGAATGTGATGTTAGGCCTATGATTGGTCATGTTAGTGGATTTTAGTAAAGGTATGGGTTATATAGTTTTGGATTTTTCTTGAGTACAATGGCAAGTTTTCAGCAAAGGGTGCCCTTGATTTATCTATGTTTGCACATTTTACCAACACTTATGCAATGTTTTAACAACATTATGCGGTGTCATTGCAACGCATCGTTTGTAGTATGGTTACAACCAATGTGTTCGTAAGTGGAGAGATGGTGGGGGGATGTTGGGTCCATATGGTCTAAGCATAAACTTTTAAAAACTATTCAAGTTAAGTTGATTAACGAGCCAACTCATTTTCTAAATAGGTCATGTTCAGGTTAACCCGCTCATTAAATTGGGCGTGTGTTTGTGTGTTAGCGTGTCTCAGGTCACATAGGTGGTCAGGCATGCGCCTCGCGCCTGCGCGCCTCATGTGCGTTTTTTAAGATCCAGTTGACGACCAAGGCAACTTTTTAATGTTTGTTGTCGATTTGTTGTTTAGCCTCTTTAATCATTTTTGCATATGTTTGATCTTTAGAGCCAATGGTAGCATATGTTTTAACGTTTTCGGAGACGCCCTGACGCCAACTTGCCTTCCATATTCATACCGATCTCTACTTCTCACACCACTAACCATATCTTGTGCTAAATCTTCACTGGAAACAAACAAAACTCATATTTTAATAAAAATACATAGTCAATGTGGAGGTGGGAAACAAACAAAACTCATAGTATAAGAAAATACATGAGGAACGTAGTTGTGGATCACATGTATAAAACCATCATTAATTTCTCATTTGATGAGTGGTATAAAAATTCTAACCTTCAAATCTGAATAAATACCAATTATTAAAATCGTTTAAATCTTTTATTCTTACAAGAATGTATATATAAACTTCGTTTGATGCTTACTAATCTTTTAAAATCAACTCCTATTTATAGAACTCTTATATTCATAATTCAAAGTTCACTACTAATCAACGAAGTTAAGATTTAAGAACAAAAATAAATCATACCTTTAGGCATTGATGGTTTACACATTTTTACAATCAAAATAGAATAATTAGAAGTTATTGATGGAATTCAAGTCTCATAGTGGAGTCATATGACTATACAATATATCACGAGATGACTGATAAATTAACGGTAAACTAACGGACTGGTTTGATTAGTTTTGAGCTTATGGTTGTGCTTTTGTTGGCTTAGTGCAGTTCGGTTTGTTTACATCCTTTTAAAACTCTTTCAATCCCCATGATTGGTTTTGAAGTACCTTAACCGAAAATTTAGATTTTAATTATGACCCAACTAAACCAAACCTTCTCATGCACACCCTTAGAATTACTAACAAGTGTTGTGTTCTCCGTTGCATCGCGAATTTGGTTTTGGCTATGACTCAAAACCGATCCGCCCCGTACATAGCCCTAAACTCACCAACCTAAGTGATATGTTTCCCGCCGCATCGCGCGGGTAAACGGCTAGTATATATATATATATATATATATATAGGTAGAGGATACTGTACATTAATTCAGAAGTGTGAGAAGTGTATTATAACACTATATATAACACTATATAACACCATATGAACAAAGTATAACAATATGTAACACCATATAACACTATGTAACACTATATAACAAATATAATACTATATTTTGTCTGATAGCATGTCTATGATAGATGTATAGTGTTATATATTGTTATATAGTGTTATATAGGGTTACATAGTGTTATATGGTGTTATATGGTGTTACATAGTGTTATACGGTGTTTATATGGTGTTATATAGTGTTAAAATACACTTCTCACACTTCTGAATTAATGTACACTATCCCTACCCGGCCTATATATATATATATATATATATATATATATATATATGTATGTATGTATGTAGGGGAGGGTTATCTTGAGAACGCTAAATATTACGAGAACCGTGAGAACGAATGAAAAAACCAATCAAAACCATTTTTTTCAATACAACCCTCGTTGTCATTAAAATACAACATCAAAAAAGAAATAACAACATCAAATAGTTCATTTCTCCTCTCAAAATCACTCTTATTAGATTTTTTACGCATGTGTAAATATAACAAATTTACACATGTGTAAATGGCAAACTTACACATGTGTAAATTTTCTTTATTTACGAATTCACGTAAATTTGAAGGTGTAAATTTAATTTCTAATATTATATTCAAATAATAATGATAAGTGTAAAAAGAATTTTTGAATTTGAATTGCTTTTGACAAAGTTCTCGTGGTATTTTTATTCATTCTCACAGTTCTTGCAATATTTAGCGTTCTCATTTAAACCCTCCCCTATATAAATATATTGTTAACAAAGGACGATAAACAGTAACTTTATTTTTAAAATAATATATAGCTTTTTGTTATTTTTTATTTAATATATTATAATAGTTTATTATTATATTTACTTTTAATAACATATTTCTATTTTTTTCTTTTTTAGAATCATATATTTCTTTGACCATTTTTTAATAATTTATTTTTTAGAACATATATTAATTTATCAAATAATTTGATACTTGTAATAATTTACATTTATAACTTTTTTTTTTCTAAAAACTTAAATACAAAGTTGTGTTTGATTTTTCCATCGACATTCCGTTATAAGTTTTGTCAAAAACAAAGTTGTACTCAAAATAAAATATTTATTTGATATCATAAAACGCAACAATGATAAACTAAATGTAACAACCCGACTTTTCAAGTCAAAATCAAGTCAAAGTCAAGACATGTCATTATTCAGATCTGTCATTTCGTGCTTAATTGACTTGTACTCTCGAGATTCGATAATAGTTTAACCTATTTCGGTAATCGACATATTGGTTTTAAACAATATTTTAAAATATGTTTTACAACGCATTCACAACACTATTTCAAAACGCAGTTATCGCATTTAACACAATTAACGCATTTAAACGCATTTTATCGCATTGTTACTCCACGCTATCACAACGTAACACAAACTCGAAACGTAGTTATTGGTATTGTTATTATGTGCTTTACTTGTGTGTGTGCCATATATATATATATATATATATATATATATATATATATATATATTTTGGGATGTTATTCGCAAACGCAATCGCAACTCTATCTCAACGCAATCTCAACGCAACTCAACACGCGAATTTACTTTTATGCATTTATGTATTAGCTTAGGTGATTACTTGTTTAATTTTAATGTGGTTATCTCATCGCAACGCTCACTCGTAACTCTCTTAAACACAACACAACGCTTAAAGCACGAAACGAAAGTCGAAAACCAACAAAACGCAACTCGACTGGTCGAATGACCAACCGACCGAATGGACATCCGACCGGATGACCATCCGATCGGATGGCCATCCGATCGACCCACACTTGCATCGCCTTATCTCTCCCCCTCACGCTATAAATACCCGCCTGTCACATCACTGTTCACTAATGTGACAGCTCCATTCAACCAGACACTCTCAAGTCCCTCTCAAGCACTTTTCTCTTGATTCAAGCATGGTTGTAAAAGTCCCGCCTAGGATCCGAGTACTCCCCGAGTACTCACTACAAGGTAGGCTGCCGAGGCCCGAGTACCATCCACCTAGGCCCATTACTCCCCGAGTAATCTTCGCCTAGGCCGAGTACTTCCCGAGTACTCCCGAATCCGACTACGGAGCGCCTAGTGACTTTTGCAACCATGGATTCAAGGCTATTTCGTAAGTATTTCTTCCTAAATCTTGTACTTCCATCATCACTACACACTTCTTCATCATCTTCACCATCAAAATCACTAGTTTCTCTATGAAATCACCTGATTTGGGCTACTTGAAGGTGACATCATCACGGTTCCATGTGCAAACTGTGGTGTGACGTCATCCCATCAAGATTTGTTCAGATCTAAAGGATTTCTACACTATTTACATAAATCTTAACCAGATTTCAACATTTTTCAAAGGATTTCGTACTTTTCTTCAAAACTGATGGAATCTAGACTCATTCAGTCTCTCTACTCACTCGCTAGTTGAGATGCCGGTTTGAAAACGGGTTTCCACCGGAGAGACTACCGATTCACGTGTTGAACATGAAACTTCAACAAAAGAACAGTGAGTAAGATCGAATGGGGTGGTTCCCATCCGATCGAATGAGCTGGTCCTTGGTGTGCTTATGTTGTTTGACACGTCATCACACCGTCTCCTTTAAATCGCAAACTTTTAACTTGAAAACTTGAAGATTTCAAAACAACAGGTTGCCCATTCAAGTGGCCATCCGATCGGAAGACCATCCGATCGAATGACCATTCGACTGGTGACTTGCCCCCTTATAACTTCCAACACTTAAAAAATTTGCTCAAACTTTAAACTATCAAATTCTCAATTGAATGACCATCCGTCCGGATGACCATCCGACCGGATGACTTGGTTTAATACTACAACAAAAACTTCAAAAGTTTCAAACATCAATCAACACCCACACTCATTCGAATGGCTATCCGTTCAGATGGTCATCCGTCCGACTCACCATTCGACACTTATCTCATCCGACACACTGTTTACACACTGTTCAACGCTTACGCTACTGTTCTATGCTCTGGCTAATCTCCCACCCGCTCCCTTCAATCCAAGACAGTGTTTATTTATTAAACACATACGGTGAGTATACTCGAACCCTTTTTCGCTTAATGCACTTTGGGTGTTACATACGTTTCTATATCAAATCACAACACACAACGCAAACTCTTTTATAAACGCTAACCGCTCTCGCATGTTATACGTGTTTCGATGAATGCTTGTATGTTATGTTTACACAGTGACTGTTTTGCCTGACACCTTAACAATGATAGTACTATAGTTTGGACTCAGCACCTGTCATGGACAGAGGTTGTTAAGGGCCTTACTTCACATGGTCACAATGGTGATAATGTGTTGCGCATTCTACAACTCGCACTCATGTCGGTTGCATGCGTCATTGTCGATAGCTTACTTGATTCACATTTCTACGTGTTACATGCTGGTTACGCGTAAACGCTTTCGCTATACTATATACTATGCAAACTTGTGTACTCAACTTTACACTCTGTGTATTGACTTTATTTTAACGTATGTGACAGGTTGATTAGGATGCATTGCCTACTGTGCAATGATGACCCAGCTAGGGAGTCTAGAAACAAACTAAATAAATCTGAGTTGTCAGAACAGCTTATTTGTTTTTTGAGACTATATCTGTAATGACTGTTTGCTTTATATGTTTGATGGTATGGGACGTTGAACTGTAAATATAATGACATTAATAGTTGTTATGGATTCTCTTGAACAATCTGTTTCGCTCAGTGCCAAGCCCCGATGTTTTCGCCATCGGTTGGGGTGTGACAGATTAGTATCAGAGCCATAACTATAGGGAATTAGGAATGTAACACCCGTGTCACTCCAACCATCAAACAAATGCCAAACCAATGTAATATTGTATTTCATACTTGGGATTTGTAAAAATATGTGTATCGTTTACACATATCAACTCTTGTCCGATTTCAAGCTCTAAATCGCTTTCTGGAAGGTTATACGCGCACTGATGCGTAAATATAACCAGTTTAATCCAACGAACACTCCGGAATAGTGAAATAGACTTAACATACCTTAAATAACCTTTACATAACTTAGATATAAGTTTTGGAAGGTTTGGTGTGGTGAAATCAAAGTTTAATCGCTTACAGGGACTAAATTTGACAAACTGCGAAAGTATGCCAATTTGAACTGTAACAGACATTCCAGGACATGACCATAAGTTAAACATACCATAAATATCCTTTACATAGCTTAGAAATAGGCTTTGAGGGGTTCGGTATGCTAAAATAAACTTTTGGGTCATTCAGGGACTAAAAGTGTCAAAAAGTGCACAAGTTTGCATTTTCGCGCATAACTTACGTTCTGAATACATCTGGACATCCAAAAATTTATGTAAGCATGACTACATTATATTTTAGTGTTCGCCATAAGAAAAATCCATTCGTCGCGTCATTTGGATCGTTTTCCGCGCTTATGCGCATTCAGTCGTAATTAAGCGAACATCGCGTTCGTACGGCCAAACGAACCAACCTCCGGCATATTTTTGAGCATGTTTTGAGTTCCCTATACTTTAACTTCATTTTAGAGCCTTGAAATGAGGTTAACGGGGTTCAAACGCATCGAAAAAGGCCTTAAACACGTGCAGGGACCATTCCTGCCACTTTTGAAACTTTTCTGAAACTGGGGGGTCAGTGGCGTAGCGCGACTGCCTAGGCCCTCACCGTCGCGCTACGCGACTGCCTAGTCTGGGGCAGAAACATGCAGAAAACTCATTTTTCGCATTTTCGGGACCGGATTCGATGTATCGACAGCTGTTTACAGTTGTTATCCACTCCCAAATCCCTTGCCAAGTGTTGATTCCCTATGGTTAGTGGCAATTTAGGCACCATAACATTCCGACACTTGTACGGACATGATTAAGGCACGTTTTCCATGAAACGATCTTAACGGTTCGGGTATTCCTATAAATACCCCATACCCCCCATTGCTAAAATCACTAGAAACTTGATTTGAGAAACTCTAAGTTGAAACATTTGTTTCATACCTGAGATTTTTGAATCGAGTTTAGAATTCGGGGACCCTTCGTAAGTATTCTTTCGTTCTTTTCCTTATTTTATTGCTTTTCGAGTCCGAAAGTCAAACTTTGTTTGACTTTCAGCGTTGACCAGTAATGGTCAATGCGAAGTTCTTTTGAACTTCGCAACGTGAGTGTAATCACGTTGGTCATAGTCCCTTGGGACTATGCCCACTGATTACCACGTTGTCTAGGGTCGTAGGGTAAGCGATCTAATGAATCGCTTATACCTCGAACCCGACCCAGTTTGGTCGATCATTAGGATCCGACCAAACACATTTAGGTGACCATAGTAGGTAGGGAATAACCTTCCGAGGTTATACCCTATGGTCACATCGTTTAAGTAGTTGTATGATAGGTAGTTTATATGCCTTAGGTAAATTACCAGAATACCCTTTTCATGTATAATTGGTAATTAAGCATATGTAACCTAAACCTTTGTCACATAACAGATTATGTAATATGTTTAGGCATATAACACTTGTCATAGGGCTAGTTAGGCGGTCCGAACGCGTTTCACGCGAGCGACGCGTTAAAGTAGCATATGTTACCTTAATGGGTCGAGATGGGTCGAAAGCACTTAGGTTTGGTTTCATTGTAGTATGTAGGCCTTGTTAAACCATATCATATGAGTTCCAACACTCATTTGGTTTACCAAGCCTCATCCTATCCGATCTCCCGATTTAAGTCCGGTTTATTTATATAGTTTTAGATTGCCGACTGATTACGTGCTCCCTCAAGATTTGTTTGGTAGTTGTTCAAGACTCCTAAGCACTCTCAGGCGAGTACATTATTCCCCTCTTTTACTGTTTTCAATTGTTTTGGGGTGACTCATATGTGCTAAATGTTTTCGATGTTATAACGATGGTTTCAAAAACGATTAAGACGATTTATACAAAACTAATAACGATTTCAAAAAGTGAACAAACTTGTTGGTTGTAGTTTACATGACCGATGACATTCATTAGCAATGATCAAGCCGACCAGTATTAGGTTATGGTACCATAGGATCTGACAAATCCCGTTATTTACTACACCCGTGGTTATGTGTGGGTATGGTAGGTAGCGACTGAATCTGTAATGATTAACTTACCCTATGGAGGTTTGTTAATGCGAAAACGAGAAGCGACGAAAACGAGAAGCGACGAGTCACGAAGGTTTGAATGTTATTAGCGAGACGACCACATAAGTAGTTTCACGACCTAAAACGAATTTAACGATTGGGTAAACGATAGGTTTTCACACGATGTTTTAACGATTGGGTAAACGATTGGCTTCAAAGCGATATACGATATTATTTTGGTTACATATTACATGGTTTACATTGACACATAAACACTTTTGACATTGGTTATACATATTACATAATTTACATTTGAGCATGAACATTACTTTGGTGGTCTGGTTTGGATTAAGTGATTAAGTAACAATGCGTGTGGAATATGATACAAGCATGGTGGATACGCCGCTGGTACTTCCTATATATAAGTGTTTGTATGGTATTACATATTGTAGCGTTATTTGAATCATTTCAGTTTGAGACATAGAACATTTTATACAAGTAACATACTTTTCACAAGACATTTATTTACAAACAACTTATCTTATACAAACTCATTTTACATGGTTATTCATTTAATCATGCATTATTCTCTTATTTATACATATCACCTAAACTTATTATTTTTCAAATGATTTACAAAGACAAAGCAAATTACAAGGTTCATGACTAAACATTTTCTTAAACAGAAGTCATGAATCTTATTTTCACAAAACCTATGTACTCGCCAGCATTTCTTTGCTGACCTCGTTTTCACATATGTTTCAGGTATTGTTGGATAATATCGATTGATAAGATGCATGCTCACATAGGACTGGACAAGGCCTTAGTAATTCAATAACAATGATAGACTATGTTTAATTTGTGTATTTAGATTTCCAGACGATGTAATTATTCAATTTTTAATAAAACAAAACACTTTTTGTATCCATGGTTATGAAACATTAATTCTGTTACAACACGCCTCGATGTTTCCGCCACGTTTTGTATGTTCTACGTGGTCGGGGTGTGACAAGGAAAGACACGACCTAGTCCAGGTTTGATGTCTTAGAAATGGCCTAGTCTATTGTCTAAGTACCAAAATACCATTTGTGCAAACCCAGTAGGGGTTTCGTACGAACTTACTCTCGCTTGTGCTCGCTAAAACTACAATTTTGCGCGAAGACCGCATACTACAGTTTCGTGCAAATGCAGCCTTTCCTATGGCTGGAATACTACATGGCCTTTCCTAAGGCTGACACAACACACATGTTTTCGAAAATACTCGCATAACTCAATCGAGTGATTGGATCGAGAATAGTTGTTAAAACCAAGAACTCTCGAAAAGATCGCTCACTTTACATGTATTTTTATTCTCAGCACGAGAATCTTCGTTAAGTCAGGAGTGAAATCCATATCTTGACGGAATTCTCCATCTCTATCTCATGATTTTATCACGCTATCAGGAACGAAGTTGTTAAGTTAGGGGTGAAACCCGTATCTTGATGACCTGTTCCGCTCTCTACTTGGATTTTTACAAAACTCTCACCAAAGTCTCGATGGATTCCAACAACCCGAGTCGCGAAAAAGCAAAAAGGACGAGTACCGTTCGCCATATTCGGCGAGAGCACATTCTATTAGGCCAAAGCGTGTACTCGATCTCGTTGAGGATAGTCGAATCACTTTGGGTAGTCGATGTCTCACACCCAAGGCAATCTGTTTCGATTCTGAGCCGTAGCCTCTGATTTTACGAGATTTTATATGTTTCTATATGTTTATATGTTTTGATGTTTCGATTTTGGAGACTATACGCTTTTCCCGCTCAACGCTTCACTAAATACGCACAACTCGCGCAACTCACTTAACTCAAAACGCTAACAAATCACAGACAAACTATGAACGCTCGTACGCTATACTACTCGCAATGCTATTCTCGCTATCGCTACTCGCACTCGCAACTCTCGATCGCATTACGCAGCTGTGAAAGATTGGTGAATACGTGCAAAATATGTAGGTGAATACGTGCAAAATATAGGTGAATACGTGCAAAATACGTGCTTACGTGGATTATGTGTTCTACGTGCTTATGTGCTTACGGGTTTATGTGGATTATGTGCCTACGTGACTATGTGCCTATGTGTTGGACGTGTTCCTGTACTTTATGAAGTAATAATAAGTATGTTGGTTAAACATCGTATGACGGGATTCGATTGTACCGTCTAAATCATTCGACAATGTCTGCTGCAGACAATGTCTTCCCTTGTCTCTCACACTCGCCGAAACGCTCAGAGAAGCAGAGATGACAAGCGCATCGCTTCTCTTGTCACCAAGGAAATGGCTAAAGTCATTCCTCAGATCGTCAGTGAGATCAACGAGGTCAGTAGCAAGTCGTCCGTCGAATCGAAGAGCGACTCTCCGAAAACGCCCTTCAGCTTTAAGCAATTCAAAGCTTGTGGTCCTAAAGACTTCACTGGTGAAGATGGACCTAGCGCAATGTTCCAGTTGTTTGATTCCATCGAAGTCACTCTCCGTCAAAGCAGATGCCCAAATGAACTCCGCACTGTGAATGCTACCGGGGTCTCCCAGTCTAGTGCATTGGATTAGTGGACTGTAGAGCGCAACCGGCGCGGAAACGATGCAGCCTATGGACTCTCTTGGGAGGAACTGAAGGAAGTCACGATGAAAGAATTTTGTCCCCCACATGAACTCCAGAAGCTGGAAAATGAATTCTGGGGTATCAAGCAAGAAGGTGGTGATAATGCTGGTCTCACCGCTTGCTTTAAGCAACTCAGTATCATATGCCCTGGTCAAGTGTCAACGACGGACATCACGATCAAGAAATACATCAGCGTTCTACCCGATTGTGTTGCCGATTTCATTTAAGCAGCTAAGCCTGCTACCATTGAGGAGACCTACCAACTCGCAGCTGAGATCAATGATAAGCAAGTTTTGGCTAGTTATTTCAAAACCTTAGCCAAGAGTCCGAATCAAGCAAATGCTACTCCCACTCCCGCTATCGACGCCGCCTCATCTCATGGTTCAAAGTCCTCACCTCAGAATCACAAGCGCAAGGGTAGCAACAACAAGAACTGTGCTGCCACCGCTGTCACACCCCAACCGATGACGGAAACATCGGGGCATGGCACTGAGGGAAACAGATTGTCCAAGAGAAATCCATAACAACTAAAATTACCGGATATTTATCATTATGTCCCATACCATAATATATCAAATAAAAACAGTTATTTACAGACATTTTTTTCTCAAAGACAGATCAAATGTTTCGACGACTCAGATTCAAATAAATTGTTTGTTTGTTTCTAGACTCTCTCCTATTTGATTCCACATAAGCAAGAGCACAGCATCCTAACATCTTAAGCACCTGCCACATACGTTAAAATAAGGCTCAATACACATAGTATAAAGGTGAGCATACAAGTTTGGTAATAGCATAATAGAGTTCAAAATCGTTTACGCATAACCAGCATGTATAACGTATAGTGTGCAACATGTAAGTTATCGACAAAGATCCTATCAATAGCAATGACTGCGAGTTGACTGCGAGTAGCGAGTGCGCATCACATGTTCACCACTGCGAACACATGAAGTATTGTCCTTAACAACCCCTGAATGAACAGGTGCTGAGTCCAAACTATAGTACTATCGTTGCTAAGGCAGGTAAACAGAAATCAATGTGTAAACATAACAAACAGGCATTCATCGAGTCACGTATAATATGCATTAGTGGTCAGCGTATAAATAGTGTTTGTGTTGTGTGATTAATGTGTGACACCCGGCTTTTCAGGCCGTACCATACAATTGTAACATGTGTTATGAATAGGTAACAGGGCTATATTTGACTGGTTATGATGTGTATATGTGAAATTTAGTGTGTTGGTAAGATTAAATTTTGTTAAAAATTATGTTGGCAACGGTAAGATAAATGCTTATCGCGTAACGGATAAAATGCAAAACGAACGTCGGTGACCACCCGGACAGTGTTAAAATCCTAAAAATAGTAATAATTTTAATCCTATTCGTGAAGAAAAATAAATTAAAACACTAAGAAACTCTATTTTTCGAGTTTAAGCGCGTACCGCGCGATGCAGAGCGTATACCGACAAAATACTGTCAACACAGCCTGTCAAGGCAACTGATAATCAATTTAGTAATAATTTGACGAGTCTATTACTTTGGAATGATAAAAATAAATAAAAACGTTTAAATTCCTATTTTTGCGATTTTAAACGCGTACCGCGCAGCACAACGCGCATACTGCCAAATACCGACAACGTAGCCAGTCCAGGCAAACAAAATATTGTTCAATAATATTTTGGTAGGTTTATTTTTATAGAACGTTAAAAATAATTTAAAACGCTCTAAAACGGGATTAAAACGCTAGATAAAATACCTGGTATCCAGTAAAATACACCGTTTTAGCACTAAACTATATATATATATATATATATACATGTATATGCGTGTGTATGTGTGTGATATGTGAGGTGGCGGCTGGTTGGAAGGGTTCCCCTTCTCTCTCTAGACACTTGTGGGCATGGGGAAGATACATGTGATGATTAATCTTGATAAACACTCAATATACATCCAAAATCCAAGACATAGTCTTTCAAATTCACTCTCTCTCTCTTCCTCCCTTGAATATCTCGACCAAAACCCCCTCTAACACCCACATTCAAAAATTTTAAACCATTTCCATGAAGAATCAAGAGCTTTCTAAGGTGATTTCAAGCTAAAATGAGTGTTTAGAAGTGATTTCAAGGCATTTCAAACAACAATCAAGACCCACATCACCAATCTTTACTAAGAATCATTCAAGAACTTGAAGGTATAAATTTATTTTAAAAACTTTGTTTTGATTCTTGATGTTCTTGATAAGTAATGGAAGTTTCTCTTGATCTTGAGTTTAATCACAAACTTGAAACATAAAACAAATGGGTTTTATTGTGAATGAAATAAAATGGATGTGTATATGTAAGTGTTTGTGTTTTTGATTTTTGTTGAACGATTCTTGAGTTACATGATTACTCGAAAAGTAGGATGCATGTAAGATCTAAGTGTGTCATATAAGAATGTTCTAAAGATGATTTAAGATTTGAAAAGTGACATGATGAAAAGTGAAATTTTGGTGGTTTATGTGTGTATATATATTTCGTATATATATATGTATGTATGCATGCATATAAAAGTTTGTCATATGTTCTTAAATATGAAGGATATTAGCATTTATGTATGAATGATTGGATGATCATGATGATGTGTGTGTTGTGTTTTGTAAGAACATGATATTAATGTGTTCTTGATGTATGATTAGATCATAAATAATGTTGATGATGTTGTATGAGTGCATTAGATGCACATATGTGGACATGCATGTTAATATGAAAGCATGAAATGATCATTTGAGCATGATTTGATAAAAATTAATTTTGATCAGATTATAAACCTTAAACAAAGTTATTTTGAAGTGTTTAATGATATATAACTTTGTCATAATGTTTGCTAGCTTTGCATGATGTACTTGGTGCATTAAAAGTTGTAAAATACGTGAAATCGCATGATTTATGTGACATACACAAAACTGCACTAATATGATTATAACCACTATTTTAATCAGTAAATAACATGTATTGTGTTAAAATATCAAGTCATTTCGAGTTGGGATGATTATAGTAACGTTTAACGCAAAACTATGCGTTAAAACGGTCAAAAATCGGCTTTTCGGGTGATTTTTATAAAACTAATTTAGATCAGTAAATAAACTGATGTTTTTAGTTTAAAAACAAGTATTTTAAGTTTACTTGGTGTTTGGTTGGTCATACGTGACTTCCGACGCCCGAAAACGTTACCGAATCGCTAAAATACGCATTTTTCGACGAACACTAGTATGGGCAAATTTTGAGTGAATCTCATGTGATAAAATGTGTTAGGTGATTTAAACATGTAAATGTTATAATATGTTAAGTGTTAATTTGATAGTGGGAAATTTAGACTACGCATGTGTTGATGCAACAAATAATAGACCAAGGATAGTAGCTGGGCTGGTTAGGCAAAAGGGTTGAAGGGTTCAACTTTGCCTAACGCAGGTCGTGGGGTCCCCCCATGTTTGCAAGACATGGAAAGAGGTTCACTAGATTAATTTTGTTGTTTGCTAAAGATCCTCCTCTGAAATGTGTTCAGATTCGGATGTGCAAGCAAAAGGAATGTGTGTGTTGAATATGAAAGAAAGTATCTTGCATGAAGCAAGTATTCGTGATGAATGACCAGAGATTTCAGGAAATTAGGGTTGGCCAGGAATGTCCTGCTTAGTAAATGAAGTGTCTAATTTATAGGAGAAGACATCACTTAAAGAGGAATGTATTTGACTAGTGACCATGCTTGCAGTGGGGGTTTTGCCCTTTTTGGGGGTTGAAGGCTTTGACCTGCGGGTAAAAGGGTGTGTTCTATGGATCCGTGTTGCTTTTGCGGCTGGTGAGTTGGTGAGGCAATCCGGAGATGTGACCATTTACTGTTCCCGTATTGCTTTACTTCATCTCCCCAGCTTTTCAACCTTTGAACCGTTTAACCTTTTAAGCATTCATGTATTTTAAATCATTTTATTTGGTCTTAGGCTACCCCCGTCATCAGCCCCCCAAGTCAGAGGTTTTTGGGGAATGAGCTCAAAGACTTCTGACTTTTATACATGTATTTTGCTTGCCTAAAGGCTTCAAGGGTTCAAGGCTTGATGGGTTGAAAACGGTTGAGTTTTCAAATTTGAAAAAAACTGACAACTGATTTGATTGATGTGTGTCAGTTAATAGGTCGGCGGTTTCAGAGAGTGGTTTAATAACTATCATAATTTTTTATTTTGATCCTTATCTCTTTTCATTTGAAGATTCACAATAGTTTTTCCATTTTCTCTTCAAGTTCTCTCCTGCCTTTTCTTTCCGTCTTCAGGTTAGTTCTGGTTTTTACCCTATTTCCTTGTTTCTTCTTATTTTCTTCAAGATGGGTGCTCGTAAGGATTTGGCAAAATCCTTTTCTCGATTAACCCAGGAAGAAGTAGAGTTGTTTTGTATGGAATATGGTATTGGGACCAAGTTTAAACCGGTTGCACCGGCTTGTGATAAGTCTATCGATCAATGTCCCCCTGGTTCGATTGCTTTGTATTGTCGACATTTCGAGTTTTCAAATCTTCGTCATCCGTTTTCAAACTTTGTTTTGAACATCTTGGAATATTATCGCATATCTTTTGGTCAAGTTCACCCAAAGGGCATGGCTAGGGTTTTACATTTCGAAGTTTTATGCCGTGCCCTTGGTTATGATCCTTCACTTTTGCTTTTTCGCCGATTTTTCCGATTGGCCAAAAACGGTGATTGGTTCACCTTTGAAACGTCTAAGGTTGATGCTTGTCTTATTTCTTCCATGGTTACCACCCTTGGTGCCTGGAAGGATCATTTTTTCTGGGTGTCCGATTCTATTGTCCCTTTCAAAATGGTGTGGAGGCACCCGGATGCTGTTCTCAATGAACCGGAACCCCCTAAATCCGATTTGAATGACGCTTTTCTCAAAGCCATCCGGGAGTGCCCTTCAAGGGTTCGTCCCTTTCCTGAACATTTGCTAGTCTAGTTAGGGGTTAGTAAAGTGTGGGAAAAGGCCAATCGGGATCCGGTTCTGATGAAGAATGGCACGGGTATGCTTTTTTCTTCTTCAATCCCTTTGTATTTCCCTTAATTTATGTCTTATGTGCTTTCTGTTTTGTTTTTATTTGCAGTCATGTCTGCCCTAGATTTCATCAAGAGTGACGACACCTCTGATGTTGCGTTTGAAGATGTTCCAGTTATTCCTGATCAGAATGTTGTAGTTAAGGGTGCTGAGCAAAGGTTTGAGGGTACTGGGTATGTTAGTGTCTCCAATGTGAAGGGTTTTTCTAAGCCTATTGCCCCTAAGGCTTCAACCCGTCAATCTACTCGCCGTTTACTCAAGGGTGCTCCTCAATCAACCTCTACTGAACCAGTGGAGTTGAGTGATGATATCGAAGCTTTTGGAGATCAAGGTGTTGAAGTGGGTGTTGAGAAGGAAAAGAAGTTGGTTATTCATGGAAAGAAGAAGACCCCGGCCCAGAAGGTTATCTCTACTCCTGTTCAAGGTTCTTCTAGCAGGGACGTTGAAGGGTTTGATCCGGATGAGGTGTATGTACCTAGTTGGTCGGAGAAGGTTGATGATAGCTTCAAGGATGCTGCTGTTTGCGAAGATGTGTTGAGCCACATTGCTCCTCCTTCGGTTCATGACACCATTGCTGAGATGGATGATGATATGACGCTGTCCCGCATGATTTTGAGCACCTGTAACCTTGCTGCCATGCTTCCTCAGGGAATTGCTCGTTTTCGTAAGAGGATGCATGAATATGAAGAGTTTTCTAAAAATAAAGATAAAATGAAATCTTCAATGGCTGCAATGAAGAAGGAGATTGGTGGTTTTGCTGAGAAGGAGGAGGCTTGGGCTAAAAAAGTTGATGAACTGACTAGAAGGCATGGGATTGAAATGGGTGATCTTAAGAAAAGCTTCGAGGCTGATCGGTTGAAGCTTAAGGCTGATAGGGAAGCTTTGTCTGTTCAACAAAAGGCTTTTGATGCAGAGAAGGAAGGGCTGAAGGCTTCGGTTGCTCAAGCCACCGGTGATAACCAATGGTTGATTGAGCAAGGTTTCGAACAGGTTGTTACCTACCTTCTTCATTCCAAGGAGTTCAATTCTGCTCTTGGTGAAGTCTACACTAAATTGCTCAACTTGGGGAAACATCAAGGCCTCATTGCTGGTTATAAGCTCCATGAATCTGGCCATCCTTTGGAGAAGTCTCCCTTGTTTCATTCCGAGGCTTCCGATGTTTTCAAGGCCTCTGTTGAACAAAAAGAGAGGCTGACCTATCCGTATATTCATCAAGTTTCTACTTTTTTTGGTAAGCCTCTTACTGTATTGCAGGATTTGAAACCGGGGGACCTTAATGAAAAAGTCTGTGCTGAAGTCTTGGGTTCTCTTTCAAGGAAGAGATCCTTCTCGGGAGATAGTGATGACACCCTTTCAGGTGGGCCAGATGCTTCGAAGGATGCAAGCTTGGAGGCTTCAGCGGTAGGTGGTGATGGTGGTGTAAAAGCTAAGAAGTCGAAGAAAGCAAAGAAGGTCAAGGGTGAAGGTTCCGGGGTTTCCAAGCCTTCTGCTGATGCTTAATGGATATTCGTAGCTTTCTTGGCATTCTTGAAAACAATTCATGGTTTGTATGTTAACTTTAAACAATATTAGGTTTTGCAGGAACCCTTAAGGTTCCTGTTATGTGGTTGTGTTTTAGGCCTGAATGGCCGTTTGAACAATTTCTGAACTTACAAGTCACTAGGACTTGTCTTAACTTGTGTTTGGATGGTTGAAAGTCTTTCAAGGCTTTCTTTGCTATGTTACTATGTTTAACTATTTTCTTTGTGTTGTGTTTTTTATACTTGTGCCTATTTTGCTAAGGCAGTTTGCTTGGTTTCAATCCTTCAAGCTTTTTGGCTATCCCGTATGTAGGTTGAAGCTTTTAAGGCTTTGAGTTGTCATGTAGCTTGGAGCCTTGAAGGCTTCTAAGTTTTGTGACTTAGCTTGGTTTGTATCTTTAAAATTTTTTTATAACTTAAGTTGTTGCATCATTCCTTTTTGTTTTTTGTAGCTTTGTCTTTCTCGAGTTTGCATTGGCTTTATGTTTTTTATGCCTTAAAGGGTTCAGTGCTGCAGTCACTTAGCCTTGGCATTTTTAACAAGAAGACATAACACCTATCCTATTTATTTTCTTGTTTTCATTTGATTTCGTAAACCTGTTTGCTGATTATTTTTCTAAGGCTTAAGGAACATTTGGTGTAGGCTGTTCAAACCCGTCTATGAGACACATTTGTTTTTAATACTAAGTCTCATGGAGTTGTATTGATTTAGGAACTCACCCCTTATATAGGTTCATTCAACCCTTGAACTTATTGAGCGATGTGGCCTGGGAGCTCATCCCCTTACATGGCCCTTGCCATGGAGTTTTTGATAGGTTCTCAACCTGATCTTAGGATAGAAAGACAAATTTGATAAAACAACTTCATTCATTCAAGAGATACTTGTTTTTACAAAAGGTGTTCGTAGTGCCATTCTTGAAATACAACTTGTGAAATACAAACCAATCTTTCCTGTTTAGACATGGAACCTTTTCAAGGTTTTTCCATTCCAATGCCTTGGAAGCCTTTTACCCTCTGAGTCTGCTAGCTTGTAAGATCCACCCTTATGTGCTTCAAGGATGGTATACGGGCCTTCCCATTTTGGGCCAAGCTTTCCTTGATTCTCTTTTTTTCTAGGTTCGTTGTTTCTAAGGACCAGATCTCCTGGCTTGAAACGTTCGTTCTTGACTCTCTTGTTGTAGTAGGCTTCCATTCATTGCTTGTACTTGGCTTCTTGAATTGCAGCTTGGTCTCGTGCTTCCTCTAGGAGTTGTAAGTTCAACATGGTCTCTTTTTGGTTTGTTTCGGGATCCATGTTGACAATTCGTTGTGTTACAACTCCTACTTCAGCTGGGATCACGGCTTTGGATCCAAATACCAAGCTATGGGGTGTTCTTTTGTGACTTGTTTTTTCGGTTGTTCTTATGGCCCTTAGAACACTCGGCAATTCTTCAAGCCAGTTGCTTTCGTACCTTCCCAATCTGGTTTTGATACCTTCCATTATGCTTCGATTCGTCCTTTCAACCTGACCGTTTGATTGCGGGTAAGCCACTGAGCTGAAAACCTGATTGATTCTATACTCTTTGCACCAAACGCTGAAAGGCTTCTCAGCAAATTGCTTTCCATTGTCAGTGACAAGTACTCCCGGCAATCCATAACGGCAGATAATGTTTTCCCAAACAAAGTCAATGACCTGTTTGCCCATGATCTTTGCAAGTGGTTTAACCTCAGGCCACTTGGTGAAATAAAATATGGCCACCAACAAGAATTTTACTCCACCTTTGCTTGGGGGAAATGGACCGACAATGTCCATCCCCCACTTATAGAATGGCCAAGCTGAGGTTATTGGGACAAGATCATGCTTGGGACCTTTTGGGATTGGTGCATGAATTTGGCAGGCATCACATTTCCTTAATTGCTCAGCGGTATCCCAGTGCATTGAGGGCCAAAAATACCCAAGGTTCATAAGTTTTGCAACCACCGACCTAGCTCCAAAATGAGCTCCGCATATACCTTCGTGAATTTCTTTGATCAAGTACTGACTTTGCTAGGGACCCACACATCTTAGCAAGGGAGCAAGATAACCCTTTTTGTAAAGGGTTTCACCTTGTAGTACATACTGCCTTGCCTTGATCTTAACCCTTTCAGCTTCTATTTGATCACTTGGCAATTCACCGTTGTTAAGGAATTTATTGATTGGAGTCATTCAATTTGGATCTTCCTCGGTGACTATGTCTTGAACTTCCAACTCATCGATTGATGGAGCCTTTAACACTTCTACCAACACCTTCTTGGTAAGGTGGGCAAAAGTGAGAGATGCAAGCTTACTCAAGGCGTCCGCTTTTTTGTTTTGGGATCTTGGAATTTGCTTGATGTTGCATGTTTGGAAGGTATTCATCAGCTCCTTGGATTTTTCTTTGTATCTTTTCATGTTTGGCTCCTTTGCAACGTAGCTATCGTTCACTTGGCTCGAGACCAGCAACGAATCTGTGAACACTTCAAGCTTTTGGACCTTCATTTCTTTTGCCAGTCTTAAGCCGGCGATCAGTGCCTCGTATTCAGCCTTGTTGTTGGTGGTCTGAAAATCAAAACGGAGAGCATATGTGAATTCCAACCCTTCTGGGTTGATCAAAATGAGCCCAGCCCCTGACCCTTCAACGCTTGAAGCCCCATCAGTTAAAAGCTTCCAGGCTTCAAGGTCTGAGGGTTCAGTGGTGGCGGTGTTCACTTCAGTGACTGTTTGCTTTGGGACTTCTACAATGAAATCAGCCAGGACTTGGGCTTTGATAGCTTTTCTTGGGACATAGGTGATGTTATGCTCACCTAGTTCTACTGCCCATTTGGCTAATCATCCCGAGTTTTCTGGTTTTTCAAGCACACTCTTGATAGGTTGGTCGGTGACCACTTGTATAGGGTGTGCTTGAAAATACCTTCGAAGCCTTCTAGCTGTTTGAACTAGGGCTAGGGCAAGTTTTTCAAGAGGAGGATATTTGGTTTCAGCTAATTTTAGAGTTTTGCTGAAGAAATAAATGGGTACCTGAACCTTGTCTCGCTCAATGGTGAGGACCGCGCTTATGGCCTCTTCAGCAACCGGAAGGTACACCGAGATTAACTCTCCCATTTCTGGGGCTGCAATGTCAGGTAAGGAGGCGAGATGTTGTTTCATCTGGTTAAAGGCTTCTTCAGCCTCCTCAGTCCATTTGAAGTTCTTCTTATCAGAGCAGCTCTTGAGCGTTTTTGTAAAAGGGTAAAGACCTTTCAGCCAACTTGGAGGTAAAACGCTTCAAGGCTGTCAGCTTTCCATTTAAGCTCTCAACCTCCTTCTTGCTTCTTGGTGGTTTGGTTTCTAAAAATGCTTTCACCTTGTTCGGATTGGCCTTGATGCTTTGTTTTCCCACAATGTGCCCAAGGAATTTTCCTTCCTCAAACCCAAAGGAACACTTTTCAGGGTTGAGTTTCATATTGACTTTCCTTAGGTTCTTGAAGGTTTCTTGGATGTCATCGAGCATTTGATATTCCGTCTTGCTTTTAATCACCAAGTCGTCGACATATGTCTCCATATTTCTACCAATTTGACTTGAGAAGGCCTTGTCAACTAGTCGTTGGTAGGTTGCTCCAGCGTTTTTGAGGCCAAAAGGCATCTTTTGATAACAAAAGATCCCTTTGTCCGTGTGAAAGGCGGTCTTTTCCTCATCCTCTTCCTTCATGAGGATTTGATGATAGCCTTTGTAGGCATCAAGAAAACATTTGAACGGGTACCCGGTGAGGGAGTCCACCTTGAGATCAATTTCAGGTAACGGGTAGCAGTCTTTGGGACAAGCCTTGTTAAGATCCTTGAAGTCTATGCACATTCTCCAAGAATTGTCTGGCTTCCGGACCATCACTGGGTTTGCAACCCAAGATTGGTACTTGACTTCGTGGAGAATGCCGGCTGACACAAGCTTTTCAACTTCTTGGCATGCAGCCAAGCTTCTTTCGGGTGCTAGACTTCGTTTCTTTTGGACCACAGGCTTAACATGAGATGGTACTTTCAATTCGTGCTCAACAATGCTTCGAGGGATGCCTGTCATATCTTCCGGGCACCAAGCGAAGACATCACTATAATGTGCCAACAGCTTTTCAAGGTACGAGAGGGTTTCTTGTGAAAGGCTAGGATTGACCATTATCTTCTGCTCGGGGTACTTAGGATTTACAATTAGCCTTTGCTTATCTTCTTCACTTTTGGAACTTTCGCCCTCAACCATGTAGGCCTCCTGGGAAGGTTGAAGGGTTGCTATTCCCCTCTCGGTGGGAAACTTGACAGTGCCATGGCCAACAGACACAGCCATGTAAAATGCACACTGTCCCGGCCTCCCAATGATCACGTCATAGTTTGAAGGTATGTTGATAACCACAAAGGTGAGTGGTTGGACTCTCTCCTTCTGACCTTCGCTGAAACGAACATCAAGTGTCAGTTGCCCTAAAGGCTTGAGGGGTATGTCGGCAATACCTTTTATAGAGGTTCCGGAGGGTTAAAGCCTTGAACGTTCTTCATTGCTTAGACGGTTGAAGAACTTTTCAAACATGATTTCGGTGGCAGCACCAGTGTCTATGTATGCTCTACTTGTTTGCAATGTTCCCACAGTAGCCTCAACCACAAGAGGGTTTGAAAGAGGGTCTTTTTCAGTTGGGGGGAAACAAACACACTGAAGCTCCCAAGCTTCCAACCGCTGCCTTTTGTTTGGAACCCTTCCATCGAAATCTACCATATTGACTTCCTTGCCTTTTCCTTCAGCCATTTTGTCCCTTACTCCCTTGACCAAGTGAGCAAGTTCCCCGGACTTGACGACTTCTTCGATCCTCTTTTTAAGTTGAAAGCAATCATTGGTATGGTGTCCCTTTTCTTCATGAAATTCACAATATTGTGTGGAGTTTTCATTCTTCCTGCTTTTGGGGAGAGGCCTAGGAGGCCGAAAGTTATGCTTGACTTCTTCCGTTGCAAGGATTTCTTGAGGATTCTTTGTGAAGGGTGTGAAACTTATGCCTTTCTCCCTGGCGTCTGTCATAGGAGTTAAAGTTCCCCCTTTTTCTGGCTGGGCTGTTGCTTCGCCAGCTGGATCCTCTTTTCCTTTGCTCTTTAATATCTACTGCCTCCTCTCCCCGGATATGGGCTTCTGCTCTTTCAAGAGCTTCTTCCAAGGTCTTGGGCAGGGATTTGTTGAAATCTCTTGTGAGATATTTTGAGGTGATAGCATTCATAAAACCAGCCACCCTCATTTTCTCGTCTGCCCCTACATATGTTAGACCTTCCTTCTTATATCGTTCGATAAACTCTTGAAGACTTTCATCATCACGTTGTTTTATCTGAAAGATCACAGTTACATCTTTGACATATCGCCTTTGTTGGGAGAAATTGGCCAGGAAACCCTTGCTGAGGTCGTCGAAGCTTCGAATGCTTCGAGCAGGTAAATCATTGAACTAAATCCTGGCTGATCCGACAAGAGTTTGCATGAACATTAGACAACATTCAGCGTTTGATCATTTCTCAATCCTTGCTGCGCCGGTGAAGATCTGAAGATGGTCCTCAGGATCTTCAGTCCCATCATATGTTTTGATGTGGGACGGCATCTTGATCTTCGTTTGAAAATCATAATCGGCTATTTGCTGTGAAAAGCATGAGAGGTTACTCGGCTTGTAAGGTTTGGACAAATCTTCTTCAGCCCTTGCACCCGTGTTGTTGCCATTGTTGCTGTTCCCCTGAGTAGCCAGCACCTGATTAATAAAGTGCTGCCACGGGAAGCTAGCCATTATCTGGGTCATCATCTGGGGCATGAGGTTGAAGCCTTCAAGGCTTCCGGGTGCTACTGGGCAACTAGCTCCCAAAGGGGTGCTCATAACAGCACTTCGTGCCAAGGGGAGCACAGACAAAGCTTGTTCCCATGAAGTTGTTGTTGAGGGTTGAAGGCTTGTCACTGGGGACTGCAGGAGCTGGTCGAGAGTCAGCTCATGCCCCAAAGGAGCACCACTTGTAGCTGGTTGAGATGAGAAGAGAGGATATGCTGTAGGATTTGGCCTTGCGGGCAGATATGGGTTAGGGTTTGGAGGATTACTGGGACCAGCCTCATCCCTAGATGTAAAAGGAGGGATATGGGGTCCGGGAGATAGTGTTGGTTCTGGCTCATCATAGTCTAAACGAATCCTCACTCCTTTGTCCCTTTCCCTACTCACATATTGGTTGAGGAGAAACCTCAACTCAAGGAAATTGTTGGCAACCCCCTCAGGGGTAAGTTCAACACGTGCTGGGGTGTCAGAGACACCAACATTAGGGGAAGGGACTCCGGATCTGGATGGAGTTGGAGTGTTGAAAGTGAGAAACTCGGGAGTGCTCCCCGGAGTTGAGAAAGAAGTTGGTATAGCCACATGAGTTTGGCTAGTACCCGGGGTAGAGCTGTTTAGGACCTGATTTACTTCTCTCGGGGATCCACTTTCTGACATGTTAGTTTCAAGAGAATGGAGCTACACTACTAGGTCTTTTGAAGGAAAATAGTGGCGTAGCCCCACGGTGGGCGCCAACTTGTTGATGCAACAAATAATAGACCAAGGATAGTAGCTGGGCTGGTTAGGAAAAAGGGTTGAAGGGTTCAAATTTGCCTAACACAGGTCGTGGGGTCCCCCCACGTTTGCAAGACGTGGAGAGAGGTTCACTAGATTAATTTTGTTGTTTGCTAAAGATCCTCCTCTGAAATGTGTTCAGATTCGGATGTGCAAGCAAAAGGAATGTGTGTGTTGAATATGAAAGAAAGTATCTTGCATGAAGCAAGTATTCGTGATGAATGACCAGAGATTTCAGGAAGCAGGGCTGGCCAGGAATGTCCTGCTTAGTAAATGAAGTGTCTAATTTATAGGAGAAGACATCACTCAAAGAGGAATGTATTTGACTAGTGACCATGCTTGCAGTGGGGATTTTGCCCTTTTTGGGGGTTGAAGGCTTTGACCTGCGGGTAAAAGTGTGTGTTCTGTGGATCCGTGTTGCTTTTGCGGCTGGTGAGTTGGTGAGGCAATCCGGAGATGTGACCATTTACTGTTCCCGTATTGCTTTACTTCATCTCCCCAGCTTTTCAACCTTTGAACCGTTTAACCTTTTAAGCATTCATGTATTTTAAATCATTTTATTTGGTCTTAGGCTACCCCCATCATCAGCATGTATGCATGTACGTTTTGTGCGGTAGAAACGGTAAAATTGCATTAAATGTGTAACTTGTTTGTCGAGCATGAAATTTGATACATATATGATATATTATGTATGTTTGCTTTAAAAATGACAAAAATATATAAGTTAGTAATATTTCTCTTGTTTCGGTGTTAAATTATATGAACGTTTATGCTCATATATTACGACGCACAAATCGTAGATATATTGCGTATAAACGGGAGAGTTAACAGGATTTACACAATAATGGTCACCAATAAAACTGTTCAAGTCGCAAAAATCATAAAATATATATATATATATATATAGGGGACCGCTAAAATGAGAACCACCTCCAGTTGTAAGAACTACACCGTACGGGGCGAGGTGGACCAATTTTTTTTTTCATAAATGTAGATGCATGTATTATAAACACATTTGTAAAAAAAATCAAAAAAAAAAAAATGTCGGGTGTGTAGTTTTGAGCACCCAAAGTTTGCGTTTACGGGACCCGTAAATTTTATCTAAAATTTACGGTACCCGTAAACACAAACTTGTGGTGTTCAAAACTACACACACGACATTTTTTTTTTTGAATTTTTTTTTACAAATGTGTTTATAATAGAAGCATCTACATTTATGAAAAAAAATTTTGGTCCAACTCGCCCCGGATCAAAAAGTTCTCACGGTTCTTACAACTGGAGGTGGTTCTCATTTTAGCGGTCCCCTATATATCTATATATATATATATATATAAATGAGATGGATTTGGGCCATGTGGCATGTGATTTTGGCCATTTTTGATGATGTGGCAAGATATGGTAGAGGTGGATTTTGAGTTTAGGAGGGAATCCATCTATTCTAAATACACTCAAATTCAATCCATGCGGGATCCGAATAACCTCCGGGTCGGATGAGTGTTATTTGGAACATCCATGCCCTAAAATGGATCATATTTATTATTTTTCAAAACCCTAGACACAACCTTCATCTGTATTTTCTCCTATCCCATCCTCCATTTTGGTTCAAGCGATTTGAATGATTCAACATCAGGTATGATCAAACTTCCTAATTCTGAATCTTCTTTCAATTCGATTCATTCTTTCTAATAGTTCTCTACTTCGTTGTGAACTCATCACAAACAATCTAATTCGATGGCTCAGTTTTGTTATGATTTAGGGTTTTTTTTAAGTTTCTTTTTTAATGGATTCGTAGGTGGATGATTGTGAAGCTGATTTCTAATTAGGGTTTCTAGATCTCACCACAAATCCCTCCCCCGTCTGCTTTCTCTCTCTTTTTCCGATTCACGAAGATGAAGGCGATGGCGATTCAAGCCGATTGGATCATGTGGTACCGGCGCTGATATGTATTGTTATCATTCAATCGTATTTCGTTCAATGATATCAGAAGCATCAATCAATCGAATTTCATTCAATCGGTACCGTATCTCATTCAATCTGCATAATTCAGTTTGTAATTATTTACGATTTTGAAGTGTTTGTGATGAAATCCTTTTTCTCTGATCGAATCATCTACAATCCATTCTTATAATCATCAGGTATTTACTTTTCTATATCTACATATTAATGGTGTTTTTAGTTACCTCTTTGTTAGTTGTTCTTTCATATTTCTATTAATCATGGGTATTTGATTGTTGGTGTTCTTTAGGGTGTTGCAGATAAGGGACTTTTGGCCGAAGGGCTTTTCTGGATACCATCTTTTGCAAGTCCTACAATGATTCTTGGTTGCTAGAGTGGATTGCGATAGATTGATGTTCTGTAAGGTTAGTTTTACGTATCCTTTTTTTCTAAGTAAGTTCATTTGTTTTGGTCAAATATTTCCTACAAGTTAAGGATTTGTTTTTGTAGTGTTTTCTATGATTTTATATTGTTAATGGTGGGTAATTGTTTTATCTTAGAGAACCTGACTTTTGTATTCATATATGATTTGTAACAAACGTAGCTTAATAGAGAAGTTGAAAGACAATGAAATCAATTTAACGCTTGCTCTTGGCGTTACAAACCAACCCGTTGAGACGTTTTGTGACGGAGATGCAGCTGCAAATGCAAACTCGAGGTCAACTGGTAACTATGTATTTCTTTACTCTTTGATGTTTAATTATTGTTTCTTTTCCGATTACATCTAATGTTCAGACAATAACAATTTTTCGATTTTATATCATTCAATATATGTATTTGATTATTTTGCTTTTTTGGTTCGTATTTGTTTAATGTATTCTTATTTATTTTTACTTTTGAAAAGTTGGAATCATGATATAACAATATCATGTAGCCCATATATTACACTTGTTATTATGATTAGGAAAAGAAAAATAGGAGTCTGAGATTTGGTCACAACTCATAATAAAGTTGGAATTCAAAGGGGAATCTTGATTTTTTAGTTGTTTTGCCGATTTTCATCATCAGCTTCATTGTTCCGTTGATACAGTAAAACATTTGTAGAGAATCTCCAAAGAGCATAAGTGAAAGCATAACTGTAGTCATACGAGGGGAAAAGTCACACCTATGAGTTTGTTCAGGTATATTTTTTTATTCATTCTAGCTTTATCATATTTGTAAGTTGAGATGTATGAAAATGGTGTTTTTGCTACTATTGACCTCCAATTGTTGAGTTCAACATCATCAGTTGATGTAACTTAATTTTGATTTTTGAATTCACCAGTTTGTTAGTGAGTTGGTTCTGGTGACTGCTCTCGAAGCCACCATATCATAGTCACATGGTGTCATAGAGATCTTTCCCCTGGAGAACAATCCCTTCGCCTCCAGGAAGAAAAAATCTTGAATAATATTTGCTCCAGTTTTTTCTTCCGGCATGGTGTTCTACAGCTGATTACGTAAAATAACTAGAATCCATTTCTCTTCAGGTAAGCTATTTTTTTTTTAATTTTATTCATTTAATATTAAGATAGCCCCCAAACCAAATTCCATTTACACCACATCTTATAAATAGATTGAAGTATGTGAAATTGGTGCACTTTGCAGGACATAAAATCCACAGACTCTGAAATCCAAAATCCATCAAAACTCTTCAATTCCAGATCATCCTCAAACAAGCATCACCTGTTTATTCCGAACGCTAGAACAACTGAAAAGCCTCAATTTCATAATCACATCCATTAATCCCTCTATGTTCTGGTGATATTTTTGTTGATATACATGAATTTTTTTGTTGATGAATATGAAATGTAGGGTATGAAAATTTGGTGAAATTTTTTGTATTGTTTTGACTAAACTATGATTGGGGATCCTGTTTTCCCTAGGAAGAGGTGGAATAGAATTCACTTGAAGTTGTAAGCTTTGGCTAGCAGATTTTTATTGGACTGATACGTGTATTGTTGTTGAGGCATTTGGATGCTAAATAGCTGTTTGGTGAGTGAAGTTTTAGGTACTAATTGAAAAATTGGGTGCCACAGTTTTAGTTGTAGGAGATGGTTGTGATATGAACATCTTGCCTTTAGAGATGATTGATCATGCATATGTTATAGTTGAAATCTTATGGTGTGAGGAGTTCTTGCATAGTAGTCATTGAATTATATGATAAATTGACTTATTAAGCTTAACTTTAGCTGTCATATGCTTAATCAAGAATAGGAAATGAAGGGTTTTTCAAAAAAAAAAATTATATGATCATATAGTTTTGAAGTGGAATCTGTTATTGAGTTGCATAGGAAAACTATGACCACAAGAACATGATTGATTACATGCAACTAAGGAAGATTTCAAATAAAAAGAAGGTATTTTAGAGTTCTTTTTTTCTTCATTTTATAAGTACAGATGAGCTAACTTTGCTGTTAGTTTCGCCTGATTTCTTATATTTGTTTTGATTTGGTAAAAAAGGATTAAAAGAAGATGATTTAGTTTTTGGAAAGTTAGTTTAAGATTTATTCTTCTTTAGAACCTTTGGCTTTTAAATAAGTCTTGATTTGCAGGATTGTTTTTTTTTAATTGAAGATAGAAGTCTGATCTGATGTTTTTATGTGTTTGGTTTTTAGGGGGAGATGTTCTTTACCAATGGTATACCGAAGTTTAAAGTCAAGATTGTGCTATGTTTGTCACTTCTTTTGACTTTTGTCTTGCAGGAGTTAGCTTTTACTTTTAGTGTGTGTATGGTTACGAGTGATAATATCAACACAGATCGAGCCATTACAAAGGAATGTGGCATTCTCACTTCCACTTTGGTAGAACATATTATATTAGCACCAAAAATTCAGTTATACACACATTCATTCAAGTAATGGAGACTGGATTATCGTGAGATTAACATGTTAAATGGGTCAAATGGGTCGATATCAGCCAAGAGTCATCATTTTACTATTTCCATAATATGTTTTTTTTTGTTAAAATAAGCAACACAATCATATGACACTGTTAGTGGGTCAACATGACTTAACCAAACAGTTTACAACTCTACTTGAAAGAAGCCCATTTCATATAGAATCTATTTTGACGAATAAAGTGTTGCCTGGGCCCGCTCATTTAACTGCCTGTATTGAAATTTTTAGTGTTTTTCCGTGAGTACAGGTGATGGTGACATCGTGTCCAACATACAAGTTGTATGGCCCAGTGTGAATTTTTGCATTCATGGGTGATGGTACTAACGAAGCTCCGACTTTGCATGAATCTGACATTAGAATTTTTATTGGAATAGCAGCAATAGAGGTTAGTATCTCTTACTTTCTTACAAGTTGCAGTAATAGTGAGGATGTTTTTTTTTCACATGTTTGATCCTGGTACATGCCAAAGATTGCTAAAGAACAAGCTGATGTAATTGTTGGATGATGTAATAATCATTAAAGTAGCCAAATGGGGATGTGTAGTATACATAAACATCTAAAGTTTGTCTAGTTCCAGTTAACCGTTGTTGCTTTGATGACGACATGCATCAGAGTTATGTTTTTTTTAAGCCAATATAGTTGATTTCATCGGTTTGACACAAACAAAGTGACTCAGAGTATGCACTTAATTGTTTATCTTACCCGATAAGTAATTTGCTATTTTTATAATATCGTACTATTTTCAAGTAATGGAGTTGAAGGTCAAGAATGATGATGGATTTGTGAGGAATATGCATACTTGGGTGGAACATTCTAAAGGTTACAAAAGGAATGTTTTTAAAGGATGGGAGAAGTATATGAAAGATCATGTAAAAATGTGACGCTCTATATGATAGTTTGATTCCTCTTGATTAGATTTTGGCTGTGATTATTTGTTAACTAGAGGTGAAGAAATCAGTTTTTTTTTTTATTTTTTTTAAAACCGGTCTGTTTCTTTAACTGGTTTCGGTTTTTTTTATGGCACAAAAGACCATTTTTTAAAACCAGTTCGGTTTTTTAAACCGAATTGGTACGAGAAGAATTCGACCTGGTACTAACAGTTCGGTTCGGTTTTTAAACCGGTAACGACGAGGTATGTTTTGCCACAAACAAACTGACTCAGAGTATGCACTTAACTGTTTATATTACTTGATGATTAATTTTCTATTTTTTTTATAATATTGTACTATTTTCAAGTAAATGCATTGCTTTTAATTTGATTTGTTCACATTTCTGATGTCAGATTGTTCAACAAATACACTCGCCTATATATTTTGACTTGCCAATGGTTCTAAGTAAGCCTCCAAAGGCATGCTCGACACTTGAAGTTTACAAGGTAATTTGTCTCTTATGACTAGAGGCCACCAAATGGGTAGGTCATGTGAGTTGGGTAACGGGTCAAAATAGGTTTGGACTGAAACGGGTCATAATAGACCAAGTGAGGTTAACATTTAAAGTCTTTATTTTCCGCTTCTTTTTAACTTATATATAGTTATAAACAATAAATGGCTAATTTTGATTACAAAAACCATATTTTTCTAATAACGAGTCTGATTAAATTATTAGTGTAACCTTTAACCCATTTGACATGTTCTATGTTTTTCATTTGACCCTTTCGAGATAGAACACGGCCAAATTTAACCTATTGACTCTTAAATGGATGTAAATTGCCACCTCTACTTACGACAATGATGTTGAAATGTTACTTATCAGCAGTTCCGGTTAGATGTATCAGGTACCATGGACCCTTTAGCCTTGTTGGAGAAGATATCAAAGAATGGAATATCACAAGATGTTTGGCCAAGAAGAACCGGTCTATAACCGCCGGGTGGGGTTAAGCCCGAACCGGTTTTTTTAATAATCGGTTAAAAAACGGTTTCGGTTTTTTTTTTTTCGATTTCGATCCTAAAACCGGTTTTGTTTTGTGCATGTAGAAAAAATGAATATCATAATAATGCCATGAAATCTAATTGTGTGTAGGTCATGGAATCTCCACAACAAGTTGGTAGAATGTCAATGCAGTAGACCACATGTCTTTCATGGAATGATCAATGTGATGAACCAATAGAGGTTAGGTATGTGCCTATCGTACCGGTAACGACGAGGTATGTTTTGCCACAAACAAAGTGACTCAGAGTATGCACTTAATTGTTTATATTACCCGATGAGTAATTTGCTATTTTTTATAATATTGTACTATTTTCAAGTAAATGTATTGCTTTTAATTTGATTTGTTCACATTTTTTTATATCAGATTGTTCAATAAATACCCTCGCCTATATCTTTTGACTTGCCAATGGTTCTAATTAAGCCTCCAGAGGCATGCTCCACACTTGAAGTTTACAAGGTAATTTGTCTCTTATGACTAAAGGCCAGCAAATGGGTAGGTCATGCGAGTTGGGTAATAAGTCAAAAACCAGGTTTGGACTGAAACTGGTCATAATAGACCAACTGGGGTTAACATTAAAAAAAAATTCACTTCTTTTTGACTTATATAAAGCGATAAACAATAAATGGCTAATTTTGATTACAAAAACCATATTTTTCTAATAACCAGAGAGGCTGAGTAAAATGATTTAGTGTAACCTTTAACCCGTTTGACATGTTCTATGTTTTTCATTTGACCTTTTTGAGATAGAACACGGCCAAATTTAACTTATTGATTCTTAAATGGATGTAAATTGCCACCTCTACTTACGACAATGATGTTGAAGTGTTACTTACCAGCAGTTCCGGTTAGATGTATCAGGTATCGTTGACCCTTTAGCCTTGCTGGAGAAGATATCAAAGAATGGAATATCACAAGATGTTTGTGTAAACGATTTGGGTATAAATTTTTTATCTTTATTATAAATTTGACACAACATCAATATAGATTTATCCATAGAAGATTAATATCACTTCGCATTTGTTATTACCACAGAACCGTCTGCATTTGAGCGTTTCCTCTGAAAAGATTAGAACAACGCATAATTGTTGCAAGCCGTGAAAAATGTGATGTTTTTATGTCTGGAAGGAACCAAGAATTCCCAATAGTTTGTCAAAAGTGAGTTCATCATACTCTTAACGAATCGGTTTGTGGTTAGTTGAATGATTTACTTCTTTATATCTATTATTGTTTGTTTTCTTCTTGAATCGTTGAATTTTGCTCAATTATTCTATTTATTTAATTTTTGATATAGTTATCATGGAACACTAACTTAAGATATGTTTGATGAATGAATCTGGTTGGATTAGTGAAATGTATGGTTATTCTTTTGGTGCACCAAAGGTAATTATATTTACTAATCATGAAATATAACATACAAATTTATCTTTTTGCTCTTATTTTCTTAATGATTAACGAATGTTTCTATGCGTATTCATTTCTATGTTCAGCCGAAGTTGTACCATGTTATAAGCGACAAGATATTAATATACCCTGGGTATGTTCCTGAACCTGGTGTTAACTATCGGGTTTTCCATTACGGGTTATAGTTCAGTGTCGGGATTTGGAGCTTTGACAAAGCGAAGTGGAGAACCATTGACATGGTAAAAAAATGCACAAGTTTTCTTAAACAATATCTCTATCTTATAATTCCTTTTGCATAATGTTTTAAACAGTTTGTAATAATTGTTGTCCAATTTATTATCTTTAATAAGTTCATTTCTCTTAGGATAGATTACATGGAAATGGTGGAGGTATTGAACTCCACAGATCGCAAAAACACCAGTACCATCCATCAAATAATGCATCCAAGACTCAAGTGGCACTACAACTTCACCACATAAAAAGTCAAAATTTTGACGTATTATATGAAATTTTGATAGTTGTGAGGTATTTTTCACTCTGTGTTTGACCTTTTTGAGATAAAGAGACGAATCAAATTGTTCAGAAGTGACACCTCTTTGCTTATTCTAGCACAACAATTTTAGGAAAACAAAGCTTATCAAGCATATTTTATTCATCTTCTTTGTAGGTTGTTGGCACTGGCAAAGTATTTTCAGCCCTTAAAGGCAAATTGACTCGAATGGTCTTTAGTGTAGAAATGGACGAAATCTTAGTTGTGTACTTAACTGTGCGAATTGAGAAGCCAACCACTTATGAGCTGACTAAGGATGTCAACAAGTAAGTCTTGATTGATAATTTGTTATTAAAACTTTTGTTCCATGTGCTTTCTCTGGTGAATACGGAGAAACATGTGGAGAAGACATTCATCTCTTGCCAATTCGCACAAACTGTTTGGCATGTAATTGCCCAATGGTGTAATGTCCCAAGCTTTTATGTGTTTCAGTTCCGAGATCTCTTGGATATGCCTGAATTTTACCATGGTTCGACGAAAAAGATGTTTTTTTCATGCTAACATTCTTACGAAAATCTGGAGTATCTGGACGATGCGAAATAAGATCGTATTTAGGGGGTGTTTGGCTTAGCTTTTTAAATCAACTTATTGACTTATTGGCTTTTTGGAAAAGTCACAATGGGGTGACTTTTTTGGAGCTTATTGACTTTTCCCTCACATACACCCTCAATCCCAAACATCATTTAACTTTTCAAAAAACCAGTAAGTCAATAAGTTGTTTCAAAAAGTTTAGCCAAACATGCCCTTAATCAGAGTTCAGCATCAATGTCAAAAGTGATTGAAGAAGTCAAAGTCGTTACATTCCTTCGGGTAAAAAAAATAGATCGCAAGAAGCTTCATTAACATGGAAGAATTAGTCCAGCTTTAGTTTCATGTTGTAACAGTTCTTGGCTGTGTTTTGGTGCCTTATTTTGGTTCTATATTGTATATTATGGCTGGTAGATTGTCTCCATGTACTGTAATATGTTTCTTTCTTGAGGTGTCTATACAATTGGTGCTTGCTACTCGCATAATTTTAATGATATTATGTTGGCCTTTCAATAAAACAAAAGTTGCATAAATTTGTTTTTTTAGTTTGTTTTAAGCACGATTTAGAATACAAGTGATTGCTTTCTTTTAACGATTTAGAGCATTTAAAAATCTTAAAGCTTGATTGGTAATATAAGTCTAATGTGAGCCTGACTTTTTATTTGAATTTTTGATTTGTTGATTTGAACGATTTTTTGGCGATTGCTTTCCTTTCACACATGTTCTCTAGGCCCGTTTATTTTTTTTTTTACTGTGAAATTAGGTGTTTCACATTTCTTTAGTTCTTGCACATGCTACCGTGTATAATAAAAAAATCATGTATGTTCTTTACATCTTAAATTGACATTTTACCAACATAAAATTTGGTCCCTTTAATCCAGCATATCATCATTCAACATTTGTGCTTATGGCAGATTTGATTTTTTAAATAACAAAGTAAACAATGCAAAAAAAAAAAAAAAAAACAAAGTGTAATTTACTAATACAGTCAATGTTGCAGAAATCGGATTAGGCGGCCGATTAATCGGCGCCTAGTCGGTAATCGGAGGTCTACCGCCCGGATTTTGCCAAGTCGGTCAACTTAGGCGGTAAAAGTCAAAATCGGTCAAAATCGGACAAAAATCGGCTGAAATCGGTTGAAATCGGACTAGTCGGTCAAAAAAACAAGTCAAAATTGAATCATATTAGGTCAAAATCGGACCAAATCTGTCAAAAGGAATGAGTTCTTACCTCGATTCGAACCTTAATCGGACCTGCATCTGTATCCATCGTTCAAAATCGAACCCCATCGAACCTTAATCGGACCTGCATCTGTTTAGATGAAGCGAATTAAACAGACAATAGCAGAAACAGCAGCAGCCGGAACAAATCAATCAAACAAACAATCTAACCTTCGCGGAACAAGTAGCAGCGGACGTGAAAGCCATGTCTGGGAGCCGGAACTGGCGTGAAGAACTCGCTGCTGATGAACGATGAAGAATGGGGAAAGAGGCAAAGAGCGGCGTATGAAACGTGGGTAAAGAGTTTAGGTTTTATTATGTTTGGGTTTTTAACATTTAACACCCCTCTATCTTTAATTAATTTACATATGGTTCCCAAAGTTATATATTTATATATAAAATTTATAAAATTAACTCTATATTTATATAAATTTGTAAAATTATACATAAAAAGTTCATTCCGATTAATCCCGATTAATCCCTATTAATCCCGATTAATCCCTAGGCGGTACCTCACCGCCCGACTAGCGCCTAGCGCCTTCTACAACATTGAATACAGTTACCAAGTTGAACAATAGGGTTGTTAATGTCGGGTTTCAATATTATTCGGTAAGTGAGTACTTATATTTTTATAGTTTGTGTTTATGACATGTCGGGTTTCAATATCATTTGACTGTTGTTTTTGTAAGTTCAGCATTTGCCTTTGCTTTCTTGATCCAGTGGGATGACCCGCATCTAATTCCTACTGATACGACAATTGACGTATTAGAACTCTTCACTCGTGAATTGACAAGAGTACTTATAGCTTTCCCTATATATAAGTCATTAATATACTTGACTTATTTTTGTTACCTAACAATTTTTTGATGGTGGTCCAGTATATCAAAGAGACGGAAGAACGTGCAATGAAAGGATTGATGGACAATAGGCACAAGTTGGATTTGATTTAAAATGAAGTGCTATAGAACTTAAGAATCACCGGGCTGGTAAGTTTTATATATCATTAACACAGGGGATTGGATTAGATCAGGTTTACATTGTAAAGTGAGTTTGATCGGATGATTTCAGGAAGTTAAAAGAAAAAATAACTCAATAGTCCCCACAAAATGTTAGAAGATTTTGTTAAGTCTTTCCAAATAAATGCAAACTTCAAGAAGAGCAAGTCAACTTTTAACAACATAATTCGATTAATATAAATAAAATTTTCTGGCTTCCTACGTTATTTCTGTTTGTTGACGTGAGTGTTTGATTTTTTTACTGCTTTTAATATCTATGAATAACTCTATCCTTTTTAAAGCAAATTATTTGTTTTTTATTAACTTAATCAACCTGACATTTTGACAATTAAGGCTTTCATCACCATGATCAAAGTATTCCGTTTAACATTAATTGATGAATCTTAATAAAAGAAAAACTAAAACCAAATACATATGATTTCATAAAAGACGTTAATTATACTTTCTTTATTAATGTCATTCGTTGCAAATTAAAGTAACAACATATTCTAATATAATTTGGAAAAAAACATAAATCAATAAAACATTTTGTACGGGTTTAGAAAACATTCTTATATTGAGATCTCATTATCAATTAAAAAGGAATTAAGGAATTTGACTTTATTGAGTTGTTACACTTTAATTTGTTCACCTAAGTGATATTAAGTCTATAATAATTGATTTTGTTGTGTTTCATGTTGACATACATGTGTGTTATCTCTAATCGGGACGGATTCTCACATGTATGTTTACATTTAAAATAATCAACAAGGTGTAGATGGCCTGAAAATGTATATATTGTGTGTTGCTACTTCATTTAGTTTAATTTGCTACCTTTTTTTTACTTTTTAATAGGCATCATGTCGTTCTTTGTGACTGATTGAATAATAAAATACACACTTCGAAATTACAAGTTTAATTTATTCAAAAAAACACATTAATTAAACTGTTATGTAAACCAAATTAATATCTTACTCATTTCCGGACAAAGTATACATTAAATTAATCTTTTCCCCGTTTTATTTTTCTTTATTTTCAAATATCATCCGCCTTTTAAAATAAACTTTACGATTTTCCATCCCACACATAATACATTTTTAAATGAATTTTACATTCGTTGTTTACATCAAGAAAATGGTACAACCATCTATAGCATTGATAAAGTGATTTTCATTCACCCCAAAGTTTCATCAGCAAACTCTTGATAAGATCATTTTATTTATATTAATTCGTAAAACAGGTTCAGTTTATTCTTTTTGAAATTCGATTACTTTGTGAATTTTGATTAGTTATTGTAGGCTTAGTTACTGGAATATTGTTGTAGGATTTTTATTGTTTAAATGTATATGTTCAAATCTATAAACAAATCCTAAACATAAAATTCTAATTCATATTCAAATACTTTTCAATCCATAAATAAATAATTAAATATAGTATTTAGATTTTAAAAATTAATTCAAAATAATGTTGACTAATGTCTAACACGCTACTTTAATTATTGGTATACTGTGACAACGTAAGTTCACGGGTGATAACTTTTATCGTCACATATCGTATATTTTATAAAATATATGATATGTGTTGTTGTTTGTTAAAAATATATGCAATTTTTGTTCAATCACGGGTGAAAAAATGGAAGTTTCACACATTATTCATTTTTAAAAGTATATATACAATTGTTTAATAAAATATAAATATCCAACCCATGAGTATTCGCGGGTGATAACCTAGTATATGTATATATATATTAACGTGCCAACATAATAAAAAATGACAACTTTTCGAGAAAATCTTAAAGTTATGTGACAATTTTAAGAAACGGAGAAACTTAGGATTTTTGTGTTATGTATATTGATTTAGAATCGTTCCTATATTAGGACGTGTAGAAAATCAATCTCTAGGATTGCGATATTTAAAATACGCACCCAAATGTGAGTGTCACTAAACCCCTCTTTTTACTGTTTTGTATATATTTTGGGGTGGAACACGTCATTAAAAGGGTTTAATAATGTTTTCAAAATAAAACATATCTTTTAATATAAAATATATATTTTCGCTGAAAATATATGTTGGATTCTATATGCCCAAGACACATATTAAATTGATGTGGCTAGTATGTTATGATCCAAGTCGAGTCATACCCAATAACAAGGTATAGAAACATTTATAATATTTATTTATGATATGATCAAACAAATAAATATTAACACTTATAATATTTGGAAATTGGTTTTCTAAATAATTGCACTTGAGAAACTAATAAATTATATGGATAATTTATTTTGAGAGAATATTTTATTGTGTTATTTAATATGTTAAATAACATTTTAAAATATTGTGATGTGTTGCATAAGTCTTGTAACATATTGTGTTATATTTATAAAAGTTATAAATAAATACAAGACTAAATTTAAATGAAGATTTTGAATTAATGGTGGGAAAAGCATTTAATGGCTAGCCCATTTATGGCTTCTCAAGGTGGGTTTCCACCACTAAAAATGCATGCAACACATCTCTTCCAAGACACATTAAATGTTGATTCTCTCTCCTACTTTCTCTTACTTATTTAAAAAGTTGCAAAGCTCCATAAGCTTGTCTAATGCAATTTTCGGCCAAGAGAAGGTTTACAAGGGTTTTTCAAGTTTGAATTTTCAAGTGCAAGACTTGATTTTATTCTCTCAAAATTTCGGCCAACTTTAGGGTGGTTCAAGAGAGTTTTTCAAGTCCGATTCAAGTGTTCAAATCCTAGCAAACTAAAAGTGTTTTGTTGGAAGGCTTGGGGTATACAAGCTTGAGGTCTTCTACACTTGAAGGCAACCATTCAAGAAGCATCATCCTTTTCATTTCTTTTACTCCAAGAAGGTAGTCTTCTAAACACTCTATGGTTGTGTTTTAATTTTTGATAGCATGCATGTTCATATATGGATCCGGGTTTTGGGTTTTACATATAAAATGGGTATTATATCAACAAAGTAACATGTTTTAAATATATATTCCGCTGCGTTTTTATTTTATAAAGATAAAATAACTTTGATAAACATGTGAAAAACCCATCAATGGCATCTAGAGCCGCTTATATGAGTGCATGCTTCAATAAAAAAAAAGAGTTTGGAGCTGAATTTAAAGACGTTTTGGAAGCCCAAAGAAAGTGAAGAAATCACAACACAAGAAGAAGACTTGAAGCATTTGGATGCGGGATCAAGTGGGAGTTCAACGACACATTATTTGTGTCAATATTCAACCCTTAGGAGGGACCTTTTGGCACATTTGTTTCGGCTAACAAGTGTTGTCAAAATAGTTGGCTATGGTTATGCACCTATTAATATGTGTGTTGTGCTTGTGTGGTTGTTTATTTATATTGTTTTGATGATATTTGGATATGCATGCTTAACAAACTAATAATCAACAACAAGCTTAAAATTGGTTCTTAACAAAATCACTAAAATGATTAATAAAAGGTTTTATTAAAGATTAATGATTTTATAATAAAATGGGTTTTATTAAAAAGAACCTTGAAAATGGTTTTCACTAAAGTACCATTGATTTGAATGCATGCAAATATATGGTACATAAAAATTTTTCTAAACTAGAATTTTGAAATATTAAAAAACCCATTTATAAAACAAGTCAAACATCATCCTTTTATACAACACTTGAATTACTTGGGAACTTTTATTGTGGGATAAAGGTCACCTAACCACATTTGAGGGAACTTGTATATTCGAGGTGGGTTTACCATGTTTGTGGGATAAAGGTCACCTAACCACTTATGTGTATAAACTCACACGTGTGTGTAAGATGGACGACTTGATTTGGAAACCATGAACTTAGGGTCACCAAAGCATGGCGAACAAAAGGTGTTAATGGGATTAAACATGCCAACTAAACATAAAGATGTTTAACCGATCCCATATGGCTAGAAGTTGCAAACGGTTGCAATTGTCAAACGTTGAGTACCTTGTTAATTTAGATAGAAGGATAAAGGTCACCTAACCAATATTTAAATGTAACGTTGGATTCTAGATTTTAATTATTAATTGTCTTAAAGACACAAAAGGGTATTAATGATTAAAATATAATAATATCGAAAATACTAAATTGAACTTGTTAAATTTTGTAGATGGCCGCTAACAATGCAAACCCGATTAACCAAACCGTCTAAAACCTATCACTAAGAACCATCCTTGAAAAGGATCGTCTCAACCATAACAACTTCATGGATTGGTTTCGAAACATGGGAATCGTTCTCAAGCAAGAGAAGATGTCCTACGTGTTGGATGGTCCTATTCCCGACGAACCTAACGAGGAAGATGTGGAAGCCTACAATGATTGGGTTAAGTATACCGAGGACTCCATGCAAGCCTCTTGCCTCATGTTGGGAACCATGATTCCCGAAATTCAAAAGGATTTTGAACATCATGGGGCATACGACATAATTACCCAATTGAAGGAAATGTTCCTACAACAAGCAAGGGTAGAACGCTTCGAAATGGATCGAGCGCTTCATGCATATCGAATGGAGGAAACCCAATCGGTATCATCTTATGTCCTTAAGATGAAAAGCCACATTGATCGCCTCGAAAGGCTAAATTGTCCCGTCTCTAAAGAGTTGGCTACGGATTTGATCCTCAACTCTTTAACAAAGAAATTTGAGAGCTTTGTGATGAACTACAACATGAATGGATGGGACAAGAGCATTGGTGAACTTCATGCAATGCTCAAAACGGCCGAAGCGGGAATGGGCAAAAGGGCTTTACCTGTTCTAGCGATCAATGAAGGAGGCAACAAGAAAAGGCCCCACCCCGACTCTAAAGCAAACTATGCTAAAAAAGGGACACGTCAAGGGAAAAGGGAAGGGAAAGGCTAAAGCAGAACCCACCAAACCAAAAGAGAAGAAGCAAAAGGTTGCTACAAATGACCCATGTGTTGAATGTGGTGAGATAGGACATTGGAAAAGAAATTGTCCAACCTATCTCAAAGAGTTGAAAAACAAGAGGGATGCAGGGCAAACCTCAGGTACTATCTTTATGATACATGTTGAGCTTAATGTTATTTCTTCTAACACATGGGTACTAGATACCGGATGTAGAACTCATATTTGCAATTTGTTGCAGGGGTTCAAAAGGAATAGACATTACAAGAAGGGAGACGCTAGTCTCTTCATGGGCAACGGAGCAAAGGTTGAAGTTGAAGCTCAAGGAGACTACGTTTTAAAGCTTCCAAGTGGTTTGGAAGTGATTTTGAAGAATGTTTTGTATGCTTCTAGTTTGACTAGGAACATAATTTCTGTTTCCCTTTTAAGACAATGTGGTTTTAATTTCGAATTTGTTAACCATAACATTTATGTTTCTATGCATGATGTGTTTTACTTTAAAGTTGTGCCTTTAAATGGTATTTATGAATTAGATCAAAATAACACATCATATGATAGCTCAATGTACCAAGTAACCAATAAGAAACTCAAAATGGATTTGAGTGATTCATACCTTTGGCATTGTCACCTTGGACATATAAACAAGAATCGCATGCAAACACTTCAGAGAAATGGTCTTTTCAAAACGAATGAAGATGATTCATTTGATGTATGCGAATCTTGTTTACAAGGAAAAATGACCAAGACACCCTTTAGTGGAACATTTGAAAGGGCTAAAGACTTATTAGGTATCATACATTCAGATGTATGTGGTCCTTTTAAGCCGATGACTAGGAATGGTGAAAGATACTTCATTACTTTTACCGACGACTATAGTCGTTATGGTTATGTGTATTTACTAAGACACAAGGATGAGGCATTTGAAATGTTCAAAGACTTCAAAAGTGAAGTAGAAAATCAACTCAAGAAAACAATCAAAATCCTTCGCACCGATAGAGGAGGTGAATACCTAAGTGGTGCCTTTCAAGATCATCTTGGAAGTTGTGGAATCATCTCACAACTTACTCCACCTGGAACACCACAACACAATGGTGTGTCCGAAAGGAGAAATCGAACTCTATTAGATATGGTTCGATCTATGATGGCTAGAAGCACATTACCTCTATCGTTTTGGGGTTACGCTTTGCTCTCCGCAATCCGCATACTAAATATGGCCCCAACCAAGAAAGTGGAAAAGACACCTTTTGAAATATGGCATGGAAACCCTCCATCATTATCATTCTTAAGGATTTGGGGTTGTGAATCTTATGTTAAGCAATACACCCCAAATAAATTGGAAGTCCGATCCACTAAGTGTATCTTTGTAGGATATCCTAAAGATGATATAGGATATTATTTCTACGATCCAACCGAGCAAAAGGTATTTGTTGCTCGAAAGGGTAAGTTCTTAGAATCTAAGTTCCTTATGGAAGGAACTAGTGATAGAACAGTGGAACTTGAGGAGGATCAAGAACCACAAGATGATACACGTTTGGTTTATACTAGCGCTCAACAAGAGGTTGTTGAGAATGATCAACAGGTTAATCAGAACACACAAAATGTTCGCAGATCTGGTAGAATTAGCAGTCCACCTGAAAGATATGGATTTTTCATGGATGAATGCTACGTGGTAGATTCAGATGAACCAACCACATACCATGATGCAATGTCAAAATCCGATTGTGACAGATGGCTTGAAGCCAAGAACATAGAGATGGAATCCATGTATGACAACCAAGTTTGGGAATTGGTTGTGCCACCACTTAACTCCAAAGTAGTTTGTAGTAAGTGGGTTTTCAAGAAGAAAACTGATATGCATGGTAACTTGGATACTTATAAAGCAAGACTTGTAGCGAAAGGTTTCACTCAAACTCAAGGGATTGATTATGATGAGACATTCTCGCCCGCAGTAATGCTAACGTCAATCAGGATATTATTTGCCATGTCGGCATATTATAACTATGAGATCTGGTAATTGGATGTCAAAATGGCTTTTCTTAATGGATATCTTGATGAAGATGTCTATATGGTTCAGCCTGAAGGTTTTGTCGATACAAAACATCCTGACAAAGTATGCAAGTTGAAGAAATCAATCTATGGATTGAAACAAGCATCGAGAAGTTGGAATCACCGTTTTGAGGAAGAAATTAAGAATTTTGGATTCATCAAGAACGGCGATGAAGCTCGTGTGTATAAGAAAGCTAGTGGGAGCATCATCACTTTCTTAGTACTGTATGTCGATGACATTCTACTATTTGGAAATGACATTCCAACCATGGAAGGTGTAAAAACCTGGCTTGGAAGTTGTTTTTTCATTAAGGATCTTGGTGAAGTCGCCTACATTCTGGGAATAAAGATCTATAGGGATAGATCAAGGCGCTTGATAGGTTTAAACCAAAGTGCATACATTGATAAAGTCTTGAATAGGTTCAAGATGGAGAACTCTAAGAGAGGTTTTGTACCTATTCAAAAGGGGACAATATTGAATGCGTCTCAATGTCCAAGCTCAAAGGATGAGTAAGAGAAAATGAAAGGAATCCCATATGTGTCTGCTATAGGATCCATCATGTATGCAATGATATGCACTAGACCGGACGTGTCATGCGCCTTGAGCATGACAAGTAGATACCAGCAAAATCCAGGTAACAGTCATTGGATGGCTGTTAAAAGCATATTGAAATACCTTAGAAGGACTAAGGATATGTTTCTAATATATGGATCTTGTGAGGAGGAACTCGTAGTAAAGGGTTACACGGACGCGAGTTTCTAAACCGATCGAAGTGATTCTAGATCGCAATCGGGGTATGTCTTCATTTTAAATGGAGGAGCAGTCTCTTGGAAGAGCTCAAAGCAAGACATGGTAGCATTGTCCACTACTGAATCAGAATACATCGCCGCTTCATTGGCAGCTCAAGAAGTTGCATGGTTGAAGAAATTCATAGCCGACCTAGGGGTGGTCCCTACCATTCAAGACCCCCTAGAGATCTTTTGTGATAACGAGGGTGCGATTGCTCAAATCAAGGAACCTCGTGCACACCAAAAGACTAGACATATCGAGCGGAGATTCAACTACATAAGGGATGAAGTTGAAAAGGGAAAGATATGTATTCGCCAAGTTCACACCAATCAAAACATTGCAGATCCACTCACGAAGCTCCTTGATAGGGCAAAACATGAGGGTCATACATGTTCCTTAGGACTTCGATATTCTAGTGATTGGATTTGATCTATTTTGTATTTGGATATTGGAACAATTGTTAATTTTACTCTTTTATGGTATTTTGAGTTACGTTCCATTTTAGCATGTTTAAATCCATGAATAAGATACTTATTCTAAATGTCTGTAGTCGATCATACTTGTGGGAACAAATATGAATGTAAGACTATTATGAACTTGGATTGGTGGATATTCATTAGGTATGAATATAGAGCAAAGTGTTGCTGCCAAAGTTCATAGATATTTGTGGGATACAAATATTGGACTGACTCGCTCTCAAATCTTACTGCATGGAATCATTTGTGATTGATCATAAATAAATTTGAGTAAAGGAGAATATCATAGTATCCTCTGACCTGAGATACAAATTGGGTCTTGATATTCACCAAGTATTATACTTTGACCTAGTTCTTCGTTGTCTGTAATAAGACAGTACACAAGGCTAAACTCAGGTGTGGTACAAGTTGATTGTGAAAGACGTATGTAGTCAAGAAGGGATTTGTTCCTCTTATTCGTTGAGAGTAAGATTTCTAAGGCCTACTAAAGTTAAATCAACAGAGAGTGATCACTCTATGTCTCTGGATTTGACATGACATCTATAACGAAAGGATAAATGATAGATTCACCTAAATCACGTTCAAGTAAGGGACTTGAAAGGGATGATGTTATTGAATGGCACATATAGTCATACATATTAGGGGTAGTAAACCGTTGTTAGGTGTTATTTACTGCTTGAATCAATCTTCTATGTATCTTGTGCAAGTGGGAGATTGTTGGATTCTATATGCCCAAGACACATATTAAATTGATGTGGCTAGTATGTTATGATCCAAGTCGAGTCATACCCAATAACAAGCTAGACAAACACTTATAATATTTATTTATGATATGATCAAACAAATAAATATTAACACTTATAATATTTGGAAATTGGTTTTCTAAATAATTGCACTTGAGAAACTAATAAATTATATGGATAATTTATTTTGAGAGAATATTTTATTGTGTTATTTAATATGTTAAATAACATTTTAAAATATTGTGATGTGTTGCATAAGTCTTGTAACATATTGTGTTATATTTATAAAAGTTATAAATAAATACAAGACTAAATTTAAATGAAGATTTTGAATTAATGGTGGGAAAAGCATTTAATGGCCAGCCCATTTATGGCTTCCCAAGGTGGGTTTCCACCTCTAAAAATGCATACAAGCTTGAGGTCTTCTACACTTGAAGGCAACCATTCAAGAAGCATCATCATTTTCATTTCTTTTACTCCAAGAAGATAGTCTTCTAAACACTCTATTGTTGTGTTTTAATTTTTGATAGCATGCATGTTCATATATGGATCCGGGTTTTGGGTTTTACATATAAAATGGGTTTTATATCAACAAAGTAACATGTTTTAAATATATATTCCGCTGCGTTTTTATTTTATAAAGATAAAATAACTTTGATAAACATGTGAAAAACCCATCAATATATGAATTTGATAAGTTATACGTTTCGAAGTAAAACGTTTTTGATGAATGAATATTATATGTGCGGAATTTCTTAAGTGAAACGAGACCGTACGGATTGGGGATGAATTCCGAACTGGGTCTCAACATTTGAGTGACAGGGGAATTTGTAAATCGTCGTGTATTAAATTGTCATATTAGTAGGATATATATATTGTAGGTGAGGCAGACATCATATTGTTCTTCGAGAAAGAACCCTGCGCCTATGATGTCGTTTAATCAGTTAAGTAATGTACGCGAGGAATTGTTGGTAGATCTATCAGGTTAACAACCCTGTCGTGATCGGTCGCCCCGTGTCAAGTCAAGTGACGAATTTTGATTCTGTTTATTGTCTAGCATTGATTATCCCTGCATGGTTAATATATAGTTTGTATCGTCTAGCTAACATACGAGTCTGAAAGTTGACGCAATAATTTAATATACAAAACTTGGGCTGTAACAATATTGTCGGGTTCGAGAAACTGCGACGGAAGGCCCGTGAATTTTATTAAGAAATTAAATTGGACTTTCTAAGAATTAAATGGATGTTTTAAATAAACACCTAAACATAAATTTTTCCTTGGAATAAAATCTGTTAGTAAACGAATAAGTGAACTCACCTTCCTTTGTGTTGACACTTGATTTTAACGTGTTCTACAAGTACTTGAATTCGGCTTCGGGAAATCATGGCGTATCTTGTGTTTGATGATGCATGTTGTTTCATTTAAATATGTTGGACAACTTTTAAACTTTCTGGGACTTTTGTAATAAGATCCGTGAGGATCAAAGACATCTTAACTATGTAGTTGCGTCGTGTCTTAAAACATAATGTTTAATAACTTATGTTTAAAATAAACCAATATGTCCAACAATAAAATGCATCGCTCGACAAGATATAAATGGGCACCAACTTCCGTCTCCACTACGTTTAAATATTCCGCTGCGACGTTTTTGGGATGTGACGGAAGTTGGTATCAGAGCCATTGGTTGTTAGCGAACTAGATATTTTCGGAGGAAAACACTAGACTTCAACCGAAGAATTTTGAAATATAAGTCCAAAATTCTCGAAGCCAAGAATTTTAAATAAACATAGAAAAAATTGTATCATGTATGAAAACCCTTATGTGTTTATGTGCATACGTGATTTTCTGTTTATTTTGAGCCTTATGTGTTACAATCCATGTTGATCACACACTTACTTGTACAGTTACATATGTGTCACAGATGTCGCACGAGCACGAGGTCATCGAGATCAAAGACTCAAGTAGCGAGCCAGATTTCGAGACTTCACCCAGATCCATTTTACCAGAGACACCTATCATGATCCCATAGATGGTTGGTATGGCTGAGTTTGCTTCATCATTCCATGTCGATCCTGCTTTCGCTAGCCAGGTAGACCCCCGATATGCTTTCATAAGCAACGGGTGGATTGATGACAATGATGACGCTCCTCTCTCGATCCATGAGACAGGACAATCATCTGGCACAGTACCAGTTATCGATGACGTGATCAGAGATGTCCCTGTATTTGGAGGACCTTTTAGTATTGCACCAGCAGTGGATGCCACCATTGTTACAGCTCGACCATTAGAGCCGTCTATTGCTCCACCTGCTACTGTGATCGAGCCTGTTGCTGAGGCCCCTCCACCTGTTTTGTCAGAGTCACCTTTACCTGTCATTGAGTCACGCGCATCTACTACGCCTCTATTAGTGTATTATCTCCGCAGGAAGAGAGTTAGGCCTGCTGGAGAGGTTGCTTCTACGTCACAAGTTAAGACTGCATCTGCATCTAAGAAGAAGAAAGGAGTTTGGGTGGATCGATGTTGCTATTGTGACCGACAGTTTGCTACCATGCGTGAAGAACTGGAAACGACTAAGGGTAAACTGAAGGACCTCGAGGAGCAAATGGATTGGTACGATGAGTTGAAGGAATTAGATGACAGCGCGATGAATCAGATGCATTGGAGGATTGTGGATCTGGAGGAGTTGGTTAGGAAGATGTTAGATTTCATGGGGATGAAGCGTTAGATGTTGTTTTCTTTGTTTGTTTGTGGTTGATTGTTTTTGGTTGTTGTGAATGGATACACTTTTGGGGCTTTTCTTTTTGGGGGCCCGCATGCCAATAATATTTTGTGAAAAACTTGTTATGGGTGTCGATGTAGACATGCCAATGATAGACATGATGTACTGAAAAACAAGTTGTTAATTTCTATGATAATATCAGATTATTAACTTTTGGTTTAAAAATTTTTCTCACTAAAATGTGGATATTATACCTGCGCAATGTTTGGTCCACTAATATTTAATGATTGAATTATTTTTATTTTGGTTATCATCTCATGTGATTATTATTGTTGTAAATAATAGAAACGACGAAAATGCCGCCAAAAGCGAGACAGGATACTGGACTACCTGCCACCCCAGAGGAGTTGGTACGACTCATAACCTAACACATTAATACTGCCTTGGAACAACGTGATGCTAACCAAAATGATGGCCAGAAACATGAATGCGGTACTCCCGGGCAGGATCTTGGTGGGACACAGATTGGAGACACGTCAGGTAAAATAATGATCGGAAAGTTTTGGTTGTTCATTTGTTATGATCTCATTGGAACGTATTCCTAATTTCTATTAACCATATGAACAGTGCACCGGAGCGTACACAAAACAATCCAAGGTTGTGACCCAAGATCATTTACTGGTGTCTTATGCAATGATGTGACGTAGATATGCGTGATATCAGACTGTCAAAATGAGTCGGTTATCTGAATGTTTCAGCGATCTGAACCTGGAATTGGGAATTCGAAGAAGCGCAAACCCGAGAGCTCCAAGAAGACTCCCGAAGTTGGAAGTAGGAAAAAACGCAAATTGGAGAAAGCAAGTGCAGCTAACCCTAAAGAGTCAGGAAAGGGTAAGGACGGCGATGGATAAGAGAAGTGCGCCAGATGTAGCCGAACCGGACATGTGACTTCCCAGTGTTATGCTAAGAGTACATCGGATGGAGCTGCGCTTGAAGGATACTTTACATGCGGTGGACAAGGACACTACAAAAGGGAATGCCCGAAATCGAAAGGACAGGACGTTAAGAGTAATTCCGTTGGGGCAAGTGTCAGGAAGGCAAGTGAGAGTCCTGCTACTGTTACCGGTATGTTTCAAATCAAAAGCCAATCTATGTTCATACTTATAATACTAAATCTAACTTGAGTTTCGTTCGAGAAACTATGAGCCATATAGAAAAAATAGTTGGTAAATTGATAGAAACTAGCGAGGGCATAATGTTTAATAACTTATGTTTAAAATAAACCAATATGCCCAACAATAAAATGCATCACTCGACAAGATATAAATGGGCACCAACTTCCGTCTCCACTACGTTTAAATATTCCGCTGCGACGTTTTTGGGGTGTGACATAATGTGACTTAGAATATGTAACGTATGTAACACCCAAAAGTGCATAAAGCAAAAAGGGATCGAGTATACTCACAGATTTTGTTTAACAGGTAAACACTCTCTTGGATTGAAGGGAGCGCTGAGAGAGATTAGCCTGAACAGTTAACGATAGCATAACGATAAGCGGTGCGTAAAACGGTGAAAGGTAACCAAGTATCGGATGGTAACCCGATCAGATGGCAATCCAATTGGATGGCCAGTCGATCGGATGTCAATCCGTTCAGATGGTCATCCGATCGGAAGGCCATTCGATTGGATTGACACCCCGTTTGGTAAGGATGTGTTTGTGTATGATGGTTTGTCCTTTTAAGTTTTTGTTGTAGCATTTTGAAAATAGAGAAGTATCTCTACCCTTCAGGTCGATCGATCGAACGGTCGTTCGATCGGACGGCGATCCGATTGGCGAGGCTTCTCAGTTGAGAACAAGTTCACAGCATGACGGTCACTCGATCGGATGGCTATCCGATCGGGTGGCAATCCGTATGTATTGAATATGTTGAAAATTGATTACGTACCAAAGTCCCAAACGTCACACGATCGGGTGGTCGTTCAATCGGATGGCAATCCGATCGGACAACAATCCGTTCAACATTCAGATACTAGAAAAGTTTGAATAAAAGTTTAAGTGTTCAACCAAGTGCAACCCGATCGGATGGCCAGTTGATCGGATGGCAATCCGATCGGACGACAATCCGTTCCAACGACCATGATCGTCTTGACACTTGATTTTGTTGAAGTTTTGCAGTTTTGAACGAGACGTTATGATATCTTGCTTAAACAACAGAAACCCCATCTCGACTCAAGTGATCCGATCGAACAGGAACCACCCTAGTCCGACCGGTTCACGGTTCGAGGCGATTGTTCATGTTCAAACCCAAGATCAGTAGTCAATTGGATAGAATTCAGATCTTGAACTAACACATCACTAAGAATGAGTAGAAGATCAGAACAAGCTCCGATTCTCTCTGTTTTGAGTGCATTGAGTGTAAAAGAGTTGAAAGAAAGTTGGAAAACCTTCTTTCAATCCTTTTAACCATGAATAAGTGTAGATCTATGCAAAAACATTGATTAATCTTGTGGAAATCCTTCAGATCTAAGTCGTTCTTGGTGGAATGAGGCCAAACTTTGAAGTTCATAAGAACTCCATGATGACATCACCCTAGAACACCTCAAATCCGGTGATTTCACGGTTAAAAGTTAAGATTCAAAGGTGAAAATGATGTAGAAGTGTGTGTAGATCATAGAAGTACAAGATTTAGGTTGGAAACTTACAAGAATCGAGAGAAATCGAGAGAAATGAGAGCTTGAGTGCGGCTGGTCAAACAAGGAGCTGTCACATCACAAATGATGTGACAGGTGGGTATTTATAGGGTTTCCCAAAAAAGGAAAGTGGGGGAGTGTCGGGTCGATCGGGTGGCAATCCGATCGGATGGCAGCCCGATCGGGTGGCATCTCAATCGGATGGCAATCCGATCAGATGGCCACTCGATCGGTTGGCCACTCGATCCTGGTGTCCAGCGCGACGAGTTTTGGCGTTTCGATTCGCGTGTTGAGCGTTGCGATGCGGTCCCATGAGCCTCTTATCCATTCTCATTCAATCACGGCGGGGTAGCAAATCAAAATGAAAAACTCACATTGGGTTTCGAGTGAGCGATGCGATATTATTATCCATTAGTTACACAAATAACATAACTACTATATCTAACATAAAATCAATATAATTAACTTGCGTTTAGCGTTTGTGATTCGATTGCGATTGCGATTAACACCTCAACATAAACATAACATGCACAAGTAACACATAAATAGCACACACACGTAAAACAATATTCAGAATACATAATTCGAGTAGCGATGCGATAGCGATAAGCGATAAATTGATTAGCGATTAATATGCGATTAAACCTCGATTATTAATAGATACTCCACATAATACAACTAAAGCAAATAAATAAATAGATTCGAATACAAGTCAAAGAAGTCAAAACAGTAGTTGAGCAAGGAGTGACAGATCGCAATTAGTAATCTTTTCTTCCTTTGACTTCAATCTTGACTTTGACTTTCGAAACACGGGGTGTTACAGCCTCCCCTACTTAAGGGAATTTCATCCCGAAATTAGGCTTTAGCCATAACAAACAACTGCGGGTACTTCCCCTTCATGTCGCTTTCGAGTTCCCAAGTGAACTCGGCGCCTCGTTTGCCTTCCCAACGAACTTTCACAATGGGAATGCGTGAGCGTCTGAGCACCTTGGTTTCTCGTCCCACGATCTCGACAGGCTTTTCCACGAAGTGTAATGTTTCGTCCACTTGTAAATCCTTGAGAGGGACATGTAATTCCTGGTCGGCCAAGCACTTTCTGAGGTTCGAAACGTGGAAAGTCGGGTGGACATTACTCAGTTCTTCTGGTAGTTCGAGTCTGTAGGCCACTTTTCCAATCATTTCCAGAATCTTAAAGGGTCCAACATATCGAGGCGCGAGCTTTCCTTTCTTGCCAAATCTAATCACCCCCTTCCAAGGTGCAACCTTTAGGAGTACGTGATATCCAACATTAAATTCAAGGGGCTTGCGGTGTCTATCAGGGTAACTTTTCTGTCGGCTCCGAGCTTTCAATAGATTGTCTCGAATATGGAGGATTTTGTCTGTCGTTTCTTGCAACAGCTCGGGACCGGTAATTTGCGCGTCTCCGATCTCGTACCATACAATAGGCGATCGACATTTTATTCTGTATAAAGCCTCAAATGGTGCCATTTGTATGCTAGAATGATAACTGTTATTGTACGAGAATTCGACCAAAGGTAAGTACGCATCCCAATTACCACCGAAATCTATGACACACGAACGGAGCATGTCTTCAAGTCTGACCGTCGGTTTGGGGATGGAAAGCGGTACTTAGATTAAGAGTAGTACCGAGAGCAGATTGAAACGTTTCCCAACAACGCGAGGTAAACCAACCATCACGGTCAGAGATGATGTCATGAGGCGTCCCATGTCGACTAATGATCTCGTTGGTGTAGATTCAGGCTAATTTTTCAACCTTAAAGTCCTCTCGTATCGGCAGGAAGTGAGCTGACTTGGTCAAATGGTCAACCACAACCCAAACGCTATCATGACCAGATTGAGTGCGTGGAAGTTTCGTTATGAAGTCCATAGCTATACTCTCCCATTTCCACATAGGGATATCGGGTTGAACGAGTAAGCCAGAGGGTCTTTGATGCTCAGCCTTGACCTTGGAGCAGGTCAGGCATTTCGAAACATAGATGGCGATATCCTTCTTCATGCCCGGCCACCAGTACTTGTAGCGCATGTCCTGGTACATTTTGTCAGCACCGGGATGAATAGAATTTTGAGATTTGTGGGCTTCATCCATCAGAAGTTGTCGCAAGTTCGTACGCTTGGGAATCCAAATTCGGTCCAAATAATGAAAGATACCATTCGACTTATTCTCGAGTTGGGCGCCATCATTTAGAATCCTTTCCTTCTTCAAAGTTCGCTCGGTAAAACAAGCATGCTGCGCGTCACGGATAAGAGCTTCGAGATTAAACTGGGCTTGGGAATTACGAACACTAAGCAAGTAACTTCGTCGACTGAGAGCATCGACAACGACATTTTCTTTGCCTGGATGGTAACGGATCTCACAGTCGTAATTGTTGAGCAGTTCTACCCACCGGCGTTGACGCATATTCAGTTCTTTCTGGTCAAAGATATGTTGTAGGCTCCTATGATCGGTGAAGATCGTACACTTGGTACCATAAAGGTAGTGTCGCCAAATCTTTAACGCAAAAACAACTACGCCAAGCTCGAGGTTGTGTGTGGTGTAGTTCTTCTCGTGGATCTTGAGCTGTCGAGAAGCGTACGCTATAACCTTGTCTCGTTGCATGAGAACACAACCAGGACCAAGGTTTGAGGCATCGCAGTAAACTACGAAATTGTCGTTTCCATTGGGCAGTGAGAGCACGGGAGCATTGCAAAGCATGGTCTTGAGGGTTTGAAAGGCTTCCTCCTGCTTGGTTCCCCAACCAAAAGGCTTGTCCTTATGCGTGAGAGAAGTAAGCGGCACCGCGATCTTAGAAAAACCTTCGATAAAACGGCGATAATAGCCTGCCAGTTCAAGAAAAGAACGGACATCAGACGGACTTTTAGGTGTAACCCAACTCTTAACAGCTTTGATCTTTGCAGGGTCAACGTGGATACCCTGACTATTGACAATGTGACCCAAGAATTGGACCTCCTCCAGCCAAAATTCACACTTGGAGAACTTTGCATAGAGACGGTTTCCCTAGAGTAACTCAAGAACCAAACGTAGATGTTGCGAGTGTTCGGCTTTTGATTTGGAATAGATCAGGATATCATCGATGAATACGATTACGAAGCGATCAAGAAAGGGTTTGCACACTCGATTCATTAAATCCATGAAGACTGCAGGAGCGTTGGTCAAACCAAAAGGCATGACAACGAACTCATAGTGACCATAGCGGGTTCGAAACACGGTTTTGGGTATATCCTCCTCTTGAATGTGTAATTGATGATAGCCTGAGCGTAGATCGATCTTAGAAAAACACGTAGCACCCTTGTAGCTGATCAAATAAATCGTCGATTCGAGGCAAGGGATAGCGATTCTTGATTGTCAACTTATTCAACTCCCTATAGTCGATGCACATCCTGAACGAACCATCCTTCTTTTTGACGAAAAGGAAAGGCGCGCCCCATGGAGAGGTGCTAGGGCGAATAAAGCCTTTATCAAGAAGTTCCTGGATCTGACTCGAGAGTTCGCGCATTTCAGAAGGAGCAAGACGATAGGGTGCTTTAGCAACAGGGTTTGCTACAGGAGTGAGGTCGATACGAAATTCGATATCACGACTCGGAGGTAAAACTGGTAGCTCATCGGGAAACACGTTAGGGAATTCACAAACAACGGGGTCATCATTTACTCTCGGATTACCTTTCTTTTCCTTCTCTGCTACTACAATGTGTGCCAAGAAAGCTTGGTATTCCTTGCGGAGATACTTGCTAGCTTGAACACACGACATGAGTTGGAGTTTCTTCGACGCGACTTCACCATAAACACACAATTGATCACCATTAGCGAGCGAGAATTGAATCATCTTATCGAAGCAAACAACTTCAACATGGTTTTCACGAAGAAAGTCCATGCCTACTATGACGTCAAAACTACCGAGCTGCATCGGAATAAGGTCGATAGGGAAGATGTGATTGTTGAGTTCGAGAGTACAATCACGAAGAACAGAATTGACGGCGACGGTTCTTCCGGTGGAAACTTCAATATCAAACGTCGAGGGGAGATGAGCGCTCTTACGATTGAGGAGCTTTTCGAATTCAAACGATACAAAACAGTTATCTGCTCCAGTATCAAATAAACATGTAGCATATACACCATTCACAAGGAACGTACCATTGACCACATTGTTGTCGGCTTGAGCCTGGTGGGCGTTAATGTTGAATGCACGTCCGCGGGCTGCTGGTTGTTGTTGCTGTTGCTGAGGCTGCTGCTGGGGCTGCTGCTGTTGTGGCTCTTGCTTGACCACTCGGTTCGAGCACATGTTGGCGAAGTGGTTGGGATCACCACACGCGTAGCAGGCTCTAGCATTGACCGCGGGCGCATGAGCCGCTTGATGGCCTTAAGGAGCAGTAAGTAGAGCTTGTTGAGCAGGAGCTTGACCTTGGGCTGGAGCAGGGTTTTGACTTGGACCTGTACGGCAGTTGGCGGTGAAGTGGCCGTACATGTTGCAATGCGCACAGTATCTGCAAGCGATTCCCACAGGGTGGTGATAGGTACAAGTAGGGCAAACCGGGTGAGGACCAGTATACGCACGCTTTGCCGGCGGTGTGTTGGTAACCGGGGCCGCTACTTGGCGGTGTTGAGGTTGCTGGGGAGCTGGAACTGATTGGAGCGGGGCAGCAGTGGTCACAGCGCAGTTCTTGTTGCTGGAAGTGTTGTTGTTCTTTCTCTAGCGTCTCGAGAGCTTGGATGACTGATGTAACACCTCGCAAAATCGCGACCAATATAATAAAGACACGTGTCATGGACTTTAAACGTGTAACGAATTGATTATGAGGGACTAAAGTTGACAAACGAAGAAAGTATATGTATATAAGGATACAAAGTGTCAACATTTGATAATTTTGCCTTTCAACAACTCTACACGATGTTTATACCCTTAAACGAATGAATCATGAAGTGTATGAAACTGTTTGTGGAAGAAAGTGAAAGTTTACAAGACGTGAGGGTTAAATGTGTCAACATGTTTAAGTTATACCTCCGAGTGACCTTTTAGCGAACCCGGAGCCTTGTAACGATTAATTATACTCCCAAGAATAAGTGATAAAAATTTTACAAGGTTTCGATATAATATGCGAAAGATACGCTAACTTTCGTAATTAAGGGGTTAAAGGCATCAACAAGGCAAAACTTATGTTTTCGGTTATCATTTAACGAAACTGGACCTAACGGTGTTTGGTTATATCTCATGGATCATAGAAATATAAGTTAAATGGGTTAAATGTGCTTAAAATGGAAGAAATTATGTTTTAGAAGGTCCAGGGGGTGAAATGTCATTGTTTGAAAGTTGCTGGTCAGGTAACATACATGATGGCGCTGCACCACCACCTCCCCCTTCTGCCGTCGCGCGACGCGACGGCCTGACCTGGTCAGAAATCATGCACATCTGCGAGTATAGCAGGTTGCACCGCCTTAGAAGCCTTGTATTCGATTCTAGGGGCTTGGTTGATGGTTTTTCATGCATAGGGACACTTGGGAATCATCAGGGATCATCCATAGACCTTGTTGGCATGATCTTATGCAATTTAAAGTCCTATATAAAGGCTCTTAGTTGCAACATTGTGCACACACTTGAAAAATCATTCTAACTTATTTTCTGGAGTCTCCTGGAGCTCAAGATCTTTTCCTAAGGATCATTAGTCGTACTAAGAACTTCACTAAGCTTCCTTAACCTCTCTTAATCGTGTTTTATTAGTTCAATGGCCTAAAGTCAAAACCGTCGTAATTAAGGTTTGACTTAGTGATTAATCACTAATGGTCCAGTCAATTCTCGAATTTAAAGTAGCTTTGAGTTGGTAATTATGTGGGTAATAAACCCTTAAAATGGGCACCCTCTGATTCCCACTCTAACTAGGTCAATTGTCGGGTCAAACTTGATTATAAAAAGTCAACAGAAAGCTAATTATCAAATAAACGCGTAATTAAAAATGTAGAAGCCATGAAACATGTTTTATCACTTGTATAACTTGGTAATTAATGTAAGAACATGTCTAAGCATGTTCAACCCGACAATTTTGAGGTTAGGCTCGGTTCGGAAACGAAAGTCGAAAAAGTAGACTTTTGCTTTGACTTTCAGTTCTGACCCGATTTAGATTGTTTAATAAATGCCTTAAGCTTCCATTAGGTCCATGTTCCATATTAGTATAACTCTCTGAGATTATACAACATGGATCATAATGTATCCGATTCGTTTGCATGTTTCCGTTATATGCCTAAATGTTGACCATTATGCCCTTTTGACCTTAAAACGAGATTTTTGAAAATGTGAGAGGACAAAAACCTTTGTTACTGAATTATAAACTTGTCCTAAAAATTTGACATCAGTTTGAGGTCTAGATTAAGAGTTATGCTCAATAGCGTAAATTGAAAGCTTTTTATTAATTAAACAGCGTAATTAGCATAAAGCCTATCTAAACCCAAATTTTGACACCAAAATTTTTACCCACAGATATAATATAATATTTTGGGATTTTTGAAGATTTTTATTTATTTTTAAGATGAGCATAACATAGGGTTCTTGCTTTAATTCGGTAATTGTCGGTTATGCCCTTTTCTTGAATAAAATGAGTTTTACATAACTTATTGATACCAAATCTTTTGCTACTGATTTTATATGATAAATAAAATATTTTGAGCCTTTTGGAATGATAAAAATATCAGCTTTTCTTATATAACCCGAAAATCGCTTAAAAGCGACTTTTTACGCTTTTTAAACGCATAGTATGAATTAAAACTATTTTTATCATATAAGACTTAACACCTACTGATGTTTTAAGTAAATTTTTATAATTAAACAGTAAGCAAAAGTTTTGAACTCAGAATTCTAATTTTGACCTTTAAAGCTTATGTGAAATTACCAAAATGCCCCTACGGTGCATAGTTTGGTTATAAAAGATAAATTTCACATATATGCAATACCCTACTGTTATGACTTATAAAAATAAATATTTTTACTGATTATATCAGACCTGAAACTCAGATTTGTATTTAAACTCTTTTATAACCTTTAAAATGACCAAAGAGTTTAATTTCGTTTTGGGCATAATAGAAGGTATCCTACTGATATCACAGCATAATTAAGGCATATTAACTTAGGAAACCTGTTCATGACTCATTTGGTTACCCGTTACGCATTGTTCGCGTTCGGTGCGGTTTATGTAACTAGTTTGCATAAACTAGCCGAAACGGGTCAAACCTTATCATTTTTATCTCAAAATCCAGAATGTGTTTAGTTTACCCATATTATACAAGTATACAAACTTGTCGGGTCTAAACCACATTCTAATCCGGTCTTCGCTTAATCGTGCGTTTTGAACTGTATATCTTCCTTTAAAACTAACCGGTCTAAGTTTAGGCTTAATTAAGACCCGTTAGGAATCTAATAGGTTATTAAAACCTTCGTTCCAGATTAGGAGACCAGTAAAAGATACGTGCACTCACTGATTGTGATATATACTTGCTCAGGTAAATACTTTTAACTTATTTTCCCTTATACAGGATTGGGGTACGGTATATAAAACACCGCTTGGTCGGGCATTGAATTTTTAATCATATAAAGGTTAATTTATTGAGATGACCCGTTTAAAATGTTATGTTTGCTTAAAGCCTTTGGGGGGTTAATGACCATGTCCCGGATATCCTTGGCATCATTCATTGAAATGGCACGACCTAAGCACGGGGTGTAGGCATACACCTGCCAATGTATATATATATAAAAAGGTATAACCGACGGTTCGAGAATAACTCGCCGCGGGATTATATCATGTGGTGTGTGTATTAATCTTTAACCCGGTATTCAGCCCGGGCTACTGAACGTATAACGAACATGTAATTCTTTTACAAGTTTATATATAAATAATTATCCCAAGTTATAAAAGATTATTTTGTGCCTTGTGCATTCAAATCAATTTTCTTAAACATTTTCAAAATGAGTCGGTTAATTGTATTTACCAGTGTAAACTGACGTATTTTCCAAAAGGCTAAGTGCAGGTACTAAACGGAATAGGTTGGCTACTCCTAGCATCAATAAAGAGTCTTGCAAGCTTAGATGTTATAAATCTGTTGAACAATGATCTTTTAACTTTTGACCCCCCTGTGGATCCCTTGCAACCGTTATTGTAATACACTTGATATTACTTTTAATTCGGTTTGTAATGATTTTATCTTTCGACTTCCGCTGTGTATTAAACTGTGATAAATATAAATTGTCTATGATATCAACTACGTCACAATACTCCCCACCGGGCCCACCGGTAATACGTGGAAATATCGGGGTGTGACAGGTTGGTATCTGAGCCAACATTGAGTGAATTAAACACTAGCCTTTTGTGTTTAATCTCAATGACACAATAGCACATTCCTTGACCTTCTGAGTCTAGACTTGACATAGGAATACTCTCATCCCTATTCAGAAAATTATTGCTTTCGACTTTATATATTTCCTTAATATATCGCCAAGCAAAGAAGCCGTAATGGAAATTCTCCCCATCCTAAGCCTAGAAATGCCGAGCTTCGTACCGCGGCTAGGATAAAGGTGCAACCAAGGAGAAAACATTCAGAAATAAAGTGAAGAAGAAACTTCTTTTGCTGAAGATCGTTTCCTTAGTAGTCCTTATAAGGACATATTTATCTTTTAGTCCCTTCGTGGACAACATTATTTCTTTCAAGTCCCGTTTAGGGCAATTATGTGCCTCTTTTAAAATCATTGGAATGTTTTATCTAAATTTCATTTTTATCATTATATATGAATATAATAGATGAAATAAATCAAAATATCATTCCTCTTTGTAATTGATCTGCCAGTATATATATATATATATATATATATATATATATATATATATGAAAAAGAATCTTAAAGGGTATAACCTAGCTTGAATGTCATTAAAGACCTAGCTAAAATGGTAAAACCTATTTAAAAGAGATTCAGATTCTTGTTAACATCTGAAAACATGTTAACACCCCTGACAACAGTGATGCGATAAAATCACACTTGTCATCTTTATATGGGGAATTTCCAAACCCCCTTATTTAGCCTAAATGATCAATATGAATCATGGCTAATAAACGTTGAACATGATGTATACATCAAAACATCCATTTGAGATGTATGCCTACGGGCAAAGATGTATTCATGACAAAGATAGTTTTATTTCATAACTTCTTGCCAAAAGGCATTGAACTATGAAATTTTTCCAACCCAACGGATCGTTGATTATATTCTCGTTGTCCTTGAGACAAGGCCTTTTGTGCCATCTAAAAGTCCTTTGAAACAAGCCTTTGCGCTGTATAAAATACATGTACTACATTGACAGTTGTGACTTATGTCCCCTGTCTAATAAATATGAAGGATTAGATTCCGTTTAAACGCCAAAATGGTTTATTTAAAAACCTAGGCAAAACATAATCAAATAAATTTTATACTATCTTATTGGCCTATATGGTTTATTTACACCATGGCTATTTAATTATCAAATTCGACAATTCACTATATCATTAAACAAATTATTATTACTTGGTTTGTAGCCTTCAAAGCTTCACCATGGCTGACTCATGTGAAGCTCACAATCATCCAGTTGATCAGAATAATAACGCAAGACTGATCTTAATGGGCACCAAGTTGCAGGCTATGTTAGATACAGCCGTAAGCAAAGCCGTGGACCGAGTATTAAAGGATCACAAGCGAAAGTACGATAATACCCCAAATAAGGGTTACAAAAAGGGTAAGACCGGTTCGATCTATAACCAGTCCAGGCCAAATGAGGTAAAACCCAAATGTAGAACTTGCGGTAAACAGCACTTCGGAAAATGTTTCCGTGAACAGAACAGGGGATGTGGCATCTGTAAGGAGACAGATCATAAGACTCATGAATGCAAGAACATGAAAGATGCCACATGCTATGGTTGTGGTGAGAAAGGACATATAAAGACTCGCTGCCCAAAGAAGGCGACTAAAGGGAAAGGCACTTTAGAATCACAAGCTAAGCCTTGTGGAATTTGTAATAAAGAAGGGCACAAAACTTTGGAGTGCCAAGACATAAAGGACGCAACCTGCTATGGTTGCAATGAAATAGGGCACATCAAAACTAATTGCCCAAATAAAACCAAGAAGCCTGAAGATGCTAAAAAGGGAAATGCCTGAACTACCTGATGAATACCAGAGGCAGCACATATTAATAATATCATCAGGTACATTCCTTATCATATATCAATGATAATTTCTGCTAAGTGTCATGTTTTTAATACATGCAATAATCAGTCTTACATAGACCATAAGCTTAGCAAACTTTTAATGATACTAGTAAGAACTCTAGATACTAAGTAAGGTAGGACCTACCAATGAAACCATGGAGACCGTCCCTTTTATTCTCGACGGTGATCCTTCTGAAAAATCTAAGAGTACTATTTCTTCAAATAGAGTACGACAACAGATGTTATTTTAATACCTTCTCATTGATTTCTATCAATTGCGAGTGCCAACTATATTTGATAAAAGCGCCATATGAGGATTGGCATGTCCCAGTGTGTCCCATAGATTGCGTCCATGCCTGATCAGTATGGAGGCCTAATGCATGGAACCACAAAGATATTCCAATGGTCATATGGTACTAAAGTCAGCTAATGGTATTCAAAGAAGATATCCAGAATGGAATTGTCCAAGTAAATGTCTCTGATTAAGGAATCCGTGGACTAGTAACGTAAATGTGTCACTTATCTGACACAGGCAATGATAGATGAACTGGAGCCTGAGATTTGGAAAATCTCTGTAACCTCCTTGTGTCTTGATTATCTTCTCTAAGGACTACCATCTTTACCTCCTGAAAGAGAAGTAGAGTTAAGATTAACATCCCACTTAGGGCTACAGCTTCGTGAAATCTCCGTGTTAATTAGTACCACCAATTATGGAATAATCGAAACCCTGATTAAGTAAGTTTTGAGATAAAGATCCATAAAGCCTAATTCAATATTCTGAAAGTTCCAGTATTACTAATTAAGAAAGACGGTTCATTTTGCTTATGAATTGATTACCGCAACCCTATCTAGGAAACAATTAAGAATCGCCATCAGCTGCCCAGGATCGTCGAGTTGTTCGACTAGCTCTAAGGATTAGATATTCCTTAAGATTGGTTTTAAGCTGTAGTTGGAAAGATTACTCCACCTTAAATGAGCTCTCCTGTAACTAAAAGTTAGTATGTATGTATCAAGGTTGCTCCTTTGGAGACCTTGTATAGATGGAAAGTTAAACATCTATTGTTAGACAGAAGATTGGTAAGTCTAATTATCAGGATCTGAAAGTTTCCGTGGAAATAACGAATAAGATCATGCAAATCCATAATCATCTGAAAGTTGCCAGTAATCGACGGAATTTCGGATTGATGAAAGTCGCAACCCTCTTAAGTCCTTAATAAGGAATAAGGTGAAATTGAAAGTATCGCCCTAAGAAGGGTGTGCTGAAATTTTTATATGACGGGCTAGTTAAGCTCTGGATATATAGGGTTATTCGAGGAAATCGAATACATCAACGGTCAATAGCTTATAAGCTAAAACCTATTTAAGGAGCTTGGTGGAGCTCGCAATGTGACCCACACTAGTGATTTAAGGATATGTGTAACACCTCGTAAATTCATGTCCAATATTATATTGACACATGACATGGACTTTAAACGTGTAAAGGATTAACTTAAAAGGACTAAAGCTGACAAACGAAGAATTTACATGTGTAAAAGGATTCAAAGTGTCAACAATGGATAATTATACCTTTCAACAACCCTACACGATGTTTATACCCTTAAACGAATGAATTGTGAATCATACGAAGCCAAGTGTGGAAGAAAGTGAGAGATTACAAACTGCAAGGGTTAAAAGTGTCAACATGTTTAATTTATACCTCTGAGTGATCTTTTAGCGAACCCAAAGCTTTGTAACGATTAATTATGCTCACTAGAATAAATGATAAAAATTTCACAAGGTTTCGTTATCGTATGAGAAAGTTATGCTAACATTCGTATATGAGGGGTTAAAAGCGTCAACGTTGAAATTTAGGGCTTTTCGGGTGAACATAAAACTAACCAAGGACTTAACAAAGTTTGGTTATGCCTTGGAGCCCTTAAAAGTTAACTTGGAGGGTTAAAAATGCAAGAAATAAAGTTAAAACCACGTTTATAAGGACTAGGGACCTAAAGTGCAAAAGCTGAAACTTGTTTAACTTGTTCTGGACCCTCATACCGGCCGCGTAAGACATATGGGTAGTCTTACGCGGGCCACCTAAGCATGCCAGCGACGGAAATTGTTGACAGGTGCCTGTGCAGCCTGTTTAACCGACTTAAGGGCCTTCTTTTATATACCAGGGGCTGCCCCAATGGTATTTCATGCAATAGGGGCACTTGTAAGCATCATATAACACCTGTAGACTTGCTGTGCATGATCTAGTTGCATCAAAACTCCTATATAAGAACTCCAAAGTTGCAAACATTGGAAACTTGCATTTCAAAACTTTCATAACTTCATCTCTGGAGATTCCTGGAGCTCAAGGCCATTTCCTAGAAGTCATTAGTCGTGCATAGGACTATTATAAGCTCCCTTAACCTTTCTTAATTCAGTTTTACTTAGTTTAATGGCCTAAAGTCAAACCGTCGTAATTAAGGTTTGACTTCGTGATTAATCACAATTTGTCCAGTCAAATATCGAATTGAAATTACCTATAAGTTGGTAATTATGTGGGTAATAAACCCTTAAAAAGGCACTCTCTGATTCCCACTCTAACTAGGTCAATTGTCGGGTCAAACTTGATCATAAAAAGTCAACAGAAAGCTAATTTTCAAATAAATGCATAATTAACAATGTAGAAGCCATGCAACATGTTTTAGCACTAATATAACTTGGTAATTAATGTAAGAACATGTTTAAGCATGTTCAACACGACAATTTTCAGTATAAGCTCGGTTCGGAACCGAAAGTCGCATAAGTGGACTTTTGCTTTGACTTTCAGTTTTGACCCAATGTAGCATGATTTAGAAATTCCTTAGAGCTTTATTAGGACCAGGTTACATGTTAGTATAACCCGCTATGATTATACAACTTGGTTCATTAGTTGTCCGATTCATATGCATGTTTCCGTTATATGCCTAAATGTTGACCAATATGCCCTTTTGACCTTAAAACAAGAATTCTGAAAATGTGAGAGGACAATAATCTTGATTACTGATTTATAAACATGTCCCTAAATTTTGACATCAGTTTGAGGTCTAGATTAAGAGTTATTCTCAATAGCGTAATTAGAAAGCTTTTTATTAATTAAACGGTGTAATTAGCATAGAGCATACCTAAACCCAATTTTTGATACCAAACTTTTTACCTACAGATGTAAAATAATATTTTGGGATTTTTGAAGATTTTTAATTATTTTTAGGCTGAGCATAACATAGACTTATAGCTTTGATTCGGTAATTGTCGGTTTTGCCCTTTTGGCCTATAAAATGAGTTCTACAAATCATTTTGATACCAAACCTTTTTCTACTAATTTTATATGATGAATAAAATAGTTTAAGCCTTCTGGAATAATAAAAATATCAGCTTGCATTATAAAACCCGGAAATCGCTTAAAACCGCCTTTTTACGCGTTTTAAACGCATAGTGTGTATTAAAATTGTTTTTAATATATAGGACTTGATACCTACTGATATTTTTAGTAAATTTTTATATTTTAACAGTAAGCAAAAGTTTTAAACTCAGATTCCCAATTTTGACCTTTAAAGCTTATGTGAAATTACCAAAATGCCCCTACGGTGCATAGTTTGGTTATAAAAGGTAAATTTCACATATATGTCATACCCTACTGTTATGACTTATAAAAATAAGTATTTTTACTGAATATATCAGACCTGAAACTCAAAATTATATTTAAACCCTTTTATAAGCTTTAAAATGACCAAAATACCCATACGGGGCATAATTTGAGTTTAAATCCATTTTGGGCATATTGGAAGGTATCTTACTGATATCACAACATATTTAAGGCATATTAACTTAGGAAACCTGTTCATGACTCATTTGGTTACCCGTTACGCATTATTCGCGTTCGGTGCGGTTTGTGTTTAGTTTACCCATATTATACAAGTATACAAACTTGTCGGGTCTAAACCACATTCTAATCCGGTCTTCGCTTAATCATGCGTTTTAAAACTAACCGGTCTAAGTTTAGGCTTAATTAAGACCCGTTAGGAATCTAATAAGTTATTAAAAACCTTCGTTCTAGACTAGGAGCCTGGTAAAAGCTACTTGCACTCGCTGTTTGTGAATTATACTTGCTCAGGTAAATACTTTTAACTTATTTTCCCTATACGGGCTTGGGATACGGTATTATAATAATACCGCTTGGTTGGGTATGTAGTTGTTTAAATCGGATTGTGATTAATATATTTACATAACCTCTTTTAATATGTTTGATTTGGTATATGGCCCTTGGGGGGTTAATGACCATGTCCCGGATATCCTTGGCATCATTCATTGAAATGGCCATGACCTAAGCACGGGGTGTAGGCATACACCTGACAGTTGCATATGTAAAAACTGGTAACCCACTTTAAGGAATTAACCTTGTGGGCATTATACCTGTGGCGTGTCAGTTAATCTTGTCCGGCTCTTCTAACCGGCCCTGACGGATGACAAATAAGTAAAACTGTATACAAGATTATTTTTAAATAATTGTCCAAAGTTATAAAAGATATTTAGCGCCTTGTGCATTCAAATCAATTTTCTTAAACTCTTTTCAAAATGAGTCAGTAAATTGTATTTACCAGTGTAAACTGATGTATTTTCCAAAAAGGCTAAGTGCAGGTACTAGACGAAATAGGCTGGCTACTCCTGGCATCATTAATCAAGTCTTGCAAGCTCTAGATGTTAAAGTCTGTTGAACAATTATCTTTTTATCTTTTGATCCGCCTGTGGATCCTTTACAGTCCGTTTGTAATACTATGATATTACTTTTTATTCGGTTTGTATTGTGATTCATCTTTTGCTTCCGCTGTGTTTTAAATTGTGTTGTTTGACTATGATGATATCAACTACGTCACGATACTCCCCACCGGGCCCACCGGTAATACGTGGAAATATCGGGGTGTGACAGGTTGGTATCAGAGCCAACATTGAGTGAATTAAACACTAGCCTTTTTTGTTTAATCTCAATGACACAGTTTGGACATTCATCGACTTCCGAGTCTAGACAAAGAACTTAGGACTAATCCAAATTTGTTTTATTTTAATCTTGTCCTTTATATTTCTTTGTTGTTCTTTTATTTGTTTTGACAGGTTCAACAAAATGCCACCTAGATTTCGTGGAAGAGGTAGAGGCAAGGGGCCACTCATCTCCCCAAACGATCACGAGGTCGGGCCATCGCACCGGCAAACTCCATCTAACTCTTTAAGCAGAAGTCCTCAAGAAAACCGGAGGACCCATATAGAACCCGTGAGGCGTTCAGTCTCGCTGAGCTCCTCACCTTCTTACCTAAATTCTTTTGGGCCTCAGTCTGAGAATGAGCCCCATAACTCACACCATTCTTTCATACCCCTTCAAAACCCCAACTCACCTTTCAAAGACCCAACACCCTACTTCCAAAGCCAGTTCAACCCGCAAACCTAATTGATGAACCAATGGGTTATAACCCGTTGGGACCGGAGGACCATTTGTCGATGGATATGGACGAGGATCCGGAGCCTACCCAACCGCCAACCGGAACGCCTACTCACCCCATCGAGATTTCGGATGGGTCACCCTTTCTAGGATCACCTTATAATGGTCCCGACAGCTACGAGGCGAGGTTTAACCAGATCGACTGGGTGTTTACTCCCAGTTACCACTCATCGCCGCAGCAGCAGCAGGATCCTTCGGAGGATTCACGCTTTGTAGCAGTAACTCCACCGCCACCACCACCAGTGCAGCAACAACCTCCGGAGCCACCGAGGCGTAGGAGATCAACTACACCGATGTTTCTGCGAGGGGGAGTCCGTATCAGCACCCCTCAACCTTCAAATGGCAGTCATTATCTGCCACTATATGAAGACCCACAAATGGGTGGGCCTTCGAACCCTGTTTCTGAAGTGGAGTCTGCGCCAGTTGCACCGCCACCAGTGGGCTTTAACAACCCAATTCCTACGTACGCCGGTGTATCGGCGTATAACCCTTTTGAGCAGCCGGCCCATACTAACTACAACTACGCCGAGGCTGACCCATACCTGGTTGCGGCAAACTACAACGCTTATCATCTCGAGGGGCCCTTTGGAGTCCCATATCAGACTGGGTATCCACCCTATGGGTACCAATACCCGCCACCTCCTCAACCTCTGCAACATCAGCAGCCGCCGCAGCCACAATTGATACTACCAGAGCGACAACAGGAGGTTCTCGAAAGGTTGAGCCAGGTTGAGCGGGAGTTCCAAGAAGAGCGTAGGAACAACCGTGGATTTTTCAAGGGTTTGGCAAGCTTAATCAAGGGGAAGAGCAAAAAGGATCATTAAATCCTTTATTTGTTTATTTGTATTTCTTTAGTGTTTAATCAAGTCCCTGCGTGGACATCTGTTTCTGTAATCAGTCCCTGCGAGGACTTGTATTTCCTGTTAGCCCCTGCATGGGCATGTCTTTCCTGTTTAGCCCCTGCGTGGGCAAGTTATTTCAGTTAAAGTCCCGTTTAGAGTAAAATGTACTCCTTTTTAAATTTAATGGCATGTTGTAATTTAAATTTCATTTTTATCATTATATGCATAAATGTAAAATGTATGGAATAAATAAATAAAATTCAAAATATGTCATTCCTTTTACAAGGTCTACCTTTAAATATTAAATAAGAATCTTAAAGGGTATAACCTAGCCTGCATGTCATTATAAGACTTGGCCATGATGGTAAAACCTGTTTAAAAAGAGATTCAAATCCTTGTTAACATCTGAAAACATGTTAACATTCCTGGCTAACATGATTCGTAAAATCACACGTGTCATCCTTACATTGGATTATTCAAAATCCTTCTTTATTAGTTAAAAATCCATTTGTGATGTAATGTCTACAAGCCATAATTATTGTCATATAAGACAAAAGACAGTCGTAGCCTACAACTTCCTGTCAAGAAAGGTAATGAACTATGATTCAAACCTTAGTACCTCGATCATATAAGATCTTGACTTATAATTTAAAAGTGTCCATGTGACTTGGCCTTTTGTGCCATTATTATATTTAATTTTAACTAAGGATTATTAATGAAAAATCCTGAATGAAATACTTAATAAATTAGCCAATATGGTTCTTTAATGCCATGATTAATAAATTAATAAGACGACAAATCTGTTATAAACTTCTAAGAAGTCATTGTCATCATTTTATGTAGCAATCAAGCTACATGGCTGAGTCTGAAGAAGTCAACAGTCATCCAAGGGAGAATCACGATACCACCAGGATCAACGTAACTGGTGTGGAACTTCAAGCACTGATTGATAATGTTGTTACCAAGGCCATAGATAGGCAGTTTAATGAGTCAAGCGGTACCCGAAGTAGGACCTTATCAGTACCCCATTCTAAACCTAAGACTCACTCTGAGGCTCATAGTAAGCCACCCTCTAAACATAATGGATCAAGGAGGGATGACGATCATCACTCCTCAAATCAGCATAGTGTTCCGTCGAAGAAGATTGAGCTCAAACGAGAACCCCGTGGTAAGTCCTGTACCAACAAATATTTCGTCTCCTGCAAGCCCAGGGATTTCACTGGGGAGAAAGGGGCGGTGGACTGCATGACATGGTTGGACGAAATGGATACCGTGGTTGACATCAGTGGTTGCGCTGATAAGGATGTTGTGAAGTATGTGTCTCAGTCGTTTAAAGGAGAAGCACTAGCCTGGTGGAAGTCTCTAATCTAGGCTACTGGGAAGATCCCATTGTACAATCTGTCTTGGGATCAGTTTGTTGCACTCATCAAAGAGAATAACTGCCCTCAGCATGAGGTCGAAAAGATTGAGTCCGACTTCTTATCTCTGGTAATGAAAAACCTAGACTGTCAGGCTTACCTTACTAGCTTTAATACCATGTCTCGAATGGTTCCATATTTGGTAACACCGGAGCCCAAGCGAATAGCTCATTTCATTAGGGGTTTAGCCCCAGAGATCAAGGCCAGTGTCAAGGCATCACGACCTGCCACTTTTAGGTCAGCAGCTGACCTATCTTTATCCCTTACCTTGGATGCGGTCAGGCTAAGATCGCATAAGAACTCGGAGGAAGGTAAGAGAAAACGTGAGGACGATAACTCACGACGGTTTGAGAAGAAGTTTAAGGGAACCACAGACCACAAGAAGAAGTTTGGGTCTGGCAAGGGTAGTCAGCAAGCAGATGAAAAGCCAAAGTGCAACACCTGCCAGAAACGTCACTTCGGAAAATGCAGGTTTGAATCCAAGTCTCAGTCAAAACCATCTGCATGTGGGTTATGCAAATCCAAGGAGCACAAGACGATAGAGTGCAAGAAGATAAAGGAAGCAACGTGCTATAACTGTAACGAGAAGGGGCACATAAAAACCAACTGCCCTAAATATGCCAAAAAGCCTGAAGAAGTCAAGAAGACCAATGCAAGGGTCTTTCGAATGGATGCACAAGAAGCCGTTCAGGATGATAATGTGATAACAGGTACCTTCCTTATAAATGATGTTTATGTAAGGGTGTTATTTGATTCAGGTGCGGATAAGTCATTTATAGATGATAAATTTTGTAAGTTGTTAAATCTGCCTGTTAGAACCCTAAGCATAAAGTATGAGGTTGAATTAGCCGATGGTACCTTAGAAACCGCATCAACCGTGTTAGATGGATGTTTCATATCCATTAGGAACCACTCTTTTCCGTTATCCTTACTTCCTTTTTGTAGGTCCCTCGGAGGATGAGGTCAAACCTTATCCTTGTTATGTATAACACACTAGCAAGTGCGGAATCCAAGCTAGCATGCAAACCGAGATCGAGAGAAGGAGATGAACAAGAACACGTAAATAAACGACACACAAGACTCAACGATTAACACCTCTGTATTAATACTATGAAAGTCGGTTACAGCACAAGGTTTATAAATGTATTCTGTAAACTCTCTCTCGTGTGTGTTATCTCTTGTCCCCTATCTCACTCTCTTTGAAGAGAACACTTACATGGGTATATATACCCGTCACAGCTCGTCTGGTCGAAGGATCAGATAGACTGATCGAAAGATCATCTATCGACCTGAAACCTATCGAAAGATCCACATATACACCTCGAAGGATGATATCCTTCGAGGTCCATCAATCATCCATCGAAGGCTTATCTTTCGAGCTCATCGAAGGATCTAAACAATCCTTCGATGACACATCCTTCGATGACACATCCTTCGACACAGACATATTACAACCATTGTCTAACTGTTTGGCCAAGTCAAACCAGGAGGATGGTTGACTTGGTCAAACTTACATCGAACACACATAAAAACAAACCTAAGACGTAACTCAGACTAACACAAGACATCGTTTTGTATCATGACAAAATACAGACAAAGTACAGACACAAGTGCACCAACAAACTCCCCCTTGGCTGTAGCTTTGTCTCGATCTTCGTGTCTTCAAGTCTCTGACGTCCTTTCAACAAATCACATACCTGAGAAGTTTGACCTTCTACGTGAGCCATAAAGGCTGTATGAAAAGAAAAAGATCCATCTTCAGAGAAGAACTGAGCAAGCTTCTCGGAAGTTCCAGCAGATTTCTAGCAGAGAATAGATCTCCTCTTGCATAATGCTTCAGCTTCAGCCAAAAGCTCATCAACCTCCAAATCTAAAGCATCACTTGATAAATTACCAGCATCAAGTGATTCCCCATCCATGCTCCCACTATAACCCGAACTATCTTCATCTTCTGAAGATTCACCAGCAGACACGGGTTCTACTACCTTCTCAATCACTTTAGCATAACATGCTGTTCCACCATTTCCTCCTTCTCCAAGCTGAATGTTCCAGTTGCAGCCTTCATCAGCTTGAACAACCAATCCTCTGTGGGAATTAGTGTTTGTGGATCCAGATGCATTTCCTCCAACCGAAACTATTGATCTGACAGAATTGTTGTTCAGTTGCTGTTGCGGCTGTCCTTGATTCCTGAAGGGATTCTGATTTCCTTGCTTAGGCGGTTTCTGACACTCCCGCTTGAAGTGACCCTTTTCACCACAATTGAAGCAAGTGACAACATTCTTATCAAAACCATACTTGGTGTTGTTGTTGCTATCCAAGTTGGTTCTCCCCGTCCTTTCCATAAACTCCTTTGCTCTTCGAATTGCACTAGCAAGAGCCCATTTGATATCCATCATTTCAAACTCTTCTCTATCCACTTGCTGATAATCTTCATTGGTTAGATTGATATTCCCAATCTGACCTGCGACCAATCCACAATAAGCACTAACCAAGGTGTTCAACATCTCCATATGCTCCTTGGCTATTTCGACACTGACTTTGGAAAAGTTGGAAGTGTCTAATCTGACTGTGTTCGGATTGGAAGTGGCTTGAGAGTTTGAAGAGCTTCCATAAAATCCTTGCTGTTGCGGTTGTTGCTGCTGAGCTCTGCTTGGGTCTAAGAAAGGCGGTAGTGTGAATTGCTGAGCTGTCGGTTGCACATACTGTTGTTGAGAAGAAGAATTTGGTCTAGAATACATCGAGTATGCTGAAGGATCAAACTGATCTGTTGTGGAAGGTCCGGTATTTGAGATGAAAGCTGTTTGAAGCTTCGCGTGTTGAGAAGCTGGTTTTTCTCCACTGATACCTCCTGCAATCCCAAAGTACATCTCTGGATTTTGAGGAGTTAGTGTTCTTTTTGCCTTAAGCTTTTCTTCTACATCCTTGTTCTCCAATTTTTGAATTAAATCATAAACGTTGATTGTGTCTAGAACACCATTTTCTTTGAGAATTTCAAGAAAACTGTTCCACTTTGATGGTAAGCTATCAGCGAATCTCTTCACCATTTCTTGTGGAGTGGCAGTGACTCTAAAAGCAAACATCTCGCTCAACAAGTGATGGAACCTTGTAGATAGCTCTGCCAAAGTCTCATTCTCCATACACGTGAATCCTTCAAACTCTTTCTTCAGTAATTCTTGCTTGATCTTTCTAGATTGAGCATTTCCTTCACATCGTAACGTGAGCATATCCCACAAGCTTTTAGTAGTCGTGCAGTAAACGAACTGGTGGTAAATGTCTCTGTGAAGAGCTTGTGTGAGAATCATGAATGCTTTCTTTTCTAACTCAAATTTCTTCTTATCATCATCAGACAGAGTGCTGTAAGTTTGTGGATTAGATCCTGCAACTTCCAAATCATTGTCAAATGCGGTGAAGAAGCACATCCATAGATCTTGACCTTGCCCCTGAACATAAGTTCTCAGCCTTTCTTTCCACCATCCCCAATCATTGATATGATTTAGCTTTGGCGGTTTTGTGCTTGTACCAGTTTCACTGTCGTTCTGCATCATTGATTGAATGCTGCTGCTTTGATTTGTGACCAATGCCCATTGATTTGCAGTTATCATTGCAGCTTGAGGTGTGGCAATACCTCGCATCCATGCAGTTTTGTCGAAATCTGACGCAGATTGTGTAGCTGATGATTGCGTAGCTGATGATCGTGGAGTCAAAGTCCATGCGGTTGGATCCCACTGACCGTTTGTTCCCATTTTATAAAAATTAATATATTAAGTGAAAATTGATTTTTTTTAAAAAATTAATTTTCACAAACTATGTTAATATCTCGAATGATAACAACCAGCCGAAGGATCCCTGATCGAAAGACCTGAAAAACACAAACTTGTTAAACTTAAACAGACTAGGATCGAAGGATCAAGACTTGTTCGAAGGATCAACAGTGTTCGAAAGATCACTGTTGAATTTCGAACAATGATTTCGAAAGATTCTCCAATCGAAGGATCCTTATCTTTCGAAAAAGAACTGTAGACCGAAAGATGTATGCTTCGAAAAGATTCCTTGGATCGAAGGATAAGTCACAGACTTCGAAGGATGTTCGACGGATGATTATCTATCGAACTTCCTTTGATCGAAAGACGATCTTTCGACTTCGAAGGATATCCTTCGATCTGCACTGACACAGTTGACGAAAGAGACAGGTTGGTGAAAAGGTGATGGGTTGGTAGAAATCTTTCGGCAGAAAGTATGGTCAGACCATAATTTTTACCAAAACCAAGATTTTGAACAATAAAATATTATAACAAAAGACTGTTCTTTTCCAGAAAACCGGTCACCGGAGTAAGCCGGAATTTGGCCGGAGATGACCAAACTTCTTAAAAACAAGTTTTAAGTTACCCAACCCGTCCTTTAACACACCCGGTTAGTTTAGAACACGTTTTTATGACAAGAAAAGCGAGAAAAACAGTAAAAACGGGTGCTAAACCATGTGAGTTTTTGTCCAAAACACTCCAAAGTCTTGTATAAACTTGGTTTTTAACAAGGAAAAGAGCCACGGCTCTGATACCACTTGTAGGTCCCTCGGAGGATGAGGTCAAACCTTATCCTTGTTATGTATAACACACTAGCAAGTGCGGAATCCAAGCTAGCATGCAAACCGAGATCGAGAGAAGGAGATGAACAAGAACACGTAAATAAACGACACACAAGACTCAACGATTAACACCTCTGTATTAATACTATGAAAGTCGGTTACAGCACAAGGTTTACAAATGTATTCTGTAAACTCTCTCTCGTGTGTGTTATCTCTTGTCCCCTATCTCACTCTCTTTGAAGAGAACACTTACATGGGTATATATACCCGTCACAGCTCGTCTGGTCGAAGGATCAGATAGACTGATCGAAAGATCATCTATCGACCTGAAACCTATCGAAAGATCCACATATACACCTCGAAGGATGATATCCTTCGAGGTCCATCAATCATCCATCGAAGGCTTATCTTTCGAGCTCATCGAAGGATCTAAACAATCCTTCGATGACACATCCTTCGACACAGACATATTACAACCATTGTCTAACTGTTTGGCCAAGTCAAACCAGGAGGATGGTTGACTTGGTCAAACTTACATCGAACACACATAAAAACAAACCTAAGACGTAACTCAGACTAACACAAGACATCGTTTTGTATCATGACAAAATACAGACAAAGTACAGACACAAGTGCACCAACACTTTTAAATTAGCTGGTTTCGACATAGTAATAGGCATGGATTGGTTATCTCATAACCAAGCCCAGATCTTGTGTAACAAGAAACAAGTGGTGATCAAGACTCCGTATGGTGAACCACTTACCATACAGGGAGATACTCAGTATGGGTTGCCTAAGCAAGTGTTTGTGCTTAAGGCATCAAGGTGTATGAAGAAAGGTTGTGTCATTTATATGGCACAAGTGACTATTAATGAACCAAAACCCAGGGTTGAAGACATCCCTGTCATCTCTGAATATCCAGAAGTATTCCCTGAAGAACTACCTGGTTTACCCCAGATAGGCAAGTGGAGTTCAGAATCGACATAATACCTGGAGCAGCACCTGTTGCAAGAGCACCTTACCGGTTAGCCCCAAATGAGATGAAGGAGTTGAGAACTCAGTTGGATGAATTGTTGGCAAAAGGATTTATTAGGCCTAGCTCATCTCCTTGGGGAGCACCAATTCTGTTTGTAAAGAATAAGGATGGATCGATGCGTCTATGCATCGATTATCGTGAGCTAAACAAGGTCACAATCAAGAATAGATATCCATTGCCCAGGATCGACGATCTGTTTGATCAATTGCAAGGGGCGAGTTATTTCTCCAAAATCGATTTAAGATCAGGCTACCATCAACTAAAGGTTAAAGATGAAGATGTACACAAGACTGTATTTAGGACTCGTTATGGTCATTACGAGTTCTTAGTGATGCCTTTTGGGCTCACTAATGCACCAGCAGCGTTCATGGATCTCATGGATCGCGTTTGCAAACCCTACTTGGACAAGTTTGTCATTGTCTTCATTGATGACATTCTTATTTATTCAAAAAATCAGACCGATCATGAGAAGCATCTTCGTTGTATCCTTTCACTTCTTCAACAAGAAAAACTCTATGTCAAGTTTTCAAAGTGTGAATTTTGGCTTCGTGAAGTCCAGTTTCTCGGACACATGGTTAGTGAGCGTGGTATCCAGGTGGATCCCGCTAAAGTTGAAGCTGTCATGAATTGGCAAGAGCCGAAGACGCCCACAGAGATTCATAGCTTTTTGGGACTGGCAGGATATTACAGATGTTTTATTGAGAATTTCTCAAGGATTGCAGCACCCCTAACTTCGTTAACTAGAAAGAATATTAAGTTTGATTGGGGTCCTAAGCAACAAGAATCGTTTGATATACTTAAGCAGAAACTGAGCAATGCTCCCGTGTTGATATTGCCTGATGGAATAGAAGAATTTGTAGTATACTGCGACGCATCACACACTGGTATGGGGTGTGTGCTCATGCAGAAAAGCAAGGTTATTGCCTATGCTTCCCGACAACTAAAAGTACATGAAAAGAATTACACCACCCATGACTTGGAGTTGGGTGCCGTTGTATTTGCACTAAAGCTATGGAGGCATTATTTATATGGTACCAAGTGTGTGATATACTCTGACCATAAGAGCCTTCAGCATCTGTTTAATCAGAAGGATCTGAATATGAGACAGCGTCGATGGATGGAGACGCTGAATGATTATGATTGTGAGATCCGATACCATCCGGGCAAGGCGAATGTGGTCGCCGATGCCTTAAGTATGAAGGAAAGGGTTAAGCCCATTAGGATCAATGCCAAGAACATTGAATTGAAGAACAACTTGAATGAAAGATTGTTAGCCGCTCAGAAGGAAGCCGTATTAGAGGCTAACTATCCAAATGAAAAGTTGGGAGTAACTGTCGAGCAGTTATCTTATGGCAAGGATGGAATTCTAAGATTAAACGGACGAATATGAGTTCCAATCTATGGAGGACTACGGGATATTATCCTCCAAGAAGCCCACAGTTCTAAGTACTCCGTTCATCCTAGAAGTGATAAGATGTACCAGGATTTGAAAGCTAATTATTGGTGGATAGGCTTAAAGAAGTCTACAGCCACTTATGTGGCCAAATGTCTGACATGTGCTCAAGTTAAGGCAGAACATCAGAAGCCGTCAGGTTTGCTACAACAACCTGAACTTCCCACCTGGAAATGGGAAATGGTGACTATGGATTTTATCACCAAGTTACCAAAGAAAAACGAGGAAATGATACTATTTGGGTGATAGTGGATAGACTGACTAAGTCAGCCCACTTCCTATCTATTAAGGAAACACACAGCTCAGATAAGTTAGCTCAGTTGTACGTGGATGAGATTGTATCTCTCCACGGAGTGCCAGTATCTATCATCTCTGATAGGGATACAAGGTATACATCGCATTTCTGGAAAAGTTTTCAGCAATCCCTAGGCACTCGATTGAATTTCAGCACTGCATATCATCCTCAAACGGATGGTCAAAGCGAGCGAACAATTCAAACACTGGAAGATATGTTAAGGGCTTGTGTTATGGATCTAGGTGGAAGTTGGGATGATCATCTTCCATTGATCGAATTTTCATAAAATAATAGTTATCATTCCAGTATTCAAACTGCACCATTTGAAGCCTTGTATGGAAGGAAGTGCAAGACGCCCGTCTGCTGGGCAGAAGTTGGAGATGTCCAACTAATAGGACCTGATATAGTCCTGGAGACGACAGACAAGATTGTGCAGATAAGAGATCATCTCAAAGCTGCCAGATAGAGGCAGAAAAGCTACGCAGATAAAAGGCGTAAACCTATAAAGTTCGAGGTAGGTGATAAGGTTCTTCTTAAAGTATCACCCTGGAAAGGGGTGATGCGATTTGGTAAGAAAGGTAAGTTAAGCCCCAGATATATAGGACCATTCGAGATCATCGAATGTGTCGGAACAGTGGCTTATAAGTTAAACTTGCCTGAAGAGCTCAGTGGTATTCATAATGTATTCCACATCTGCAATCTGAAGAAATGTCTAGCTGGTGAGTCACTAGTCATACCGCATACGGATGTGCACATAGATGAGAGCCTGAAATTTGTTGAAAAACCTTTGTCGATCGAGGATCGACAGGTTAAGAAGCTTCAAAGGAAGCATGTACCGATTGTAAAGGTTAAATGGGATGCCCGTAGAGGTCCCGAGTACACATGGGAGGTAGAGTCCATAATGAAAGAAAAGTACCCTCATTTATTTCAATAAATCTCGAGGTCGAGATTTATTTTAAGGGGGTGAGGATGTAACACCTCGTAAATTCATGTCCAATATTATATTGACACATGACATGGACTTTAAACGTGTAAAGGATTAAGTTAAAAGGACTAAAGTGTCAACAATGGCTAATTATACCTTCAACAACCCTACACGATGTTTATACCCTTAAACGAATGAATTATGAATCATACGAAGCCAAGTGTGGAAGAAAGTGAGAGATTACAAACTACAAGGGTTAAAAGTGTCAACATGTTTAATTTATACCTCTCAGTGATCTTTTAGCGAACCCAAAGCTTTGTAACGATTAATTATGCTCACTAGAATAAGTGATAAAAATTTCACAAGGTTTCGTTATCGTATGAGAAAGTTTTGCTAGCATTCGTATATGAGGGGTTAAAAGCTTCAACGTTGAAATTTAGGGCTTTTCGGGTGAACATAAAACTAACCAAGGACTTAACAAATTTTGGTTATGCCTTGGAGCCCTTAAAAGTTAACTTGGAGGGTTAAAAATGCAAGAAATAAAGTTAAAACCACGTTTATAAGGACCAGGGACCTAAAGTGCAAAAGCTGAAACTTGTTTAACTTGTTCTGGACCCTCATACCGGCAGCGTAAGACATATGGGGAGTCTTACGCGGGCCGCCTAAGCATGCCAGCGACAGAAATTGTTGACAGGTGCCTGTGCAGCCTGTTTAACCGACTTAAGGGCCTTGTTTTATATACCAGGGGCTGACCCAATGGTATTTCATGCAATAGGGGCACTTGTAAGCATCATATAACACCTGTAGACTTGCTTGGCATGATCTAGTTGCATCAAAACTCCTATATAAGAACTCCAAAGTTGCAAACATTGGACACTTGCATTTCAAAACTTTCATAACTTCATCTCTGGAGATTCCTGGAGCTCAAGGCCATTTCCTAGAAGTCATTAGTCGTGCATAGGACTATTATAAGCTCCCTTAACCTTTCTTAATTCAGTTTTACTTAGTTTAATGGCCTAAAGTCAAACCGTCGTAATTAAGGTTTGACTTCGTGATTAATCACAATTTGTCCAGTCAAATCTCGAATTGAAATTACCTATAAGTTGGTAATTATGTGGGTAATAAACCCTTAAAAAGGCACTCTCTGATTCCCACTCTAACTAGGTCAATTGTCGGGTCAAACTTGATCATAAAAAGTCAACAGAAAGCAAATTTTCAAATAAATGCATAATTAACAATGTAGAAGCCATGCAACCTGTTTTAGCACTAATATAACTTGGTAATTAATGTAAGAACATGTCTAAGCATGTTCAACCCGACAATTTTCAGTATAAGCTCGGTTCGGAACCGAAAGTCACATAAGTGGACTTTTGCTTTGACTTTCAGTTCTGACCCAATGTAGCATGATTTAGAAATGCCTTAGAGCTTTATTAGGACCAGGTTACATGTTAGTATAACCCTCTGTGATTATACAACTTGGTTCATTAGTTGTACGATTCATATGCATCTTTCCGTTATATGCCTAAATGTTGACCAATATGCCCTTTTGACCTTAAAACAAGAATTATGAAAATGTGAGAGGACAATAATCTTTATTACTGATTTATAAACATGTCCCTAAATGTTGACATCAGTTTGAGGTCTAGATTAAGAGTTATGCTCAATAGCGAAATTAGAAAGCTTTTTATTAATTAAACGGCGTAATTAGCATAAAGCCTACCTAAACCCAATTTTTGATACCAAACTTTTTACCTACTGAGGTAAAATAATATTCTGGGATTTTTGAAGATTTTTAATTATTTTTAGGCTGAGCATAACATAGAGTTATAGCTTTGATTCGGTAATTGTCGGTTTTGCCCTTTTGGCCTATAAAATGAGTTCTACAAATCATTTTGATACCAAACCTTTTTCTACTGATTTTATATGATGAATAAAATAGTTTAAGCCTTCTGGAATAATAAAAATATCAGCTTGCATTATAAAACCCGGAAATCGCTTAAAACCGCCTTTTTACGCGTTTTAAACGCATAGTATGTATTAAAACTGTTTTTAATATATAGGACTTGATACCTACTGATATTTTTAGTAAATTTTTATATTTTAATAGTAAGGAAAAGTTTTAAACTTAGATTCCCAATTTTGACCTTTAAAGCTTATGTGAAATTACCAAAATGCCCCTACGGTGCATAGTTTGGTTATAAAAGGTAAATTTCACATATATGCCATACCCTACTGTTATGACTTATAAAAATAAGTATTTTTACTGAATATATCAGACCTGAAACTCAGATTTATATTTAAACCCTTTTATAAGCTTTAAAATGACCAAAATACCCCTACGGGGCATAATTTGAGTTTAAATCCATTTTGGGCATATTGGAAGGTATCTTACTGATAAGACAACATATTTAAGGCATATTAACTTAGGAAACCTGTTCATGACTCATTTGGTTACCCGTTACGCATTATTCACGTTCGGTGCGGTTTATGTAACTAGTTTGCATAAATTAGCCGAAACGGGTCAAACCTTATCATTTTTATCTCAAAATCCAGAATGTGTTTAGTTTATCCATATTATACAAGTATAAAAACTTGTCGGGTCTAAACCACATTTTAATCCGGTATTCGCTTAATCATGTTTTGAACCGTATCTTCCTTTAAAACTAACCGGTCTAAGTTTAGGCTTAATTAAGACCCGTTAGGAATCTAATAGGTTATTAAAAACCTTCGTTCCAGATTAGGAGCCCGGTAAAAGCTACGTTCACTCGTTGTTTGTGAATTATACTTGCTCAGGTAAATACTTTTAACTTATTTTCTCTATACGGGCTTGGGATACGGTATTATAATAATACCGCTTGGTCGGGTATGTAGTTGTTTAAATCGGATTGTGATTAATATATTTACATAAACCATGTCCCGGATATCCTTGGCATCATTCATTGAAATGGCCACGACCTAAGCACGGGGTGTAGGCATACACCTGACAGTTGCATATGTAAAAACTGGTAACCCACTTTAAGGAATTAACCTTGTGGGCATTATACCTGTGGCGTGTCAGTTAATCTTGTCCGACTCTTCTAACCGGCCCTGACGGACGACAAATAAGTAAAACTGTATACAAGATTATTTTTAAATAATTGTCCCAAGTTATAAAAGATATTTTGTGCCTTGTGCATTCAAATCAATTTTCTTAAACTCTTTTCAAAATGAGTCAGTTAATTGTATTTACCAGTGTAAACTGACGTATTTTCCAAAAAGGCTAAGTGCAGGTACTAGACGAAATAGGCTGGCTACTCCTGGCATCATTAATCAAGTCTTGCAAGCTCTAGATGTTAAAGTCTGTTGAACAATGATCTTTTTATCTTTTGATCCGCCTGTGGATCATTTACAGTCCGTTTGTAATACTTTGATATTACTTTTTATTCGGTTTGTATTGTGATTCATCTTTTGCTTCCGCTGTGTTTTAAATTGTGTTGTTTGACTATGATGATATCAACTACGTCACGATACTCCCCATCGGGCCCACCGGTAATACGTGGAAATATCGGGGTGTGACAATATGCTTTGCCGATAAGTCAAGACGCGTTATCACATAATGATAGGCAGATTAATGAAAATTTATGGTTTCATGAGAAACCTGTATCAAATAAGGATCGATAACTTATTCGACCAACTCCAAAGGGCAAGCTTCTCTCAAAAATCGATTTGAGAACAGGGTATCATCAACTCAAGGTTAGAACTGAAGATGTACCTAAGACAGCGTTTAGAACGAGGTATGGACATTATGAGTTCTTAGTGATGCCTTTCGGACTCACTAATGCACCAGCAGCGTTCATGGATTTCATGAACCGCGTTTGCAAAACCTACTTGGACAAATTTGTAATCGTCTTCATTGATGACATTCTAATTTATTCAAAGAATCAAGCTGACCATAAGAAGCACCTTCGTTGCATTCTTAAACTCCTTCAGCATGAAAAGCTCTACGCCAAGTTTTCAAAATGTGAGTCCTGGCTTCGTGAAGCTCAATTTCTTGGACATATTGTGAGTGAGCGTGGTATCCAGGTGGATCCCGCTAAGATTGACGCTATCATAAATTGGAAAGAGCCGAAGATGCCCACAGAGATTCGTAGCTTCCTGGGTTTGGCAGGATACTACAGGCGTTTTATTGAGAATTTCTCAAGGATTGCAGCACCCCTAACTTCATTGACTCGCAAGAATAAAAAGTTTGATTGGGGTCCTAAGCAACAAGAATCCTTTGATATCCTTGAGCAAAAGTTAAGTAATGCGCCGGTGTTAATACTGCCTGAAGGGATCGAAGAATTTGTGGTTTATTGCGACGCATCGCACACAGGCATGGGATGTGTGCTTATGCAGAAGGGAAAAGTTATCGCTTATTCTTCCCGACAACTAAAGGTGCACGAGAATAATTACACCACCCACGATTTGGAGTTGGGTGTCGTTGTATTTGCACTGAAGCTTTGGAGGCATTACCTGTATGGGACTAAGTGTGTGATCTATTCTGATCACAAAAGCCTACAACATATGTTCAACCAGAAGGATTTGAACATGAGACAGCGTCGATGGATGAAGACACTGAATGATTATGATTGGGAAATCCGATATCATCCAGGCAAGGCGAATATGGTCGCCGACGCATTAAGCAGAATGGAAAGAGTTAAGCCTATTAGGATCAATGCCAAGAGCATTGAATCGAGGAACAGTTTGAATGAAAGGTTGCTAGCCGCTCAGAAGGAAGCTGTATTAGAGGAAAACTTCCCAAATGAAAAGTTGGGTGTCACTGCCGATCAACTGTCTTATGACAAATGGAATACTAAGATTGAATGGATGAATAAGGGTTCCAATTTATGGTGGACTACGAGAAGTGATTATTCGAGAAGCCCATAGTTCCAAATACTCAGTTCATCCTAGAAGTGACAAGATGTACCAGGATTAAAAGGCAAGTTACTGGTGGATAGGTTTGAAGAAATCTATAGCCACTTATGTGGCCAAATGTTTGACGTGCGCACAAGTTAAAGCTGAACATCAGAAGCCGTCCGGTTTACTGCAACAGCCTGAGCTTCCCACCTGGAAGTGGGAAATGGTAACTATGGATTTTATTACTAAGTTACCAAAGACAAAGCGAGAAAATGATACTACTTGGGTTATAGTGGATAGACTGACCAAGTCAGCCCACTTCTTACCTATTAAGGAAACGCATAGCTCAGATAAGTTAGCTCATCTGTACGTGGATGAGAATGTATCTCTCCACGGAGTGCCAGTGCCTATTATCCCTGATAGGGATACGAGATACACGTCGCATTTTTTGGAAAATCTTTCAGCAATCCCTAGGCACTCGATTAAATTTCAGCACTGCATATCATCCTCAGACGGATGGTCAGAGCGAGCGTACGATTCAAACTCTGGAGGATATGCTAAGAGCTTGTGCTATTGATCTAGGTGGAAGTTGGGATAATCATCTTCCACTGATCGAATTTTCGTACAATAAAAGCTATCATTCCAGTATTCAAGCTCCACCTTTTGAACCGTTATATGGGAGAAGGTGCAGGACGCCCATTTGTTGGGTAGAAGTTGGAGATGTCCAACTAACAGGACCTGATATAGTCCTGAAGACGACAGATAAGATTGTACAGATACGAGATCGTCTCAAAGCTGCCAGGGATAGGCAGAAAAGCTACGCAGATAAAAGGCGTAAACCTCTGAAATTCGAAGTAGGTGACAAAGTGTTACTGAAGGTATCACCCTGGAAAGGGGCAATGCGATTTGGTAAGAAAGGCAAGTTAAGCCCAAGATACATAGGACCATTCGAGATCATCGAATGTGTTAGAACAGTGGCTTACAAGTTAAAACTACCTGAAGAGCTCAGTGGAATTCATAATGTGTTTCACATCTGTAATCTGAAGGAATGTCTAGCTGATGAACCACTAGTCATGCCACATACGGATGTGCATATTGATGAGAGCTTAAATTTTGTCAAAAAACCTTTATCGATCGAGGATCGACAGGTTAAGAAACTTCGAAAGAAGCACGTACCGATTGTAAGGGTTAAATAGGATACCTGCAGAGGTCCCGAATACACGTGGGAGGTTGAGTCCACAATGAAACAGAAGTACCCTCATTTATTTCAGTAAATATCGAGGTCGAGATTTCTTTTAAGGGGGTGAGGATGTAACACCTCGCAAAATCGCGACCAATATAATAAAGACACGTGTCATGGACTTTAAACATGTAACGGATTGATTATGAGGGACTAAAGTTGACAAACGAAGAAAGTATATGTATATAAGGATACAAAGTGTCAACATTAGATAATTTTGCCTTTCAAAAACTCTACACGATGTTTATACCATTAAACGAATGAATCATGAAGCGTATGAAACCGTTTGTGGAAGAAAGTGAAAGTTTACAAGACGCGAGGGTTAAATGTGTCAACATGTTTAAGTTATACCTCTGAGTGACCTTTTAGCGAACCCGGATCCTTGTAACGATTAATTATACTCCCAAGAATAAGTGATAAAAATTTCACAAGGTTTCGATATCATATGCGAAAGATACGCTAACTTTCGTAATTAAGGGGTTAAAAGCGTCAACAAGGCAAAACTTATGTTTTCGGTTATCATTTAATGAAACTGGACCTAACGGTGTTTGGTTATATCTCACAGATCATAGAAATATAAGTTAAATGGGTTAAATGTGCTTAAAATGGAAGAAATTACGTTTTAGAAGGTCCAGGGGGTGAAATGTCATTGTTTGAAAGTTGCTGGTCAGGTAACATACATGGTGGCGCTGCGCCACCACCTCCCCCTTCTGCCGTCGCGCGACGCGACGGCCTGACCTGGTCAAAAATCATGCACAGCTGCGAGTATAGCTGGTTGCACCGCCTTAGAAGCCTTGTATTCGATTCTAGGGGCTTGGTTGATGGTTTTTCATGCATAGGGACACTTGGGAATCATCAGGGATCATCCATAGACCTTGTTGGCATGATCTTATGCAATTTAAAGTCCTATATAAAGGCTCTTGGTTGCAACATTGTGCACACACTTGAAAAATCATTCTAACTTATTTTCTGGAGTCTCCTGGAGCTCAAGATCTTTTCCTAAGGATGATTAGTCGTACTAAGAACTTCAGTAAGCTTCCTTAACCTCTCTCAATCGTGTTTTATTAGTTCAATGGCCTAAAGTCAAAACCGTCGTAATTAAGGTTTGACTTAGTGATTAATCACTAATAGTCCAGTCAATTCTCGAATTTAAAGTAGCTTTGAGTTGGTAATTATGTGGGTAATAAACCCTTAAAAGGGCACCCTCTGATTCCTACTCTAACTAGGTCAATTGTCGGGTCAAACTTGATTATAAAAAGTCAACAGAAAGCTAATTATCAAATAAACGCAAAATTAACAATGTAGAAGCCATGAAACCTGTTTTATCACTTGTATAACTTGGTAATTAATGTAAGAACATGTCTAAGCATGTTCAACCCGACAATTTTGAGTTTAGGCTCGGTTCGGAAACGAAAGTCGCAAAAGTAGACTTTTACTTTGACTTTCAGTTCTAACCCAATTTAGATTGTTTTAGAAATGCCTTAAGCTTCCATTATGTCCATGTTCCATATTAGTATAACTCTCTGAGATTATACAACATGGATCATAATTTATCCGATTCATTTGCATGTTTCCGTTATATGCCTAAATGTTGACAATTATGCCATTTTGACCTTAAAACGAGATTTTTGAAAATGTGAGAGGACAAAAACCTTTGTTACTGAATTATAAACTTGTCCTAAAAATTTGACATCAGTTTGAGGTCTAGATTAAGAGTTATGCTCAATAGCGTAAATTGAAAGCTTTTTATTAATTAAACAGCGTAATCAGCATAAAGCCTATCTAAACCTAAATTTTGACACCAAACTTTTTACCCACTGATATAATATAATATTTTAGGATTTTTGAAGATTTTTATTTATTTTTAAGATGAGCATAACATAGGGTTCTTGCTTTAATTCGGTAATTGTCGGTTATGCCCTTTTCTTGAATAAAATGAGTTTTACATAACTTATTGATACCAAATCTTTTGCTACTGATTTTATATGATAAATAAAATATTTTGAGCCTTCTGGAATGATAAAAATATCAGCTTTTCTTATATAACCCGAAAATCGCTTAAAAGCGACTTTTTACGTTTTTTAAACGCATAGTATGAATTAAAACTATTTTTATCATATAATACTTAACACCTACTGATGTTTTAAGTAAATTTTTATAATTAAACAGTAAGCAAAAGTTTTCAACTCAGAATTCTAATTTTGACCTTTAAAGCTTATGTGAAATTACCAAAATGCCCCTACGGTGCATAGTTTGGTTATAAAAGATAAATTTCACATATATGCAATACCCTACTGTTATGACTTATAAAAATAAATATTTTTACTGATTATATCAGACCTGAAACTCAGATTTGTATTTAAACTCTTTTATAACCTTTAAAATGACCAAAATACCCCTACGGGGCTTAATTTGAGTTTAATTTCGTTTTGGGCATAATGGAAGGTATCTTACTGATATCACAACATATTTAAGGCATATTAACTTAGGAAACATGTTCATGACTCATTTGGTTACCCGTTACGCATTGTTGGCGTTCGGTGCGGTTTATGTGACTAGTTTACATAAACTAGCCGAAACGGGTCAAACCTTGTCATTTTTATCTCAAAATCCAGAATATGTTTAGTTTACCCATATTATACAAGTATACAAACTTTTCGGGTCTAAACCACATTCTAATCCGGTCTTCACTTAATCGTGCGTTTTGAATCGTATATCTTCCTTTAAAACTAACCGGTCTAAGTTTAGGCATAATTAAGACCCGTTAGGAATCTAATAGGTTATTAAAACCTTCGTTCCAGATTAGGAGACCAGTAAAAGATACGTGCACTCGCTGATTGTGATATATACTTGCTCAGGTAAATACTTTTAACTTATTTTCCCTTATACGGGCTTGGGGTACGGTATATAAAATACCGCTTGGTCGGGCATTGAATTTTTAATCATATAAAGGTTAATTTATTGAGATGACCCGTTTAAACTGTTATGTTTGCTTAAAGCCTTTGGGGGGTTAATGACCATGTCCCGGATATCCTTGGCATCATTCATTGAAATGGCCACGACCTAAGCACGGGGTGTAGGCATACACCTGCCAGTGTATATATATAAAAAGGTATTGCCGACGGTTCAAGAATAACTCGCCGCGGGATTATATCATGTGGTGTGACTATTAATCTTTAACCCGGTATTCAGCTCGGGCTACTGAACGTATAACGAACATGTAATTCTTTTACAAGTTTATATATAAAAGATTATTTTGTGCCTTGTGCATTCAAATCAATTTTCTTAAACATTTTCAAAATGAGTCGGTTAATTGTATTTACCAGTGTAAACTGACGTATTTTCCAAAAAGGCTAAGTGCAGGTACTAAACGGAATAGGCTGGCTACTCCTAGCATCAATAAAGAGTCTTGCAAGCTTAGATGTTATAAATATGTTGAACAATGATCTTTTAACTTTTGATCCGCCTGTAGATCCCTTGCAACCGTTATTGTAATACACTTGATATTACTTTTAATTCGGTTTGTAATGATTTTATCTTTCGACTTCCGCTGTGTATTAAACAAAGAGCAAATGATGTTACAGGTGGGTATTTATAGGGTTTCCCAAAAAGGAAAGTGGGGGAGTGTCGGGTCGATCGGGTGGTAATCCGATCGGATGGCAGCCCGATCGGGTGGCAACTCGATCGGATGACAATCTGATCGGATGGAAATCCGATCGGATGGCCACTCGATCCTGGTGTCCAGCGCGACGAGTTTTGTCGTTTTGATTCGCGTGTTGAGCGTGGCGATGCGGTTCGAGTGAGCGATGCGATAGTATTACCCATTAGTTACAAATTTAACATAACTACTATATCTAACATACAATCACTATAACTAACTTGCGTTTAGCGTTTGCGATTCGATTGCGATGCGATAGATTGCGATTAACACCTCAACATAAACATAACATGCACAAGTAACAGATAAATAGCAGACACACGTAAAACAATATTTAGAACACATAATTCGAGTTGCGATGCAATAACGATAAGCGATAAATTGATTTGCGATTAATATGCGATTAAACCTCGATTATTATAGATACTCCACATAATACAACTAAAGCAAATAAATAAATAGATTCGATTACAAGTCAAAGAAGTCAAAACAGTAGTTGAACAAGGAGTGACAGATCGCAATTAGCAATCTTTTCTTCCTTTGACTTCAACATTGACTTTGACTTTAACTTTCGAAACACGGGGTGTTACAACCGCCGCTCCCCTCAACGCTATACCCGTCTAGCCCAACCTGAACCAGAACCGACAAGTCGAGGCACCTGTGACCAACGCACCGCCGGCTAAGCGTACGTACACTGGTCCTCATCCTCTCCGCCCTACTTGCACCTACCATCACCCAGCTGGGATAGCTTGTTGTTTTTGTGTCCACTGCAACATCTACGGACACTTCACAACGAACTGTCGCACTGGCCCACGTCAACAAGCTCAAGTTGTTCAAGTTCCCGCACCACCAGCTCAACCTCTTGCTATCCAGGGTAACCCAGCAGCTCCTGCTCCCGCTGCTCATGCACGAGCTTGCTACGCATGTGGTGACCCGAACCATTTCACAAATGTCTGCCCGAACCATGTGGTGAAACAAGAACCGCAGCAACCACCGCAACAGCAGCAACAACAGCAGCAGCCACAACAACAAAAGGCTGCCCGTGGACGAGCTTTCAACATCAACGTCCGCCAAGCCCAAACTGACAACAACGTTGTCAATGGTACGTTTCTCGTTAACGGTATTTATGCTTCGTGTTTATTTAATACTGGAGCCGATAACTGTTTTGTGTCGTTTGAATTCGAAAAGTTCCTGAACCGTAAACGCGCCAACCTCCCAACGACATTCGACGTAGAAATTGCCACCAGAAGAACCGTCACCGTCAGCTCTGTTCTCCGTGATTGTACTCTTGAACTCAACAATCATGTTTTCCCGATCGATCTCATTCCGATGCAACTCGGTAGTTTTGATATCATAGTAGGCATGGATTTTCTTCGTGAAAATCGTGCTGAAGTCGTTTGTTTCGAAAAGATGATCCGTTTCTCTCTTTCAAACGGCGATCAACTCTGTGTCTATGGTGAAGTATCTTCGAAGGAACTGAAAATCATGTCGTGCATTCAAGCAAGCAAGTATCTCCGCAAGGAATACAAGACTTTCTTGGCACACATCGTAGTAGCGGAGAAGGAAAAGAAAGCAATGGAAAAGGTACTCGTGGTTCGTGATTTTCCTAATGTCTTTCTTGACGATTTACCTGGTCTATCGCCGTCTCGTGATATTGATTTTCGTATTGACCTCATTCCTGGAGCTAACCCTGTCGCTAAAGCCCTTATCGCCTTGCTCCATCCGAAATGTGCGAACTTTCCAGTCAACTCCAAGAACTACTTGATAAAGGCTTCATACGCCCTAGCACATCTCCATGGGGCCCACCTGTCCTTTTCGTTAAAAAGAAGGATAGATCGTTCCGAATGTGCATCAATTATAGGGAACTCAATAAGCTTACTATCAAGAATCGCTTCCCCTTACCCCGAATCGACGATCTGTTTGATCAATTTCAAGGCGCTACGTGTTTTTCTAAAACTGATTTACGCTCTGGTTATCATGAATTGAGAATTCAGGAGGAATATATCCCTAAAACCGTTTTTCGAACCCGCTATGGTCATTATGAATTTGTCGTTATGCCCTTTGGTATTACTAACGCCCATGCAGTCTTTATGGATTTGATGAATCGCATGTGTAAACCTTTTCTCGACCGCTTCGTCATCATGTTTATCGATGATATTCTTATCGATTCAAAGTTGAAATCCGAACACGCGCAGCATCTCCGTTTGGTACTCGAACTACTACAAGGAGATCGCCTCTACGCCAAGTTCTCCAAATGTGAATTTTGGCTCGAGGAGGTTCAATTCCTCGGTCACATTGTTAATAGTCAACGTATTCACGTCGATCCCACGAAGATTGAATCAGTTAAGAGTTGGATTACGCCAAAAAACCCATCCGAAGTTCGTTCTTTCCTCGGATTGGCGGGTTATTATCGCCGATTTATAACTGATTTCTCGAAAATTGCCGTGCCTCTCACCTCTCTGATGCATAAAGACAAGACTTTTGTTTAGGAAACCGAACAAGAGGAAGCCTTTCAAACCCTCAAGCGTATGCTTCGCAATGCTCCTATACTCGCGCTACCCGATGGAAACGACGACTTTGTGGTCTATTGTGATGCCTCTAACCTAGGTCTTGGTTGTGTTCTTATGCAACGGGACAAGGTTATCGCGTACGCGTCTCGACAGCTCAAGGTCCACGAGAAGAACTACACAACCCACGATCTCGAACTCGGTGCAGTTGTTTTCGCATTAAAGATTTGGCGACACTACCTATATGGTACCAAGTGTATGGTCTTCACCGACCATAAGAGCCTACAACACATCTTGAATCAGAAAGAACTTAATATGCGCTAACGCAGATGGGTCGAACTTATCAATGACTACGACTGTGAGATTCGCTACCACCCAGGCAAAGCAAATGTCGTTGACGATGATCTTAGCCGACAAAGCTATTTACATAGCGTTCGTAATGTTCAAGCCCAACACGACCTCGAAGTTCTTATTCACGATGCTCAACACGCCTGTTTTCTCGAGAACACTATGAAGGAAGAACGAATTTTTGGAACTAAAAACCAACTAGTGAATAAAACGAATGGTATTTTTCACTATCTCGACCGAATTTGGATTCCCAATCGCAATAATCTCCCAGAGATTTTGCTGAATGAAGCCCACAAATCCCGATATTCCATTCATCCCGGTGCTGACAAGATGTACCAGGACCTTCGTGCCAGGTATTGGTGGCCAGGAATGAAGAAGGATATCGCTCTCTATGTTTCGAAATGCCTGACCTGCTCCAAGGTCAAGGCTGAACACCAACGACCCTCTGGCTTACTCAAACAACCCGGAATCCCAATGTGGAAATGGGATAGTATAGCTATGGATTTCATTACGAAACTCCTGCGCACGCCATCAGGTCACGATAGCATTTGGGTTATTGTTGATCGTCTTACCAAATCCGCCTACTTTCAACCAATACGAGAAGACTATAAGGTGGAACGATTAGCACGAATCTATACCGACGAAGTTATTTGTCGACATGGGACTCCCCGTGACATCAACTCTGACCGCGATGGTCGATTCACTTCGCGCCTCTGGGAGACTTTTCAATCTGCTCTCGGTACTACTCTTAATCTCAGTACCGCTTTCCATCCCCAGACCGACGGTCAGACTGAACGCACGATTCGCACCCTTGAAGACATGCTTCGCTCGTGCGTTATAGATTTTGGTGGTAATTGGGATTCGCATTTACCTTTAGTCGAATTCTCGTACAACAACAGTTATCACTTTGGCATTCAAATGGCACCATTTGAGGCATTATATGAAAGAAAATGTCGATCGCCTATTGTATGGCATGAGATCGGAGACGCGCAAATTACCGGTCCTGAGTTACTACAAGAAATGACTGACAAGATCCTCCAGATATGAGACAATCTCTTGAAAGCGCGGAGTCGTCAAAAGAGTTACGCCGATAAACGCCGCAAGCCCCTTGAATTTGACGTTGGTGATCACGTACTCCTAAAGGTTTCACCTTGGAAGGGGTGATCCGATTCGGCAAGAAAGGAAAGCTAGCGCCACGATACGTTGGTCCCTTTAATATTCTGGAAAGAATTGGCAAAGTGGCCTACCGACTCGAATTACCAGAGGAACTCAACAACGTACATCCATGTTTCCATGTCTCGAACCTCAGGAAATGCCTAGCCGAAGAAAACCTGCATGTCCCTCTCAAGGATTTGCATGTTAACGAAACTCTACACTTCGTGGAAAAGCCAGTAGAAATCATGGACCGAGAAACCAAGAAACTTCGACGCTCTCGCTTTCCTATAGTGAAGGTTCGCTGGGAAGGCAAACGTGGCGCCGAGTTCACTTGGGAACTCGAAAGTGATATGAAAGCTAAATATCCACAGCTCTACGTTACGCCTGCGCCTTAATTTCAGGACGAAATTTCCTAAACTAGGGGAGGCTGTAACAACCCGACTTTTCAAGTCAAAATCAAGTCAAAGTCAAAGTCAAGACATGTAATTATTCAGATCTGTCATTTCGTGCTTAATTGACTTGTATTCTTGAGATTCGATAATAGTTTAACCCATTTCGGTAATCGACATATTGGTTTTAAATGATATTTTAAACTATGTTTTACAACGCTATTTCAAAACGCAGTTATCGCATTTAACACAGTTAACGCATTTAAACACACTTTATCGCATTTTTACTCCACGCTATCACAACGCAACGCAAACTCAAAACGTAGTTATTGGTATTGTTATTATGTGCTTTACTTGTGTGTGTGCCATATATATATGTTTTGGGATGTTATTCACAAACGCAATCGCAACTCTATCGCAACGCAATCTCAATGCAACTCAACACGCGGATTTACTTTTACGCATTTATATATTATCTTAGGTGATTACTTGTTTAATGTTATTGTGGTTATCTCATCTCAATGCTCACTTGCAACTCACTTAAACGCAACGCACCGCTTAACGCATAAAACGAAAGTCGGAAACTAACAAAACGCAACTCGGCTGGTCGAATGACCAACCGATCGAATGGACATCCGACTGGATGACCATCCGATCGGATAGCCATCCGATCGACTAGCCATCCGACCCACACTTGCATCGCCTTATCTCTCCCCCACGCTATAAATACCCGCCTGTCACATCACTGTTCACTGATGTGACAGCTCCATTCGACCAGACGCTCTCAAGTCCCTCTCAAGCACTTTTCTCTTGATTTAAGGCTATTTCGTAAGTATTTCTTCCTAAATATTGTACTTCCATCATCACTACACACTTCTTCATCATCTTCACCATCAAAATCACTAGTTTTCTCAATGAAACCACCTGATTTGGGCTACTTGAAGGTGACATCATCACCGTTCCATGTGCAAACTGTGGTGTGACGTCATCCCGTCAAGATTTGTTCAGATCTAAAGGATTTCTACACTATTTACATAAATCTTAACCAGATTTCAACGTTTTTCAAAGGATTTCATACTTTTCTTCAAAACCGAAGGAATCTAGACTCATTATAGGCTCTCTACTCGCTCGCCAGTTGAGATGTCGGTTTGAAAACGGGTTTCCACCGGAGAGACGACCGATTCACGGGTTGAACATGAAACTTCATCAAAAGAACAGTGAGTACGATCGAATGGGGTGATTCCCATCCGATCGAATGAGCTGGTCCTTGGTGTGCTTCTGTTGTTTGACACGGCATCACACCGTCTCCTTTAAATCGCAAACTTTTAACTTGAAAACTTGAAGATTTCAAAACAACAGGTTGCCCACTCGAGTGGCCATCCGATCGGAAGACCATCCAATCGAATGACCATTCGACTGGTGACTTGCCCCCTTAGAACTTCCAACACTTACAAAATTTGCTCAAACTTCAAACTATCAAATTCTCAATCGAATGACCATCCGTCTGGATGACCATCCGACCGGATGACTTGGTTTAATACTATAACAAAAACTTCAAAAGTTCCAAACATCAATCAACACCCACACTCATTTGAATGGTTATCCGTTCAAATGGTCATCCGTCCGACTCACCATTAGACACTTACCTCATCCGACGCACTGTTTACACGCTGTTCAACGCTTACGCTACTGTTCTATGCTCAGGCTAATCTCCCACGCGCTCCCTTCAATCCAAGACAGTGTTTATTTATTAAACACATATTGTCAGTATACTCGAACCCTTTTTCGCTTACCGCACTTTGGGTGTTATATACGTTTCTATATCAAATCACAACACACAACGCAAACTCTTTTATAAATGCTAACCACTCTCGCATGTTATACGTGTTTCGATGAATGCTTGTATGTTATGTTTACACAGTGACTGTTTTGCCTGACACCTTAACAACGATAGTACTATAGTTTGGACTCAACACCTGTCGTGGACAGGGGTTGTTAAGGGCCTTACTTCACATGGTCACATTGGTGATAATGTGTTGCGCATTCTACAACTCGCAGTCATGTCAGTTGCATGCGTCATTGTCGATAGCTTACTTGATTCACATTTCTAAGTGTTACATGCTGGTTACGCGTAAACACTTTCGCTATACTATATACTATGCAAACTTGTGTACTCACCTTTACACTCTGTGTACTGACTAATTTTAATGTATGTGACAGGTTGATTAGGATGCCTTGCATGTTGTGCTATGATGAACCAGCTAGGGAGTATAGAAACAAACTAAATAAATCTGTGTTGTCGGAACAGCTTATTTGTTTTTTGAGACTATATCTGTAATGATTGTGTACTTTATATGTTTGATGGTATGGGACGTTGAACTTTAAATATAATGGCATTAATAGTTGTTATGGATTCTCTTGAACAATTTGTTTCGCTCAGTGCCACGCCCCGATGTTTCCACCATCGGTTGGGGTGTGACACGAAACCGTTCTAATAGTTTGGCTTTCTAAACAATATGCTTTATTTTCAAATCACGTTTGTTTTACATTACCATTTCCTCGGTTTCGCCGCAACGCGTGACATAAAAAAACTAGTATATATATAGTAAATGAAAGACGATGAATAGTAACTTTATTTTTAAAATAATATATAGCTTTTTATTATTTCTTTATTATATATATATATATATATATATATATAGTTTATCATTATATTATTTTTAATAATATATTTTTAATTTTTTTCGTTTCTAAAACCATATATTTCCTTTACCATTTTTAATAATTCTTTTTTTCTTTTTCTAGAACATATATTAATTTATCAAATAATTTGATACTTCTTTAATAATTTACGTTTTATTAAATATATTATAATAGTTTATTATTTTATTTACTTTTAATAACATATATTTATTTTTTTCTTTTCTAAAACCATATATTTCCATTACCATTTTTAATAGTTCTTTTTTTCTTTTTCTAGAACATATATTAATTTATGAAATAATTTGATACTTCTCTTTGTTGGTGCATACGTCTGTCGACTTCGTCTTGTATCGAGTCTTGCATTGTTCATGGCACGAAGTTCGAGATTTCAAGACAGAAAGTTAATTCCACTTGAAAGTGGTAATTCCGCTTGAAAGGGCCAACTTGTAATTCCGCACGGAATTAACAAGTAATTCCGCTTGAACCTCTAATTTCGTTTGTAAGGTGTAATTTCGTTTGTAATAGTAATTCCGCATGAAGCATGTTCAAGCGGAATTACCCAGTCTACATATAGGAGTAGATCTGTTTCATTTGAAACGGAATTAGTTTTGAGTGTTTCCGACGGCGAAGCTCTGTCGAAGTGTCTACAGACTTGTAATTGTTACCAGATCAATAGAAAGACAGTTAAAAGTAATATCTAGCTGAATCACACATGATATGTCTGTTTCCGCCTTTCATATTGTGTAGAACGCCTCTGATCGACTTGTTTCGGGTTCGTACACGATCCTACATGTGGTATCAGAGCTCAGGAGGAGGAGTTCTGCAGATTTCAGCTTGATTTCATCTTGTTTTCTAACTTCTACACCTTCTTTTCTCAATTGAACAAGTTTTAACGGTTAAAATGGCCTGAATTTTTCACAACATAAGCGAAATTGTGTTTTAACAAATCCTTGAAAGAATCAGATCAAAATTCAAAGTAAAAGTGACTAAAATGCGCCAAACAGGTAATTCCGTTTGAACGAGTAACCTAATTCTGTTTGAAAGTTGGAGGTAATTCCGCTTGAAAATGTAATTTCGTTTGGTGATTTCGCTTCAGTGTTGTTATTCCGTTTTGGTGTGTTATTCCGCTTGAAATTTCAAACGAAATCAGTGATTCCATTTGAAATTGGTAATTTCGTTTGAAAAATAATTTCGGTTGAGTCATAATTTCGTTTGAAGTTGATTGTGCAGGTTAATTCCGTTTGAAGTGTTGAGCAGGGTAATTTCGTTTGAAAGACTTAATCTCGTTTGAAAGTGTCTGTTTGTGAAACTTTTTACCGAATCATGGAAGAAGAGTTCTACAACGCGTTTGCTACATCTTCGACTAGTCCAGCTTCCATTGCTCAAAACATGAACGCTGAAAAGGAAACTGGAACGTTGCAAAAACCCCCCCGAAACTTATGGGAATTGAAGAGTATCATGGCTGGAAAAATCGTTTTGAGAATTGGGTTAAGGCAAACCATCTGAGAGCTTGGGAAAGCATTGAAACAAAATATATTAGACCACAGACCCCTTTGAATGTTGATAAAATTATCTCAGAATTTTCAGACAAAGAGAGAGATAGTTATAAAGGAGAAAAAATGATGATTAGTCTTCTACAACAAGCTGTCAAAGAGGATATATTTGTGTTGCTTCAGCATGATGGTAGTGCTTTTTCAATATGGGAGGCACTTGAGAAGAAATTTGAAGGAAGCACGGAAATGATTAATAGCAAAAAATCATTATTGAAAAAAGAATTTGAGTTGTTTACAAGTATGCCAGGTGAATCTACAAAGACTCTCATTGAGAGATATTGTCATCTTGTGCGAACCATGTCTCAGTTGAAAATTACTAAAACTCCAGCAGAATGGGTTGAAAAGTTAGCTGATGCTTTACCTCAGAAAGAATGGGGTACATATCTCATGATTTTAAAGAATACAGGAGAGTTTAGTAGATTGTCAATTGGACAGTTTATTGAAAAGCTTGAGGGACAGGATCTTGAACAGCAAAAGATTGCCAGAATGAACAGCTCGAGCAATCAACAAGACATCAATTTGTACTATAAAGGAAATGTTCAAATTGTTGAAGCAAGTCCAAAGATCCAAACCGCTTTTAGTGCAGGAAATTCATCTGGATCAGTCAGTCAAAGTTCAATCAACACTAGTGGATTTTCAAATGTTAATCTTCCAAGTGTTCAAAGTGCAAATGTTGGTAATGGACATATGATTCAGTGCAATGTTGCGTTACATCTTCAAAATGGTCAGAATTTTTCTGAAGAAGTTGTTAAAAGTCATATGGCATTACTGGTTACTGCTTTGGAATCTTATGAAGGATTGATTGCTGGAAAAATTGGTAATCCTATGTTAACCAAGGAAGATTATGACCAAATTGATGCAGAGGAATTGGAGCTTATGGATATAAAGTGGTGCTTAGCAAGTGTTCTGAGGAGAGCTGAGAAATTCAAAATGATTACAGGAAGAAATGACTTCTTAGATGCACATGTCTCTACTTTAGGTTTTGATAAATCTAAAGTTACTTGTTTTCGATGCAGGGAGAAAGTACATTTTAAGCGAGAATGTAAAAACCAAGAAGCAAATGGAGCAAAGAATCCGTTTGGTGGCAATGATTACTATCGGAAGTCCATATATCAACAAGTTGCTCATCAACCGCATCAACAAAAAGAATCACAAACTGCTCATGGGAAGATGATTGAAGATGCAAATAAGAAAGCTTATTATGGTATCATTGATCAAGATGATGAGAAAATGGCTCCAGGATTTAGCTGGGATAGGTTTGTGGATGAGAATAGAGAGTTTAAAGCTTTTATTGCTCAAATTGTTCAAAAGCCAGAATTGATGAAAGAATGGATAGCAGTGTTATCTGATGAAGAGAAAAGTCAAGATGAAGAATTTGTTTCTTCTGAAAACAGTTCAACAGATACTAGTGATGATGATGAAGAAATTGAACAGATAAACATTGGAAAAACTCATTTATCTTCTGACAGTTTTGAATTTTATTTTGCAGATAAATTGAAGAAACTTAAAGAGAGAAAAGCTGCAAAAGAAATGGAAGAAGTTAAGGTTGTTGAGAAGATAGTTGAAGTGGAAAAAGTAGTTGAAGTCGAGAAGATTGTGGAGATTGAAAAGATTGTTGAAGTCACAAAACCTTGTCTTACATGTTTGGAACCTTGCAAACAATGTGAAGATAAAGATGAAAGGTTTAGTGAACTTGAAAAGTTGAAAGAGAAGTTGTTGTTTGATGTCAAGAATGTGAAAGAATCGTACGATGTATTGAACAAAACTGTGAATAGTTTGCAGAAGACAAACTCTGAAAGAGAAGATGCTTTGACAATGATGAATGCAACAATGATGTCCAAACAAAAAGAGATCAATTTCTACATTGAAGAGTGTGCTAAGTTGAAGCATGAGTTGGAAATTGAAAAAGTTGAAAATGAAAGAATTAGACGATTACTGAAAAGTTATTCAAGTTCTGATTACTTAATTGACAGAATTTATCCAACTGTTGCAGGTTTTGAAGCGTTTGACGACAAGAAGCCGAAGAAAAAGGATACTGGTAAGAAACAGAGTATCAGTTATAACAAGTGTCCGCCTCCAATTTGGGAAGGGTATTCGTCTAGAAAACCGAATGAGGAACAAGTAAAAAAGGTACTCAATATAAAGTTGGAGTCCGAGATAACCGATGTATTACCAGACAATATTGACATCACATTCACAGCGTCCGACATAGATCATGAGTCTGAGTTAATAAAAAGGATGGTCAATCAGGTGTTAGATAAGGATGAGGAGTCCGAGTCAATGTCTGAGTCCCGGAGTTCGAGTTCGTCTGTCAGGAGTTCAAAGTCCTCGGGAAAACGGGTGTATAGTAAAGAATTTTTGTTGTCAAAATCTAATTTGAATGACGAAACATTTGAAGTTGCATATACTTTGAATGGTTCTGACAAATTATATTTTGATAAAAAATTTCCAATAAGAGGTGTTAAAATTGAAATGATCAAAAAGGTTTTCAAATTGACAGAAATTAATATTTCTGAAATAAAAGATGTAAATCTTTCTGAAAAACCTAAACCTTACACCTCAAGAGTTCAACAACGTTTAAACAAGAAAAAGGGTTACAGTTCTGGTTCAGGTTATCGAAAGAAACCAAACCATAACGGTAATTTCAAAAAGAAAGGAATTGGTTTTATTCCACCAGAAAATTTTAAAAATGAGAAAATTTCTAAAAATACAAAATTTGTGTCAGGTATGTTTGCTGAGGATGAAAAGAAGAGCTCATTCTGGAGACAGTCAAATCAGGAATTTCTTGCTGAAAAGAAGAAAACTGAAGCCCATCAGAGAAAAGAAACTAGAACCTGTTTCAGATGTTAAGAAGTTGGTCACATCGCCTGGAACTGTCCTAAGGCAACCAACACAAAACAGGGAGTTTCAGAAAAACTCAAAGAAATAGTTGTTGATAAAACCGAACCACCAACTGAAAGATTTAAAGTGTTTAAAAACTCTACATATGAAGTTGGTGAGTGTTCAAAAAGATTTTACAAGAAGAGGGGAAATCTTGACAACCAAGCTTGGGTTGTTAAGAAATCAGATGTAAAATCTGGCGATGAATCTGATTCCACAAAATCAGAGGAGCCATATGTTGTTAAAAATGATGAAAACTCAGTACCTCCAATGGATGATGTTCATTTTCCACCATTGAGAGCTGAGAATTTTAAATTAAAAGTTGGAAAGGTTGAGATCTCAAATCAATTTTATTCTAAAAAGAATGAATTTGATGTTGAAAAAGCTTTTAATGGGAATGTTAAAAAGATGTTTGGGAAAATGGTCGAGGGAAAGGCAAAGGGGTAAAGGACTTTTATAAAACCAAGAAAGCAACTTATTACCTAAGTGAAGTTGAGGAGGAAACATCCAAGTTTGGTCAGGCTTGGATGGCAGTTTTTCATTATTAAAAACCTGACTTGCCGGAGCTCCCAAGTTTGTAATCGTGGAGCAGGAATCGGCATCATTCTCGATAAAGTTTTGTTTTTGTGAATGAATCTTAAAATTTGTTAAATCTTACAGGTTGTGGACAAGTGCCGGAACTCTCAGGTTGGTAAGTGAGGAGTAGGTATCGGCATTTTTCTTACAAGTGGTACTTAATTTTCAAGATTAATCAGGGATATTAAATTGTACTTGATTTATCTTTCTTACAAGTGGTTAAAGAATATATGAGGTTCATTTCATTGAAAAGAGGAAAGAAACAAAGTGATGATCTTACCCCTAACCTACAAGTGGTAAAATCAACAAAACTTATTTTCCAAAAAAATCATTTTGGTTAAAACAAACTTAAGTGTTTTGAAATCATAATGAGAAAATAGTTTGTTGTAAGGGGGAGTTCTGATTGTTTATGCCAAGTGGATGGCGATCTGAAGTGATTCGATATCGGTTGTCACTTTACTTGTATAGTTTTTTTCAAATTTCCTTAAATGATTTTGAATTTTAGGGGGAGTAAGAATTTTCAGAAAATCCAAAAACTTTAGAAAATTTGAAAAAGACAAAAACATGATAAAATACAAAATGAGTTTTGTTGTCAAAGAAGAAGAAATGATAGTACATCAGTAGACAGTTACAGTATGCTAAAGAAATGTAATGATTAAATAACATTAAACGGTCTCACTGATGATATGCCGATAGGTTTTTACACATTTAGTAAGCTTTTTCGAGATATAAACTTAAATTCAAACTTGCTTATTTCGTGGGGAACACTACTTGGATATATAGGTAACCCCTGAAATTTCGTTTGAAGGATCCCTCTTTCTGAGATACTAGGTCTTTATGCTCAGTGATATCTGGGGTATTATCCCGGGACTTCTGATTTTGCGGAAGCAATGGCCTAGTCCCCGGAGAATACTTTACGCTTGCTTGAAATAAAAGCCTACCATCAGCATAAAAAAATGATGAAACATTGAAAAATGAAAAATCATGTGCTGTTGTAAAAAAGATCCTCTAAAGGGGACCCACCAAAAGTCGAAGCCGTCATCTCTCTGCTGAACGGAAGTTCTGACCTGAGCTCTCACGGCCCTCGCAATTAACCCCTTACAGATATCATCTGTGTTATACTCACCTGTAAGACTGAATATTGGGATCTGGATACGGGAGTATATTCAAGAGGTGGGACACATGAATGAGTTTAAGTCCTTAATACACCTAATTCATATCCTGAATCGGTTGAAATTTGTGTGAAAATTTAAGTGGATCAGTATATCGGCAATCTAAGTGAATTGTTTAATTCTTAACGTGTAACTAAGCTCAACGGTACTTGTGACTTGTCAAAAACTGAGATGATCCTCTTACACAAACTCACAAAAATATTGTATGTAAATATTTCTTTACTGCATTTTATTTCATTCAAAAATCCAAAAAGATTTTAGTGTGTTTTAGCATAAATTTTTGAAAAATTCAAAAAGATTTTCGACAACTGATGTTGGAAAGCTGATTTTCAAAATTCCAAGTGCTAAACATGATGAGAATGTGGTGAGGGGGAGTTTGTGGTTAAATGAGAAATGATTTTGAATATTTTCCTACAAATGGTCATCAGAAGTTTTTAAAGTGATAAATCATTCTGGATAAATTTGAGAGGGAGTCTGGATATATAAATTTGTAAAATGTTATATTTGTGAAATTTATTGTGAGGTAGAGGATGTGCAGGATAGCCTGGATTCTGAGTTTGAATATAAAGCCAGGTCACGATCCTGATTCTGTGAAAGACAAATTGCGATCAACATCCGAGGGTAGAATGTTTGTTCGAGGGGAGTCTGTTGATGCTGAAGAGGAGGAGAAAGAGATAAAGTTTGAGGATGCTTACACTGTCAGATACTTCAGAGAGCGATCAGACTGATAAAGACTGAAGACGTTGAAGACTCGACACTTAAGACTCGTCAACATCCGAGGGGGAGTCTGTTGGTGCATACGTCTGTCGACTTCGTCTTGTATCGAGTCTTGCATTGTTCATGGCACGAAGTTCGAGATTTCAAGACAGAAAGTTAATTCCACTTGAAAGTGGTAATTCCGCTTGAAAGGACCAACTTGTAATTCCGCACGGAATTAACAAGTAATTCCGCTTGAACCTCTAATTTCGTTTGTAAGGTGTAATTTCGTTTGTAATAGTAATTCCGTATGAAGCATGTTCAAGCGGAATTACCCAGTCTATATATAGGAGTAGATCTGTTTCATTTGAAACGGAATTAGTTTTGAGTGTTTCCGACGGCGAAGCTCTGTCGAAGTGTCTACAGACTTGTAATTGTTACCAGATCAATAGAAAGACAGTTAAAAGTAATATCTAGCTGAATCACACACGATATGTCTGTTTCCGCCTTTCATATTGCGTAGAACGCCTTTGGTCGACTTGTTTCGGGTCCGTACACGATCCTACACTCTTAAATAATTTGATACTTCTCTTAAGAGAAGTATCAAATTATTTCATAAATTAATATATGTTCTAGAAAAAGAAAAAAAGAACTATTAAAAATGGTAATGGAAATATATGGTTTTAGAAAAGAAAAAAATAAATATATGTTATTAAAAGTAAATATAATAATAAACTATTATAATATATTTAATAAAACGTAAATTATAGTAAACGAAAGACAATGAATAGTAACTTTATTTTTAAAATAAAATATAGCTTTTTTGTATTTCTTTATTAATTATATATATATATATATATATATAGTTTATTATTATATTATTTTGAGTAAATTACAAAAATCGTTCTTTATGTATGTCACTTATTGCAAACTGTGTCATTCGTCTTCAATAATTATAGAAAACGTATTCGATGTTTGCAAACCCTTGCAAGTTATGTCCTTTAGCCCAAACTTAATTATGTTTTTGTGGTTAAATCTGACCAAATGGAACCCACATGAGGGTATTTTGGTCATTTTACCTTCTTGTGGTGTCAATTTGGTAAGATTTAACCACAAAAATACTCTCATGTGGGGTTCATTTGGTCGGATTTAACCACAAAAATTAACTGAGTTAGGGCTAAATGACATAACTTGCAAGTGTTTGCAAACATCAAGTACGTTTTCTATAATTATTGAAGACAAAGGACACAGTTTGCAATAAGTGACATACATAAAAGACGAGTTTTGTAATTTTGTCTATTATTTTTAATAACGCATTCTTAATTTTTTCTTTTCTAAAACCATATATTTCCTTTACCATTTTTGTAATAATTCTTTTTTTTTTCTTTTTTCTAGAACATATATTAATTTATCAAATAATTTGATACTTCTTTAATAATTTACGTTTTATTAAATATATTATAATATTTTATTATTATATTTACTTTTAATAACATTTTTTTTTCTAAAACCATATATTTCTTTTACCATTTTTTTAATAATTCTTTTGTCTTTTTCTAGAACATATATTAAGTTATTAAATAATTTGATACTTTTTTAATAATTTACGTTTATAACTTTTTTCTAAAAACTTAAGTACGTAGTTGTGCTTGATTTTTTTTCCTCGACATTCCGTTATAAGTTTTGTTAAAACCGAAGTTGTACTCAAAATTAAGTATTTATTTAGTATCATAAAACGGTACAATGATAAACTAAACTGTTCTAATGGTTTGACCTTCTAAACAACATGCTTTATTTTTAAATCACTTTTGTTTTACATTATCATTTGTTCAGTTTCACCGCAAGGCGCGACGTCAAATAAAACTAGTTAATCCAAATAGAATGCGACACACCATAAATTACAAATAAACTAAAAAAAATACTAAAACATAAATAAACTATTCTGAGTCCGACTCCTCAATTTTTAAAAAGAGACTTTTCGACGTAGAAACCTTTGTCCGAATATACTTTCGTTGTATTTGGCCCCTCGCAAAAATAATCATCAAACAAAATGTTGTATCATTCTTCACTATCACATGGAACCATTCTTTTTTTAGATGTTGTTGTGTCTTCTATTTCGGATTGCTCTGCGACATCCAAAAAATATTGCAGGCTAATATCGTCTAAGCATAATACATTAGGGATATTGAGCGGTGGAATGAAAATCTTGTTAGAAATTATGTTAAAAATGGGTGAAAATGAGTGTAAATAGAGATGAGAGTATGAGAGCCGTGGTAGAATTTTTATTAAAAATGGTTTGATGTGCGTAAATATATTGGGTGGGAGTTGGCTACAAAGTCTGTTTTTCCTACAAAGTGTAAAAAGTCATAAAACACCATAATGTCAACCATAAAATACACTCAAAACTCACAAATAACATAGTGGAGATTACAAAAATACCATATTTGTGAGTTTTGTGTTGTGTTTTTAATGATAAGGCTTTGATTATCAAATGACTAATATTAGTGTGTTTTATTTTGATTATCATGTTGTGTTTTATATTCAAAGTTGTATGATAATGTGTTTGAAGATTTTAAGGACTGTTAGGGTTCAAATATTACGTTTTAGTGATCTTCACTATGCTATTTATGGGTTTTGAATGTGTTTTATGACTGAAATTGTGGTTTTTATGACTTTGTACACTTTGTAGGAAAAATGAATTTTGTAGCCCAACTCACCCTATATATATATATATAGGGGAGGGTTCAAGTGAAAACTCCTTTTATCGCGAGAACTCGAAAACTAACTAAAAAAAGCCTAAAAACATACTAAATTTTTTTTACAATTTTTTATTAAAAATCGCTATTTTTTATATATATATATAAATTTTCAAAAAAAATGTAATGCACATGTGTATTATTACACATGTGCACTACAACTTTTTTTTTTTTTGAAAAAAGTTTTTTTATACACAAAAACTAGCGAAAATTGGTATAAAAATTTGGTATGTTTTTTTAGGCTTTTTTAGTTAGTTTCGTGTTCTCGTGTTAACTAGTGGTTTTCATTTGAACATTCTCCTATATATATATATAGGGGACCGCTAAAATGAAAACCACCTCCAGTTGTAAGAACCGCGAGAACCAGTTCCTAACCACTAGATCTACAAGATCAATGGATGAGATTAAAAGTTGTTAATATTAATATTAAATAGTTTTTGTCTTGTTATGTGTTTAATATTTTAATCCAAACGGGTAATTTAGTAAAATTATTTTTTTTGTCTTTTAGTCTTTATTATTTTTTTATTACTTTTTTGTTTTATTATATTACTTTTTATTTTTTAAACAAAGTTTTTTTTATTAAAAACCATTTTTAAATTCAGATTTTTTAACAAAACAAATTATTTTGCGCGCCGTTTTTACGCCCGCTTTTTTACGCGTCGTTTTTTCACGCCGTTTTTTACGCTCGGCTTTTTCAAGCGGCGTTTTTTTAAAAGCGCCGTTTTTTACATCCCGTTTTAACGTGGCGTTAAATTTTTTACGTTTTGCGTTAAACTTTTCAAACTTTTTACGTTTTACGTAAAAAAAATTACGTTTTACGTAAAAAAATTTACTTTTTACGTTTTACGTAAAACTTTTTACGGTTTACGTTTTTTCGTTTTACGTCTTACGTTAAAAAAGTTTACGTTTTTACGTTTTACGTTAAACTTTTTACGTTTTACGATTTACGTTAAACTTTTTACGTTTTACGTAAAACTTTTTACGTTTTACGTTTTTACGTTAAAAAAGTTTACGTTTTTACGTTTTACGTTAAAAAGTTTACGTTTTACGTTAAAAAGTTTACGGTTTAACATTTTTTTTTTACAAAAACTTTTTTACGCAACACGAACGCACCCAGAAATCGCAAACTCGGTAGGTGTCTCAGTTAGATTGTTATCGTCATCGACTAGGGAAAAAATATAAAAAACCAACAAACATCAAAACAAAGTGTATCTCGAAAAAAAAAACGGAGTTTGGCTCAGATTTTCCGATAGTCAAAAAGGCTGCAAAGTGGGGCTGCATGTTCAAAAAACTACCCTCCACCATCGTTGCCGCGCCATCGTCATCAAAATCTAGTTTTTTTTTTCATCATCGCCACCCAAAATCCAACCGATCAAAACCCACATAGTTCGGTTATCAAAATCACCGGCAAACATCAAAATCACCGGCAAATTGTCATAACATGGCGAAGCTCGGATGCAGAAATGAATCCATTTTGATCCTTGTCAAACACGCGGAAAGAAAATTTATATAAAACAAATAAATCCCTAAAAGCAAAAATGCACTGATTCTACTAAACAAAAACTAACTGTAGAAACTTACCCTTTGGCTTCAGGAATTGTCACTAACTTCTGTAACATCTAAAGAAAACAAACAAGTTAATAAGCACACCACATATTTAGCTTGTCAATTAATACTATTATAACAAGAACAGAAGCTAAATTTCCCTATCTACTGCCAGACCCAAATTGATCTTAACAGATCTGAAAGGAAATGGAGAATGATAAGGGTTTAGGCTTACCGGAGTGAAAAGATGCTTGCTCTGCCGGCTGCCGGAGCTGGAACACCACCGCTGGTGTCAAACTTCTTGCCGGAAAAATCGGCCCAACCGCCGTTCGTTGTTGCCGGTGTCAATACTTCTTGCCGGATTAACGGTTGTTTTACCGTGAAGCCCACCGCTGCCGTTCGTTGTTGTCGATGTTTACCGTGAAGCCCACCGTCGCCGTTCATTTGTTGCCGCTGTATTCCAACTGCCGCCGACCACCGTCACCATGAAAACACCATCACACTATCCCCACCGTCTTCCCCGAACACCATCACACCACTCACCGTCGAACCACTGCCGGATCTTGAAAGATCTAGAAAGAGAGATAGGCTCTAGAGAAAAGAGAGACAGAGGTCTGAATTTTAATAGTGGAAAGGAGCAGGGGATTCAAAATGGTGAAAAGAAAGAAGATCTGTTATTCAAAATGGTGGAAAGAAAGAGATAGAAGTAGATGAGAGAGGAGAGAGGTATTTAACGTCAGGTGACTTTAATGAAGGGAGAGATAGAGATTGGACATTTGAGGTAAATGACCATAATACCCTTTGGGTTGTCAAATTCTGATTGGTTGAGAGTGGTTCTCGCGGTTCTTACAACTGGAGGTGGTTTCTATTTTAGCGGCTCCCTATATATATATATATATATATATATATATATGTGGGATGGTTCAAATGAAAACCACTTTTAACGCGAAAACTAACTAAAAAAGCCTAAAAAGCACACCAATTTTTTTTACAATTTTTTATTAAAAAATCGCTAGTTTTGTATATAAGAAACTTTTAAAAAAAATTGTAGTACACATGTGTAATAATACACATGTGTGGTACACATACACATGTGTACTATTACACATGTGCACTACAAATTTTTTTATATACTTAAAATAGCGAAAATTTGTATGAAAAAAAAAATTTGGTATGTTTTTTAGGCTTTTTTAGTTAGTTTTCAAGTTTTCGCGTTAACTAGTGGTTTTCATTTGAACCGTCCCCTATATATATATAGGGGAGGGTTCAAGTGAAAACTTTTTTTATCGCGAGAACTTGAAAATAACTAAAAAAGCCTAAAAACATACCAATTTTCTTTTACAATTTTTTATTAAAAATCGCTGTTTTTTATATTTGAAAAAAAAAATTTCAAAAAAAAAGGTAATGCACATGTGTAATAATACACATGTGTATTATTACATAAGTGCACTACAAAAAAAAATTTTAAGTTTTTTTATACACAAAAACTAGCGAAAATTGGTATAAAAAAATTTGGTATGTTTTTTATCGTTTTTAGTTAGTTTTCGGGTTCTCCCGTTAACTAGTGGTTTTCATTTGAACCTTCTCCTATATCTATTATCTATTATATATAATATATGAATAGATTTGGGCTGAGGTGTCATTACCTTAGAGCCTCCTAGCTTCATTTTTGGCGGGAAAATAATATAGGTCTTTTTGTTACTCACGGATCCCGTTTTTAGGCAACCGAACCGTGAGTTCGGATCCTTTATAATCCACTAAAATACCTAATCTATTTGGTTTTACCATAAAAAAAACTCCACGCCGCTCCAGTTCTCTGCGACCACCATCTTCATCTATTCTCCATTTGTGGTGGAAGGGTTTATCTTTTCTTCACATAGCCAAGAAAACCCTAACATCCATCTCTTTCGTCATTCCCTTTCATCGATCTACCAGAGAATCATTATCAATAGGTATGTTTGTACATGATTGGTTTACTTTTGAACATAAGAAGTTTGTTTAATCAGATTTCATCGATTTCCAAATCAGGTTGATTTTTATTCTGATTGTTTTGTGTGATCTTATGTATCTCTGTTGTGACGATTCTTTCTTTTCTAAAACCCTAGATATGAAATTCGCTTTCTTTCCGATCTACTCATCTTTGATCCAGAAGATTCAAACTTCAATCATCAGGTAAGAAATCTTTTTTATGATTGGTATTAATCCGGGTATTCTCGATCCTCATTCATTCCTATCCCATTCGCGTTTTCTTCATTTTTTGTTTCTTGCACAAAGAGAGATTAACTGGAGATAGATAGAGAGAGAGAGAGAGAGAGAGAGAGAAGAAAGGGAGTCAGTCACTTTATGGACCCAATTAATCACTTCACTGCAGGCAACATTCAGGTATTTCATTGTTCAAATTTAAAACATGTTATGAATCTGTGTGTTATGCACACGAATAGAGATTACATTATATTGTAGTTTTGATTCGTGTTAGTTAGGTAATACCCCAACTTTTCATTCTACTGATTTGACCCATTGTGGCTTGAAGTTTGGTGCGTGGGTTTTAGGGTGTTGCCACATATTTGATGATGTGTTGATTCTTTAGATTCAAGACAAATGTTTTTTTCACTGCAGGTATGTTTTTAAATAATTATTCTATGATACCATATAGATATCCTGAGTTTTCCGACCAGCTCAACTCGAAGAAAAGCATAAGGTAAAACAAACATCATTTCAAAACAGTATAAAATTTGAATGGTTCAAGAAACTTTATACTGATTGTTGATTGCACTTGTTTTGTAGAATTAAGAATGATATGTTCCAGTCAAACAGTCCTCCAGACTGCATTAGCTATGGTAATTTCCCTTTTGTAGCAAAAAAAAATGTCTCATAGTTTAGTATCCATGTTTAAGTTTATTGTCGTGGATTTTATTTAAAATATGTCAGTAGTTTATAACAGTTGGAAGATGATATTAATGTTTATTCTTCTTTTTAATGTGTTGTATACAGCAAGTTACCATTCTAAGAGATTGGTGAACAAATGTGCTGTGTGGTTTTGCATCTTTTCAAATTGAAGACTGAAGGTGCTCTATTAGACCTAGAATAACTATTTGGGCTAGCACTGAGATTAATAGAGGTGCATAAGAATTAAGAACATATAGCTTGGTTTGATTGTTTTTTTGTATAGTTCATCTTGATAGGGCATGCTTGGGTGTTTGGCAAACAACTTTTATGAGCTTCGGAGTCTAGAGTGTCTTTATATAAAAAGTTTATGAAATTTACAATACATAAAAAACAAATATGTAATTTCTAAAATCTTCCTCTTAAAGTCCTTCGTGTGGGGCAAATACGGTAGGTGTCATCCTGCTTAGCCCACCATCATTCTTTATCCGAAAATGCATGCTTCTCAACAAGTTTTTGGATCTCGGGTTGATGATGATCTTTTTGTCATGTTCATTCGATACATGGAAATACTGCACAGGGGGTAAGTTTAGTTAAACATTTTACTTAGAATTATATACATAACTGATTGATGTAATTCAATGTTAATATAGGTACCGGTAAACGGGGAAAATGGGTACCACTACTGGTACCGAATATACCCGGCAAGGTACGGTCCCGGTTTGTTACCGGTACCCGGTATCAAATGTTCATCCCTAATTGATAATAGTTAATACGTTCCTTTTATTTATAGCGTAATTATAAATGTATTTATGTATAATACATAAATAATAAAAATTTTATTATGTAACAAATATGTGAAATTGGAGATTTTTACATTAAGTAATTTATGGATTTTTAGTGATGTTTTGAAATGAAAAAAAAATTGGGAGAATAACAAGGTTTGACATGTGGTGATGTGTATATTATATGTATTGGGTTTAAACTTACACTATGCATTCTAAAGTAGTATGTTGAATTACAAGTTAACTACGAATGATCAAGAATTTAGACAAAGCTTAATTGTGCTATTACCTGCTTATTTATATTTATAATGTAAGTAAAATAAAATAAGTTTGATGTGTTTAAGTTGGTAACCTTTGTTTCTTTCATAACGTGCGAGTCCACTGATGTTTTCTTTTTGTTCTCTAATAATCAAACTCCTTTCATAACACTGATGTGCTACTTCAAGGTTGAGTTCTAAAAATCATTGTTTTCTTATCTGAGCATTTTATCATTTAGTCTGTAGGTGTGAACAAGCCAAGGTTCGTGCTTAGCTCGCATAGCTGTCAGAAACCTCTGGCTCGATCTTGAATTAGTATTCAACTTATTAGTTTGTTTGAGTTGTCGGCCCAATGAGTTACAGGTCAAGTTTTTTCGGGTATTAAACTGTTTCAGTTTTTATGAAATTGAAGCTTTGGGAAAGGATAAAGTTCAGAGTGACGAAGTAATTGCATTTGATAAGGATTCGGGGAAAATAACAAAACTTGGGAGGTCGTTTTCGAGATCTAGAGATTATATGATGCAATGGGGCCGCAAATGAAGTTCGCGCAATGCCTTGATGTTGAGCTGCAGAAGAGGAAAGATGTGATCCATTGTGTTACACTTCATGAAATTGATGTGTTTTTAATAGCATGTATGTTTTCTGCACTCTACTTGTTGTTTATTTTAGTTGCACTTGGTTACATTACATTGCAAGTAACATATTTTTTTTTTTTTTTTTTTTGTAAAAAAGTCAAAGGCTGGCTCGGCTGACCCACTATACGAGCCGGTTCTGTTTAGCTTTTCCAAAAACCATGCTTACCTGTTCGGCCTAGAAAGTTTCTCAAAACCGGTCGAAGTTGAGTGTGAACTCCTCTATGATGGAGTAAAACTGATAAGAAAGAAAAGTGTTTATGAAAAAAAGGAACTTGAGATTATCATTGTTTCATTAACAAGCTTCAAGTTGAATAATGTAATTTATGTTTACGTATTTGTAGTTGATTTTTCACAAGTCTTTAATCATGGCCATGAACTTCAGAACACAAGGGTTTCTTGCTATTTTCACTAGGGCTGGCAAAACGGGTTAACCTGATCTGTTAAGACATGAACACGATAAGACACAAACCCGAAACACATAAACACGAACACGACACGAAATCTTATCGTGTCAGATTTTTGAAACACGAACACGAACCTGTTAATAAACAGGTTACACGAAACGACCTGTTAAGACACGAAAAATTTACCAACGTATCATACGACCTGTTTAAGACACGAACACGACCTGTTAAAACACGAACACGGCCGAATTGGAGAAGCTGTGAACCGGATAGGGAATGGTGGTGTTTGTAGGAGAGATTTAAAAATTAGGGATTGGATTGTGGAAAAAGAACCACGTGTGTTTGTGTATAATTCATCTCAGGTACCACGATTGATGACCCCATGTCCACACCCAAATACAATATTTTTAATTTTTAATTATTAACCTGTACTTAACGGGTCATATCAGGTTAACGAGTTTTAACCTGTTTAGACACGAAACCTGTTAAGGTCAAACACGAAACATGATAACTTCGTGTAGGTTCGTGTCGTGTTATCGTGTTCGTGTCAGAATTGACAGCCCTACTTTTCACGGGCGATATTGGCGAAATACGAACAAAGGTCAGAGAACAAATAGACACAAAGGTTACAGAGCGGCGATATGATGGAAAAGCTTAGATTTACTTGGTGTTCTCTTCATTGATGAAGTCCACATGCTTGACATCGAGTGTTTCTCATTCCTTTCTGATGCAACTGAAATTAATCATCTATTGACAAACGACGAAATATTACAATAAGATGAATTCATTAGGTGAATTTTTGTTTAGTGAAGAAATCACTAACAATGTCAGTAAACATTGTTTAATACATGTTTCTAACATATTAGTCAATTACGTTAAAATTGATCTCATCTACACATCTAATATCTCATAATGTTTGTATGATTGTAGTTAAGTTAATAATTTTTTTAACTATAACTAATATTCTAGATCCCGGGAAGCAATCCCAGGTGATAACCTAGTATATATATATAGGTTCATGCAAGAACCACCCTTATTGCGAAAACCGCGAGAACTAATGTGAACACAAAATAAAATCTAAAAAAAAATCAAAAAAGAACTCAATTTTTTTTTTAATATTTTTCTTAAAAAATCGCTATATTTCGTTAACATGAAAAAAAACTTTTTTTTTCGAGTAACAGTTATCCATGCACATGTGCATATGTATCATTACTTCGACAAATTCGGTAATACGTTATCAGGAATAGACAATTGCACTTTAATTTACAATACCATTCGTAATACACTACTTTTTACATTACCAATATTCAAAATGCACATATGCATCATTAGGTATAACCATGATATAACGTGTTTTGGTACAAAAAGTTTGTGATTTTGAATGGAGAAGTAGGCCCATATACATGTTTTTTGGTTAGTTATATCTAGTGGTTGATGGTTTGGTTATAGTTGTCAATTTATGATGTAATATGTTGATTGGATGGTATAAATGGTGTTTACATACATGTAATAAAGTGAAAATATTGGTAATGGTATTGTATTATGGATGGTAGGAGGTAATGGTATTGTATTATGGATGGTAGGAGGTAATTGTAGTGTATTATGGATGGTATGATAGATGAAAGGGAAAGTGTATTCAAAGTAGTGTACCAAAACACCTTATTTCATGTTGATACATATAGATGCACATGTGCATTTCTAATATTGGTAATGTAAAAAGTATTGTATTACACATGGTAGTGTAAATGAAAGTGCAATTGTCTAATAGTTGTAATGAATTACGGAATTTGTCAAAGAAATGACAAAAATGCACATGTGCATGTTTGTCTATTATGGATGGAATGATAGATGAAAGAGAAAGTAGTGTACCAAAACACCTTATTTCATGTTGATACATATAGATGCACATGTGCATTTCTAATATTGTTAACGTAAAAAGTAGTGTATTACACGTGGTAGTGTAAATGAAAGTGCAATTATCTAATATGTGTAATGAATTACGGAATTTGTCAAACAAATGCACATGTGCATTGATAACTGTGACTCGGATTTTTTTTTTTGAAATTTTTTTTAATTGTAAACGAAATATAGCGATTTTTACAAAAAAAAATAGTAAAAAAAAAATTTATTTTTGGGTGTTTTTTAGATTTTTTAGGTATTATTGTTTGTGTTCACACTGGTTCTCGCGGTTCTCGCAATAAAGTATGGTTCCTAACGGATCCTTCTCCTATATATATATATATATATATATGTAGAGAGAGAGAGAGAGGCTTCGAATCAAAAGAAACTCCTATTAAGTTATGAGAACTTAGAGAACTCCAACATCATATGAGAGTTTTGCAATCATTTTTGCACACACGTAGTTTAAAATGTCATAAACACAACTGTAAAAATAAATAAATGATTTCCAAGCAGTGTTTTCAGTTTTTTTACGTTGCTGCCATCTACATTTACATTTACATTCACTGTATGTGTTTTTTCTACGGTGGTGTAAATAAACAAATGTTTTTTGAAATAGTTGATATTTTTAGGATTTTTGCAAAATAATTTTTTTTTTGAAAAACTCTTCGTTTTGGCCGAGTTCTCTAAATTCACACAACTAATAGGAGTTTTCATTTTAACCTAACCTATATATATATAGGGTCGGGATTTAGTGAAAACGCTCAAAAGTGTGAGAACGGTGAGAACGCTTAACGATCGTTCGATCAAAACAATCTATGGACTAGATTGGCGCGGTGACGTTTTCGTAAGTAACATCAATTTTATTACGTGGACGCGCTTCATTAAGGGTAAAAGCGTCTTTTGACTACTCCAAACAAAACGCCATCTCATGAAAATAAAACGCCAAAAACAAAAATCACACAACATTCTGCTAAAAACGCCATTAGATATAAAACGCCAAACTTAATTATAGTAAAATCCCGCCTAAAAAAACCGCCAAAAAATCCTATATGTACAACAACTCAGACATTCAATTAAAAAAACGCAAAACAAAAACCCCAAACGCCATATTTAATATATACCATTAGACTGATAAACGCCAGAAACCCCAAACATCAAATATATTGCTGTCAATAAAGTGTATCTGTATGGTGTGGACAACATTGTCAGTTATATTTCTTAACTGAGGATTAACAATGTTATCCAACACCATACAGCAACACTTTATTGATTTTAGCATGATCAAATTTACAGTTTTAAGATGGTTTATTTTGTGGCGTTCTTTTTATCGGTAAAACGCCAAAAAAATAACATTTTGGCTGAAAGAGTGTAAAATCAATAACATTTTTGCTGCATGAGATGGACAAAAATTATAGAAAAAGAGGCTGATTTCATACGAAAGTCGAAACAGACAGTGAAGATGCTTCAAAAGAAGAAAGAGACTGGTGACAGTGAAGATTTGAAGATCAATATTTATTTTGTTTAATTTTCTTTTTCAGTTGATTGTTATTTAATAAACAACGCCATATCTAATAAAAACGCCAAAAAGGCAAATGTCTTACACCTTTGGCGTTTATCAAACCATCATAAAATGACTTTGGACAAGTATTATAAAAAAAAATTTTATGTATTTTTTTCCTTTTCAGTTGATTGTTGTATATAATAAAACGCCATATATAATAAAAACGCCAAAACAGCCAAAATGCTTGTTTAAACGATATCATCCAGTTAAAACGCCCCACCAAAAACTCCCAAACAATAATAAAATTAGTTTAAAAAAGTATTATAAAAAACACAAAATAATAAAAAATAAAAAACAAACTTGAAAATGTAACTAGAAACAGTAACTTCAAATCAGAAAAACTGAAGATAGGGAAAATTTATTATATTAGAATCTAAAACGCCAAACTTGAAAGATGGGACGTGTTACAGACTTCAGAAATAAAGCTTATCAAAAACAATAATTACAAACAGTAACTAAAAAGACGAATACTTTATTATAATAACGCACCGCCTAACTTACGCGCCAAAAAGAGATCCTATAAAATGATACATCTCAGCAACTTCCATTTGATCAAACCAAAAAAAAAACGCCAATACTACTAAAATACCACTCACTGTAAAACGCCAAAAAAATCAAGATGGCTAATATGCTTTCTTGGATATTCAGTATTGTTATTCGTCAAGTTTCACTGAATGAATTGTTAGGGAGGCAAGTAACTCAGTAAGATTTTGCTGCATGAGATGGACAAAAATTCAAGAAAAAGATACTAACGCCAGTCATATGGCATTTTGTATTTTTTGTTCTTGAAGAAGGCTTGGATGAGGAGAAGAGATCAATGACACTGAAGAGTGGGATGATGATAAAGATGAAGATCAACATGAAGAAAAAGCGAAAAACCCACCCACACGTCATAGATCTATGTCCCCAAACATCTAGAAAAAAAGCCACTACAACAGACGAGCAGGCAAAATAATCAAACCAATGGGTTTGTTAAGTTTTACATAAAACGCCATATTTTGGTGTCAGTTCTTGTACTATTAAAGAACAGAGAGACTGATGACAGTGAATATTGTGAAGAGAGATCTGATTAGCATTTTTAATTTATTTTCTTCGCTTGTATTTTTTTTTTCTATGGCTGAAATATAATCCAACAATTGTAAAACGCCAAAATAACCCAAACGCCAAAATGTTTATAAAAAAATAATAGAACAATGAGCCATCTTGTTTAAAACCCCTTCAAAAACGCCATTCAAATAGATTTCCTACCCCCCTGGGCTCCAATGGCATACGATGTGAATAAACGCCATAAACGCCAAAATGTTGATACAACGGAACCATTAAAACGCCATTAATTATTGAATTTGGTTAGCGCCAAAAATCTCAAAAACCAGAAATTAAAACAACATTGGGAAAAAGCGGAACAGGAAAAGCAGAAGATGAAAGGATAAAAAAGCCCATCCGCCCTTTTCTAAGCGGCGTGACATGTGTTGGGCCAGGAAGCGTTCTCACCGTTCTCACACTTTTGATCGTTTTCTCCCGATCCCGTTTCTATATATATATATATATATATATATATAGAGAGAGAGAGAGAGAGAGAGAGATGATTGTGACAACCCTCAAAATTTCAGGTATCCGTACAATTAATTAATATCTAATTTGTGCTTAATGACTGTGCTTGATTACAACTGCTGATTTAACTGCTCTATGATTTTTGCATCATACATACATATGCATCACATTCATACTATCACTCCATTTATTACACACAGACTCTAGTGACAAATTTGGTGCACAAAGCACGGTTAGCACAGTGAGCGGATAACTCAGACACACGCTGACAATGCCATCACATAGACAGACACTATATTGAGGCCCAGTATGAGCCAGGAATAAAGTATCACACTAGGGTAGTGTGTAGGGAAGTGAGGACCATAAAACTGCGTCACTAGGTGATAGTTCAGGTGCCGGAAAGTGCCTAAAACCCACTCTAAGTGCAGAATTCTGCATCTATTAACAAAAATTCAGCATTTAATAAGCTAGTAATATGCCAAAAATATGGCAGAATGTTCCTGTATGCTTTCTTAAGTACCGGGAATTAATTGTGACACAAAAAGCATTATAAAAGACACTTTGCGGATTAATTAAGCACCTTAACGGAACAGTATCAAACCGAACAACCGGACATTACCCGGAACACCAAAATAATGCTAGAAGCATTGTTTTTATTTTTCTAAGCTAGTTAGGGTCCCCGAACACCCTAACACACTATATATTACATAACACACTTAAACCTTTAACTAAACTACTTACCTCCTAACTAAACTAACTATTTACCATTACATTTCAACTAAACCAACCCCCCCCCCCCCCAAAACCGGTTGTGAAGTGGGACACACCCACTTGATTTTCTTGATTTTCTTGATTTATTTATTGGGTTTGTCATGTACTAAAGAAACATTTAATCCAAGGGTTAATGCAATGTTGAAGGACTTGTAGTATATAACCATTAGATCACTCATTCTTCATCATCACAAACTAAACACCATCCATCTCTCTCCCTCTCTTCTTTGTTCGGCCGACCCCAAGGAGCACCACCACCACCATCACTTGATCACCTTCAACCAATCTAAGAGCATACAATGGTGTTAAAGTGCAAACAACGAAGCTCGGTGTTCTCAGAAGTGGAAGGACCTCTCTTATCTTCTTTTATCCACTCAATTTCTTCACTTGAACTTCCCTAGCCTTGAGCTAGTGGTAAGAACTTAGATCCTTTCATTTTTCATCTTGTTTAAGTGGTTAATGATGTATTATGAACAAAAACATTAAGAACATTTATGAATCACATGAAGAAGACATGAACATAAAGCTAACTAGATGAAGAAACAAGATGAAATAAGATGAACTCATGATAAAATGAAGTTGTTTTGATATGTAGTTGATTACTTGTTGATGATTGTTAGTAATATGATGTTAAACATCAAGGATGAACTTGTTAAATAAGATTAAAAACTTAGTTTAACAAGTTAGGATGTGATTAGTGATTTACATAAAAGAATCACCTCCATGTTTAAGCATGAACTTGATAACAAGATGGTTTCTTGAAAAATTATTAAACAAAGTAAGTTGGTGATCATATGGATCCAAGGGTTACAAATGGTTTTCCAAAATAAACCAAGAATAGAAGATGATTTTTGAAAGGTTATGATTTTTGTTAAACCTACACCATTTTATTTACAAAATAAGTGTAGTAAAACAAGAAAATGTTGGAAGCAAATGTTTTTGTAAAATAAGTTCACAAGTTGTGAACATCTAAAGATCCCGAGAATGAGCTTTTAACAAAAGTAAACACACTTTGGATGGTAACTAAACCCACTAAACACTCTACAAAGTTACTACTCGTTTTTATGAAAAACCAAGTTCATGTTGATATGTAAAGTGCATTGTTTTTGCACTTGACTAGTGTAATGTTGTTTAATGACTTGTTGTTGGATTGATTGAATGAATTTTTGAAAGAAAATGATATGCTAATAAGCATGGACACCTCCATTTACAAAGGAAACTCTGGCGAAATTTTCTAAAATTCCAACACTTAGAAAATATTTGTCTAACAAATGTTACGAGTATATTTTACAACTTGTGTTTCGAATGTAAACTTCGCCATGGGTTTTGTCACAAAAATACAAAGTATCGGAGGTTGATTTTTACAAATAAAATGGATAAATATATATTTTGAATATATATTTTACATTAAAACCCGTGTGTGAATTCTTGCTTATTTTGTGAACTAGTTATATTATTTTAGGGTAAAATAATATAACTTACAAATACCATGGAAATTACAACTCCAAAATAATACCAAAAATCACACGGAATAATTATTTAAGTTACACACTCGGTATCAAGAAACCGAACGTTAAGACATAACTTACAAAATATTCCGCAGAATACTCTTACACATATATTTTTTGTAAAATATTATTTTGGAAGCTAAAGAAGTCAAATATATTATTTTTGGGAAAAATACATATATTTTGGAAATACGTTATTTTTGGACGAATGAGTTAAATATATTTTTCCAAATGGGACTTAAAATATATTTTTGAAACTACAAATAGACATGTAAAAATACCCCCATCCTTGGGAAGGAAATACACATATAAAATACTTGAGAAGTATGGATACGAAATATCGTTTAACAATTATTCCAAAACTAAATATAATTCAAGGTTAAAATAATTATTATTTTAACAAATAATTATAACTTGGAATAATATTCGGAGACACAAGAAACGCAACTCAAAAACATTAAACCCTAAGCCAATGCACGGCCCGTTCGTCTAATAGACATTAGTACGTTGTAGGTCGTCGGGTAGCTGATCAGGTTTGAGTTGACGTTACGATACAGGAGACGCAATACTGTGAGTTCATGTCCCCCTTTTCTCTTGACTGTTTTCAGTTTTATACTTCGGGGGTGAAATACATGTTACAATTATTACAGACACTTACAGACGCTTTTATACATGGTATGGTTAGTTTAAGGAGGGTTTAATACAGACGCTTAGATCACGTGAAAGGTGGGTACAACACTTAAGGCCATTAATCCTCATTGTAGGACAGAGGGACATGAGTGATAGATCTATTTGGGTGTAGCGAGCCCACACCCATGAGGCTAGGGTGGCCCATAGTGGTGACTGTGTCTTACAGCCGGAGGCCCGGTACAAATTTGCTAGGTTTGAGTACTTCCTGCACCGTTTCACACATACCAGTGGCTTTGCAACCCATTGGTGATCTCTTTTTTTTCTTTTTCCTTAATTGCTACATACCAGGGATTTTCATACATACAGACACATTACCAAGGTTTATACAGACTCACTTATACATGAACTCGCTTAACTTTTTGTTGATTTTTCAAACTACATGTATTTCAGGAAACTAGCGGATCTGGCGGAGTATGCATAAGTCTAGTTGCGTTGAATAAGAGATGTCATCCAGGGTAGTAGGTTTAGGAGGTGTAACCCTTACCTGGACGGGTTACATGTCTTTAAACCACGTCTTATTTAAAGTATTTTGCTGTGTCTCATGAACACGTCATAAACAAGTATGGTTTGTAACTTATTTTAAGTGTCGACATTTTCAAACAATGATGTTATGGTATTTTTAAACTTAATGAATGGATGAACATCTTGTGTTTTTATCATATAGCATTGTTATGATTGTTGCTATGATATTAAGAAGTCACACCAAATAAACCCACGCTTCCGCAAAAGCCAGGGTGTGACAATGATGGATTATGAGAAAACTAGTTTAAATGAGAAAACCAAAAAACTAACTAAAGAAGCCTAAAAAACATACCAATTTTTTAACAATGTTTTATAAAAAAAAATCGCTATTTTTTAGGTATGGAAAAAAAAATTTCAATATTTTTTTTGTTGTACTGCACATGTGCACTAATACGGAAAGTCTAAACCACTTAACCCACCCCCCACAGACACCCCTCAAAAACCTAGACCCCCCACCCCACCCTCCAAAAACCTAAATTCACCCTCCCACCAAAAGCCTAACCCCCCACCCCCCTCCCGAAAACCTAAAACTAAACCCTAAACATTAACCCACCCCCCCCCCCCCACAGACACCCCTAAAAAACCTAGACCCCCCACCCCCCAAAAACCTAAATTCACCCTCCCACCAAAAGCCTAACCCCCCTCCCGAAAACCTAAAACTAAACCCTAAACATAAACCCGAAAAAAACCTAAACCCCCCACCCCTACGCCCCAAAAACCTAATCCTAATCCTAAACATCCAAAAAAACTAACCCTAAAAGCTAAACTAGACTCAAAAAGCTAGTTTTAAGCATGTAATGCAAATGTGTAGTACACCTATAATGCACATGTGCAGTACAAGTTTTTTTTTTTTGAAAATTCTTTTATATATAAAAAATAGCGATTTTTTTTTATAAAAAATTGTAAAAAAACATTTTGGTATGTTTTTTAGCCTTTTTTAGGCTTTTTTAGTTAGTTTTCTAGTTTTCTTATTTAGATGTAGTTTTTTGATGATCCTCTCCATATATATATATATATATATATATATATATATGTATATATGTATGTATGTATGTATAGGGTAGGGATCAAGAGTGAACCATGTTTAAATTGTGAACAAAAACGAACAAATCCTGACCGTTAGATGATGAGATCTTAATTATAGGATTTAAATGGTTTTTAAATTAACTAAAACAATAAATTGATATGTACTAACCGAATAAGGGCATTGTTGTAATTTTTATTCTCTCAAATCACATTGTTTAAAATAAAGAAACCCTTGTTTTCTCTCTCCAAAAGAAAAAGAATCGACGTCCATATTTCTACTTCCGGCGAATCGTTCATCATCAACATTGTCCACGACGATTACTATTTCCGGCTACATATCAAGGTACAAATCGATGTTGTATTTCGGGTGTGTCTGGCTCTGTTGTACCCGATTGTGTGTATTCTAGATTTTGTTCCCCCTTTTTTAATGTAAAAGCTAGGGTTTAAGTTCATCTTTTATATATAAAGCTTTCGTTGTTCAATAAAGTGTGTCTAAGATGATGGATTCACTTTTGATGTGTGGGTTTTGTGGTAGATTTTTCCCAATTTTGTCAAATTTGGTCGTTATGTTAGGGTTCATCAGATTAGACACTGTGGCTGTGTTTTTGAAACTTTTATTCATAAAAAAATCAGGACCTGCTATTATATGTGTGTGTGTTTGTATAAACACTTTGTAAATGGGATTTGTGTATGATACGACTCATACACAAAGCTAAACTCTGTTTTTACACATGTGTATGATCTGCTATTATGCGCGCGTGTGTGTAAGCACTTTTGTGTGGAAAGAGATTGGTCTTATGATGATAACTTGGTGAGATGGTTTATAGGGGAACATGCGTCATTATACGCATGTGTATAATGGAAATAAAATTACTAATACACATGTGTTTTGAATACCTGATTTTCGATGCATATGATGTCGTTCTAATGCTTCGTGTGTTTTTACATATCTATATGACCTGCTATTATACGTGTGTATATAAACACTTTGTGTGGGAAGAGATTGGTATTATGATGACAGCTTGGTGATATGGTTTGTAGGGAAACATGCGTCATTATACGCATGTGTATAATGGCAATAAAAGAACAGATACACATGTGTTTTGAACAGTTGATTGTCGATGTATATGATGTAGTTCTAATGCTTCGTGTGTTTATACATTTAATCGCAAAGGAAGAGCGGGCTGTTTGAAACTATTTGTTTGAATGAGCAGAGGAAAAATGGTAAGTGTTTATACATTTAATTGCAATTCATATATGCATAACTAGGTTATAATCCTGTGTAATACACGTGTTGAATTTGTTACATTTTGTATACTTTCTATCAATGTAAGTATAGGAATGTAACTTTGAACAATTTTCTTTGTTTTGGTGAAGAGCGTTAATTGATCATGAGAAAACAGAACGAGCTAAGGCGGAACGTGAAAAGAAGGAACAAATGGAGGTGCAAAGAAGAAGTAATAGATGTGAAATATATAGTGGTTTATTTTGTGAACTATTGGGTTTGGTGTTTACACCTACGATTGGCCTTTTTAACTATTTTGGTGGAAATCGTTTGAACACTAGGTTTGAACACTACGATTGGCCTTTTTAACTTGCGTTGATGATGAAAGCACACATTATACATATATGTATTACAAAAATAATACACAGGTGTAATTTCCAGAACAATAAAATAATTATAACCGTTAAACTTGAAGATAAGGCTCGTCGATATATTGAAATAAGAAAAAACCCTCACCTGTCGATCTAATTTTTGTCATATATATTGAATTCAAAATTTTGATTGTGCATTCACTCAATTAAATTGCAAGAAAGTAGGGATCAGTTATAACTGCTTTTGATGAATCTAAATTAAATTAAATTTAGTTTATAATTAAATAAAAAATTAAATTTAAATGGTTAATGACAATCCTACCCTTATAATCTTAAAATTAAATCAACGGTCAAGATTGGTTCGTTAAGTTCACAAATAATGAGGAGGTTCACAATTGAACCTAACCCTATATATATAGGGTCGGGATTTAGAGAAAACGGTAGAAAGTGTGAGAACGGTGAGAACGCTTATCGATCGTCCGATCAAAACAATCTATGGACTAGATTGGCGCGGTGGTGTTTTCGTAAATAACATCAATTTTATTACGTGGACGCGCTTCATTAAGGGTAAAAGGGTCTTTTGACTTCTCCACACAAAACGCCATCTCATGAAATAAAACGCCAAAAACAAAAATCACAGACCATACTAAGTAAAAACGCCATTAGATATAAAACGCCAAACTTAATTATAGTAAAATACCGCCTAAAAAAACCGCCAAAAAAATCCTATATATACAACATCTCAGACCTTCAATTAAAAACACACACAACAACCCAAACGCCATATTTGATATAACCCATTCGCCTTAGAAACGCCAAAAAAACCCAAACATCAAATATCTTCTAACCCAAAAACGTTTTTTTGAAATTCAGTTTGGTTGTCTGTAATATTTCACTAAATGAAATGGACAAAATTCTTAAGAGAGGATGTTGTACATTTCATTGAGTAAAATCTTATTGACTAATCCTCAACTTCCATCCAATTTATAACGCCAAAACATACAAAAACATTATTGAGCTTTGTTGTCAATAAAGTTTAGCTGTATGTGGTGGACAACATTGTCAGTTATCTTTCTTAACCGATGATTAACAATGTTGTCCATCTCATACAGCAAAACATTATTGATTTTCGCATGATAAAATTTTGAGGTTTAAGGTGCTCTTAATTCGTGGCGTTCTTTTTATCGGTAAAACGCCAAAAAAGTTAAAAAATCAAACATCGTTCATTGTAAAATTCAAGAATGTTGGCTGAAAGGTCTAAACTCAATAACATTTTGCTGCATGAGATGGACAAATCTTTAAGAAAAAAATGATGATGTCAGACTGTGTGCTTTCAAACAGCCACACAAAAAAACTACTTGAAAAACAAAAAAACAAAATGAATCATACGAAAGTCGAACCAGACAGTTAACATGATTCAAAAAAGAAGAAAGAGACTGGTGACAGTGAAGATTTGGAAGATCAATTGTTTATTTATTCTTTTTTTTATTTTCCTTTTCAGTTGATTGTTATATAATAAAAACGTCATATATAATAAAAACGCCAAAACAACCAAAATGCTTGTTTAAATGCTATCATCCCGTAAAACGCCCCCAAAAACTTCCAAACTATAATAAAATTACTTTGAAAAAGTATTATAAAAAACCAAAAAAAATTAATAATAAATAAAAAGCAAACTTGAAAATGTAACTAGAAACAGTAAATACAAATCAGTAATACTGAAGATAGGGAAAATTTATTATATTAGAATCTAAAACGCCAAACTTGAAAGATGAGACGTGTTACAGACTTCAGAGATAAAGCTTGTCAAAAACAATAATTACAAATAGTAACTGAAAAGACTAATACTTTATTATAATAACACACCGCCTAACTTAGGCGCCAAAAAGACAACATATAAAATGATACGTCTCAGCAACTTCCATTTGATCAAAAAAAAAAAAAACAAATGCCAATACTACTAGATACCACTCACTGTAAAAACGCCAAAAAATAAAAAAATCAAAGATGGCTAATATGTTTTCTTGGATATTTAGAATTGTTCTTCGTGAAGTTTCACTGAATGAATTCTTATCAGAGGGGAGTAACTCAGAAAGATTTTGCTGCATGAGATGGACAAAAATTCAAGAAAAAAATACTGATGCCAGTCATATGGCATTTTGTATTTTTTGTTCTTGAAGAAGGTTTGGATGAGAAGAATATATCAATAACACTGAAGGGTGGGTTGATTATAAAGATGAAGATCAAGATAAAGAAAAAGCGAAAAACCCACTTACACGTCATAGATCTATGTCCCCAAACATCTACAAAAAAAAGCCAGTTCAACAGACGAGCAGGCAAAAATAATCAAACCGATGGGTTTGTTAAGTTTTACATAAAACGCCATATATTTGGTGACAGTTCTTGTACTATTAAAGAAGAGAGAGACTGATGACAGTGAAGATGGTGAAGAGAGATCCGATTAGGATTTTTAATTTATTTTCTTCGCTTGTAATTTTTTTCCTATGGTTGAAATATAATCTAACAATAGTAAAACGCCAAGATACCACAAACGCCAAAATGTTTATAAAAAATAATAGAACAATGGACCATCTTATTTAAAACGTCTTGAAAAACGTCATTCAAATAGATTTCCTGACCCCCTGGGTTCCAATGGCATACGATTTGAATAAACGCCATAAACGCCAAAATGTTAATACAATAAATCATTAAAACGCCATTAATTATTGAATTTGGTTAACGCCAAAAATCTTAAAAACAAAAAAATTAAAACAATATTGGGAAAATCGGAACTGAAAAAGCAGAAGATGAAAGGACAAAAAAGCTCCTCTGCCCTTTTCGAAGCGGCGTGGCACGTGTTGGGCCAGGAAGCGTTCTCACCGCTCTCACACTTTTGAGCGTTTTCTTCTGATCTCGTTTCTATATATATATATATATATATAACACAAAAAATTAATAAATCATTACACATATTTATCGTTTTGTCCGAAGCACCTATAAGGCTGGAATATATTGTTGATCCGATTACTTGGGGAGAAAACTTTAAATTTTCCAATAGCTCATTTATTCGTCGTTCACAGATCTGTTCAACTGTGATATAGTTTTGGGCCTTGGAAAGAAACTTATTTGACTTCATTGTATGATGATGCGTTTTGTGATATAATCAGCTAGAATTAGAGTTTGACATATCCCTCCAGAAGTGTAGATCTGACTGGCAAATCAGTGGCTAAGTTCTGATGCTGACAATTTCGTAATTATCCTTGCGTTAGTTATGAATAAAATAGTTATGAATAAAAAGAACAAAAACAGAATGAAATCATAATTGTTGATTTTATTATTCGTTTCCACTACTTTGTTAATATCCATATGACATACAACCAGAGTGAATTGCCATGACACATAACTATATATATAAGATAAGAATATCGGTAACAACTGGTAAGAAACCAATTATGATATATCTCATCTTTTGCATGCATGGCTCTCGACTAGTATTCCACAATTACCACATTCAGCTCTTTCTCCGCAAAGGCCACAAGCTTTGGAAATTCGTCCTCATCAACATAACCATTGTCATTGGCATCTGCAGACTTCAACGCACGGTTACCCTTCCATGTGGCAAACCAACCTCCTCTCTTTCGGACTGCTTGGCTAAGTTCTTCCGCGCTAATAACTCCATCCTTATTTGCGTCGAGTGTGTCTATGAATTTTTTGAACTCCGTCATTGTCATCTGCGTCTTTCCATCCGGACGACCCCCAGTTTTATATTGAGTCCTATGCACCATCTTTAACGCTATTCTTTCTTGATGATGTTGAAGTGTATGTGACTATGAGTTAAGGGATTGCATATATATAGGACTAGCATGATGTCTTTTGTTCGTTATAAAGACGTAACAATAGTTAGCAAGATATTTACCAAGGATTTATGCTTATAAAACGTGCAAGTCTAAATCAGATTCGTTTGGTCGTGTAATAATAATCATCCTTATCCTATCATCTGGGAATCCAAAGATGCCTTTTAATACTTTTTTTATTGAGATTAGAGGTGTGGATAGAAACACCATTTAACTCAACGTGGCTTGATTTGAACTACATATTTATTAATCACAACGCATAACATGTAACTTCACAAAATATTTAAAGCAATGAAAGTGTATTAGTATTTTCATAAGATAAAGTTTTGTTACAAATTAACTATATGTAACAATAAAAATGTTTGCAGCAAGCCTAATCTAACCCATTTATTAACTTAAATGTTAATTGCATGAATTGTCCCTTGGTCTGGAAAAAATATCAGGTTTGGGATATAGCTTTAAAAGGTAATTAATGTTGGAAATTTTAGAGAAAATGAGTTTTTCACTAAATATTTTGGACATCAATAATATTTATATATGTGTTGTATAAATAATTATTTATGGTTTGTGTTCAAACTGTGTCCAAATAGAGCTGAGATAAAAGAGATATCGAAGCTTGAAGTTGTATGTTTGGAACAAACAAAGATGTATAAAATGGATTAGTTTTGTCAACTTGTCCCAGATAGGTGAGATGACAAAACTCAAAGTGGTATATAAGGAGGAGCACTCCTTATAATTTGTTTCCTTCAAGGCAAACACTAGTGGGGACCATAGGGTGCTCCGCACCCGCACATATGTGCAAGAGTATGGATGGCGCATGACCAGGTGGCGTCCTGGTATGCGCAGTAGCATCCGTGTGGCGAGCGACTCCACATCTAATATGAGCGCATGTGGTGCATTTTGAACTTCGCACACCGCCTTTGTATTTTGCCCATGAGCGTGTGGTCAAATACATGGCGGGTCCGCTTCTGGCACACCATTGGGTGGCGCAGGCGGATGCCATGCCGCGTGTCGATATGGCGCGACAGTACAACTCCAGACGGCGCATGGCGCTACACGTGGTGGGTGTCTCACGTGTGGCGCGAAGACTGCGTAGCATGCGACTTGTCTGCGGGCGGGTCACACACAGTCAACCCAGTCTCCGTCAGTTACATGACAGCTTTGACTACCACTTAAATCCATTAAAATGAAATTAAACCTTGTTTATTATAGAATTAATTGTCTAATTCATGACAATAATAATGGAGGTTTAATGGCTTCTTTATGTGTGTGAGTATAAAAAGAGAATGATGGTTCATTCTAGACGATCTGGAAAAAGAAGAAAAGAAATACACATAACATAGAGGTCGTTTGTTCTATGGAAATTTTAGAGAGGAGCACTCTCTAAATTATCCTTTATCAACTTCATCTTTTTCCATAACACCAAATTATACCCGGTGTACTCTCGGGCGCGAGAGCCATCTCCGGCAGTACAACTACTGCTTCGGTTGTTGTATCCTGGAAACAGACCGTCTGAGAGGAGGCGCGGAATCTGTTTTAAGGGCCCCGTGTCTAACACGATCCTCAACCAAAACCGTCAACGACAGTTTGTTCATTCTTGCAGCGGAGGTTCATACAAGATGGTGCGGTTGAAGTTCTTCCAAATATGTTGGCTTGAATCAAGATTGGTACAATTAAATTGTATTTTATATTCGTTTATTTAATTTTGTAACCGGTATTGTACTAGTTGAATTTCCCACAAATAACGAGAGTATCGTTATTATATATTTTGTAATATATTTTATCGAAAACGTGAACCTAGTTCTTACAATCTTAAAACAGACTTTCGTGAAGATTGTTGCTACAATCTCAAATCCCTTCTCTACGAGGATTTAGGTTCACGAAAGTTAAAATATTTAATGGGATTTTTGTTAAAATCTTGAAAATATTTTGGGAAATATTTATTTAGTACAATGAATCGGATTAATTTTATGATTGGAGTACAATCTTTAATCCGAATACCGGGTTGCAAAACGAACTTTTGATTCAAGTTTGGAGTTCATGGGTTTTGTTTGTGTTTAGATAAACCGAACCACATACAAAATAATACGTATTTCAATAGGTTTTTGAAATACTATATTTTCTAATGAGCGTATTAGAAAACTTTATTTTGTAACCCCTTACAAATGTTTTTGTAACGTTTAATTTCTTAATTATAAGCTTTTAGTAACCATTATTGATATTAATGTTGGTTTTAAAAGTTTTGAAATATATTTATTTTCTAATAAGCATATTAGAAAGTAATTATTTTTTTAAACAAGTTTTAATATTTTCTAACGAGCGTGTTAGAAACATTGTTGGTGGAAGTACAACAAGATTAAACTTTTTATATCTCTAACGAGCGTGTTAGAATTTTATAGAATAATAAGTTTAATATCATCTTTTATATCTAATGAGCGTGTTAGATACGATGATTGTATAGAACTAACTGGTTATAAAACGATTCGATTTTCTAACGAGCGTGCTAGAAAATATACGTTTAGATTTTCTAACAAGCGTGTTAGAAAATATTATTATTTCAAATAATTTCCGACGAGCGTGTTGGAGACAATTATTTTGGATAATAAACCTTGTAACGGTTTCGTCTAAACTATTAAATTTCTAACGAGCGAGTTAGAAACGGATTTTTCCACATATGTTTAAACGATTTTTATTTGTTTATTTCTAATGAGCGTATTAGAAATAGTTTATAATTTTTTTTTTATAAACTTCGAAACAAATTTTGTAATCGATTATTTCTAGCGAGCGTGTTAGAAACGATTTAAAGAGTTTGATAGTTGTTTATTTTCTAACGAGCGTGTTAGAAACGATTTAACGACTTTGTCAATTGTTTATTTCTAACAAGCGGGTTAGAAAACGTTTATTTTATATAAACCAAAAACGGCTTATGGCAATAAATAATCGTCTAATTTTCTAATGGGCGTATTAGAATTAGTTTATCTTATAACCAACTATTTTAACGATTTCCAATCGTTAATTTCTAACGAGCGGGTTAGAACCGGGTTAACTATGATAAACTATTTAAGATGATTTGTAATCGGTTTATATATTTTCTAACGAGCGTGCTAGAAAAGATTTGTGTTCATTTCTAACGAGCGTGTTAGAAAACGTTCATTTAAACCAAAAGTGAATAATTGTATTCGTTTTATTTCTAACGAGCGCGTTAGAACCGGTTTACTTTATAAAAACCGAATATTTTGAATGTTTGTTCAACATTTAAATTCTAATTAGCATATTAGAATTGGTTATCATACAAACCACTCTTTTTAACGATTGATAATCGTTATTATCTAACAGCGGTTAGAAATGCTTTGAATATGATAAACCATTTATTAAAACGATGTGAATTCGTTTTATTTTCAAACGAGCGAGTTTGAAATTGTTTTATTTATTAAACTATTATAAGGTTTATTGTCTTGATTTGTAATCAAAACATAAATATATAGTTTAATATTAAAACACTTGCAAAAACGAGAAATGTTTTGAACGAATAAAACATGTCTTTGCAAAGTATAACGTCTTGAACCATATAATAGTCTTGGAGAGACTATTTGGTGAAAAACAACTCGATGTTGTTATAAATATAATAAGTTGCTCAACTACTTGCGAGTAGTTATTGTAAACAACTTTATACGACAACTTGTGATTATTCAAGTTTAGAGTTCCAAGATGAGGGAGTACCTCAAAACATAACACCGAACGAAATAATTGCAACATAACACCGAACGAAATAATTGCGTTTATTTCGGTAAAAAGTGTTGAAGATTATAACACTTTGGCTTTTGATGTTTAGATATCATTGGTGTATCCGTTATTTTGAACTACTAATAAGTTGTCAAAAGGATAGACATTTTTATACAAAGTGTAAAAAGTAATTTACACAAACATAACGAGCGGGTTGTGATCATGACTTATGTAATAAGTCACAAATCAAACATCAAATGCATAACGGCGTCATGAGAAATGTGGTGTATGGTTTGAGATGGAATACACGAAAACGAGATATGTCATCTAATGTTGAGAGCATCAACATGGAAATGCACATGTAAGTTTTCAAAGAATATAACATATGAAAGAAATATATGTTATTATTGTAAATGTTTTAATAAATTTAGGAAATTTATTAATGGAAATTTACAATAGTGATGGACTTGTAGATGCTTCTACCACCATCAATGTTGTTTAAACTATGTGGAGGCTTGGTTCTTAATTTGGGAGAGTATCCCAATACATGGTATTAATGAAACATCACTATAGGCATACGTCAATGCCTTGTTGTTGAGAGTCAATCTAATTGGCTATATCTCAAGACTCAAGTGATTTTATACAAAGATTTTTCATCAAAGTGACTTGTATTAAGACTTATGTTTAAGTCTTTAGGAAGTCAATGGTGAAGTCTTGGAGATAAAAAGGCAAACAAGTTATGTTCCTAATGGATGGAGTTAACTATGGTTTTGAGGCCTTCCTAAAAACCGATGGTTTTGGAATGGTGAAAAAAAAATTCATTATTGTGTCTAAACTAAGAAAAGAATGTTCGAAAGAGATAGTGCGTTATCTCTTAAGGCTGTGAAGAATCAGAATGATGCATTTTCTGTTCACATGCTAGAGTATTGTGGTCTAAAGCATGCTAGACTAATACTTGTTAATTTATATGCTCGACGGAGATTAAATTAACTTTAAACATTCAAAATATGTGATGACACAAGAACGAATTTGGTGCAAAACAAAACTATAAATATAACTTCGTTAAAATGCAAGCAATGTGGGGGGAGGAACCATTTAAGAAACAAACCCTTTAGGGCATGTGGAAATGGTAGTTGAGAAGTTTTCTCAAACTCCAAATGAAAGGGAGAACCTTTCATCACCCTATTTGGATGTTATCCAATTACACTTAAATGTGGGGGTGACTTGCATTTGAATGTGGAAATGGTAGTTGAGAAGTTTTCTCAAAATGAAAGGGAGAACATTTCATCACCCCATTTGGATGCTATCCAATTACACTTAAATGTGGGGGTGACTTGCATATATTGCAAACGCATGACCAAGTGGAGTACACAATGGTTATATGGAGTCAATCGAGTAGATTGGACTGGAATGCCAATTGGTTAGATGCAATCTAGTAAGATGTCAGTCATGACACACCAAAGGCATGGTGAAAACGTGTTTAGCCATGAATTGAGCTTCATGTCATTCTAAAGACAAGGTACATAACTGGATCCAGGTTGAGATCACGAGTTATAGGTCTTATGAATCGACTAAAAGGCAAGAACACGTTAGAACAACTGATCGCTATTTAAATTATCGTTGGTGACTTAGCAAAGTCAAAGATAATTTTGGATCCAACAACCAGTGGGTTGATAAGAGATCAGGTTGTGGAATGGGACTAAAGCCATGGAAAAAGGGACATGAGGGAAACCTAACCTAGTTGACTGGAGATCCCAAGATCTAGGTTCAATAGGCCAACTTAATCATGAACCGAGTGGTAGTCACTGTGGGGGCATAGCTAATATATATGTTTATATATAAGCTAGTTTATATGTTCATATATCCCCCTAAAACTATAAAAAGGGTGTTTAAATACGTCCTAGTCCATTCCTATAATATCCAGTGACATTGTTGTGAGGCTAAGCATACTATGTGGTTAAATGATTCGTGTAAATCATAATGAACCATAATGCTTTTAATGATTTAAAGGGAAATCACCTATGTTGGAGAGAAGTGTGGTTGCTTCGAATGGAATTAGGGCATAATTCCTAGAGCTCCCGCAGAACCAGGAAAGTGCTCCATGACCATTATTGGAGACATACATGAGGAGATGGCCCGGCTAGGGAAAGTATTGTGTGAATGTATATTGTCGTTTACACAAATGGGGGGTTGTTCAAGGACATCACGTCTACAAAACCCTAGTAGGCTAAGTATGCTTCACAAAGGAAGGTTCAAAGGCTACACCTACCTATCCTGCAATACTCGACTGTCGAGTTTTCATCGGGGAATTTTGTGTGTTTTAATCGATCTCCATTCATGTGGGGGATTGTTGAAAATTTTAGTGAAAATGAGTTTTTCACTAAATATTTTGGACATCAATAATATTTATATATGTGTTGTATAAATAATTATTTATGGTTTGTGTTCAAACTATGTCCAAATAGAGCTGAGATGAATGAGATATCGAAGCTTGAAGTTGTATGTTTGGAACAAACAAAGATGTATAAAATGGATTAGTTTTGTCAACTTGTCCCAGATAGGTGGGATGACAAAACTCAAAGTGGTATATAAGGAGGAGCACTCCTTATAATTTGTTTCCTTCAAGGCAAACACTAGTGGGGACCATAGGGTGCGCCGCACCCGCACATATGCGCAAGGGTATGGATGGCGCATGACCAGTTGGCGTCCTGGTATGCGCAGTAGCATCCGTGTGGCGAGCGACTCCACATCTAATATGAGCGCATGTGGTGCATTTTGAACTTCGCACACCGCCTTTGTATTTTGCCCATGAGCGTGTGGTCAAATACATGGCGGGTCCGCTTCTGGCGCACCATTGGGTAACGCAGGCGGATGCCATGCCGCGTGTCGATATGGCGCGACAGTACAACTCCAGGCGGCGCATGGCGCTACACGTGGTGGGTGTCTCACGTGTGGCGCGAAGACTGCGTAGCATGCGACTTTTCTGCGGGCGGGTCACACACAGTCAACCCAGTCTCTGTCAGTTACATGACAGCTTTGACTACCACTTAAATCCATTAAAATGATATTAAACCTTGTTTATTATAGAATTAATTGTCTAATTCATGACGATAATAATTGAGGTTTAATGGCTTCTTTATGTGTGTGAGTATAAAAAGAGAATGATGGTTCATTCTAGATGATCTGGAAAAAGAAGAAAAGAAATACACATAACATAGAGGTCGTTTGTTCTATGGAAATTTTAGAGAGAAGCACTCTCTAAATTATCCTTTATCAACTTCATCTTTTTCCATAACACTAAATTATACCCGGTGTAATCTCGGGCGCGAGAGCCATCTCCGGCAGTACAACTACTGCTTCGGTTGTTGTATCCTGGAAACAGACCGTCTGAGAGGAGGCGCGGAATCTTTTTAAGGGCCCCGTGTCTAACACGATCCTCAACCAAAACCGTCAACGACAGTTTGTTCATTCTTGCAGCGGAGGTTCATACAAGATGGTGCGGTTGAAGTTCTTCCAAATATGTTGGCTTGAATCAAGATTGGTACAATTAAATTGTATTTTATATTCGTTTATTTAATTTTGTAACCGGTATTGTACTAGTTGAATTTCCCACAAATAACGAGAGTATCGTTATTATATATTTTGTAATATATTTTATTGAAAACGTGAACCTAGTTCGTACAATTAACATGTTTAGTATCTAGGAATTTAAATTTGTTAGATGATTAGGGTCTAACATTACCTAAAGTAACTTTTGTTAAACACACCCCACTAGTCAACCTATTGACCCGTTTCAATACCTTGCCTCCATAGTATGCTAATTCATAGCATTGTTAATTCATAAACCATTTTTTATCCTGTAAGCATAAGACTTAACAACTACTTATTAGTCATAGTGTGTCAAATGGCATCAACCTTACCATTTGACCATTTTTATTCATTTAGGCTTACTTATAAAGTAGCTATTCTGAAACACATTTTATTTGTGTCACTTTATGACCAAATTACCATTTTGCCTCTTTTACCATTAAACATGGTTTTAAACGTTTTTTATTCGTTCCGACTCATTTTTTTTCGTGTCGGAACCCATAATTCGAACAAAACCCATTGTCATATTTATCGCCTATAAAATAAATACGTATACTACCAATGGGTGTAAGCTTTACTTACCTCATATCCAGATTACGTCTTTCTTCTCATGCTTGATTCGTTTGACCAGCTTTCTCCCCAAGCTTCACCTAGCTTGTTAAGCGCCAACTATCATTCATCATTTACAAGGTGGTTAGTTTAATCATAACTTAATACGATTATTCCACCTTACGCATTTTATATCCAAAAATTATCATTCGTCGCATTGTAGGTCAGTTTGACTTTTTAAAAGTCAAATGCCCATTAATACATGAATTGCGCATTTAAGTTCATCAATTAGTTTAGGCATTTTCAAGTGACCCGGTAGGCATTCTTTTAAGCCATCGTTTTAACTAATCTTTTAACCCTGTTCCTTGTATTTTTAACACTTCAACTAGTTCAAGCAGTTATCAAAGCTAACTTATTTATTTATTTCTCAAGAATTAAGGGTTCTCATCTATGAGTGAAACCCGTTTCATCATATCGATAGCATTCATCCGAACACTTAATATAACCAAGTTTTACATATCAACTAGTAGCTATCATGATTTCAAACATCCATCATGAAATAATTTACCAATTTCATTACAACATTCAAAAACCCATCTCAATCATGTAGGATCAAATACTCAAACTCGTAAATTGTTTAGGTATCTCGCACCAACTATCAATTATGATGATTTCTAGCACAAACATATCATCATCTTCATTATTTAGTCAAAAACCCACTTATCACATACAAGGATAAATCATCAAATCCCTAGTTTTTAACACTAATTCATCAAGTTTCCATCTAGGGTTTGTTTCTAAACATGAATTCAACCCAATATCACTCATACATATGACATTCATCACAGAATTTTGATTTATGAGTGTTCATGACAAATCATAATCATCACCAAATATCGAAATTAGACATACCTTGTGACCCCCATGACTTGGTGATCGCTAATATATATTCAAACCCGAATTTGGTATTCGATTTCCCTTTCAATTTAAAGATTAAGTGAACTAGGGTTCTTGGCTCCTTGGAGCTCCTTCTGGTAGGGGTGTTCATCGAATCGAATATCGAATTATTCGAATAATTTTTATTTTCCCTTGAATTCGTATTCGATTCGAATTCGATTAAAATCTACCAAATTCGATTCGAATTCGTATTCGAGTAAAAAACCCAATTCATATTCGACTAAAAATTCGAATTCGAATCGAATTCGAATAAATTCGATTTGATTTAGATTCTTTAAAAACATGTAAAAAACTATCAAAATGAAACATAAATTTTAAAGCAACCATAAAGCACGATAGCATATTAAAACAATTCCAAATAAAGTATCATAAATCTAAATTCAAAACGAGAAGTCGGGAATAACCACTTCACATTACAAGTTAATATTTTTAGGGTTAGAAATCTATTGATAGATTTGTTACTTAGGTTTTAGTTATGCGCCATCTAGTTGGTTTGATAATGGGTAATTTTAATACTTGGAATAAATTTTGAAAATAATTTGTAGTATAACCTAATAAAATTTATATATGTATTATATATAAAAATAATAAATAAAAATGTATAATTTTTATTCGAATTTCGATTCGAATCGAATTTGAAATTGTAAATTCGTATTCGATTCGTATTCGATTTACTTGACTCGAATTGAATCGAATTCGAATTCTTATAATCGAAACGAATTCTTGATAGTCGAATCGAATTTAAACGAATTTCGAATTTTTCGAATTCGAAACGAATTCTGAACACCTCTATCTTCTGGTCGATTCTAGAACACACACCTAATGTGTGTTTATTATTTTTTTATTAAATAGAACTTGTTTCCTTTTTAACGATTTTGGTCCCTCAAGTTAAATTTTAAATTGTTAGGGACTAGAACTCCATGTTTTAATACTTATTTACACCTCACTAACTAGGTTAATCATTTCTAGTTAACTTAATGGGTTCGGGAAGTTATAACCCGTTATATTTTAAGTCCCGTTAACTCGGGCATTTTTTATATACTTTGTTTTCTCAAAGTGTTTATCCTCTTTCCAATTAATATTAGGTTTATTTATTTAAATTTCTAATATTTACCGGTTTAATTTTTATCACTAACGGTATTTTACCCGTCATTACTACTATCGTGATTTGATTACCAAACCCGTTTTTGCGGTGTTACATCTAAATTTTATTTAATTTGCCCCAAACTTTAACGACCTCAAACTATTTTCATAATTTGATTTTTTTTTTTTTACATTTTGTAACTGTTTTGTGACTAAAACTTAATCTTAGTTTTATGTATTTAAAAAAAATTGACTAGATTTTAAATTTTATAATTTTTTTTTTCGTTTTTCGAACATGTTGCTACCGAAATTCATTTATTCTTATCATATTTCAAAATCGTTTTTGTGACTGGTTTTTTATTTTATTTTTTTAACCGTTTTGAAGCTTACTATTAATTCCCTTTTCTCGACATTTGCAATATAGATTGCTATTGTTAAATCTTAGTTTTTTTTTTTCTTTTTTCTAATTGTAGCATGGTTTTGCAACTGAATAATATAAATATTAATAAATTATAAAGTTTGATATCTAGTAAGTTTCTATTCAATAGCATGGTTTTACAACAAAATAATATAAATGTTCATAAATTATAAGGTTTGATATCCAAGCGCAAAACGGTCATAATAAACTATAATATATATTTGGTCTTAAAAAGTTAAGAAATGTGAAAGAGTAAACTGCCATTTTGGTCCCTGTGGTTTAGACACTTTTGTCATTTTAGTCCAAATCTCAAACTTTTTAAATCTGGGTCCCCGTGGTTTGCATTTTGTTGCCATTTTGGTCCAAAAACGAAATCAGGTCAGATTTTCAAAACAGAACCAGTTATTTTGTCTTTATGCTCAGGGGTATTTTAGTCATTCTGCCTAGGGTTGTAAACGAACCGAACGAACACGAACAAGGCCATGTTCGTTCGTTAAGGAAATTAACATGTTCGCGAACTGTTCACGAACGCATACCGAACATAAGTTTATGTTCATGTTCGTTCGTTAAGGAAATTCAGTTGTTCACGAACAGTTCGTGAACACTGGTCTCGAATACAAACGAACGCAAGCGAACAAAAACGAACGCAAGCGAACAAAAACGAACGCAAGCAAATAAAAAGAACGCAAACGAACATTTAACTTGAAAATAAAAAAATATTGTTATCCTTAAACATTGGATATAAATAGTTAAATACAACCATCAAATGATAAATCAAAACACAAGAAGTCTAATACACCACCAAACGATGAATCAACTTTAACTAAGTTATACATAATTATCCCCAAAATGTCTTAGCATGTCCAAATTTTAACTAACTTAGAAAAAAATAGGGTTTCAAGTTTTCAATATGTTCAGATAAAAAGGTTTATTATTTATTATTTTTTTAATATAATCAAACGAACACGGACTAACGTAACCGAACATATTACCGAACGTTCACGAACGCAGTCGAACGAACGAGACCTATGTTCGTGTTCGTTCGCTAAGCTAACCGAACGAAATTTTTTGTTCGTGTTCGTTCGTTAAGCTAATCGAACGAACATAAACGAACTTCCCGCCGAACGGTTCACGAACGGTTCACTGAACGTTCGGTTCGTTTACAACCCTAAATTTCTGTCTTTATTATAGAGTAATATTGATTAAAAATAATTAAACCCAAAAATCTGTCTCTCTCTCTCTAACACCCCTCTGCACTCTCTTTCTCTCTCTCTAACACCCCCTGCCTCTCTTTTCTCTCTCTCTCTCTCTCTATCTCTTCTCTGAACTACCACCACCACCCCCACCACCGCATCATCCCCACCATCACCATCCCACTGCCGCCAACACCACCATCCCACTGCAATCATCTCTCTCTTCTCTCTCCCCTCTCTCTCAAACACCACCGCCACCGAACTCTACCACCACCGTCGTCCTTACTGTAAAGGCTCCGACTACAACCGTCGTCCCTGAGCTTCAGATATGAGTTCGTGCCGATGGATCTGAAAGAATTTTCAAGATCTGAATCGACTTGGGTTGATTTTCGACGAGTTTCAGTTTAATCGGATTGATTACGGTTCATTTTCGATGCTCTGTAAACAAGTGTGGTAGTGAAGTCCATTGTTGTTTGTTTGCTTGAAGAGTATCAGTTGCAGAACTGATGTAATAGACATTGCAGCATTCTTGTTTGACTGGGCATTAAGAAGAAGAAGAGTGGATATGAATCTGGGTTGATGTTGTTGTTAATCGGCTTATTGTTGTCAATCGGTTTAATTTGATGGACTTGTGCAGACTTAGGATAAAGAAAGAGTGGAAGAGATGAGAGAGTAAAAGGGTTTGGGTCTGGGTTGAGAGAGAGAGGAGAGAGACAGATGACATTATGTTTAATCATAAATAGAAAAAATGTTTAATCAATATTTAGTTATAATAATTCTAAAATGACCAAAATACCCTTGAGGGTAAAGACAAAACAGGGGGTTTTAATTTGGGGATTCTGGTCAAATTTCACTTTTGGACCAAAATGGCAACAAAATGCAAACCACATGGACCCAGATTTAAAAAGTTTGAGATTTGGACTAAAATGACAAAAGTGCCCAAACCACAGAACCAAAATGACAGTTTACTCAATGTGAAATTAATGTCATGTCTCAAAAACTGAAACATATAAAAAAAGAGTGTTCCTATTGGCACACCCATCTCACTATATACACACCTAAAAAGGTGTTTTTTTCTTTATATGCACACCCTGCAGTGTCGAACTGTGGCCAAAATGCGGCGTTTTGGTCCGGTTAATCAGAAAAAAACTGACGGATGTCTGACGGGTCTGTTGACCGGACAAAAACGCCGAGCTTTGGCTGCGTTTTGGTCCTGTCAATCAGACAAAAGACTGACACCCGGTCTGGTTGACAGGACCAAAACGCTGCCAAAGCTCGGCGTTTTGGTCCGGTCAACAGACCCGTCAGTCTGTCTGGTTAACCGGACCAAAACGCCGCATTTTGGCCACAGTTCGACACTGTAGGGTGTGCATATAAGGACAAAAACCACATTTTTTGGTGACTTTCTACACATTGGTGTGTTGATAGTTTGGCCCTAAAAAAATTATAAACTTCGGTCTCTAAATGATATAATATTTTTATTTTAAAAAGTACAAACTTTGGTCCACCATGGTCATATTTTATGAAATGAATCGTAAGTTTTTTTTTTTAGTTTTATACCAAATTTTAGACCATATTTTTTGCCTTTAAAATTGACAAATTTTATGTTTAATATATTAAAATCCTACACAGTTTGTCTCTTTAGCCCTAACTCATTTATTTTTAACCATTAAGTGAAGGATAAATTGGTTGTTTTATCCATTTATAAAACAAAACCATTTTAATGTTTAAAATAAAATGAACTATATATTAGATTATCTATTTATATCTAACCACCACCACAAATTATACCTCGGATCTATTCACCGTACACCACCCATCCTATCGATCTCCACCAAAAAACATCATTAACCACCTCTGAAACAGACCACTGTGCAACAACCATCATTCATCGCACCCCCACTTCCACATCGTGTGTTGGGTGGACCGTTAGGATGTGGACCCACCACCCCTTACGTCATCGTGTGTTGGCTGGACGTTAGCAGGATCCTGCGTATAATGGTGAAGAGTTTCCTGCACTTGATGCGTTGTAGTTCTTCCACATTGAATATGGTGTTAATAAATCTAGTAATCGTAGAATGATGTGTAATTGAGTTTATGTAAGGATAGAATCTGTGTTGATAAATTTGCATCTTTCGTAACACTTTTGTGTTATGTGTAACGGTAGAATGATGAGTAATTTTATTTGTGTAAGGGATCACGGGTTTGTGGCGGGCCAAGCGATAACCAAGGCAGAGGCGGGCAAAATAGCTAAGCATGAAAAAGCTTGCATAGAGAATTAACACGTGTTCGTCTCGTTTGCTTTCGATACCTTTGGCGCGGTGCGGTTCCTCAAGCGGGTTTCAGCAGGTGGTAAGCAGTAACACATCGCATGTTAAGAGGCAGAATTTTGTGTTTAGCAGGGTAGGGTTTGCTATTCCAATGTTGTGAAACCCGGACCGGACCGGCCGATTCAACCGGTCGGACCGGCAACCGCCACCTTACCCGGTCCGGCTTGTGATGTTGGGCCGTTTTGACATTGAACCGGCCGGTCAGACCAGTGGCCGGCGGACTGGCCGGAAACCGGTGTTATTTAGCAGTCTGGCCGGAACTTTTTTCAGCCTGAGATGAGAAGCTCTGCAAGTTACCGGAGGGAAAAAGAAGAAAATGAAAGATGCAGTTCATCTCTTCATACCAAGTGAAAGATAAAAATAGTAGAGTGTTTGTAATAAACAAGATGCAAACCTCAATAATGAAAGATGCAGTTCATGTGTGTTCATACTAATGTGGGCGAAGGATCAAGCTTACGAGAGTACAGTTAAAAGGGTTTTGTTTTAAATCTCATCAAAGAAAAAGAAAGGCATGTTAAAGGTTTGAAAAGTCAGAGATTGGGAAATGGAGCTAGCTAGTCAAAAAACTGAAATGTAATAATGACATCTAATAAAGTTGTTAAAGCATTATTCTTTGTTTTTTAATAACAATTTATTAAATTAAGCATTATTATTTTTTTTATTAAATGTTTGCTTATGAAACATGTAATAATAAAACTTGGGAAAAGATCAAATACTAAGTTTATTTTGGCTATGAAGGATATGAAGCAATATGATTATGACATGTGGCAAATTTTAAAATAAAGAGAAATGGTATTTTAGTCAATCACATCCTTTCTTCTTCCTTCTTCTCCCCAATTACTTCAAAACCCACCATTTTCAAAACCCACTATCTCCAACCTTTTCTGCACTTACTATCTGAATAATCACTACATTATAGTGCGATTTTCATCATCAATCAATGATTCAAACACCCGATCAACGTGTTCTTCAGCTTTTGTTTGAAGAAAACCCAGTTTAATTTCATTCAAAATCTCATTTTTCCCGTGACTTTGAAGATAATCACTCGATCCGTTCGATTCAATCGCTGATAAGTGTTTCTATCATTCAAATTTCGTCAATCGATGAAGAAATCGGCTTCGATCCATGAAAGAAATTCTTTAATTTCATTTTCACGATCTGGGCTTTTGATTTAGTCATTGCGTTTTACGATCTTGGCGAGGGTCCGGGGGCGGCAGCCCCTGGTAGCAGGGTCCCAGGGGCAGCAGCCCCTGGCGGGGTCCAAGGGGCAGAGCCCTTGGCTGGGGTTGAGCTAAGACATTTTTTATAAATTTGTCTCTGGAAAACTGCATTCGTAGACTGTTTTATGCCATTGCATTTTAGAACTGCATTCCTAGTTTAGACAATTCACATACAACTATTGTTCTGGTTCAATGCGTTTTAGAGAGAACACTTTCTTTGGTGTTTTTATGCCATTGCGTTTTAAAACTAAGACATTTTTATGCGTTTTCTGGTCATTGCGTTTTAGAAAAACACATTTTTGAAGTGTTTTTAGTCATTGCGTTTTAGGTAAAACACATTTTTAGGTGTTTTCAGTCCATTGCGTTTTACAGAGAACAATTTCTTTTGTTTTTTTTAGAAATGAGAAATTTTTAAGTGTTTTCTAGCCGTTGCGTTTTATAAATAAGACATTTATTTGTGTTTTTTGTGCATTGCGTTTTAGGTAAAACACATTTTTATGTGTTTTCAGTCCATTACGTTTTAGAAAACAGACATTTTAAGTGTTTTCTGGCCATTGCGTTTTAGAAATAAGACATGTGTTTGTGTTTTTGGTGCATCGCGTTTTAGGTAAAACACATTTTTATGTGTTTTCAGTCCATTGCGTTTTAGAAACTACACTTTCTTTTGAGTTTTTAGGCTATTGCGTTTTAGAAATAACACATTTATTTGTGTTTTCTGGCAATTTAGTTTTACAAATAAGACATTTCTTTGTGTTTTTTGTGCATTGCGTTTTAGGTAAAACACATTTTTATGTGTTTTCAGTCCATTGCGTTTTAGAAACTATACTTTCTTTTGAGTTTTTAGGCTATTACGTTTTAGAAATAACACATTTCTTTGTGTTTTCTAGCCATTTCGTTTTATAAATAAGACATTTCTTTGTGTTTTTTGTGCATTGCGTTTTAGAAAAATGTCATTTTTTAGGTTTTTTTTTCCATTGCGTTTTACGTAACTTGGTTTTTTCCATTGCGTTTTACGCAACTAGGTTTTCAATTTTTTTTTCGAAAATATAGCAATAGTATACTCGTTTTAAAGATAAAAAAAACGCTTGCTTTTTTGGTGCAATTTTTATAAAAAAAAATGTCGTATGAAAGAGTTATTAACGTTGAAAAAATGAGGGGGAATTGGAGGAGAGAGAAACTATTGCCTTGAATTGACTAGAATGCCCCTAAACAAACTCACGCGCCTCTTTTCTTCCCTTCAATTTCCATCATTTAATCTTAGCCCTTGATTAACTAAATGGATGGTTAAGATCACTTCCTAGCCTTCTTAGCCAAATAAGCTTCCTATTGTATCTCCACCCAATAAAACTTATCAAAGTTGTTAAAGCAAGATTTTTTATATTTACAATTTATTAAACGATGAGTTGTTTTTATTTTAATTTATAATACCATTTATATATTTAGATTATATAAAATGTTATCCGGTTCTTTAATCCGGTTCGACCGGTCCGACCAATGAACCGGTAAAGAGACCGGTTCAACGTTCGGTCCGGTTCTGAAAACATTGTGCTATTCAGAAGGGGGTAGCGGCGCAACTTGTTGCTCGTCTACCTACCATTAGTCTGTAATCGTCTCTGTTTTAAGTTACAGTTTTGTTTTAAAAAATAAATAAATATATAGAGAGAGAGAGAGAGAGGAATGATATTATTTTTGGTTGAAGGTAACAAGTGGTGTATAGTTTTGAATAGAGTAGTTTGTTCAAATTATAGTATTATTATAGATCGAGCTCAAATTATGATGTTGACTTATTGCTAGAGAACTGGATTATTGGATATAAATTCGTGAGTTATAATGTTAGAGAAGGGGAAGGGTTAGTGGTGGTGGTCAGCGGCTGCTGGTGGTAGGTTCTGGTGGGGGCGGGTTGTAAGAGGCAGTGGTTGTAGGTTAGGGTTCAGGTAAGGTGGAAGGAGGCGGTGGTAGTGGTTGTATCTCGCTTGCAAGCTGGATAAAGAGAGGAGTAAAGAGAGAAAGAGGTTTAGAGAGAGAATAAAGAGTATTTGTGTAAGAATGTGCCTATTGGCACACTAAAGTGCCTATTGGCACACCAAACCCTAGCAAAATTAGGGTTTATCTACGCAGCGTATTAGTCAATACGCAGCGTATAAGGTTAACCCTATACGCTGCGTATTGACCTATACGCTGCGTAGATAAACCATGGATTTCAGTGCCTAATAACCAATCATTGCACAGAAAACAAGGTTTATATACGCTGCGTATAGCTCTCTACGCAGCGTATATAAACCATTAGACTTTTTTGGGTCATTTTGGTAGGTTTGAGGGATCATTTTTCACAAAGTTTATATACGCTGCGTAGTGATCTATAAGGAGCGTATATAAAGGTCTGAAAATGTCATTTATACCCTTGTGGAGAGGCTATACGAAGCCAAATACAAGGGTAGTTGTGTCATTTTTGTCTTATACGCTGCGTAGTGATCTATAAGGAGCGTATATAAAGCTCCATTTTTGTATTTTTTTTGTGTATTCCTTTGTTTATTTATAAAAAAAAAGGAAAATAACACCCGATACGATACGATATAACACCCGTATAGGCCTATAGGTGTGATTTAGGTCCCGTATTGACCTCGTATAAGCCTATAAGTGTGATATCGTATCGTATAGGTGTAGTATAGGTCACGTATGGACCTCGTATAAGACTATAAGTGTGATATCGTATCGTATAGCATAGTATATGTCCCGTATTGACCTCGTATAAGACTATAAGTGTGATATCGTATCGTATAGCATAGTATATGTCCCGTATTGACATCGTATAAGCCTATCAGTGTGATATCGTATCGTATATCGTAGTATATGTCCCGTATAGGCCTATAAGTGTGATATCGTATATGTGTAGTATAGGTCACGTATTGACCTCGTATAAGCCTCTAAGTGTGATATCGTATCGTATAGCATAGCATAGAATATGTCCCGTACTGACCTCGTATAAGCATATAAGTGTGATATCGTATCGTATAGCGTAGTATATGTGCAGTATAGGCCCATAAGTGTGATATCGTATCGTATAGATGTAGTATAGGTCACGTATTGACCCCGTATAAGCCTATAAGTGTGATATCGTATCGTATAACGTAGTATAGGTCCCGTATTGACCTCGTATAAGTCATTTTTGTCTCATACGCTGCGTAGGTTTCTATACGAGGTCAATACGTGACCTATACTTCACCTATACGATACGATATCACACTTATAGGCTTATACGAGGTCAATACGGGACTTAAACTACACCTATACGATACGATATCACACTTATAGCCTTATACGGGACATATACTATGCTATACGATACAATATCACACTTATAGGCTTATACGAGGACAATACGGGAACTAAATCACACCTATACGATACAATATCACACTTATAGGCTTTTACGAGGTAAATACGGGACCTAAATCACACCTATAGGCCTATACGGGTGTTATATCGTATCGTATAGTATCGTATCGGGTGTTATTTTCCTTTTTTTTATAAATAAACAAAGGAATACACAAAAAAAAAATACAAAAATGGAGCTTTATATACGCTGCGTATAGATCACTACTCAGCGTATAAGACAAAAATGACACAACTACCCTTGTATTTGGCTTCGTATAGCCTCAACACAAGGGTATAAAGGACATTTTCTGACCTTTATATACGCTGCGTATAGGTCTATACTCAGCGTATATAAAGGGTGGTAAAATTATTTTTAACCCCAAACCTGTGGTAAAATTATCTTTTTAACCCTTATAGTGTATATACGCTGTGTAGTGATCTATAAGAAGCGTATATAAATGTCTGAAAATGTCATTTATACCCTTGTGTTGAGGCTATACGAAGTCAAATACAAGGGTAGTTGTGTCATTTTTGTCTTATACGCTGCGTAGTGATCTATAAGGAGCGTATATAAAGCTCCATTTTTGTATTTTTTTTTTGTGTATTCCTTTGTTTATTTATAAAAAAAGGAAAATAACACCCGATACGATACTATACGATACGATATAACACCCGTATAGGCCTATAGGTGTGATTTAGGTCCCGTATTGACCTCGTATAAGCTTATAAGTGTGATATCGTATCGTATAGGTGTAGTATAGGTCACGTATTGACCTCGTATAAAACTATAAGTGTGATATCGTATCGTATAGCATAGTATATGTCCCGTATTGACCTCGTATAAGACTATAAGTGTGATATCGTATCGTATAGCATAGTATATGTCCCGTATTGACCTCGTATAAGCCTATAAGTGTGATATCGTATCGTATAGCGTAGTATATGTCCCGTATAGGCCTATAAGTGTAATATCGTATCGTATATGTGTAGTATAGGTCACGTATTGACCTCGTATAAGCCTCTAAGTGTGATATCGTATCGTATAGCATAGAATATGTCCCGTATTGACCTCGTATAAGCATATAAGTGTGATATCGTATCGTATAGCGTAGTATATGTGCAGTATAGGCCCATAAGTGTGATATCGTATCGTATAGATGTAGTATAGGTCACGTATTGACCCCGTATAAGCCTATAAGTGTGATATCGTATCGTATAACGTAGTATAGGTCCCGTATTGACCTCGTATAAGTCATTTTTGTCTCATACGCTGCGTAGGGATCTATACGAGGTCAATACGTGACCTATACTTCACCTATACGATACGATATCACACTTATAGGCTTATACGAGGTCAATACGGGACTTAAACCACACCTATACGATACGATATCACACTTATAGCCTTATACGGGACATATACTACGCTATACGATACAATATCACACTTATAGGCTTATATGAGGTCAATACGGGAACTAAATCACACCTATACGATACAATATCACACTTATAGGCTTATACGAGCTAAATACGGGACCTAAATCACACCTATAGGCCTATACGGGTGTTATATCGTATCGTATAGTATCGTATCGGGTGTTATTTTCCTTTTTTTATAAATAAACAAAGGAATACACAAAAAAAAATACAAAAATTGAGCTTTATATACGCTGCGTATAGATCACTACTCAGCGTATAAGACAAAAATGACACAACTACCCTTGTATTTGGCTTCGTATAGCCTCAACACAAGGGTATAAAGGACATTTTCTGACCTTTATATACGTTGCGTATAGGTCTATACTCAGCGTATATAAAGGGTGGTAAAATTATTTTTAACCCTAAACCTGTGGTAAAATTATCTTTTTAACCCTTATAGTGTATATACGCTGCGTAGTGATCTATAAGGAGCGTATATAAAGGTCTGAAAATGTCATTTATACCCTTGTGTTGAGGCTATACGAAGCCAAATACAAGGGTAGTTGTGTCATTTTTGTCTTATACGCTGCGTAGTGATCTATAAGGAGCGTATATAAAGCTCCATTTTTGTATTTTTTTTGTGTATTCCTTTGTTTATTTATAAAAAAAGGAAAATAACACCCGATACGATACTATACGATACGATATAACACCCGTATAGGCCTATAGGTGTGATTTAGGTCCCGTATTGACCTCGTATAAGCTTATAAGTGTGATATCGTATCGTATAGGTGTAGTATAGGTCACGTATTGACCTCGTATAAAACTATAAGTGTGATATCGTATCGTATAGCATAGTATATGTCCCGTATTGACCTCGTATAAGACTATAAGTGTGATATCGTATCGTATAGCATAGTATATGTCCCGTATTGACCTCGTATAAGCCTATAAGTGTGATATCGTATCGTATAGCGTAGTATATGTCCCGTATAGGCCTATAAGTGTAATATCGTATCGTATATGTGTAGTATAGGTCACGTATTGACCTCGTATAAGCCTCTAAGTGTGATATCGTATCGTATAGCATAGAATATGTCCCGTATTGACCTCGTATAAGCATATAAGTGTGATATCGTATCGTATAGCGTAGTATATGTGCAGTATAGGCCCATAAGTGTGATATCGTATCGTATAGATGTAGTATATGTCACGTATTGACCCCGTATAAGCCTATAAGTGTGATATCGTATCGTATAACGTAGTATAGGTCCCGTATTGACCTCATATAAGTCATTTTTGTCTCATACGCTGCGTAGGGATCTATACGAGGTCAATACGTGACCTATACTTCACCTATACGATACGATATCACACTTATATGCTTATACGAGGTCAATACGGGACTTAAACCACACCTATACGATACGATATCACACTTATAGCCTTATACGGGACATATACTACGCTATACGATACAATATCACACTTATAGGCTTATATGAGGTCAATACGGGAACTAAATCACACCTATACGATACAATATCACACTTATAGGCTTATATGAGGTAAATACGGGACCTAAATCACACCTATAGGCCTATACGGGTGTTATATCGTATCGTATAGTATCGTATCGGGTGTTATTTTCCTTTTTTTTATAAATAAACAATGGAATACACAAAAAAAAATACAAAAATTGAGCTTTATATACGCTGCGTATAGATCACTACTCAGCGTATAAGACAAAAATGACACAACTACCCTTGTATTTGGCTTCGTATAGCCTCAACACAAGGGTATAAAGGACATTTTCTGACCTTTATATACGTTGCGTATAGGTCTATACTCAGCGTATATAAAGGGTGGTAAAATTATTTTTAACCCCAAACCTGTGGTAAAATTATCTTTTTAACCCTTATAGTGTATATACGCTGCGTAGTGTTCTATAAGGAGCGTATATAAAGGTCTGAAAATGTCATTTATACCCTTGTGTTGAGGCTATACGAAGCCAAATACAAGGGTAGTTGTGTCATTTTTGTCTTATACGCTGCGTAGTGATCTATAAGGAGCGTATATAAAGCTCCATTTTTGTATTTTTTTTGTGTATTCCTTTGTTTATTTATAAAAAAAGGAAAATAACACCCGATACGATACTATACGATACGATATAACACCCGTATAGGCCTATAGGTGTGATTTAGGTCCCGTATTGACCTCGTATAAGCCTATAAGTGTGATATCGTATCGTATCGTATAGGTGTAGTATAGGTCACGTATTGACCTCGTATAAGACTATAAGTGTGATATCGTATCGTATAGCATAGTATATGTCCCGTATTGACCTCGTATAAGACTATAAGTGTGATATCGTATCGTATCGTATAGTATAGCATAGTATATGTCTCGTATTGACCTCGTATAAGCCTATAAGTGTGATATCGTATCGTATAGTAGGCCAATACGGGACATATATACACCTATAGGCCTATACGGGTGTTATATCGTATCGTTTAGTAGCGTATCGTGTTGCATCGTATCGTATCGTATAGTGTAGTAGCGTATCGTGTTGCATCGTATCGTATAATATATTTATATTATTTACCAATAATATTGTTTTTTAAAATTAATTTTCTTTTTTAATTTTTATAATTCATAATAGTTGTATTATTTTTAATTTTTATAATTTATATTTGTAATATTTACCAATAATATTGTTTTTTTATAAATAATTTTCTTTTTTAATTTTTATAATTCATAATAGTTGTATTATTTTTAATTTTTTTAATTTATATTTGTATTATTTACCAATAATATTGTTTTTTTATAAATAACTTTTTTTATAAATAAACAAAGGAATACATAAAAAATACAAAAAATGAGCTTTATATACGCTGCGTATTGGTCCCTACGCAGCGTATATAAACCCTTGTTTTCTGTGCAATGATTGCTGATAAGGCTCTGAAATTCATGGTTTATATACGCTGAGTATAGGTCTATACGCAGCGTAGGTAAACCCTAAGTGTGCAGATAGGCAAACTGAGTGTGCAGATAGTTAGGGCCTTGTGTAAAGAGATACATTATTTTTTTAAGAGTAAATTACTTTTTGAGTCCCTGTATTTTATAGGTTTTAACTATCTGAGTTCAAAAGCAAAAAGTTTAACGACCTGAGTCCCCATAAGCATTTTCTTTAACCATTTGAGTCAAAATTTCTAACCCAGTTAGAAATTTGTTGTTAAGTTTTGTTAAATGACCAAATTACCCCTATAAAACACAGGGACTCAAAAAGTAAAATTATATATAATCCCCCAATTAACACAAAAACCACAAATCAACTTCTAACTGCTTATGGCTTTTTTGGGGAAGACAAGCCAAAACCACATCCATCAGAAAGTCATGCACTTTATATCAGCTCTGATCAGGGGAGCTGCAACTCTTTTGAGTTCCCATGGGGGAAAAACTCCTGAGATCTCATCTAATCCCACCAAAAAGCCAAAAACAAAGTCGGTGAATTTGGTCTCAAATTGCGATAACAACGATCTCTTCTTTGAGATGCCATATCTTGAATTGCGATAACAATGAATATTACTTGCTTCATATAACTTTGATTTCTAAAAGTCAAAATCCTAGGTAATGATGCAAAAGAATTTCAATGAACATGTGAGTTATGTATAAGACTACATCACTACAACCTAACTTCAGTAATTCTTTTTGAAACGTAAGAATTCTTATTACCATACAAAGTAATAGAGATATAATAATCCATATCTTGTTTACTTATACTGATTCAAGATTATGTTAAAGTTGTTTACGGAAGTTTGTTGCAATATACATATTAGTTAGATTGGCAATTTAAGTTCTCAAGACTGTCGATCTTGGTGTAGTTGCGTATTAACCCAAAGATAACAGTTTAAATCTAACACTCATAACTTTAGAAAAGTTTGTGTTATAAATCACAGCGTGTATATGTTTATGACGTTAAGAAGTTGTAGAAAGTAATCGTAATGCAGCGTCGTTTTCTTTTCTTTTAACATCATTTAAAAGCTTTTATAAGATTCTAGTTTTTATACTTTATGGAAAGTAATCGTAATGCAGCGTCGTTTTCTTTTCTTTTAACATCATTTAAAAACTTTAATAAGATTCTAGTTTTTATACTTTATGATTTTACAGAATTCTTTCATAATAATATTTTTCCATTTACTTATCTAAATAAACAATTCATTACTTTCTTTCTTTAATATCGTGAATTATAAATTATAATTCATGATTTGTCATTATCTGTATGCAATGTTGTAGAAGGCGCTAGGCGCTAGTCGGGCGGTGAGGTACCGCCTAGGGATTAATCGGGATTAATAGGGATTAATCGGGATTAATCGGAATGGACTTTTTATGTATATTTTTAAAAATTATATAAATATATAGTTAACTTTATACTTTTTATATACAAATTTACAAGTTTGGGAGCCATATGTAAAGTTGTGAAAGATAGAAGGGGTTAAATGTTAAAATACCTAAACTTAATTAAACCTAATCCACCATCTCTTTCATTATACGCACGCCGCTCTTCCCGCTCTTCCCTTTCAAAACACTAATATTACTTTTAATTTAGAAATTAATCAAATATATAACTGTTTCATTTGTATTGTGCACGTTTCCAAGGAGAATATAATTAATAATTAATAATTATTATATGGTAAATGGTGTGATACAGCTGTATTCAACCTTGGAAATACAAACCAAAGAAAAAAAATATACTAACGTTTCTGAAACTCCATCAACTCTTCTACAGCCAAAAAGAGTTCATCGGCTTCTTTCTTTTAATATCTATAAAGATCCGGCATGCCCAAATAGATTATCAATTGAGAACGATGGTAAAGGCCTATTATCATTGAGGCTGCCGGCGTTTAGATTTTAGGCTTAATCAGTGTTTCAGGTGGAAAAAAAGCTCACTTACAGGTCCGACCGGCCGGCTTGCCGAACCACCGAACCAGAAAAATCAACGGACCGCCAAACTTGACCGATTAGGTCCGATTTTTGACCGATTTTCCTTGATTTTGACCGATTTTGACCACCACCGCCTAGGTTGACCGATTTGCCAAAAACCAGGCGGCAGCCTTCCGATGAGCGTTTAATCGCCGCCTAGGCGGCGCCTAGGCGCGATTTCTACAACATTGTCTGTATGTATCTTGAACCTACTTATGACTTCAGAATTGCTTTTTAGTACTTCTTAGGCTGGAGGGTGTGGGGGCGCCACCCTCGCCAGCTAGGCACCTATAGCGCCCCCCGGCGCTATAACACCACACCCTGGGCGCCATGAAGGGGCGCCATTGAACTCTCGCCACCATGGTAACGAGCTCGAAGGGCTTTATTAGGTGGGGCCCATGTAAATTGAACCAATGAAATCTTTTTTTTTAATTTTTATTAATAGGGGGCTCCATCTACACCATGCAAGTTAAAGAGGAGTGTGATAAAGCCCCAAGGGTGACATGGCGCTGACATGGAGCTGAGGTGGACTGATAAAGCCCCTTGGGGCTCCAACCACACCCTATAGCCTTAGAGTCCATCATAGATCATCTATGGCTATTGCAGATGGAAAATCGGTTTATACAACATTACTGATTTTCAAGCGAATAATTGGCCACATGGCCAATCCTACTTTAGTACTCCAAGTGGGGGCCGTCTCATCCCCAACTTCATAGGTGACCAACGTCTACATAGAACTTAACTTTATTTTCTTTAATCCGTCGTTCACAAATCACAACCACAACGACAACCATCTTCGCCGTTCATCACTACTCCTTCACCTCTGTCATCCACCATTCAGTGATAGTAATTGTTGTTTTGTCGACAAAAGTAAATAAAAGTTGAAGAAGACAGTTTTTGTGACAGTTTCTTTGTCGGGAAAGAAACGAAAGAAGAAGGAAATCTTTTTGCGACAGTTTGGTTGTCAGGAAAGGCTTGTTTTGCGACAGTTTGGCTGTCAGGAAGGCTTGTGTTAATTGGGGGATTATATTTTATTTTTCTTTTTGAGTCCCTATGTTTTATAGGGGTAATTTGGTCATTTAACAAAATTTAACAACAAAATTCTAACTGGGTTAGAAATTTGGACTCAAATGGTTAAAAAAATGCTTATAGGGACTCAGGTCGTTAAACTTTTTGCTTTTAAACTCAACTAGTTAAAACCAATAAAACACAGGGACTCAAAAAGTAATTTACCATTTTTTTAATCATTGAAAAGGCTTTTTAAATAATTAGGTAAAAAGACCAATTTACTCTTTACTTCATGGTTAAAATGAACTGGGTTAGGGTTACTGGACAAACTGTGTAGGATTTTGAGACATTAACCACAAAACTAGACATTTTTAAAGGCAAAGGGTACTAGGGGTGTGCATGGTTCGGTTCGGTTATTAGCATTATCCGTAACTGTAACCGAAGTCATCGGTTAATCGGTTCGGTTAATTCGGTTAATTTGTCGGTTTTCGGTTCGGTTATTTTCGGTTAATAACCAATTCAAACAAGGGCTAATTTTTTTGCTTAGAAATACATGTAATGGAGGCATAAATACATGAAATAGATGTATAAATAGGTGAAATGGATGTATAAATAAATGAAATGGAGGTATAAATGCATGAATAGATGCATAAATAAATGAAATGAAGGTATAAATAAATGAAATGAAGGCATAAATAAATGAAATAGATGTTTTATTACATGAAATGAAAGTATAAAACATGAAATACATGAAATAGAGGTATAAAAGCTAGAAATATATAAAAAATAAATGATTCGGTTCGGTTAATTTCAGTTAACCGATGGTAAAAAAAATATCCGTTAACCGACTTTCGGTTAATTCGGTTTCGGTTAATTTCGGTTCGGTTTTTTCGGTTTTCGGTTCGGTTTAGGTTAACGGTTCGGTTATTGCACACCCCTAAAGGATACCGCCTAAAATTTAGTATAAATATGTAACAACCCTCAAAAATATTCCCGACGATAACTCGTAATCAAAACCAGAAGTGCGTGCGACGAAACTTATATACCCAACTTAGCGGTTAAGAAAACATGACGGTTAATGAACCAACCAGCACAAAAGTACCCTTATTAGATTCACAATTAAAACCGAACCAATTGGGATCAATACCTGAGCATATGCAATAAGTATCAGGACATAAATTGAGGAAAATGCACGATTGGACGAAAAAGGCGGCCAAGGACACATGTCACGACATCGCGCCACGTGTCAGACCTACGTTGGACATGTGGTAGTCTAAGCCTGGCCGACCCTCCCAGCGACACGCGGGAGAATCCTTTTTTCCTTCCGCGACGCGCGGGATGTCACACCCCCAAAATCCACCATGCGGAGTATCACCGCTTAGAGGCGTGACATGACCAAGATCGAGCCACCAATCACATTGAACAACATAATTAAGTAAATAAAACCAACCGCAATACAATTGGTGACCCAAAGAAACCAAACATGTTTAAGTTAACAGCGGAAGCATAAAACGTAAACCCAAAACATAAGTTCAATAAGTTCATAAAGTTCAAATGTTAATCATGGGACATAACAGTCCATATTCCACAACAACCTCCTCCTCGTGCAAGCTCCATAAGCATCTAACGACCTGTAAGGCATGTAGCAACGAGTCAACAATAAAGTTGAACGAGTTCACAGTTGGGTGTTCGTTTTAAGTTGTTTTCAATGTTAGTGCATGCGTCTGTCGACTTCGTCTTGTATCAAGTCTTACATTACAATTGTTAGATCAGGACGCGTTATACGAGAAATAGGGTAGAAGTTAAGTGTTTGTGAGCTAATTTCGTTTGAATGAGACATGTGCATGTTCAAACGAAATTAACTTGTCTAATTTCGTTTGAACAAGTCATGCCACTTTCAAACGAAATAGCAACTTCTATAAATACCCAATGTCTTGATTTCATTTGTAACTTTCCGGAGTGCATGCGTCTGTCGACTTCGTCTTGTATCAAGTCTTACATTACAATTGTTAGATCAGGACGCGTTATACGAGAAATAGGGTAGAAGTTAAGTGTTTGTGAGCTAATTTCGTTTGAATGAGACATGTGCATGTTCAAACGAAATTAACTTGTCTAATTTCGTTTGAACAGGTCATGCCACTTTCAAACGAAATAGCAACTTCTATAAATACCCAATGTCTTGATTTCATTTGTAACTTTCCGGCCAGTGTAATGAAGTGCTGCCGAAGTGTTTTCAGGGTGTAAATCTTTATCAAATCAATCATACAACAGTTTATAGTGTGAATCTAGCTGAATTGACCTTTACACGTCTGTTTCCGCCTTTCGTGTTGAGATAAACTCTTCTGATCGACTCGTTCGGGTCTGTAAACGATCCTACAAGTGGTATCAGAGCTCAGGAGGAAGAGTTCATACCGATTCAGTTGCATTTTTCTGTTTTCTACACCTTCTTTCACAATTGAACAAGTTTCCACGGTTAAAAACTGCTGATTTTCACATATCATGTGCGTAATGTTGTTTTAACAAACCCTAGAAAGTTTCAGAACTAAAATCGACCATTTGCTTGACCAATTGGACAAAAATCAGACCGAAAGAATGACATCATGTTGATTTCGTTTGAGTTGATCTTGCTGATTTCATTTGAGATGGTGTCATTTGACTGATTTCGTTTGAAAATCAAGGTGATTTCGTTTGAGACTACACAATATGTCTGATTTCGTTTGAATGGAACTTAGTGATTTCGTTTGAGATTACACAATATGTCTGATTTTGTTTGAAGAGAACTAGGCAATTTCGTTTGAACTTGGCAATTTTGTTTGAAGGTTATACAAGTGATTTCGTTTGAAATAGAGGGTGTTTCAAACGAAATTAATTAGATTGATTGAACTGGTATTTCGTTTGAGATTGACTAGTTTGTGAACGTGTAATCAAATCATGAGTGAAGAGTTCTATAACGCGTTTGCTACATCACCGACTAGTTCAGGTTCCATTGCTCAAAACATGAACTTAGAAAATGAAACTAGAACTACGCAAAAGCCCCCGAAGCTAATGAGCATTGAAGAGTATTACGGTTGGAAAGATCGGTTTGAGAACTGGGTACAAGCAAATCACTTGAGATCTTAGGAGTGTATTTTGAAGAAGTATGTTCTACCACGTACTGATCTGCAAGTTGAGAAAGAAATATCTGAATTCAATGACAAAGAACGAGACATATACAGAGCTGAAAAAATGATGATTAGTCTACTTCAGCAAGCTATTAAAGAAGACATTTTTGTATTGCTTCAACATGACAAAACTTCAAAATCAATATGGGATGCTCTTAAAATCAAGTTTGAAGGAAGTGATAAGATGATTAAAAGTAAAAAGTCATTGCTTAAGAAAGAATTTGATCTATTCACAAGTTTTCCAGGTGAAGACACAAAGAAATTGATTGAAAGATATTGCCACTTAGTACGTTCTATGTCATTGTTAAGCATAACCAAAGATAGAGAGGAATGGGTAGACAAACTAGCTGATGCTTTACCTCAGAAAGAATGGGGTACATTTTTGATGATCTTAAAGAATACTGGAGTTTATGATGGTTTGACAATTTCTCAGTTCATCAAGAAGATTGAGGGTCAAGATCTTGAACAACAGAAGATTGCGAGGATGAGTAATCCAAGTGGTCAACAAGATGTGAAGATGTATTACAAAGGAAGTGTTCAAGAGATTGAAAGGAGTCCTAAAATTCAAACCGCTTTTAGTGCTGGAAATTCATCTGAAAGTGTTGAACAAAGTCCAAACAGCAGCAGTGGATTCTCTTCATATTCAAGTGTTAATCCGAAGAGTTCAACTTCAAGTTTTCATTCTCAAAGCTCAAAAAGTGGAAATAGTTGTGTGATACAGTGTAACATTGCATTGAATCTTCCAGATGGTCAAAGTTTTTCTGAAGAAATTGCAAAAGATCACATGGCGTTACTTGCAACTGTGCTACAATCATATGAAGGTTTGGTTGCTGGAAGGATCAGAAATCCTATGCTTACGAAAGAGGATTATGATCAGATTGACGCTGAAGAGATGGAACTCATGGACATCAAATGGTGTCTAGCTAGTGTCTTGAGAAGAGCAGAAAAGTTTAAAATGATCACAGGGAGAAATGATTTTCTGGATGCACATGTGTCTACTTTGGGTTTTGATAAATCTAAAGTTACTTGTTTTCGATGCAAGAGAATGCAAAAATCGAGAAGCAAGTGAATCAAAGAATCCATTCGGAAAAGATGATTACTATCGGAAAGCCATATATCAACAAGTTGGTCAACAACAACAAGAACCACAAGTGGCTCATGGTAGAAAAGTAATAGAAGATTCATCAAAGAGAGCATGTTTGGTGAATCAAGATGAGAAAATGGCTCAAGGTTTTAATTGGAACAAATATATATCAGCTGACAGTAAAGCATGTTTAATAACCCAAGATGATGAAAAATTACCTGAAGGGTTCAGCTGGGATATGTTTGCGGATGAGAATGGGAATTTTAAAGCTTTTATTGCGAAAATAGTTCAAGAACCGGATTTGTTTACAGAGTGGATGAAAGCAATTGGTGTTCATGAGAAGAAACAAGAAGAAGAATCTGTTTCATCTGATGAAAGTTCAGTAAAAGCAACTGTTGTTGATCAAACATCAACTGATTCTGGTTCTTCAGATGAAAGTTCCGAAAAAACATTAGAATTTGATCAAACACCATCTGATTCTGGTTCTTCAGATGATAGTTCTGAAAAAGTGATAGATTTTGATCAATCACCAACTGATGATAGTGGTGATGATGAGGAAGAAAGACATATTAATATCACTAAAACTCATCTATCTCCTGAAAGTTTTCAATTTTATTTTGTAGATCGTCTGGATAAGCTGAAGGAGAGACGTGCTGCAAAAGAACAAAAGAAAATGAAGAGAAAAAGTGTTGATCAAGAAGAAGAGACTGTTCAAAATGAAGAAATTAAAGCTAAGAAGGTGACTGAAGCTGAACCATTGATTGAGGTTGAGAAGATTGTTGAGGTTGAAAAGATTTTGGAAGTCATCAAACCTTGCTTAAAGTGTTCAGAATTTTGCAAGAAATGTACAGAAAAAGATGAGAAACTGAGTGAGCATGAAAAGATGAAAGAACAACTATTGTTCAATCTCAACTACGTGAAAGAATCTTACGATGTGCTAAACAGAACAGTTACTGGTCTACAAAAGACTAATTCAGAAAGAGAAGATGCATTGACTATGATGAATTCTGTGATGTTGACAAAGCAGAAGGCAATTAATCATTACATCGAAGAATGTGCAAAGTTGCAGCGGGAGTTGGAAAATGAAAAGATAGAAAATGAGAGAATCAGACGTTTATTACAGAGTTATTCTAGTTCTGATTATCTTATTGATCGAATCTATCCTACTGTTGCAGGTTTTGAAATATTTCAAGATGATGAGAAGCCAAAGAAGAAGGATACTAGTAAGAAACAAAGTGCTAGTTATAACAAGTGTCCGCCTCCGATCTGGGAAGGTTATTCTCCCAGAAAACCAAATGAGGAGCGAGTCGATAAGGTAGTCAATATTCAGTTAAAGTCCGAAACAACCAATGAATTACCAGAAAATATTGATGTTGTTTTTACATCGTCTGACACTGATCATGAGTCCGAGTTAATAAAAAGGTGGTTGATCAGGTGTTGGATACAGATGAGGAATCGGAGTTAAAGTCTGAGTCAAAGTCCGAGTCTGGGTGTTCAAGTTCGTCTGTCAAAAGTTCGAGTTCGTCGGTCAACAGTAAAAAACCGTCGGTTAAACGGGTTTACAATAAAGAATTCCTGTTATCAAAATCTAATTTGAATGACGAATCAGTCAAAGTGGCATATACTTTGAAAGATTCAGACAAATTATATTCTGATGAGGAATTTCCAATAAGAAGTGTTAATTTTGAAAAGATCAAAAAGGTTTTCAAACTTACAGAAATCAATATTTCTGAAATAAAAGATGTAAATCTTACTGAAAAACCTAAAAAATACACTTCAAGAGTTCAACAACGTTTAAACAAGAAAAAAGGTTACAGTTCTGGTTATGGTTTTCAAAAGAAACCAAACTATAACGGTAATTTCAAAAAGAAAGGTCTTGGTTTTATTCCACCAGAAAATCTTAAAAATGAAAAATATGTTCGAGATTTTAAATCAAAAATGAAATTTGTTTCAGGTGGAAGCGCTGAAGAAGAACAGAAGAAATCTTTCTGGAGACAGTCAAATCAGGAGTTTCTTGCTGAGAAAAAGAGAATGGGGACTGGAGTTTTTCATAGAAAAGAGACAAGAATCTGTTACAAGTGCAATGAAGCTGGTCACATTGCATGGAATTGTTCTCAAGTGACAAAAACAAAACAGGAAGTCTCTCAAAAACTCAAAGGAAAAGTTGTTGAGAAAAATGAACCACCAACTGAAAAATTCAAAATTTTTAAAAATTCAACATATGAAGTTGGTGAGTGTTCAAAGAATTTTTTTTACAAAAACAGAGCCAAAGACAACCAAATATGGGTTGTTAAGAAGTTTGATGAGAAAAATGGCAATGAATCTAACTCCACAAAGTTAGATGAGCCACAAACTGAGTCAAAAGATGAAAACTCAGTACCTCCGATGGATGATGTTCATTTTCCACCATTGAGAGCTGAGAATTTTAAATCAAAAGTTGGGAAGGTTGAGATCTCAAATCAGTTTTATTCTGAAAAGAATGAATTTGATGTTGAGAAAGCATTCAATGGGAATGTTAAAAAGATTTTTGAGAAGATGATCGATGGGAAGGTTAAAGGGGTAAAAGATTTTTATTCTACAAAGAAAGCAACTTACAGCCCAACCCCTAGTGAAATTGAGGAGGAAACATCTAAGTTTGGTGAAGCTTGGATGTCTGTTTTTCATAAGTGATAAGTATGACTTGCCGGAGCTCCCAAGTTGGTAATCGTGGAGCAGGAATCGGTATCATTCTGATTAAAATATTGAGTGTGTAAAATTTTCTTAGAAAATTGTGAAATTTTTACAGGTTGTGGAATTGCCGGAGCTTCCAGGTTGGTAAGCGAGGAGCAGGAATCGGCATCTTTCTTGAGAAATTCACAGGATGGTAACTGTGGTATTTCGACTTACAAGTGGTTGAAAAAGATTTTACTTACAAGTGGTAAATCAGGGACATTAAGTTGTATCTGATTTTCTACACATTATTGACAAAAACAATATGATGAACCCTTAACCTACAAATGGTTGTTCAACTAAACTTATTTTCCGGAAAAATCATTTTGATTAAAACAAACTTAAGTGTTTTGAAATCATAATGAGAAAATAGTTTTGTTGTGAGGGGGAGTTCTGATTGTTTATGCCAAGTAGATGGAGATTTGAAGTGATTCGATATCAGTTGTCATGTTACTTGTACAGTTTGTTTTCAATTTTCTTTAAATGTGTTTGCATTTTAGGGGGAGTAAGAATTTTTTAGAAAATCCAAAAAACATTTGAAAATTTGAAAAAGTAAAAAACATGATAAAATACAAAATGAGTTTTGTTGTCAGAAAAGAGGAAATGATAGTACATCAGTAGACAGTTACAGTATGCTAAAGAAATGTAATGTTTAAATAGATTTAAACGGTCTCACTGATGATATGCCGATAGGTTTTTACACATTTAGTAAACTTTTTCGGGATATAAACATAAATTCAAACTTGCTTATTTTGTGGGGAACACTATTTGAATATATAGGTAACCCCTGAAATCTTGTTTGAAAGGTCCCTCTTTCTGAGATACTTGGTCTTTATGCTCAGTGATATCTGGGGTATTATCCCGGGACTTCTGATTTTGCGGAAGCAATGGCCTAGTCCTCGGAGAATACTTTACGCTTGCTTGAAATAAAAGCCTGCCCTCAGTACAAAAAATGATGAAACATTGAAAAATGCTAATCATATGCTGTTGTAAAAAAGATCCTCTAAAGGGGACCCACCAAAAGTCGAAGCCGTCATCTCTCTGCTGAACGGAAGTTCTGACCTGAGCTCTCACGGTTCTTCGCATTTAACCCCTTACAGATATCATCTGTGGTATACTCACCTGTAAGACTGAATATTGGGATCTGGATACGGGAGTATATTCAAGAGGTGGGACACATGAATAAGTTTAAGTCCTTAATACATCTTAACTCATATCCTGATTTTGTTGAAATTTGTGTGAAAATTTAAGTGGATCAATATATCGGCAATCTAAGTGAATTGTTTAATTCTTAATGTGTAACTAAGCTCAACGGTACTTGTGACTTGTCATAAACTGATATGATCTTCTTGCACAAACTCACAAAAATATTGTCTGTAAATATTTCTTTACTGCATTTCATTTCATTCAAAAATTCAAAAAGATTTTTGTGTGTTTTAGCATAAATTTTGAAAAATCCAAAAAGATTTTCGACGACTGATGTTGGAGAGCTGATTTTCAAAATTCCAAGTGCTAAACATGATGAGCATGTGATGAGGGGTAGCATGTGTTTTAAATGAGAAAATTTTTTGTATATTGTTCGGTACATGTGGTCATCTGAGGTTTCTTTCATTGATAAATCATTCTGGTTTATATTGAGAGGGAGTTTGTATATATAAATTTGTCAAATGTTAAATTTGTGAAATTTATTTCTGGGTAGAGAACGTGCAGGTGTTTCCAGGTTTCAATCATGAACCTGAAGAAAGAGCACAAAGCCAGGTTCCGATACCTGAGGACTCTAAGATATCAACAAGTCAGACTGCGATCCCAGTAAATCGACAGGGGGAGTCTGAAGACATCCGAGAAGTAGATTGTTCGAGGGGAGTCTGTTGATACTGAAGGGAAGAAAGAGATAAAGTTTGAGGATGATTACACGTTTAGACTTATAAAGACTGAAGACGTTGAAGACTCGACACTTTAAGACTCGTTAACATTCGAGGGGGAGTCTGTTAGTGCATGCGTCTGTCGACTTCGTCTTGTATCAAGTCTTACATTACAATTGTTAGATCAGGACGCGTTATACGAGAAATAGGGTAGAAGTTAAGTGTTTGTGAGCTAATTTTGTTTGAATGAGACATGGGCATGTTCAAACGAAATTAACTTGTCTAATTTCGTTTGAACAGGTCATGCCACTTTCAAACGAAATAGCAACTTCTATAAATACCCAATGTCTTGATTTCATTTGTAACTTTCCGGTCAGTGTAACGAAGTGCTGCCGAAGTGTTGTCAGGGTGTAAATCTTTATCAAATCAATCATACAACACTTTATAGTGTGAATCTAGCTGAATTGACCTTTACACGTCTGTTTCCGCCTTTCGTGTTGAGATAAACTCTTCTGATCGACTCGTTCGGGTCTGTAAACGATTCTACATTCAAAAACATAGTTTTTGTTTAGTTGGCTTACTTGCCGTGGGAGGTTACCCCATAGTTAAAAATATGATTAACCAATTCCTTGTTTCCCAAACCATACCCATAATTAGTGGGGGCTTCCCCATGTGAACCACTAGACTGTTATGATATCGACTACTAACGAATTTTGTTGTGCCCTACGTCAATGTTCTATCATCATTGACAGTTTGCCATGGTCCATTAGTACACGCCCGTTCGGACGACACGGTGTGAGGTTTATTAAACCTAATAGCGCTATTAACTAATGACCCGCTCGCCATCGGCCTCGGCGATTAAGTCGATATAAAATGAGGGACTTAATGATAGAGTTTTTGTCTAGTAAGTTTTAAGGTTGTTGTCCTACCCAAGGAGGACGAACGTACGTATTCTACCCAAGGAGAATACGCAGGATTAATATTGGCATCCTACCCAAGGAGGATGGCCGTACATATCCTACCTAAGGAGGATATGTAGATTCCGTTTTAATTCTTTAACCCATTCCCAACCACCGGGAATCCCATGCCTTAGAAAGAGTGTGAACTCACCTTGGTTTGCTCGGTTAGATTAGTTACTCTAATAATCAGAAATCAAGCACGTCCTAATAAGGTACGGATAACAATCAGTTTCTCATGCATAACACGTATCCTATGTATGGTTTATTTACTCATTATTTCTATCACATACCCCACAATTCAAATGTCAAGTTATATTGTTAAGTTACATTATTTTACCCTAAAATAATATAACTATCTCACAAAATGAACAAGTATCCACACAAGTGTTCTAGTATAAGATATATATTCTAAATATATGTTTACCCATTTTTATTTACAAAAATCAACCTCCGACACTTTGTATTTTGTTACAAAAATTATGGCGAAGTTTATATTCGAAACACAAGTTATAAAATATACTTGTAACGTTTGTTTAGAAAAATATTTTCTAAGTGTTGGAATTTTAGAAAATTTCGCCAGAGTTTCCTTTGTAAACGGAGGTGTCCATGCTAATAAGCATATCATTTTCTTTTCCAAAATCATTCAACAATCAACGACAAGTTACTAAACAACATTACCCTAGTCAAGTGCAAAAACAATGCACTTTACATAACAACATGAACTTGGTTTTTCATAAAAACGCGTAGTAACTTAGTGGGGTGTTTAGTGGGTTAAGTTACCCTCCAAAGCGTGTTTACTTTTGTTAAAATCTCATTCTCGGGATTTTTAGATGTTTACAACTTGTAAACTCATTTTGCAAAAATGTGTATTTATTGGATCTTCTTGTTCTAAAAATATTTCTACACTTATTTTGTTACTAAAATAGTGTAGGTTTAACAAAAGTCATAACCTTTCAAAAAAAAACCATCTTCTACTCTTGGTTTATTTAGGAAAACCATTTGTAAACCTCGGATCCATACGATCATCAACTTACTTTGTTTACTAATTTTTCAAGAAATCATCTTGTTATCAAGTTCATGTTTAAACATGGGGGTGATTCTTTTATGTAAATCACTAATCACCTCCTAACTTGTTAACTTAAGTTTTTAATCTTACTTTAACAAGTTCCACCATGATGTTTAACATCATGTTACTAACAATCATCAAGCAAGCAACAAGTAATCAACTACATAACAAAACAACTCTATTTCATCATCATGTTAGCTTTATGTTCAAGACTTTTGTTTATGATCGTTTAGTGTTCTTGAGATTTCATCATAATATAACTATTAACCACCATCAACATGAAGTAAATAAGGATCAAAGAAGCTTACTACTAGCTTTTAAGCTAGGGAAGAACAAGGTGAAAATGTGGAGGATAATAGCAAACTAGAGAGGTCCTTGATGATCCGTGAGTTCCACCCTTCGTTATTCACCTTGGTGCACCTTGTGGTAAGCTTGGAATTGATGAACAAGAATTGAAAGTGGTGAGTGTATATAGGGGTGTTTCGGCCGAGCTTCAATGGAGGAGAGGGAGAGAGAGTGAGGTGAAAAAGATGATAAGTGTATGTTGGTTCTTATAACATTTACCTTTTATCCTTTGGTTTCTATGTCCCTTATAGTACATACATGATCCTTCCTTTTCCAAGAAAAGATTAGAAGAAGATTATGGAAGATATTTGTGATCTTATGGTGGGGCCACCTTGGGTAAGCCGAAAATTGGGAAGGGGGGGGGGGTTTAAGTGTAATATTTGATAAGTAGGTGATTAGTAGGGGTTAGGATGTAAAGTCTAATGTTTAATGTGTTACTTGTATTATGTAGTGTGTTTAAGTGTTCGGTAACCATCACTAGCTCAGAAAAATAAAAGCAACGTTTCTAGTAATATTTTAGTGTTCCGGGTAATGTCCGGTTGTTCGGTTGGATACCGGTTCGTTGAAGTGCTAAGTTATTCCATTTAGTGTCTTTTATGTTTCTTTTTGCAACACTTTTAATTCCCAACACTTAGGGAGGCATACAAGACTATTTAATCAATTTTCCACACAAGACTAGTATGTTAAAAAGCACATGTAAGTAAGACACAGTATTCAGAAGACAGTTACGTAATTCAGCACAGACATCAAGCACTTTAATTAACATTAATTAATCGTACGGATACATGTAATTTGAGGGTTGTCACATTCTCCCGCTGTTAAGAAAATTTCGTCCCGAAATTTAGCACGTGGTTACTGAGGAAGCTAGTTAAGTTGCGTTGGTTTCCTGGTTTTCCTGGGGTGTCACATCATCCCCCCGTTGGTTTGGAATTTCGTCCCGAAATTCTGCAGTAGCTTCAGCCTCAGTAGTGGTTGCACTTTTCTCAAACAGCTGAGGATACTTGAGTTTCATTTGGTCTTCTCGTTCCCAGGTATACTCTGGGCCACGACGGGAATTCCAACGAACTCGAACAAGGGGTATTCTAGTACGCTTGAGAATTTTAACATCTCGATCAGTGATCTCTACTGGTTCCTCGACGAATCGCAGCTAGTCGTCGATAGTGAGCTCTTTGAGAGGAACTATAAGGGTCTCATCTGACAGACACTTCTTCAGATTCGACACATGGAAAACATTGTGAACTCCGCTGAGTTCGGCCGGTAGATTCAGCTTGTAAGTGACCTTGCCAATTTTCTCAATGATTTCGAACGGTCCGACGTAACGCGGATTGAGTTTGCCTCGTTTGCCAAAACGAACTACACCTTTCCAAGGTGAGACTTTGAGTAGCACCCGGTCCCCAACCTGGAACACGAGTGGCTTTCTTCGCTTAACAGCATAGCTTTTCTGAAGGTCACGAGCTACCGCCATTCGTTGTCGTATCTGAGCAATCCTTTCGGTTGTATCTACTACGAGTTCTAGGCCAGTGATTTGACTGTCGCCAACCTCTGCCCAACAAAGAGGTGATCGGCACTTCCGTCCGTACAGTGCCTCGAACGGAGCGGCCTGGATACTGGTGTGGTAGCTGTTATTATACGAAAATTCTACTAGAGGTAGATGTCGCTCCCAGCCATTACCAAAATCAATCACACATGCCCTAAGCATGTCTTCAAGGGTTGGAATGGTACGTTCAGGTTGTCCATCCGTCTGTGGATGATAAGCGGTGCTCGTATCTAAGCGTGAGCCAAAAGACTTGTGCATAGCTTACCACAATTCAGGTGTAAAACGTGAGTCACGATCAGAAGTGATGGAGGTTGTCACTCCGTGCCTTGATACTACTTCCTTTAGATAGACGTCTGCTAGAGTAGAAAACTTATCGGTTTCCTTGATAGCCAAGAAGTGTGCAGACTTGGTCAATCGATCCACTATCACCCAAATAGTGTCATTTCCGCTTTGAGATCTAGGCAGGCCAGTAACGAAATCCATGGAAATTTGCTCCCATTTCCACATCGGGACCTCTGGTTGTTGGAGTAGGCGTGATGGTTTCTGATATTCAATCTTAACTCTCGCACAAGTCAAACATTTACTGACGTAGGTTGCTATGTTGGCTTTCATGCTAGGCCACCAATACGTAGTCTTGAGATCGTGGTACATCTTATCCGAACCAGGATGTACTGAATAACGAGACTTGTGTGTTTCATCCATCACAAGTTCGCGTAAGTTTCCGTAAAGTGGGACCCAGATACGCCCGTTTACATAGTAGGCGTCGTCTTCCTTTTGTTCTAACCGTTTCCTCGACCCTCGTAGGGACTCCGCCCTGATGTTCTCTGCTTTCAACGCTTCAACCTGAGCATCTCGTATCTGGGTAGGAAGACTAGATTGGATGGTAAGTTGTAACACTCGCACACATTTAGGTATAGTATCCTTTCGACTGAAGGCGTCGGCCACAACATTGGCTTTGCCCGGATGGTACTTGATCGCACATTCATAATCATTCAAGAGCTCGACCCATCGACGTTGTCGCATGTTTAATTCTTTTTGCTTGAATATATGCTCGAGACTCATGTGATCGGTGTAAATGGTTCACTTGGTACCGTACAGGTAATGTCTCCATATCTTAAGTGCGAAAACCACTGCTCTCAATTCCAAGTCGCGCGTAGTGTAGTTCCTTTCGTGAACTTTAAGTTGGCGCGAGGCGTAGGCAATGACCTTGTCACGTTGCATCAACACGCAACCAAGTCCTTGGATGGAAGCGTCGCAATAAACCACAAAATCATATGTGCCTTCAGGCAATGAGAGGATAGGCGCGCTACAAGTCCCTCCTTTAAGTACTGAAAAGCAGATTCATGTGCATCACCCCAACGATAGGTGACACCCTTCTGAGTCAGTGAAGTGAGAGGTTGCGCAATCTTAGAGAAATCCTTGATAAACCTTCGGTAATATCCTGCCAAACCCAAGAATTGGCGGATTTCTGTTGGTGTACGGGGTGCAGGCCAGTTCTTGATCGAGTCAACCTTGGATGGATCAACATGAATGCCATCCTTGTTTGCCACGTGGCCCAAGAAATGGACTTCACGAAGCCAAAAGTCGCATTTTGAAAACTTAGGATACAGCTGCTCTGCTCGAAGAAGTTCCAAGATAAGTCATAGATGATGCTCGTGTTCCTCCTGACTCTTAGAATAGATCAGGATGTCATCGATGAAAACAATAACGAACTTATCTAGGTAAGGTTTGCATACTCGGCTCATGAGATCCATGAAGACCGCAGGTGCGTTTGTCAACCCGAAAGGCATAACCAGAAACTTGTAATGCCCATAACGAGTCCTGAATGCTGTCTTAGAGATATCCTCGTCTCGGAATCTCAGTTGATGGTAGCCTGACCTCAGGTCAATCTTGGAATAGAAGCTCGACCCTTGCAACTGGACGAATAAATCATCAATGCGTGGAAGAGGATAACGATTCTTCACGGTCACCTTGTTGAGTTCGCGGTAGTCAATACACATTCTGAAGGTACCGTCTTTCTCCTTCACGAATATCACTGGAGCTCCCCAAGGCGAAGAGCTAGGACGTATGAAACCCTTTTCCAAGAGTTCTTGCAGTTGCGTGGACAGTTCTTCAAGTTCTGATGGAGCTAGACGATAAGGTGCTCGAGCTATGGGCGCTGCCCCAGGAGCTAGCTCGATTTGAAATTCGACTTGACGATGAGTCGGAAGGCCAGGTAATTCCTCTGGAAATACCTCAGGAAAGTCGCGCACAATAGGAATGTCTCCCATCTTCTTTTCCTTCGAGGATGTATCAGAAACGAGGGCTAGAATTGCAGTGTGGCCCTTTCGCAACCACTTCTGGGCCTTAAGGAAAGAGATGATGCCCACAACAGCACCACTCTTGTCGCCATGAATCACGAGGGGTTCTTCACCAGAACGAGGGATGCGGACAATCTCCTCGTTGCAAAGAATTTTCGCTTGATGTTGAGATAGCCAATCCATCCCAATAACGACGTCGAAACTACCAAGTACGATAGGGATAAGATCAATAGAGCAGGTCTGACCAGCTAAGACGAGGTTACAACCCTTAACTATGCGTGTGGCTTCAAGACTTTTACCGTTTGATAGTTCTACCGTGTGTTTGGTGTTCAAAAGTGTTGGAGTGCGCTTAAGCATTTGACTAACTTTTAAAGACACATATCTAGCATCGGCACCTGAATCAACTAAAATAGAAACAAAGAAATCATCCAGAAGAAACTTACCCATCACCACATTGGGATCGTTCCTTGCATCACCCTGACCCAGCATGAAAACGCGTCCCCTGGCACCATTGCCATCATTGTTACCCCTGTTGTTACCTCCATTGTTGTTCCCGTTTCCTTGGTTGTTGTTCTGATCCTGATTCTGATTCAGCTGTGGACAGTGCCTCTTGAAGTGACCCTCAGCACCGCACTGGTAACATCCCTTATTACCCTGCTGGTGTTGCCGTTGGTTCTGTGGAGCTTGTGGCTGCTGTTGTCGATTCCGATTCACAGGACGTGAGCTCCTTTAATATTTGGCTTCATGTCCAGGCTTGTTACATCTTTGACAACGACCTTTGCTGCACGCCCCGCTATGGTGCAAATTACATCGATTGCACTTAGGGTGATTTCCCCTGTATCTACCCTGACCTTGATTCCCAGAAGACTGCTGACTGGGGCTCCTGTACTCATTTGTCTTTCGCTGTTGGGACTGAGGCTGAACTGAAGTAGAATCCTTGCCCGAATTTCCATCCCACTTGCGCTTGTTTTCACTGGGAGCATCAGTAGTAGTAGCGCTAATACGCTTGGGCAGCTTGTTCTGCTCAACTGCCTGATCAGTGAGTTGGTGCGCCAAACGAACGACTTGCTGGATTGTGGGAAGGTTGGACGCAATTACAGACCCTTGGATTTCCGGGATTAAGCCTCTGAGGTATAGCTTGATTCGTCTAGATACGGGTTTTGACATGTTAGGATATAAGGCAGCCAAGTCGTTGGACCTCTTTGTGTATGCCTCAATCTCTGATCCTTCCATCTTCAGACCATAATACTCTATTTCAAGTTCCAGGATGTCGTCCAGGTGGCAGAATTCTTCCTTAATCAAATCCTTGAAGTCGCTCCAGAGGGTGGCATTCGCGTCTGCCAACCCGAGCATCTGGACTTGTGCGTTCCACCAAGAATACGCTTTCCCTTGCAACATGCCAGTAGCGTACTCTACTCGTTTGCTGGCAGGGCTTTCACTTTCTTCGAATGTGTATTCGATTCTTCGGATCCAGTGTAGAAGGCTGATTGCCCCTCCAGTGCCGTCGAAAGTGGGAGGTTTGCACTCCAAGAACGCCTTGAGGGTGCCTATGCGTGTTTGAGGGTGCATGGGTTGACTCCCTGTTTGGGTTGCTAAGGCTTCAGCAACCCTTTCATTAATCAAGGTCGTCAGCTGATCCTGAGTCAAGTTGAGACGCCCACTCATGATCTTCACATTGAGGGAAAACACAGGTAAGAAGGGTGTCGCAAAAGTGCGTAAGTGTGGAGTGACAGAAGAGAGCAAACACACAGGGTTTCAAGCATCAGTTGTTACGCTAACTAAGCATACCATGATCAAATGCGCTACTTAAAGTAGCAGGCAGGCAATACAAACATAAACCATATTACTTATAACGTTGAGTCTTGCATGTGGAGCGAAGCGTCGTTGTGGATCTTTGAGCACTGTACAGGTTATAGTCTGGTTTTTATCAAAAAGCTTTTCCCCTTTTTAAAACCAAGTTCACTATAACCAATGGCTCTGATACCAATCTGTCACACCCCCAAAATCCACCATGCGGAGTACCACCGCTTGGAGGCGTGACATGACCAGGATCGAGCCACCAATCATATTGAACAACGTAATTAAGTAAATAAAACCAACCGCAATACAATTGGTGACCAAAAGAAACCAAACATGTTTAAGTTGACAGCGGAAGCATAAAATGTAAACCCAAAACATAAGTTCCATAAGTTCATAAAGTTCAAATGTTAAGCATGGGACATAACAGTCCATATTCCACAACAACCTCCTCCTCGTGCAAGCTCCATAAGCATCTAACAACCTGTAAGGCATGTAGCAACGAGTCAACAATAAAGTTGAGCGAGTTCACAGTTAGGTGTTCGTTTTAAGTTGTTTTCAAAAACATAGTTTTTGTTTAGTTGGCTTACTTGCCGTGGGAGGTTACCCCATAGTTAAAAATATGATTAACCAATTCCTTGTTTCCCAAACCATACCCATAATTAGTGGGGGCTTCCCCATGTGAACCACTAGACTGTTATGATATCGACTACTAACGAATTTTGTTGTGCCATACGTCAATGTTCTATCATCATTGACAGTTTGCCATAGTCCATTAGTACACGCCCGTTCGGACGACACAGTGTGAGGTTTGTTAAACCTAATAGCGCAATTAACTAATGACCCGCTCGCCATCGGCCTCGGCGATTAAGTCGATATAAAATGAGGGACTTAATGATAGAGTTTTTGTCAAGTAAGTTTTAAGGTTGTTGTCCTACCCAAGGAGGACGAACGTACGTATTCTACCCAAGGAGAATACTCAGGATTAATATTGGCATCCTACCCAAGGAGGATGGCCGTACATATCCTACCTAAGGAGGATATGTAGATTCCATTTTAATTCTTTAACCCATTCCCAACCACCGGGAATCCCATGCCTTAGAAAGAGTGTGAACTCACCTTGGTTTGCTCGGTTAGATTAGTTGCTCTAATAATCAGAAATCAAGCACGTCCTAATAAGGTACGAATAACAATCAGTTTCTCATGCATAACACGTATCCTATGTATGGTTTATTTACTCATTATTTCTATCACATACCCCACAATTCAAATGTCAAGTTATATTGTTAAGTTACATTATTTTACCCTAAAATAATATAACTATCTCACAAAATGAACAAGTATCCACACAAGTGTTCTAGTATAAGATATATATTCTAAATATATGTTTACCCATTTTTATTTACAAAAATCAACCTCTGACACTTTGTATTTTGTTACAAAAATTATGGCGAAGTTTATATTCGAAACACAAGTTATAAAATATACTTGTAACGTTTGTTTAGAATAATATTTTCTAAGTGTTGGAATTTTAGAAAATTTCGCCAGAGTTTCCTTTGTAAACGGAGGTGTCCATGCTAATAAGCATATCATTTTCTTTTCCAAAATCATTCAACAATCAACGACAAGTTACTAAACAACATTACCCTAGTCAAGTGCAAAAACAATGCACTTTACATAACAACATGAACTTGGTTTTTCATAAAAACGCGTAGTAACTTAGTGGGGTGTTTAGTGGGTTTAGTTACCCTCCAAATCATGTTTACTTTTGTTAAAATCTCATTCTCGAGATTTTTAGATGTTTACAACTTGTAAACTCATTTTGCAAAAATGTGTATTTATTGGATCTTCTTGTTCTAAAAATATTTCTACACTTATTTTGTTACTAAAATAGTGTTGGTTTAACAAAAGTCATAACCTTTCAAAAAAACCATCTTCTACTCTTGGTTTATTTAGGAAAACCATTTGTAAACCTCGGATCCATACGATCATCAACTTACTTTGTTTACTAATTTTTCAAGAAATCATCTTGTTATCAAGTTCATGTTTAAACATGGGGGTGATTCTTTTATGTAAATCACTAATCACCTCCTAACTTGTTAACTTAAGTTTTTAATCTTACTTTAACAAGTTCCACCATGATGTTTAACATCATGTTACTAACAATCATCAAGCAAGCAACAAGTAATCAACTACATAACAAAACAACTCTATTTAATCAAGATTTCATCTTATTTCATCATCATGTTAGCTTTATGTTCAAGAATTTTGTTTATGATCTTTTAGTGTTCTTGAGATTTCATCATAATATAACTATTAACCACCATAAACATGAAGTAAATAAGGATCAAAGAAGCTTACTACTAGCTTTTAAGCTAGGGAAGAACAAGGTGAAAATGTGGAGGATAATAGCAAACTAGAGAGGTCCTTGATGATCCGTGAGTTCCACCCTTCGTTATTCACCTTGGTGCACCTTGTGGTAAGCTTGGAATTGATGAACAAGAATTGAAAGTGGTGAGTGTATATAGGGGTGTTTCGGCCGAGCTTCAATGGAGGAGAGGGAGAGAGAGTGAGGTGAAGAAGATGATAAGTGTATGTTGGTTCTTATAACATTTACCTTTTATCCTTTGGTTTCTATGTCCCTTATAGTACATACATGATCCTCCCTTTTCCAAGAAAAGATTAGAAGAAGATTATTGAAGATATTTGTGATCTTATGGTGGGGCCACCTTGGGTGAGCCGAAAATTGGCAACGGGGGGGGGGGGGGGGGGGGGGTTAAGTGTAATATTTGATAAGTAGGTGATTAGTAGGGGTTAGGATGTAAAGTCTAATGTTTAGTGTGTTACTTGTATTATGTAGTGTGTTTATGTGTTCGGGAACCATCACTAGCTCAAAAAAATAAAAGCAATGTTTCTAGTAATATTTTAGTGTTCCGGGTAATGTCCGGTTGTTCGGTTGGATACCGGTTCGTTAAAGTGCTAAGTTATTCCATTTAGTGTCTTTTATGTTTCTTTTTGCAACACTTTTAATTCCCAACACTTAGGGAGGCATACAAGACTATTTAATCAATTTTCCACACAAGACTAGTATGTTAAAAAGCACATGTAAGTAAGACACAGTATTCAGAAGACAGTTACGTAATTCAGCACAGACATCAAGCACTTTAATTAACATTAATTAATCGTACGGATATATGTAATTTGAGGGTTGTCACATTCCCCCCCTGTTAAGAAAATTTCGTCCCGAAATTTAGCACGTGGTTACTGAGGAAGCTAGTTAAGTTGCGTTTGTTTCCTGGTTTTCCTGGGGTGTCACACGGGAGAATCCTAGTTAGGCTATAAATGCAGCAGCTTGGGACTGAAGTTTCTGTAAATTTACGATTGAATTTTGTGATCTTCTGATCTCTCGTTCTGCCTTTCTTTGCAACAATATCCCCCTAAACTGCGAAACTCTGCCCCATTGTAAGTGTTTTAACCCTGATAACTGATTCAATACCCTGTCCGATCGATCTGAAACCCAGCAACGAATGCCAAAGTGCTGCCTGGAAAAGGCTATACTTTGTTAACTACGTTGGGGTTTTTATCTCGTGATGTATCGTTAACGTATGATTTGGGTTGATGCACTGATACGTGTTGCATTGTGGTTTTATTAGGAACCCAAGCTTAATACTAGGAGGCTATAATAATCAAAACTCTAAATCTACAAAGTGAGTCATTCTTTATTTTTACAAAATGCTTTGCAAAACCCTAAATGTTTTTCAGTTATATTACAGTTATTAAGTCTTTGTATTCTTACTTGGAAACTAACATCAGTATGTGGGTTTTTTTATACATTACTTGTTATGCATCACTATTATTCAATGGGTTAGCCAATGAGTGATATGACCACAGTCACAAGAACTGCCACCGTGTGACAAATAGTTTCTTTACTACTGGACAATGAGTTAGCCAATAGTAGTTTGGTAAGATAAGCAAATGTAAAAACTCTAAATGCTGTAATTATAAGAATATGCTTTATACAAATGAATGAACTCACCAGTATTTCCTGCTGATCAAATATTTTTAAATGCGTTTCAGGTAACTTACTGTGAAAGTAAAGGAACATGTGATGAAGCACTAAAGGCTTAATTAAAATGGCTATGTCACCAGATTAAAGAAAGGAAATTATGTTTTGTCAAAATATGGTTTATCTCTATAAAAACATTTGTTTGTAATATGGGTTATCCTAGTTGTTTAACATTAAAAATATGGTGTTTCACCAACTCTGAAAATTTCCTAACTACGATCCTGATGAAAAATTTTCCGTTGCATATTTAATAAATACCGGTACCACCTGTAACTGCATTCACGGCACCCGCCCAGGGTGGTGTGACAACTGCGCCTACAGTTATCACTAACCAATCTCGAACAATTTCGTAAGCAATAAAACCTTGTGTTTTATTTCTTGGATTGTGTAATTATTCATGATATTTACACAATAACAATCCTTGTTCAAATTCAAACCCGTAATCACTTTCTGGAAAGTTATACGCAAATTGATACATAAACGTAATCAGTTTAACGCGACAAACACTCCGGAATAGTGACTTATGCTTAACATACCAAACAACGTGAGCGTACGACCAAACGAACCAACATCCGAGATATTTTGAAGCATATTTCAAGTCCCCTATACTTTGACATCATTATTGATCCTTGAAAATGGGTTAACGGGGCTTAAACACATCGAAAAACAAGTTTATAGCATGCAGTGGCCTGTTCTGCCAAAGTTTGAAACTTCTGGACAGCAGGTCCTGGCGGGCCGCGAAGACTGGTGTCTCTGTCTTCGCGAGGTGCGACAGCTGGTGCTAGCAGAAAACTTGTTTTCTTCATTTCAGCAGCTGGAACATGGTTTTAATCCTATTTTTTAAATACCTTGGGCTTATTTAAGTGTTCCCCAAGCCCCCAAATCAATGTACAACAAGTGTAAGGCCAAGATCATGTTTAAAAACACTTGGAATAATCTTCTTGATTCAAGAAATCTATAAATATCCATGTAATTCAACCTTCATTCCTTGCTCAATTGCTTTTCTTCTCCAACCTGCTCTAAGTGGAGGCATTCAAATAGTTGAAAGCCACCTACCTGAGCATTCTTGGTCCTCTTTCAAAGCTTGGACCCTTTGTAAGTATTCTTTCATGCTTATTTAGTTAAATCAAGTAAGAAAGTCAAAAGTGTTTGACTTTCTGCTTTGACCATGAATTGGTCAAGGCAAAGTTCGTTTGAACTTTGCAACGTGAGCATAATCACGATGGTTATAGTCCTTTGTGACTATACCTACTGATTACCACGTTGATTAGTCGAAGTGACGAGTCAAAGTTTCGGTCAAAATGCACGTTTATGCGCATTTTGCGACGAAACTATTTTCTAGTATCAAAACACTTTGTTTTGATATCAAATCAGTTTTCTAACTTAGTTAAACATGTTTTAACATGTTTAACTCATCACTTTTAGTCTAGTGCTTATATAAGGTCGTAAGTCAAGCGGTCTTGACAACCGGTTAGACTTTCGAACCCGACCCGTTTGGTCGATCTTTAGGATCCGACCAAACATGTTTTGTGACCATAGTTGTATAGGGAATAACCTTCCGAGGTTATCCTTTATGGTCACTTAGTTTGATTAGTTGTATGATAGGTAGATTATATGCCTTAGGAAAATGACCAAAATGCCCTTTTTATGCATAATTTGAATTTAAGCATATGTAACTTAATTTTTGATACTTAAACTGATTATGAAACATACTTAAACATGTTAGGGCATATAATACTTGTCATAGGACTAGTTAGGCGTCTCGAACGCGCAATCGCGCAAATGACACGTTAAAGTAGCATAGACTACCTTAACGAGTCATAACGGGTCATAAGCACTTAGGATAGGTTCCGAATCAGAATGTAGGCCTTGATAAATCATATCACATGAGTTCCAATACTCATTTGGTTTACGAGACCTCATTCTACCCGATCTCCCGATTTAGGTGTCGATTTATTAACATAGTAACCTATATTAGGTGCCGATTGATTCCGTGATCCTTCGAACGTTACTTGGTTGTTATTCCAAGAATATTTAGCAATATCAAGTGAGTACATAGTCCCCTCTTTTACCGCTTTCAAATATTTTGGGGTGATACACATGTGCCTACTTGTTACTTTTGTGCTTTTCATGCTTTTGATGACATATACTGTTATGTTCATCTAGTACACATATAGTACATGATTTCCATTATGCTTGGCTATGTATGTTAACTGAGCATGCTAGTACATTGATTTCATAAATACTTTTGATACGTATGTTTACTCAGCATATGGACACATTGAATTACATTACATTTCTGCTGTATATGTTTACTCAGCATATGGGCGCTTTGATTTGCATTACATTTCTACTACGTATGTTTACTTAGCATACTTAGTACATGGTTTTCACATGACATTCGATTATACATGACATTATACCTATGGTTTGAGTAGACACTTTTATTCACCTTACAAGACATTGGTTGTTATCTGACATTTGATTATACAAGGCATAGTTTATACCTAACATTGAGACATTATACATTGTTTGTGCATAACATTTGACATTGGTTTGACAAGACATTTTTGGTGGTTTATTTGGTAAGTGATTTAAATAACGAGGCGTGTGTAATATGATAAAAGCATGGTGGATACGCCATTGGTACTTCCTATATATTAGTGCTTTTATGATATTACATATCGTAGCGTTAATTAAACCACTTTGACAGAAACAAAGACATGATACTTTTTATACAAAGACACGACATATTGTTTACAAGACACTGTTTTACAAATAACATATTTTATACAAACTCGTTTTTCATTGGTTAATTATTTAACCATACATCTTTCTTTTATATCAACTGATTATCTTATTGATTTTCATATGATTTTATAAAAGAAAACGTTTTACAAGATTCATGATTACCTTTTGTTAAATACTTCTTTTAACTTACAAGTCATGAATCCTGCTTTAACAAAACCTATGTATCTCACAGGCATTTTTATACTGACGTACCTATTTTCACATGTGTTTCAGAAGCTAATGTATGATGATGATCATGCTACACTTTGGGGGACTTGGGCCTACACTTTGGCGGACTTGGGCCTTAGTGACTTAAAATGAAGCAAGACAATTTAATTTTTGTTATGTTTTAGGTTAAATTCCAAGACATTGTAAACAATTATTCTAATAAAACCAAACTTTAAATACCATGTGTTGTGAAACAATGATTCTGTTACTCCACTCCCAGACGTTTCCGCCGCGGTTTGTTGTTTTATGCGGTCGGGGTGTGACAGAAGAGTTGGTATCAGAGCTCATGGTTATAGGGAATTAGGTTACTAGTAATGCTTTGACCTAGACTATAACCTTCCTAGGACCCTAACACAAGTTATCTTGTGCTTAGTCTTAAAACAATACCATTGCCTATCTTTAGGTGACAACCACAACAAGAACACGAATTACAAATCCGATTTGAAAACCAATTATCTCTTCTTAGATGATTTATTGTAAGGTTTTGAACCTTCAAAATTTTCAAAATCACGTCAAAGTTTGGGTCTTATTAATGTGAACACGTGCAATCTGGAAGGGTGGATTCTTGTATCCCGAGTTTTCTGTCTAAGGCAAGAGTGTTCGTACAAATCCACATAATCGGACCAGTCACTCTTACTTGGGAACTCTTGGGGTGAGTGTCCACTTATAGGCTAAAGCTTGTCTTCGCCATACATAATAAAGACCTATTTACTTTGATCAGCCACAGTGCGTCGTTTGTTTGTTCGAGATAACGAACGAATGATCGCCTCCCTTATGTTTCGTCGATATCTTCAATACCTCTTTGGTTTATTCAAATGTCAATCTCACTCGTTTATCATGTTTCCTTGTTCTTTTTAGAAAATGCCTCCTAGACGCGATCAAACCCAAGATGCTGCATTCGCAGCCCTAGTCGCTCAGCAGATTGCTGCTGTGATTCCGAACCTAATTACTCAGATCAATCAAGAAAATAACAATAACAACAATATCAATGCTCAGTGTAGCTTTAAAACATTCAATTCGGCTAAACCTCTGAAATTTTCTGGGTCTCAAGGAGCAACTGCGCTCCTACAATGGTTCGAGAGTATAGGAAGCACATTCCGACACGCTCAGTGTCCAAATGGGTGAAAGATTGAATTCGCATCTAGTGTTTTTGAGAAATGAGCATTAACATGGTGGAATGGTGTGATGAGAGACAGGGGTGCCGATGTGGCGTTGGCTCAAACTTGGGAAGAGCTCCGAGCCCTAATGATGAAGGAATTCTGTCCTCGTCATGAACTCAGGGCACTTGAAAGGGAATTCGACGATCTTAAACAAGATAGTGGTGAACATCGAGCCTACACCGACCGCTATGAGGAGCTAAGTCTTTTGTGTCCTACCATGGTTACGCCTTTGGATAAGGCAATTGAAAAGTACATTGATGGCCTCCCTGACCCAGTTCAGGACATTGTTACTGGTAGCAACCCTACCACAGTCAGACAGACCATCGAATTATCCGCTACCCTAACTGAATCTCAGATCAGGAAGGGTAAGCTTTTTCAAAAGGGCGACAAGAAACCATCAGATGAGACCAAGCCAAAGGATAAGAAGATTGAGTCCTCTAAGGTGTCAAAGAAGTGTAAGGCTTCCCAGAACTTCGTTGTGGTTACTCAAAACAATCAAGCTGTCCCTAACCAACCAGCTCAACCCCGTGCTAAAAAGCCATACAATGGAACTGCACCTCTGTGCAACCAATGTAACCTTCATCATCACGCTAATGTACAATGCCGCAAATGCCTAAATTGTGGACGTGTTGGTCATACAGCTAGGGCATGCCAAGCTGCACAAAATCAAGTTGATAACAACCCTGCGCAAGCTCGTTCCACCTGGTTCTTGCTACAACTGTGGCGAGATGGGCCATTTCAGAAACAATTGCCCAAGGCTTAATAATGAAAATCCAACCCGTGGATGAGCATTTGGCTAACTAGAAGATGATGCTGCTTTGAAACAACTGAACTTTATGTTTTATTTCTTTTGTTATCCAAGACTATGAAACAATTATTTTGGTTTAAAAATAAATCCTTATTTGCAATCTCGATGTACCAAAAACAAATGTGGTTACATATATATATGACATACCCCTATGATGCAGACATCAAGGAACTATGTTCTTTGCAAGACAAACTACTCATGTAGTTCCTGATCGCTCACGATCTCCACGAGAATCCTAAGTACTAGTTTCTTTTAAGAAACAAAGTACAAGGTACAAGTTACAACTCTGGACGAATACTCAAAGTACCACTCTAAATCCCTGCTTAGATATTTGAGGGTACTTTTCATAAGTCCTTAATTGGTCTTATACGATATGTCTATGTACATATCACTATATTCTTATTTTTATAACAACATACATAGTACATGTTTTCAAAACATCCTTCATGATTTCAAAGACATTTCATATGGTTTAAAAACATTTTAATATAGTATATTTACTTAATATACCAAGTGCATGATTTCAAAAACATTATCCATGTTTTCAAAAACCTTATACATGATTTCAAAACCATCTCACATGGTTTTAAAACATTTTATAAACATATTTACCTAATACACCTACCACATGATTTCAAAAGCATTACGTAAGGTTTCAAAAACATTAAACACATTTCCAAAGAATCCCCTACATAGATTTCCAAAGACATTCTTCTTCATATATTGACTTAGCATATCCAGCCCCTTGACTTAGTGAACATTTCACTTCGCATGTTGACTTAGCCCACCTAGTACAAGGGTTTCAAAACAATTTCTCGCTACTTAAATTCCAAAATCCTTATAGGATCTTCCTAATGTCATAGTTAGATCTTTGTGAATATTTAAAGTACTAATTGAATTTCATTTGATTGGATTCCTGGTATACTTTAAATGCATATAAACCAATCAACGACAAAGTAATAACAAAAATTGATAACAGGTTAATAACAAATTGGTGACCAAGTTGACAATTATTTGATTATGTGATTAGATGTTTACGTGTTGACTTAATTAGAGAGACCCTATGGTGGTCTAAGTCAGAGTTATATCACGGTTATTCATTTGATTCTATCCCCTACACATTATAAAATAAACTGTGCGTACTGTGCAAGGAATTATGTAATTATGGATGCATACATAATTATGGAATTCAGTGAATAGAAACCACATCAAGTTTTGTCATGTTTTAACATTTGACAAGAAACAAAAGTTATCTATATTCATTTCCGTTTCTGATGAAGTATCCACTGAGGAAAAATGTACTAGCTACTCATTTTTCGCTTCTGAAAGAAATATCCACTGAGGGAAATGAATAATCTATTCGTGAACCGTGTTCATTTTCATTTCTTTTGAAGTATCCACTGATGAAAATGAACTATCCGTCCATTTTCGCTTCTAAAGAAATATCCACTGAGGAAAATGAACCATCCGTCCATTTTCGCTTCTGAAGAAATATCCACTGAGGAAAATGAATAAATTCATTCCGTTTCTGGTGAAGTATCCACTGAGGAAAATGAATTGTTCATTCATTTTCGCTTCTAAAGAAATATCCACTGAGGGAATGAATAGTCCGGTATTGATTCTTAATTGTTCATTCATTTTCGCTTCTAAAGAAATATCCACTGAGGGAATGAATAGTCCGGTATTGATTCTTTCATTTCCACTTCTGACGAAGTATCCACTGAGGATTATCCATTCATTTTCGCTTCTGAAGAAATATCCATTGGGGAAATGAATATTCTTTACGATAATCCTTCATTTCCACTTCTGACGAAGTATCCACTGAGGAAAATGAATTATCCATTAATTTTCGCTTCTAAAGAAATATCCATCGGGGAAATGAATATTCTTTATGATAATCCTTCATTTCCACTTCTGACGAAGTATCCACTGAGGAAAATGAATTATCCATTCATTTTCGCTTCTAAAGAAATATCCATCGGGGAAATGAATATTCTTTACGATAATCTTTCATTTCCACTTCTGACGAAGTATCCACTAAGGAATATGAATTATCCATTCATATTCGCTTCTGAAGAAATATCCATCGGAGAAATGAATGTTCTTTACAATAATCTTTCATTTCTACTTCTGACAAAGTATCCATTGAAGAAAATGAATTATCCATCCATTTTCGCTTCCGAAGAAATAATCATTGAGAAATGAACAACTTATAAATTCCTTCATTTTCGTTTCTGATAAAAGTATCCATTGGAGAAAATGAATTATCTATTCATTTCCGCTTTTGAAGAAATATCCATTGGAAATGAGTAACCTATTCGTCTTTCATTTCCACTTCTGACGAAGAATCCATTGAGGAGAATGAACTATCCATTCATTTCCGCTTCTGAAGAATGTCCACTGGGAAAATCAAACACAAATCCTTACAAGACTCTTCTGGTTTAAATAGTTAGATTCCTAAAGGATACTTACAAGTACTATTGGTTGATTTAGTTTTACCATTACCAAGATCCCTCATTCCCACTTCCTGCATTACATAAGGAAGCATCCATTAGGGAATAATAAAGTTATGCCTTACGTAGAGATCCTTGAAGAATTATTCTTTGAGAATAGATGAAACTCTAGATTCCGCGCAAGACAATTACTTAAACAGACTCCTACGAATAAATTTCGGGATGAAATTTCCTAAAGTAGGGGAGACTGTGACAACTGTGCCTACAGTTATCACTAACCAATCCCGAACTATATCATAAGAAATAAAACCTTGTGTTTTATTTCTTGGATTGTGTAATTATTCATGATATTTACACAATAACAATCCTTGTTCAAATTCAAACCCGTAAACACTTTCTTAAAGTTATACGCAAACTGATACATAAACGTAATCAGTTTAATGCGAAAAACACTCCGGAATAGTGAGTTATTCTTAACATACCTTAAATAACCTTTACATAACTTAGAAATAAGTTTTGAAGGGTTTGGTAAGTAAAAAACAAGCTTATTCGACCACAGGGACTATTTGCGACAAACTGCGAAAGTCTACCGATTTGTATCGTAACGTACACTCCGGAACATGATCATAAGTTAAACATACCATAAATATCCTTTACATAGCTTAGAAATAAGCTTTGAGGGGTTCGGTGTGAGAAAATAAACTTATTTGATCAACAGGGACTAAAAGCGTCAAAAAGTTCATAAGTTTGCATTTAAGCGCATATCTTACGTTCTGAACATATCCGGACATCCAAAAATTTTTGTAATCATTAAAATATTTTATTTTAGTCATAGGAATGCAAAAATACCATTTGTCGCGCAATTTGGATCGTTTTTCGCATCAGTTCGAGTTTCTTCGTAATTAACCGAACAACGCGATCGTACGACCAAACGAACCGACATCCGAGATATTTCCAAGCATATTTCAAGTCCCCTATACTTTGACATCATTATTGAGCCTTGAAAATGGGTTAACAGGGCTTAAACACATCGAAGAACAAGTTTATAGCATGCAGGGGCTTGTTCCGCCAAAGTTTGAAACTTCTGGACAGCAGGTCCTGGCGGGCCGCGAAGACTGGTGTCTCTGTCTTCACGGGGCACAACATCTGGTGCTGGCAGAAAACTTGTTTTCTTCATTTCAGCAGCTGAAACATGGTTTTAATCCTAGTTTTTCAATACCTTGGGTCGTTTAAGTGTTCCCCAAGCCCCCAAATCAATGTACAACAAGTGTAAGGACAAGATTATGTTTAAAAACACTTGGAATGATCTTATTGATTCAAGAAATCTATAAATACCCATGTAATTCAACTTTCATTCCTTACTCAATTGCTTTTCTTCTCCAACCTGCTCTAAGTGGAGGCATTCACATAGTTGAAAGCCACCTACCTGAGCATTCTTGATCCTCTTTCCAAGCTTTGACCCTTTGTAAGTATTCTTTCATGCTTATTTAGTTAAATCAAGCAAGAAAGTCAAACAGTGTTTGACTTTCTGCTTTGACCATGAATTGGTCAAGACAAAGTTCGTTTGAACTTTGCAATGTGAGCGTAATCACGATGGTTATAGTCCCTTGTGACTATACCTACTGATTACCACGTTGATTAGTCGAAGTGACGAGTCAAAGTTTCGGTCAAAATGCACGTTTATGCGCATTTTGCGACGAAACTATTTTCGGGTATCAAAACACTTTGTTTTGATGTCAAATCAGTTTTCTAACTTGGTTAAACATGTTTAACTCGTCACTTTTAGTCTAGTGCTTATATAAGGTCGTAAGTCAAGCGGTCTTGACAACCGCTTAGACTTACGGACCCGACCCGTTTGGTCGATCTTTAGGATCCGACCAAACATGTTTTGTGACCATAGTTGTATAGGGAATAACCTTCCGAGGTTATACCTTATGGTCACTTAGTTTGATTAGTTGTATGATAGGTAGATTATATGTCTTAGGAAAATGACCAAAATGCCCTTTTTATGCATAATTTGAATTTAAGCATATGTAACTTAATTTTTAATACTTAAACTGATTATGCAACATACTTATACATGTTAGGGCATATAATACTTGTCATAGGACTAGTTAGGCGTCTTGAACGCGCAATCACGCAAATGACGCGTTAAAGTAGCATAGACTACCTTAACGAGTCATAACGGGTCATAAGCACTTAGGATAGGTTCCAAATCAGAATGTAGGCCTTGTTAAATCATATCACATGAGTTCCAATACTCATTTGGTTTACGAGACCTTATTCTACCCGATCTCCCGATTTAGGTGCCGATTTATTAACATAGTTACCTATATTAGGTGCCGATTGATTCCGTGATCCTTCGAGCGTTACTTGGTTGTTATTCCAAGACTATTTAGCAATATCAAGTGAGTACATAGTCCCCTCTTTTACCACTTTCAAATATTTTGGGGTGATACACATGTGTCTACTTGTTACTTTTGTGATTTTCATGCTTTTCATGACGTATACTTGTTATATTCATCTAGTACACATATAGTACATGATTTCCATTATGCTTGGCTATGTATGTTAACTGAGCATGCTAGCACATTGATTTCATAAATACTTTTGTTACATATGTTTACTCAACATATGGACACATTGAATTACATCACATTTCTGTTGTATATGTTTACTCAGCATATGGGCGCTTTGATTTACATTACATTTCCACTACGTATGTTTACTTAGCATACTTAGTACATGGTTTTCACATGACATTCAATTATACATGACATTATACCTTTGGTTTGAGTAAAGACTTTTATTCACCATACAAGACATTGGTTGTTATCTGACATTTGATTATACAAGGCATAGTTTATACCTAACATTGTGACATTATACATTGTTTGTGCATAACATTTGACATTGGTTTGACAAGACATTTTTGGTAGGTTATTTGGTAAGTGATTTAAATAATGAGGCGTGTGTAATATGATAAAAACATGGTGGATATGCCGTTCGTACTTCCTTTATATAAGTGATTTTATGATATTACATATCGTAGCATTAATTAAACTACTTTGACAGAAACAAAGACATGATACATTTTATACAAAGACACGACATATTGTTTACAAGACACTGTTTTACAAATAACATATTTTATACAAACTCGTTTTTCATTGGTTAATTATTTAACCATACATCTTTCTTTTATATCAACTGATTATCTTATTGATTTTCATATGATTTTATAAAAGAAAACATTTTACAAGATTCATGACTACCTTTTGTTAAATACTTCTTTTAACTTACAAGTCATGAATCCTGCTTTAACAAAACCTATGTATCTCACAGGCTTCTTTATGCTGACGTACCTATTTTCACATGTGTTTCAGGAGCTAATGTACGATGATGATCGTGCTACACTTAGGCGGACTTGGGCCTTAGTGACTTAAAATGAAGCAAGACAATTTAATTTTCGTTATGTTTTAGGTTAAATTCCAAGCCATTGTAAACAATTATTCTAATAAAACCAAACTTTTAATACCATGTGTTGTGAACCAATGAGTCTGTTACTCCACTCCCCATCGTTTTCGCCGCGGTTCGTTGTTTTACGCGATCGGGGTGTGACAGGTGGGGTCGGGGGCTGTGACAGAAGGTGGTATCAGAGCCACAGGTTTAAGCCATTTAGGTGTTATGTTAAACCTAAACTTAAACAATAAAGTTAGGAAGTTAACAAAAAAATAACCTATATGTTATTTTGTGAATGTAGATTCATATATATATAGGATTGTTCAAATGAAAACCACTTTTAACGCGAAAACTTGAAAACTAACTAAAAAAGCCTTAAAAACACACCATCTTTTTTGCACATTTTTTTATTAAAAATCGCTAGTTTTTGCATATATAATAAAAAAACTTTTTTTTCAAAAAAAAAAATTTGTAATGCATGTGTAATAATACACATGTGTAGTACACATACACATGTTGTCACACCCCAACCGATGGCGGAAACATCGGAGTAAGACGAAATAGATTGCAAGAGAATTCATAACACCATTTGTGACAATATTTAAATCAACCGTTTTCATTTCATAACCTCAAATTGTAAACATTACATAATAATTCAAATAACAACATGTTCATAACATAACAAACAAAATTGATACAATATTTTTAACCTAATACGTCTAAATGTGTATCTAAGCATCATCGCTACTTCGTTTCATAACATTATCATCCTCAACTTGTAACATGTTTAAAATAATGTTCAATGCAAAAGCGAAGGCGAGTACACAAGGTTTGAATAAATATAGAATAAGTATAAAAGCATTTTCTCGAATTCACATGGCAATTTTGTAAACAAGGTAACTAGCATGCATCACAATATGTCAAACCCAAGTGTCCACTAGTATTTAGCATCCCTCGCCACAAACGTAATGAGACCGTTTTAGAATAAAGACTTAACTAGACTCCGATGGGTGGTGTGCTACTCCTATAGCGCTATATATGTTAAGTTGAGGGCTTAGCAAAGTTAATGACATAAAGCATGTATAATCTAGCATGAACCTAAGTAAACAAGTAGCATGTATAACGGATTGAGAATATAAAGTATGTTTTAAGTGTGTGAATGTGAAGTTTCTATCATAACATGTTACAACCCAAAGTGTTTTTAAAGGTAAATGGGTCAAGTGTACTCAGTAATAGAAAGGAGCTTGTAGCTTGGGAGCGTAGTGGTCGCCCTAACCCGTGTTGGGTTCTTTTAATAAATATGAACTTTGAACTTATGTTAGAACCATTTCACTTATGCTTCCGCTGCTCTCTTAAAACGATGTTTTGAATTTAAAAACTTTGGATGTAAACTTTAATTGTCACTAATCGTATTGGCTTGGTGAAATCATTTTATTATTATTATAATTGTTCAGTATGATTGGTGGCTTGATCCTGGTCAGTCACACGCCTTGCGATAGTACTCCGCATGTGGAATTTGAGGGTGTGACATGTTGGGAACCACACTATTCCTGGATTGGGACCACCTAGTTTGGAATATTGTTAAATACTGCATTTTATACTTCATGTCTTTAGCGGACTAAACAAACTCTATCTGAAAGTCCCCACACATTATACCGATTAGTCGCCGGGTTTGGCGAACGGAGTATTAGTTGATAGCACTATTATGTTTGACAAACCTCACACCGTGTCGAGGAGGACGGGCATGAACTTTGCTTTGGCAACTGGTCAATGATGATAGACATTGACACAGGGCACAAACAACTACAACACTCAAGTTTCGGTACCACATAGTTTAGTAGCTTAACGATGGGGTAGCTCCCATGACATGTTTTATAAACTAAGTATTTGAACAAACGTGTTTCTATAACAACACTAAAAACCGTGAACTCGCCAAATTTATGTTGACACACTTGTGCATGCTTTGTAGGTTAGGTAAAGCTTAGGAGGTTGCACTCTGGGAGTGTCGTGGTTGCGAAGAACTATTTAATTGGGTTTTATCAAGCAATTATGGTTTTAAACTATCGTCTGGAATTTAAACATTTTGCTTCCGATGTTAACTTAGACTTTGTTTTGAGACTTTTGAATACTTAGTCACTGATCGTGTTGATGGTGATGGATTTCGTTATTTTAAATAATTGGTGGCATAATCCTTGTCAATCGCACACCTCGCGGTAAAACTCCGCATGTGGATTTTGAGGGTGTGACAGTCGCCGATGTCCTGGGGCTGGTAGACGCCTTACAGGGTTGTCTACGCCCCCTTCGATGCCGTCATTCCCCGTTTCTGCGTTTTCTTTGATCCTAGACCCCGTAGACCCATTCCCAATACCTATTAAACTTCTATAATGTATCCAAACCTTACCAAATTGTTGTGTGAGGTATGGGTGAGTATGTGACTTGTTTTCAAGCTCCCGAAATGTACGCCAAACTTACCAAAGAGTGTTTATGAGGTGCGGGTGAGAATGGAACATGTATGCACGTATGTGTGGGAATGAAATAAGTATGTTTGCATGTATGTATGGATTTACTTGTATGTTAGTAGATGGAACGCATAGGTAAGCATGAATAGTAATGAGCATGTACATAGGCTTGTATGTGCGGATTTTGTATGAATGAATGTTTGTGGCTAGGATTTCTATGTATGAATATGTAGAATGAAGATGTATGTAAGAGTTAGGATATAATGATATGTATGCACGTATTGGAAACTATATATATATGAATGAATGGGACTTGTATGCATGTATACGTGGTTTTTAATACATACGAGTATTAACGATAGATGTTAACCGAGTTGTTTTTGAGAATAGAATGAAGTTTAGGTACATTATTGTTGGCCCTTTGAAGATTAGACACTAGGATGCAATGATTGAATTCTGAAAGATAGCCGAATGGATTGTATAAGTAGATAGAATGCGACATGGTCGTTTAATTATGTATATTTAATTTATGATGTCACTAAATACTAATGACGTGGATGTGTATGGTGATTGCAGGTTACACGGGTCATCCTCATGGAATGTCAACTTGTGAAGATCGAGTCAGAACATGGATTGTATGGGGGCGAGGTCTTGTAGATTTGTAAAAGTGGGTTATATCTTATCTATTAAATGAGAATGAAGGATGTAGTCCTTTCTAAAGAGTCATTATAAATGTTTTCTAAGTATGCTAGAACAATTATAAAGAAAGAAATTTTATGGTTCACATTTTCCGTTGCGTGTCTTCACTTAAAACAATTTAGGGTCTTACAATTGTTGTATTTAAATTGTTAGGGGGGTAGAGGTGGTCATCACTTGCACAAATTCCATCACTTACAACATCCAATCAAGTTCCGCCATTTCATCAACCATTATTCCATCACTAACAACCTTTTTTAGTGGAAATGGTCATCACTTGATGGAATTCCATCACTCACAATTTTTTTTTTAATTTTTTTTAAATTATAAATTAACAATAAAACACTAAAATTATAAATTATAAAATTCATTTAAATAAAACCTAAATTACATACTAAAATAACAAAAAAATAATAATAATAAACATCGGTGGGATTGGGGTTGAAATCGTCATCGAGACTTTGTTATGGTTCGCGGTACGCACGTGCAAAACGATGGATGAGCGTGTCATCTTCTAGCGGCTCGACTTGGTGGGATTGGAGTTGAAATTGTGGAAACGGTTGGGAATGAAATTGTTGAGGTGGAAACGGTGGAACGAACGGTGGGTTTTGATACGGTTGTGATTGAAAGTGTGGAAATTGTTGGGTTTGAAAGGTTGTAAATTGTTGGGTTTGAAAATGTGGGTTTTGGTCGGTTATTCTTGCAACCTAAAGCGCGCCGGCTCGCCAAGATTCGCTCGAACCTTGGGTCGTACGAGATTTTTCTTCGAACCCGAACCACTTTTGCTAGAACCCGAACCTCTCTTGCTTGAATCATCCATCTTTGTTTGAAAATTTTTTAGATTGAGTTGGAGAATTTTTTGATTTTTTGGATTGAATTGGAAGAATATTTTGTGGATTTATATAAAAAACCTTTCAAATATTCAACCCCCAACGGTCATAAACGGTAACTTTTTGGTTTTTTCAAAGCGTCATAAACTCAACGCGTTACAAAGTTAACGCGGAAAAACAAGGGTGGCGGCGGTGGTTGGTTATGTTCAACGCGTGGAAAATCCCCAGCACGCGTCCACCCCGGGTCCCCTTACACTATGTTCCTGAGTCTCATTTAACAGGGGGAGGGGAAGGGAAATTTTCTCTCCTAATCTTGCCAATTTGGGAGGATGAATATATGGTCACATTTGGTCATATTTTCTTCCCTTTTCCCTCCCCACCCCCTGTTAAATGAAACTCGGGAAAATGGTTTTTTATATTTTCATCTCTTTTCCCTCCCCTGCCCCTGTTAAATGAGACTCGGGAACAGAGTGTTATGGTTACTTCTAGGGTTTTGAGTCTTGTACAGTATAAATAGTGAGTAGTCTTCACGATGTAGTGTGTGTGAGTGTGTTAGGTCTTCCATGGATTCTTGAGATGATGTAGTTCCCCCATGAATTGTTCATATCCATGGGCTGATCTGATTGTTTACATCCAAGATTTTGATGAAATATATGACATAAAATAATTCTCCCTTCTACATTTTTTGTTATTTCCTTTCTATATCATAGAATCTACGATTGTTCTAGCTTGTTGTTCATCCTCATACACACCCATCTCCTACACTTTAATGTTCTTATCAAACTGATTTCACAAAATACGTTGATCATCTCAGATCCTACGAAATTATGTATATTATGCCCAAATGCGTGTAAAGAAAACGGTTGCCAAAAGTGACCCGTGTATCTGTGTTGTTGATGGATCTACAAAAGCAATTTGAAGGACCAGTAAACGTGACAAAATTAAAATCATCGTGAAAGTTATTAGCTCGGGTAAGAAGTGTTATCATAAGATATAAAACTTTGATTCTTAAACTTCTTCTCAGTTTTTTATTTATAATATTTATTCATATGAGACGAGGCATGTTAGTTAGTAGCATGTCATCAGGTCCCAACACTACACAGAGAGAAGAAGCTGCATATACCATATGTAAACTAAAACCTTTTACCAAGCCAAACTAAGTTGTTGAATGTTAAGTTTACGTTTGAGGGCAAACTGAACAAGTTTGTACATCTCCCGCTCACTGATGTGCCCGTCTTCATCTTCATCTGCTTTCGCGAATGCACGAGATGTAGTCCACGTGACCCAAGTCACACCAAGCTCACTAAAAGCTCGTTTTAAATCATCCCATGAAAGCTTTCCGTTTTTATTGACTTCGTGTTTCTTGAAGAAAGCTAACATTTCTCAACATTGCGTGTTTTTGTAACTGGTTTATGACTAAAGGACGTAATCCCGTCATAAGTGGTTGGAATGTTGCAACCCGGCCTTGGCCGCATGTTTATCTTAATGATGAACTCTTTGTTCTCTTCAGTGTAAAGCTTTTTGATGAATGATATACATGTATGTGTTATGTACCTATTTATAGTGGTTCTTCGATAATCATATGTACAATATATGCATTATTCTTGTTTGTCTTGTTAAACAGGTATCTAATACTCGATCAGTATAATTAAAGAAGATAATAGGTTACGAATATGTGTAATTACCCCACTGGAATGTGTTGAGAAGGTCAACTACAATAATGACTTTTTTATCATCACATGTGTCGTTTTATTGTATGTTAACGCTAAAGTATGATAAATGAGTAATACGAACCTTATTGTCTTTATTTTTTTGGTTGCACGATAACTAATTTACCTGTGTCAGCAATTAAAATGAGAGAAAAACATGAAAATACTCGTATATTATCACATGTTACCTGTATAGTAATAATAAAAACAAATTCTTAATTAGCTACGATCGATACACAACATAGTCATGTATTCGTGTATTAGATTTGTACACGAAGAACTGTCAAAGGATGAAGATGAAAGCACGAGTGAAGACGAAGATTTGTACGCGAAAAGTCACCAAAAGTTGAAGATGCAAACGAATGATTAGTCAAAAGTTCAAGATTTGAATTCATGCATCAGTATATGGAGACATCAAAACTTGCTTTTATTAAAATTATTAATTAATTTCATGTGATCAGGTCTTGTACGATTAAAATCATTGTTTCACTAAAAAAAAGTAAACTGTTATTTTGATCTTGGTCACTTTTATCACTTTAGTTCAAAACTTAAACCTTTTGCATCTGAGTCCCTGTGGTTTCAATTTTGTTGCCATTTTGGTCCAAAAGTGAAATTAACTCATATTTGTCTAATAAAATCCTGTTATTTTGTCCTTTTTCTTAGGGGCAAAATGGTCATTTTAATTTTATTATAACACGTCTTTCTGTTCCACGTTCCTTGAACCCTAACTTACCACCACCGCCTCTCTCTCTTCGCTCTCTCTATGTGCCCCCACCACAAGCTACCACCACCACTACCCCATCCCCTTCTCTAACATCATAATTCACAAATTCATATTGAATCATCCAGTCCTCCAGCAATCAGTCAACATAATAAAAGCCCTAATCATTCTAGACTACTAGCCCAACAATATAAATAGAAAAATCTGATGTGTAAAGAGCAATCATCTAGTGCAGAAGACGAACTTCATCGAGAGCTCCACCAACAGTCTCAAACTAATGTGTGACGTTAGATGATGTAGCATCGCCATTGGGTGGCACGTGATGATGGCCGTTAATATCGGTAGGTAGAGATGAAATGGACTAAAACTGAGGGTTGCAGACTTTGTCGTTTGGCGTTTGGCGGCGCGTGATGATTGCAACGAATTTGTACGGGTGGTTCGGCGGGTGGTGCTGGTAGCGAAGATCTGGTAAACAACCACCACCGAACGGTTTGGATGAGAACCGGTTGTACACAACCACCACACAATGTGGAAATGATGGTGCGATGAAGGATGGTGGTTGCACGGTTGTCTGTTTCAGAGGATGTTAATGGTGGTTTTATGGGTGGAAATGGATGTGGGTCGGTGGCGTACGGTGATGATAAGAAGTTGTTTTGGTGGGGATCTAAAAGTTGGGAGGTATATAGATATAATGTGTTATAATAAAATTAAAATGATCATTTTGCCTCTGAAAAGGGCGAAATAACAGGATTTTATTAGCAAATATGAGCTGATTTCACTTTTGGACCAAAATGGCAACAAAATTGAAACCATAAGGACCTAAATACAAAAGGTTTGAGTTTTGGACTAAAGTGGCAAAAGTGACCAAACCTCAGGGACCAAAATGGTAGTTTACTCTTTGTTTTATAAAATCCTGCTATTTTGTCCTTTTCCCATGGGCAAAATGGTCATTGTATAGAAAATTTATATAATATATTTTTCTTTTTCTCCCATCTCAAACTTTGCACTCTCTCTCTCTCTCTCTAAACACCTCTATGTCTCTCTCTTCTCTCTCTCTATCACAGGCTCAATGGTGGAGACGGTGGTGGATGATAATGGTAGAGACGACGGCGTTGGTGGATGTTAATGGTGGAGACGATGGTGGTGGTGGATGTTAATGGTGGAGACAGTGGCGAGCTAACTCTCACTCAACTTTTTCCACTCCGATCAACTGCTTTGGCTTGATTCGGTTTACGAGCACAATGTTCGATTTGTTGAGATGCAAATTCCGATCATAAACAAAGTTCCGGTGGCTATCAGTGTTTGAAATTGAACGATTAGTGGAACGTAGAAGACCTTTGAGTTACAGAACTTCGAGAATTTGTTTAAGTGTGTTCAGATCTTTGGAATGTTCAATGATGGGTTTAACTTGCAGGTGGTGGTGGTTTTGAGAAAGAGAGAGAGAGAAAAGGGAGATAGATAGAGAGAGAATGTTCAATGATGGGTTTATGTAGGTAAGAATCGTAAATTCAAAACTCACTGCAAATCACAGAACCGGCTGACTCAGTTGCAGTACCGGCTGACTCAGTTGCAGTACCGGCTGACTCAGTTGCAGTAACTTGGTAAGGGTATCAACAATATCAGGGGTTTCAAGGGTTGGAGGGCTGTTGAAATCGAGTGAAAGAGGAACAGAGACAGAAAATTACCTGGTGCTGCAGTGAATGATGGTGGTGATGTTGTGGTTCAGAAACGACGGCTGAAGACGACTGGCGGTGGTTGAAGACGTGATTCAGAAGTGGTGGTGACAGGCGGCGATTGAATACGGAGGTGCGCAACGGCCGCCGGTGGTTGTGGGTAGATAGATGAGGAAGATGAGAGGGGCACGGTGTGTGAGGCTGGAGGAGAAGCTGATTTCTTGATAAAGACAAAGGACAAAATTAAAATGACCATTTTGTCCTTGAGGATAAGGACAAAATAGCAGGATTTTATAAGTCAAATATGACCTAATTTCACTTTTGGACCAAAATGACAATAAAACTGAAACCACAGGGACCCAGATGCAAAATGTTTGAGTTTTGGACTAAAGTGGTAAAAATGACCAAACCTCAGGGACCAAAATGGCAGTTTACTCCTAAAAAAAGTTGAGTAAATTACAAAACTCGTCCTTTATGTTGACATCGGATTGCAAAGTGTGTCATATGTCTTTAAAAGTGACGACATTCATACTTTATGTTTGCAAAATGTAACACATTATGTCATTTACCCCAAACTCAGTTAAATTTTAATGTTAAATCAGGATATATTGGTAATTTTACTTAATTATATAGATTATCTCTAATAATTAAAACAAAAAAGAATTAAAAAACAAAAATATTAAAAAGGAACAAATCATATATCTCTCTCATTCCCTCTCTCTCCTAACACACACTATCTCTCTCTAACCACCACTCTAGCACCACCACCACCATAAACAACCTTCCCTCTTCTCACTCACCACCACTCTAGCCACTGCCACCCGGCCACCTCAAAACCCAATCAACTTAACAGAACTCCTTATTACAAATTGTGACAACCGTCAAAATTACAGGTATCCGTACAATTAATTAATATTAAATTTGTGCTTAATGACTGTGCTTGATAACAACTGATGAATAAACTATTTTCTGATTTCTGTTACATACATACATATGCATCACATTTCATACTATCACTCCATTTATTACATACAACCTTTAGTGACAAACTTGATGCACAAAGCACAGTTAGCACAGTGAGCGGATAACTTAGAAACATGCTGACAATGCCAGCACATAGACAGACAATATATTGAGGCCCAGTACGAGCCAGAGACAAGGTACTACACTAGTATGGAGTGTAGGGAAGTAAGGACCATAAAACTGCGTCACTAGGTGATAGTTTAGGTGCCGGGAAGTGCCTAAAACCCACTTAAAATGCAAAATTCTGCATTTATTAACAAAATTCAGCATTTAAACATGCTAGTCACTTGCAAAAATATGACAAAATGGTCCTGTATGCTTTCCTAAGTGTCGAGAATTAAAAGGGTCACTAAAAGATACATAAAGGACACTTTACGATATCACTTAGCACTTTAACGGAACGGTATCTAACCGAACAACCAGACATTACCCAGAACACAAAAATATTGATAAAAACATTGTTTCACTTTTTCTGAGCTAGTTATGGTTCCCGAGCACACTAACACACTACATAATACATGGTACACACTACACACTAGACTTTACATCTTAACCCCTAGGTAATCACCCACTTACCCAACAATTTTTCATTTAACCCCCTCCTCCCTACAATTTACGGCCCCAAGAGGCCCCACCATAAGACTTATACAAATATCCCCATAATCTTCCATATCTTTGCCTTGGGAATAAGTAGATTATGTATGTACTAGAAGGAGCACATTAGCCAATGGGTATTAGTGTTTGAATTATAAATAACCATTATCCTTTACACTTAATTCACAAAAAAAAAAAAAAAAATTCCTCCTTCCTCCTCCCCATAGCTATGGCCGAAACCCCCATCACCTCCACCACTTTCTTGTTTCAAGCTTCAGCCATTTCAAGTGTACTACAAGGTGCACGAAGGTGAATAACGGGGTGTGGGACTCACGGATCATCAAGGACCTTCTTCACGAGCTTTTATCCACTCATTTTTCATCTTGATCTTCCCTAGCTTAAAAGCTAGTAGTAAGCTTCTTTGATCCTTATTTACTTCATGTTTATGGTGGTTAATAGTTATATATTGATGAAAATATAAGAACACTAAAAGATCATAAACATAAGTCTTGTACATAAAGCTAACATAATGATGAAATAAGATGAAATCTTGATGAAATAAAGTTGTTTTGGTTATGTTGTTGATTTCTTGGTGATTACTAGTAATATGATGGTTAGTCATCATATGAAGCTTGTTAAGTTATGATTAAAAACATGGCTTAACAAGTTAGGGATGATTATGTGTACATGAAATAATCATCCACTAGAGAAGACATGAACTTGAAAGTAGGATGATTTTTCTTGAAAAATAATAAACCAAGTAAACTAGTAATTTGTAAATCCAAGTCTTGAGAATGGTTTTCCTAAATAAACCAAGAGTAGAAGATGATTTTTGAAGGGTTATGACTTTTGTTAAACCTACACTATTTTAGCAACAAAACAAGTGTAATAAGTCTAGTAAAACAAGAAAACATTGTAAGCAAATATTTTTGTAAAATAAGTTCACAAGTTGTGAACATCTAAAAACCCCGAGAGTAAGATTTTAACGAAAGTAAACGCACTTTGGAGGGTAACTAAACCCACTAAACACCCCACTAAGTTACTACGCGTTTTTTTTTATGAAAAACCAAGTTCATGTTGTTATGTAAGTGCATTATTTTTGCACTTGACTAGTGTAATGTTGTTTAGTAACTTGTTGTTGATTGATTTGAATGATTTTTCGAAACGAAAATGATATGCTAATAAGCATGGACACCTCCACTTACAAAGGAAACTATGGCAAAATTTTCTAAAAATTTCAACACTTAGAAAATATTTTTCTAACAAGTGTTTACTAGTGTATTTTGAACTATGTTCTTCAAACATAAGCGTCGCCCTAATTTTGATACAAAAATACAAAGTATCGGAGGTTGGTTTTTGTAAATAAAATGGATTAATATATATTTAGAATATATATTTTGTACTAGAACACTTGTGAGAATATTTGCATAATTTGTGAACTAGTTATATTATTTTAGGGTAAAATAATATAACTTACATATACCATGGAAAATTACAACTCTAAAATAATACCAAAAATCACACGGAATAAATTTTTAAGTTACACACATAATGTTGTGAAACCGAACAAGAAAACGTAACTTATGGAGTATTCCAGAAAATACTCTTACACATATATTTTTGGCAAAATATTATTTTGAAAACTAAAGAAGTAAAAATATATTATTTTTGGGAAAAATACATATATTTTGGGAATACGTTACTTTTGGACAAATAAGTTAAATATATTTTTCTAAGTGGGACTTACAATATATTATTCGGAACTACATATACATGTATAAATACCCCCATCCTTGGGAAGGAACTACAGAGTTAAAATACTTGTGAAGTATTAATACAAAAATATTGAATGCACAATTATTCCAACACTAAATATAATTGAAGTTAAAATATTAATTATTTTAACAAATAATTATAACTTGGAGTAATTTTGGGATCACAAGTAACGTAACTCAAAACCTTCATACTAAGCAAAGGCATGGCCCGTTCGTCTAATAGACGTTAGTACACTGTTGGTAGTCGTGTTTGCTGAGGAGACTTGGGTTACACATACTGAAGACGCAATACAGTGAGTTCATGTCCCCCTTTTCTTAAATTGTTTTGTTTACTTACTTCGGGGTTGAAATACATGTTACAAGAGAATACTTACAATACTATTGGTATGATTAGCCTAGGAAAGAACCATAGATCATGTGATAGGGTAGGCGGATACTTGGGACCATCAATCCTCGTTGTAGGACCGAGGGGCATGAGTGATAGATCTATTTGGGTGTAGCGAGCCCACACCCATGAGGCCGGGGCGGCCCATAGTGGTGACAATGTCTTCCAACCGGGAGCCCGGTACAACTTTGCTAGGTTTGAGTCTTCCTATACCTTCACACATATCAGTGGCCTTGCAAACCATTGGTGATCTTTTCCTTGTTTACAATCATACCGGGACATACATACATATACAATTTACAAAGGTTTATACATACTCACATACACATGAACTCGCTCAACTTTTGTTGATTTTTCAAACTACATGTATTTCAGGGAACTAGTGGATCTGGCGGGGTATGCATGTGTCAAGCTGTGTAGAATAAAAGTTATTATCCAGGGTTGTTGAGTTTAGAGGGTGTATTCCTTTCCTGGACGGGATACATGATTCTAAACTCAGGTTTTATCTAAGTACTTTTGCTAAGTCGTTGTGAACTCCGTTAAACAAGTCATGGGTTGTAACTTAATTTGGTATTGATGTTTTCAAACAATGGTATTGTGGTAGTTTCTAAACTTTATTAATGGATAAACATCTTGTGTTTTTATCATATAGCATTGTTATGATTGTTGCTATGGTATTAAGAAGTCACACCAAATAACCCACGCTTCCGCAAAAGCCAGGGTGTGACAGCTTGGTATCAGGGCCTCGATCATAGCGAACTAGGATTCTTTCTCGAGTCTAGACTATGATCATCAGGGCTCTCACGAAAATGTTTTCAAACATTTTTACATTGCATACACTAAACGTCCAGATCCAGGGAACAAACATTTTTACAAACAAAAGGCACAAATACACATTACAAAATTTATATTTATATTTCAGTCTTAGAGACTGAGGGAGGACCAGTCTTAGAGACTGAGGGAGGATCAGTCTTAGAGACTGGGGAAATTTGGTCTTAGAGACCAGGGAGTTGGTCTTAGAGACCAGGGAATTAGTCTTAGAGACTGGGAGATTTGGTCTTAGAGACCAGGGAGTTGGTCTTAGAGACCAGGGAGTTTGTCTGAGAGACTAGGGAATTCAGTCTGAGAGGCTGGGTAGGATAGTCTGGGGAAGACTAGGTTGATTACATGCTTACACTACCATTACTTACATGCTTATTTGATGATACATGTGCATATGTGTGACTGTTTTGTTACAGACGTCATGTCTTCTTCGAGTGGAGTTTCTGGTGCACTAGACCCCATAGCAGTAGATTCAGATGATCCGATGCCCACAGATCCCGAGATTTATACATCTGATACTGACAGCAGTGATGATGACGATTTCCAGCCATTTGCTTTGCTGGATTTCAGAGACGATGTTCAGCTCGCTGATGGTATTCTAGTCGGGGATCTACCTCTTGCTGAGATCCCTGCTCCCGTTCCCCTTGCTGCAGTTCCTGTTGAGGATCGTCCACTTGATAATGATGTCGTTATTCCTGTCGTTGAGGTTCCAGTTATGGAGGTTCCTTCTGATTCTTCTGGTCCAGACTCTTTTGAGTCAGTGTCATCCTTTACTCTCCATGCGCTGGGGTTACAGCGATACCCCACCGACTCAGATTCCGATATGGCTATGTCAGCCGCATCCGATCAGGACCATGATTTTGACCTTGCTGATGACCCCGATCATGAGTTTGACCTTGCTGATGACGTCGAGCATGAGATAGACTATGCTCCTGATGAGCAGCCATTCGAGGCCCCTCTTTCTCCTCATGATTTCGACCCAGATCACGAGATTGGGCTTGTGCATGATGATCAGCCCCTAGAGGCTCCTGTTGCTCCTATCGATCAGCTCCCTGTTGTACCCGCTGATCTAGATCTAGCCCCAGCTGACCCTGTCCCATCGCCAGATCATGACTCTATCTTTGCTGAGATACCTGATATTGCACCGATATTACCTGATCCAGTCCCTATGTTTGCTGACCGTGCTCCGTTTGCCGCACACATCGATCCTAGATATGCTGACACCCACAATGGGTGGATTGACGATGACGACGAGTATCCCCCATATGTTAGACAGGTCACTCCCCCTCATGCACCCATCTCTGCACCGATTGATGTTACCCCTCATTTTCCCCATGTGTCAGATATCCATCGCACCGACATTCCTATCACTTTTCTCCATGACATTCCTCCACCTCGTCCTGGGGAGGGATCTTCGAGACAGCAGCCTGCTTTTGTCCCGCCTGTGTCGTCAGCTGTTCCATTCATGCCTCAGCTTCCTCGCACTACATCACCTTTCGCACCCACGGGCGAGCCATTCATGTGGCCTTCGCCCAATGTCATGCCCTTGTCAGACCCATACCATCCTTTTCATGTTGGATATACCACAGACGACAAACTTATATCCTTGCAGTTACAACAGGATGCGTTGAGCCGACGAGTCCAGGTGCTGGAGAGGACTCCGCGTCCTCCCCCTTGTCATTGCCAGTCTCCATTTGCTACACCACCAGCTCCTCTTCTACTACACCCGGATTCTGATATCCGCTTCCTCACTCCAGAGCAGCAGATTGCTTACCTGTTGCGCGTTATCCACGCCCTCGAGGAGGATTGGGTGCATTTGCGCCGTTTGCTTTTCTTCCCTCCTCCACTTCCTCCTCCGCCATCAGAATTTACGTTCAAGATGAAGTAAATAGAAATTTTGATAAATTTACGTTCAACTATTTTAAAGTTGAACGGGTCGAACAAAGAATGAAGTTTGACATTCATAAGTGATGAATTTTCACGCAACAAGTTAAACGAATTTAATAAAGGACAACGCTTGCAAAAATAAGTAAGCGCGAACCGAGTAAATGAAAGTGAGTAATATTAATAAACCTAGGCAAAGGATTATAGGCGTTAAAAACATTAAAATAAAAGAACCCGATTAATGGGTTGTAAAGAAGTATAATTATGAACCGGGAAACGGTGAGCGTAAAACAAACCGATGTGTAAATGATGTAAGGAGTCATAAAGTCGAAAGATTAGTCTGAAAGTAAACGAATGAAGCCTTAGACCACGGTCAAGGATAACTAAAGCTCAAAAGAGAAAATAAATGATTCCAAATATAACAAGGGGTGCCTTGGAGCTATATATATATACATTTGAATATAGACACGAATAAAAGATGATCTACGGGATCATCATACCCTACGGGGTTAAAAGTAGTGTTAAGATCTATGGGACCAAGAAGACCTTTGGGTCACAGATAGAAAGAAACGAATTGTCGGGGTTTCACCTTAAAAAGGTAAAAAGGGGAAAATCTAAAGAAATAGCCTACGAGGCTAAGTGAAAGAACCTACGGGTCAATAGTATAAGACGAGAAAACTGGTTGTAACTTCCGACGTAAAATAATAACGGGAGATAAAGTTCGTATAAAAGCGATAGGTTTCGCTAAGTTAACTAAATGGGTCAAAAGCGAAGAGATCATAAAAGGCCGGGTTGGCAATGAGATATACCCTAATGAAGGGAAGTAAAATGACGGCGACAAATTAGACTGGCCGGTAAAACCCTTCAAGTCGGATTAGTGTTACGACTTATATAAAGCGCCTGTTGAAATAAGACTAACTTGAAGTAAACATAATGAAAATAAATACAACCTAGCGATCAGATGACAACTCGGTCAAATAAATGACAAGAATAAGAAAAACAAAATGAAAGTATCGACCTGCGAGGCCATACACATAAAAGGCGTATACGCTTTGAAACCAAAAGCACATTACCCTACTTCCATGGTAAGAGTACTACGTGCGAGCAATGCTCAAGCGATCACCGAAGCTAAGGTTCGGATGATCTAATCTAGTAAAGTACGTGAGAAAGGTTTCGGGGACGAAACCTCTTTAAGGGGGGTAGACTTGTAACACCCCGAAAACGGGTATGGTAGTCAAACCCCGTTAGTACTAAAAGACGGGTAAAGTACCGTTAGTGGTAAAATTTACCCGGTGAGTAATTAGGATTTTTAAATAAATAAACCTAATATTTAATAAAAAGTTAAATAAAGGCCTATGGATAAATAAAGTTTATAAAAGGCCCGAGTTAACGGGACCTAAAATAAACTTAGTCGTAAATATCCCCGAACCCGCTAAGTTAACTAGGAATGTTTAGCCTAGTTAATAAAGGGGAATGTGAATTTAAAATAAGTAGGTTGTGGCCTACTTAATAACTAACCTAACATGAGGGGCTAAAGTTGGATAACTTGAAAATGGTTTTATAAAAATAAAACTTAACACAAAACACACACATGAAAGGTGTGTGCGTGCGTATAGGTCGACCAGGAGAAAGCTCCATGGGAGCTCAAACCCTAAATTCAACAAATTGATCAAATTGAGAAGCCAAATCGACTCCAAATCGAAATCTAAGTTTAGATTAGTGATCACCTCAGTGAAGGGATCACAAGGTATGTCAAATTTCATCTTCTAGTTACATCTTGAAATTTTGATGAATATATGAAATCAAAAATTTGGCTTGAATGAAGGTTGTTTGGATGAAATTAGAATAAAATAGTGTCTAGGAATAAACCCTAGTCATTAGATTGTTGAAATTATTCTCAATACTTGAGAATTCCATAATCACCATTGAAGGTGTTAAATGGGTGATGTAGAAGTATGAAGACACTAGGATTATGATAGTTGTACTAGTGTAATTTGAATTCTATAAAGCAATTTCAGGTTTGTTGATGTTAAAAATTATGTGAAATTGCCAAATTGATGTTAACCTTGATAAAAATAACTAGTTATGAACTAGTTAGTGAATATGTAAACTTATGCACACTAGGTGTTTGTTAAAATGCCTAAATGAAAACTAAAGTGCTGAAATTGTAAATAAAATGCGTGATTGCCAAACTCGATTTATCCCGTATGATATGGGGTAATATGAATTCTAATCATGATGTTGATTTAATTTAAATGGTAATTGTCATATGAATAACGGTAGTTAACTTTTAGAAAGTTAAACTAACCAATGATGAAATCGAATGGTAGATTCGACATAAAATTTGTAAGACGGAATAATCGTAGCTAATAATGACAAAACTAACCGTCTTACGGATTATGATGATAGTTCGACTCTTGACAAGCTAGATGGAGGCTTGGGAGGAAGCGGGTCAAACAAATCAAGAACGGAGGAAAAATCTAATTCGGATGCAAGGTAAGTATAGCTTACACTAGTCATATATTTTAGAATGTTCTTTTGTCGTATCGATTACGAATAAGACAAATGCATAATTGAGTTATGGTGTTCCGACGTGTAGTCGTACGGAACAAGATAACTAAATAGGATAAGAAACCGTATTGATGGCTAAAAATGAGTTAAATCGGTAATTCGATCATGTTATGATGAATGAAACATGTACTTAAAAAGGTTACCATATAAGGTAAATCATGATAACCAATAAGGGTAAAATTGTAATTTGGTCACTTGTGACAATAATTGTTGGTTTTGAAAGATACTTATTTTCGTAAGCCTTAATAGGTTAAAAAGCGTTAAGTGGAGATTATAATTGAAACGACCGTGCGGTGTAAACCGGAGCGAGTCGTGTAGACGAGATGGCAATAAGCTTCATCCCGCCATTATAATCGGTCATTTAGACCAAACGGGTCAAAGGGGTGAAATTATTACCCTTTGACAATATCGACTAATGGTTTGCCAAGTTGTATGATTACAGAAATAATTATCAAGTGGATATTTACATTGCTATTACTT